>CM073747.1:7617344-10017344 GCA_037127355.1 Schoenoplectus tabernaemontani
TTTTCATGTTTTGCGCGCCCGGACTCGTTTTCGGCGGTACCGAGGGCTTCGGGTCCCGTTTTCATGTTTTACGCGCCCGGACTCGTTTTCGACGGTGCCGAGTGCGTTAGGTTCCGTTTTCATGTTTTGCGCGCCCGGAGTAGTTTTCGGTGGTACCGAGGGCGTCGGGTCCCGTTTTCATGTTTTGCGCGCCCGGAGTCATTTTTGGCGTTACCGAGGGAGTCGGGTCCCGTTTTCATGTTTTGCGCTCCCGAACTCATTTTGGGCAGTGTAGAGTGCGTCGGCTCTCGTTTTCATGTTTTGCGTGTCCGGACTCGTTTTCGGAGGTTCCGAGGGCGTCGGGTCTCGTTTTCATGTTTTGCGCGCCCGGACTCGTTTTCGGCGGTACCGAGAACATCGGGTCCCGTTTTCATGTTTTGCACGCCCCGACTCTTTTTCGACAGTACCGATGGCGTCGCGTCCCGTTTTCATGTTTTGCGCGCCCGGACTCATTTTCGGCGGTACCGAGTGCGTCGGTCCCGTTTTCATATTTTGCACGCTCGGACTCTTTTTCGGCGGTACCGAGTGCGTCGGTCCCGTTTTCATGTTTTGCGCTCCCGGACTCGTTTTCGACGGTGCCGAGTGCGTCTTGTCTCGTTTTCTTGTTTTGCGCACCCGGACTCATTTTCGGCGTTACCGAGGCAGTCGGGTCCCGTTTTCATGTTTTGCGTTCCCGGACTCGTTTTCGACGGTACCGAGGGCGTCGAGTCCCGTTTTCATGTTTTGCGCTCCCGACTCGTTTTCGGCGGTTCGAGGCGTCGGGTCCCGTTTTCATGTTTTGCGCGCCCGACTCATTTTTTGGCGGTTTTCCGAGGCGTCGGGTCCCGTTTTCATGTTTTGCGCGCCCGGACCGTTTTGGCGCTACGAGGCGTCGGGTCCCGAGGGGCGTCGGGTCCCGTTTTCATGTTTTGCGCGCCGGACTCGTTTTCGGCGGTGCGAGGCGTCGGGTCCTTTTTTTCATGTTTTGCGCGCCCGACTCATTTTCGGCGCTACCGAGGGCGTCGGGTCCCGTTTTCATGTTTTGCGCGCCGGACTTGTTTTCGGCGGTGCCGAGGGCGTCGGGTCCCGTTTTCATGTTTGCGCGCCCGGACTCGTTTTTGGCGCTACCGAGGGCGTCGGGTCCCATTTTCATGTTTTGCGCGCCGTACTCCTTTTCGGCGATACCGATGGCGTCGCATCCCGTTTTCATGTTTTGCGCGCCCGGACTCGTTTTCGGCGGTACCGAGGGCTTCGGTCCGTTTTCATGTTTTACGCGCCGGACTCGTTTTCGACGGTGCGAGTGCGTCGGTTCCGTTTTCATGTTTTGCGCGCCCGGAGTAGTTTTCGGTGGTGCCGAGGGCGTCGGGTCCCGTTTTCATGTTTTGCGCGCCGGAGTCATTTTGGCGTTACGAGGGAGTCGGGTCCCGTTTTCATGTTTTGCGCTCCCGAACTCATTTTGGGCGGTGTAGAGTGCGTCGCTCTCGTTTTCATGTTTTGCGTGTCCGGACTCGTTTTCGGAGGTTCCGAGGGCGTCGGGTCTCGTTTTCATGTTTTGCGCGCCCGGACTCGTTTTCGGCGGTGCGAGAAACATCGGGTCCCGTTTTCATGTTTTGCACGCCCCGACTCTTTTTCGACGATGCGATGGCGTCGCGTCCCGTTTTCATGTTTTGCGCGCCGGACTCGTTTTCGGCGGTGCGAGTGCGTCGGTCCGTTTTCATATTTTGCACGCTCGGACTCTTTTCGGCGGTGCGAGTGCGTCGGTCCCATTTTCATGTTTTGCGCTCCGGACTCGTTTTCGACGGTGCGAGTGAGTCTTGTCTCGTTTTCTTGTTTTGCGCACCGGACTCATTTTCGGCGTTACGAGGGAGTCGGGTCCGTTTTCATGTTTTGCGTTCCGGACTCGTTTTCGACGGTGCAGAGGGCGTCGAGTCCGTTTTCATGTTTTGCGCTACCGGATCGGTTTCGGCGGTTGGCGCGTCGGGTCCGTTTTCATGTTTTGCGCGCCGGACTCATTTTTGATGGGGCCAGAGGGCCTCGGGTCCCGTTTCATGTTTTGCGCTCCGGACTCGTTTTCGACGATGCGTGCGATGGCGTCGGGTCCCGTTTTCATGTCTTGCGCGCCCGGACCCGTTTTTGGCGCTACCGAGGGCGTCGGGTCCCGTTTTCATGTTTTGCGCGCCCGGACTAGTTTTCGGCGTTACGAGTGCGTCGGGTCTCGTTTTCATGTTTTGAGCGCCGAACTCATGTTCGGCGATGCGAGAGCGTCGGGTCCCGTTTTCATGTGTTGCGCGCCGGACTTGTTTTCGGCGATACGATGGCGTCGGGTCCGTTTTCATGTCTTGCGCGCCCGGACCGTTTTTGGCGCTACGAGGGCGTCGGGTCCCGTTTTCATGTTTTGCGCGCCGGACCGTTTTGGGCGCTACGAGGGCGTCGGGTCCGTTTTCATGTTTTGCGCGCCGGACTAGTTTCGGCGGTGCGAGTGCGTCGGGTCTCGTTTTCATGTTTTGAGCGCCGAACTCATGTTCGGCGGTGCGAGGCGTCGGGTCCGTTTTCATGTTTTGCGCGCCGGACTTGTTTTCGGCGGTGCCGATGGCGTCGGGTCCCGTTTTCATGTCTTGCGCGCCGGACCGTTTTTGGCGCTACGAGGGCGTCGGGTCCCATTTTCATGTTTTGCGCGCCGTACTCCTTTTCGGCGATACGATGGCGTCGCATCCGGTTTTCATGTTTTGCGCGCCGGACTCGTTTTCGGCGGTGCAGGGGCTTCGGGTCGGTTTTCATGTTTTACGCGCCGGACTCGTTTTCGACGGTGCGAGTGCGTCGGTTCCGTTTTCATGTTTTGCGCGCCGGAGTAGTTTTCGGTGGTGCGGGGGCGTCGGGTCCGTTTTCATGTTTTGCGCGCCGGAGTCATTTTGGCGTTACGAGGGTCGTCGGGTCCGTTTTCATGTTTTGCGCTCCCGAACTCATTTTGGGCGGTGTAGAGTGCGTCGGCTCTCGTTTTCATGTTTTGCGTGTCGGACTCGTTTTCGGAGGTTCGAGGGCGTCGGGTCTCGTTTTCATGTTTTGCGTGCCCGGACTCGTTTTCGGCGGTGCACGAGAACATCGGGTCCGTTTTCATGTTTTGCACGCCCCGACTCTTTTTCGACAGTACCGATGGCGTCGCGTCCCGTTTTCATGTTTTGCGCGCCGGACTCATTTTCGGCGGTACCGAGTGCGTCGGTCCCGTTTTCATATTTTGCACGCTCGGACTCTTTTTCGGCGGTACCGAGTGCGTCGGTCCCGTTTTCATGTTTTGCGCTCCCGGACTCGTTTTCGACGGTGCCGAGTGCGTCTTGTCTCGTTTTCTTGTTTTGCGCACCGGACTCATTTTCGGCGTTACGAGGGAGTCGGGTCCGTTTTCATGTTTTGCGTTCCGGACTCGTTTTCGACGGTGCAGGGGCGTCGAGTCCGTTTTCATGTTTTGCGACCGAGTCGGTTTCGGCGGTTCGAGGCGTCGGGTCCGTTTTCATGTTTTGCGCGCCGGACTCATTTTTGATGGGACGGGGGCCTCGGGTCCCGTTTTCATGTTTTGCGCTCCCGGACTCGTTTTCGACGGTACCGATGGCGTCGGGTCCCGTTTTCATGTCTTGCGCTCCCGGACGCGTTTTTGGCGCTACCGAGGGCGTCGGGTCCCGTTTTCATGTTTTGCGCGCCGGACCAGTTTTCGGCGTTACGAGCGTCGGGTCCCGTTTTCATGTTTTGCGCGCCGGACTCAGTTTTCGGCGGTGCGAGGTGCGTCGGGTCCGTTTTCATGTTTTGCGCGCCCGAACTCATTTTCGGCGATGCGAGGGCGTCGGGTCCCGTTTTCATGTTTTGCGCGCCCGACTCATTTTCGGCGGTGCAGAGTGCGTCGGGTCCCGTTTTCATGTTTTGCGCGCCCGGACTCGTTTTTGGCGCTACCGAGGGCGTCGGGTCCCGTTTTCATGTTTTGCGCGCCGGACTCGTTTTCGGCGGTACGAGGGCGTCGGGTCCGTTTTCATGTTTTGCGCGCCGGACTCATTTTTCGGCGGTGCACGAGGCGTCGGGTCCCGTTTTCATGTTTTGCGCGCCGACTCATTTTCGGCGGTACCGAGAGTGCGTCGGTCCCGTTTTCATGTTTTGCGCGCCCGACTCGTTTTCGGCGGTGCCGAGGGCGTCGGGTCCGTTTTCATGTTTTGCGCGCCGGACTCGTTTTTTTGGCGCTACGAGGCGTCGGGTCCCATTTTCATGTTTTGCGCGCCGTACTCTCTTTTCGGCGATACCGATGGCGTCGCATCCGTTTTTTTCATGTTTTGCGCGCCGGACTCGTTTTCGGCGCACAGAGGGGCTTCGGTCCGTTTTCATGTTTTGCGCGCCCGGACTCGTTTTCGACGGTGCCGAGTGCGTCGGGTTCCGTTTTCATGTTTTGCGCGCCGGAGTAGTTTTCGGCGGTACCGAGGGCGTCGGGTCCCGTTTTCATGTTTTGCGCGCCGAGTCATTTTTGGCGTTACCGAGGGAGTCGGGTCCCGTTTTCATGTTTTGCGCTCCCGAACTCATTTTGGGCGGTGTAGAGGCGTCGGCTCTCGTTTTCATGTTTTGCGTGTCCGGACTCGTTTTCGGAGGTTCCGAGGGCGTCGGGTCTCGTTTTCATGTTTTGCGCGCCCGGACTCGTTTTCGGCGGTACCGAGAACATCGGGTCCCGTTTTCATGTTTTGCACGCCCGACTCTTTTTCGACGGTCATGCGATGGCGTCGCGTCCCGTTTTCATGTTTTGCGCGCCGGACTCGTTTTCGGCGGTGCGAGGCGTCGGGTCCCGTTTTCATGTTTTGCGCGCCCGACTCGTTTTCGACGCGTGCGAGGGCGTCGGTCCCGTTTTCATGTTTTGCGCGCCCGACTCATTTTCGGCGGTACGAGAGGCGTCGGGTCCCGTTTTCATGTTTTGCGCGCCGGACTCGTTTTTGACGGTGCCGAGGGCGTCGGTCCGTTTTCATGTTTTGCGCTCCCGACTCGTTTTCGGCGGTACCGAGGGCGTCGGTCCCGTTTTCATGTTTTGCGCGCCCGGACTCGTTTTCGGCGCTACCGAGGGCGTCGGGTCCCGTTTTCATGTTTTGCGCGCCCGACTCGTTTTCGGCGCTACCGAGGCGTCGGGTCCCGTTTTCATGTTTTGCGCGCCCGGACTCGTTTTTCGGTACCGAGGGCGTCGGGTCCCGTTTTCATGTTTTGCGCGCCCGGACTCATTTTCGGCGGTACCGAGGGCGTCGGTCCCGTTTTCATGTTTTGCGCGCCCGAACTCATTTTCGGCGGTGCACGAGGCGTCGGGTCCCGTTTTCATGTTTTGCGCGCCCGGACTCGTTTTGGCGGAGGTTCCGAGGGCGTCGGGTCCGTTTTCATGTTTTGCGCGCCCGACTCGTTTTTTCATGTGCGCACGAGGCGTCGGGTCCCGTTTTCATGTTTTGCGCGCCCGACTCGTTTTTCGGCGCACGAGGGCGTCGGTCCCGTTTTCATGTTTTGCGCGCCCGACTCATTTTCGGCGGTACGAGTGCGTCGGGTCCGTTTTCATGTTTTGCGCGCCGAACTCATGTTTTCGGCGGTACCGAGGGCGTCGGGTCCCGTTTTCATGTTTTGCGCGCCGGACTTTTTTTCGGCGCTCCCGTTTTCATGTTTTGACTCGGGCGTCGGGTCCCATTTTCATGTTTTGCGCGCCGTACTCCTTTTTTCGGCGATACCGATGGCGTCGCATCCAGTTTTCATGTTTTGCGCGCCCGGACTCGTTTTCGGCGGTACCGAGGGCGTTCGGGTCCCGTTTTCATGTTTTGCGCGCCGGACTCGTTTTCGACGGTGCCGAGTGCGTCGGGTCCCGTTTTCATGTTTTGCGCGCCCGGACTAGTTTTCGGTGGTACCGAGGGCGTCGGGTCCCGTTTTCATGTTTTGCGCGCCCGGAGTCATTTTTGGCGTTACCGAGGGCGTCGGGTCCCGTTTTCATGTTTTGCGCTCCCGAACTCATTTTGGGCAGTGTAGAGTGCGTCGGCTCTCGTTTTCATGTTTTGCGTGTCCGGACTCGTTTTCGGAGGTTCCGAGGGCGTCGGGTCTCGTTTTCATGTTTTGCGCGCCCGGACTCGTTTTCGGCGGTACCGAGAACATCGGGTCCCGTTTTCATGTTTTGCGCCCGACTCTTTTTCGACGCGTGCCGATGGCGTCGCGTCCCGTTTTCATGTTTTGCGCGCCCGACTCATTTTCGGCGCACCGAGGGCGTCGGTCCCGTTTTCATGTTTTGCGCGCTCGGACTCGTTTTTCGACGCACCGAGGGCGTCGGTCCCGTTTTCATGTTTTGCGCGCCCCCGACTCATTTTTGCGCGGCGGCGTCGAGGCGTCGGTCCCGTTTTCATGTTTTGCGCGCCCGACTCATTTTCGATGCGTTACCGAGGGCGTCGGTCCCGTTTTCATGTTTTGCGCGCCCGGACTCGTTTTCGACGGTACCGAGGCGTCGGGTCCCGTTTTCATGTTTTGCGCGCCCGACTCCGTTTTTGGCGCTACCGAGGGCGTCGAGTCCCGTTTTCATGTTTTGCGCGCCCGGACTTTTCGCCGCTTTTTTCATGTTTTGCGCGCTACCGACTCGTTTTCGGCGTCGGTCCCGTTTTTTCATGTTTTGCGCGCCCGGACTAGTTTTCGGCGGTACCGAGTGCGTCGGGTCTCGTTTTCATGTTTTGAGCGCCCGAACTCATGTTCGGCGGTACCGAGGGCGTCGGGTCCCGTTTTCATGTTTTGCGCGCCCGGACTTGTTTTCGGCGGTACCGATGGCGTCGGGTCCCGTTTTCATGTCTTGCGCGCCCGGACCCGTTTTTGGCGCTACCGAGGGCGTCGGGTCCCATTTTCATGTTTTGCGCGCCCGTACTCCTTTTCGGCGATACCGATGGCGTCGCATCCAGTTTTCATGTTTTGCGCGCCCGGACTCGTTTTCGGCGGTACCGAGGGCTTCGGTCCGGTTTTCATGTTTTACGCGCCCGGACTCGTTTTCGACGGTGCCGAGTGCGTCAGGTTCCGTTTTCATGTTTTGCGCGCCCGGAGTAGTTTTCGGTGGTACCGAGGGCGTCGGGTCCCGTTTTCATGTTTTGCGCGCCCGGAGTCATTTTTGGCGTTACCGAGGGCGTCGGGTCCCGTTTTCATGTTTTGCGCTCCCGAACTCATTTTGGGCAGTGTAGAGTGCGTCGGGTCCCGTTTTCATGTTTTGCGCTCCCGAACTCATTTTGGGCAGTGTAGAGTGCGTCGGGTCTCGTTTTCATGTTTTGCGTGTCCGACTCGTTTTCGGAGGTTCCGAGGGCGTCGGTCTCGTTTTCATGTTTTGCGCGCCCGGACTCGTTTTCGGCGGTACCGAGAACATCGGGTCCCGTTTTCATGTTTTGCACGCCCCGACTCTTTTTCGACAGTACCGATGGCGTCGCGTCCCGTTTTCATGTTTTGCGCGCCCGGACTCATTTTCGGCGGTACCGAGTGCGTCGGTCCCGTTTTCATATTTTGCACGCTCGGACTCTTTTTCGGCGGTACCGAGTGCGTCGGTCCCGTTTTCATGTTTTGCGCTCCCGGACTCATTTTCGACGGTGCCGAGTGCGTCTTGTCTCGTTTTCTTGTTTTGCGCACCCGGACTCATTTTCGGCGTTACCGAGGGAGTCGGGTCCCGTTTTCATGTTTTGCGTTCCCGGACTCGTTTTCGACGGTACCGAGGGCGTCGAGTCCCGTTTTCATGTTTTGCGCTACCAGTCTGGTTTTCGGCGGTTCCGAGGCGTCGGGTCCCGTTTTCATGTTTTGCGCGCCCGGACTCATTTTTGATGGGACCGAGGGCCTCGGGTACCGTTTTCATGTTTTGCGCTCCCGGACTCGTTTTCGACGGTACCGATGGCGTCGGGTCCCGTTTTCATGTCTTGCGCTCCCGGACCCGTTTTTGGCGCTACCGAGGGCGTCGAGTCCCGTTTTCATGTTTTGCGCTACCGACCGAGGGCGTCGGGTCCCGTTTTCATGTTTTGCGCGCCCGGACTAGTTTTCGGCGGTACCGAGTGCGTCGTCTCGTTTTCATGTTTTGAGCGCCCGAACTCATGTTCGGCGGTACCGAGGGCGTCGGGTCCCGTTTTCATGTTTTGCGCGCCCGGACTTGTTTTCGGCGGTACCGATGGCGTCGGGTCCCGTTTTCATGTCTTGCGCGCCCGACCCGTTTTTGGCGCTACCGAGGGCGTCGGTCCCGTTTTCATGTTTTGCGCGCCCGTACTCCTTTTTCGGCGATACCGATGGCGTCGCATCCGCTTTCATGTTTTGCGCGCCCGGACTCGTTTTCGGCGGTACCGAGGGCTTCGGTCCGGTTTTCATGTTTTACGCGCCCGGACTCGTTTTCGACGGTGCCGAGTGCGTCAGGTTCCGTTTTCATGTTTTGCGCGCCCGGAGTAGTTTTCGGTGGTACCGAGGGCGTCGGGTCCCGTTTTCATGTTTTGCGCGCCCGGAGTCATTTTTGGCGTTACCGAGGGAGTCGGGTCCCGTTTTCATGTTTTGCGCTCCCGAACTCATTTTGGGCAGTGTAGAGTGCGTCGGCTCTCGTTTTCATGTTTTGCGTGTCCGGACTCGTTTTCGGAGGTTCCGAGGGCGTCGGGTCTCGTTTTCATGTTTTGCGCGCCCGGACTCGTTTTCGGCGGTACCGAGAACATCGGGTCCCGTTTTCATGTTTTGCACGCCCCGACTCTTTTTCGACAGTACCGATGGCGTCGCGTCCCGTTTTCATGTTTTGCGCGCCCGGACGAGTTTTCGGCGGTACCGAGTGCGTCGGGTCTCGTTTTCATGTTTTGAGCGCCCGAACTCATGTTCGGCGGTACCGAGGGCGTCGGGTCCCGTTTTCATGTTTTGCGCGCCCGGACTCGTTTTCGGCGGTACCGATGGCGTCGGGTCCCATTTTCATGTTTTGCGCGTCCGTACTCCTTTTCGGCGATACCGATGGCGTCGCATCCAGTTTTCATGTTTTGCGCGCCCGGACTCGTTTTCGGCGGTACCGAGGGCGTCGGGTCCCGTTTTCATGTTTTGCGCGCCCGGACTCGTTTTCGACGGTGCCGAGTGCGTTAGGTTCCGTTTTCATGTTTTGCGCGCCCGGAGTAGTTTTCGTGCCGAGGGCGTGGTTTTCATGTTTTGCGCGAGGGCGTCGGGTCCCGTTTTCATGTTTTGCGCTCCCGGACTCATTTTCGGCGCTACCGAGGGCGTCGGGTCCCGTTTTCATGTTTTGCGCGTCCGACTCGTTTTCGGCGGTGCCGAGGGCGTCGGGTCCCGTTTTCATGTTTTGCGCGCCGACTCATTTTCGGCGGTACCGAGGGCGTCGGGTCCCGTTTTCATGTTTTGCGCGCCCGAGTCATTTTTGGCGCGCACCGAGGGCGTCGGTCCCGTTTTCATGTTTTGCGCGCCGACTCGTTTTTCGGCGCACCGAGGGCGTCAGGTCCGGTTTTCATGTTTTACGCGCCCGGACTCGTTTTCGACGGTGCCGAGTGCGTCAGGTTCCGTTTTCATGTTTTGCGCGCCCGGAGTAGTTTTCGGCGGTACCGAGGGCGTCGGGTCCCGTTTTCATGTTTTGCGCTCCCGAACTCATTTTGGGCAGTGTAGAGTTTGTCGGCTCTCGTTTTCTTGTTTTGCGTGTCCGGACTCGTTTTCGACGGTGCCGAGGGCGTCGGGTCTCGTTTTCTTGTTTTGCGCGCCCGGACTCATTTTCGGTGGTACCGAGGGCGTCGGGTCCCGTTTTCATGTTTTGCGCGCCCGGAGTCATTTTTGGCGTTACCGAGGGAGTCGGGTCCCGTTTTCATGTTTTGCGCTCCCGAACTCATTTTGGGCAGTGTAGAGTGCGTCGGCTCTCGTTTTCATGTCTTGCGTGTCCGGACTCGTTTTCGGAGGTTCCGAGGGCGTCGGGTCTCGTTTTCATGTTTTGCGCGCCCGGACTCGTTTTCGGCGGTACCGAGAACATCGGGTCCCGTTTTCATGTTTTGCACGCCCCGACTCTTTTTCGACAGTACCGATGGCGTCGCGTCCCGTTTTCATGTTTTGCGCGCCCGGACTCGTTTTCGGCGGTACCGAGTGCGTCGGTCCCGTTTTCATGTTTTTGCGCGCTCCCGACTCGTTTTCGACGGTGCGAGTGCGTCTTGTCTCGTTTTCTTGTTTTGCGCACCCGGACTCATTTTCGGCGTTACCGAGGGAGTCGGGTCCCGTTTTCATGTTTTGCGTTCCCGGACTCGTTTTTGACGGTACCGAGGGCGTCGAGTCTCGTTTTCATGTTTTGCGCTACCAGTCTCGTTTTCGGCGGTTCCGAGGCGTCGGGTCCCGTTTTCATGTCTTGCGCGCCCGGACCCGTTTTTGGCGCTACCGAGGGCGTCGGGTCCCGTTTTCATGTTTTGCGCGCCCGGACTAGTTTTCGGCGTTACCGAGTGCGTCGGGTCTCGTTTTCATGTTTTGAGCGCCCGAACTCATGTTCGGCGGTACCGAGGGCGTCGGGTCCCGTTTTCATGTGTTGCGCGCCCGACTTGTTTTCGAGGCGTCGGTCCGGTCCGCGCCCGGACTTTTTCGCGCTATGTTTTCGCGCGCCCGACTCGTTTTTGGCGAGGCGTCGGGTCCCGTTTTCATGTTTTGCGCGCCCGACCTTTTTTGCGCTACCGAGGGCGTCGGTCCCGTTTTCATGTTTTGCGCGCCCGACTCGTTTTTCGCGCACCGAGGGCGTCGGTCCCGTTTTCATGTTTTGCGCGCCCGTTTTTCGCGCGCGTCGGTCCCGTTTTCATGTTTTGCGCGCCCGGACTTTTTTGGCGGCTTTTTCAGGCGTCGGTCGTCGGGTCCGTTTTCATGTTTTGCGCGCCCGACTCGTTTTTGGCGCTACGAGGGCGTCGGGTCCCGTTTTCATGTTTTGCGCGCCCGACTCGTTTTCGGCGCATACCGAGGCGTCGGGTCCCGTTTTCATGTTTTGCGCGCCCGACTCGTTTTCGGCGCACCGAGGGCGTCGGTCCCGTTTTCATGTTTTGCGCGCCGGACTCGTTTTCGACGCGTGCCGAGGGCGTCGGTCCGTTTTCATGTTTTGCGCGCCCGGACTCGTTTTCGGCGGTACCGAGGGCGTCGGTCCCGTTTTCATGTTTTGCGCGCCCGACTCATTTTTGCGGTACCGAGGGCGTCGGGTCCCGTTTTCATGTTTTGCGCGCCCGGACTCGTTTTCGCGCGCGTAGGGCGTCGGTCCCGTTTTCATGTTTTGCGCGCCCGAGTCGGTCCCGTTTTCATGTTTTGCGCGCCCGACTCGTTTTTTGCGCGACCGAGGGCGTCGGTCCCGTTTTCATGTTTTGCGCGCCCGACTCGTTTTCGGCGGTACGAGGGCGTCGGTCCCGTTTTCATGTTTTGCGCGCCCGACTCATTTTCGGCGGTACCGAGGGCGTCGGTCCCGTTTTCATGTTTTGCGCGCCCGACTCGTTTTCGGCGCGCACGAGGCGTCGGTCCCGTTTTCATGTTTTGCGCGCCGGACTCGTTTTTTTCGATACCGAGGGCGTCGGTCCCGTTTTCATGTTTTGCGCGCCCGACTCTTTTCGGCGGTACCGAGCGCGGTCCCGTTTTCATGTTTTGCGTTTTTTCATGTTTTGCGCTCCCGGACTCCCGTTTTGTTTTGCGCGTTTTCGACGTGCCGAGTGCGTCTTGTCTCGTTTTCATGTTTTGCGCGCCCGGACTCATTTTCGGCGTTACGAGGGGCGTCGGTCCCGTTTTCATGTTTTGCGCGCCCGACTCGTTTTCGACGCGTGCACCGAGGGCGTCGGTCCCGTTTTCATGTTTTGCGCGCCCGACTCGTTTTCGGCGGTTCGAGGCGTCGGTCCCGTTTTCATGTTTTGCGCGCCCGACTCATTTTTGACGGGACCGAGGGCGTCGGTCCCGTTTTCATGTTTTGCGCGCCCGACTCGTTTTCGTTTTCGCGCCGATCGAGGCGTCGGGTCGTTCCCGTTTTCATGTTTTGCGCTCCCGACCCGTTTTTGGCGCTACCGAGGGCGTCGGTCCCGTTTTCATGTTTTGCGCGCCCGGACCCGTTTTGGGCGCTACCGAGGGCGTCGGGTCCCGTTTTCATGTTTTGCGCGCCCGGACTAGTTTTCGGCGGTACCGAGTGCGTCGGTCTCGTTTTCATGTTTTGAGCGCCCGAACTCATGTTCGGCGGTACCGAGGGCGTCGGGTCCCGTTTTCATGTTTTGCGCGCCCGGACTTGTTTTCGGCGGTACCGATGGCGTCGGGTCCCGTTTTCATGTCTTGCGCGCCCGGACCCGTTTTTGGCGCTACCGAGGGCGTCGGGTCCCATTTTCATGTTTTGCGCGCCCGTACTCCTTTTCGGCGATACCGATGGCGTCGCATCCAGTTTTCATGTTTTGCGCGCCCGGACTCGTTTTCGGCGGTACCGAGGGCTTCGGTCCGGTTTTCATGTTTTACGCGCCCGGACTCGTTTTCGACGGTGCCGAGTGCGTCGGTTCCGTTTTCATGTTTTGCGCGCCCGGAGTAGTTTTCGGCGGTACCGAGGGCGTCGGTCCCGTTTTCATGTTTTGCGCGCCCGAGTCATTTTTGGCGTTACCGAGAGCGTCGGGTCCCGTTTTCATGTTTTGCGCTCCCGAACTCATTTTGGGCGTTAGAGTGCGTCGGGTCCGTTTTCATGTTTTGCGCTCCCGAACTCATTTTGGGCGTTCGGGTCTCGTTTTCATGTTTTGCGTGTCCGGACTCGTTTTCGGAGGTTCCGAGGGCGTCGGGTCTCGTTTTCATGTTTTGCGCGCCCGGACTCGTTTTCGGCGGTACCGAGAACATCGGGTCCCGTTTTCATGTTTTGCACGCCCGACTCTTTTTCGACGATACCGATGGCGTCGCGTCCCGTTTTCATGTTTTGCGCGCCCGACTCATTTTCGGCGCACCGAGTGCGTCGGTCCCGTTTTCATGTTTTGCGCGCCCGACTCTTTTCGGCGGCATACCGAGGGCGTCGGTCCCGTTTTCATGTTTTGCGCGCCCGACTCATTTTCGACGCGGTGCCGAGTGCGTCGTCGGTCCGTTTTCATGTTTTGCGCGCCCGACTCATTTTTTGGCGCTACCGAGGGCGTCGGTCCCGTTTTCATGTTTTGCGCGCCCGACTCGTTTTCGACGGTACCGAGGGCGTCGGTCCCGTTTTCATGTTTTGCGCGCCCAGACTCGTTTTCGGCGGTTCCGAGGGCGTCGGTCCCGTTTTCATTTTTGCGCGCCCGACTCATTTTTGGCGGGCCGAGGGCGTCGGTCCCGTTTTCATGTTTTGCGCGCCCGACTCGTTTTCGACGTGCACCGAGGGCGTCGGTCCCGTTTTCATGTTTTGCGCTCCCGACCCGTTTTTGGCGCGTACCGAGGGCGTCGGTCCCGTTTTCATGTTTTGCGCGCCCGACTCATTTTCGCGCTACCGAGGGCGTCGGTCCCGTTTTCATGTTTTGCGCGCCCGACTAGTTTTCATGTTTTGCGCGCCCGACTCGTTTTCGCGACCGAGTGCGTCGGTCCGTTTTCATGTTTTGCGCGCCCGACTCTTTTCGGCGGTACGAGGGTCGGTCCCGTTTTCATGTTTTGCGCGCCCGGACTCATGTTTTCGGCGGCACGAGGCGTCGGTCCCGTTTTCATGTTTTGCGCGCCCGACTCGTTTTTGGCGCTACCGAGGGCGTCGGTCCCATTTTCATGTTTTGCGCGCCCGTACTCCTTTTCGGCGATACCGATGGCGTCGGCATCCGTTTTCATGTTTTGCGCGCCGGACTCGTTTTCGCGGTGCACGAGGGCTTCGGGTCCGGTCCGTTTTCATGTTTTGCGCGCCCGACTCGTTTTCGACGGTGCCGAGTGCGTCGTCGTTCCGTTTTCATGTTTTGCGCGCCCGAGTAGTTTTCGTGGTACCGAGGGCGTCGGTCCCGTTTTCATGTTTTGCGCGCCCGGAGTCATTTTTGGCGTTACCGAGGAGTCGGGTCCGGTCCCGTTTTCATGTTTTGCGCTCCCGAACTCATTTTGGGCGGTGTAGAGTGCGTCGGCTCTCGTTTTCATGTTTTGCGCGCGTCCGGACTCGTTTTCGGAGGTTCCGAGGGCGTCGGTCTCGTTTTCATGTTTTGCGCGCCCGACTCGTTTTCGGCGCGTACGAGAACATCGGTCCCGTTTTCATGTTTTGCACGCCCCGACTCTTTTTTTGACGCCCCGACTCTTTTGATGGATGGCGTCGCGTCCCGTTTTCATGTTTTGCGCGCCCGGACTCATTTTCGGCGGTACCGAGGGCGTCGGTCCCGTTTTCATGCGCGCCCGACTCGTTTGGCGCGCACGGTGCGAGGTCCCGTTTTCATGTTTTGCGCGCCCGACTCATTTTCGGCGCGTGCACGAGGCGTCGGTCCCGTTTTCATGTTTTGCGCGCCCGGACTCATTTTCGGCGCACCGAGGCGTCGGTCCCGTTTTCATGTTTTGCGCGCCCGACTCGTTTTTCGGCGCACGAGGGCGTCGGTCCCGTTTTCATGTTTTGCGCGCCGGACTCGTTTTCGACGTACCGAGGGCGTCGGTCCCGTTTTCATGTTTTGCGCGCCCGACTCGTTTTCGACGGTACCGAGGGCGTCGGGTCCCGTTTTCATGTTTTGCGCGCCCGGACTCATTTTTGGCGTACCGAGGGCGTCGGTCCCGTTTTCATGTTTTGCGCGCCCGAACTCATTTTTGGCGCGGAGGGCGTCGGTCGGTCCGTTTTCATGTTTTGCGCGCCGACTCGTTTTCGGCGGTACCGAGGGCGTCGGTCCCGTTTTCATGTTTTGCGCGCCCGACTCGTTTTCGGCGCACCGAGGGCGTCGGGTCCCGTTTTCATGTTTTGCGCGCCCGACTCATTTTTCGGCGCACCGAGGGCGTCGGTCCCGTTTCATGTTTTGCGCCCGACTTGCGCGCGGCACTCGGGTCTCGTTTTCATGTTTTGCGCGCCCGACTCATTTTCGGCGTGCGTCGAGGGCGTCGGTCCCGTTTTCATGTTTTGCGCGCCCGACTCGTTTTCGGCGCGCCGAGGGCGTCGGTCCCGTTTTCATGTTTTGCGCGCCCGACTCGTTTTCGGCGGTACCGAGGGCGTCGGTCCCGTTTTCATGTTTTGCGCGCCCGTACTCCTTTTCGGCGGTACCGAGGGCGTCGGGTCCCGTTTTCATGTTTTGCGCGCCCGACTCATTTTCGGCGGTACCGAGGGCGTCGGTCCCGTTTTCATGTTTTGCGCGCCCGACTCGTTTTCGACGGTGCCGAGGGCGTCGGTCCCGTTTTCATGTTTTGCGCGCCCGACTCATTTTCGGTGGTACCGAGGGCGTCGGGTCCCGTTTTCATGTTTTGCGCGCCCGGAGTCATTTTTGGCGTTACCGAGGGAGTCGGGTCCCGTTTTCATGTTTTGCGCTCCCGAACTCATTTTGGGCAGTGTAGAGTGCGTCGGCTCTCGTTTTCATGTTTTGCGTGTCCGGACTCGTTTTCGGAGGTTCCGAGGGCGTCGGGTCTCGTTTTCATGTTTTGCGCGCCCGGACTCGTTTTCGGCGGTACCGAGAACATCGGGTCCCGTTTTCATGTTTTGCACGCCCCGACTCTTTTTCGACGGTACCGATGGCGTCGCGTCCCGTTTTCATGTTTTGCGCGCCCGGACTCGTTTTCGGCGGTACCGAGTGCGTCGGTCCCGTTTTCATGTTTTGCGCGCCGGACTTTTGCGCGCGAGGACGTCTTTCCCGTTTTCATGTTTTGCGCGCCCGGTCCCGGACTCATTTGGCGCGTCGAGTTTTGCGTCGGTCCCGTTTTCATGTTTTGCGCGCCCGACTCGACTTTTTCGACGGTGCGAGTGCGTCTTGTCTCGTTTTCATGTTTTGCGCACCGACTCATTTTCGGCGGTACCGAGGGCGTCGGTCCCGTTTTCATGTTTTGCGCGCCCGGACTCGTTTTCGACGCTACCGAGGGCGTCGAGTCCCGTTTTCATGTTTTGCGCTACCAGTCTCGTTTTCGGCGGTTCCGAGGCGTCGGGTCCCGTTTTCATGTTTTGCGCGCCCGACTCATTTTTGCGAGGGCCTCGGTGCGCATGTTTTGCGCTCGCCGAGGGCGTCGGTCCCGTTTTCATGTTTTGCGCGCCCGACCGACTCGTCGGGTTCGTTTTCATGTTTTGCGCGCCGACCGCGAGGGCGTCGGGTCCCGTTTTCATGTTTTGCGCGCCCGACTCATTTTTGGCGCTACCGAGGGCGTCGGTCCCGTTTTCATGTTTTGCGCGCCCGACTCGTTTTCGGCGCACCGAGGGCGTCGGTCCCGTTTTCATGTTTTGCGCGCCCGACTCATTTTCGGCGCTACCGAGGGCGTCGGTCCCGTTTTCATGTTTTGCGCGCCCCGACTCCTTTTCGGCGATACCGATGGCGTCGGTCCCGATTTTCATGTTTTGCGCGCCCGGACTTTTCATGTTTTGCGCGCCGGGACTCGTTTTTCGGCGCACCGAGGGCGATTCGGTCCCGTTTTCATGTTTTGCGCGCCCGGACTCGTTTTCGACGCGCCGAGGCGTCGGTCCCGTTTTCATGTTTTGCGCGCCCGACTAGTTTTCGGCGGTACCGAGGGCGTCGGTCCCGTTTTCATGTTTTGCGCGCCCGAGTCATTTTTGGCGTTACCGAGGGAGTCGGGTCCCGTTTTCATGTTTTGCGCTCCCGAACTTATTTTGGGCGGTGCAGAGGCGTCGGCTCCGTTTTTTTCATGTTTTGCGTGTCCGACTCGTTTTCGGGTTCCGAGGGCGTCGGGTCTCGTTTTCATGTTTTGCGCGCCCGGACTCGTTTTCGTCGGGTCCCGTTTTCATGTTTTGCGCGCCCGACTCTTTTTCGACAGACCGATGGCGTCGCGTCCCGTTTTCATGTTTTGCGCGCCCGGACTCTTTTTCGGCGGTACCGAGTGCGTCGGTCCCGTTTTCATGTTTTGCGCTCGGACTCTTTTTTCGACGCGGCACGAGGCGTCGGTCCCGTTTTCATGTTTTGCGCGCCCGGACTCGTTTTCGACGGTGCCGAGTGGCGTCGGTCTCGTTTTCATGTTTTGCGCGCCCGACTCATTTTCGGCGCACGCGAGGGCGTCGGTCCCGTTTTCATGTTTTGCGCGCCCGGACTCGTTTTCGACGCGTACCGAGGGCGTCGGTCCCGTTTTCATGTTTTGCGCGCCCGACTCGTTTTCGGCGGTTCCGAGGCGTCGGGTCCCGTTTTCATGTTTTGCGCGCCCGACTCATTTTCGACGGGACCGAGGGCGTCGGTCCCGTTTTCATGTTTTGCGCGCCCGACTCGTTTTCGGCGCACCGAGGCGTCGGTCCCGTTTTCATGTTTTGCGCGCCCGACTCGTTTTTGGCGCTACCGAGGGCGTCGGTCCCGTTTTCATGTTTTGCGCGCCCGACTCAGTTTTCGACGCGTTACGAGTGCGTCGGTCCGTTTTCATGTTTTGCGCGCCCGACTCATTTTCGGCGCACGAGGGCGTCGGTCCCGTTTTCATGTTTTGCGCGCCCGACTCGTTTTCGGCGCACCGAGGGCGTCGGTCCCGTTTTCATGTTTTGCGCGCCGACTCGTTTTCGGCGCTACCGAGGGCGTCGGTCCCGTTTTCATGTTTTGCGCGCCCGACCCGTTTTGGCGCTACCGAGGGCGTCGGTCCCGTTTTCATGTTTTGCGCGCCCGACTCATTTTTCGCGGCATCGAGCGCGTCGGTCCGTTTTCATGTTTTGCGCGCCCGAACTCATGTTTTGGCGGCATCGAGGGCGTCGGGTCCCGTTTTCATGTTTTGCGCGCCCGACTTGTTTTCGGCGGCACCGAGGCGTCGGTCCCGTTTTCATGTTTTGCGCGCCCGACCCGTTTTTGGCGCTACCGAGGGCGTCGGTCCCATTTTCATGTTTTGCGCGCCCGTACTCCTTTTCGGCGATACCGATGGCGTCATCCGTTTTCATGTTTTGCGCGCCGGACTCGTTTTTTGGCGCACGAGGGCTTCGGTCCGGTTTTCATGTTTTACGCGCCCGACTCGTTTTCGACGGTGCCGAGAGGCGTCGGTCCGTTTTCATGTTTTGCGCGCCCGAGTAGTTTTCGGGGTACCGAGGGCGTCGGTCCCGTTTTCATGTTTTGCGCGCCCGAGTCATTTTTGGCGTTACCGAGGGAGTCGGTCCCGTTTTCATGTTTTGCGCTCCCGAACTCATTTTGGGCAATTTTGGAGAGCGTCGGTCTCGTTTTCATGTTTTGCGTGTCCGACTCGTTTTCGGAGGTTCCGAGGGCGTCGGTCTCGTTTTCATGTTTTGCGCGCCCGACTCGTTTTCGGCGATGCAGACGAGAACATCGGTCCCGTTTTCATGTTTTGCACGCCCGACTCTTTTTCGACGCATGCGATGGCGTCGCGTCCCGTTTTCATGTTTTGCGCGCCCGACTCGTTTTTTCGGCGCACCGAGGGCGTCGGTCCCGTTTTCATGTTTTGCGCGCCGGACTCTTTTTCGGCGGTGCGAGTGCGTCGGTCCCGTTTTCATGTTTTGCGCTCCCGACTCATTTTCGACGGTCCCGTTTTCATGTTTTGCGTCGAGGCGTCTCGTCTCGTTTTCATGTTTTGCGCGCCCGACTCATTTTCGGCGCTTACCGAGGAGTCGGTCCCGTTTTCATGTTTTGCGTTCCCGACTCGTTTTCGACGCACCGAGGGCGTCGAGTCCCGTTTTCATGTTTTGCGCTACCCGACTCGGTTTTTGGCGGCGAGGCGTCGGTCCCGTTTTCATGTTTTGGCGTTTTTGGTCCCGTTTTTTTCATGTTTTGCGCGCCCGACTCATTCCCGTTTTTTGCGGCCGACTCGAGGGCGGCGTCGGTCCCGTTTTCATGTTTTGCGCGCCCGACTCGTTTTCGGCGCTACCGAGGGCGTCGGTCCCGTTTTCATGTTTTGCGCGCCCGACCCGTTTTTGGGCGCTACCGAGGGCGTCGGTCCCGTTTTCATGTTTTGCGCGCCCGACTAGTTTTCGGCGCACGAGCGCGTCGGGTCTCGTTTTCATGTTTTGAGCGCCCGAACTCATGTTCGGCGCGCACGAGGGCGTCGGTCCCGTTTTCATGTTTTGCGCGCCCGACTTGTTTTCGCGCGGTACGATGGCGTCGGTCCCGTTTTCATGTCTTGCGCGCCCGACCCGTTTTTGGCGCTACCGAGGGCGTCGGTCCCGTTTTCATGTTTTGCGCGCCCGGACTCCGTTTTCGGGCGCTACCGAGGGCGTCGGTTTGTTTTGCGCGATCCGATGGCGTCGATTTTTTCATGTTTTGCGCGCCCGACTCGTTTTCGCGCTACCGAGGCGTCGGTCCCGTTTTCATGTTTTGCGCGCCCGACTCATTTTCGGCGGCACCGAGGGCGTCGGTCCCGTTTTCATGTTTTGCGCGCCCGGCGACTCGTTTTTTTGCGTGCCGACGACTCGTTTTCGCGTGCGAGGGCGTCGGTCCCGTTTTCATGTTTTGCGCGCCGAGTAGTTTTCGGGTACCGAGGGCGTCGGTCCCGTTTTCATGTTTTGCGCGCCCGAGTCATTTTTGGCGTTACCGAGGGAGTCGGTCCCGTTTTTCATGTTTTGCGCTCCCGAACTCATTTTGGGCGCGTGTAGAGTGCGTCGGCTCGTTTTCATGTTTTGCGTGTCCGACTCGTTTTCGGAGGTTCCGAGGGCGTCGGTCTCGTTTTCATGTTTTGCGCGCCCGGACTCGTTTTCGGCGGCACCGAGAACATCGGTCCCGTTTTCATGTTTTGCACGCCCGACTCTTTTTCGACGCAAGCACGATGGCGTCGTCGTCCCGTTTTCATGTTTTGCGCGCCCGACTCGTTTTCGGCGCGCACCGAGGCGTCGGGTCCCGTTTTCATGTTTTGCGCGCCCGAACTCATGTTTTCGCGCGTGCACGAGGCGTCGGGTCCCGTTTTCATGTTTTGCGCGCCCGACTCGTTTTCGGCGGTACCGAGGCGTCGGTCCCGTTTTCATGTTTTGCGCGCCCGTTTCGTTTTTTTGCGCGCGATACCGAGGGCGTCGGTCCCGTTTTCATGTTTTGCGCGCCCGACTCGTTTTCGCGCACCGAGGGCGTCGGTCCCGTTTTCATGTTTTGCGCGCCCGACTCGTTTTCGGCGGTGCACGAGGCGTCGGTCCCGTTTTCATGTTTTGCGCGCCGGACCCGATGTTTTGCGCGCCGACTACGCGACCGAGGGCGTCGGTCCCGTTTTCATGTTTTGCGCGCCCGACTCATTTTTCGGCGCACCGAGGGCGTCGGGTCCCGTTTTCATGTTTTGCGCGCCCGACTCGTTTTCGGCGCTACCGAGGGCGTCGGTCCCGTTTTCATGTTTTGCGCGCCGACTCGTTTTCGGCGCTACCGAGGGTCCCGTTTTCGTTTTGGTCCCGTTTTTTTCATGTTTTGCGCGCCCGACTCATGTTTTGGCGCGCGAGGGCGTCGGTCCCGTTTTCATGTTTTGCGCGCCCGACTCATTTTCGGCGCACCGAGGCGTCGGTCCCGTTTTCATGTTTTGCGCGCCCGACTCGTTTTCGCGCGCACCGAGGGCGTCGGTCCCGTTTTCATGTTTTGCGCGCCCGACTTTTCGGCGCTACCGAGGGCGTCGGTCCCGTTTTCATGTTTTGCGCGCCCGACTCATTTTCGCGCGGTGCGAGGGCGTCGGTCCGTTTTCATGTTTTGCGCGCCCGACTCGTTTTCGGCGGCACGAGGGCGTCGGTCCGTTTTCATGTTTTGCGCGCCGACTCGTTTTTCGACGCGTGCGAGGGCGTCAGGTCCCGTTTTCATGTTTTGCGCGCCCGGACTCATTTTCGGTGGTACCGAGGGCGTCGGTCCCGTTTTCATGTTTTGCGCGCCCGGAGTCATTTTTGGCGTTACCGAGGGAGTCGGGTCCCGTTTTCATGTTTTGCGCTCCCGAACTCATTTTGGGCGTGAGAGTGCGTCGGCTCTCGTTTTCATGTTTTGCGTGTCCGACTCGTTTTCGGAGGTTCCGAGGGCGTCGGTCTCGTTTTCATGTTTTGCGCGCCGACTCGTTTTGCGCGGTACGAGAACATCGGTCCCGTTTTCATGTTTTGCACGCCCGACTCTTTTTCGACGCACCGATGGCGTCGCGTCCCGTTTTCATGTTTTGCGCGCCCGACTCGTTTTTTCGCGCACCGAGCGTCGTCGATGTTTTGCGCGCCCGACTTTTTCATGTTTTGCTTTTTCATGTTTTGCGACGCCGACTTTTCGGCGCGACGAGTGCGTCGGTCCCGTTTTCATGTTTTGCGCCCGGACTCGTTTCGACTCGCGCGTGAGGCGTCGGTCTCGTTTTCTGTTTTGCGCACCCGGACTCATTTTCGGCGTTACCGAGGGAGTCGGGTCCCGTTTTCATGTTTTGCGTTCCCGGACTCGTTTTCGACGGTACCGAGGGCGTCGAGTCCCGTTTTCATGTTTTGCGCTACCGGACCTCGTTTTCGGCGGACTCGTTCCGAGGCGTCGGTCCCGTTTTCATGTTTTGCGCGCCCGACTCATTTTTGACGGGACCGAGGGCCTCGGTCCCGTTTTCATGTTTTGCGCTCCCGACTCGTTTTCGACGCGCACCGATGGCGTCGGTCCCGTTTTCATGTCTTGCGCGCCCGACCGTTTTTGGCGCTACGAGGCGTCGGTCCCGTTTTCATGTTTTGCGCGCCCGACTAGTTTTCGCGTTACCGAGTGCGTCGGTCTCGTTTTCATGTTTTGAGCGCCCGAACTCATGTTCGGCGCACGAGGCGTCGGTCCGTTTTCGTCGGTCCCGTTTTCATGTTTTGCGCGCGCCCGACTTGTTTTCGCGATACCGACTGGCGTCGGTCCCGTCCCGTTTTCATGTCTTGCGCGCCCGACCCGTTTTTGGCGCTACCGAGGGCGTCGGTCCCGTTTTCATGTTTTGCGCGCCCGACCCGTTTTGGGCGCTACCGAGGGCGTCGGTCCCGTTTTCATGTTTTGCGCGCCCGACTAGTTTTCGCGCACCGAGTGCGTCGGTCTCGTTTTCATGTTTTGAGCGCCCGAACTCATGTTCGGCGGCACGAGGGCGTCGGTCCCGTTTTCATGTTTTGCGCGCCCGGACTTGTTTTCGCGCGTACCGATGGCGTCGGTCCCGTTTTCATGTCTTGCGCGCCCGACCCGTTTTTGGCGCTACCGAGGGCGTCGGTCCCATTTTCATGTTTTGCGCGCCCGTACTCCTTTTTTTCGGCGATACCGATGGCGTCACATCCAGTTTTCATGTTTTGCGCGCCCGGACTCGTTTTCGGCGGTACCGAGGGCTTCAGGTCCGGTTTTCATGTTTTACGCGCCCGGACTCGTTTTCGACGGTGCCGAGTGCGTCAGGTTCCGTTTTCATGTTTTGCGCGCCCGGAGTAGTTTTCGGCGGTACCGAGGGCGTCGGTCCCGTTTTCATGTTTTGCGCTCCCGAACTCATTTTGGGCAGTGTAGAGTTTGTCGGCTCTCGTTTTCTTGTTTTGCGTGTCCGGACTCGTTTTCGACGGTGCCGAGGGCGTCGGGTCTCGTTTTCATTGTTTTGCGCGCCCGGACTCATTTTCGGTGGTACCGAGGGCGTCGGTCCCGTTTTCATGTTTTGCGCGCCCGGAGTCATTTTTGGCGTTACCGAGGGAGTCGGGTCCCGTTTTCATGTTTTGCGCTCCCGAACTCATTTTGGGCGCAGTAGAGTGCGTCGCTCTCGTTTTCATGTTTTGCGTGTCCGACTCGTTTCGGGAGGTTCCGAGGGCGTCGGTCTCGTTTTCATGTTTTGCGCGCCGGACTCGTTTTCGGCGGCACGAGAACATCGGTCCCGTTTTCATGTTTTGCACGCCCGACTCTTTTTCGACGCACGATGGCGTCGCGTCCCGTTTTCATGTTTTGCGCGCCCGGACTCGTTTTCGGCGACGTCGGTCCCGTTTTCATGTTTTGCGCGCCCGGACTCGTGTTCGGCGCTACCGAGTGCGTCGGTCCCGTTTTCATGTTTTGCGCTCCCGGACTCGTTTTCGACGGTGCCGAGTGCGTCTTGTCTCGTTTTCTTGTTTTGCGCACCCGGACTCATTTTCGGCGTTACCGAGGGAGTCGGGTCCCGTTTTCATGTTTTGCGTTCCCGGACTCGTTTTTGACGGTACCGAGGGCGTCGAGTCTCGTTTTCATGTTTTGCGCTACCAGTCTCGTTTTCGGCGGTTCCGAGGCGTCGGGTCCCGTTTTCATGTTTTGCGCGCCCGGACCCGTTTTTGGCGGTACCGAGGGCGTCGGGTCCCGTTTTCATGTTTTGCGCGCCCGGACTTGTTTTCGGCGGTACCGATGGCGTCGGGTCCCGTTTTCATGTCTTGCGCGCCCGGACCCGTTTTTGGCGCTACCGAGGGCGTCGGGTCCCGTTTTCATGTTTTGCGCGCCCGACCCGTTTTTTTTCATGTTTTGCGCGCCGACCCGTTTTCGCGAGGGCGTCGGTCCCGTTTTCATGTTTTGCGCGCCCGACGAGTTTTCGCGCACGACCGAGTGCGTCGGTCTCGTTTTCATGTTTTGAGCGCCCGAACTCATGTTCGGCGGTGCACGAGGGCGTCGGTCCCGTTTTCATGTTTTGCGCGCCCGACTTGTTTTCGGCGGTACCGATGGCGTCGGGTCCCGTTTTCATGTCTTGCGCGCCCGGACCCGTTTTTGGCGCTACCGAGGGCGTCGGGTCCCGTTTTCATGTTTTGCGCGCCCGACCCGTTTTCGGCGGTACCGAGGGCGTCGGTCCCGTTTTCATGTTTTGCGCGCCCGACTCGTTTTCGGCGCGTACCGAGGCGTCGGTCCGTTTTCATGTTTTGCGCGCCCGACTCGTTTTCGGCGGTGCGAGGGCGTCGGTCCCGTTTTCATGTTTTGCGCGCCGGACTCGTTTTCGGCGTACACGGAGGGCGTCGGTCCCGTTTTCATGTTTTGCGCGCCCGACTCATTTTCGGCGTGCTACGAGGGCGTCGGTCCCGTTTTCATGTTTTGCGCCCGACTCATTTTTGGCGATACCGAGGCGTCGGTCCCGTTTTCATGTTTTGCGCGCCCGACTCGTTTTCGGCGGTTCGAGGGCGTCGGTCCCGTTTTCATGTTTTGCGCGCCCGACTCGTTTTCGGCGCACGAGGCGTCGTTTTGCGCGCCCGTTTTCATGTTTTGCGCGCCCGACTCTTTTTCGACGCACCGAGGGCGTCGGTCCCGTTTTCATGTTTTGCGCGCCGGACTCATTTTCGGCGGTACCGAGTGCGTCGGTCCCGTTTTCATGTTTTGCGCGCCCGACTCATTTTTTCGGCGGCGATGCGAGGGCGTCGGTCCCGTTTTCATGTTTTGCGCGCCCGACTCGTTTTCGGCGGTACCGAGGTCGTCGGGTCCAGTTTTCAAGTTTTGCGCGCCCGACTCGTTTTCGGCGGTACCGAGGGCGTCGGGTCCCGTTTTCATGTTTTGCGCCCGGACTCGTTTTCGGCGCACCGAGGCGTCGGTCCCGTTTTCATGTTTTGCGCGCCCGACTCGTTTTCGACGGTACCGAGGCGTCGGTCCCGTTTTCATGTTTTGCGCGCCCGACTCGTTTTTCGGCGGTACCGAGGCGTCGGTCCCGTTTTCATGTTTTGCGCGCCCGACTCATTTTTGGCGGTTACCGAGGGCGTCGGTCCCGTTTTCATGTTTTGCGCGCCCGACTCATTTTTGGGCGCTTACCGAGGCGTCGGTCCCGTTTTCATGTTTTGCGCGCCCGACTCGTTTTCGGCGCGTTCCGAGGCGTCGGTCCGTTTTCATGTTTTGCGCGCCCGGACTCGTTTTCGGCGGTGCGAGGGCGTCGGTCCCGTTTTCATGTTTTGCGCGCCCGACTCGTTTTCGACGCGCACCGAGGGCGTCGCGTTTTCATGTTTTGCGCGCCCCGTTTTCGTCGGTCCCGTTTTCATGTTTTGCGCGCCCGACTCGTTTTCGGCGGTGCACGAGTGCGTCGGTCCCGTTTTCATGTTTTGCGCGCCCGACTCGTTTTCGACGCGCGCCGAGGGCGTCGGTCCCGTTTTCATGTTTTGCGCGCCCGGACTCGTTTTCGACGCGCACGAGGCGTCGGTCCCGTTTTCATGTTTTGCGCGCCCCGACTCGTTTTCGGCGTTACCGAGGGCGTCGGGTCCCGTTTTCATGTTTTGCGCGCCCGGACTCGTTTTCGGGCGCGACCGAGGCGTCGGTCCCGTTTTCATGTTTTGCGCGCCCGACTCATTTTCGCGCGGTACGAGGGCGTCGGGTCCCGTTTTCATGTTTTGCGCCGCCCGACTCGTTTTCGGCGTGCCGAGGGCGTCGGGTCCCGTTTTCATGTTTTGCGCGCCCGACCCGTTTTTGCGACGCGAGGGAGGGCGTCGGTCCCGTTTTCATGTTTTGCGCGCCCGACCCGTTTTGGGCGCTACCGAGGGCGTCGGGTCCCGTTTTCATGTTTTGCGCGCCCGGACTAGTTTTCGGCGGTACCGAGTGCGTCGGGTCTCGTTTTCATGTTTTGAGCGCCCGAACTCATGTTCGGCGGTACCGAGGGCGTCGGGTCCCGTTTTCATGTTTTGCGCGCCCGGACTTGTTTTCGGCGGTACCGATGGCGTCGGGTCCCGTTTTCATGTCTTGCGCGCCCGGACCCGTTTTTGGCGCTACCGAGGGCGTCGGGTCCCATTTTCATGTTTTGCGCGCCCGTACTCCTTTTCGGCGATACCGATGGCGTCGCATCCAGTTTTCATGTTTTGCGCGCCCGGACTCGTTTTCGGCGGTACCGAGGGCTTCGGTCCGGTTTTCATGTTTTACGCGCCCGGACTCGTTTTCGACGGTGCGAGTGCGTCAGGTTCCGTTTTCATGTTTTGCGCGCCGGAGTAGTTTTCGGCGGTGCGAGGGCGTCGGTCCCGTTTTCATGTTTTGCGCGCCCGGACATTTTTGGCGCCGAGGGCGTCGGGTCCCGTCATGTTTTGCGCGCCCGACTTTTTCATGTTTTGCGCGCCCGAACTCATTTTCGCGCGCCGAGCGTTAGTCGGTGTCGGTCCCGTTTTCATGTTTTGCGCTCCCGACTCATTTTGGGCGGCACCGAGGCGTCGGTCTCGTTTTCATGTTTTGCGTGTCCGGACTCGTTTTCGGAGGTTCCGAGGGCGTCGGGTCTCGTTTTCATGTTTTGCGCGCCCGACTCGTTTTCGGCGCACGAGAACATCGGTCCCGTTTTCATGTTTTGCACGCCCCGACTCTTTTTCGACAGTACCGATGGCGTCGCGTCCCGTTTTCATGTTTTGCGCGCCCGGACTCGTTTTCGGCGGTACCGAGTGCGTCGGTCTCGTTTTCATGTTTTGCGCGCCCGACTCATGTTTCGGCGATGCGCAAGGGCGTCGGTCCCGTTTTCATGTTTTGCGCGCCCGGACTCGTTTTCGGCGGTACCGAGGGCGTCGGTCCCGTTTTCATGTTTTGCGCGCCCGGACTCGTTTTTGGCGCTACCGAGGGCGTCGGGTCCCATTTTCATGTTTTGCGCGCCCGTACTCCTTTTCGGCGATACCGATGGCGTCGCATCCAGTTTTCATGTTTTGCGCGCCCGGACTCGTTTTCGGCGGTACCGAGGGCTTCGGGTCCGGTTTTCATGTTTTACGCGCCCGGACTCGTTTTCGACGGTGCCGAGTGCGTCGGGTTCCGTTTTCATGTTTTGCGCGCCCGGACTAGTTTTCGGCGGTACCGAGGGCGTCGGGTCCCGTTTTCATGTTTTGCGCGCCCGGAGTCATTTTTGGCGTTACCGAGGGAGTCGGGTCCCGTTTTCATGTTTTGCGCTCCCGAACTCATTTTGGGCAGTGTAGAGTGCGTCGGCTCTCGTTTTCATGTTTTGCGTGTCCGGACTCGTTTTCGGAGGTTCGAGGGCGTCGGGTCTCGTTTTCATGTTTTGCGCGCCCGACTCGTTTTCGGCGCACGAGAACATCGGGTCCCGTTTTCATGTTTTGCGCGCCCGACTCTTTTTCGACGCACACGATGGCGTCGCGTCCCGTTTTCATGTTTTGCGCGCCGGACTCATTTTCGGCGGTACGAGTGCGTCGGTCCCGTTTTCATGTTTTGCGCGCCCGACTCATTTTCGGCGGTGCGAGTGCGTCGTCGGTCCCGTTTTCATGTTTTGCGCGCCCGACTCATTTTCGGCGCGACGAGGCGTCGGTCCCGTTTTCATGTTTTGCGCGCCGGACTCGTTTTTTTTTTTTTGACGCGTTACCGAGGGCGTCGGGTCCCGTTTTCATGTTTTGCGCGCCGGACTCGTTTTCGGCGGCGTTCGAGGGCGTCGGTCCCGTTTTCATGTTTTGCGCGCCCGACTCGTTTTTGGCGGGACCGAGGGTCGTCGGTCCCGTTTTCATGTTTTGCGCGCCCAGACTCGTTTTCGGCGATACCGAGGGCGTCGGTCCCGATTTCATGTTTTGCGCGCCCGGACTCGTTTTTGGCGGTACGAGGGCGTCGGTCCCGTTTTCATGTTTTGCGCGCCGGACTCGTTTTCGACGGCGCGAGGCGCGTCGGTCCGTTTTCATGTTTTGCGCGCCCGGACTCGTTTTCGTTTTGCGCGGTTTCGAGGGCGTCGGGTCCCGTTTTCATGTTTTGCGCGCCCGACTCATTTTTCGAGGGCGTCGGTCCCGTTTTCATGTTTTGCGCGCCCGGACTCGTTTTCGGCGCTACCGAGGGCGTCGTGTCCCGTTTTCATGTTTTGCGCGCCCGGACTCGTTTTCGGCGCTACCGAGGGCGTCGGTCCCGGACTCGTTTTCGACGGTGCCGAGTGCGTCGGGTCCCGTTTTCACGTTTTGCGCGCCCGACTCATTTTCGGCGGTACGAGAGGCGTCGGGTCCGTTTTCATGTTTTGCGCGCCCGACTCATGTTTTCGGCGGTACCGAGGCGTCGGTCCCGTTTTCATGTTTTGCGCGCCCGGACTTGTTTTCGGCGCGCACCGAGGGCGTCGGGTCCCATTTTCATGTTTTGCGCGCCGTACTCCTTTTTTCGGCGATACGACGATGGCGTCGCATCCGTTTTCATGTTTTGCGCGCCGGACTCGTTTTCGGCGGTGCGGGGGCTTCGGTCCCGTTTTCATGTTTTACGCGCCCGACTCGTTTTCGACGGTGCGTGCGAGTGCGTCGGGTTCCGTTTTCATGTTTTGCGCGCCGGAGTAGTTTTCGGCGGTACCGAGGGCGTCGGTCCCGTTTTCATGTTTTGCGCGCCCGAGTCATTTTTGGCGTTACCGAGGAGTCGGGTCCCGTTTTCATGTTTTGCGCTCCCGAACTCATTTTGGGCGGTGTAGAGTGCGTCGGCTCTCGTTTTCATGTTTTGCGTGTCCGACTCGTTTTCGGAGGTTCCGAGGGCGTCGGTCTCGTTTTCATGTTTTGCGCGCCGGACTCGTTTTCGGCGCGCAGAGAACATCGGGTCCCGTTTTCATGTTTTGCACGCCCGACTCTTTTTCGACGATCGATGGCGTCGCGTCCCGTTTTCATGTTTTGCGCGCCCGACTCATTTTCGGCGGTACCGAGTGCGTCGGTCCCGTTTTCATATTTTGCACGCTCGGACTCTTTTTCGGCGGTGCGTCGGTCGAGCGTCGGTCCCGTTTTCATGTTTTGCGCTCCCGGACTCATTTTCGACGGTGCGAGTGCGTCGGTCTCGTTTTCATGTTTTGCGCGCCGGACTCATTTTCGGCGGCGCTTACCGAGGGCGTCGGGTCCCGTTTTCATGTTTTGCGTTTTCGGCGGTACGGACTCGTTTTCGACGCGCCGAGGGCGTCGAGTCGAGTCCGTTTTCATGTTTTGCGCTACCGACTCGTTTTCGGCGGTTCCGAGGCGTCGGTCCCGTTTTCATGTTTTGCGCGCCCGACTCATTTTTGATGGGGACCGAGGGCCTCGGTCCCGTTTTCATGTTTTGCGCGCCCGACTCGTTTTCGACGGTACCGATCGGCGGCGTCGGTCCCGTTTTCATGTCTTGCGCGCCCGGACCCGTTTTTGGCGCTACCGAGGGCGTCGGTCCCGTTTTCATGTTTTGCGCGCCGACTCGTTTTGGCGCTACCGAGGGCGTCGTCGTCCCGTTTTCATGTTTTGCGCGCCGCGACTAGTTTTCGCGCACCGAGTGCGTCGGTCTCGTTTTCATGTTTTGAGCGCCCGAACTCATGTTCGGCGCACGAGGGCGTCGGGTCCCGTTTTCATGTTTTGCGCGCCCGGACTCGTTTTGGCGATACGAGGCGTCGGGTCCCGTTTTCATGTTTTGCGCGCCGGACCGTTTTTGGCGCTACGAGGGCGTCGGGTCCCATTTTCATGTTTTGCGCGCCGACTAGTACTCTTTTCGGCGGCTTCGGCATCCGTTTTCATGTTTTGCGCGCCCGGACTGTTTTTTCGCGAGGGCCCGGACTTTCATGTTTTACGCGCCGACTCGTTTTCGACGGTGACGGTGCGAGGCGTCGGTTCCGTTTTCATGTTTTGCGCGCCCGGAGTAGTTTTCGGTGGTACCGAGGGCGTCGGGTCCCGTTTTCATGTTTTGCGCGCCCGGAGTCATTTTTGGCGTTACCGAGGGAGTCGGGTCCCGTTTTCATGTTTTGCGCTCCCGAACTCATTTTGGGCAGTGTAGAGTGCGTCGGCTCTCGTTTTCATGTTTTGCGTGTCCGGACTCGTTTTCGGAGGTTCCGAGGGCGTCGGGTCTCGTTTTCATGTTTTGCGCGCCCGGACTCGTTTTCGGCGGTACCGAGAACATCGGGTCCCGTTTTCATGTTTTGCACGCCCCGACTCTTTTTCGACAGTACCGATGGCGTCGCGTCCCGTTTTCATGTTTTGCGCGCCCGGACTCATTTTCGGCGGTACCGAGTGCGTCGGTCCCGTTTTCATATTTTGCACGCTCGGACTCTTTTTCGGCGCTACCGAGTGCGTCGGTCCCGTTTTCATGTTTTGCGCTCCCGGACTCGTTTTCGACGGTTTTGCGCGAGTGTTTCGTCGTCTTGTCTCGTTTTCTTGTTTTGCGCACCCGGACTCATTTTCGGCGTTACCGAGGGAGTCGGGTCCCGTTTTCATGTTTTGCGTTCCCGGACTCGTTTTCGACGCTACCGAGGGCGTCGAGTCCCGTTTTCATGTTTTGCGCTACCAGTCTGGTTTTCGGCGGTTCCGAGGCGTCGGGTCCCGTTTTCATGTTTTGCGCGCCCGACTCATTTTTGATGGGACCGAGGGCCTCGGTTACCGTTTTCATGTTTTGCGCTCCCGGACTCGTTTTCGACGGTACCGATGGCGTCGGGTCCCGTTTTCATGTCTTGCGCTCCCGGACCCGTTTTTGGCGCTACCGAGGGCGTCGGTCCCGTTTTCATGTTTTGCGCGCCGACTAGTTTTCGGCGTGTTTTGCGCGCCGACGAGTTTTCGCGTCGGTCGGGTCTCGTTTTCATGTTTTGAGCGCCCGAACTCATGTTCGGCAGTACCGAGGGCGTCGGGTCCCGTTTTCATGTGTTACGCGCCCGGACTTGTTTTCGGCGATACCGATGGCGTCGGGTCCCGTTTTCATGTCTTGCGCGCCCGGACCCGTTTTTGGCGCTACCGAGGGCGTCGGTCCCGTTTTCATGTTTTGCGCGCCCGGACCCGTTTTGGGCGCTACCGAGGGCGTCGGGTCCCGTTTTCATGTTTTGCGCGCCCGGACTAGTTTTCGGCGGTACCGAGTGCGTCGGGTCTCGTTTTCATGTTTTGAGCGCCCGAACTCATGTTCGGCGGTACCGAGGGCGTCGGGTCCCGTTTTCATGTTTTGCGCGCCCGGACTTGTTTTCGGCGGTACCGATGGCGTCGGGTCCCGTTTTCATGTCTTGCGCGCCCGGACCCGTTTTTGGCGCTACCGAGGGCGTCGGGTCCCATTTTCATGTTTTGCGCGCCCGTACTCCTTTTCGGCGATACCGATGGCGTCGCATCCAGTTTTCATGTTTTGCGCGCCGGACTCGTTTTCGGCGGTACCGAGGGCTTCAGGTCCGGTTTTCATGTTTTACTCGCCCGGACTCGTTTTCGACGGTGCGAGTGCGTCGTAGTTCGACGTTCCGTTTTCATGTTTTGATCGCGCCCGGAGTAGTTTTCGGTGGTACCGAGGGCGTCGGGTCCCGTTTTCATGTTTTGCGCGCCCGGAGTCATTTTTGGCGTTACCGAGGGAGTCGGGTCCCGTTTTCATGTTTTGCGCTCCCGAACTCATTTTGGGCAGTGTAGAGTGCGTCGGCTCTCGTTTTCATGTTTTGCGTGTCCGGACTCGTTTTCGGAGGTTCCGAGGGCGTCGGGTCTCGTTTTCATGTTTTGCGCGCCCGGACTCGTTTTCGGCGGTACCGAGAACATCGGGTCCCGTTTTCATGTTTTGCACGCCCCGACTCTTTTTCGACGATACGATGGCGTCGCGTCCGTCCCGTTTTCATGTTTTGCGCGCCCGGACTCATTTTCGGCGGTACCGAGTGCGTCGGTCCCGTTTTCATATTTTGCACGCTCGGACTCTTTTTCGGCGGTACCGAGTGCGTCGGTCCCGTTTTCATGTTTTGCGCTCCCGGACTCATTTTCGACGGTGCCGAGTGCGTCTTGTCTCGTTTTCTTGTTTTGCGCACCCGGACTCATTTTCGGCGTTACCGAGGGAGTCGGGTCCCGTTTTCATGTTTTGCGTTCCCGGACTCGTTTTCGACGGTACCGAGGGCGTCGAGTCCCGTTTTCATGTTTTGCGCTACCAGTCTCGTTTTCGGCGGTTCCGAGGCGTCGGGTCCCGTTTTCATGTTTTGCGCGCCGGACTCGTTTTTTGACGGTGCCGGGGCGTCGGGTCCCGTTTTCATGTTTTGCGCGCCGGACTCGTTTTTGGCGTTACGAGGCGCGGGCGTCGGGTCCCGTTTTCATGTTTTGCGCTCCGACCCGTTTTTGGCGCTACCGAGGGCGTCGGTCCCGTTTTCATGTTTTGCGCGCCCGACCGTTTTCGGCGCTACGAGAGGGCGTCGGGTCCCGTTTTCATGTTTTGCGCGCCCGACTCGTTTTCGCGGTACGAGAGTGCGTCGGGTCTCGTTTTCATGTTTTGCGCGCCGGAACTCATGTTCGGCGGTGCAGGGCGTCGGGTCCCGTTTTCATGTTTTGCGCGCCGGACTCATTGGGCGGTGTAGAGAGCGTCGGGTCCCGTTTTCATGTTTTGCGCGCCGGACTCGTTTTTTGGCGGTACGAGGGCGTCGGGTCCGTTTTCATGTTTTGCGCGCCGGACTCGTTTTCGGCGGTACGAGGGCGTCGGGTCCCGTTTTCATGTTTTGCGCGCCGGACTCGTTTTCGGCGAGAGGGCGTCGGGTCCCGTTTTCATGTTTTGCGCGCCGGACTCGTTTTCGACGTCGGCGTCGGGTCCGTTTTCATGTTTTGCGCGCCGGACTCGTTTTCGGTGGTGCCGAGAGGCGTCGGTCCCGTTTTCATGTTTTGCGCGCCGGACTCATTTTTGGCGTTACGAGTCGTCGGGTCCCGTTTTCATGTTTTGCGCTCCCGAACTCATTTTGGGCAGTGTAGAGTGCGTCGGCTCTCGTTTTCATGTTTTGCGTGTCCGGACTCGTTTTCGGCGGTTCGAGGGCGTCGGGTCTCGTTTTCATGTTTTGCGCGCCGGACTCGTTTTCGGCGGTGCACGAGAACATCGGGTCCCGTTTTCATGTTTTGCACGCCCGACTCTTTTTCGACGGTGCGATGGCGTCGCGTCCCGTTTTCATGTTTTGCGCGCCGGGACTCATTTTTGCGCCCGTACTCATTTCGAGAGCGTCGGGTCCGTTTTCATGTTTTGCGCGCCGAACTCATGTTCGGCGGTGCGAGGGCGTCGGGTCCCGTTTTCATGTTTTGCGCGCCCGGACTCGTTTTCGGCGGTACCGATGGCGTCGGGTCCCATTTTCATGTTTTGCGCGTCCGTACTCCTTTTCGGCGATACCGATGGCGTCGCATCCAGTTTTCATGTTTTGCGCGCCCGGACTCGTTTTCGGCGGTACCGAGGGCTTCGGGTCCCGTTTTCATGTTTTACGCGCCCGGACTCGTTTTCGACGGTGCCGAGTGCGTCAGGTTCCGTTTTCATGTTTTGCGCGCCGGAGTAGTTTTCGGTGGTGCAGGGCGTCGGGTCCCGTTTTCATGTTTTGCGCGCCGGAGTCATTTTTGGCGTTACGAGGAGTCGGGTCCCGTTTTCATGTTTTGCGCTCCCGAACTCATTTTGGGCAGTGTAGAGTGCGTCGGCTCTCGTTTTCATGTTTTGCGTGTCCGGACTCGTTTTCGGAGGTTCCGAGGGCGTCGGGTCTCGTTTTCATGTTTTGCGCGCCGGACTCGTTTTCGGCGTGCGAGAACATCGGGTCCCGTTTTCATGTTTTGCACGCCCGGACTCTTTTTCGACGCACGATGGCGTCGGTCCCGTTTTCATGTTTTGCGCGCCGGACTCATTTTCGACGTGCGACCGAGGCGTCGGGTCCGTTTTCATGTTTTGCGCGCTCGCGTCGTTTTGCGCGCCGGACTCGTTTCGTCGAGGGCGTCGGTCCGTTTTCATGTTTTGCGCGCCCGGACTCCCGTTTTCGGGCGCTACGAGGTCGTCGGTCCGTTTTCATGTTTTGCGCGCCGGACTCGTTTTTCGGCGCTACGAGAGGGCGTCGGGTCCCGTTTTCATGTTTTGCGCGCCGGACTCGTTTTCGGCGGTGCGAGGCGTCGGGTCCGTTTTCATGTTTTGAGCGCCGAACTCATCTCGTTTTCGGCGTACTCGTGGCGGTACGAGGGCGTCGGGTCCCGTTTCATGTTTTGCGCGCCGGACTTTTTTCGGCGGTTCGCGGACGGGCGTCGGGTCCCGTTTTCATGTCTTGCGCGCCGCGTACGACGTCGGGTCCCGTTTTCATGTTTTGCGCGCCGGACTTTTTTCGGCGCTACGAGGGCGTCGGGTCCCATTTTCATGTTTTGCGCGCCCGTCTCGTTTTCGCGATACGAGGCGTCGGGTCCGGTTTTCATGTTTTGCGCGCCGGACTCGTTTTCGGTGCAGAGGGCTTCGGGTCCGTTTTCATGTTTTGCGCGCCGGACTCGTTTTCGACGGTGCGAGAGTGCGTCGGGTCCGTTTTCATGTTTTGCGCGCCGGAGTAGTTTTCGGTGGTACGGGGCGTCGGGTCCCGTTTTCATGTTTTGCGCGCCGGAGTCATTTTTGGCGTTACGAGGGAGTCGGGTCCCGTTTTCATGTTTTGCGCTCCCGAACTCATTTTGGGCGGTGTAGAGTGCGTCGGCTCTCGTTTTCATGTTTTGCGTGTCCGACTCGTTTTCGGAGGTTCCGAGGGCGTCGGGTCTCGTTTTCATGTTTTGCGCGCCGGACTCGTTTTCGGCGCACGAGAACATCGGGTCCGGGTCCCATTTTCATGTTTTGCGCGCCCGACTCTTTTTCGACGATGCGAGGCGTCGCGTCCCGTTTTCATGTTTTGCGCGCCGGACTCGTTTTCGGCGGTGCCGAGTGCGTCGGGTCCCGTTTTCATGTTTTGCGCGCCCGGACTCGTTTTCGGCGGTGCAGAGTGCGTCGGGTCCCGTTTTCATGTTTTGCGCGCCCGACTCATTTTCGGCGTCGTGCGTTTTCGTGCGTGCGTCGGGTCCGTTTTCATGTTTTGCGCGCCGGACTCGTTTTCGGCGTTACGAGGGCGTCGGTCCCGTTTTCATGTTTTGCGCGCCCGGACTCGTTTTCGACGCGCTACGAGGCGTCGGTCCGTTTTCATGTTTTGCGCGCCGGACTCTTTCGGCGGTTACGAGTGCGTCGTTTTTTTGCGGCGGTGCGTTCGGCGTTCGAGGGCGTCGGGTCCCGTTTTCATGTTTTGCGCGCGCCGGACTCGTTTTTGGCGACGGTGCGAGGGCGTCGGTCTCGTTTTTTCATGTTTTGCGCGCCGGACTCGTTTCGGCGGTACGAGGGCGTCGGTCCCGTTTTCATGTTTTGCGCGCCGGACTCGTTTTTGAGGGCGTCGTCGTCCGTTTTCATGTTTTGCGCGCCGGACTCGTTTTCGTTGCGAGGCGTCGCGTCCGTTTTCATGTTTTGCGCGCCCGGACTCGTTTTCGTTACGTCGGGTCCGTTTTCATGTTTTGCGCGCCGGACTCGTTTTCGGCGGTCGGGCGTCGGGTCCGTTTTCATGTTTTGCGCGCCGGACTCGTTTTCGACTCGCGTTTTCATGTTTTGCGCGCGTCGGGTCGTCGGGTCCCGTTTTCATGTTTTGCGCGCCGGACCGTTTTTGGCGCTACGAGGGCGTCGGGTCCCGTTTTCATGTTTTGCGCGCCCGGACCGTTTTTGGCGCTACGAGGCGTCGTCGGTCCCGTTTTCATGTTTTGCGCGCCGGACGAGTTTTCGGCGGTGCGAGTGCGTCGGGTCTCGTTTTCATGTTTTGAGCGCCCGAACTCATGTTCGGCGGTGCAGGAGCGTCGGGTCCCGTTTTCATGTTTTGCGCGCCGGACTTGTTTTCGGCGGTCCGTTTTCATGTCTGCGTCGGGTCCGTTTTCATGTCTTGCGCGTTTTCCGGCGCGCCGTTTTTTTCGCGCTACGAGGGCGTCGGGTCCCGTTTTCATGTTTTGCGCGCCGTACTCGTTTTTCGGCGATACGAGGCGTCGCATCCGTTTTTCATGTTTTGCGCGCCGGACTCGTTTTCGGCGGTATGCAGGGCGTCGGGTCCGTTTTCATGTTTTGCGCGCCGGACTCGTTTTCGACGGTGCGAGTGCGTCGGGTCCCGTTTTCATGTTTTGCGCGCCGGACTCGTTTTTTCGGTGGTGCAGAGGGCGTCGGGTCCCGTTTTCATGTTTTGCGCGCCGGACTCATTTTTGGCGTTACGGGGGGTCGGGTCCCGTTTTCATGTTTTGCGCTCCCGAACTCATTTTGGGCGGTGTAGAGTGCGTCGGCTCTCTCGTTTTCATGTTTTGCGTGTCGGACTCGTTTTCGGAGGTTCGAGGCGTCGGGTCTCGTTTTCATGTTTTGCGCGCCGGACTCGTTTTCGGCGGTGCGAGAACATCGGGTCCCGTTTTCATGTTTTGCACGCCCGACTCTTTTTCGACGATGCGATGGCGTCGCGTCCCGTTTTCATGTTTTGCGCGCCGGACGAGTTTTCGGCGGTGCGAGTGCGTCGGGTCTCGTTTTCATGTTTTGAGCGCCGAACTCATGTTCGGCGGTGCGAGGCGTCGGGTCCGTTTTCATGTTTTGCGCGCCGGACTTGTTTTCGGCGGTTGGTTCGATGGCGTCGGGTCCCATTTTCATGTTTTGCGCGCCGGACCGTTTTTGGCGCTACGGGGCGTCGGGTCCCATTTTCATGTTTTGCGCGTCCGTACTCCTTTTCGGCGATACCGATGGCGTCGCATCCAGTTTTCATGTTTTGCGCGCCCGGACTCGTTTTCGGCGGTACCGAGGGCTTCGGGTCCCGTTTTCATGTTTTACGCGCCCGGACTCGTTTTCGACGGTGCCGAGTGCGTTAGGTTCCGTTTTCATGTTTTGCGCGCCCGGAGTAGTTTTCGGTGGTACCGAGGGCGTCGGGTCCCGTTTTCATGTTTTGCGCGCCCGGAGTCATTTTTGGCGTTACCGAGGGAGTCGGGTCCCGTTTTCATGTTTTGCGCTCCCGAACTCATTTTGGGCAGTGTAGAGTGCGTCGGCTCTCGTTTTCATGTTTTGCGTGTCCGGACTCGTTTTCGGAGGTTCCGAGGGCGTCGGGTCTCGTTTTCATGTTTTGCGCGCCGGACTCGTTTCGGCGGTGCGAGAACATCGGGTCCCGTTTTCATGTTTTGCACGCCCGACTCTTTTTCGACGATGCGATGGCGTCGCGTCCCGTTTTCATGTTTTGCGCGCCGGACTCATTTTCGGCGGTGCGAGTGCGTCGGTCCGTTTTCATATTTTTTGCACGCTCGGACTCTTTTTCGGCGGTGCGAGTGCGTGCGTCGGTCCCGTTTTCATGTTTTTGCGCTCCCGGACTCATTTTCGACGGTGCGAGTGCGTCTTGTCTCGTTTTCTTGTTTTGCGCACCGGACTCACTCATTTCGGCGTTACGAGGGAGTCGGGTCCCGTTTTCATGTTTTGCGTTCCGGACTCGTTTTCGACGGTGCAGGGGGCGTCGAGTCCGTTTTCATGTTTTGCGCTACCGATCCGGTTTCGGCGGTTCGAGGCGTCGGGTCCGTTTTCATGTTTTGCGCGCCGGACTCATTTTTGAAGGGACCGAGGGCCTCGGGTACCGTTTTCATGTTTTGCGCTCCCGGACTCGTTTTCGACGGTACCGATGGCGTCGGGTCCCGTTTTCATGTCTTGCGCTCCCGGACCCGTTTTTGGCGCTACCGAGGGCGTCGAGTCCCGTTTTCATGTTTTGCGCGCCGGACCCGTTTTGGGCGCTACCGAGGGCGTCGGGTCCCGTTTTCATGTTTTGCGCGCCCGGACTAGTTTTCGGCGGTGCCAGGAGTGCGTCGGGTCTCGTTTTCATGTTTTGAGCGCCGAACTCATGTTCGGCGGTGCGAGGGCGTCGGGTCCCGTTTTCATGTTTTGCGCGCCGGACTTGTTTTCGGCGGTGCGATGGCGTCGGGTCCCGTTTTCATGTCTTGCGCGCCGGACCGTTTTTGGCGCTACGAGGGCGTCGGGTCCCATTTTCATGTTTTGCGCGCCGTACTCCTTTTCGGCGATACCGATGGCGTCGCATCCGGTTTTTTCATGTTTTGCGCGCCGGACTCGTTTTCGGCGGTGCGAGGGCTTCGGGTCGGTTTTCATGTTTTACGCGCCGGACTCGTTTTCGACGGTGCGAGTGCGTCGGTTCCGTTTTCATGTTTTGCGCGCCGGAGTAGTTTTCGGTGGTGCCGAGGGCGTCGGGTCCCGTTTTCATGTTTTGCGCGCCGGAGTCATTTTTGGCGTTACGAGGGAGTCGGGTCCCGTTTTCATGTTTTGCGCTCCCGAACTCATTTTGGGCGGTGAGTGCGTCGTCTCGTTTTTCATGTTTTGCGTGTCCGGACTCGTTTTCGGAGGTTCGAGGGCGTCGGGTCTCGTTTTCATGTTTTGCGCGCCGGACTCGTTTTCGGCGGTGCGAGAACATCGGGTCCCGTTTTCATGTTTTGCACGCCCGACTCTTTTTCGACGATGCGATGGCGTCGTCGTCCCGTTTTTTCATGTTTTGCGCGCCGGACGAGTTTTCGGCGGTGCGAGTGCGTCGGGTCTCGTTTTCATGTTTTGAGCGCCGAACTCATGTTCGGCGGTGCAGAGGCGTCGGGTCCGTTTTCATGTTTTGCGCGCCGGACTTGTTTTCGGCGGTGCGATGGCGTCGGGTCCCGTTTTCATGTTTTGCGCGCCGGACCGTTTTTTGGCGCTACGAGGCGTCGGGTCCCATTTTCATGTTTTGCGCGTCCGTACTCCTTTTCGGCGATACCGATGGCGTCGCATCCAGTTTTCATGTTTTGCGCGCCGGACTCGTTTCGGCGGTGTTTCGGCGGGTTTCGGTCCGTTTTCATGTTTTACGCGCCGGACTCGTTTTCGACGGTGCGAGAGTGCGTTAGGTTCCGTTTTCATGTTTTGCGCGCCGGAGTAGTTTTCGGTGGTACGGGGGGCGTCGGGTCCCGTTTTCATGTTTTGCGCGCCCGAGTCATTTTTGGCGTTACGGGGAGTCGGGTCCCGTTTTCATGTTTTGCGCTCCCGAACTCATTTTGGGCAGTGTAGAGTGCGTCGGCTCTCGTTTTCATGTTTTGCGTGTCCGGACTCGTTTTCGGAGGTTCCGAGGGCGTCGGGTCTCGTTTTCATGTTTTGCGCGCCCGGACTCGTTTTCGGCGGTACCGAGAACATCGGGTCCCGTTTTCATGTTTTGCACGCCCCGACTCTTTTTCGACAATACGATGGCGTCGCGTCCCGTTTTCATGTTTTGCGCGCCCGGACTCATTTTCGGCGGTGCAGAGTGCGTCGGTCCCGTTTTCATATTTTGCACGCTCGGACTCTTTTTCGGCGGTACCGAGTGCGTCGGTCCCGTTTTCATGTTTTGCGCTCCCGGACTCATTTTCGACGGTGCCGAGTGCGTCTTGTCTCGTTTTTTTTGTTTTGCGCACCGGACTCATTTTCGGCGTTACGAGGGAGTCGGGTCCCGTTTTCATGTTTTGCGTTCCGGACTCGTTTTCGACGGTGCAGGGGCGTCGAGTCCGTTTTCATGTTTTGCGCTACCGATCTCGGTTTCGGCGGTTCGAGGCGTCGGGTCCCGTTTTCATGTTTTGCGCGCCGGACTCATTTTTGAAGGGACCGAGGGCCTCGGGTACCGTTTTCATGTTTTGCGCTCCCGGACTCGTTTTCGACGGTACCGATGGCGTCGGGTCCCGTTTTCATGTCTTGCGCGCCCGGTCCCGTTTTTGGCGCTACCGAGGGCGTCGAGTCCGTTTTCATGTTTTGCGCGCCGGACCGTTTTGGGCGCTACGAGGGCGTCGGGTCCGGTTTTGCGTTTTTTTTGTCCGTTTTCATGTTTTGCGCGCCGGACCGCGCGTACGGGTCGGGTCTTTTCATGTTTTGCGCGCCGGACTAGTTTTCGGCGGTGCGAGTGCGTCGGGTCTCGTTTTTTTCATGTTTTGAGCGCCGAACTCATGTTCGGCGGTGCACGAGGGCGTCGGGTCCCGTTTTCATGTTTTGCGCGCCGGACTTGTTTTCGGCGGTGCGATGGCGTCGGGTCCGTTTTCATGTTTGCGCGCCGGACCGTTTTTGGCGCTACGAGGGGCGTTTTTTCATGTTTTGGCGCTACGCGCTACGGGGCGTCGGGTCCCATTTTCATGTTTTGCGCGCCCGTACTCCTTTTCGATACGGGGGCGTCGCATCCGGTTTCATGTTTTGCGCGCCGGACTCGTTTTCGGCGGTGCAGGGCTTCGGGTCCGGTTTTCATGTTTTACGCGCCCGGACTCGTTTTCGACGGTGCGAGTGCGTCGGTTCCGTTTTCATGTTTTGCGCGCCGGAGTAGTTTTCGGTGGTACGAGGGCGTCGGGTCCGTTTTCATGTTTTGCGCGCCGGAGTCATTTTGGCGTTACGAGGGAGTCGGGTCCCGTTTTCATGTTTTGCGCTCCCGAACTCATTTTGGGCAGTGTAGAGTGCGTCGGGTCCCGTTTTCATGTTTTGCGCTCCCGAACTCATTTTGGGCAGTGTAGAGTGCGTCGGGTCTCGTTTTCATGTTTTGCGTGTCCGGACTCGTTTCGGAGGTTCGAGGGCGTCGGGTCTCGTTTTCATGTTTTGCGCGCCCGGACTCGTTTTCGGCGGTGCGAGGGGCGTCGGGTCCCGTTTTCATGTTTTGCGCGCCCGACTCTTTTTCGACGATGCAGATGGCGTCGCGTCCCGTTTTCATGTTTTGCGCGCCGGACGTTTTTCGGCGCGCGAGTCGGGTCCGTTTTCATGTTTTGCGCGCCGGACTCATTTTTGCGGCGGTGCGCACGAGTGCGTCGGGTCCGTTTTCATGTTTTGCGCGCCGGACTCGTTTCGGCGGTGCGAGGGCGTCGGGTCCCGTTTTCATGTTTTGCGCGCCGGACTCGTTTTTGGCGGTGCGAGGCGTCGGGTCCCCTTTTTCATGTTTTGCGCGCCGGACTCGTTTTCGGCGATACGATGGCGTCGGGTCCGTTTTCATGTTTTGCGCGCCGGACTCGTTTTCGCGGTGCGAGGCGCGTCGGGTCCGTTTTCATGTTTTGCGCGCCGGACTCGTTTTCGACGGTGCGAGGCGTCGGTTCCGTTTTCATGTTTTGCGCGCCGGAGTAGTTTTCGGTGGTGCGAGGGCGTCGGGTCCGTTTTCATGTTTTGCGCGCCGGAGTCATTTTTGGCGTTACGAGGGCGTCGGGTCCCGTTTTCATGTTTTGCGCTCCCGAACTCATTTTGGGCAGTGTAGAGTGCGTCGGGTCTCGTTTTCATGTTTTGCGTGTCCGGACTCGTTTTCGGAGGTTCGAGGGCGTCGGGTCTCGTTTTCATGTTTTGCGCGCCGGACTCGTTTTCGGCGCTACGAGAACGTCGGGTCCCGTTTTCATGTTTTGCACGCGCGCCGGACTCTTTTTCGACGCATGCGATGGCGCGTCCCGTCCCGTTTTCATGTTTTGCGCGCCGGACTCAGTTTTCGGCGGTGCGAGTGCGTCGGGTCTCGTTTTCATGTTTTGAGCGCCGAACTCATGTTCGGCGGTCGGCGAGTGGCGTCGGGTCCGTTTTCATGTTTTGCGCGCCGGACTCATTTTCGGCGGTGCGAGAGGCGTCGGTCCGTTTTCATGTTTTGCGCGCCGGACTCGTTTTTGGCGCTACGGGCGTCGGGTCCCATTTTCATGTTTTGCGCGCCGTACTCGTTTTCGGCGATACGAGGCGTCGCATCCGTTTTCATGTTTTGCGCGCCGGACTCGTTTTCGGCGGTGCGAGGGCGTCGGGTCCGTTTTCATGTTTTGCGCCGGACTCGTTTTCGACGGTGCGAGTGCGTCGGGTCCGTTTTCATGTTTTGCGCGCCGGAGTAGTTTTCGGCGGTGCAGGGCGTCGGGTCCGTTTTCATGTTTTGCGCGCCGGACTCATTTTTTGCGCGTGGACTCGAGGGAGTCGGGTCCGTTTTCATGTTTTGCGCTCCGGACTCGTTTTGGGCGGTGTAGAGTGCGTCGGGTCTCGTTTTCATGTTTTGCGCGCCGGACTCGTTTTCGGAGGTTCGAGGGCGTCGGGTCTCGTTTTCATGTTTTGCGCGCCGGACTCGTTTTCGGCGGTTACGAGGGCGTCGGGTCCGTTTTCATGTTTTGCGCTCCGAACTCATTTTGGGCGGTGTAGAGTGCGTCGGCTCTCGTTTTCATGTTTTGCGTGTCGGACTCGTTTCGGAGGTTCGAGGGCGTCGGGTCTCGTTTTCATGTTTTGCGCGCCGGACTCGTTTTCGGCGGTGCAGAACATCGGGTCCCGTTTTCATGTTTTGCATGCCGCCCGACTCTTTTTCGACGCGTGCGATGGCGTCGCGTCCCGTTTTCATGTTTTGCGCGCCGGACTCGTTTTCGGCGGTTTTGCGCGCCGGTGCGTCGGTCGTCGTTTTTTTCATATTTTGCACGCTCGGACTCTTTTTCAGCGGTACCGAGTGCGTCGGTCCCGTTTTCATATTTTGCACGCTCGGACTCTTTTTCGGCGGTACCGAGTGCGTCGGTCCCGTTTTCATGTTTTGCGCTCCCTTACTCGTTTTCGACGGTGCCGAGTGCGTCTTGTCTCGATTTCTTGTTTTGCGCACCCGGACTCATTTTCGGCGTTACCGGGAGTCGGGTCCGTTTTTCATGTTTTGCGTTCCGGACTCGTTTTCGGCGGTGCAGAGGGCGTCGAGTCCGTTTTCATGTTTTGCGCGCCGGACTCGTTTTCGGCGGTTCGAGGCGTCGGGTCCGTTTTCATGTTTTGCGCGCCGGACTCATTTTTGATGGGGACCGAGGGCCTCGGGTCCGTTTTCATGTTTTGCGCTCCCGGACTCGTTTTCGACGCGGTGGGGGCGTCGGGTCCCGTTTTCATGTCTTGCGCGCCGGACCCGTTTTTGGCGCTACGAGGGGGCGTCGGGTCCGTTTTCATGTTTTGCGCGCCGGACTAGTTTTCGGCGTTACGCGAGTGCGTCGGGTCTCGTTTTCATGTTTTGAGCGCCGAACTCATGTTCGGCGGTGCGAGGCGTCGGGTCCGTTTTCATGTTTTGCGCGCCGGGACTTGTTTTCGGCGGTGCGATGGCGTCGGGTCCGTTTTCATGTCTTGCGCGCCGGACCGTTTTTGGCGCTACGAGGGCGTCGGGTCCCGTTTTCATGTTTTGCGCGCCGGCGCGCTACGGACTCATTTTCATGTTTTGCGATCGGCGGTGCGTTGCGTCGGGTCCGTTTTCATGTTTTGCGCGCCGGACTCGTTTTCGGCGGTGCGACGGAGTGCGTCGGGTCCGTTTTTCATGTTTTGCGCGCCGGACTCGTTTTCGGTGGTTACGAGGCGTCGGGTCCGTTTTCATGTTTTGCGCGCCGGACTCGTTTTTGGCGCTAACGAGGGCGTCGGGTCCCATTTTCATGTTTTGCGCGCTCGGACTCGTTTTTCGGCGATACGAGGCGGCGTCGGGTCCCGTTTTCATGTTTTGCGCGCCCGACTCTTTTTCGATGCGAGGCGTCGGGTCCCGTTTTCATGTTTTGCGCGCCGGACTCGTTTTCGGCGGTGCACGAGTGCGTCGGTCCCGTTTTCATGTTTTGCACGCTCGGACTCTTTTTTTCATGGCGGTCTTTTTCGGCGGTGCGAGTGCGTCGGTCCGTTTTCATGTTTTGCGCTCCGGACTCGTTTTCGACGGTGCGAGTGAGTCGGTCTCGTTTTCTTGTTTTGCGCGCCCGGACTCATTTTCGGCGTTACGAGGGAGTCGGGTCCGTTTTCATGTTTTGCGTTCCGGACTCGTTTTCGACGGTGCGGGGCGTCGAGTCCGTTTTCATGTTTTGCGCTACCGGACTCGTTTTCGGCGGTTCGAGGCGTCGGGTCCGTTTTCATGTTTTGCGCGCCGGACTCATTTTTGATGGGACCGGGGCCTCGGGTCCGTTTTCATGTTTTGCGCTCCGGACTCGTTTTCGACGGTGCGATGGCGTCGGGTCCGTTTTCATGTCTTGCGCTCCGGACGCGTTTTTGGCGCTACGGGGCGTCGGGTCCGTTTTCATGTTTTGCGCGCCGGACTAGTTTTCGGCGTTACGAGGCGCGTCGGGTCTCGTTTTCATGTTTTGAGCGCCGAACTCATGTTCGGCGATGCGAAGCGTCGGGTCCCGTTTTCATGTGTTACGCGCCCGGACTTGTTTTCGGCGATACCGATGGCGTCGGGTCCCGTTTTCATGTCTTGCGCGCCTCGGACCCGTTTTTGGCGCTACGAGGGCGTCGAGTCCCGTTTTAATGTTTTGCGCGCCGGACCGTTTTGGGCGCTACGAGGGCGTCGGGTCCGTTTTCATGTTTTGCGCGCCGGACTAGTTTCGGCGGTGCAGAGTGCGTCGGGTCTCGTTTTCATGTTTTGAGCGCCGAACTCATGTTCGGCGGTACGAGGGCGTCGGGTCCGTTTTCATGTTTTGCGTGCCGGACTTGTTTTCGGCGGTGCGATGGCGTCGGGTCCCGTTTTCATGTCTTGCGCGCCGGACCGTTTTTGGCGCTACGAGGGCGTCGGGTCCCATTTTCATGTTTTGCGCGCCGTACTCCTTTTCGGCGATACGATGGCGTCGCATCCGGTTTTCATGTTTTGCGCGCCGGACTCGTTTTCGGCGGTGCAGGGGCTTCGGGTCGGTTTTCATGTTTTACGCGCCGGACTCGTTTTCGACGGTGCGAGTGCGTCGGTTCCGTTTTCATGTTTTGCGCGCCGGAGTCAGTTTTCGGCGGTGCAGAGGGCGTCGGGTCCGTTTTCATGTTTTGCGCTCCGAACTCATTTTGGGCGTTGTAGAGTTTGTCGGCTCCCGTTTTCATGTTTTGCGTGTCCGGACTCGTTTTCGACGGTGCCGGGCGTCGGGTCTCGTTTTCATGTTTTGCGCGCTCGTTTTCGGAGACTCATTTTCGGTGTTTTCATGCGCGCCGGACTCGGGCGTCGTCGGGTCCCGTTTTCATGTTTTGCGCGCCGGACTCATTTTTGGCGTTGCGAGGGAGTCGGGTCCGTTTTCATGTTTTGCGCTCCGGACTCATTTTGGGCGGTGTAGAGTGCGTCGGCTCTCGTTTTCATGTTTTGCGCGCCGGACTCGTTTTCGGCGGTTCGAGGGCGTCGGGTCCGTTTTCATGTTTTGCGCGCCGGACTCGTTTTCGGCGGTGCGAGAACGTCGGGTCCGTTTTCATGTTTTGCGCGCCGGACTCTTTTCGACGGATGCGAGTGCGTCGCGTCCCGTTTTCATGTTTTGCGCGCCGGACTCGTTTTCGGCGGTGCGAGTGCGTCGGTCCGTTTTCATGTTTTGCGCGCCGGACTCGTTTTCGGCGGTGCGAGTGCGTCGGTCCGTTTTCATGTTTTGCGCGCCGGACTCGTTTTCGGCGGTACGAGGCGTCGGGTCCGTTTTCATGTTTTGCGCGCCGGACTCGTTTTTGGCGGTGCAGAGGGCGTCGGGTCCGTTTTCATGTTTTGCGCGCCGGACTCGTTTTCGGCGGTGCGAGGCGTCGGGTCCCGTTTTCATGTTTGCGCCCGGACTCGTTTTTGGCGCTACGAGGGCGTCGGGTCCCGTTTTCATGTTTTGCGCGCCGGACTCGTTTTTGGCGCGGTACGAGTGCGTCGGGTCCGTTTTCATGTTTTGCGCGCCGACTCGTTTTCGGCGGTGCGGGGCGTCGGGTCCGTTTTCATGTTTTGCGCGCCGGACTCGTTTTCGGCGGTGCAGAGGCGTCGGGTCCGTTTTCATGTTTTGCGCGCCGGACTCGTTTTCGGCGGTGCGAGTGCGTCGGGTCCGTTTTCATGTTTTGCGCGGACTCGTTTTCGGCGATGCGACGCGAGGGCGTCGGGTCCGTTTTCATGTTTTGCGCGCCGGACTCGTTTTCGGCGTACGAGGGCGTCGGGTCCGTTTTCATGTTTTGCGCGCCGGACTCGTTTTGGCGCGTTTTGCGCGCCGGACGGGCGCGTCGGGTCCGTTTTCATGTTTTGCGCGCCGGACTCGTTTTCGGGCGGTGCAGGTGCGTCGGGTCCGTTTTCATGTTTTGCGCGCCGGACTCGTTTTCGGCGGTGCGAGGCGTCGGGTCCGTTTTCATGTTTTTGCGCGCCGGACTTGTTTTCGGCGGTGCAGGGGCGTCGGGTCCGTTTTCATGTTTTGCGCGCGCTACGGACGTCGGGTCCGTTTTTGGCGCTACGGGGCGTCGGGTCCCATTTTCATGTTTTGCGCGCCGGTACTCGTTTTCGGCGATACGAGGGCGTCGGGTCCGTTTTCATGTTTTGCGCGCCGGACTCGTTTTCGGCGGTGCAGAGGGCGTCGGGTCCGTTTTCATGTTTTGCGCGCCGGACTCGTTTTCGACGGTGCGAGTGTGCGTCGGGTCCGTTTTCATGTTTTGCGCGCCGGACTAGTTTTCGGCGGTGCGAGGGCGTCGGGTCCCGTTTTCATGTTTTGCGCGCCGGACTCATTTTCGGCGTTACGGGGGCGTCGGGTCCGTTTTCATGTTTTGCGCTCCCGAACTCATTTTGGGCAGTGTAGAGTTTGTCGGCTCTCGTTTTCATGTTTTGCGTGTCGGACTCGTTTTCGACGGTGCGGGGCGTCGGGTCTCGTTTCATTGTTTTGCGCGCCGGACTCATTTTCGGTGGTGCAGGGCGTCGGGTCCGTTTTCATGTTTTGCGCGCCGGAGTCATTTTTGGCGTTACGGGGAGTCGGGTCCGTTTTCATGTTTTGCGCTCCCGAACTCATTTTGGGCAGTGTAGAGTGCGTCGGCTCTCGTTTTCATGTTTTGCGTGTCGGACTCGTTTTCGGAGGTTCGAGGGCGTCGGGTCTCGTTTTCATGTTTTGCGCGCCGGACTCGTTTTCGGCGGTGCGAGAACATCGGGTCCCGTTTTCATGTTTTGCACGCCCGACTCTTTTTCGACGATGCGATGGCGTCGCGTCCGTTTTCATGTTTTGCGCGCCGGACTCGTTTTCGGCGGTGCGTGCGTCGGTCCGTTTTCATGTTTTGCGCGCTCGGACTCTTTTTCGGCGGTGCAGAGTGCGTCGGTCCGTTTTCATGTTTTTTTCGCGCTCCGGTCCGTTTTCACTCGTTTTCGACGGTGCGAGTGCGTCTTGTCTCGTTTTCTTGTTTTGCGCACCGGACTCATTTTCGGCGTTACGGGGAGTCGGGTCCGTTTTCATGTTTTGCGTTCCGGACTCGTTTTCGACGGTGCAGGGGCGTCGAGTCCGTTTTCATGTTTTGCGCTACCGGTCTCGTTTTCGGCGGTTCGAGGCGTCGGGTCCGTTTTCATGTTTTGCGCGCCGGACTCATTTTTGATGGGGCCAGGGGCCTCGGGTCCGTTTTCATGTTTTGCGCTCCGGGACTCGTTTTCGACGCGTGCACGATGGCGTCGGGTCCGTTTTCATGTCTTGCGCGCCGGACCGTTTTTGGCGCTACGGGGCGTCGGGTCCGTTTTCATGTTTTGCGCGCCGGACTAGTTTTCGGCGTTACGAGTGCGTCGGGTCTCGTTTTCATGTTTTGAGCGCCGAACTCATGTTCGGCGGTGCGAGGCGTCGGGTCCGTTTTCATGTGTTACGCGCCCGGACTTGTTTTCGGCGATACCGATGGCGTCGGGTCCCGTTTTCATGTCTTGCGCGCCGGACCGTTTTTGGCGCTACAGGGGCGTCGGGTCCGTTTTCATGTTTTGCGCGCCGGACCGTTTTGGCGCTACGAGGGCGTCGGGTCCGTTTTCATGTTTTGCGCGCCGGACTAGTTTCGGCGGTGCAGTGCGTCGGGTCTCGTTTTCATGTTTTGAGCGCCGAACTCATGTTCGGCGGTACGAGAGGCGTCGGGTCCGTTTTCATGTTTTGCGCGCCGGACTTGTTTTCGGCGGTGCGATGGCGTCGGGTCCGTTTTCATGTCTTGCGCGCCGGACCGTTTTTGGCGCTACGAGGGCGTCGGGTCCCATTTTCATGTTTTGCGCGCCGTACTCCTTTTCGGCGATACGATGGCGTCGCGTCCCGGTTTTCATGTTTTGCGCGCCGGACTCGTTTTCGGCGGTGCAGGGGCTTCGGGTCCGTTTTCATGTTTTACGCGCCGGACTCGTTTTCGACGGTGCGAGTGCGTCGGGTTCCGTTTTCATGTTTTGCGCGCCGGAGTAGTTTTCGGCGGTGCAGGGGCGTCGGGTCCGTTTTCATGTTTTGCGCGCCGGACTCATTTTTGGCGTTACGAGGGAGTCGGGTCCGTTTTCATGTTTTGCGCTCCCGAACTCATTTTGGGCAGTGTAGAGTTTGTCGGCTCCCGTTTTCATGTTTTGCGTGTCGGACTCGTTTTCGGAGGTTCGGAGGCGTCGGGTCTCGTTTTCATGTTTTGCGCGCCGGACTCGTTTTCGGCGGTGCAGGGCGTCGGGTCCGTTTTCATGTTTTGCGCGCCCGACTCTTTTTCGCGATGCGAGAGTGGCGTCGCGTCCGTTTTCATGTTTTGCGCGCCGGACTCGTTTTCGGCGGTGCAGAGTGCGTCGGTCCGTTTTCATGTTTTGCACGCTCGGACTCTTTTTCGGCGGTACCGAGTGCGTCGGGTCCCGTTTTCATGTTTTGCGCTCCCGGACTCGTTTTCGGCGGTCCGAGGGCGTCGGTCCCGTTTTCATGTTTTGCGCTCCGGACTCGTTTTCGGCGGTTCGAGGGCGTCGGGTCCCGTTTTCATGTTTTGCGCGCCGGACTCGTTTTTGACGGTGCAAGGGCGTCGGGTCCGTTTTCATGTTTTGCGCTCCGGACTCGTTTTCGACGCGATGCGAGGGCGTCGGGTCCGTTTTCATGTTTTGCGCGCCGGACTCATTTTTCGGCGGTGCGGGGCGTCGGGTCCGTTTTCATGTTTTGCGCTCCGGACTCGTTTTTGGCGGTGCAGGGCGTCGGGTCCCGTTTTCATGTTTTGCGCTCCGGACTCGTTTTCGGCGGTGCAGAGGGCGTCGGGTCCGTTTTCATGTTTTGCGCGCCGGACTCGTTTTCGGCGGTGCGCGAGTGCGTCGGGTCCGTTTTCATGTTTTGCGCGCCGGACTCGTTTCGGCGGTGCGATGGCGTCGGGTCCGTTTTCATGTTTTGCGCGCCGGACCGTTTTTGGCGCTACTGAGGCGTCGGGTCCGTTTTCATGTTTTGCGCGCCGGACTCGTTTTCGGCGGTACCGAGGGGCGTCGGGTCCGTTTTCATGTTTTGCGCGCCGGACTCGTTTTTCGACGGTGCGAGGCGTCGGGTCCCGTTTTCATGTTTTGCGCGCCGGACTCGTTTTCGGCGGTACGAGGCGTCGGGTCCGTTTTCATGTTTTGCGCGCCGGACTCGTTTTTCGGCGGTGCGAGGGCGTCGGGTCCCGTTTTCATGTTTTGCGCGCCGGACTCGTTTTTCGCGGTACGAGGGCGTCGGGTCCGTTTTCATGTTTTCATGTTTTGCGCGCGGACTCCCGTTTTCATGTTTTGCGCGCCGGACGTTTTTCGGCGTGGGGCGTCGGGTCCGTTTTCATGTTTTGCGCGCCGGACTCGTTTTCGGCGGTGTACGAGGCGTCGGGTCCGTTTTCATGTTTTGCGCGCCGGACTCGTTTTCGGCGGTGCGAGGCGTCGGGTCCCGTTTTCATGTTTTGCGCGCCCGACTCGTTTTCGGCGTTACGGAGGGCGTCGGGTCCCGTTTTCATGTTTTGCGCGCCCGGACTCATTTTCGGCGGTGCGAGAGGCGTCGGTCCCGTCCGTTTTCATGTTTTGCGCGCGCGGACTCGTTTTCGGCGGTGCAGAGGCGTCGGGTCCGTTTTCATGTTTTGCGCGCCGGACTCGTTTTTCGGCGGTGCGAGGGCGTCGGGTCCCGTTTTCATGTTTTGCGCGCCGGACTCTTTTTCGGCGGTGCGGAGGGCGTCGGTCCGTTTTCATGTTTTTTGCGCGCCGGACTCGTTTTCGGCGGTGCGAGGGCGTCGGGTCCGTTTTCATGTTTTGCGCGCCGGACTCGTTTTCGCGTGCAGGAGGCGTCGGGTCCGTTTTCATGTTTTGCGCGCCGGACTCATTTTTCGGCGGTGCGAGGGGCGTCGGGTCCGTTTTCATGTTTTGCGCGCCGGACTCGTTTTCGGCGGTGCGAGGCGTCGGGTCCGTTTTCATGTTTTGCGCGCCGGACTCGTTTTCGGCGGTACGAGGCGTCGGGTCCGTTTTCATGTTTTGCGCGCCGGACTCGTTTTCGGCGGCACGAGGCGTCGGGTCCGTTTTCATGTTTTGCGCGCCGGACTCGTTTTCGGCGTTACGAGGGCGTCGGGTCCCGTTTTCATGTTTTGCGCGCCGGACTCGTTTTCGGCGGTGCAGAGGGCGTCGGGTCCGTTTTCATGTTTTGCGCGCCGGACTCGTTTTCGGCGGTTATCGCGTTTTCATGTTTTGCGCGCCGGACTCGTTTTGGGTCGTCGGGTCCGTTTTCATGTTTTGCGCGCCGGACTCGTTTTCGGCGGTGCAGAGGGCGTCGGGTCCGTTTTCATGTTTTGCGCGCCGGACTCGTTTTCGGCGATACGCGATGGCGTCGGGTCCCGTTTTCATGTTTTGCGCGCCGGACTCGTTTTTGGCGGTGCAGGGGCGTCGGGTCCCGTTTTCATGTTTTGCGCGCCGGACTCGTTTTGGCGGCGTGCGAGCGTCGGGTCCGTTTTCATGTTTTGCGCGCCGGACTCGTTTTCGGCGGTGCGAGGCGTCGGGTCCGTTTTCATGTTTTGCGCGCCGGACTCGTTTTCGCGGTGCGAGGGCGTCGGGTCCGTTTTCATGTTTTGCGCGCCGGACTCGTTTTTCGGCGGCATACGAGGCGTCGGGTCCGTTTTCATGTTTTGCGCGCCGGACTCGTTTTCGGCGGTGCACGAGGCGTCGGGTCCGTTTTCATGTTTTGCGCGCCGGACTCGTTTTCGGCGGTGCGAGGGCGTCGGGTCCGTTTTCATGTTTTGCGCGCCGGACTCGTTTTCGGCGGTGCGAGGGCGTCGGGTCCCGTTTTCATGTTTTGCGCGCCGGACTCGTTTTCGGCGTTAGAGGCGTCGGGTCCCGTTTTCATGTTTTGCGCGCCGGACTCGTTTTCGCGCGTGCGAGGGCGTCGGTCCCGTTTTCATGTTTTGCGCGCCGGACTCGTTTTCGGCGATACGGGCGTCGGGTCCGTTTTCATGTTTTGCGCGCCGGACTCATTTTCGGCGGTGCGAGGGCGTCGGGTCCGTTTTCATGTTTTGCGCGCCCGACTCGTTTTCGGCGGTGCGAGTGGCGTCGGGTCCGTTTTCATGTTTTGCGCGCCGGACTCGTTTTCGCGGCGCTACGAGGGCGTCGGGTCCCGTTTTCATGTTTTGCGCGCCGGACTCGTTTTCGGCGATTACGAGGCGTCGGGTCCCGTTTTCATGTTTTGCGCGCCGGACTCGTTTTTGGCGCTACGGGGCGTCGGGTCCGTTTTCATGTTTTGCGCGCCGGACTCGTTTTCGGCGGTGCAGAGAGCGTCGGGTCCGTTTTCATGTTTTGCGCGCCGGACTCATTTTCGGCGGTGCGATGGCGTCGGGTCCGTTTTCATGTTTGCGCGCCGGACTCGTTTTTGGCGCTACGAGGGCGTCGGGTCCCGTTTTCATGTTTTGCGCGCCGGACTCGTTTTCGGCGTACCGAGGGCGTCGGGTCCGTTTTCATGTTTTGCGCGCCGGACTCGTTTTCGACGGTGCAGGGGCGTCGGGTCCGTTTTCATGTTTTGCGCGCCGGACTCGTTTTCGGCGGTGCCGAGGGCGTCGGGTCCGTTTTCATGTTTTGCGCGCCCGGACTCATTTTTGGCGGTGCGAGGCGTCGGTCCCGTTTTCATGTTTTGCGCGCCGGACTCGTTTTCGGCGGTGCGAGGGCGTCGGGTCCCGTTTTCATGTTTTGCGCGCCGGACTCATTTTCGGCGGTGCGAGGCGTCGGGTCCCGTTTTCATGTTTTGCGCGCCCGGACTCGTTTTCGGCGGTGCCGAGGGCGTCGGTCCCGTTTTCATGTTTTGCGCGCCCGGACTCGTTTTCGGCGTTACGAGGGCGTCGGGTCCAGTTTTCATGTTTTGCGCGCCCGAACTCATTTCGGCGTGCAGAGGGCGTCGGGTCCCGTTTTCATGTTTTGCGCGCCGGACTCGTTTTCGGCGGTGCCGAGTGGCGTCGGGTCCGTTTTCATGTTTTGCGCGCCCGACTCGTTTTTGGCGTTACCGAGGGCGTCGGGTCCGTTTTCATGTTTTGCGCGCCGGACTCGTTTTTTCGGCGCCGCACGATGGCGTCGCGTCCGTTTTCATGTTTTGCGCGCCGGACTCGTTTTTCGGCGGTGCAGAGGCGTCGGGTCCGTTTTCATGTTTTGCGCGCCGGACTCGTTTTTTCGTTTTGCGCGCCGGACTCGTTTTCGAGATGCCGAGTGCGTCGGGTCCCGTTTTCATGTTTTGCGCGCCGGACTCGTTTTCGGCGGTGCACGAGGCGTCGGGTCCGTTTTCATGTTTTGCGCGCCGGACTCGTTTTCGACGATACGAGGGCGTCGGGTCCCGTTTTCATGTTTTGCGCGCCGGACTCGTTTTTGGCGCGGTGCGAGGCGTCGGGTCCGTTTTCATGTTTTGCGCGCCGGACTCGTTTTCGGCGTACTCGAGGGCGTCGTCCGTTTTCATGTTTTGCGCGCCCGGACTCGTTTTCGGCGGTGCGAGGGCGTCGGGTCCCGTTTTCATGTTTTGCGCGCCGGACTCGTTTTCGGCGGTGCGAGGGCGTCGGGTCCGTTTTCATGTTTTGCGCGCCGGACTCAGTTTTCGGCGGGGCGTCGGGTCCGTTTTCATGTTTTGCGCGCCGGAACTCATTTTCGGCGTTACGAGGGCGTCGGGTCCCGTTTTCATGTTTTGCGCGCCGAACTCATTTTTTCGGCGGTGTAGAGTGCGTCGGGTCTCGTTTTCATGTTTTGCGCGCCGGACTCGTTTTCGGAGGTTCCGAGGGCGTCGGGTCCGTTTTCATGTTTTGCGCGCCGGACTCGTTTTCGGCGGTACCGAGAACGTCGGGTCCGTTTTCATGTTTTGCGCGCCCGACTCTTTTTCTACGCGCACGAGGGCGTCGCGTCCCGTTTTCATGTTTTGCGCGCCGGACTCGTTTCGGCGGTGCAGAGTGCGTCGGTCCCGTTTTCATGTTTTACGCGCTCGGACTCTTTTCGCGCACGAGTGCGTCGGTCCCGTTTTCATGTTTTGCGCGCCGGACTCGTTTTCGACGGTGCGAGTGCGTCGGGTCTCGTTTTCATGTTTTGCGCGCCGGACTCGTTTTCGGCGGTGCACGAGGGCGTCGGGTCCCGTTTTCATGTTTTGCGCGCCGGACTCGTTTTCGGCGGTGCGAGGGCGTCGGGTCCCGTTTTCATGTTTTGCGCGCCGGACTCGTTTTCGGCGGTACCGAGGGCGTCGGGTCCGTTTTCATGTTTTGCGCGCCGGACTCATTTTCGGCGCGATGCGACCGGGGCGTCGGTCCCGTTTTCATGTTTTGCGCTCCTCGGACTCGTTTTTCGGCGGTGCGATGGCGTCGGGTCCGTTTTCATGTTTTGCGCGCCCGACTCATTTTCGGCGGTACGAGGGCGTCGGGTCCCGTTTTCATGTTTTGCGCGCCGGACTCGTTTTTGGCGGTACGAGGCGTCGGGTCCGTTTTCATGTTTTGCGCGCCCGGACTCGTTTTCGGCGTGTACGAGGGCGTCGGGTCCCGTTTTCATGTTTTGAGCGCCCGAACTCATGTTCGGCGGTACGAGGGCGTCGGGTCCCGTTTTCATGTTTTACGCGCCCGACTCGTTTTCGGCGGTACCGATGGCGTCGGGTCCCGTTTTCATGTTTTGCGCGCCCGGACCCGTTTTGGGCGTTACCGAGGGCGTCGGGTCCCGTTTTCATGTTTTGCGCGCCGAACTCTTTTTCGGCGGTGCGAGCGGGCGTCGCGTCCGTTTTCATGTTTTTTGCGCCCGACTCATTTTCGGCGGTGCATACGAGGGCGTCGGGTCCGTTTTCATGTTTTGCGCGCCGGACTCGTTTTTGGGGTGCCGAGTGCGTCGGGTCCCGTTTTCATGTTTTGCGCGACCGGACTCGTTTTCGGCGGTGCGAGAACGTCGCGTCCGTTTTCATGTTTTGCGCGCCGGACTCTTTTTCGACGATACCGAGGGCGTCGGTCCCGTTTTCATGTTTTGCGCGCCGGACTCGATTTTGGCGGTGCGGGCGTCGTGTCCCGTTTTCATGTTTTGCGCGCCCGACTCGTTTTCGGCGATGCGAGCGTCGGGTCCCGTTTTCATGTTTTGCGCGCCCGGACTCGTTTTCGGAGGTTCCGGGGACGTTGGGTCCCGTTTTCATGTTTTGCGCGCCCGGACCCGTTTTGGGCGTTACCGAGGGCGTCGGGTCTCGTTTTCATGTTTTGCGCGCCCGAACTCATGTTCGGCGTTACCGAGGGCGTCGGGTCCCGTTTTCATGTTTTGCGCTCCCGAACTCATTTTGGGCAGTGTAGAGTGCGTCGGCTCTCGTTTTCATGTTTTGCGCGTCCGACTCGTTTCGGAGGTTCGAGGGCGTCGGGTCCGTTTTCATGTTTTGCGCGCCGGACTCATTTTCGGCGCACGAGAACATCGGGTCCCGTTTTCATGTTTTGCGCCCCGACTCTTTTTCGGCGGTGCAAATGGCGTCGCGTCCCGTTTTCATGTTTTGCGCGCCCGGACTCGTTTTCGGCGGTACCGAGTGCGTCGGTCCCGTTTTCATATTTTGCACGCTCGGAATCTTTTTCGGCAGTACCGAGTGCGTCGGTCCCGTTTTCATGTTTTGCGCTCCCGGACTCGTTTTCGACGGTGCCGAGTGCGTCTTGTCTCGTTTTCTTGTTTTGCGCGCCCGGAATCGTTTTCGGCGGTGTACCGAGGGCTTCGAGTCCGGTTTTCATGTTATACGCGCCCGGACTCGTTTTCGACGGTGCCGAGTGAGCGTCGGGTTCCGTTTTCATGTTTTGCGCGCCCGGACTAGTTTTCGGAGGTACCGAGGGCGTCGGGTCTCGTTTTCATGTTTTGAGCGCCCGAACTCACATTCGGCGGTACCGAGGGCGTCGGGTCCCGTTCTCATGTTTTACGCGCCCGGACTCGTTTTCGGCGGTGCGAGGTGGCGTCGGTCCGTTTTCATGTTTTGCGCCCGGACTCGTTTTCGGCGGTGCCGATGGCGTCGGGTCCCGTTTTCATGTTTTGCGCGCCGGACTCGTTTTCGGCGGTACCGATGGCGTCGGGTCCGTTTTCATGTTTTGCGCGCCGGACTCGTTTTCGCGCGTGCAGGGGCTTCGAGTCCGTTTTTTCATGTTTTGCGCGCCGGACTCATTTTCGACGCGGATCTTGAGGCGTCGGGTTCCGTTTTCATGTTTTGCGCGCCCGGACTAGTTTTCGGCGGTACCGAGGCGTCGGGTCTCGTTTTCATGTTTTGAGCGCCCGAACTCATATTCGGCGGTACCGAGGGCGTCGGGTCCCGTTCTCATGTTTTACGCGCCCGGACTCGTTTTCGACGGTACCGATGGCGTCGGGTCCCGTTTTCATGTTTTGCGCGCCCGGACCCGTTTTGGGCGTTACCGAGGGCGTCGGGTCCCGTTTTCATGTTTTGCGCGCCCGAACTCTTTTTCGGTGGTACCGATGGCGACGCGTCCAGTTTTCATGTTTTGCGCGCCCGGACTCATTTTCGGCGGTACCGAGGGCGTCGGGTCCCGTTTTCATGTTTTGCGTGCTCGGACTCATTTTCGGCGGTGCCGAGGGCGTCGGGTCTCGTTTTCATGTTTTGAGCGCCCGGACTCGTTTTCGGCGGTACCGATGGCGTCGGGTCCCGTTTTCATGTTTTGCGCGCCCGGACTCGTATTCGGCGGTGCACCGAGTGGCGTCGGGTCCCGTTTTCATGTTTTGCACGCTCGGACTCATTTTCGGCGATGCGAGTGCGTCGGTCCCGTTTTCATGTTTTGCGCTCCGGACTCGTTTCGGCGGTACGATGGCGTCGGGTCCCGTTTTCATGTTTTGCGCGCCGGACTCGTTTCGGCGGTGCGATGGCGTCGGGTCCCGTTTTCATGTTTTGCGCGCCGGACTCGTTTTGGCGTTACGAGGCGTCGGTCCGTTTTCATGTTTTGCGCGCCGGACCGTTTTCGGCGTTACCGAGGGCGTCGGGTCCCGTTTTCATGTTTTGGCGCCGGACTCTTTTTCGGCGGTGCCGATGGTGTCGCGTCCGGTTTCGTTTTCATGTTTTGCGCGCCGGACTCGTTTCGGCGGTGCGGGGCGTCGGGTCCCGTTTTCATGTTTTGCGCGCCCGAACTCTTTTTCGGCGATACCGATGGCGTCGCGTCCCGTTTTCATGTTTTGCGCGGCCGGACTCGTTGTCGGCGCGTGCAGAGGGTCGTCGGTCCGTCCTCATTTTCATGTTTCGACGCTCTTTTTTCGGACTCGATTTTGGCGGTGCCGGTTGCGTCGTGTCCCGTTTTCATGTTTTGTGCGCCCGAGCTCGTTTTCAGCGGTACCGAAGGCGTCGGGTCCCGTTTTCATGTTTTGCGCTCCCGGACTCTTTTAGGGCGGTGTAGAGTGCGTCGGCTCCCGTTTTCATGTTTTGCGCGTCCGGACTCGTTTTTGGAGGTTCCGAGGGCGTCGGGTCCGGTTTTATGTTTTACGCGCCCGGACTCGTTTTCGGAGGTTCCGGGGGCGTTGGGTCCCGTTTTCATGTTTTGCGCGCCCGGACCCGTTTTGGGCGTTACCGAGGGCGTCGGGTCTCGTTTTCATGTTTTGAGCGCGAACTCATGTTCGGCGGTACCGAGGGCGTCGGGTCCCGTTTTCATGTTTTACGCGCCCGGACTCATTTTCGGCGTTACCGAGGGAGTCGGGTCCCGTTTTCATGTTTTGCGCTCCCGAACTCATTTTGGGCAGTGTAGAGTGCGTCGGCTCTCGTTTTCATGTTTTGCTTGTCCGGACTCGTTTTCGGAGGTTCCGAGGGCGTCGGGTCCCGTTTTCATGTTTTGCGCGCCCGGACTCATTTTCGGCGGTACCGAGAACATCGGGTCCCGTTTTCATGTTTTGCCCGCCCAGACTCTTTTTCTACGGTGCCGACAGCGTCGCGTCCCGTTTTCATGTTTTGCGCGCCCGGACTCGTTTTCGGCGGTACCGAGTGCGTCGGTCCCGTTTTCATATTTTGCACGCTCGGAATCTTTTTCGGCAGTACCGAGTGCGTCGGTCCCGTTTTCATGTTTTGCGCTCCCGGACTCGTTTTCGACGGTGCCGAGTGCGTCTTGTCTCGTTTTCTTGTTTTGCGCACCCGGACTCATTTTCGGCGTTACGGGGGGTCGTCGGGTCCCGTTTTCATGTTTTGCGCTACCGACTCGTTTTCGGCGGTTCGAGGGCGTCGGGTCCCGTTTTCATGTTTTGCGCGCCCGGACTCGTTTTTTTCGATGGGACCGAGGCGTCGGTCCCGTTTTCATGTTTTGCGCGCCCGACTCGTTTTCGGCGGTACCGAGAGCATCGAGTCCCGTTTTCATGTTTTGCGCGCCCGGACTCATTTTCGGCGGTACCGAGAGCATCGAGTCCCGTTTTCATGTTATGCGCTCCCGGACTCGTTTTCGGCGTTACCGAGAACATCGGGTCCCGTTTTCATGTTTTGCGCTCCCGGACTCGTTTTTGGGAGTACCGAGGGCGTTGGGTCCCTTTTTCACGTTTTGCGCTTCCGGGCTCGTTTTCGGCGGTACCGAGGGCGTCGGGTCCCGTTTTCAAGTTTTGCGCGCCCGGGCTCGTTTTCAGCGGTACCGAGGGCGTCGGGTCCCGTTTTTCATGTTTTGCGCTCCCGGACTCGTTTTAGGCGGTGTAGAGTGCGTCGGGTCCCATTTTCATGTTTTGCGCGTCCGGACTCGTTTTCGGAGGTTCCGAGGGCGTCGGGTCCCGTTTTCATATTATACGCGTCCGGACTCGTTTTCGGAGGTTCCGAGGGCATCGGGTCCCGTTTTCATGTTTTACGCGCCCGGACTCGTTTTACGCGGTACCGAGGGCGTCGGGTCTCGTTTTCTTGTTTTGAGCGCCCAGACTAATTTTTGGCAGTACCGAGGGCGTCGGGTCCCGTATTCATGTTTTGCGCTCCCGGACTCATTTTCGACGGTGCCGAGTGCGTCAGGTCCCGTTTTCATGTTTTGCGCGCCCCGACTAGTTTTCGGCGGTACCGAGTGCGTCGGGTCTCGTTTTCATGTTTTGAGCGCCCGAACTCATGTTCGGCGCTACCGAGGGCGTCGGTTCCCGTTTTCATGTTTTGCGCGCCCGGACCCATTTTTGGCGCTACCGAGGGCGTCGGGTCCCGTTTTCATGTTTTGCGCGCCCGAACCCGTTTTTGGCGCTACCGAGGGCGTCGGGTCCCGTTTTCATGTTTTGCGCGCCCGAACTAGTTTTCGGCGGTACCGAGTGCGTCGGGTCTCGTTTTCATGTTTTGAGCGCCCGAACTCATGTTCGGCGCTACCGAGGGCGTCGGGTCCCGTTTTCATGTTTTGCGCGCCCGGACCCATTTTTGGCGCTACCGAGGGCGTCGGGTCCCGTTTTCATGTTTTGCGCGCCCGAACCCGTTTTTGGCGCTACCGAGGGCGTCGGGTCCCGTGTTCATGTTTTGCGCGCCCGAACTAGTTTTCGGCGGTACCGAGTGCGTCGGGTCTCGTTTTCATGTTTTGAGCGCCCGAACTCATGTTCGGCGATACCGAGGGCGTCGGGTCCCGTTTTCATGTTTTGCGCGCCGGACATGGTTTCGGCGGTACCGATGGCGTCGGGTCCCGTTTTCATGTCTTGCGCGCCCGGCCCGTTTTTGGCGCTACGAGGGCGTCGGTCCCATTTTCATGTTTTGCGCGCCGGACTCGTTTTCGGCGGTGCACGAGGGCTTCGGTCCCGTTTTCATGTTTTACGCGCCCGACTCGTTTTCGACGCGTGCGAGTGCGTCGGGTTCCGTTTTCATGTTTTGCGCGCCGGACTAGTTTTCGAGGGTGCACCGGGGCGTCGGGTCTCGTTTTCATGTTTTGAGCGCCCGAACGCACATTTTTCGTTTTGTGCCGAGGGCGTCGGTCCCGTTCTCATGTTTTACGCGCCCGACTCGTTTTCGGCGGCATGCGGGGCGTCGGGTCCCGTTTCATGTTTTACGCGCCCGACTCGTTTTCGGCGCGCGCAGAGGGCGTCGGGTCCCGTTTTCATGTTTTACGCGCCCGACTCTTTTCGGCGCACCGATGGCGTCGTCGGGTCCCGTTTTCATGTTTTGCGCGCCCGGACCCGTTTTGGGCGTTACCGAGGGCGTCGGGTCCCGTTTTCATGTTTTGCGCGCCCGAACTCTTTTTCGGTGGTACCGATGGCGACGCGTCCAGTTTTCATGTTTTGCGCGCCCGGACTCATTTTCGGCGGTACCGATGGCGTCGGGTCACGTTTTCATGTTTTGCGTGCTCGGACTAGTTTTCGGCGGTACCGAGGGCGTCGGGTCTCGTTTTCATGTTTTGAGCGCCCGGACTCGTTTTCGGCGGTACCGATGGCGTCGGGTCCCGTTTTCATGTTTTGCGCGCCCGGACTCGTATTCGGCGGTACCGATGGCGTAGGGTCATGTTTTCATATTTTGCACGCTCGGACTCTTTTTCGGCAGTACCGAGTGCATCGGTCCCGTTTTCATGTTTTGCGCGCCCGGACTCGTATTTGGCGGTTCCGAGGGCGTCGGGTCCTGTTTCATGTTTTACGCGCCCGGACTCGTTTTTGGAGGTTCCGAGGGCGTTGGGTCCCGTTTTCATGTTTTGCGCGCCCGGACTCGTTTTCGGCGGTACTGAGGGCGTCGGGTCCTGTTTTCATGTTTTGCGCGCCCGGACCCGTTTTGGGCGTTACCGAGGGCGTCGGTCCCGTTTTCATGTTTTGAGCGCCCGACTCATGTTCGGCGCACGAGGGCGTCGGGTCCCGTTTTCATGTTTTACGCGCCAGGACTCGTTTTCGGCGGTACCGATGGCGTCGGGTCCCGTTTTCATGTTTTGCGCGCCCGGACCCGTTTTGGGCGTTACCGAGGGCGTCGGGTCCCGTTTTCATGTTTTGCGCGCCCGACTCTTTTTCGGCGGTACCGATGGCGTCGCGTCCAGTTTTCATGTTTTCTGCGCCCGGACTCATTTTCGGCGGTACCGAGGGCCTCGGGTCCAGTTTTCATGTTTTGCGCGCCCAGACTCGTTTTTGGGGTACCGAGTGCGTCGGGTCCCGTTTTCATGGTTTGCGCGCCCGGACTCGTTTTCGGCGGTACCGAGAACATCGCGTCCCGTTTTCATGTTTTGCACGCCCAAACTCTTTTTCGACGATACAGATGGCGTCGCGTCCCGTTTTCATGTTTTGCGCGGCCGGACTCGTTTTCGGCGGTACCGAGGGCGTCGGGTCCTGTTTTCATGTTTCGACCTACCGGACTCGATTTTGGCGGTGCCGAGTGCGTCGTGTCCCGTTGTTATGTTTTGCGCGCCCGAGCTCGTTTTCAGCGGTACCGAAGGCGTCGGGTCCCGTTTTCATGTTTTGCGCTCCCGGACTCTTTTAGGGCGGTGTAGAGTGCGTCGTCTCACGTTTTCATGTTTTGCGCGCCGGACTCGTTTTTGGAGGTTCCGAGGGCGTCAGGTCCGGTTTCATGTTTTAGGCGCCGGACTCGTTTTTGGAGGTTCCGAGGGCGTTGGATCCCGTTTTCATGTTTTGCGAGTCCGGACTCGTTTTCGGCGGTACTGAGGGCGTCGGGTCCCGTTTTCATGTTTTGCGCGCCCGGACCCGTTTTGGGCGTTACCGAGGGTGTCGGGTCTCGTTTTCATGTTTTGAGCGCCCGAACTCATGTTCGGCGGTACCGAGGGCGTCGGGTCCCGTTTTCATGTTTTACGCGCCCGGACTCATTTTCGGTGTTACCGAGGGAGTCCGGTCCGATTTCATGTTTTGCGCTCCCGAACTCATTTTGGGCAGTGTAGAGTGCGTCGGCTCTCGTTTTCATGTTTTGCGTGTCCGGACTCGTTTTCGGATGTTCCGAGGGCGTCGGGTCCCGTTTTCATGTTTTGCGCGCCCGGACTCGTTTTCGGCGGTACTGAGAACATCGGGTCCCGTTTTCATGTTTTGCACGCCCAGACTCTTTTTCGACGGTACCGATGGCGTCGCGTCCCGTTTTCATGTTTTGCGCGCCCGGACTCGTTTTCGGCGGTACCGAGTGCGTCGGTCCCGTTTTCATATTTTGCACGCTCGGACTCTTTTCGGCGGTACCGAGTGCGTCGGTCCCGTTTTCATGTTTTGCGCTCCCGGACTCGTTTTCGATGGTGCCGAGTGCGTCTTGTCTCGTTTTCTTGTTTTGCGCACCCGGACTCATTTTCGGCGTTACCGAGGGAGTCGGGTCCCATTTTCATGTTTTGCGTTTCCGGACTCGTTTTCGACGGTACCGAGGGCGTCGAGTCCCGTTTTCATGTTTTGCGCTACCAGACTCGCTTTCGGCGGTTCCGAGGGCGTCGGGTCCCGTTTTCATGTTTTGCGCTCCCGGACTCGTATTCGACGGTACCGATGGCGCCTCGTCCCGTTTTAAGGTTTTGCGCGCCCGGACTCATTTCGGCGGCGGTGCAGAGAGCATCGGGTCCCGTTTTCATGTTATGCGCTCCGGACTCGTTTTCGGCGCAGAACGTCGGGTCCGTTTTCATGTTTTGCGCTCCCGACTCGTTTTTAGGAGTACCGAGGGCGTCGGGTCCCTTTTTCACGTTTTGCGCTTCCGGGCTCGTTTTCGGCGGCACCGAGGCGTCGGGGTCTTTTTCATGTTTTGCGCGCCGGACTTGTTTTCGGCGGTGCCGAGGCGTCGGGTCCCGTTTTCATGTTTTGCGCGCCCGGACTCGTTTTCGGCGGTACGAGGGCGTCGGGTCCCGTTTTCATGTTTTGCGCTCCCGGACTCGTTTTTAGCGGTGCCGAGTGCGTCGGGTCCCGTTTTCATGTTTTGCGCGTCCGGACTCGTTTTCGGAGGTTCCGAGGGCGTCGGGTCCCGTTTTCATAATATACGCGTCCGGACTCGTTTTCGGAGGTTCCGAGGGCATCGGGTCCCGTTTTCATGTTTTACGCGTCCGGACTCGTTTTACGCGGTACCGAGGGCGTCGGGTCTCGTTTTCTTGTTTTGAGATGCCAGACTAATTTTTGGCAGTACCGAGGGCGTCGGGTCCCGTATTCATGTTTTGCGCTCCCGGACCCATTTTCGACGGTGCGAGTGCGTCAGGTCCCGTTTTCATGTTTTGCGCGCCCGGACTAGTTTTCTGCGGTACCGAGTGCGTCGGTTCTCGTTTTCATGTTTTGAGCGCCCGAACTCATGTTCGTCGCTACCGAGGGCGTCGGGTCCCGTTTTCATGTTTTGCGCGCCCGGACCCGTTTTTGGCGCTACCGAGGGCGTCGGGTCCCGTTTTCATGTTTTGCGCGCCCGGACCCGTTTTTGGTGCTACCGAGGGCGTCGGGTCCCGTTTTCATGTTTTGCTCGCCCGAACTAGTTTTCGGCGGTACCGAGTGCGTCGGGTCTCGTTTTCATGTTTTGAGCGCCCGAACTAATGTTCGGCGGTACCGAGGGCGTCGGGTCCCGTTTTCATGTTTTGCGCGCCCGGACATGGTTTCGGCGGTACCGATGGCGTCGGGTCCCGTTTTCATGTCTTGCGCGCCCGGACCCGTTTTTGGCGCTACCGAGCGCGTCGGGTCCCGTTTTCATGTTTTGCGCGCCCGGAATCTTTTTCGGCGGTACCGAGGGCTTCGGGTCCGGTTTTCATGTTTTACGCGCCGGACTCGTTTTCACGGTGCGAGTGCGTCGGGTCCGTTCCGTTTTCATGTTTTGCGCGCCGGACTAGTTTTCGGCGGTGCAGGGGCGTCGGGTCTCGTTTTCATGTTTTGAGCGCCGGACTCATATTCGGCGTGCATCGAGGGCGTCGGGTCCCGTTTCATGTTTTACGCGCCGGACTCGTTTTCGGCGCGCACGATGGCGTCGGTCCCGTTTTCATGTTTTATGCGCCGGACCGTTTTCGGACGTTACGAGGGCGTCGGTCCCGTTTTCATGTTTTGCGCGCCCGAACTCTTTTCGGCGCATGCGATGGCGTCGCGTCCGTTTTCATGTTTTGCGCGCCGGACTCATTTTCGGCGGTACCGATGGCGTCGGGTCCCGTTTTCATGTTTTGCGCGCCCGGACTAGTTTTCGGCGGTGCACGAGGCGTCGGGTCTCGTTTTCATGTTTTGAGCGCCCGAACTCATGTTCGGCGATGCGAGGGCGTCGGTCCCGTTTTCATGTTTTATGCGCCGACTCGTTTTTCGGCGGTACGATGGCGTTGGGTCTCGTTTTCATGTTTTGCGAGCCCGGACCAGTTTTAGGCGTTACCGAGGGCGTCGGGTCCCGTTTTCATGTTTTGAGCGCCCGAACTCACGTTCGGCGGTAACGAGGGCGTCGGGTCCCGTTTTCATGTTTTACGCGCCCGGACTCGTTTTCGGCGGTACCGATGGCGTCGGGTCCCGTTTTCATGTTTTGCGCGCTCGGGCCCGTTTTGGGCGTTACCGAGGGCGTCGGGTCCCGTTTTCATGTTTTGCGCGCCCGACTCTTTTCGGCGGTGCAGGTGATGGCGCGTCGCGTCCGTTTTCATGTTTTGTGCGCCCGGACTCATTTTCGGCGATGCACGAGGGCGTCGGGTCCAGTTTTCATGTTTTTCGCGCCCAGACTAGTTTTTGAGGGTACCGAGTGCGTCGGGTCCCGTTTTCATGGTTTGCGCGCCCGGACTCGTTTCCGGCGGTACCGAGAACATCACGTCCCGTCTTCATGTTTTGCACGCCCAGACTCTTTTTCGACGATACCTATGGCGTCGCGTCCCGTTTTCATGCGCGGCCGGACTCATTTTCGGCGGTACCGAGAGCATCGGGTCCCGTTTTTATGTTATGCGCTCCCGAACTCGTTTTCGGCGGTACCGAGAACATCGGGTCCCGTTTTCATGTTTTGCGCTCTCGGACTTGTTTTTGGGAGTACGGAGGGCGTTGGGTCCCTTTTTCACGTTTTACGCTTGCGGGCTCGTTTTCGGCGGTACCGAGGGCGTCGGGTCCGATTTTCATGTTTTGCGCGCCCGGGCTCGTTTTCGGCGGTGCCGAGTGCGTCGGGTCCCGTTTTAGGCGGTGTAGAGTGCGTCGGGTCCCGTTTTCATGTTTTACGCGTCCGGACTCGTTTTCAGAGGTTCCGAGGGCGTCAGGTCCCGTTTTCATATTATACGCGTCCGACTCGTTTCGGAGGTTCCGAGGGCATCGGGTCTCGTTTTACGCGCACGGGGCGTCGGGTCTCGTTTCTTGTTTTGAGCGCCCGACTAATTTTTGCGCATCGAGGGCGTCGTCGGTCCCGTATTCATGTTTTGCGCTCCCGGACTCATTTTCGACGGTGCGAGCGTCGGGTCCCGTTTTCATGTTTTGCGCGCCGGACTAGTTTTCGGCGCGTGCGAGAGTGCGTCGGGTCTCGTTTTCATCTTTTGAGCGCCCGAACTCATGTTCGGCGGTGCCGAGGGCGTCGGGTCCCGTTTTCATATTTTATGCGCCCGGACTCGTTTTCGGCGGTACCGATGGCGTCGGGTCCCGTTTTCATGTTTTGCGCGCCCGGACCCGTTTTGGGCGTTACCGAGGGCGTCGGGTCCCGTTTTCATGTTTTGAGCGCCCGAACTCATGTTCGGCGGTACCGAGGGCGTCGGGTCCCGTTTTCATGTTTTACGCGCCCGGACTCGTTTTCGGCGGTACCGATGGCGTCGGGTCCCGTTTTCATGTTTTGCGCGCCCGGACCCGTTTTGGGCGTTACCGAGGGCGTCGGGTCCCGTTTTCATGTTTTGCGCGCCCGACTCTTTTTCGGCGGTACCGATGGCGTCGCGTCCAGTTTTCATGTTTTGTGCGCCCGGACTCATTTTCGGTGGTACCGAGGGCATCGGGTCCAGTTTTCATGTTTTGCGCGCCCAGACTCGTTTTTGGGGGTACCGAGTGCGTCGGGTCCCGTTTTCATGGTTTGCGCGCCGGACTCGTTTTCGGCGGTACCGAGAACATCGCGTCCCGTTTTCATGTTTTGCACGCCCATACTCTTTTTCGACGATACCGATGGCGTCGCGTCCCGTTTTCATGTTTTGCGCGCCCGGACTCGTTTTCGGCGGTACCGAGTGCGTCGGTCCCGTATCTTGTAAGGAGCCTTAACTCAATATCTCGTATCTTGAAAATCATTCAAGCCTCTATATGGATCATCGAGACTTTGAATTCCTAGATTTATGAATTGACACAACGCTTCAAATTCATAATCTAGAAAATCAGTAAAGACCAAGAAAGGGGCCAAATCCTGTCTTTCTGATTCATCGAATCTTGATGTTGAGCGGGCAGAGCGCTTACGTTCACATCTTGTGTCTCGGAAGATTCACCTTGATCTTGATATTTGAGTTGGTAAGGAGCCTTAACTCAATATCTCGTATCTCGGGAACCATTCGATATCTATATGGATCATCGAGATATCTCGAATGCCTAGGTCCATGAGCCGGCATAGCGCTTCATGTTCATGATCTAGAAGATCGCTTAAAGACGATCAAAATCTTCTCTCGTCTTTCGAAAACCGGTCCTTGATCTTGACCGGCATAGCGCTTCAAGCTTCACATCTTGCGTACTGATATTCACATGGTCTGAGCTGCCATTAATCGAGGCTCATGGTCTGAGTTGCCATTAATCGAGACTTATGGTCTGAACTACCATTAATTGAGGTTCACAAGGTGTAGACTACCTTAAAAAGTTCATATCTTCTCTCGCTCTTTCTCACAACGACCACTTAAAATTGCTTAACTATTCTGTTTATTTTTTCCTTTCTTAATCAGAGGTTCCTCGGGTTCAAAGCCCAGGGTAATTAACAATGGGGGCTTGCGCCCATTGGAATCTTAAAGACCCCACAATCTCTAAAACCTTTAAATGTGCATTCCAAATTTATATAAATATACCCCAATGCACACTTAGAGGGATCTCCGTGTCCTTCTTTCGCAATTCATCGCCCGTTCCTTTTTCAGGGCGGTGAGAGGCGCGAAAAAGGGTCACACAGGATCTGGCACGCCCAGTGGGACCAAGATTCTCCTCTCATCTCTGAAAGGAAAAATAAATAGAATAATTAAGTAAATTAAGTGGTTGCTTAAATAAAATAAATAAAATAAAATAATAAAGTTGAAGTTGTTGTTTGTTTTGTAGGTGAAATGATGTATCTCAACAGCAACGAAACAACAACAATGGTGGCTTCTCGCACTATCACTCCTTCCCAAGGCGCTGAAGGGAAGTATTTCATTTTCTTCGGGACGATCCCGCAAGAAATCATCATCAACACTCCAACAGTGGTGGCTTCAACCATGGTGGCTTCAACCATGGTGGCTCCCATCTCCGCACCAGCCCCAACTAAAGAAGAAGATGAAGAAGTCTATTTTGCTCTAACTCAGAAGGGTATAGATAATAAAATCATGAACTCTCCTCCTGAACCTCAAAGGAGGAGGAGACGCCCACCAACCAAGAAGGCAATATCTCCCAAAACTGCCTCTACATCCAAGGTCTTCCAGAAAAGAACTCGGGAAGTACCTCAAGAACGCCTGGTGGCTAGGCCAAATATCCATGTATCCAACTCTTTCTCCGCTCTAAGAGTTGTAGCAGAGAACCCTTCTAGAGGTCAGAAGCGTCAAGTTTGGGAAGTTTCATCACGAAAACCTCCACAAAATCAGAAGAAGCCAGTCTCGGCAGTAACCTTGAAAGAAAAAAGGAACCTGACAACTGGAAAGTTGAGATATCAGATCCCTGATCAAACTCGGAATCGAGTATCGGTTAAATCTAGGTTGAACTTTCCCTCTCAAGATCAAGTAAGCCAGAATTGGCGCAGTTGAGCCTCTCAAGTCGTGAGACTCATAAAAGGAAGAAATCAGAAAACCACGCAAGAGTGGGTCCCTATAACTTCTAAGACTCAATATGAATCCCGATTAAAACCGGTGGCTGAAGAACACACCTCTTATAGCGTGTTTAATAGGTTGGGTCCCAAGATTCAATTCGAAAATTTAACTATCTCGGTGAATAACCAAAGTCGAAAGAAAAGACGGGTCGTTAAACATGCGGGAGATCTTGAAAGGCATTTCTCGGCCTATATGGTCACCGCAAGCTTCGAAGAAAATAAAAAATCTCAAGTCCACACCAGTGTCAATGTTGTGACTTCAGAAGATCCTCAAGATCATGAAGACTGGTCCCCGCAAAATCAGACCAATACGAAAAACACTGGTAAGGGCAATGGTCGAAAAGGAAGACCAAGAAAAAATAAAGGGACAAGCGATAGCAACAAATCTGGAGAAGAAGGAAATGAAGAAAATAATCCTTCCGACTCCGAAGATGGATGTGAAAATCATGGAGCAACAAGCATCCCTTCTGACAACATAGAATTATTGAGAAATCATATAGAGATGCAGGATGAAGAGCTTGTGAAACAGCGAGAACTCTTGATGGCTGTGTTAAAGCAGAATGAAGAACTAGCCAACACCATCAAGGCTTTGCAAGAGCACATGAATCTTAACACTGAAACTAACAAAGTAAAAGGTTCTCATCAAATAAGTATCAATGTCGACTCCAAAAATCAAAAAGGAAGAGATGGGTCAAATACCAATGCTGGTCCTAGCAACCCGAGAGTGACCTTTCATAGTCACATAAATCCTGAACCCGAATACCAGGGGGTAACCAAGAAAGAAATACAAGCGATGATTGCTCAACAGATGTAGATTGCAGGAGGTGGTTATGCACTTCCGTCTGTCCGAAACTGTGGACATCCATATCCTACCATATATGATCTCGAAGAATATCCGAAAGGGTATGTGATACCAAAATTCAGGGTCTTCTCAGGAGAAGGAAACCGAGATCTGAACCCGGAACAACACTTGGCGCACTTTGTAGCCTCGTGTGGGAACACTGACGGGAATGATGCATTACTATTACGACAATTCTCTCAAAGTCTAGTTGGCACTGCTTTTCAATGGTATTATTCATTGGAGAATGAAAGTGTAAACACATGGGATGAGATGGCGAATGCGTTCAGGGCCAGATTTGCCATGATATCAGATAAAATAAATATAACCGATTTGGCAAATACAAAGCCCAGAAAGGGTGAGTCCATGGTGGATTACATCAACAGATGGAGAAATCTCAGCATCAAATGTGACAGGACACTGACCGAAGATGATGCGGTCAACTTGATCCAGAAAAACATAGATGGATGGATGGGAATGCTCTTAGGTGTGACCAAGGTCAACACGTTCAAAGATTTGCTAAGAGCAGTGTCCAACATGGAAAACATGTCGTCTTCCAACATTCCAAGTTTTATGGGTGCTCGACCACCAAGAAGGACAGAAGCAAAGGTGGCTTTCACCAAGCTCAAGGATAAAATGGTTGCCAATACAAATGTATCAAGTAACAACGCAAATAACAGTAGTGAGAGAAATTCTAAGCCCGTTATGGGAGGGAGTTCTCAGTCTTTTGAAACTCTAAGACAAAAGAAAAGCAAACCATATTCCTTTCGAAGGGATAAGGTGCTCACAATTTTTAAGGGAGCATTGAAAAATGGGCTAGAATTACCCGTAAGCAAGCGCCCCGAAGATGCAGAAAAATCTGATAACCCTAATTATTGCCCATATCACAGAATATTAGGGCATACATTAGAAGACTGTTGGGTTTTCAAAGATTGGGTTGAAAAATCTATCCGAAATGGTGAAATTACTTTACCCAAGGGATTTTTGCAAAATCCTACGCCTCACGAACAAGTAAATGTAATTTCTCATGAAAGGGTAACATGCAACATGGTGTATCATGATGATAACACATCTGATGAAGAGGATACGCTCATGTTACAAGAGTTACTGTTCTCAGCGCATCAAGGGGAAGCCAGCACTTCAGGTACTAAAAAGGAAGAATGCAAGACGGTACTACGCTCTGGGACTTACATTCCTGAAAGACAAGCCGTGAAGGATTCAGACAAAAATAAAGACAAAGCCCAGAATAGGTCTAGAGAAATAGATGATATTGTCAAGAATAGCGAAAAGGCTAGGCAAACTATCGATGACTACAATGTCCTAGCACATCTTCGCAAAATTCATGTTGCTCAAAGATATTCGACGCACTAATGATGTCGCAAGACCTACGGGATGTGCTAATTCAAGCTCTGCAAAATCCTGAGAAATACAAGTCTTATTTCATTGAGCAAAACTTACAAGAAGCATTGTATGTCGCCAAACGAGAAGTAGACATTACCTTCACCAATGAAGATCTCCTAATGGGTACAATAGATCACAACCGTCCTCTGTACATTACAGGAGACTGTGGAGGACAAAGAATTGGTCGCATCTTGATTGATGCTGGATCTTCAATTAACATTATGCCTCTCAGAACCCTAAAGGCAATAGCACTGGATGTAAATAATTTATCTGACAAAAAAGTAACTATTCACGGGTTTAACCAAAACTCTCAGAAGGCCTTGGGAGCAGTAACTCTGAATTTACAATGTGGTGGCTTAAAATCTCCAACAAAATTCTACGTAATAGATGCTGAGACATCGTATCGGGCATTACTGGGACGACCTTGGTTGCACAATAACCAAATAGTACCTTCCACCCTTCATCAATGCCTGAAGTACGTCGATAATGGCAGACAGAAAAGGATCAACGGAGATTTAAAACCATTTGGTGTTCATGAGATAAAATTTAACGATGCCCAATTCTTCTTATCAAAAGAAGGCAAAGAGAAGGGTAAACCCTCAGAGCCAGTAAAAATATTAAGGAACAATGCGCCAACTGAAGGATCGGAATATGATGCATCTTCAGAAGAAGAAGAAGAAATTAAATTTCACTTCAAACCTCAGATTACACTTCAAACCAAAAGGTCAAATGAAAGATCAGATGAAGAGGTTATTTTTAACCTTAAATCGAAAACTATATCACAAATAGGGTTTTCAAATAATGACTCTGATGAGGAGGCTACATTTAATCTCAAGAACAAGGCTTCATCTCAAGTCGAGACATCATCAAATGAAGATTCCGAGGAATCTAAAGATTCAGGACACACGACGCCACGTAATATCCCGGTGTACGGGAGTTCAAATGAAGAAGAGTCAGAGAATAACTCAAGATCAAGAGAGCAAGAATCATCTGAAAATTCAGAAAGAGAAGAATCAGATGAAGAAATTATCTATCGTTGTCTTCGAAGACCTGAAAATGACGTAGATACAAGCAGCGAAAGTGAAGCATCATATGTGATAGATCACATAGAAGATAAATTTATGTACCTCGTTATCACCGACATACCAAGAGATGAAGATCACGTGCTTTCAGGTCCCAACTCTTCAAATGCAAGGCCCCAATGGTGCGATACCTCGAGAGCCCGTGTTTGGGATCTCAGAGTAGCAGAACCTCCCTCAATCGAAGAATTGAGATGCCAAGTAGAGGTCAACAGAAGAGAAATAGCTGAACAATGGGAGGTGATGCAGGATATAAAAGTACAAAATAATGAAATCCTAGAAATGGTCAAAGTCCTTCAAATAACCATCAGTGACGCTAATACCTCGGAAAAAACAATAAGAACCCCGGGAGAGAACCAAGATAAAGGTAAACAACCCATGTGCGCAAGAGAGAGCAGACGAGACATGACTCTCAAACAAAAGAAGAGCAAGCCATATTCTTTTCGAAGAGACAAGGTGGCTAAAATCTTCAAAGAAGCGATAGAAAATGGACTTATCCTGCCAACAAGCAAAAGACCAGCTGAGATGGAGAAATACAATGATTCAAATTACTGTCCTTACCATCGAGTCTTGGGGCACCCGATCGAGGATTGCTGGGTATTTAAAGATTGGGTTGAGAAAGGATACACAGAAGGAATAATCGAGCTCCTGCAAAGCGTTCTTCAAAGCCCGGCCCCACATGAGACAAAAGAACAAGAGGAGAGCGTGCGATTCAGAGTATGCACTATCTCACATGACATGGTAGATGAAGACTCTGATGATGGGATTGTCTTCAATCTTAAGTCAATTAAGGTTCATCTCCTGGAATCGGGGACCCAAAAGGAAGAAAAACAAAAAGGGGTCAAAGGTGATCAAAACCCTCTCAAGAAATCCAAGAAGAAAAATCTCAAAGAAGTGCATCGCTCAAATCACGTACTAAATATTAAAATAAAAGATGAGGCAATGTCACTGGCTATCACAACGGTGCCTTATAAATACTTCAAAGACTTAACCCCAAGGGAGGTAAATCACATACAAATTTTGAAAACCTTCGTGGTACCCGCAAAGTTGATATATGTGAAGGGAAAACATATAGTTCAGAAACCTATCATTTTCTATAAAAGTGATTCAACCCAGTCCAGGGAAGACTCTAGCGTTGATTCTTGGGAACGATGGATGATGGAGCAGGAAGACTCGGGCGATGAGAAAGATAATGATGTCATCGCACATTTCTTCGAAAAGAAAACCTATAAGTTGGTACAAAAGATAAGTTGTCTGAGAGACATGTCGAAAGCCGAAGTCAAGACCTTTGCAAGGTTATGGGACAATCCTCGGAAGATGATCACGGCCCTAGACGGTAAAATAAAGAATACCCGAGGATTGGGTTATGAATCTGACGATGATTCGCGATTCATCAAAACTAGTCCTACCGTACACAATTAGTCATGGAGTGCTAGAAGTAAAATAAAGGCCCCAGTAGGCCTAAAAAGCCCAAAAATAGAATAAAGGCCTCAATAAGCCCGAAAAACAAAAATAGAATAAATACCTCAATAGGCCCGAAAACCCAAAAAAAAAATAAAAGCCTAAATAGGTCCGAAAACTCAAAAATAGAATAAAGGTCTCAATAAGCTCGAAAACCAAAAAACCCAAAAAATAGAATAAAAGCCTCAATAGGTCCGAAAACCCAAAAATAGAATAAAGGTCTCAATAGGCCCGAAAACCCAAAAATAGAATAAAAACCTCAATAGACCCGAAAATCCAAAAATAGAATAAAGGCCTTAGTAGCCTAAAAATCCAAAAATATATAATAATAATGGAAAGAGACCTAAATAAACCCCAAACCCAAAAATATAATGAAATCAATCATGGCCAAAACCACGCGGAGTTAAAGGCAATAACTTTGGTGTTTGTGCTCATAATACAAATACCACTGGGTTTGTCCATTTGATCCAGAATAAATGTGAAAATGGACAGGGTTTGCAGTTTGTCCCTCAAACTATCTGTTGCCCAATGACGAAAGTTGCTCATATTGGTCGCCTGCGGTGAAAACCAAGGGATGGGTCGAGCAGATTGGTGGCTATCCATAGTCTCTTCTGAGGGCACAAAAATTAAAAAAATTCGTATATATTAATAATAAATAATATTCCTCCATAAAACACATAAAAATATTTTAGTTAAATAAAAATAATAGAAGAAGCTATATTTTATAAAAATAAAAATATATATTTTCTGAAAAGGGGTTGTCATCTTTGTCCCCGACACCAAGAGTGTCATACAAAGTAGGTTGGGTGCATTCATCCGTAAAAGCACCACACTTCCACAAAATAAAATAAGCGGAGATGAGCGACGGTGAGTTTCCACTTTAGCACGCAAAGTGCACATAATGAGGGGAGAGTGTGTGAGCTCCCACTTTTAAATGACATATATATGAAGTATCCATAAAATGGTGTTATCAATTGAATCCATAATACAATTGACACTGGCAAGTTTATCCGTCAGTAATAAAAGGTAGGATTGGTATCTTTAAATACCATGGTCCCTCCACGAAGCAATGTCAAAGGTATCGACTAAAAGAGACGCTGGACGAACAACATATACAAACAAGCAAGCAAACCGTAAGCATATCAGAGCAACGAAAGATAAAGGCAAGAATTCATCGAAGGTCAGACAAGAGAAGAGTTTCATGAAGTCAAAAGAAGATTTGAGGTAAATCCCATTGAAAGATCCTCGAGTAAGCGAGCCACCAGAGGATAACACATAGAAGCAAAAGAATAAAAAGAATGAATGAAAAAATTAGGGTTGAAACTTCTTGGAGTGAAGATACTCAATTAAAGATCCCGTCAGACGAAGAATTCAAGCCGAAACCTCTTCAAACAAAACTCTAATCGAAGATTACTTCGGTAAGGAGTTGGAGACCTAAGTCCAAAAGCCAGCAGAACGCTTCGCGCTAATGACTTAGAAGGTCGGATCAGACATACAAAGCTCAGCATGTCTTCCGATAATTGCAGGCCCTGACGTGAGTTGGCATAGCGCTTCAGACTCGAAACGTCATGAGTCCTGCATCTTCTGTCAAAAACAACCTTGTTGGAGTAAAGTAAATCAGAAACCTTTGTAATGAAGAAGTGAAGCTGAAATCTCTTCAGATTAAGGCAGTTGGAGAGAAGACCCTTCACAAGAAGACTCAACCCAAAATCACTACAAAATAAGAATAAGTGTTAACTTCGAATGCACCAAAGCAGGCCCTTCAATTCTTAAAGTGTTCATGACCCGCTTTGGTGGGTGGCTCTTTGTTTACCCCTAAAAAGGTCAAGGAATAGTGCAAAAGAAAATCTAAAAAATCGGGTTAGACCCGAGAGGCCCAATATTCCGGAGAAAAGCCCAAGAAGGCCTATTAAGTCCAACAGAGGTCTAAAAAGCTCAGACCAAGCCCGAGGACCCAGGAATTGGAGATAAAATTGAAAGAAATTAGAAATTCTCCGAAAAATGATTAATTGTCAAAACCCGAGAAATTCAAAAAAAAAAAACTCGTCAAAGCCAAAAAAAAATTGAAACTCAAATTTTGTGAGAGAATTGGATTCTCCATAAAATTATGAGAATTCTCATACATCATTCGATATTTTTGAAGTTACAGAAGTCGAGGAAATCCAGAAATGATCAATTGACACAAATTAAATCAATTAATTGGGCACATAATTAATTGATGATTAATCAAGGGTCAAAAATCAAAATAAAAATTATCATAAATCTTAATATGATTTATAAGATTTTTGGTGAATTTTTGGTGAATTTTGGATGAAGGGATCATTCAAAATAAATTCGGAATACAAAATTCTGATTAAAATCCGAATTAATTTAAATTAATTTCAAAAGGACTACATTAAACGCTTGAACCAAAAATGCTCGGACCCACATGTCAGAAGTGTTGTCTCAATGGCTTGCATTAAATACTATATACCAAATCTTTTCAAAGAAAAGGAGATGAGAAAAGAGCCATGAGCTCGGTTTTGGTGAGCCGGCCTAATGTTCATGAAATGGTTCATATGAACCAAGTGCACCCAAGAGGCACATCTCACCCACCTCCTTTAATCTCTCCTCTCTTCGGTTCCAACAGAAAAAAAAAAATGAAAAATGAGCTCACCTCTGCCCTTTTTTCTCTCTTGCGACAACAACCGAAAACCAACAAGAAAAAGCAAAATTGCCTAATTCCAAACCTAAAATCCCACAAAACCCAACACTGTGAACCTAAGAGAAGAGAAATCTGGTCTCAATTTCAAGAGATAGCAGTGAATTTGAGAAGAACAACAAACCCTAGAAATAAGAGAAATCGAAAATGGCGGAATTAAAGGAGAAAAGAAAATCAAGGGATATAGAGCTGGCCCAGGTCCGGAGCGGCCCGAAAATCGAGGCCCGACCAAGTCCGGAAGCCCACCGACTCGTGCTCTCAACAGGCCAACCTCGTTGTCAGTAAACTCGGCACCAAGTAGCACTGCCCCAGGTAATACTACACCGAGATAGTTCTTTCTGTTGTTGCTCTGGTGAACTGGCAAAGCCGTGTGGCTGCCTATGATTGGGTGAATGGGGATAAATATGGATTTTATTGGTGGATTAGTGTCAACTCGGATGAAGAACACCTCAGCAAAAATCTTAGACCCATTTTAGTAAAATCAGTAAATCTAAGCTCTAATCTAAACCCTAACCCTAAACCTAATTTCGTAAATTCAAAACCAACAAGGCCTAAACCGGAACCCTAATCCTACTGCCTATATAAGCATATCCCTTCCTCAATTATAATCCCCTCTTCCCCCCAGATACAAGCCATAACCCCAGCAATTATCACACAAAAACCAGCCCCCAAAAGACTACATATCTAAACCCTAAGCAACAATTCTCTCAGTAGCTAATACATAGCAAAACCCTAAGCCTCCTTCTCAGATCTAAGAAGAAACAGAGAAAACATATACTAGAATCCAACCCACACCAATCACAAATTAGAATAGGTATATCTCCTGCAATGTAATCTTTAGTGTTTTAGCATCTAGACTTGTAAATATAGTTTTTAATCAATAAAGTTGATGTTTAATCAAATCATCCTCTGTTGCTCTTCCTTATGTTATTCATTGTTCTATTAAAAAGTAGTAACATTTATTTTCTTTTTCTTTTGTCTTGTTCCTTTGATCTCTTCTTGTGGCTTCTATTTTAAACTTGCAGAGCATCTCTCATTGTCTGTGAGTATTGACTAATCAAAATAAATGCTAAAGAATCCCTATACTAATATAGAATCAGTCTGAAACAGACTTATAATTTAAATGAAAGGGGATGAAGCTGCATATGCTTATTCTTTGTATTTTTTTAAACATTTGCATCAGATTTTATCTTGATCAGTTGTAAATCTGATTTGAGATGAAGTTTCATCTAAATTTTATTTTCTAATATTTCTTTTGTAAGCATTTGCATTAGCAATATGACACTAGTTGCATATATGAATGTATGAGCTGATGAAACCTTGTTTTATATAGTAATCAGATTTTATAATCTGTTAGACCAAATGTGAAGGGTGAGGCTCTTAAACTTCAAGTAGTATTTTAAATAAAAGCATGAATACTTACTGCATTAAAATATATATAAAATAATAATAATATTAACAAAGGGATATATTTTTTTTATAGTTTATTTCATCTTTCTATCTTATTTTCTGATTATTACTCTTTCTTTAATGTTTATGTTATACTTTATATAAAACTTGCATTTTAAAATATATAAAATGACTAATATACAACCTGAACCAGTTTATAAAAATAAAGTTCTTCTTAAACTTGTGCCGGCTAAATGCGGTCGTGAGCCCTTGATTTCGAAGAACTAGAGAGCTTGTGCCGGCTGAATTCAGTCGTGAGCCCTTGCTCTCAATAAAAATAGTTATAAAATTCTCTTAAAAACTGATAATAGATCCTCATATCTTCATATATTACTAAAAGCTTTAGACCTTTATGCAAAACTATATTTTGGATTTTAAACAAACAAAAACTCTTCTGTTGCATTATACATTGTCCCTTCTGTTTGCTTAAAAAAAAAAAAAAAAAAATTTATATGCTAACATTCTGCCCTCATTTCATATAAATAAAAAATCATGTTTCAAAAGCCAAATAAAGAGAGTGTATGCTTTAATTTTATAAGTAAAGTAAATGTAGGTATAGTTAATGATTATTGTTAAGAGTAACTCAGTGAGCTATTGGCCCAAGCGAAGAGTTTGGTGAGCTATTGGCCTGAGTCAACTAGAACAAAAATGCTAATACCATATAATTTCCCCAAATGCCATTGGCCTGAGTGAAGAACTCGGTGAGTTATTACGCTTGAGTCAAAATAAATATCTCTAATGTCCAAATAATAATTTGACACCTAAAACATCTGCATCAAAATTATTTCATGACCTTCAAAATCACATAGAAAATTTTAACAGTAATGCTTTGCCACTCTACTTTGCATCAACTTCATATTGTGTATGATTGAACTACTACCTTTAGAAGCATTTAGAATTGCTCTTCCATGCATTCTTACTGAAAATAAAAATATATTTGCATTTGTTACATATTCTGGAGCATACATATAAGTTGTGTTAGGTTTATAGAAAATAGAATTACCAGGTGTGAAATAAAATTTGCCAAGTGTTAATAAAACCTTAAATTAGATAAAAGGAATGTATAAACCTTCTAGGATAGATTATAAATAACTATGTTTTAATTTTCTAAAACTGGTATGATCTCAAACTCATATTTGATGTGTTTTGCAGGCACAGTCACTTCTAAGAAAATTGTCATACATCTGCACGAACTTTGCGTATATGTCCTGTGATTATTTCATTTGTGTAAATTTTGTGTGAACATATGAATGTTGGGTTATGCAAATTTTCTTATTGTTGTACTATGGACTGTACCCTCAATTGCACAATATACTATTATGCTGACCTGAGACCATTGCTAAATGAATTGGAAACATATATATACTAGTCGAGTCTCATCTGTGAAAGTCTTGAAACATGCATATATTAGACCATGCATTGATTGTTATTAAGTGTTATGACTTGGTTGGTTTGCATACATATGAATTTGTGAATCTTTTATAATGCCATATATAGTGATATAGAAATCATATCAGGTTTGCACCAAATGGACTTGAAAGAAGAATGCAATAAGCATGAAAGAAATAAAGACAGGGATTTCAGCAAAGAAAAATCGACTAAACAAAAAGAGGAGATTAGGCCTAATTCAATGCCAACTTAGATCACAAAGACAAAAAGTTGAACCCCAATTTAAATAAAAATTGAAATAGAAAATGAAAACCGGCCCAGTAAAAAAAATCAACTCAAAGCGGTTAGTGAAAATGAAATATAAGTGAGTCAGCGCAAAAAAAAAAAAATAATAAAGTAAGCAAGTCCAAGATAGAGAACGAGGTGAAAATCAAATCCCGACCCAAAGAAATGGAGAGTTAAAAATATAAAAGAAAAGAAGTTAAACCCTAACTCAACGTTATAAATAAAAAAATTGAAAGTGAGCAAAATGCAAGCAAAATAAATTATTCCAAGACCTACTAAACATCAAGATCGAATATAAATTTACTTCTACAAACCCTTTAAAGTACATAGTGCCATAATTTCTATAAATAATACTAAAAAGTCCTTTTACATATATTATTTTCTTTCTTAAAGCAAACAAAAACCCTTAAGAAAATTTTCTTATTTTCTTTTCTAAAAATAATTATTTTAATAAACAAAATGCCAAATCATTATTTGTTAAAATCAAAATTAAATAAAATAAAATATTTTCTCTTTATTTTCTCAAATAAGAAATATATAATAAAATAATAATGATAAATATATAAATAATATGGTAACAAAATTTAAATCAAATCCTATTTCTTTTGAAAGAAAACAAATAAACATAAGAAATATAAATATTCTTAAAGTACCCTTTTTAGATGAAAACAAAACAAGTTTCTTAAATAAATAATAAAAAATAAACAGAAGATAATAACACGAAATAATAATAAGTATATAAATAAATCATACTTAAATAAAACTAATCACATGCTTCTTAAAATACATGAAAAATAGAATACAAATAAAAAATAAAATGATATAATTCCTATTCATGAAATTGAACTTTCAAAATTAAATAAATGTAAAATAAAAATAAATACAAAAATAAATAAAATAAGTACGTAAAAGGAAAACAATAAAATGTAAAATAAAAATAAGATAAATATAAATCGAATTAAATACACAAATAAATTAAATAAAATAATTAAAAGAAATAAGATATTATCTCCTTTCACCAAAATTAAATAAACTTTCAAACCTCAAAATTAAAAATAAAATAAGCAAATAAAATGAACAAACCCAAATAAAAATAAAAAATAATAAAAAAGGACATCATCATTCTCATGAAATAAAATAAAATTAAAATTCAATCTCAAAAATAAATCAAACTCAACCCGAAATAAAAATAAAATCAATTCTTGATCTTGATATTTGAGTTGGTAAGGAGCCTTAACTCAATATCTCGTATCTTGAAAATCATTCAAGTCTCTATATGGATCATCGAGACTTTGAATTCCTAGATTTATGAATTGACACAACGCTTCAAATTCATAATCTAGAAAATCAGTAAAGACCAAGAAAGGGGCCAAATCCTGTCTTTCTGATTCATCGAATCTTGATGTTGAGCGGGCAGAGCGCTTACGTTCACATCTTGTGTCTCGGAAGATTCACTTTGATCTTGATATTTGAGTTGGTAAGGAGCCTTAACTCAATATCTCGTATCTCGGGAACCATTCAGTATATCTATATGGATCATCGAGATATCTGAATGCCTAGGTCCATGAGCTGGCATAGCGCTTCATGTTCATGATCTAGAAGATCAGTTAAAGACGATCAAAATCTTCTCCGTCTTTCTGAAAACCAGTCCTTGATGCTGAGCTGGCATAGCGCTTCAAGATTCACATCTTGCGTACTGATATTCACATGGTCTGAGCTGCCATTAATCGAGGCTCATGGTCTGAGTTGCCATTAATCGAGACTTATGGTCTGAACTGCCATTAATTGAGGTTCACAAGGTGTAGACTACCTTAAAAAGTTCATATCTTCTCTGCTCTTTCTCACAACGACCACTTAAAATTGCTTAACTATTCTGTTTATTTTTTCCTTTCTTAATCAGAGGTTCCTCGGGTTCAAAGCCCAGGGTAATTAAGAATGGGGGCTTGCGCCCATTGGAATCTTAAAGACCCCACAATCTCTAAAACATTTAAATGTGCATTCCAAATTTATATAAATATACCCCAATGCACACTTAGAGGGATCTCCGTGTCCTTCTTCCGCAATTCATCGCCCAGTTCCTTTTTCAGGGCGGTGAGAGGCGCGAAAAAGGGTCACACAGTCCCGTTTTCATGTTTTGCGCGCCCGGACCCGTTTTGGGCGTTACCGAGGGCGTCGGGTCCCATTTTCATGTTTTGAGCGCCTGAACTCATGTTCGGCGGTACCGAGGGCGTCAGGTCCCGTTTTCATGTTTTGCGCCGGACTCGTTTTCGGCGGTGCACGATGGCGTCGGGTCCCGTTTTCATGTTTTGCGCGCCGGACCGTTTTGGGCGTTACGAGGGCGTCGGGTCCCGTTTTAATGTTTTGCGCGCCGAACTCTTTTTCGGCGGTGCGATGGCGTCGGTCCCGTTTTCATGTTTTGCGCCGGACTCGTTTTCGGCGGTGCGATGGCGTCGGGTCCGTTTTCATGTTTTGCGCGCCGGACTCGTTTTGGGCGTTACCGAGTGCGTCGGGTCCCGTTTTCATGTTTTGCGCGCCGGACTCTTTTTCGGCGGTGCGAGGCGTCGCGTCCGTTTTCATGTTTTGCACGCCCGGACTCATTTTCGGTGATACGGAGGTGTCGGTCCCGTTTTCATGTTTTGCGCGCCCGGACTCGTTTTCGGGGGTGCCGAGTGCGTCGGGTCCCGTTTTCATGGTTTGCGCGCCTTCGGACTCGTTTTGGCGGTGCGAGAACATCGCGTCCCGTTTTCATGTTTTGCACGCCCATACTCTTTTTCGACGATACCGATGGCGTCGCGTCCGTTTTCATGTTTTGCGCGCCGGACTCGTTTTAGGCGGTGTAGAGTGCGTCGGTAAGAGTATCTTGTAAGGAGCCTTAACTCATATCTCGTATCTTGAAAATCATTCAAGCCTCTATATGGATCATCGAGACTTTGAATTCCTAGATTTATGAATTGACACAACGCTTCAAATTCATAATCTAGAAAATCAGTAAAGACCAAGAAAGGGGCCAAATCCTGTCTTTCTGATTCATCGAATCTTGATGTTGAGCGGGCAGAGCGCTTACGTTCACATCTTGTGTCTCGGAAGATTCACCTTGATCTTGATATTTGAGTTGGTAAGGAGCCTTAACTCAATATCTCGTATCTCGGGAACCATTCAGTATCTCTATATGGATCATCGAGATATCTGAATGCCTAGGTCCATGAGCTGGCATAGCGCTTCATGTTCATGATCTAGAAGATCAGTTAAAGACGATCAAAATCTTCTCTGTCTTTCTGAAAACCAGTCCTTGATGCTGACCTGGCATAGCGCTTCAAGCTTCACATCTTGCGTCCTGATATTCACATGGTCTGAGCTGCCATTAATCGAGGCTCATGGTCTGAGTTGCCATTAATCGAGACTTATGGTCTGAACTACCATTAATTGAGGTTCACAAGGTGTAGACTACCTTAAAAAGTTCATATCTTCTCTGCTCTTTCTCACAACGACCACTTAAAATTGCTTAACTATTCTGTTTATTTTTTCCTTTCTTAATCAGAGGTTCCTCGGGTTCAAAGCCCAGGGTAATTAACAATGGGGGCTTGCGCCCATTGGAATCTTAAAGACCCCACAATCTCTAAAACCTTTAAATGTGCATTCCAAATTTATATAAATATACCCCAATGCACACTTAGAGGGATCTCCGTGTCCTTCTTCCGCAATTCATCGCCCAGTTCCTTTTTCAGGGCGGTGAGAGGCGCGAAAAAGGGTCGCACAGTCCCGTTTTCATGTTTTGCGCGCCCGGACCCGTTTTGGGCGTTACCGAGGGCGTCGGGTCCCATTTTCATGTTTTGAGCGCCCGAACTCATGTTCGGCGATGCGAGGGCGTCGGTCCCGTTTTCATGTTTTACGCGCCGGACTCGTTTTCGGCGGATGCGATGGCGTCGGGTCCCGTTTTCATGTTTTGCGCGCCCGGACCCGTTTTGGGCGTTACGAGGGTCGTCGGTCCCGTTTTAATGTTTTGCGCGCCGAACTCTTTTTCGGCGGTGCGATGGCGTCGCGTCCGGTTTTCATGTTTTGTGCGCCGGACTCATTTTCGGCGAGCGGTGAGGGGCATCGGTCCGTTTTACATGTTTTGCGCGCCCGGACTCGTTTTTGGGGGTACCGAGTGCGTCGGGTCCCGTTTTCATGGTTTGCGCGCCCGGACTCGTTTTCGGCGGTACCGAGAACATCGCGTCCCGTTTTCATGTTTTGCACGCCCAGACTCTTTTTCGACGATACCGATGGTGTCGCGTCCCGTTTTCATGTTTTGCGCGGCCGGACTCGTTTTCGGCGGTACCGAGGGCGTCGGGTCCTGTTTTCATGTTTCGACCTTCCGGACTCGATTTTGGCGGTGCCGAGTGCGTCGTGTCCCGTTGTCATGTTTTGCGCGCCCGAGCTCGTTTTCAGCGGTACCGAAGGCGTCGGGTCCCGTTTTCATGTTTTGCGCTCCCGGACTCTTTTAGGGCGGTGTAGAGTGCGTCGGCTCCCGTTTTCATGTTTTGCGCGTCCGGACTCGTTTTTGGAGGTTCCGAGGGCGTCGGGTCCGGTTTCATGTTTTACGCGCCCGGACTCGTTTTCGGAGGTTCCGAGGGCGTTGGGTCCCATTTTCATGTTTTGCGAGCCCGGACTCGTTTTCGGCGGTACTGAGGGCGTCGGGTCCCGTTTTCATGTTTTGCGTGCCCGGACCCGTTTTGGGCGTTACCGAGGGCGTCGGGTCTCGTTTTCATGTTTTGAGCGCCGAACTCATGTTCGGCGGTGCGAGGCGTCGGGTCCCGTTTTCATGTTTTACACGCCGGACTCATTTTCGGCGTTACGAGGGGCGTCGGGTCCCGTTTTCATGTTTTGCGCTCCCGAACTCATTTTGGGCAGTGTAGAGTGCGTCGGCTCTCGTTTTCATGTTTTGCGTGCCCGGACTCATTTTCGGAGGTTCCGAGGGCGTTGGGTCCCGTTTCATGTTTTGCGAGCCCGGACTCGTTTTCGAGGTACCGAGGCGTCGGGTCCCGTTTTCATGTTTTGCGCGCCGGACCGTTTTTCGGCGTTACGAGGCGTCGGGTCCGTTTCATGTTTTGAGCGCCGAACTCATGTTTCGGCGGTGCGGGCGGCGTCGGGTCCCGTTTTCATGTTTTATGCGCCCGGACTCGTTTTCGGCGTTACGAGGCGTCGGGTCCCGTTTTCATGTTTTGCGCTCCCGAACTCATTTTAGGCGATGTAGAGTGCGTCGGCTCTCGTTTTCATGTTTTGCGTGTCGGGACTCGTTTCGGAGGTTCGAGGGCGTCGGGTCCCATTTTCATGTTTTGCGCGCCGGACTCGTTTTTGGCGCGTACGAGAGAACATCGTCCCGTTCATGTTTTGCACGCCTCGACTCTTTTCGACGGTGCGATGGCGTCGGTCCCGTTTTCATGTTTTACGCGCCGGACTCGTTTCGGCGGTGCAGAGATGGCGTCGGGTCCCGTTTTCATGTTTTGCGCGCCGGACCGTTTTGGGCGTTACGAGGCGTCGGGTCCGTTTTCATGTTTTGCGCGCCCGAACTCTTTTTCGGCGGTGCGATGGCGTCGCGTCCGTTTTCATGTTTTGTGCGCCGGACTCTTTTCGGCGGTGCGAGGGCATCGGGTCCGTTTACATGTTTTGCGCGCCCGGACTCGTTTTGGGGGTGCGAGTGCGTCGGGTCCCGTTTTCATGTTTTGCGCGCCCGGACTCGTTTTCGGCGGTACCGAGAACATCGCGTCCCGTTTTCATGTTTTGCACGCCCAGACTCTTTTTCGACGATACCGATGGTGTCGCGTCCCGTTTTCATGTTTTGCGCGGCCGGACTCGTTTTCGGCGGTACCGAGGCGTCGGGTCCCGTTTTCATGTTTCGACCTTCCGACTCGATTTTGGCGGTGCGAGTGCGTCGTCGTCCCGTTGTCATGTTTTGCGCGCCCGAGCTCGTTTTCGGCGATGCGGGCGTCGGGTCCCGTTTTCATGTTTTGCGCTCCCGGACTCTTTTAGGGCGGTGTAGAGTGCGTCGGCTCCCGTTTTCATGTTTTGCGCGTCCGGACTCGTTTTTGGAGGTTCCGAGGGCGTCGGGTCCGGTTTCATGTTTTACGCGCCCGGACTCGTTTTCGGAGGTTCCGAGGGCGTCGGGTCCCATTTTCATGTTTTGCGAGCCTGGACTCGTTTTCGGCGGTACTGAGGGCGTCGGGTCCCGTTTTCATGTTTTGCGTGCCCGGACCCGTTTTGGGCGTTACCGAGGGCGTCGGGTCTCGTTTTCATGTTTTGAGCGCCCGAACTCATGTTCGGCGGTACCGAGGGCGTCGGGTCCCGTTTTCATGTTTTACACGCCCGGACTCATTTTCGGCGTTACCGAGGGAGTCGGGTCCCGTTTTCATGTTTTGCGCTCCCGAACTCATTTTGGGCAGTGTAGAGTGCGTCGGCTCTCGTTTTCATGTTTTGCGTGTCCGGACTCGTTTCGGAGGTTCGAGGGCGTCGGGTCCCGTTTTCATGTTTTGCGCGCCGGACTCGTTTTCGGCGCACGAGAACATCGCGTCCGTTTTCATGTTTTGCACGCCCGGACTCTTTTTCTACGGTGCATTGCGTCGCGTCCGTTTTCATGTTTTGCGCGCCGGACTCGTTTTCGGCGATGCGAGGGCGTCGGTCCGTTTTCATGTTTTGCGCGCCGGACTCCGTTTTGGGCGTTACGAGGGCGTCGGGTCCGTTTTCATGTTTTGAGCGCCGAACTCATGTTCGGCGGTATCGAGGCGTCGGGTCCGTTTTCATGTTTTACGCGCCGGACTCGTTTCGGCGGTGCGATGGCGTCGGGTCCCGTTTTCATGTTTTGCGCGCCGGACCGTTTTGGGCGTTACGAGGGCGTCGGGCCCGTTTTCATGTTTTGAGCGCCCGAACTCATGTTCGGCGGTACCGAGGTCATCGGGTCCCGTTTTCATGTTTTACGCGCCCGGACTCGTTTTCGGCGGTACCGATGGCGTCGGGTCCCGTTTTCATGTTTTGCGCGCCGGACTCGTTTTCGGCGGTACCGAAGGCGTCGGGTCCCGTTTTCATGTTTTGCGCGCCCGAACTCTTTTTCGGCGGTACCGATGGCGTCGCGTCCAGTTTTCATGTTTTGTGCGCCCGGACTCATTTTCGGCGGTACGGAGGGCACCGGGTCCAGTTTTCATGTTTTGCGCGCCCAGACTCGTTTTTGGGGGTACCGAGTGCGTCGGGTCCCGTTTTCATGGTTTGCGCGCCCGGACTCGTTTTCGGCGGTACCGAGAACATCGCGTCCCATTTTCATGTTTTCCACGCCCAGACCCTTTTTCGACGTTACCGATGGCGTCGCGTCCCGTTTTCATGTTTTGCGCGGCAGGACTCGTTTTCGGTGGTACCGAGGGCGTCGGGTCCTGTTTTCATGTTTCGACCTACCGGACTCGATTTTGGCGGTGCCTAGTGCGTCGTGTCCCGTTGTCATGTTTTGCGCGCCCGAGCTCGTTTTCAGCGGTACCGAAGGCGTCGGGTCCCGTTTTCATGTTTTGCGCTCCCGGACTCTTTTAGGGCGGTGTAGAGTGCGTCGGCTCCCGTTTTCATGTTTTGCGCGTCCGGACTCGTTTTTGGAGGTTCCGAGGGCGTCGGGTCCGGTTTCATGTTTTGCGCGCCCGGACTATTTTCGAGATGCGAGGGCGTCGGGTCTCGTTTTCATGTTTTGAGCGCCGGACTCATTTCGGCGGTGCACGAGGGCGTCGGGTCCCGTTTTCATGTTTTGCGCGCCGGACTCGTTTTCGCGGTGCGAAGGCGTCGGGTCCCGTTTTCATGTTTTGCGCGCCCGGACCCGTTTTGGGCGTTACCGATGGCGTCGGGTCCCGTTTTCATGTTTTGCGCGCCCGAACTCATTTTCGGCGGTACCGATGGCGTCGCGTCCAGTTTTCATGTTTTGCGCGTCCGGACTCATTTTCGGCGGTACCGATGGCGTCGGGTCCCGTTTTCATGTTTTGCGCGACCGGACTAGTTTTCGGCGGTACAGAGGGCGTCGGGTCTCGTTTTAATGTTTTGAGCGCCCGAACTCATGTTCGGCGGTACCGAAGGCGTCGGGTCCCGTTTTCATGTTTTACGCGCCCGGACTCGTTTTCGGCGGTACCGATGGCGTCGGGTCCCGTTTTCATGTTTTGCGCGCCCGGACTATTTTTCAGCGGTATCGAAGGCGTCGGGTCCCGTTTTCATGTTTTGCGCGCCCGAACTCTTTTCGGCGGTACGATGGCGTCGCGTCCGGTTTTCATGTTTTGTGCGCCGGACTCATTTTCGGCGGTGCGAGGGCATCGGGTCCGTTTTTCATGTTTTGCGCGCCCGGACTCGTTTTTGGGGGTACCGAGTCCGTCAGGTCCCGTTTTCATGGTTTGCGCGCCCGGACTCGTTTTCGGCGATACCGAGAACATCGCGTCCCGTTTTCATGTTTTGCACGCCCAGACTCTTTTTCGACGATACCGATGGCGTCGCGTCCCGTTTTCATGTTTTGCGCGGCCGGACTCGTTTTCGGCGGTACCGAGGGCGTCGGGTCCTGTTTTCATGTTTCGACCTACCGAGGGCGTCGGGTCCTGTTTTCATGTCCCGTTGTCATGTTTTGCGCGCCCGAGCTCGTTTTCAGCGGTACCGAAGGCGTCGGGTCCCGTTTTCATGTTTTGCGCTCCCGGACTCTTTTAGGGCGGTGTAGAGTGCGTCGGCTCCCGTTTTCATGTTTTGCGCGTCCGGACTCGTTTTTGGAGGTTCCGAGGGCGTCGGGTCCGTTTTCATGTTTTACGCGCCCGGACTCATTTTCGGAGGTTCCGAGGGCGTGGGGTCCCGTTTTCATGTTTTGCGAGCCCGGACTCGTTTTCCGAGGTACTGAGGGCGTTGGGTCCCGTTTTCATGTTTTGCGTGCCCGGACCCGTTTTGGGCGTTACCGAGGGCGTCGGGTCTTGTTGTCATGTTTTGAGCGCCCGAACTCATGTTCGGCGGTACCGAGGGCGTCGGGTCCCGTTTTCATATTTTACGCGCCCAGACTCATTTTCGGCGTTACCGAGGGAGTCGGGTCCCGTTTTCATGTTTTGCGCTCCCGAACTCATTTTAGGCAGTGTAGAGTGCGTCGGCTCTCGTTTTCATGTTTTGCGTGTCTGGACTCGTTTTCGGAGGTTCCGAGGGCGTCGGGTCCCATTTTCATGTTTTGCGCGCCCGGACTCGTTTTCGGCGGTACCGAGAACATCAGGTCCCGTTTTCTTGTTTTGCACGCCTCGACTCTTTTTCGATGGTACCGATGGCGTCGGTCCCGTTTTCATGTTTTGCGCGCCCGGACTCGTTTTCGGCGATACCGAGTGCGTCGGTCCCGTTTTCATATTTTGCACACTCGGACTCTTTTTCGGCAGTACCGAGTGCGTCGGTCCCGTTTTCATGTTTTGCGCTCCCGACTCTCGTTTCGACGGTGCGAGTGCGTCTTGTCTCGTTTTCTTGTGTTGCGCACCCGGACTCATTTTCGGCGTTACCGAGGGAGTCGGGTCCCGTTTTCATGTTTTGCGATCCCGGACTCGTTTTCGACGGTACCGAGGGCGTCGAGTCCCGTTTTCATGTTTTGCGCTACCGGACTCGTTTTCGGCGGTTCCGAGGGCGTCGGGTCCCGTTTTCATGTTTTGCGCGCCCGGACTCATTTTTGATGGGACCGAGGGCCTCGGGTCCCGTTTTCATGTTTTGCGCTCCCGGACTCGTTTTCGACGGTACCGATGGCGTCGCGTCCCGTTTTCATGTTTTGCGCGCCCGGACTCATTTTCGGCGGTACCGAGAACATCGAGTCCCGTTTTCATGTTTTGCGCTCCCGGACTCGTTTTTGGGAGTACCGAGGGCGTCGGGTCCCATTTTCATGTTTTGCGCGCCCGGGCTCGTTTTCGGCGGTGCCGAGTGCGTCGTGTCCCGTTTTCATGTTTTGCGCGCCGGACTCGTTTTCGGCGGTGCGAGGCGTCGGGTCCGTTTTCATGTTTTGCGCGCCGGGGCGTCGGGTCCGTTTTCATGTTTTGCGCTCCGGACTCGTTTTAGGCGGTGCGAGAGTGCGTCGGGTCCCGTTTTCATGTTTTGCGCGTCCGGACTCGTTTTCGGAGGTTCCGAGGGCGTCGGGTCTCGTTTTCATGTTTACGCGTCCGACTCGTTTCGGAGGTTCCGAGGGCATCGGGTCCCGTTTTCATGTTTTGCGCGCCGGACTCGTTTTCGCGGTGCGAGGGCGTCGGGTCTCGTTTTCATGTTTTGAGCGCCCGGACTCGTTTTTGGCGATGAGGGCGTCGGGTCCGTTTTCATGTTTTGCGCTCCGGACTCATTTTCGACGGTGCAGAGTGCGTCGGGTCCGTTTTCATGTTTTGCGCGCCCCGACTAGTTTTCGGCGGTACCGAGTGCGTCGGGTCTCGTTTTCATGTTTTGAGCGCCCGAACTCAAGTTCGGCGCTACCGAGGGCGTCGGGTCCCGTTTTCATGTTTTGCGCGCCCGGACCCGTTTTTGGCGCTACCGAGGGCGTCGGGTCCCATTTTCATGTTTTGCGCTCCCGGACCCGTTTTTGGCGCTACCGAGGGCGTCGGGTCCCGTTTTCATGTTCTGCGCGCCGGAACTAGTTTTCGGTGGTACCGAGTGCGTCGGGTCTCGTTTTCATGTTTTGCGCGCTCGAACTCATGTTCGGCGGTACCGAGGGCGTCGGGTCCCGTTTTCATGTGTTGCGCGCCCGACCATGGTTTCGGCGGTACCAATGGCGTCGGGTCCCGTTTTCATGTCTTGCGCGCCCGGACCCGTTTTTGGCGCTACCGAGGGCGTCGGGTCCCGTTTTCATGATTTGCGCGCCAGGAATCGTTTTCGGCGGTGCGGGGCGTCGGTCCGTTTTCATGTTTTGCGCGCCGGACTCGTTTTCGACGGTGCGAGTGCGTCGGGTCCGTTTTCATGTTTTGCGCGCCGGACTCGTTTTCGGCGGTGCAGGGGCGTCGGGTCCCGTTTTCATGTTTCGACGCTACCGGGGCGTTTCGGGTCGCCGTTTTCGTGTCCGTTTTCATGTTTTGCGCGCCGGACTCGTTTTCGGCGATGCGAAGGCGTCGGGTCCCGTTTTCATGTTTTGCGCTCCCGACTCTTTTAGGCGGTGTAGAGTGCGTCGGGTCCCGTTTTCATGTTTTGCGCGCCGGACTCGTTTTTGGAGGTTCGAGGGCGTCGGGTCCGTTTTCATGTTTTGCGCGCCGGACTCATTTTCGGAGGTTCCGAGGGCGTCGGGTCCGTTTTCATGTTTTGCGCGCCGGACTCGTTTTCGGCGGTGCGAGGGCGTCGGGTCCCGTTTTCATGTTTTGCGCGCCGGACTCGTTTTCGGCGGTGCGGGCGTCGGGTCTCGTTTTCATGTTTTGCGCGCCGGACTCATTTTCGGCGGTGCGGGCGTCGGGTCCGTTTTCATGTTTTGCGCGCCGGACTCATTTTCGGCGTTACGGGGAGTCGGGTCCCGTTTTCATGTTTCGCTCCCGAACTCATTTTGGGCGGTGTAGAGTGCGTCGGCTCTCGTTTTCATGTTTTGCGTGTCGGACTCGTTTCGGAGGTTCGAGGCGTCGGGTCCCGTTTTCATGTTTTGCGCGCCGGACTCGTTTTCGGCGGTGCGAGAACATCGGGTCCGTTTTCATGTTTTGCACGCCCGACTCTTTTTCGACGGTGCGATGGCGTCGCGTCCGTTTTCATGTTTTGCGCGCCGGACTCGTTTTCGGCGATGCAGAGTGCGTCGGTCCGTTTTCATATTTTGCACGCTCGGACTCTTTTTCGGCGGTGCGAGTGCGTCGGTCCGTTTTCATGTTTTGCGCTCCGGACTCGTTTTCGACGGTGCGGAGTGCGTCTTGTCTCGTTTTCTTGTTTTGCGCACCGGACTCATTTTCGGCGTTACGGGGAGTCGGGTCCGTTTTCATGTTTTGCGTTCCGGACTCGTTTTCGACGGTGCAGGGGCGTCGAGTCCGTTTTCATGTTTTGCCTACCGGACTCGTTTTCGGCGGTTCGAGGCGTCGGGTCCGTTTTCATGTTTTGCGCGCCCGGACTCATTTTTGATGGGACGAGGGCCTCGGGTCCGTTTTCATGTTTTGCGCTCCGGACTCGTTTTGGGAGTGCCGAGGGCGTCGGGTCCCGTTTTCATGTTTTGCGCGCCGGACTCGTTTTCGGCGGTGCGAGGCGTCGGGTCCCGTTTTCATGTTTTGCGCGCCGGACTCGTTTTCGGCGGTGCGGAGGGCGTCGGGTCCGTTTTCATGTTTTGCGCTCCGGACTCGTTTTCGGCGGTGTAGAGTGCGTCGGGTCCCGTTTTCATGTTTTGCGCGTCCGGACTCGTTTTTTGCGCTCGGCGGTTCGAGAGGCGTCGGGTCCGTTTTCATGTTTTGCGCGCCGTCCGGACTCGTTTTCGGAGGTTCGAGGGCGTCGGGTCCGTTTTCATGTTTTGCGCGCCGGACTCGTTTTACGCGGTGCAGAGCGTCGGGTCCGTTTTCATGTTTTGCGCGCCGGACTCGTTTTTGGCGATGCGGGGCGTCGGGTCCGTTTTCATGTTTTGCGCTCCGGACTCATTTTCGACGGTGCGAGTGCGTCGGTCCGTTTTCATGTTTTGCGCGCCGGACTCGTTTTCGGCGGTGCGAGTGCGTCGGGTCTCGTTTTCATGTTTTGCGCGCCGGACTCGTTTCGGCGCTACGAGGGCGTCGGGTCCGTTTTCATGTTTTGCGCGCCGGACTCGTTTTGGCGCTACGAGGGGCGTCGGGTCCCGTTTTCATGTTTTGCGCGCCCGACTCGTTTTTGGCGCTACGAGGCGTCGGGTCCGTTTTCATGTTTTGCGCGCCCGACTAGTTTTCGGCGGTGCAGAGCGCGTCGGGTCCGTTTTCATGTTTTGCGCGCCGAACTCATTTTCGGCGGTGCGAGGCGTCGGGTCCCGTTTTCATGTTTTGCGCGCCCGGACTGTTTCGGCGGTACCGAGGGCGTCGGGTCCCGTTTTCATGTTTTGCGCGCCGGACTCGTTTTTGGCGCTACGAGGCGTCGGGTCCCGTTTTCATGTTTTGCGCGCCGGACTCGTTTCGGCGGTGCGGGGCGTCGGGTCCGGTTTTCATGTTTTACGCGCCGGACTCGTTTTCGACGGTGCGAGTGCGTCGTGGTCCGTTTTCATGTTTTGCGCGCCGGACTCGTTTCGGCGGTGCAGAGGCGTCGGGTCCGTTTTCATGTTTTGCGCGCCGGACTCGTTTTCGGCGGTACGAGGGCGTCGGGTCCCGTTTTCATGTTTTACGCGCCGGACTCGTTTTCGGCGGTACGAGGCGTCGGGTCCCGTTTTCATGTTTTACGCGCCGGACTCGTTTTCGGGCGTTACGGGGCGTCGGGTCCGTTTTCATGTTTTGCGCGCCGGACTCTTTTTCGGCGGTGCGATGGCGTCGCGTCCGTTTTCATGTTTTGCGCGCCGGACTCATTTTCGGCGGTCTGCGATGGCGTCGGTCCGTTTTCATGTTTTGCGCGCCGGACTATTTTCGGCGGTGCAGGGCGTCGGTCTCGTTTTCATGTTTTGAGCGCCGGAACTCATTTTCGGCGGTGCGAGGTCGTCGTGTCCGTTTTCATGTTTTATGCGCCGGACTCGTTTTCGGCGGTTCCGAGGCGTCGGGTCCCGTTTTCATGTTTTGAGCGCCCGAACTCATGTTCGGCGGTATCGAGGGCGTCGGGTCCAGTTTTCATGTTTTGCGCGCCGGACTCGTTTTTGGCGGTGCGAGTGCGTCGGGTCCCGTTTTCATGTTTTGCGCGCCGGACTCGTTTTCGGCGGTGCGAGGCGTCGTGTCCCGTTTTCATGTTTTGCGCGCCGGACTCTTTTTCGGCGATACGAGGCGTCGCGTCCCGTTTTCATGTTTTGCGCGCCGGACTCGTTTTCGGCGGTACGAGGGCGTCGGGTCCGTTTTTCATGTTTTGCGCTACCGGACTCGTTTTCGGCGTGCGAGTGCGTCGGGTCCGTTTTCATGTTTTGCGCGCCGACTCGTTTTCGGCGATGCGAGGGCGTCGGGTCCCGTTTTCATGTTTTGCGCGTCCGGACTCGTTTTGGGAGGTTCCGAGGGCGTCGGGTCCGTTTTCATGTTTTACGCGCCGGACTCGTTTTCGGAGGTTCCGAGGGCGTCGGGTCCGTTTTCATGTTTTGCGCGCCGGGCTCGTTTTCGGCGGTGCGAGGCGTCGGGTCCCGTTTTCATGTTTTGCGCGCCGGACTCGTTTTCGGCGTTACGAGGGCGTCGGGTCCGTTTTCATGTTTTGCGCGCCGGACTCATTTTCGGCGGTGCAGAGTGCGTCGGTCCCGTTTTCATGTTTTGCGCTCCCGACTCGTTTTCGACGGTGCGAGTGCGTCTTGTCTCGTTTTCTTGTTTTGCGCACCGGACTCATTTTCGGCGTTACGAGGGCGTCGGGTCCCGTTTTCATGTTTTGCGTTCCGGACTCGTTTTCGACGGTGCGAGGGCGTCGATTCCCGTTTTCATGTTTTGCGCTACCAGACTCGTTTCGGCGGTTCCGAGGGCTTCGGGTCCCGTTTTCATGTTTTGCGCGCCCGGACTCATTTTTGATGGGGCCAGGGGGCCTCGGGTCCCGTTTTCATGTTTTGCGCTCCCGGACTAGTTTTCGACGGTACCGATGGCGTCGCGTCCCGTTTTCATGTTTTGTGCGCCCGGACTCATTTTCGGCGGTACCGAGAGCATCGGGTCTCGTTTTTATGTTATGCGCACCCGGACTCGTTTTCGACGGTACAGAGAACATCGGGTCCCGTTTTGATGTTTTGCGCTCCCGGATTCGTTTTTGGGAGTACCGAGGGCGTTGGGTTCCTTTTTAACGTTTTGCGCTTCCGGGCTCGTTTTCGGCGGTACCGAGGGCGTCGGGTCCTATTTTCATGTTTTGCGCGCCGGACTCGTTTCGGCGGTGCGAGGGCGTCGGGTCCCGTTTTCATGTTTTGCGCTCCCGGGCTCATTTTCAGCGGTACCGAGGGCGTCGGGTCCCGTTTTTCATGTTTTGCCCGTCCGGACTCGTTTTCGGAGGTTCCGAGGGCGTCCGGTCCCGTTTTCATATTATACGAGTCGGACTCGTTTTCGGAGGTTCGAGGGGCATCGAGTCCCGTTTTCATATTTTACGCGCCGGACTCGTTTTACGCGGTGCAGAGGGGGCGTCGGGTCTCGTTTTCTTGTTTTGACCGCCGGACTAATTTTTGGCGATGCGAGGGCGTCGGGTCCCGTATTCATGTTTTGCGCTCCGGACTCATTTTCGACGGTGCGAGTGCGTCGGGTCCCGTTTTCATGTTTTGCGCGCCGGACTAGTTTTCGGCGGTGCGAGTGCGTCGGGTCTCGTTTTCATGTTTTGAGCGCCCGAACTCATGTTTCGGCGCTACGAGGGCGTCGAGGGCGTCGGGTCCCGTTTTCATGTTTTGCGCGCCCGGACCGTTTTTGGCGCTACGAGGGCGTCGGGTCCGTTTTCATGTTTTGCGCTCCGGACCGTTTTTGGCGCTACGAGGGCGTCGGGTCCCGTTTTCATGATTTGCGCGCCGGAACTAGTTTTCGGCGTTACGAGCGTCGGGTCTCGTTTTCATGTTTTGAGCGCCGAACTCATGTTCGACGGTTCGAGGCGTTGGGTCCGTTTTCATGTTTTTCGCGCCCGGACATGGTTTCGGCGGTACCGATGGCGTCGGGTCCCGTTTTCATGTCTTGCGCGCCCGGACCCGTTTTTGGCGCTACCGAGGGCGTCGGGTCCCGTTTTCATGTTTTGCGCGCCCGGACTCGTTTTCGACGGTGCCGAGTGCGTCGGGTTCCGTTTTCATGTTTTGCGCGCCCGGACTAGTTTTCGGCGGTGCAGGGGCGTCGGGTCTCGTTTTCATGTTTTGAGAGCCGAACTCATATTCGGCGGTACGAGGCGTCGGGTCCGTTTCATGTTTTACGCGCCGGACTCGTTTCGGCGGTGCAGATGGCGTCGGGTCCCGTTTTCATGTTTTGCGCGCCGGACCGTTTTGGGCGCTTACCGAGGGCGTCGGGTCCGTTTTCATGTTTTGCGCGTCCGAACTCTTTTTCGGCGGTGCAGATGGCGTCGGTCCGTTTTCATGTTTTGCGCGCCGGACTCATTTTCGGCGGTGCGATGGCGTCGGGTCCCGTTTTCATGTTTTGCGCGCCGGACTAGTTTCGGCGGTGCAGGGGCGTCGGGTCTCGTTTTCTGTTTTGAGCGCCGAACTCATGTTCGGCGGTGCGAGGGCGTCGGGTCCGTTTTCATGTTTTGCGCGCCGGACTCGTTTTGGGCGTTACGAGGCGTCGGGTCCCTTTTTCATGTTTTGAGCGCCGAACTCATGTTCGGCGGTGCGATGCGAGGGCGTCGGGTCCCGTTTTCATGTTTTACGCGCCGGACTCGTTTTCGGGCGATGCGATGGCGTCGATCCGTTTTCATGTTTTGCGCGCCGGACCGTTTTTCGGCGTTACGAGGGCGTCGGGTCCCGTTTTCATGTTTTGCGCGACCGAACTCTTTTTCGGCGGTGCGATGGCGTCGCGTCCGTTTTTTCATGTTTTGTGCGCCGAACTCTTTTTCGGCGGTGCAGGGCGTCGGGTCCGTTTTCATGTTTTGCGCGCCGAACTATTTTTCGGCGGTGCCGATGGCGTCGCGTCCGTTTTCATGTTTTGTGCGCCGGACTCATTTTCGGCGGTATCGAGGGCGTCGGGTCCAGTTTTCATGTTTTGCGCTCCCAGACTCGTTTTTGGGGGTGCAGAGTGCGTCGGGTCCCGTTTTCATGGTTTGCGCGCCGGGACTCGTTTTCGGCGGTGCGAGACCATCGCGTCCGTTTTCATGTTTTACACGCCCGACTCTTTTTCGACGATACCGATGGCGTCGCGTCCCGTTTTCATGTTTTGCGCGGCCGGACTCGTTTTCGGCGGTACCGAGGGCGTCGGGTCCTGTTTTCATGTTTCGACCTACCGGACTCGATTTTGGCGGTGCCGAGAGCGTCGTGTCCCGTTGTCATGTTTTGCGCGCCCGACTCGTTTTCGGCGGTGCAGAAGGGCGTCGGGTCCGTTTTCATGTTTTGCTCTCCGGACTCTTTTAGGGCGGTGTAGAGTGCGTCGGCTCCGTTTTCATGTTTTGCGCGTCCGGACTCATTTTTGGAGGTTCCGAGGGCGTCGGGTCCGGTTTCATGTTTAACGCGCCCGGACTCGTTTTTGGGAGTACCGAGGGCGTCGGGTCCCTTTTTCACGTTTTGCGCTTCCGGGCTCGTTTTCGGCGGTACCGAGGGCGTCGGGTCCTATTTTCATGTTTTGCGCGCCCGGGCTCGTTTTCGGCGGTGCGAGGGCGTCGTCGGTCCCGTTTTCATGTTTTGCGCGCCGGGCTCGTTTCGGCGGTGCAGGGGGCATCGGGTCCGTTTTCATGTTTTGCGCTCCGGACTCGTTTTAGGCGGTGTAGAGTGCGTCGGGTCCCATTTTCATGTTTTGCGCGTCCGGACTCGTTTCGGAGTTTCGAGGCGTCGGGTCCGTTTTCATATTATACGCGTCGGACTCGTTTTCGGAGGTTCGAGGGGCATCGGGTCCCGTTTTCATGTTTTATGCGCCGGACTCGTTTTACGCGCGTGCAGGGGCGTCGGGTCTCGTTTTCTTATTTTGAGCGCCCAGACTAATTTTTGGCAGTACGGGGGCGTCGGGTCCCGTATTCATGTTTTGCGCTCCCGGACTCATTTTCGACGGTGCTGAGTGCGTCAGGTCCCGTTTTCATGTTTTGCGTGCCCGGACTAGTTTTCGGCGGTACCGAGTGCGTCGGGTCTCGTTTTCATGTTTTGAGCGTCCGAACTCATGTTCGGCGCTACCGAGGGCGTCGGGTCCCGTTTTCATGTATTGCGCGCCCGGACCGCGTTTTGGCGCTACCGAGGGCGTCGGGTCCGTTTTCATGTTTTGCGCGCCGGACCGTTTTTGCGCTACGACGGCGTCGGGTCCCGTTTTCATGTTTTGCGCGCCGAACTAGTTTTCGGCGGTGCAGGAGTGCGTCGGGTCTCGTTTTCATGTTTTGAGCGCCGAACTCATGTTCGACGGTTCCCGAGGCGTCGGGGCCGTTTTCATGTTTTGCGCGCCGGACATGGTTTCGGCGGTGCGATGGCGTCGGGTCCCGTTTTCATGTCTTGCACGCCCGGACCGTTTTTGGCGCTACCGAGGGCGTCGGGTCTCGTTTTCATGATTTGCGCGCCCGAAATCGTTTTCGGCGATACCGAGGGCTTCGGGTCCGATTTTCATGTTTTACGCGCCCGGACACGTTTTCGACGGTGCCGAGTGCGTCGGGTTCCGTTTTCATGTTTTGCGCGCCCGGACTAGTTTTCGGCGGTACCGAGGGCGTCGGGTCTCGTTTTCATGTTTTGAGCGCCGAACTCATATTCGGCGGTGCAGAGGGCGTCGGGTCCGTTTTCATGTTTTACGCGCCGGACTCGTTTTCGGCGATGCAGATGGCGTCGGGTCCCGTTTTCATGTTTTGCGCGCCGAACTCGTTTCGGCGATGCAGAGGGCGTCGGGTCCGTTTCATGTTTTACGCGCCGGACTCGTTTTCGGCGGTGCGAGTGCGTCGGTCCGTTTTCATGTTTTGAGCGCCGAACTCATTTTCGGCGGTGCGAGGGCGTCGGGTCCCGTTTTCATGTTTTGCGCGCCGGACTAATTTTCGGCGGTGCGAGGGCGTCGGGTCTCGTTTTCATGTTTTGAGCGCCGGACTCAAATTCGGCGGTGCGGGGCGTCGGGTCCGTTCTCATGTTTTACGCGCCGGACTCGTTTCGGCGGTGCAGAGTGCGTCGGGTCTCGTTTTCATGTTTTGAGCGCCGAACTCATGTTCGGCGGTGCGAGGGCGTCGGGTCCGTTTTCATGTTTTGCGCGCCGGACATTTTTTCGGCGGTACCGATGGCGTCGGGTCCCGTTTTCATGTCTTGCGCGCCCGGACTCGTTTTTGGCGCTACCGAGGGCGTCGGGTCCCGTTTTCATGGTTTGCGCGCCCGGACTCGTTTTTGATGGGACCGAGGGCCTCGGGTCCCGTTTTCATGTTTTGCGCTCCCGGACTCGTTTTTGACGGTACCGATGGCGTCGCGTCCCGTTTTCATGTTATGCGCGTCCGGACTCGATTTCGGCGGTACCGAGAGCATCGGCTCCGTTTTTATGTTTTGCGCTCTCGGACTCGTTTTTGGCGGTACCGAGAACATCGGGTCCCGTTTTCTTTTTTTGCGCTCTCGGACTCGTTTTTGGGAGTACCGAGGGCGTTGGGTCCCTTTTTCACGTTTTGTGCTTCCGGGCTCGTTTTCGGCGGTACCGAGGGCGTCGGGTCCTATTTTCATGTTTTGCGCGCCCGGGCTCGTTTTCGGCGATGCCGAGTGCGTGGGGTCTCGTTTTCTTGTTTTGAGCGCCCAGACTAATTTTTGGCAGTACCGAGGGCGTCGGGTCCCGTTTTCATGTTTTGCGCTCCCGGACTCATTTTCGACGATGCACAGTGCGTCAGGTCCTGTTTTCATGTTTTGCGCGCCCGAACTCATGTTCGGCGCAACCGAGGGCGTCGGGTCCCGTTTTCATGTTTTGCGCGCCCGGGCTCGTTTTCAGCGGTACCGTGGGCGTCGTGTCCCGTTTTCATGTTTTGCGCTCCCGGACTCGTTTTAGGCGGTGTAGAGTGCGTCGGGTCCCGTTTTCATGTTTTGCGCGTCCGGACTTGTTTTCGGAGGTTCCGAGGGCGTCGGGTGCCGTTTTCATGTTATACGCGTCCGGACTCGTTTTCGGAGGTTCCGAGGGTATCTGGTCCCGTTTTCATGTTTTACGCGCCCGGACTCGTTTTACGCGGTACCGAGGGCGTCGGGTCTCGTTTTCTTGTTTTGAGCGCCCAGACTAATTTTTGGCAGTACCGAGGGCGTCGGGTCTCGAATTCATGTTATGCGCTCCCGGACTCATTTTCGACGGTGCCGAGTGCGTCAGGTCCCGTTTTCATGTTTTGCGCGCCCGGACTAGTTTTCGGTGGTACCGAGTGCGTCGGGTCTCGTTTTCATGTTTTGAGCGCCCGAACTCATGTTTGGCGGTACCGAGGGCGTCGGGTCCCGTTTTCATGTTTTGCGCGCCCGGACATGGTTTCGGTGGTACCGATGGCGTCGGGACCCGTTTTCATGTCTTGCGCGCCCGGACCTGTTTTTGGCGCTACCGAGGGCGTCGGGTCCCGTTTTCATGTTTTGCGCGCCCGGAATCGTTTTCGGCGGTACCGAGGGCTTCGGGTCCGGTTTTCATATTTTACGCGCCCGGACTCGTTTTCGACGGTGCCGAGTGCGTCGGGTTCCGTTTTCATGTTTTGCGTGCCCGAACCCGTTTTGGGCGTTACCGAGGGCGACTTGTCCCGTTTTCATGTTTTGCGCGCCCGAAGTCTTTTTCGGCGGTACCGATGGCGTCGTGTCCAGTTTTCATGTTTTGCGCGCCCGGACTCGTATTCGGCGGTAACGATGGCGTCGGGTCCCGTTTTCATGTTTTGCGCGCCCGGACCCGTTTTGGGCGTTACCGAGGGCGTCGGGTCCCGTTTTCATGTTTTGAGCGCCCGAACTCATGTTCGGCGGTACCGAGGGTATCTGGTCCAGTTTTCATGTTTTACGCGCCCGGACTCGTTTTACGCGGTACCGAGGGCGTCGGGTCTCGTTTTCTTGTTTTGAGCGCCCAGACTAATTTTTGGCAGTACCGAGGGCGTCGGGTCTCGAATTCATGTTATGCGCTCCCGGACTCATTTTCGACGGTCTTGCGAGTGCGTCGGTCCCGTTTTCATGTTTTGCGCGCCGGACTAGTTTCGGTGGTGCCGAGTGCGTCGGGTCTCGTTTTCATGTTTTGAGCGCCGAACTCATGTTCGGCGGTGCACGAGGCGTCGGGTCCGTTTTCATGTTTTGCGCGCCGGACATGGTTTCGGTGGTGCCGATGGCGTCGGGACCCGTTTTCATGTCTTGCGCGCCCGGACTTGTTTTTGGCGCTACCGAGGGCGTCGGGTCCCGTTTTCATGTTTTGCGCGCCGGAATCGTTTCGGCGATGCAGGGGGCTTCGGTCCGTTTTCATATTTTACGCGCCCGGACTCATTTTCGACGGTGCGAGATGCGTCGGGTTCCGTTTTCATGTTTTGCGTGCCGGACCGTTTTGGGCGTTACGAGGGCGACGGGTCCGTTTTCTTGTTTTGCGCGCCGAACTCTTTTCGGCGGTGCAGGCGTGGCGTCGCGTCCGTTTTCATGTTTTGCGCGCCGGACTCGTATTCGGCGGTAACGATGGCGTCGGGTCCGTTTTCATGTTTGCGCGCCGGACCGTTTTGGGCGTTACGAGGGGCGTCGGGTCCGTTTTCATGTTTTGAGCGCGCCGAACTCATGTTTGGGCGGTGCGAGGCATCGGGGCCCCGTTTTCATGTTTTACGCGCCGGACTCGTTTTCGGCGATGCGATGGCGTCGGATCCCGTTTTCATGTTTTGCGCGCCGGACCGTTTTGGGCGTTACGAGGGGCGTCGAGTCCCGTTTTCATGTTTTGCGCGCTGAACTCTTTTCGGCGGTGCGATGGCGTCGCGTCCAGTTTTCAAGTTTTGTGCGCCCGGACTCATTTTCGGCGGTACCGAGGGCATCGGGTCCGGTTTTCATGTTTTGCGCGCCCAAACTCGTTTTTGGGGGTACCGAGTGCGTCGGGTCCCGTTTTCATGGTTTGCGCGCCCGGACTCGTTTTCGGCGGTACCGAGAACATCGCGCCCCGTTTTCATGTTTTGCACGCCCGGACTCTTTTTCGACGATACGATGGCGTCGCGTCCGTTTTCATGTTTTGCGCCGGACTCGTTTCGGCGGTCGAGCGGTGCGAGCGTCGGGGCCTGTTTTCATGTTTCGAGCTACCGGACTCGTTTTCAGCGGTACCGAGTGCGTCGGGTCCCATTTTCATGTTTTGCGCTCCCGGACTCATTTAGGGCGGTGTAGAGTGCGTCGGGTCCCGTTTTCATGGTTTGCGCGCCGGACTCGTTTTCGGATGTACCGAGAACATCGCGTCCCGTTTTCATGTTTTGCACGCCCAGACTCTTTTTCGACGATACCGATGGCGTCGCGTCCCGTTTTCATGTTTTGCGCGCCCGGACTCGTTTTCGACGGTGCCGAGGGCGTCGGGTCTCATTTTCTTGTTTTGCGCGCCCGGACTCATTTTCGGCGGTACCGAGGGCGTCGGGTCCCGTTTTCATGTTTTGCGAGCCCGGACTCATTTTCGGCGTTACCGAGGGAGTCGGGTCTCGTTTTCATGTTTTGCACTCCCGAACTCATTTTGGGCATTATAGAGTGCGTCGGCTCTCGTTTTCATGTTTTGCGTGTCCAGACTCGTTTTCGGAGGCTCCGAGGGCGTCGGGTCCCGTTTTCATGTTTTGCGCGCCCGGACTCGTTTTCGGCGGTTCCGAGAACATCGGGTCCCGTTTTCATGTTTTGCACGCCCAGACTCTTTTTCGACGGTACCGATGGCATCGCGTCCCGTTTTCATGTTTTGCGCGCCAGGACTCGTTTTCGGCGGTACCGAGTGCGTCGGTCCCGTTTTCATATTTTGCACGCTCGGACTCTTTTTCGGCGGTACCGAGTGCGTCGGTCCCGTTTTCATGTTTTGCGCTCCCGAACTCGTTTTCGATGGTGCCGAGTGCGTCTTGTCTCGTTTTCTTGTTTTGCGCACCCGGACTCATTTTCGGCGTTACCCAGGGAGTCGGGTCCCGTTTTCATGTTTTGCGTTCCCGGACTCGTTTTCGGCGGTTCCGAGGGCGTCGGGTCCCGTTTTCATGCTTTGCGCGCCGGACTCATTTTTGATGGGACCGAGGGCCTCGGGTCCTGTTTTCATGTTTTGCGCTACCGGACTCGTTTTCGACGGTACCGATGGCGTCGCGTCCCGTTTTCATGTTTTGCGCGCCCGGACTCAATTTCGGCGGTACCGAGAGCATCGGGTCCCGTTTTTATGTTTTGCGCTCTCGGACTCGTTTTCGGCGGTACCGAGAACATCGGGTCCCGTTTTCATGTTTTGCGCTCCCGGACTCGTTTTTGGGAGTACCGAGGGCATTGGGTCCCTTTTTCACGTTTTGTGCTTTCGGGCTCGTTTTCGGCGTTACCGAGGGCGTCGGGTCCTATTTTCATGTTTTGCGCGCCCGGGCTCGTGTTCGGCGGTGCCGAGTGCGTCGGGTCCTGTTTTCATGTTTTGCGCGCCTGGGCTCGTTTCCAGCGGTACCGAGGGCGTCGGGTCCCGTTTTCATGTTTTGCGCTCCCGGACTCGTTTTAGGCGGTGTAGAGTGCGTCGGGTCCTATTTTCATGTTTTGCGCGTCCAGACTCGTTTTCGGCGGTACCGATGGCGTCGGTTCCCGTTTTCATGTTTTGCGCGCCCGGACCCGTTTTGGGCGTTACCGAGGGCGTCGGTCCCGTTTTCATGTTTTGCGCGCCCGAACTCTTTTTCGGCGGTATCGATGGCGTCGCGTCCAGTTTTCATGTTTTGTGCGCCCGGACTCATTTTCGGCGGTACCGAGGGCATCGGGTACAGTTTTCATGTTTTGCGCGCCCAGACTCGTTTTTGGGGGTACCGAGTGCGTCGGGTTCCGTTTTCATGGTTTGCGCGCCCGGACTCGTTTTTGGAGGTTCCGAGGGCGTGGGGTCCCGTTTTCATGTTTTCCGAGCCCGGACTCGTTTTCGGCGGTACTGAGGGCGTCGGGACTCGTTTTCATGAATTGCGCTCCCGGACTCGTTTTCATGATTTGCGCTTCCGTTTTCATTGTTTGCCTTTATGAAAATTTTTGGCCGCATAACTACACATAATTTGGTGCAAATTAACATAATTACTCCTAATTATGTCTATCATAAGATTGTTCGATTAACACTTCAAGACAAATATTTTAGGGGACCATTTTTCCTCAGAACATAAGTAAGATGCATTAGAAACTGATATTTAAAAAGTTAGGTTTTTCAACATTTTTGGCCTCATAACTATATATATTTTCGTAAAAATTAATATAATTACTCACAATCATGCCCATTAAAATATTAGCCAATTAACACTGCGATATTATCATTTTACGACACTAATTTTGCATAAGACATCATTAGGATGCACTAAAAACAGCTGTTTAAACAGGTTGATTGTGTCTTTCAAAATTTTGGCCGCATAAGTGCACATAATTTCGTGCAAATTAATATAATTACTCCTAATTATGTCTATTATAAGATTGTCCAATTAACACTTCGATATGAATATCAAACGACGCTAATTTTTCATAAAACATAAGTAAGTTATATTAGAAACCGCTGTTTAAACAAGTTGTTTAAGATTTTTAACATTAGTTTTACTCATAACTATACATAATTTCATGAAAATTAACATAGTTACTCCTAATTATACCTAATAGAAGATTATCCAATTAACTCTTCGATATGAACATTGTACAACACAAATTTTGCAAAAAAAAAAAAAAATAAATAAGATGCGCTGAAAACAAGTTGTTTGAGTTTTAGAAAATTATGGGCCGAATAACCACATATAATTTCTTGAAAAATAATATAATTACTCCTAATTATGCCTATCATATGATTGTACAATTAAAACTTCGATATGAATATTCTATGACACTAATTTTGCATAAAATATAAGTAAGATGCACTCGTAACTGTTTTTTAAACAAGTTGTTTAATATTTTCAACATTTTTTGCATCAAAACTACACATAATTTCGAGCGAATTAATATAATTACTCCTAAATATGTCTATTATAAGATTGTCAAATTAACACTTCAATATGAATATCATAGGACACTAATTTTACATAAAACATGAGTAAGGTACATTAGAAATTGTTTGTTTAAACAAGTTGTTTAAGATTTTTAACATTTATTGCCTCATAACGACTAATAATTTCGTGAAAATTAATATAATTACTCGGAATTATGCCTATTAAAAGATTATCCAATTAACACTTCGATATGAATATTTTACGACACGAATTTTGCATAAAAAATAAGTAAGATGCATTAAAAGCAGTAGTTTAAACAAGTTGTTTGAGTTTTCTAAATTTTCTGTCATAACTACACATAACTTCGCAAAAATTAATATAATTCCTCCTAATTATGCCTATTATGTAATTATCAAATTAGCACTCCAATATGAATATCCTACGACGGTAATTTTTCATAAAACAGAAATAAGATACATTTGAAACTCGCTTTGTTTAAGCAAGTTGTGTAAGATTTTCAAAATTTATCATCTCATAAGTGCTTATAATTTTGTGAAAATTAATATTATTACTCCTAATTATGGCTAGTAGAAGATTATCCAATTAATACATCGATATGGATATTCTACGACTCTATGTTTGCACAAAACATAAGTAAGATGCATTAAAAAACAACGAGTTTAAACTAGTTGATTGTGTTTTTCAAACTTTTTGCCGCATAACTACATATAATTTCGTGAAAATTAATATAATTACACCTAATTATGGTTGTAATAAGATTATCTAATTAAAACTTCGATACCAATATTCTATGGCGCTAATTTGGCACAAAACATAAGTAAGATGCATTAAAAACTACTGATTATACAAGTTGTTTGAATTTTTCATAATTTTTGGCAGCATAACTACATATAATTTCGTGCAATATAATACAATTACTCCTAATTATGCCTATTATAATTTTTTCTAATTATAACTTCGATATGAATATTCTATAACGCTAATATTGCACCAAACATAAGTAAAGCGCATTAAAACTCTGTTTAAACAAATTGTTTGCCTTTATGACAAATTTTGGCCGCATAACTACACATAATTTGGTGCAAATTAACATAATTACTCCTAATTATGTCTATCATAAGATTGTTCGATTAACACTTCAAGACGAATATTTTAGGGGACCATTTTTTCCTCAGAACATAAGTAAAATGCATTAGAAACTGGTATTTAAAAAGTTAGGTTTTTCAACATTTTTGGCCTCATAACTACATATATTTTTATAAAAATTAATATAATTACTCACAATCATGCCCATTAAAATATTAGCCAATTAACACTGCGATATGACCATTTTACGACACTAATTTTGCATAAGACATCAGTAGGATGCACTAAAAACAGCTGTTTAAACAGGTTGATTGTGTTTTTCAAAATTTTGGCCGCATAAGTGCAAATAATTTCGTGAAAATTAATATAATTACTCCTAATTATGTCTATTATAAGATTATCCAATCAACACTTCAATATGAATATCATACGACGCTAATTTTTCATAAAACATAAGTAAGTTATATTAGAAACCGCTGTTTAAACAAGTTTTTTAAGATTTTTAACATTTGTTTTACTCATAACTATTCATAATTTCATGAAAATTAATATAGTTACTCCTAATTATACCTAATAGGAGATTACCCAATTAACTCTTCGATATGAACATTGTACAACACAAATTTTATAAAAAAAAACATAAATAAGATGAGTTGAAAACAAGTTGTTTGAGTTTTTGAAAATTATTGGCCGAATAACCATATATAATTTCTTGAAAAATAATATAATTACTCCTAATTATGCCTATCATATGATTGTACAATTAAAACTTCGATATGAATATTTTATGACACTAATTTTGCATAAAATATAAGTAAGATGCACTCGAAGCTGTTTTTTAAACAAGTTGTTTAAGATTTTCAACATTTTTTGCATCAAAACTACACATAATTTCGAGCGAATTAATATAATTACTCCTAAATATGTCTATTATAAGATTGTCAAATTAACACTTCAATATGAATATCATACGACCCTAATTTTACATAAAACATGAGTAAGGTACATTAGAAATTGCTGTTTAAACAAGTTGTTTAAGATTTTTAACATTTATTGCCTCATAACGACTAATAATTTCGTGAAAATTAATATAATTACTTGGAATTATGCCTATTAAAAGATTATCCAATTAACACTTCGATATGAACTTTTTACGACACGAATTTTGCATAAAAATAAGTAAGATGCATTAAAAACAGCCGTTTAAACAAGTTGTTTGAGTTTTCTAAATTTTTTGTCTGCATAACTACACATAAGTTCGTGAAAATTAATTTAATTCCTCCTAATTATGCCTATTATGTAATTATCAAATTAGCACTCCAATATGAATATCCTACGACAGTAATTTTTCATAAAACAAAAATAAGATACATTTGAAACTGTTGTTTAAGCAAGTTGTGTAAGATTTTCAAAATTTATCATCTCATAAGTGCTTATAATTTTGTGAAAATTAATATTATTACTCCTAATTATGGCTAGTAGAAGATTATCCAATTAATACATCGATATGGATATTCTACGACTCTATGTTTGCACAAAACATAAGTAAGATGCATTAAAAAACAACAGTTTAAACTAGTTGATTGTGTTTTTCAAACTTTTTGCCGCATAACTACATATAATTTCGTGAAAATTAATATAATTACACCTAATTATGGTTGTAATAAGATTATCTAATTAAAACTTCGATACCAATATTCTATGACGCTAATTTGGCACAAAACATAAGTAAGATGCATTAAAAATTACTGATTATACAAGTTGTTTGAATTTTTCATAATTTTTGGCCGCATAACTACATATAATTTCGTGCAATATAATACAATTACTCCTAATTATGCCTATTATAATTTTTTCTAATTATAACTTCGATATGAATATTCCATAACGCTAATATTGCACCAAACATAAGTAAAGCGCATTAAAACTCTGTTTAAACAAATTGTTTGCCTTTATGAAAATTTTTGGCCGCATAACTACACATAATTTGGTGCAAATTAACATAATTACTCCTAATTATGTCTATCATAAGATTGTTCGATTAACACTTCAAGACGAATATTTTAGGGGACCATTTTTCCTCGAACATAAGTAAGATGCATTAGAAACCGATATTTAAAAAGTTAGGTTTTTCAACATTTTGGCCTCATAACTACATATATTTTCGTAAAAATTAATATAATTACTCACAATTATGCCCATTAAAATATTAGCCAATTAACACTGCGATATGACCATTTTCGGACACTAATTTTGCATAAGACATCGTAGGATGCACTAAAAACAAATTGCTTAAACAAAGTTGATTGTGTTTTTCAAAATTTTGGCCGCATAAGTGCACATAATTTCGTGCAAATTAATATAATTACTCCTAATTATGTCTATTATAAGATTGTCCAATTAACACTTCGATATGAATATCATACGACGCTAATTTTTCATAAAACATAAGTAAGTTATATTAGAAACCGCTGTTTAAACAAGTTGTTTAAGATTTTTAACATTAGTTTTACTCATAACTATACATAATATCATGAAAATTAACATAGTTACTCCTAATTATACCTAATAGAAGATTACCCAATTAACGCTTCGATATGAACATTGTACAACACAAATTTTGCAAAAAAAAACATAAATAAGATGCGTTGAAAACAAGTTGTTTGAGTTTTTGAAAATTATTGGCCGAATAACCACAAATAATTTCTTGAAAAATAATATAATTACTCCTAATTATGCCTATCATATGATTGTACAATTAAAACTTCGATATGAATATTCTATGACACTAATTTTGCATAAAATATAAGTAAGATGCACTCGAAACTGTTTTTTAAACAAGTTGTTTAAGATTTTCAACATTTTTTGCATCAAAACTACACATAATTTCGAGCGAATTATTATAATTACTCCTAAATATGTCTATTATAAGATTCTCAAATTAACACTTCAGTATGAATATCATAGGACACTAATTTTACATAAAACATGAGTAAGGTACATTAGAAATTGCTGTTTAAACAAGTTGTTTAAGATTTTTAACATTTATTGCCTCATAACGACTAATAATTTCGTGAAAATTAATATAATTACTCGGAATTATGCCTATTAAAAGATTATCCAATTAACACTTCGATATGAACATTTTACGATACGAATTTTGCATAAAAAATAAGTAAGATGCATTAAAAACATCCGTTTAAACAAGTTGTTTGAGTTTTCTAAATTTTTTGTCTGCATAACTACACATAACTTCGCGAAAATTAATATAATTCCTCCTAATTATGCCTATTATGTAATTATCAAATTAGCACTCCAATATGAATATCCTACGACAGTAATTTTTCATAAAACAGAAATAAGATACATTTGAAACTGCTGTTTAAGCAAGTTGTGTAAGATTTTCAAAATTTATCATCTCATAAGTGCTTATAATTTTGTGAAAATTAATATTATTACTCCTAATTATGGCTAGTAGAAGATTATCCAATTAATACATCGATATGGATATTCTACGACTCTATGTTTGCACAAAACATAAGTAAGATGCATTAAAAAACAACAGTTTAAACTAGTTGATTGTGTTTTTCAAACTTTTTGCCGCATAACTACATATAATTTCGTGAAAATTAATATAATTACACCTAATTATGGTTGTAATAAGATTATCTAATTAAAACTTCGATACCAATATTCTATGACGCTAATTTGGCACAAAACATAAGTAAGATGCATTAAAAACTACTGATTATACAAGTTGTTTGAATTTTTCATAATTTTTGGCCGCATAACTACATATAATTTCGTGCAATATAATACAATTACTTCTAATTATGCCTATTATAATTTTATCTAATTATAACTTCGATATGAATATTCTATAACGCTAATATTGCACCAAACATAAGTAAAGCGCATTAAAACTCTGTTTAAACAAATTGTTTGCCTTTATGAAAATTTTTGGCCGCATAACTACACATAATTTGGTGCAAATTAACATAATTACTCCTAATTATGTCTATCATAAGATTGTTCGATTAACACTTCAAGACGAATATTTTAGGGGACCATTTTTCCTCAGAACATAAGTAAGATGCATTAGAAACTGATATTTAAAAAGTTAGGTTTTTCAACATTTTGGCCTCATAACTACATATATTTTCGTAAAAATTAATATAATTACTCACAATTATGCCCATTAAAATATTAGCCAATTAACACTGCGATATGACCATTTTCGGACACTAATTTTGCATAAGACATCAGTAGGATGCACTAAAAACAATTGTTTAAACAAAGGTTGATTGTGTTTTTCAAAATTTTGGCCGCATAAGTGCACATAATTTCGTGCAAATTAATATAATTACTCCTAATTATGTCTATTATGAGATTGTCCAATTAACACTTCGATATGAATATCATACGACGCTAATTTTTCATAAAACATAAGTAAGTTATATTAGAAACCGCTGTTTAAACAAGTTGTTTAAGATTTTTAACATTAGTTTTACTCATAACTATACATAATTTCATAAAAATTAACAAAGTTACTCCTAATTATACCTAATAGAAGATTACCCAATTAACTCTTCGATATGAACATTGTACAACACAAATTTTGCAAAAAAAAACATAAATAAGATGCGCTGAAAACAAGTTGTTTGAGTTTTTGAAAATTATTGGCCGAATAACCACATATAATTTCTTGAAAAATAATATAATTACTCCTAATTATGCCTATCATATGATTGTACAATTAAAACTTCGATATGAATATTCTATGACACTAATTTTGCATAAAATATAAGTAAGATGCACTCGAAACTGTTTTTTAAACAAGTTGTTTAAGATTTTCAACATTTTTTTGCATCAAAACTACACATAATTTCGAGCGAATTAATATAATTACTCCTAAATATGTCTATTATAAGATTGTCAAATTAACACTTCAATATGAATATCATAGGACACTAATTTTACATAAAACATGAGTAAGGTACATTAGAAATTGCTGTTTAAACAAGTTGTTTAAGATTTTTAACATTTATTGCCTCATAACGACTAATAATTTCGTGAAAATTAATATAATTACTCGGAATTATGCCTATTAAAAGATTATCCAATTAACACTTCGATATGAACTTTTTACGACACGAATTTTGCATAAAAAATAAGTAAGATGCATTAAAAACAAATTAGTTTAAACAAGTTGTTTGAGTTTTCTAAATTTTTTGGCTGCATAACTACACATAACTTCGCGAAAATTAATATAATTCCTCCTAATTATGCCTATTATGTAATTATCAAATTAGCACTCCAATATGAATATCCTACAACAGTAATTTTTCATAAAACAGATATAAGATACATTTGAAACTGCTGTTTAAGCAAGTTGTGTAAGATTTTCAAAATTTATCATCTCATAAGTGCTTATAATTTTGTGAAAATTAATATTATTACTCCTAATTATGGCTAGTAGAAGATTATCCAATTAATACATCGATATGGATATTCTACGAATCTATGTTTGCACAAAACATAAGTAAGATGCATTAAAAAACAACAGTTTAAACTAGTTAATTGTGTTTTTCAAACTTTTTGCCGCATAACTACATATAATTTCGTGAAAATTAATATAATTACACCTAATTATGGTTGTAATAAGATTATCTAATTAAAACTTCGATACCAATATTCTATGACGCTAATTTGGCACAAAACATAAGTAAGATGCATTAAAACCTACCGATTATACAAGTTGTTTGAATTTTTCATAATTTTTGGCCGCATAACTACATATAATTTCGTGCAATATAATACAATTACTCCTAATTATGCCTATTATAATTTTTTCTAATTATAATTTCGATATGAATATTCTATAACGCTAATATTGCACCAAACATAAGTAAAGCGCATTAAAACTCTGTTTAAACAAATTGTTTGCCTTTATGAAAATTTTTGGCCGCATAACTACACATAATTTGGTGCAAATTAACATAATTACTCCTAATTATGTCTATCATAAGATTGTTCGATTAACACTTCAAGACGAATATTTTAGGGGACCATTTTTCCTCGAACATAAGTAAGATGCATTAGAAACTGATATTTAAAAAGTTAGGTTTTTCAACATTTTGGCCTCATAACTACATATATTTTCGTAAAAATTAATATAATTACTCACAATTATGCCCATTAAAATATTAGCCAATTAACACTGCGATATGACCATTTTCGGACACTAATTTTGCATAAGACATCGTAGGATGCACTAAAAACAAATGTTTAAACAAAGTTGATTGTGTTTTTCAAAATTTTGGCCGCATAAGTGCACATAATTTCAAGAAAATTAATATAATTACTCCTAATTATGTCTATTATAAGATTGTCCAATTAGCACTTCGATATGAATATCATACGACGCTAATTTTCATAAAACATAAGTAAGTTATATTAGAAACCGCTGTTTAAACAAGTTGTTTAAGATTTTTAACATTAGTTTTACTCATAACTATACATAATTTCATAAAAATTAACAAAGTTACTCCTAATTATACCTAATAGAAGATTACCCAATTAACTCTTCGATATGAACATTGTACAACACAAATTTTGCAAAAAAAAAACATAAATAAGATGCGCTGAAAACAAGTTGTTTGAGTTTTTGAAAATTATTGGCCGAATAACCACATATAATTTCTTGAAAAATAATATAATTACTCCTAATTATGCCTATCATATGATTGTACAATTAAAACTTCGATATGAATATTCTATGACACTAATTTTGCATAAAATATAAGTAAGATGCACTCGAAACTGTTTTTTAAACAAGTTGTTTAAGATTTTCAACATTTTTTTGCATCAAAACTACACATAATTTCGAGCGAATTAATATAATTACTCCTAAATATGTCTATTATAAGATTGTCAAATTAACACTTCAATATGAATATCATAGGACACTAATTTTACATAAAACATGAGTAAGGTACATTAGAAATTGCTGTTTAAACAAGTTGTTTAAGATTTTTAACATTTATTGCCTCATAACGACTAATAATTTCGTGAAAATTAATATAATTACTCGGAATTATGCCTATTAAAAGATTATCCAATTAACACTTCGATATGAACTTTTTACGACACGAATTTTGCATAAAAAATAAGTAAGATGCATTAAAAACAGCCGTTTAAACAAGTTGTTTGAGTTTTCTAAATTTTTTGGCTGCATAACTACACATAACTTCGCGAAAATTAATATAATTCCTCCTAATTATGCCTATTATGTAATTATCAAATTAGCACTCCAATATGAATATCCTACAACAGTAATTTTTCATAAAACAGAAATAAGATACATTTGAAACTGCTGTTTAAGCAAGTCGTGTAAGATTTTCAAAATTTATCATCTCATAAGTGCTTATAATTTTGTGAAAATTAATATTATTACTCCTAATTATGGCTAGTAGAAGATTATCCAATTAATACATCGATATGGATATTCTACGACTCTATGTTTGCACAAAACATAAGTAAGATGCATTAAAAAACAACAGTTTAAACTAGTTGATTGTGTTTTTCAAACTTTTTGCCGCATAACTACATATAATTTCGTTAAAATTAATATAATTACACCTAATTATGGTTGTAATAAGATTATCTAATTTAAACTTCGATACCAATATTCTATGACGCTAATTTGGCACAAAACATAAGTAAGATGCATTAAAACCTACTGATTATACAAGTTGTTTGAATTTTTCATAATTTTTGGCCGCATAACTACATATAATTTCGTGCAATATAATACAATTACTCCTAATTATGCCTATTATAATTTTTTCTAATTATAACTTCGATATGAATATTCTATAACGCTAATATTGCACCAAACATAAGTAAAGCGCATTAAAACTCTGTTTAAACAAATTGTTTGCCTTTATGAAAAATTTTGGCCGCATAACTACACATAATTTGGTGCAAATTAACATAATTACTCCTAATTATGTCTATCATAAGATTGTTCGATTAACACTTCAAGACGAATATTTTAGGGGACCATTTTTCCTCGAACATAAGTAAGATGCATTAGAAACTGATATTTAAAAAGTTAGGTTTTTCAACATTTTGGCCTCATAACTACATATATTTTCGTAAAAATTAATATAATTACTCACAATTATGCCCATTAAAATATTAGCCAATTAACACTGCGATATGACCATTTTCGGACACTAATTTTGCATAAGACATCAGTATGATGCACTAAAAACAGCTGTTTAAACAGGTTGATTGTGTTTTTTCAAAATTTTGGCCGCATAAGTGCACTTAATTTCGTGCAAATTAATATAATTACTCCTAATTATGTCTATTATGAGATTGTCCAATTAACACTTCGATATGAATATCATACGACGCTAATTTTTCATAAAACATAACTAAGTTATATTAGAAACCGCTGTTTAAACAAGTTGTTTAAGATTTTTAACATTAGTTTTACTCATAACTATACATAATTTCATAAAAATTAACAAAGTTACTCCTAATTATACCTAATAGAAGATTACCCAATTAACTCTTCGATATGAACATTGTACAACACAAATTTTGCAAAAAAAACATAAATAAGATGCGCTGAAAACAAGTTGTTTGAGTTTTTGAAAATTATTGGCCGAATAACCACATATAATTTCTTGAAAAATAATATAATTACTCCTAATTATGCCTATCATATGATTGTACAATTAAAACTTCGATATGAATATTCTATGACACTAATTTTGCATAAAATATAAGTAAGATGCACTCGAAACTGTTTTTTAAACAAGTTGTTTAAGATTTTCAACATTTTTTTGCATCAAAACTACACATAATTTCGAGCGAATTAATATAATTACTCCTAAATATGTCTATTATAAGATTGTCAAATTAACAATTCAATATGAATATCATAGGACACTAATTTTACATAAAACATGAGTAAGGTACATTAGAAATTGCTGTTTAAACAAGTTGTTTAAGATTTTTAACATTTATTGCCTCATAACGACTAATAATTTCGTGAAAATTAATATAATTACTCGGAATTATGCCTATTAAAAGATTATCCAATTAACACTTCGATATGAACTTTTTACGACACGAATTTTGCATAAAAAATAAGTAAGATGCATTAAAAACAGCCGTTTAAACAAGTTGTTTGAGTTTTCTAAATTTTTTGGCTGCATAACTACACATAACTTCGCGAAAATTAATATAATTCCTCCTAATTATGCCTATTATGTAATTATCAAATTAGCACTCCAATATGAATATCCTACAACAGTAATTTTTCATAAAACAGAAATAAGATACATTTAAAACTGCTGTTTAAGCAAGTCGTGTAAGATTTTCAAAATTTATCATCTCATAAGTACTTATAATTTTGTGAAAATTAATATTATTACTCCTAATTATGGCTAGTAGAAGATTATCCAATTAATACATCGATATGGATATTCTACGACTCTATGTTTGCACAAAACATAAGTAAGATGCATTAAAAAACAACAGTTTAAACTAGTTGATTGTGTTTTTCAAACTTTTTGCCGCATAACTACATATAATTTCGTTAAGATTAATATAATTACACCTAATTATGGTTGTAATAAGATTATCTAATTTAAACTTCGATACCAATATTCTATGACGCTAATTTGGCACAAAACATAAGTAAGATGCATTAAAACCTACTGATTATACAAGTTGTTTGAAATTTTCATAATTTTTGGCCGCATAACTACATATAATTTCGTGCAATATAATACAATTACTCCTAATTATGCCTATTATAATTTTTTCTAATTATAACTTCGATATGAATATTCTATAACGCTAATATTGCACCAAACATAAGTAAAGCGCATTAAAACTCTGTTTAAACAAATTGTTTGCCTTTATGAAAAATTTTGGCCGCATAACTACACATAATTTGGTGCAAATTAACATAATTACTCCTAATTATGTCTATCAAAAGATTGTTCGATTAACACTTCAAGACGAATATTTTAGGGGACCATTTTTCCTCAGAACATAAGTAAGATGCATTAGAAACTGATATTTAAAAAGTTAGGTTTTTCAACATTTTGGCCTCATAACTACATATATTTTCGTAAAAATTAATATAATTACTCACAATTATGCCCATTAAAATATTAGCCAATTAACACTGCGATATGACCATTTTCGGACACTAATTTTGCATAAGACATCAGTAGGATGCACTAAAAACAGCTGTTTAAACAGGTTGATTGTGTTTTTTAAAATTTTGGCCCCATAAGTGCACATAATTTCATGCAAATTAATATAATTACTCCTAATTATGTCTATTATAAGATTGTCCAATTAACACTTCGATATGAATATCATACGACGCTAATTTTTCATAAAACATAAGTAAGTTATATTAGAAACCGCTGTTTAAACAAGTTGTTTAAGATTTTTAACATTAGTTTTACTCATAACTATACATAATTTCATAAAAATTAACAAAGTTACTCCTAATTATACCTAATAGAAGATTACCCAATTAACTCTTCGATATGAACATTGTACAACACAAATTTTGAAAAAAAAAAACATAAATAAGATGCGCTGAAAACAAGTTGTTTGAGTTTTTGAAAATTATTGGCTGAAAAACCACATATAATTTCTTGAAAAATAATATAATTACTCCTAATTATGCCTATCATATGATTGTACAATTAAAATTTCGATATGAATATTCTATTACACTAATTTTGCATAAAATATAAGTAAGATGCACTCGAAACTGTTTTTTAAACAAGTTGTTTAAGATTTTCAACATTTTTTTGCATCAAAACTACACATAATTTCGAGCGAATTAATATAATTACTCCTAAATATGTCTATTATAAGATTGTCAAATTAACAATTCAATATGAATATCATAGGACACTAATTTTACATAAAACATGAGTAAGGTACATTAGAAATTGCTGTTTAAACAAGTTGTTTAAGATTTTTAACATTTATTGCCTCATAACGACTAATAATTTCGTGAAAATTAATATAATTACTCGGAATTATGCCTATTAAAAGATTATCCAATTAACACTTCGATATGAACTTTTTACGACACGAATTTTGCATAAAAAATAAGTAAGATGCATTAAAAACAGCCGTTTAAACAAGTTGTTTGAGTTTTCTAAATTTTTTGGCTGCATAACTACACATAACTTCGCGAAAATTAATATAATTCCTCCTAATTATGCCTATTATGTAATTATCAAATTAGCACTCCAATATGAATATCCTACAACAGTAATTTTTCATAAAACAGAAATAAGATACATTTAAAACTGCTGTTTAAGCAAGTCGTGTAAGATTTTCAAAATTTATCATCTCATAAGTGCTTATAATTTTGTGAAAATTAATATTATTACTCCTAATTATGGCTAGTAGAAGATTATCCAATTAATACATCGATATGGATATTCTACGACTCTATGTTTGCACAAAACATAAGTAAGATGCATTAAAAAACAACAGTTTAAACTAGTTGATTGTGTTTTTCAAACTTTTTGCCGCATAACTACATATAATTTCGTGAAAATTAATATAATTACACCTAATTATGGTTGTAATAAGATTATCTAATTAAAACTTCGATACCAATATTCTATGACGCTAATTTGGCACAAAACATAAGTAAGATGCATTAAAACCTACTGATTATACAAGTTGTTTGAAATTTTCATAATTTTTGGCCGCATAACTACATATAATTTCGTGCAATATAATACAATTACTCCTAATTATGCCTATTATAATTTTTTCTAATTATAACTTCGATATGAATATTCTATAACGCTAATATTGCACCAAACATAAGTAAAGCGCATTAAAACTCTGTTTAAACAAATTGTTTGCCTTTATGAAAAATTTTGGCCGCATAACTACACATAATTTGGTGCAAATTAACATAATTACTCCTAATTATGTCTATCAAAAGATTGTTCGATTAACACTTCAAGACGAATATTTTAGGGGACCATTTTTCCTCGAACATAAGTAAGATGCATTAGAAACTGATATTTAAAAAGTTAGGTTTTTCAACATTTTGGCCTCATAACTACATATATTTTCGTAAAAATTAATATAATTACTCACAATTATGCCCATTAAAATATTAGCCAATTAACACTGCGATATGACCATTTTCGGACACTAATTTTGCATAAGACATCAGTAGGATGCACTAAAAACAGCTGTTTAAACAAAGGTTGATTGTGTTTTTCAAAATTTTGGCCACATAAGTGCACATAATTTCATGCAAATTAATATAATTACTCCTAATTATGTCTATTATAAGATTGTCCAATTAACACTTCGATATGAATATCATACGACGCTAATTTTTCATAAAACATAAGTAAGTTATATTTGAAACCGCTGTTTAAACAAGTTGTTTAAGATTTTTAACATTAGTTTTACTCATAACTATACATAATTTCATAAAAATTAACAAAGTTACTCCTAATTATACCTAATAGAAGATTACCCAATTAACTCTTCGATATGAACATTGTACAACACAAATTTTGCAAAAAATAACATAAATAAGATGCGCTGAAAACAAGTTGTTTGAGTTTTTGAAAATTATTGGCCGAATAACCACATATAATTTCTTGAAAAATAATATAATTACTCCTAATTATGCCTATCATATGATTGTACAATTAAAACTTCGATATGAATATTCTATGACACTAATTTTGCATAAAATATAAGTAAGATGCACTCGAAACTGTTTTTTAAACAAGTTGTTTAAGATTTTCAACATTTTTTTGCATCAAAACTACACATAATTTCGAGCGAATTAATATAATTACTCCTAAATATGTCTATTATAAGATTGTCAAATTAACACTTCAATATGAATATCATAGGACACTAATTTTACATAAAACATGAGTAAGGTACATTAGAAATTGCTGTTTAAACAAGTTGTTTAAGATTTTTAACATTTATTGCCTCATAACGACTAATAATTTCGTGAAAATTAATATAATTACTCGGAATTATGCCTATTAAAAGATTATCCAATTAACACTTCGATATGAACTTTTTACGACACGAATTTTGCATAAAAAATAAGTAAGATGCATTAAAAACAGCCGTTTAAACAAGTTGTTTGAGTTTTCTAAATTTTTTGGCTGCATAACTACACATAACTTCGCGAAAATTAATATAATTCCTCCTAATTATGCCTATTATGTAATTATCAAATTAGCACTCCAATATGAATATCCTACAACAGTAATTTTTCATAAAACAGAAATAAGATACATTTAAAACTGCTGTTTAAGCAAGTCGTGTAAGATTTTCAAAATTTATCATCTCATAAGTACTTATAATTTTGTGAAAATTAATATTATTACTCCTAATTATGGCTAGTAGAAGATTATCCAATTAATACATCGATATGGATATTCTACGACTCTATGTTTGCACAAAACATAAGTAAGATGCATTAAAAAACAACAGTTTAAACTAGTTGATTGTGTTTTTCAAACTTTTTGCCGCATAACTACATATAATTTCGTTAAGATTAATATAATTACACCTAATTATGGTTGTAATAAGATTATCTAATTTAAACTTCGATACCAATATTCTATGACGCTAATTTGGCACAAAACATAAGTAAGATGCATTAAAACCTACTGATTATACAAGTTGTTTGAAATTTTCATAATTTTTGGCCGCATAACTACATATAATTTCGTGCAATATAATACAATTACTCCTAATTATGCCTATTATAATTTTTTCTAATTATAACTTCGATATGAATATTCTATAACGCTAATATTGCACCAAACATAAGTAAAGCGCATTAAAACTCTGTTTAAACAAATTGTTTGCCTTTATGAAAAATTTTGGCCGCATAACTACACATAATTTGGTGCAAATTAACATAATTACTCCTAATTATGTCTATCAAAAGATTGTTCGATTAACACTTCAAGACGAATATTTTAGGGGACCATTTTTCCTCAGAACATAAGTAAGATGCATTAGAAACTGATATTTAAAAAGTTAGGTTTTTCAACATTTTGGCCTCATAACTACATATATTTTCGTAAAAATTAATATAATTACTCACAATTATGCCCATTAAAATATTAGCCAATTAACACTGCGATATGACCATTTTCGGACACTAATTTTGCATAAGACATCAGTAGGATGCACTAAAAACAGCTGTTTAAACAGGTTGATTGTGTTTTTTAAAATTTTGGCCCCATAAGTGCACATAATTTCATGCAAATTAATATAATTACTCCTAATTATGTCTATTATAAGATTGTCCAATTAACACTTCGATATGAATATCATACGACGCTAATTTTTCATAAAACATAAGTAAGTTATATTAGAAACCGCTGTTTAAACAAGTTGTTTAAGATTTTTAACATTAGTTTTACTCATAACTATACATAATTTCATAAAAATTAACAAAGTTACTCCTAATTATACCTAATAGAAGATTACCCAATTAACTCTTCGATATGAACATTGTACAACACAAATTTTGAAAAAAAAAAACATAAATAAGATGCGCTGAAAACAAGTTGTTTGAGTTTTTGAAAATTATTGGCTGAAAAACCACATATAATTTCTTGAAAAATAATATAATTACTCCTAATTATGCCTATCATATGATTGTACAATTAAAATTTCGATATGAATATTCTATTACACTAATTTTGCATAAAATATAAGTAAGATGCACTCGAAACTGTTTTTTAAACAAGTTGTTTAAGATTTTCAACATTTTTTTGCATCAAAACTACACATAATTTCGAGCGAATTAATATAATTAATTACTCCTAAATATGTCTATTATAAGATTGTCAAATTAACAATTCAATATGAATATCATAGGACACTAATTTTACATAAAACATGAGTAAGGTACATTAGAAATTGCTGTTTAAACAAGTTGTTTAAGATTTTTAACATTTATTGCCTCATAACGACTAATAATTTCGTGAAAATTAATATAATTACTCGGAATTATGCCTATTAAAAGATTATCCAATTAACACTTCGATATGAACTTTTTACGACACGAATTTTGCATAAAAAATAAGTAAGATGCATTAAAAACAGCCGTTTAAACAAGTTGTTTGAGTTTTCTAAATTTTTTGGCTGCATAACTACACATAACTTCGCGAAAATTAATATAATTCCTCCTAATTATGCCTATTATGTAATTATCAAATTAGCACTCCAATATGAATATCCTACAACAGTAATTTTTCATAAAACAGAAATAAGATACATTTAAAACTGCTGTTTAAGCAAGTCGTGTAAGATTTTCAAAATTTATCATCTCATAAGTGCTTATAATTTTGTGAAAATTAATATTATTACTCCTAATTATGGCTAGTAGAAGATTATCCAATTAATACATCGATATGGATATTCTACGACTCTATGTTTGCACAAAACATAAGTAAGATGCATTAAAAAACAACAGTTTAAACTAGTTGATTGTGTTTTTCAAACTTTTTGCCGCATAACTACATATAATTTCGTGAAAATTAATATAATTACACCTAATTATGGTTGTAATAAGATTATCTAATTAAAACTTCGATACCAATATTCTATGACGCTAATTTGGCACAAAACATAAGTAAGATGCATTAAAACCTACTGATTATACAAGTTGTTTGAAATTTTCATAATTTTTGGCCGCATAACTACATATAATTTCGTGCAATATAATACAATTACTCCTAATTATGCCTATTATAATTTTTTCTAATTATAACTTCGATATGAATATTCTATAACGCTAATATTGCACCAAACATAAGTAAAGCGCATTAAAACTCTGTTTAAACAAATTGTTTGCCTTTATGAAAAATTTTGGCCGCATAACTACACATAATTTGGTGCAAATTAACATAATTACTCCTAATTATGTCTATCAAAAGATTGTTCGATTAACACTTCAAGACGAATATTTTAGGGGACCATTTTTCCTCAGAACATAAGTAAGATGCATTAGAAACTGATATTTAAAAAGTTAGGTTTTTCAACATTTTGGCCTCATAACTACATATATTTTCGTAAAAATTAATATAATTACTCACAATTATGCCCATTAAAATATTAGCCAATTAACACTGCGATATGACCATTTTCGGACACTAATTTTGCATAAGACATCAGTAGGATGCACTAAAAACAGCTGTTTAAACAGGTTGATTGTGTTTTTCAAAATTTTGGCCACATAAGTGCACATAATTTCATGCAAATTAATATAATTACTCCTAATTATGTCTATTATAAGATTGTCCAATTAACACTTCGATATGAATATCATACGACGCTAATTTTTCATAAAACATAAGTAAGTTATATTTGAAACCGCTGTTTAAACAAGTTGTTTAAGATTTTTAACATTAGTTTTACTCATAACTATACATAATTTCATAAAAATTAACAAAGTTACTCCTAATTATACCTAATAGAAGATTACCCAATTAACTCTTCGATATGAACATTGTACAACACAAATTTTGCAAAAAATAACATAAATAAGATGCGCTGAAAACAAGTTGTTTGAGTTTTTGAAAATTATTGGCCGAATAACCACATATAATTTCTTGAAAAATAATATAATTACTCCTAATTATGCCTATCATATGATTGTACAATTAAAACTTCGATATGAATATTCTATGACACTAATTTTGCATAAAATATAAGTAAGATGCACTCGAAACTGTTTTTTAAACAAGTTGTTTAAGATTTTCAACATTTTTTTGCATCAAAACTACACATAATTTCGAGCGAATTAATATAATTACTCCTAAATATGTCTATTATAAGATTGTCAAATTAACACTTCAATATGAATATCATAGGACACTAATTTTACATAAAACATGAGTAAGGTACATTAGAAATTGCTGTTTAAACAAGTTGTTTAAGTTTTTTAACATTTATTGCCTCATAACGACTAATAATTTCGTGAAAATTAATATAATTACTCGGAATTATGCCTATTAAAAGATTATCCAATTAACACTTCGATATGAACTTTTTACGACACGAATTTTGCATAAAAATAAGTAAGATGCATTAAAAACAGCCGTTTAAACAAGTTGTTTGAGTTTTCTAAATTTTTTGGCTGCATAACTACACATAACTTCGCGAAAATTAATATAATTCCTCCTAATTATGCCTATTATGTAATTATCAAATTAGCACTCCAATATGAATATCCTACAACAGTAATTTTTCCTAAAACAGAAATAAGATACATTTGAAACTGCTGTTTAAGCAAGTCGTGTAAGATTTTCAAAATTTATCATCTCATAAGTGCTTATAATTTTGTGAAAATTAATATTATTACTCCTAATTATGGCTAGTAGAAGATTATCCAATTAATACATCGATATGGATATTCTACGACTCTATGTTTGCACAAAACATAAGTAAGATGCATTAAAAAACAACAGTTTAAACTAGTTGATTGTGTTTTTCAAACTTTTTGCCGCATAACTACATATAATTTCGTGAAAATTAATATAATTACACCTAATTATGGTTGTAATAAGATTATCTAATTAAAACTTCGATACCAATATTCTATGACGCTAATTTGGCACAAAACATAAGTAAGATGCATTAAAACCTACTGATTATACAAGTTGTTTGAATTTTTCATAATTTTTGGCCGCATAACTACATATAATTTCGTGCAATATAATACAATTACTCCTAATTATGCCTATTATAATTTTTTCTAATTATAACTTCGATATGAATATTCTATAACGCTAATATTGCACCAAACATAAGTAAAGCGCATTAAAACTCTGTTTAAACAAATTGTTTGCCTTTATGAAAATTTTTGGCCGCATAACTACACATAATTTGGTGCAAATTAACATAATTACTCCTAATTATGTCTATCATAAGATTGTTCGATTAACACTTCAAGACGAATATTTTAGGGGATCATTTTTCCTCAGAACATAAGTAAGATGCCTTAGAAACTGATATTTAAAAAGTTAGATTTTTCAACATTTTGGCCTCATAACTACATATATTTTCGTAAAAATTAATATAATTACTCACAATTATGCCCATTAAAATATTAGCAAATTAACACTGCGATATGACCATTTTCGGACACTAATTTTGCATAAGACATCAGTAGGATGCACTAAAAACAGCTGTTTAAACAGGTTGATTGTGTTTTTCAAAATTTTGGCCGCATAAGTGCACATAATTTCGTGCAAATTAATATAATTACTCCTCATTATGTCTATTATGAGATTGTCCAATTAACACTTCGATATGAATAACATACGACGCTAATTTTTCATAAAACATAAGTAAGTTATATTAGAAACCGCTGTTTAAACAAGTTGTTTAAGATTTTTAACATTAGTTTTACTCATAACTATACATAATTTCATGAAAATTAACATAGTTACTCCTAATTATACCTAATAGAAGATTACCCAATTAACTCTTCGATATGAACATTGTACAACACAAATTTTGCAAAAAAAACATAAATAAGATGCGCTGAAAACAAGTTGTTTGAGTTTTTGAAAATTATTGGCCGAATAACCACATATAATTTCTTGAAAAATAATATAATTACTCCTAATTATGCCTATCATATGATTGTACAATTAAAACTTCGATATGAATATTCTATGACACTAATTTTGCATAAAATATAAGTAAGATGCACTCAAAACTGTTTTTTAAACAAGTTGTTTAAGATTTTCAACATTTTTTTGCATCAAAACTACACATAATTTCGAGCGAATTAATATAATTACTCCTAAATATGTCTATTATAAGATTGTCAAATTAACACTTCAATATGAATATCATAGGACACTAATTTTACATAAAACATGAGTAAGGTACATTAGAAATTGCTGTTTAAACAAGTTGTTTAAGTTTTTTAACATTTATTGCCTCATAACGACTAATAATTTCGTGAAAATTAATATAATTACTCGGAATTATGCCTATTAAAAGATTATCCAATTACCACTTCGATATGAACTTTTTACGACACGAATTTTGCATAAAAATAAGTAAGATGCATTAAAAACAGCCGTTTAAACAAGTTGTTTGAGTTTTCTAAATTTTTTGGCTGCATAACTACACATAACTTCGCGAAAATTAATATAATTCCTCCTAATTATGCCTATTATGTAATTATCAAATTAGCACTCCAATATGAATATCCTACAACAGTAATTTTCCCTAAAACAGAAATAAGATACATTTGAAACTGCTGTTTAAGCAAGTCGTGGAAGATTTTCAAAATTTATCATCTCATAAGTGCTTATAATTTTGTGAAAATTAATATTATTACTCCTAATTATGGCTAGTAGAAGATTATCCAATTAATACATCGATATGGATATTCTACGACTCTATGTTTGCACAAAACATAAGTAAGATGCATTAAAAAACAACAGTTTAAACTAGTTGATTGTGTTTTTCAAACTTTTTGCCGCATAACTACATATAATTTCGTGAAAATTAATATAATTACACCTAATTATGGTTGTAATAAGATTATCTAATTAAAACTTCGATACCAATATTCTATGACGCTAATTTGGCACAAAACATAAGTAAGATGCATTAAAACCTACTGATTATACAAGTTGTTTGAATTTTTCATAATTTTTGGCCGCATAACTACATATAATTTCGTGCAATATAATACAATTACTCCTAATTATGCCTATTATAATTTTTTCTAATTATAACTTCGATATGAATATTCTATAACGCTAATATTGCACCAAACATAAGTAAAGCGCATTAAAACTCTGTTTAAACAAATTGTTTGCCTTTATGAAAATTTTTGGCCGCATAACTACACATAATTTGGTGCAAATTAACATAATTACTCCTAATTATGTCTATCATAAGATTGTTCGATTAACACTTCAAGACGAATATTTTAGGGGATCATTTTTCCTCGAGAACATAAGTAAGATGCCTTAGAAACTGATATTTAAAAAGTTAGATTTTTCAACATTTTGGCCTCATAACTACATATATTTTCGTAAAAATTAATATAATTACTCACAATTATGCCCATTAAAATATTAGCAAATTAACACTGCGATATGACCATTTTCGGACACTAATTTTGCATAAGACATCAGTAGGATGCACTAAAAACAGCTGTTTAAACAGGTTGATTGTGTTTTTCAAAATTTTGGCCGCATAAGTGCACATAATTTCGTGCAAATTAATATAATTACTCCTCATTATGTCTATTATGAGATTGTCCAATTAACACTTCGATATGAATAACATACGACGCTAATTTTTCATAAAACATAAGTAAGTTATATTAGAAACCGCTGTTTAAACAAGTTGTTTAAGATTTTTAACATTAGTTTTACTCATAACTATACATAATTTCATGAAAATTAACATAGTTACTCCTAATTATACCTAATAGAAGATTACCCAATTAACTCTTCGATATGAACATTGTACAACACAAATTTTGCAAAAAAAACATAAATAAGATGCGCTGAAAACAAGTTGTTTGAGTTTTTGAAAATTATTGGCCGAATAACCACATATAATTTCTTAAAAAATAATATAATTACTCCTAATTATGCCTATCATATGATTGTACAATTAAAACTTTGATATGAATATTCTATGACACTAATTTTGCATAAAATATAAGTAAGATGCACTCGAAACTGTTTTTTAAACAAGTTGTTTAAGATTTTCAACATTTTTTTGCATCAAAACTACACATAATTTCGAGCGAATTAATATAATTACTCCTAAATATGTCTATTATAAGATTGTCAAATTAACACTTCAATATGAATATCATAGGACACTAATTTTACATAAAACATGAGTAAGGTACATTAGAAATTGCTGTTTAAACAAGTTGTTTAAGATTTTTAACATTTATTGCCTCATAACGACTAATAATTTCGTGAAAATTAATATAATTACTCGGAATTATGCCTATTAAAAGATTATCCAATTAACACTTCGATATGAACTTTTTACGACACGAATTTTGCATAAAAAATAAGTAAGATGCATTAAAAACAGCCGTTTAAACAAGTTGTTTGAGTTTTCTAAATTTTTTGGCTGCATAACTACACATAACTTCGCGAAAATTAATATAATTCCTCCTAATTATGCCTATTATGTAATTATCAAATTAGCACTCCAATATGAATATCCTACAACAGTAATTTTTCATAAAACAGAAATAAGATACATTTGAAACTGCTGTTTAAGCAAGTCGTGGAAGATTTTCAAAATTTATCATCTCATAAGTGCTTATAATTTTGTGAAAATTAATATTATTACTCCTAATTATGGCTAGTAGAAGATTATCCAATTAATACATCGATATGGATATTCTACGACTCTATGTTTGCACAAAACATAAGTAAGATGCATTAAAAAACAACAGTTTAAACTAGTTGATTGTGTTTTTCAAACTTTTTGCCGCATAACTACATATAATTTCGTGAAAATTAATATATTTACACCTAATTATGGTTGTAATAAGATTATCTAATTAAAACTTCGATACCAATATTCTATGACGCTAATTTGGCACAAAACATAAGTAAGATGCATTAAAACCTACTGATTATACAAGTTGTTTGAATTTTTCATAATTTTTGGCCGCATAACTACATATAATTTCGTGCAATATAATACAATTACTCCTAATTATGCCTATTATAATTTTTTCTAATTATAATTTCGATATGAATATTCTATAACGCTAATATTGCACCAAACATAAGTAAAGCGCATTAAAACTCTATTTAAACAAATTGTTTGCCTTTATGAAAAATTTTGGCCGCATAACTACACATAATTTGGTGCAAATTAACATAATTACTCCTAATTATGTCTATCATAAGATTGTTCGATTAACACTTCAAGACGAATATTTTAGGGGACCATTTTTCCTCAGAACATAAGTAAGATGCATTAGAAACTGATATTTAAAAAGTTAGGTTTTTCAACATTTTGGCCTCATAACTACATATATTTTCGTAAAAATTAATATAATTACTCACAATTATGCCCATTAAAATATTAGCCAATTAACACTGCGATATGACCATTTTCGGACACTAATTTTGCATAAGACATCAGTAGGATGCACTAAAAACAGCTGTTTAAACAGGTTGATTGTGTTTTTCAAAATTTTGGCCCCATAAGTGCACATAATTTCATGCAAATTAATATAATTACTCCTCATTATGTCTATTATCAGATTGTCCAATTAACACTTCGATATGAATATCATACGACGCTAATTTTTCATAAAACATAAGTAAGTTATATTAGAAACCGCTGTTTAAACAAGTTGTTTAAGATTTTTAACATTAGTTTTACTCATAACTATACATAATTTCATAAAAATTAACAAAGTTACTCCTAATTATACCTAATAGAAGATTACCCAATTAACTCTTCGATATGAACATTGTACAACACAAATTTTGCAAAAAAAAAAACATAAATAAGATGCGCTGAAAACAAGTTGTTTGAGTTTTTGAAAATTATTGGCCGAATAACCACATATAATTTCTTGAAAAATAATATAATTACTCCTAATTATGCCTATCATATGATTGTACAATTAAAATTTCGATATGAATATTCTATGACACTAATTTTGCATAAAATATAAGTAAGATGCACTCGAAACTGTTTTTTAAACAAGTTGTTTAAGATTTTCAACATTTTTTTGCATCAAAACTACACATAATTTCGAGCGAATTAATATAATTACTCCTAAATATGTCTATTATAAGATTGTCAAATTAACAATTCAATATGAATATCATAGGACACTAATTTTACATAAAACATGAGTAAGGTACATTAGAAATTGCTGTTTAAACAAGTTGTTTAAGATTTTTAACATTTATTGCCTCATAACGACTAATAATTTCGTGAAAATTAATATAATTACTCGGAATTATGCCTATTAAAATATTATCCAATTAACACTTCGATATGAACTTTTTACGACACGAATTTTGCATAAAAAATAAGTAAGATGCATTAAAAACAGCCGTTTAAACAAGTTGTTTGAGTTTTCTAATTTTTTTGGCTGCATAACTACACATAACTTCGCGAAAATTAATATAATTCCTCCTAATTATGCCTATTATGTAATTATCAAATTAGCACTCCAATATGAATATCCTACAACAGTAATTTTTCATAAAACAGAAATAAGATACATTTGAAACTGCTGTTTAAGCAAGTTGTGGAAGATTTTCAAAATTTATCATCTCATAAGTGCTTATAATTTTGTGAAAATTAATATTATTACTCCTAATTATGGCTAGTAGAAGATTATCCAATTAATACATCGATATGGATATTCTACGACTCTATGTTTGCACAAAACATAAGTAAGATGCATTAAAAAACAACAGTTTAAACTAGTTGATTGTGTTTTTCAAACTTTTTGCCGCATAACTACATATAATTTCGTGAAAATTAATATAATTACACCTAATTATGGTTGTAATAAGATTATCTAATTAAAACTTCGATACCAATATTCTATGACGCTAATTTGGCACAAAACATAAGTAAGATGCATTAAAACCTACTGATTATACAAGTTGTTTGAATTTTTCATAATTTTTGGCCGCATAACTACATATAATTTCGTGCAATATAATACAATTACTCCCAATTATGCCTATTATAATTTTTTCTAATTATAACTTCGATATGAATATTCTATAACGCTAATATTGCACCAAACATAAGTAAAGCGCATTAAAACTCTGTTTAAACAAATTGTTTGCCTTTATGAAATTTTTGGCCGCATAACTACACATAATTTGGTGCAAATTAACATAATTACTCCTAATTATGTCTATCATAAGATTGTTCGATTAACACTTCAAGACGAATATTTTAGGGGACCATTTTTCCTCAGAACATAAGTAAGATGCATTAGAAACTGATATTTAAAAAGTTAGGTTTTTCAACATTTTGGCCTCATAACTACATATATTTTCGTAAAAATTAATATAATTACTCACAATTATGCCCATTAAAATATTAGCCAATTAACACTGCGATATGACCATTTTCGGACACTAATTTTGCATAAGACATCAGTAGGATGCACTAAAAACAGCTGTTTAAACAGGTTGATTGTGTTTTTCAAAATTTTGGCCGCATAAGTGCACATAATTTCATGCAAATTAATATAATTACTCCTAATTATGTCTATTATAAGATTGTCCAATTAACACTTCGATATGAATATCATACGACGCTAATTTTTCATAAAACATATGTAAGTTATATTAGAAACCGCTGTTTAAACAAGTTGTTTAAGATTTTTAACATTAGTTTTACTCATAACTATACATAATTTCATAAAAATTAATAAAGTTACTCCTAATTATACCTAATAGAAGATTACCCAATTAACTCTTCGATATGAACATTGTACAACACAAATTTTGCAAAAAAAACATAAATAAGATGCGCTGAAAACAAGTTGTTTGAGTTTTTGAAAATTATTGGCCGAATAACCACATATAATTTCTTAAAAAATAATATAATTACTCCTAATTATGCCTATCATATGATTGTACAATTAAAACTTTGATATGAATATTCTATGACACTAATTTTACATAAAATATAAGTAAGATGCACTCGAAACTGTTTTTTAAACAAGTTGTTTAAGATTTTCAACATTTTTTTGCATCAAAACTACACATAATTTCGAGCGAATTAATATAATTACTCCTAAATATGTCTATTATAAGATTGTCAAATTAACACTTCAATATGAATATCATAGGACACTAATTTTACATAAAACATGAGTAAGGTACATTAGAAATTGCTGTTTAAACAAGTTGTTTAAGATTTTTAACATTTATTGCCTCATAACGACTAATAATTTCGTGAAAATTAATATAATTACTCGGAATTATGCCTATTAAAAGATTATCCAATTAACACATCGATATGAACTTTTTACGACACGAATTTTGCATAAAAAATAAGTAAGATGCATTAAAAACAGCCGTTTAAACAAGTTGTTTGAGTTTTCTAAATTTTTTGGCTGCATAACTACACATAACTTCGCGAAAATTAATATAATTCCTCCTAATTATGCCTATTATGTAATTATCAAATTAGCACTCCAATATGAATATCCTACAACAGTAATTTTTCATAAAACAGAAATAAGATACATTTAAAACTGCTGTTTAAGCAAGTCGTGTAAGATTTTCAAAATTTATCATCTCATAAGTGCTTATAATTTTGTGAAAATTAATATTATTACTCCTAATTATGGCTAGTAGAAGATTATCCAATTAATACATCGATATGGATATTCTACGACTCTATGTTTGCACAAAACATAAGTAAGATGCATTAAAAAACAACAGTTTAAACTAGTTGATTGTGTTTTTCAAACTTTTTGCCGCATAACTACATATAATTTCGTTAAAATTAATATAATTACACCTAATTATGGTTGTAATAAGATTATCTAATTAAAACTTCGATACCAATATTCTATGACGCTAATTTGGCACAAAATATAAGTAAGATGCATTAAAACCTACTGATTATACAAGTTGTTTGAATTTTTCATAATTTTTGGCCGCATAACTACATATAATTTCGTGCAATATAATACAATTACTCCCAATTATGCCTATTATAATTTTTTCTAATTATAACTTCGATATGAATATTCTATAACGCTAATATTGCACCAAACATAAGTAAAGCGCATTAAAACTCTGTTTAAACAAATTGTTTGCCTTTATGAAATTTTTGGCCGCATAACTACACATAATTTGGTGCAAATTAACATAATTACTCCTAATTATGTCTATCATAAGATTGTTCGATTAACACTTCAAGACGAATATTTTAGGGGACTATTTTTCCTCAGAACATAAGTAAGATGCATTAGAAACTGATATTTAAAAAGTTAGGTTTTTCAACATTTTGGCCTCATAACTACATATATTTTCGTAAAAATTAATATAATTACTCACAATTATGCCCATTAAAATATTAGCCAATTAACACTGCGATATGACCATTTTCGGACACTAATTTTGCATAAGACATCAGTAGGATGCACTAAAAACAGCTGTTTAAACAGGTTGATTGTGTTTTTCAAAATTTTGGCCGCATAAGTGCACATAATTTCAAGAAAATTAATATAATTACCTTAATTATGTCTATTATAAGATTGTCCAATTAGCACTTCGATATGAATATCATACGACGCTAATTTTCATAAAACATAAGTAAGTTATATTAGAAACCGCTGTTTAAACAAGTTGTTTAAGATTTTTAACATTAGTTTTACTCATAACTATACATAATTTCATAAAAATGAACAAAGTTACTCCTAATTATACCTAATAGAAGATTACCCAATTAACTCTTCGATATGAACATTGTACAACACAAATTTTGCAAAAAAAAACATAAATAAGATGCGCTGAAAACAAGTTGTTTGAGTTTTTGAAAATTATTGGCCGAATAACCACATATAATTTCTTGAAAAATAATATAATTACTCCTAATTATGCCTATCATATGATTGTACAATTAAAACTTTGATATGAATATTCTATGACACTAATTTTGCATAAAATATAAATAAGATGCACTCGAAACTGTTTTTTAAACAAGTTGTTTAAGATTTTCAACATTTTTTTGCATCAAAACTACACATAATTTCGAGCGAATTAATATAATTACTCCTAAATATGTCTATTATAAGATTGTCAAATTAACAATTCAATATGAATATCATAGGACACTAATTTTACATAAAACATGAGTAAGGTACATTAGAAATTGCTGTTTAAACAAGTTGTTTAAGATTTTTAACATTTATTGCCTCATAACGACGAATAATTTCGTGAAAATTAATATAATTACTCGGAATTATGCCTATTAAAAGATTATCCAATTAACACTTCGATATGAACTTTTTACGACACGAATTTTGCATAAAAAATAAGTAAGATGCATTAAAAACAGCCGTTTAAACAAGTTGTTTGAGTTTTCTAAATTTTTTGGCTGCATAACTACACATAACTTCGCGAAAATTAATATAATTCCTCCTAATTATGCCTATTATGTAATTATCAAATTAGCACTCCAATATGAATATCCTACAACAGTAATTTTTCATAAAACAGAAATAAGATACATTTGAAACTGCTGTTTAAGCAAGTCGTGTAAGATTTTCAAAATTTATCATCTCATAAGTGCTTATAATTTTGTGAAAATTAATATTATTACTCTTTATTATGGCTAGTAGAAGATTATCCAATTAATACATCGATATGGATATTCTACGACTCTATGTTTGCACAAAACATAAGTAAGATGCATTAAAAAACAACAGTTTAAACTAGTTGATTGTGTTTTTCAAACTTTTTGCCGCATAACTACATATAATTTCGTTAAAATTAATATAATTACACCTAATTATGGTTGTAATAAGATTATCTAATTTAAACTTCGATACCAATATTCTATGACGCTAATTTGGCACAAAACATAAGTAAGATGCATTAAAACCTACTGATTATACAAGTTGTTTGAATTTTTCATAATTTTTGGCCGCATAACTACATATAATTTCGTGCAATATAATACAATTACTCCTAATTATGCCTATTATAATTTTTTCTAATTATAACTTCGATATGAATATTCTATAACGCTAATATTGCACCAAACATAAGTAAAGCGCATTAAAACTCTGTTTAAACAAATTGTTTGCCTTTATGAAAAATTTTGGCCGCATAACTACACATAATTTGGTGCAAATTAACATAATTACTCCTAATTATGTCTATCATAAGATTGTTCGATTAACACTTCAAGACGAATATTTTAGGGGACCATTTTTCCTCAGAACATAAGTAAGATGCATTAGAAACTGATATTTAAAAAGTTAGGTTTTTCAACATTTTGGCCTCATAACTACATATATTTTCGTAAAAATTAATATAATTACTCACAATTATGCCCATTAAAATATTAGCCAATTAACACTGCGATATGACCATTTTCGGACACTAATTTTGCATAAGACATCAGTAGGATGCACTAAAAACAGCTGTTTAAACAGGTTGATTGTGTTTTTCAAAATTTTGGCCGCATAAGTGCACATAATTTCGTGCAAATTAATATAATTACTCCTCATTATGTCTATTATGAGATTGTCCAATTAACACTTCGATATGAATAACATACGACGCTAATTTTTCATAAAACATAAGTAAGTTATATTAGAAACCGCTGTTTAAACAAGTTGTTTAAGATTTTTAACATTAGTTTTACTCATAACTATACATAATTTCTTGAAAATTAACATAGTTACTCCTAATTATACCTAATAGAAGATTACCCAATTAACTCTTCGATATGAACATTGTACAACACAAATTTTGCAAAAAAAACATAAATAAGATGCGCTGAAAACAAGTTGTTTGAGTTTTTGAAAATTATTGGCCGAATAACCACATATAATTTCTTAAAAAATAATATAATTACTCCTAATTATGCCTATCATATGATTGTACAATTAAAACTTTGATATGAATATTCTATGACACTAATTTTGCATAAAATATAAGTAAGATGCACTCGAAACTGTTTTTTAAACAAGTTGTTTAAGATTTTCAACATTTTTTTGCATCAAAACTACACATAATTTCGAGCGAATTAATATAATTACTCCTAAATATGTCTATTATAAGATTGTCAAATTAACACTTCAATATGAATATCATAGGACACTAATTTTACATAAAACATGAGTAAGGTACATTAGAAATTGCTGTTTAAACAAGTTGTTTAAGATTTTTAACATTTATTGCCTCATAACGACTAATAATTTCGTGAAAATTAATATAATTACTCGGAATTATGCCTATTAAAAGATTATCCAATTAACACATCGATATGAACTTTTTACGACACGAATTTTGCATAAAAAATAAGTAAGATGCATTAAAAACAGCCGTTTAAACAAGTTGTTTGAGTTTTCTAAATTTTTTGGCTGCATAACTACACATAACTTCGCGAAAATTAATATAATTCCTCCTAATTATGCCTATTATGTAATTATCAAATTAGCACTCCAATATGAATATCCTACAACAGTAATTTTTCATAAAACAGAAATAAGATACATTTAAAACTGCTGTTTAAGCAAGTCGTGTAAGATTTTCAAAATTTATCATCTCATAAGTGCTTATAATTTTGTGAAAATTAATATTATTACTCCTAATTATGGCTAGTAGAAGATTATCCAATTAATACATCGATATGGATATTCTACGACTCTATGTTTGCACAAAACATAAGTAAGATGCATTAAAAAACAACAGTTTAAACTAGTTGATTGTGTTTTTCAAACTTTTTGCCGCATAACTACATATAATTTCGTTAAAATTAATATAATTACACCTAATTATGGTTGTAATAAGATTATCTAATTAAAACTTCGATACCAATATTCTATGACGCTAATTTGGCACAAAATATAAGTAAGATGCATTAAAACCTACTGATTATACAAGTTGTTTGAATTTTTCATAATTTTTGGCCGCATAACTACATATAATTTCGTGCAATATAATACAATTACTCCCAATTATGCCTATTATAATTTTTTCTAATTATAACTTCGATATGAATATTCTATAACGCTAATATTGCACCAAACATAAGTAAAGCGCATTAAAACTCTGTTTAAACAAATTGTTTGCCTTTATGAAATTTTTTGGCCGCATAACTACACATAATTTGGTGCAAATTAACATAATTACTCCTAATTATGTCTATCATAAGATTGTTCGATTAACACTTCAAGACGAATATTTTAGGGGACTATTTTTCCTCAGAACATAAGTAAGATGCATTAGAAACTGATATTTAAAAAGTTAGGTTTTTCAACATTTTGGCCTCATAACTACATATATTTTCGTAAAAATTAATATAATTACTCACAATTATGCCCATTAAAATATTAGCCAATTAACACTGCGATATGACCATTTTCGGACACTAATTTTGCATAAGACATCAGTAGGATGCACTAAAAACAGCTGTTTAAACAGGTTGATTGTGTTTTTCAAAATTTTGGCCGCATAAGTGCACATAATTTCAAGAAAATTAATATAATTACCTTAATTATGTCTATTATAAGATTGTCCAATTAGCACTTCGATATGAATATCATACGACGCTAATTTTCATAAAACATAAGTAAGTTATATTAGAAACCGCTGTTTAAACAAGTTGTTTAAGATTTTTAACATTAGTTTTACTCATAACTATACATAATTTCATAAAAATTAACAAAGTTACTCCTAATTATACCTAATAGAAGATTACCCAATTAACTCTTCGATATGAACATTGTACAACACAAATTTTGCAAAAAAAAACATAAATAAGATGCGCTGAAAACAAGTTGTTTGAGTTTTTGAAAATTATTGGCCGAATAACCACATATAATTTCTTGAAAAATAATATAATTACTCCTAATTATGCCTATCATATGATTGTACAATTAAAACTTTGATATGAATATTCTATGACACTAATTTTGCATAAAATATAAATAAGATGCACTCGAAACTGTTTTTTAAACAAGTTGTTTAAGATTTTCAACATTTTTTTGCATCAAAACTACACATAATTTCGAGCGAATTAATATAATTACTCCTAAATATGTCTATTATAAGATTGTCAAATTAACAATTCAATATGAATATCATAGGACACTAATTTTACATAAAACATGAGTAAGGTACATTAGAAATTGCTGTTTAAACAAGTTGTTTAAGATTTTTAACATTTATTGCCTCATAACGACTAATAATTTCGTGAAAATTAATATAATTACTCGGAATTATGCCTATTAAAAGATTATCCAATTAACACTTCGATATGAACTTTTTACGACACGAATTTTGCATAAAAAATAAGTAAGATGCATTAAAAACAGCCGTTTAAACAAGTTGTTTGAGTTTTCTAAATTTTTTGGCTGCATAACTACACATAACTTCGCGAAAATTAATATAATTCCTCCTAATTATGCCTATTATGTAATTATCAAATTAGCACTCCAATATGAATATCCTACAACAGTAATTTTTCATAAAACAGAAATAAGATACATTTGAAACTGCTGTTTAAGCAAGTCGTGTAAGATTTTCAAAATTTATCATCTCATAAGTGCTTATAATTTTGTGAAAATTAATATTATTACTCTTTATTATGGCTAGTAGAAGATTATCCAATTAATACATCGATATGGATATTCTACGACTCTATGTTTGCACAAAACATAAGTAAGATGCATTAAAAAACAACAGTTTAAACTAGTTGATTGTGTTTTTCAAACTTTTTGCCGCATAACTACATATAATTTCGTTAAAATTAATATAATTACACCTAATTATGGTTGTAATAAGATTATCTAATTTAAACTTCGATACCAATATTCTATGACGCTAATTTGGCACAAAACATAAGTAAGATGCATTAAAACCTACTGATTATACAAGTTGTTTGAATTTTTCATAATTTTTGGCCGCATAACTACATATAATTTCGTGCAATATAATACAATTACTCCTAATTATGCCTATTATAATTTTTTCTAATTATAACTTCGATATGAATATTCTATAACGCTAATATTGCACCAAACATAAGTAAAGCGCATTAAAACTCTGTTTAAACAAATTGTTTGCCTTTATGAAAAATTTTGGCCGCATAACTACACATAATTTGGTGCAAATTAACATAATTACTCCTAATTATGTCTATCATAAGATTGTTCGATTAACACTTCAAGACGAATATTTTAGGGGACCATTTTTCCTCAGAACATAAGTAAGATGCATTAGAAACTGATATTTAAAAAGTTAGGTTTTTCAACATTTTGGCCTCATAACTACATATATTTTCGTAAAAATTAATATAATTACTCACAATTATGCCCATTAAAATATTAGCCAATTAACACTGCGATATGACCATTTTCGGACACTAATTTTGCATAAGACATCAGTAGGATGCACTAAAAACAGCTGTTTAAACAGGTTGATTGTGTTTTTCAAAATTTTGGCCCATAAGTGCACATAATTTCGTGCAAATTAATATAATTACTCCTCATTATGTCTATTATGAGATTGTCCAATTAACACTTCGATATGAATAACATACGACGCTAATTTTTCATAAAACATAAGTAAGTTATATTAGAAACCGCTGTTTAAACAAGTTGTTTAAGATTTTTAACATTAGTTTTACTCATAACTATACATAATTTCTTGAAAATTAACATAGTTACTCCTAATTATACCTAATAGAAGATTACCCAATTAACTCTTCGATATGAACATTGTACAACACAAATTTTGCAAAAAAAAAAAACATAAATAAGATGCGCTGAAAACAAGTTGTTTGAGTTTTTGAAAATTATTGGCCGAATAACCACATATAATTTCTTAAAAAATAATATAATTACTCCTAATTATGCCTATCATATGATTGTACAATTAAAATTTGATATGAATATTCTATGACACTAATTTTGCATAAAATATAAGTAAGATGCACTCGAAACTGTTTTTTAAACAAGTTGTTTAAGATTTTCAACATTTTTTGCATCAAAACTACACATAATTTCGAGCGAATTAATATAATTACTCCTAAATATGTCTATTATAAGATTGTCAAATTAACACTTCAATATGAATATCATAGGACACTAATTTTACATAAAACATGAGTAAGGTACATTAGAAATGGCTGTTTAAACAAGTTGTTTAAGATTTTTAACATTTATTGCCTCATAACGACTAATAATTTCGTGAAAATTAATATAATTACTCGGAATTATGCCTATTAAAATATTATCCAATTAACACTTCGATATGAACTTTTTACGACACGAATTTTGCATAAAAAATAAGTAAGATGCATTAAAAACAGCCGTTTAAACAAGTTGTTTGAGTTTTCTAATTTTTTTGGCTGCATAACTACACATAACTTCGCGAAAATTAATATAATTCCTCCTAATTATGCCTATTATGTAATTATCAAATTAGCACTCCAATATGAATATCCTACAACAGTAATTTTTCATAAAACAGAAATAAGATACATTTGAAACTGCTGTTTAAGCAAGTTGTGTAAGATTTTCAAAATTTATCATCTCATAAGTGCTTATAATTTTGTGAAAATTAATATTATTACTCCTAATTATGGCTAGTAGAAGATTATCCAATTAATACATCGATATGGATATTCTACGACTCTATGTTTGCACAAAACATAAGTAAGATGCATTAAAAAACAACAGTTTAAACTAGTTGATTGTGTTTTTCAAACTTTTTGCCGCATAACTACATATAATTTCGTGAAAATTAATATAATTACACCTAATTATGGTTGTAATAAGATTATCTAATTAAAACTTCGATACCAATATTCTATGACGCTAATTTGGCACAAAACATAAGTAAGATGCATTAAAACCTACTGATTATACAAGTTGTTTGAATTTTTCATAATTTTTGGCCGCATAACTACATATAATTTCGTGCAATATAATACAATTACTCCCAATTATGCCTATTATAATTTTTTCTAATTATAACTTCGATATGAATATTCTATAACGCTAATATTGCACCAAACATAAGTAAAGCGCATTAAAACTCTGTTTAAACAAATTGTTTGCCTTTATGAAATTTTTTGGCCGCATAACTACACATAATTTGGTGCAAATTAACATAATTACTCCTAATTATGTCTATCATAAGATTGTTCGATTAACACTTCAAGACGAATATTTTAGGGGACCATTTTTCCTCAGAACATAAGTAAGATGCATTAGAAACTGATATTTAAAAAGTTAGGTTTTTCAACATTTTGGCCTCATAACTACATATATTTTCGTAAAAATTAATATAATTACTCACAATTATGCCCATTAAAATATTAGCCAATTAACACTGCGATATGACCATTTTCGGACACTAATTTTGCATAAGACATCAGTAGGATGCACTAAAAACAGCTGTTTAAACAGGTTGATTGTGTTTTTCAAAATTTTGGCCCCATAAGTGCACATAATTTCATGCAAATTAATATAATTACTCATAATTATGTCTATTATAAGATTGTCCAATTAACACTTCGATATGAATATCATACGACGCTAATTTTTCATAAAACATAAGTAAGTTATATTAGAAACCGCTGTTTAAACAAGTTGTTTAAGATTTTTAACATTAGTTTTACTCATAACTATACATAATTTCATAAAAATTAACAAAGTTACTCCTAATTATACCTAATAGAAGATTACCCAATTAACTCTTCGATATGAACATTGTACAACACAAATTTTGCAAAAAAAAAACATAAATAAGATGCGCTGAAAACAAGTTGTTTGAGTTTTTGAAAATTATTGGCCGAATAACCACATATAATTTCTTGAAAAATAATATAATTACTCCTAATTATGCCTATCATATGATTGTACAATTAAAATTTCGATATGAATATTCTATGACACTAATTTTGCATAAAATATAAGTAAGATGCACTCGAAACTGTTTTTTAAACAAGTTGTTTAAGATTTTCAACATTTTTTTGCATCAAAACTACACATAATTTCGAGCGAATTAATATAATTACTCCTAAATATGTCTATTATAAGATTGTCAAATTAACAATTCAATATGAATATCATAGGACACTAATTTTACATAAAACATGAGTAAGGTACATTAGAAATTGCTGTTTAAACAAGTTGTTTAAGATTTTTAACATTTATTGCCTCATAACGACTAATAATTTCGTGAAAATTAATATAATTACTCGGAATTATGCCTATTAAAAGATTATCCAATTAACACTTCGATATGAACTTTTTACGACACGAATTTTGCATAAAAAATAAGTAAGATGCATTAAAAACAGCCGTTTAAACAAGTTGTTTGAGTTTTCTAAATTTTTTGGCTGCATAACTACACATAACTTCGCGAAAATTAATATAATTCCTCCTAATTATGCCTATTATGTAATTATCAAATTAGCACTCCAATATGAATATCCTACAACAGTAATTTTTCATAAAACAGAAATAAGATACATTTAAAACTGCTGTTTAAGCAAGTCGTGTAAGATTTTCAAAATTTATCATCTCATAAGTGCTTATAATTTTGTGAAAATTAATATTATTACTCCTAATTATGGCTAGTAGAAGATTATCCAATTAATACATCGATATGGATATTCTACGACTCTATGTTTGCACAAAACATAAGTAAGATGCATTAAAAAACAACAGTTTAAACTAGTTGATTGTGTTTTTCAAACTTTTTGCCGCATAACTACATATAATTTCGTTAAGATTAATATAATTACACCTAATTATGGTTGTAATGAGATTATCTAATTTAAACTTCGATACCAATATTCTATGACGCTAATTTGGCACAAAACATAAGTAAGATGCATTAAAACCTACTGATTATACAAGTTGTTTGAATTTTTCATAATTTTTGGCAGCATATACATATAATTTCGTGCAATATAATACAATTACTCCTAATTATGCCTATTATAATTTTTTCTAATTATAACTTCGATATGAATATTCTATAACGCTAATATTGCACCAAACATAAGTAAAGCGCATTAAAACTCTGTTTAAACAAATTGTTTGCCTTTATGAAAAATTTTGGCCGCATAACTTCACATAATTTGGTGCAAATTAACATAATTACTCCTAATTATGTCTATCAAAAGATTGTTCGATTAACACTTCAAGACGAATATTTTAGGGGACCATTTTTCCTCAGAACATAAGTAAGATGCATTAGAAACTGATATTTAAAAAGTTAGGTTTTTCAACATTTTGGCCTCATAACTACATATATTTTCGTAAAAATTAATATAATTACTCACAATTATGCCCATTAAAATATTAGCCAATTAACACTGCGATATGACCATTTTCGGACACTAATTTTGCATAAGACATCAGTAGGATGCACTAAAAACAGCTGTTTAAACAGGTTGATTGTGTTTTTCAAAATTTTGGCCCCATAAGTGCACATAATTTCATGCAAATTAATATAATTACTCATAATTATGTCTATTATAAGATTGTCCAATTAACACTTCGATATGAATATCATACGACGCTAATTTTTCATAAAACATAAGTAAGTTATATTAGAAACCGCTGTTTAAACAAGTTGTTTAAGATTTTTAACATTAGTTTTACTCATAACTATACATAATTTCATAAAAATTAACAAAGTTACTCCTAATTATACCTAATAGAAGATTACCCAATTAACTCTTCGATATGAACATTGTACAACACAAATTTTGCAAAAAAAAACATAAATAAGATGCGCTGAAAACAAGTTGTTTGAGTTTTTGAAAATTATTGGCCGAATAACCACATATAATTTCTTGAAAAATAATATAATTACTCCTAATTATGCCTATCATATGATTGTACAATTAAAATTTCGATATGAATATTCTATGACACTAATTTTGCATAAAATATAAGTAAGATGCACTCGAAACTGTTTTTTAAACAAGTTGTTTAAGATTTTCAACATTTTTTTGCATCAAAACTACACATAATTTCGAGCGAATTAATATAATTACTCCTAAATATGTCTATTATAAGATTGTCAAATTAACAATTCAATATGAATATCATAGGACACTAATTTTACATAAAACATGAGTAAGGTACATTAGAAATTGCTGTTTAAACAAGTTGTTTAAGATTTTTAACATTTATTGCCTCATAACGACTAATAATTTCGTGAAAATTAATATAATTACTCGGAATTATGCCTATTAAAATATTATCCAATTAACACTTCGATATGAACTTTTTACGACACGAATTTTGCATAAAAAATAAGTAAGATGCATTAAAAACAGCCGTTTAAACAAGTTGTTTGAGTTTTCTAATTTTTTTGGCTGCATAACTACACATAACTTCGCGAAAATTAATATAATTCCTCCTAATTATGCCTATTATGTAATTATCAAATTAGCACTCCAATATGAATATCCTACAACAGTAATTTTTCATAAAACAGAAATAAGATACATTTGAAACTGCTGTTTAAGCAAGTTGTGTAAGATTTTCAAAATTTATCATCTCATAAGTGCTTATAATTTTGTGAAAATTAATATTATTACTCCTAATTATGGCTAGTAGAAGATTATCCAATTAATACATCGATATGGATATTCTACGACTCTATGTTTGCACAAAACATAAGTAAGATGCATTAAAAAACAACAGTTTAAACTAGTTGATTGTGTTTTTCAAACTTTTTGCCGCATAACTACATATAATTTCGTGAAAATTAATATAATTACACCTAATTATGGTTGTAATAAGATTATCTAATTAAAACTTCGATACCAATATTCTATGACGCTAATTTGGCACAAAACATAAGTAAGATGCATTAAAACCTACTGATTATACAAGTTGTTTGAATTTTTCATAATTTTTGGCCGCATAACTACATATAATTTCGTGCAATATAATACAATTACTCCCAATTATGCCTATTATAATTTTTTCTAATTATAACTTCGATATGAATATTCTATAACGCTAATATTGCACCAAACATAAGTAAAGCGCATTAAAACTCTGTTTAAACAAATTGTTTGCCTTTATGAAATTTTTTGGCCGCATAACTACACATAATTTGGTGCAAATTAACATAATTACTCCTAATTATGTCTATCATAAGATTGTTCGATTAACACTTCAAGACGAATATTTTAGGGGACCATTTTTCCTCAGAACATAAGTAAGATGCATTAGAAACTGATATTTAAAAAGTTAGGTTTTTCAACATTTTGGCCTCATAACTACATATATTTTCGTAAAAATTAATATAATTACTCACAATTATGCCCATTAAAATATTAGCCAATTAACACTGCGATATGACCATTTTCGGACACTAATTTTGCATAAGACATCAGTAGGATGCACTAAAAACAGCTGTTTAAACAGGTTGATTGTGTTTTTCAAAATTTTGGCCTCATAAGTGCACATAATTTCATGCAAATTAATATAATTACTCCTAATTATGTCTATTATAAGATTGTCCAATTAACACTTCGATATGAATATCATACGACGCTAATTTTTCATAAAACATATGTAAGTTATATTAGAAACCGCTGTTTAAACAAGTTGTTTAAGATTTTTAACATTAGTTTTACTCATAACTATACATAATTTCATAAAAATTAATAAAGTTACTCCTAATTATACCTAATAGAAGATTACCCAATTAACTCTTCGATATGAACATTGTACAACACAAATTTTGCAAAAAAAAAACATAAATAAGATGCGCTGAAAACAAGTTGTTTGAGTTTTTGAAAATTATTGGCCGAATAACCACATATAATTTCTTGAAAAATAATATAATTACTCCTAATTATGCCTATCATATGATTGTACAATTAAAATTTCGATATGAATATTCTATGACACTAATTTTGCATAAAATATAAGTAAGATGCACTCGAAACTGTTTTTTAAACAAGTTGTTTAAGATTTTCAACATTTTTTTGCATCAAAACTACACATAATTTTGAGCGAATTAATATAATTACTCATAAATATGTCTATTATAAGATTGTCAAATTAACAATTCAATATGAATATCATAGGACACTAATTTTACATAAAACATGAGTAAGGTACATTAGAAATTGCTGTTTAAACAAGTTGTTTAAGATTTTTAACATTTATTGCCTCATAACGACTAATAATTTCGTGAAAATTAATATAATTACTCGGAATTATGCCTATTAAAAGATTATCCAATTAACACTTCGATATGAACTTTTTACGACACGAATTTTGCATAAAAAATAAGTAAGATGCATTAAAAACAGCCGTTTAAACAAGTTGTTTGAGTTTTCTAATTTTTTTGGCTGCATAACTACACATAACTTCGCGAAAATTAATATAATTCCTCCTAATTATGCCTATTATGTAATTATCAAATTAGCACTCCAATATGAATATCATACAACAGTAATTTTTCATAAAACAGAAATAAGATACATTTAAAACTGCTGTTTAAGCAAGTCGTGTAAGATTTTCAAAATTTATCATCTCATAAGTGCTTATAATTTTGTGAAAATTAATATTATTACTCCTAATTATGGCTAGTAGAAGATTATCCAATTAATACATCGATATGGATATTCTACGACTCTATGTTTGCACAAAACATAAGTAAGATGCATTAAAAAACAACAGTTTAAACTAGTTGATTGTGTTTTTCAAACTTTTTGCCGCATAACTACATATAATTTCGTGAAAATTAATATAATTACACCTAATTATGGTTGTAATAAGATTATCTAATTAAAACTTCGATACCAATATTCTATGACGCTAATTTGGCACAAAACATAAGTAAGATGCATTAAAACCTACTGATTATACAAGTTGTTTGAATTTTTCATAATTTTTGGCCGCATAACTACATATAATTTCGTGCAATATAATACAATTACTCCCAATTATGCCTATTATAATTTTTTCTAATTATAACTTCGATATGAATATTCTATAACGCTAATATTGCACCAAACATAAGTAAAGCGCATTAAAACTCTGTTTAAACAAATTGTTTGCCTTTATGAAATTTTTTGGCCGCATAACTACACATAATTTGGTGCAAATTAACATAATTACTCCTAATTATGTCTATCATAAGATTGTTCGATTAACACTTCAAGACGAATATTTTAGGGGACCATTTTTCCTCGAACATAAGTAAGATGCATTAGATACTGATATTTAAAAAGTTAGGTTTTTCAACATTTTGGCCTCATAACTACATATATTTTCGTAAAAATTAATATAATTACTCACAATTATGCCCATTAAAATATTAGCCAATTAACACTGCGATATGACCATTTTCGGACACTAATTTTGCATAAGACATCAGTATGATGCACTAAAAACAGCTGTTTAAACAGGTTGATTGTGTTTTTCAAAATTTTGGCCGCATAAGTGCACTTAATTTCGTGCAAATTAATATAATTACTCCTAATTATGTCTATTATAAGATTGTCCAATTAACACTTCGATATGAATATCATACGACGCTAATTTTTCATAAAACATAAGTAAGTTATATTAGAAACCGCTGTTTAAACAAGTTGTTTAAGATTTTTAACATTAGTTTTACTCATAACTATACATAATTTCATAAAAATTAACAAAGTTACTCCTAATTATACCTAATAGAAGATTACCCAATTAACTCTTCGATATGAACATTGTACAACACAAATTTTGCAAAAAAAAACATAAATAAGATGCGCTGAAAACAAGTTGTTTGAGTTTTTGAAAATTATTGGCCGAATAACCACATATAATTTCTTGAAAAATAATATAATTACTCCTAATTATGCCTATCATATGATTGTACAATTAAAACTTCGATATGAATATTCTATGACACTAATTTTGCATAAAATATAAGTAAGATGCACTCGAAACTGTTTTTTAAACAAGTTGTTTAAGATTTTCAACATTTTTTTGCATCAAAACTACACATAATTTCGAGCGAATTAATATAATTACTCCTAAATATGTCTATTATAAGATTGTCAAATTAACAATTCAATATGAATATCATAGGACACTAATTTTACATAAAACATGAGTAAGGTACATTAGAAATTGCTGTTTAAACAAGTTGTTTAAGATTTTTAACATTTATTGCCTCATAACGACTAATAATTTCGTGAAAATTAATATAATTACTCGGAATTATGCCTATTAAAAGATTATCCAATTAACACTTCGATATGAACTTTTTACGACACGAATTTTGCATAAAAAATAAGTAAGATGCATTAAAAACAGCCATTTAAACAAGTTGTTTGAGTTTTCTAAATTTTTTGGCTGCATAACTACACATAACTTCGCGAAAATTAATATAATTCCTCCTAATTATGCCTATTATGTAATTATCAAATTAGCACTCCAATATGAATATCCTAAAACAGTAATTTTTCATAAAACAGAAATAAGATACATTTGAAACTGCTGTTTAAGCAAGTTGTGGAAGATTTTCAAAATTTATCATCTCATAAGTGCTTATAATTTTGTGAAAATTAATATTATTACTCCTAATTATGGCTAGTAGAAGATTATCCAATTAATACATCGATATGGATATTCTACGACTCTATGTTTGCACAAAACATAAGTAAGATGCATTAAAAAACAACAGTTTAAACTAGTTGATTGTGTTTTTCAAACTTTTTGCCGCATAACTACATATAATTTCGAGAAAATTAATATATTTACACCTAATTATGGTTGTAATAAGATTATCTAATTAAAACTTCGATACCAATATTCTATGACGCTAATTTGGCACAAAACATAAGTAAGATGCATTAAAACCTACTGATTATACAAGTTGTTTGAATTTTTCATAATTTTTGGCCGCATAACTACATATAATTTCGTGCAATATAATACAATTACTCCTAATTATGCCTATTATAATTTTTTCTAATTATAATTTCGATATGAATATTCTATAACGCTAATATTGCACCAAACATAAGTAAAGCGCATTAAAACTCTGTTTAAACAAATTGTTTGCCTTTATGAAAATTTTTGGCCGCATAACTACACATAATTTGGTGCAAATTAACATAATTACTCCTAATTATGTCTATCATAAGATTGTTCGATTAACACTTCAAGACGAATATTTTAGGGGACCATTTTTCCTCAGAACATAAGTAAGATGCATTAGAAACTGATATTTAAAAAGTTAGGTTTTTCAAAATTTTGGCCTCATAACTACATATATTTTCGTAAAAATTAATATAATTACTCACAATTATGCCCATTAAAATATTAGCCAATTAACACTGCGATATGACCATTTTCGGTCACTAATTTTGCATAAGACATCAGTAGGATGCACTAAAAACAGCTGTTTAAACAGGTTGATTGTGTTTTTCAAAATTTTGGCCGCATAAGTGCACATAATTTCAAGAAAATTAATATAATTACCTTAATTATGTCTATTATAAGATTGTCCAATTAGCACTTCGATATGAATATCATACGATGCTAATTTTCATAAAACATAAGTAAGTTATATTAGAAACCGCTGTTTAAACAAGTTGTTTAAGATTTTTAACATTAGTTTTACTCATAACTATACATAATTTCATAAAAATTAACAAAGTTACTCCTAATTATACCTAATAGAAGATTACCCAATTAACTCTTCGATATGAACATTGTACAACACAAATTTTGCAAAAAAAAACATAAATAAGATGCGCTGAAAACAAGTTGTTTGAGTTTTTGAAAATTATTGGCCGAATAACCACATATAATTTCTTGAAAAATAATATAATTACTCCTAATTATGCCTATCATATGATTGTACAATTAAAACTTCGATATGAATATTCTATGACACTAATTTTGCATAAAATATAAGTAAGATGCACTCGAAACTGTTTTTTAAACAAGTTGTTTAAGATTTTCAACATTTTTTTGCATCAAAACTACACATAATTTCGAGCGAATTAATATAATTACTCCTAAATATGTCTATTATAAGATTGTCAAATTAACACTTCAATATTAATATCATAGGACACTAATTTTACATAAAACATGAGTAAGGTACATTAGGAATTGCTGTTTAAACAAGTTGTTTAAGATTTTTAACATTTATTGCCTCATAACGACTAATAATTTCGTGAAAATTAATATAATTACTCGGAATTATGCCTATTAAAAGATTATCCAATTAACACTTCGATATGAACTTTTTACGACACGAATTTTGCATAAAAAATAAGTAAGATGCATTAAAAACAGCCGTTTAAACAAGTTGTTAGAGTTTTCTAAATTTTTTGGCTGCATAACTACACATAACTTCGCGAAAATTAATATAATTCCTCCTAATTATGCCTATTATGTAATTATCAAATTAGCACTCCAATATAAATATCCTACAACAGTAATTTTTCATAAAACAGAAATAAGATACATTTAAAACTGCTGTTTAAGCAAGTCGTGTAAGATTTTCAAAATTTATCATCTCATAAGTGCTTATAATTTTGTGAAAATTAATATTATTACTCCTAATTATGGCTATTAGAAGATTATCCAATTAATACATCGATATGGATATTCTACGACTCTATGTTTGCACAAAACATAAGTAAGATGCATTAAAAAACAACAGTTTAAACTAGTTGATTGTGTTTTTCAAACTTTTTGCCGCATAACTACATATAATTTCGTTAAAATTAATATAATTACACCTAATTATGGTTGTAATAAGATTATCTAATTAAAACTTCGATACCAATATTCTATGACGCTAATTTGGCACAAAATATAAGTAAGATGCATTAAAACCTACTGATTATACAAGTTGTTTGAATTTTTCATAATTTTTGGCCGCATAACTACATATAATTTCGTGCAATATAATACAATTACTCCCAATTATGCCTATTATAATTTTTTCTAATTATATTTCGATATGAATATTCTATAACGCTAATATTTTACCAAACATAAGTAAAGCGCATTAAAACTCTGTTTAAACAAATTGTTTGCCTTTATGAAATTTTTTGGCCGCATAACTACACATAATTTGGTGCAAATTAACATAATTACTCCTAATTATGTCTATCATAAGATTGTTCGATTAACACTTCAAGACGAATATTTTAGGGGACTATTTTTCCTCGTAACATAAGTAAGATGCATTAGATAACTGATATTTAAAAAGTTAGGTTTTTCAACATTTTGGCCTCATAACTACATATATTTTCATAAAAATTAATATAATTACTCACAATTATGCCCATTAAAATATTAGCCAATTAACACTGCGATATGACCATTTTCGGACACTAATTTTGCATAAGACATCGTATGATGCACTAAAAACAATGTTTAAACAAAGGTTGATTGTGTTTTTTCAAAATTTTGGCCGCATAAGTGCACTTAATTTCAAGCAAATTAATATAATTACTCCTAATTATGTCTATTATAAGATTGTCCAATTAACACTTCGATATGAATATCATACGACGCTAATTTTTCATAAAACATAAGTAAGTTATATTAGAAATCGCTGTTTAAACAAGTTGTTTAAGATTTTTAACATTAGTTTTACTCATAACTATACATAATTTCATAAAAATTAACAAAGTTACTCCTAATTATACCTAATAGAAGATTACCCAATTAACTCTTCGATATGAACATTGTACAACACAAATTTTGCAAAAAAAAACATAAATAAGATGCGCTGAAAACAAGTTGTTTGAGTTTTTGAAAATTATTGGCCGAATAACCACATATAATTTCTTGAAAAATAATATAATTACTCCTAATTATGCCTATCATATGATTGTACAATTAAAACTTCGATATGAATATTCTATGACACTAATTTTGCATAAAATATAAGTAAGATGCACTCGAAACTGTTTTTTAAACAAGTTGTTTAAGATTTTCAACATTTTTTTGCATCAAAACTACACATAATTTCGAGCGAATTAATATAATTACTCCTAAATATGTCTATTATAAGATTGTCAAATTAACAATTCAATATGAATATCATAGGACACTAATTTTACATAAAACATGAGTAAGGTACATTAGAAATTGCTGTTTAAACAAGTTGTTTAAGATTTTTAACATTTATTGCCTCATAACGACTAATAATTTCGTGAAAATTAATATAATTACTCGGAATTATGCCTATTAAAAGATTATCCAATTAACACTTCGATATGAACTTTTTACGACACGAATTTTGCATAAAAAATAAGTAAGATGCATTAAAAACAGCCGTTTAAACAAGTTGTTTGAGTTTTCTAAATTTTTTGGCTGCATAACTACACATAACTTCGCGAAAATTAATATAATTCCTCCTAATTATGCCTATTATGTAATTATCAAATTAGCACTCCAATATGAATATCCTACAACAGTAATTTTTCATAAAACAGAAATAAGATACATTTAAAACTCATTGCTTAAGCAAGTCGTGTAAGATTTTCAAAATTTATCATCTCATAAGTGCTTATAATTTTGTGAAAATTAATATTATTACTCCTTATTATGGCTAGTAGAAGATTATCCAATTAATACATCGATATGGATATTCTACGACTCTATGTTTGCACAAAACATAAGTAAGATGCATTAAAAAACAACAGTTTAAACTAGTTGATTGTGTTTTTCAAACTTTTTGCCGCATAACTACATATAATTTCGTTAAAATTAATATAATTACACCTAATTATGGTTGTAATAAGATTATCTAATTTAAACTTCGATACCAATATTCTATGACGCTAATTTGGCACAAAACATAAGTAAGATGCATTAAAACCTACTGATTATACAAGTTGTTTGAATTTTTCATAATTTTTGGCCGCATAACTACATATAATTTCGTGCAATATAATACAATTACTCCTAATTATGCCTATTATAATTTTTTCTAATTATAACTTCGATATGAATATTCTATAACGCTAATATTGCACCAAACATAAGTAAAGCGCATTAAAACTCTGTTTAAACAAATTGTTTGCCTTTATGAAAAATTTTGGCCGCATAACTACACATAATTTGGTGCAAATTAACATAATTACTCCTAATTATGTCTATCATAAGATTGTTCGATTAACACTTCAAGACGAATATTTTAGGGGACCATTTTTCCTCGTAACATAAGTAAGATGCATTAGAAACCGATATTTAAAAAGTTAGGTTTTTCAACATTTTGGCCTCATAACTACATATATTTTCGTAAAAATTAATATAATTACTCACAATTATGCCCATTAAAATATTAGCCAATTAACACTGCGATATGACCATTTTCGGACACTAATTTTGCATAAGACATCAGTAGATGCACTAAAAACAAATGTTTAAACAGGTTGATTGTGTTTTTCAAAATTTTGGCCTCATAAGTGCACATAATTTCATGCAAATTAATATAATTACTCCTAATTATGTCTATTATAAGATTGTCCAATTAACACTTCGATATGAATATCATACGACGCTAATTTTTCATAAAACATAAGTAAGTTATATTAGAAACCCTGTTTAAACAAGTTGTTTAAGATTTTTAACATTAGTTTTACTCATAACTATACATAATTTCATAAAAATTAACAAAGTTACTCCTAATTATACCTAATAGAAGATTACCCAATTAACTCTTCGATATGAACATTGTACAACACAAATTTTGCAAAAAAAAACATAAATAAGATGCGCTGAAAACAAGTTGTTTGAGTTTTTGAAAATTATTGGCCGAATAACCACATATAATTTCTTGAAAAATAATATAATTACTCCTAATTATGCCTATCATATGATTGTACAATTAAAACTTCGATATGAATATTCTATGACACTAATTTTGCATAAAATATAAGTAAGATGCACTCGAAACTGTTTTTTAAACAAGTTGTTTAAGATTTTCAACATTTTTTTGCATCAAAACTACACATAATTTCGAGCGAATTAATATAATTACTCCTAAATATGTCTATTATAAGATTGTCAAATTAACAATTCAATATGAATATCATAGGACACTAATTTTACATAAAACATGAGTAAGGTACATTAGAAATTGCTGTTTAAACAAGTTGTTTAAGATTTTTAACATTTATTGCCTCATAACGACTAATAATTTCGTGAAAATTAATATAATTACTCGGAATTATGCCTATTAAAAGATTATCCAATTAACACTTCGATATGAACTTTTTACGACACGAATTTTGCATAAAAAATAAGTAAGATGCATTAAAAATGCAGCCGTTTAAACAAGTTGTTTGAGTTTTCTAAATTTTTTGGCTGCATAACTACACATAACTTCGCGAAAATTAATATAATTCCTCCTAATTATGCCTATTATGTAATTATCAAATTAGCACTCCAATATGAATATCCTACAACAGTAATTTTTCATAAAACAGAAATAAGATACATTTGAAACTCATTGCTTTAAGCAAGTCGTGTAAGATTTTCAAAATTTATCATCTCATAAGTGCTTATAATTTTGTGAAAATTAATATTATTACTCTTTATTATGGCTAGTAGAAGATTATCCAATTAATACATCGATATGGATATTCTACGACTCTATGTTTGCACAAAACATAAGTAAGATGCATTAAAAAACAACAGTTTAAACTAGTTGATTGTGTTTTTCAAACTTTTTGCCGCATAACTACATATAATTTCGTGAAAATTAATATAATTACACCTAATTATGGTTGTAATAAGATTATCTAATTTAAACTTCGATACCAATATTCTATGACGCTAATTTGGCACAAAACATAAGTAAGATGCATTAAAACCTACCGATTATACAAGTTGTTTGAATTTTTCATAATTTTTGGCCGCATAACTACATATAATTTCGTGCAATATAATACAATTACTCCTAATTATGCCTATTATAATTTTTTCTAATTATAACTTCGATATGAATATTCTATAACGCTAATATTGCACCAAACATAAGTAAAGCGCATTAAAACTCGTTTAAACAAATTGTTTGCCTTTATGAAAATTTTTGGCCGCATAACTTCACATAATTTGGTGCAAATTAACATAATTACTCCTAATTATGTCTATCAAAAGATTGTTCGATTAACACTTCAAGACGAATATTTTAGGGGACCATTTTTCCTCGTAACATAAGTAAGATGCATTAGAAACTGATATTTAAAAAGTTAGGTTTTTCAACATTTTGGCCTCATAACTACATATATTTTCGTAAAAATTAATATAATTACTCACAATTATGCCCATTAAAATATTAGCCAATTAACACTGCGATATGACCATTTTCGGACACTAATTTTGCATAAGACATCGTAGGATGCACTAAAAATAGTCTTTAAACAAAGTTGATTGTGTTTTTCAAAATTTTGGCCCCATAAGTGCACATAATTTCATGCAAATTAATATAATTACTCCTAATTATGTCTATTATAAGATTGTCCAATTAACACTTCGATATGAATATCATACGACGCTAATTTTTCATAAAACATAAGTAAGTTATATTAGAAACCGCTGTTTAAACAAGTTGTTTAAGATTTTTAACATTAGTTTTACTCATAACTATACATAATTTCATAAAAATTAACAAAGTTACTCCTAATTATACCTAATAGAAGATTACCCAATTAACTCTTCGATATGAACATTGTACAACACAAATTTTGCAAAAAAAAAAAACATAAATAAGATGCGCTGAAAACAAGTTGTTTGAGTTTTTGAAAATTATTGGCCGAATAACCACATATAATTTCTTGAAAAATAATATAATTACTCCTAATTATGCCTATCATATGATTGTACAATTAAAACTTCGATATGAATATTCTATGACACTAATTTTGCATAAAATATAAGTAAGATGCACTCGAAACTGTTTTTTAAACAAGTTGTTTAAGATTTTCAACATTTTTTTGCATCAAAACTACACATAATTTCGAGCGAATTAATATAATTACTCCTAAATATGTCTATTATAAGATTGTCAAATTAACAATTCAATATGAATATCATAGGACACTAATTTTACATAAAACATGAGTAAGGTACATTAGAAATTGCTGTTTAAACAAGTTGTTTAAGATTTTTAACATTTATTGCCTCATAACGACTAATAATTTCGTGAAAATTAATATAATTACTCGGAATTATGCCTATTAAAAGATTATCCAATTAACACTTCGATATGAACTTTTTACGATACGAATTTTGCATAAAAAATAAGTAAGATGCATTAAAAACATTAGTTTAAACAAGTTGTTTGAGTTTTCTAAATTTTTTGGCTGCATAACTACACATAACTTCGCGAAAATTAATATAATTCCTCCTAATTATGCCTATTATGTAATTATCAAATTAGCACTCCAATATGAATATCCTACAACAGTAATTTTTCATAAAACAAAATAAGATACATTTAAAACTCATTGTTTAAGCAAGTCGTGTAAGATTTTCAAAATTTATCATCTCATAAGTGCTTATAATTTTGTGAAAATTAATATTATTACTCCTAATTATGGCTAGTAGAAGATTATCCAATTAATACATCGATATGGATATTCTACGACTCTATGTTTGCACAAAACATAAGTAAGATGCATTAAAAAACAACAGCTTTAAACTAGTTGATTGTGTTTTTCAAACTTTTTGCCGCATAACTACATATAATTTCGTGAAAATTAATATAATTACACCTAATTATGGTTGTAATAAGATTATCTAATTAAAACTTCGATACCAATATTCTATGACGCTAATTTGGCACAAAACATAAGTAAGATGCATTAAAACCTACTGATTATACAAGTTGTTTGAATTTTTCATAATTTTTGGCCGCATAACTACATATAATTTCGTGCAATATAATACAATTACTCCTAATTATGCCTATTATATTTTTTTTTCTAATTATAACTTCGATATGAATATTCTATAACGCTAATATTGCACCAAACATAAGTAAAGCGCATTAAAACTCTGTTTAAACAAATTGTTTGCCTTTATGAAAATTTTTGGCCGCATAACTACACATAATTTGGTGCAAATTAACATAATTACTCCTAATTATGTCTATCATAAGATTGTTCGATTAACACTTCAAGACGAATATTTTAGGGGACCATTTTTCCTCGTAACATAAGTAAGATGCATTAGAAACCGATATTTAAAAAGTTAGGTTTTTCAACATTTTGGCCTCATAACTACATATATTTTCATAAAAATTAATATAATTACTCACAATTATGCCCATTAAAATATTAGCCAATTAACACTGCGATATGACCATTTTCTGACACTAATTTTGCATAAGACATCGTAGGATGCACTAAAAACAAATTGCTTAAACAAAGTTGATTGTGTTTTTCAAAATTTTGGCCGCATAAGTGCACTTAATTTCATGCAAATTAATATAATTACTCCTAATTATGTCTATTATAAGATTGTCCAATTAACACTTCGATATGGATATCATACGATGCTAATTTTTCATAAAACATAAGTAAGTTATATTAGAAACCGCTGTTTAAACAAGTTGTTTAAGATTTTTAACATTAGTTTTACTCATAACTATACATAATTTCATAAAAATTAACAAAGTTACTCCTAATTATACCTAATAGAAGATTACCCAATTAACTCTTCGATATGAACATTGTACAACACAAATTTTGCAAAAAAAAACATAAATAAGATGCGCTGAAAACAAGTTGTTTGAGTTTTTGAAAATTATTAGCCGAATAACCACATATAATTTCTTGAAAAATAATATAATTACTCCTAGTTATGCCTATCATATGATTGTACCATTAAAACTTCGATATGAATATTCTACGACACTAATTTTGCATAAAATATAAGTAAGATGCATTCGAAACTTTTTTTTAAACAAGTTGTTTATGATTTTCAACATTTTTTGCATCAAAACTACACATAATTTCGAACGAATTAATATAATTACTCCTAAATATGTCTATTATAAGATTGGCAAATTAACACTTCAATATGAATATCATAGGACACTAATTTTACATAAAACATGAGTAAGGTACATTAGAAATTGCTGTTTAAACAAATTATTTAAGATTTTTAATATTTATTGCCTCATAACGACTAATAATTTCGTGAAAATTAATATAATTACTTGGAATTATGCCTATTAAAAGATTATCCAATTAACACTTTGATATGAACATTTTACGACACGAATTTTGCATAAAAAATAAGTAAGATGCATTAAAAACAGCCGTTTCAACAAGTTGTTTGAGTTTTCTAAATTTTTTGGCTGCATAACTACACATAACTTCGCGAAAATTAATATAATTCCTCCTAATTATGCCTATTATGTAATTATCCAATTAGCATTCCAATATGAATATCCTACAACAGTAATTTTTCATAAAACAGAAATAAGATACATTTGAAACTGCTGTTTAAGCAAGTTGTGTAAGATTTTCAAAATTTATCATCTCATAAGTGCTTATAATTTTGTGAAAATTAATATATTTACTCCTAATTATGGCTATTAGAAGATTATTCTATCAATACATCGATATGGATATTCTACAACTCTATTTTTGCATAAAACATAAGTAAGATGAATTAAAAAACAACAATTTAAACTAGTTGATTGAGTTTTTCAAAATTTTTGCCGGATAACTACATATAATTTCGTGCAAATTAATATAATTACACCTAATTATGCTTGTAATAAGATTATCTAATTAAAACTTCGATACCAATATTCTATGACGCTAATTTGACACAAAACATAAGTAAGATGCATTAAAAACTGCCGTTTAAACAAGTTGTTTGATTTTTTTAAAAATTTTGGCCCCATAAATACACATAGTTTCGTGCAAATTAATAGAATTATTCATAATTATGTCTATTATAAGATCATTCAATTAATACTTCGATATGAATATTCTACGACACTATTTTCTCCCAAAACATAAGTAAGATGCATTAGAAACAGCTATTTGAAAAAGTTATTTGAGTGTTTCAAAAATTTTGGCCCCTTAACTACACATAATCTAGTGAAAATTAAAATAATCACTCCTATTTATGGCTATTAAAAGATTGTCTAATTAACAATTCGCTATGAATATTCTAAAACACTAATTTTGCACAAAACATAAGTAGCAGGCTTTTAAAAATAGTTGTTTAAATAAGTTGTTTGAGTTTTTTAAAAAATATTGGCCGCATAATTACACATAATAACTTATAAATTAATATAATTACTCCTAAGCAAGCCTATTATGTGATATTCTAATTAAAACTTTGATATGAATATTCTACGATACCAATTTTTCACAAAATAGAAGTAAGGTGCATTAAAAACAGCTGTTTAAACAAGTTATTTGAGTTTCTCAAAAATTTTGGCTGCATCGCTACACATAATATCTGAAAAATTAATATAATTACTCCTAAATATGCGTATAGTAAGATTCTTTAATTGAAACTTCGATATGAATATTCTACGACACTAATTTTGCATAAAACATAAGTAAGATGCATTTAAATACGTTGTTTGATCTTTCCAAATTTTTTGGCCTCATAACTGCACATAATTTCGAATAAATTAATGTAATTACTCCTACTTACGTATTTTATAAGATTCTTCAATTAACACATGGATGTGAATATTCTACGATACTAATTTTTCACAAAACATAAGTAAGATGCATCAGAAACTGCTATTTAAAAAATTTATTTGTGTTTTCAACATTTTTGTCCACGTAATTACACATAATTTCGTGGAAATTAATATAAATACTCCTAATTACTACTATTATAAAGAATTAAAACTTCGATATGAATATTCTACAACACGAATTTTGCATAAAACATAAGTAAGATGCGTTAAAACTGTTGTTTAAACAAGTTGCTTAGCTTTATGAATTTTTTTGGCCGCACAACTACACATAATTTCGTGCAATTTAAAATAATTACTCCTTATTATGCCTATTATAAGATTTTTCTCTTAAAACTTTGATATGAATACATGACACTAATTTTGCACAAAACATAAGTAAGTTGCATTAAAAACTACTTATTATACAAGTTGTTTGATTTTTTTCATAATTTTTGGCCGCATAACTACATATAATTTTGAGCAATATAATACAATTACTCCTATATGCCTATTATAAATTTTTCTAATTATAACTTCGATATGAATATTCTATAACGCTAATATTGCACCAAAAATAAGTAAGGTGCATTAAAACTCTGTTTAAACAAATTGTTTGCCTTTATGAAAATTTTTAGCCGCATAACTAAACATAATTTCGTGCAAATTAATATAATTACTCCTAATTATGTCTATCATAAGATTGTTTGATTAACACTTCAAGACGAATATTTTAGGGGACCATTTTTCCTCAGAACATAAGTAAGATGCATTAGAAACTGATATTTAAAAAGTTAGGTTTTTCAACATTTTTGGCCTCATAAGTACATATATTTTCGTAAAAATTAATATAATTACTCACAATTATGCCCATTAAAATATTAGCCAATTAACACTGCAATATGACCATTTTACGACACTAATTTTGCATAAGACATCAGTAGGATGCACTAAAAACACAATGTTTAAACAAAGTTGATCGTGTTTTTCAAAATTTTGGCCGCATAAGTGCACATAATTTCATGCAAATTAATATAATAACTCCTAATTATGTCTATTATAAGATTTTCCAATTAACACTTCGATATGAATATCATACGACACTAATTTTTCATAAAACATAAGTAAGTTATATTAGAAACCGCTGTTTAAACAAGTTGTTTAAGATTTTTAATATTTTTTTACTCATAACTATACATAATTTCATGAAAATTAATATAGTTACTCCTAATTATACCTAATAGAAGATTACCTAATTAACTCTTCGATATGAACATTGTACAACACAAATTTTGCAAAAAAAAATATAAATAAGATGCGTTGAAAACAAGTTGTTTGAGTTTTTGAAAATTATTGGCCGAATAACCACATATAATTTCTTAAAAAATAATATAATTACTCCTAATTATGCCTATCATATGATTGTGCAATTAAAACTTCGATATGAATATTCTATGACACTAATTTTGCATAAAATATAAGTAAGATGCATTCGAAACTGTTTTTTAAACAAGTTGTTTAAGATTTTTAATATTTTTTGCATCAAAACTACACATAATTTCAAGCGAATTAATATAATTACTCTTAAATATGTCTATTATAAGATTGTCCACTTAACTCTTAATATGAATATTATAGGACACTAATTTTACATAAGACATAAGTAAGATACATTAAAAATTGCTGTTTAAATAAGTTGTTTAACATTCTTAACATTTATTACCTCATAACGATAAATAATTTCATAAAAATTAATATAATTACTTATAATTATGTATATTAGAAGAATATCCAATTAACTCTTCGATATGAACATTTTATGAGATGAATTTTGCATAAAAAATAAGTAAGATGCATTAAAAACAGCTGTTTAAACAAATTGTTTGAGTTTTCTAATTTTTTGGCTGCATAACAACACATAACTTCGCGCAAATTAATATAATTCCTCCTAATTATGCCTATTATGTAATTATCCAATTAGAACTCTAATATGAATATCCTACAACAGTAATTTTTCATAAAACAGAAATAAGATACATTTGAAACTGCTGTTTAAGCAAGTTGTTTAAGATTTTTAAAATTTATCATCTCATAACTGTTTAAAATTTCAGAAAAATTAATATCATTACTCCTAATTGTGGCTATTAGAAGATTATCCAATTAATACATCGATATGGGTATTCTACGACTCTATGTTTGCACAAAACATAAGTAAGATGCATTAAAAAACAACAGTTTAAACTAGTTGATTGAGTTTTTCATATTTTTTGTCGCATAACTACATATAATTTTATGAAAATTAATATAATTACACCTAATTATGTTTGTTATAAGATTATCTAATTAAAATTTCGATACCAATATTCTATGATACTAATTTTGCATAAAACATAAGTAAGATGCATTAAAAACTGCTGTTTAAACAAGTTGTTTGACTTTTTTTAAAATTTTGGCCCCATAAATACACATAGTTTCGTGCAAATTAATATAATTACTCATAATTATACCTATTATAAGATAATCAATTAATACTTCGATATGAATATTCTACGACACTATTTTCTTCCAAAACATAAGTAAAATACATTAGAAACAGCTATTTGAAAAAGTTATTTGAATGTTTCAAAAATTTTGGCCCCTTAACTACACATAATCTAGTGAAAATTAAAATAATCACTCCTATTTATGGCTATTAAAATATTATCTAAGTAACAATTCAACATAAACATTCCAAAACACTAATTTTGCACAAAACCTAAGTAGAAGGCTTTTAAAAACAGCTGTTTAAACATGTTGTTTGAGTTTTTTAAAAAATATTGGTCGCATAATTACACATAATGACTTATAAATTAATATAATTACTCCTAAGCAAGCCTATTATGTGATATTCTAATTAAAACTTTGATATGAATATTCTACGACACTAATTTTTCACAAAATATAAGTAAGGTGCATTAAAAACAGCTATTTAAACAAGTTATTTGAGTTTTTTTAAAAAAATTGGCTTCATCGCTACACATAATTTCTGAAAAATTAATATAATTACTCCTAAATATGCGTATAGTAAGATTCTTTAATTGAAACTTCGATATGAATATTCTACGACACTAATTTTGCATTAAAAACTGCTGTTTAAACAAGTTGTTTGATCTTTCCAAAATTTTTAGCCTCATAACTGCACATAATTTCGTATAAATTAATATAATTACTCCTAATTATATCTTTTATAAGATTCTTCAATTAACACTTTGATGTGAATATTCTACGATACTCATTTTTCACAAAACATAAGTAAGATGCATCAGAAACTGCTATTTAAAGAACTTGTTTGAGTTTTCAACATTTTTACCCTCGTAACTACACATAATTTTATGAAAATTAATATAACTACTCCTAATTACTCCTATTATAAAGAATTAAAACTTTGATATGAATATTCTACAATGCGAATTTTGCATAAAACATAAGTAAGATGCGTTAAAACTGTTGTTTAAACAAGTTGCTTGGATTTATGAAATTTTTGGCCGCACGACTATACATAATTTCGTGTAATTTAAAATAATTACTCCTTATTATATCTATTATAAGATTTTCCTCTTAAAACTTTGATATGAATACATGACGCTAATTTTGCACAAAACATAAATAAGATGCATTAAAAACTACTGATTATACAAGTTGTTTGAATTTTTCATAATTTTTGGCCGCATAACTACATATAATTTCGTGCAATATAATACAATTACTCCTAATTATGCCTATTATAAATTTTTCTAATTATAACTTCGATATGAATATTCTATAACGCTAATATTGCACCAAACATAAGTAAGGTGCATTAAAACTCTGTTTAAACAAATTGTTTGCCTTTATGAAAATTTTTGGTCGCATAACTACACATAATTTGGTGCAAATTAATATAATTATCCATAATTATGTCTATCATAAGATTGTTTAATTAACACTTCAAGACAAATATTTTAGGGGACCATTTTTCCTCAGAACATAAGTAAGTTAAAAAGTTAGATTTTTTAAAAAGTTAGATTTTTTAACATTTTTGGCCTCATAACTATATATATTTTCATAAAAATTAATATATTACTCACAATTATGCCCATTAAAATATTAGCCAATTAACACTGCGATATGAATATTTTACGACACTAATTTTGCACAAGACATCAGTATGATGCATTAAAAATAGCAGTTTAAACAGGTTGATTGTGTTTTTCAAAATTTTGGCCGCATAAGTGCACATAATTTCATGAAAATTAATATAATTACTCTTAATTATGTCTATTATAAGATTGCCCAATTAACACTTCGATATGAATATCATACGACGCTAATTTTTTTCATAAAACATAAGTAAGTTATATTAGAAACCGCTGTTTAAATAAGTTGTTTAAGATTTTTAATATTTTTTTACTCATAACTATACATAATTTCATAAAAATTAATATAATTACTCTTAATTATATCTATTAGAAGATTATCCAATTAACTCTTCGATATTAACATTGTACGATGATGTGTCGCTTTAAAATTTATAATACCCTGACTGATACTTCGGTTCGGCTGCAAGCGCACAACCTACGTTGGTATAGTAAGGGGACGATCCACAGGGAAGGATGTAATTCCTAAGTCTATCCCACTCAGGTATCTAGATTTGCAGGTTTGTAAAGGGGGGGGGGGGTGTTCAGATTTGTATTGGTTGAAAACAGAAAAGACAGGATAAAAAAAGCGATAAGTAATTTTTTTGGGGTTTTGTTTATAAATAATAGTTCTTAGGGATATAGGCCAGATTCACTCGGATATGAGCCATACGACCCGTATGCATGAGCATACGGCTCGTATGAGCCCGACTAGTTATGGTTATTCGTACGGGTTGTCTTTCTTCACTGGTTGCGCGAACCATAACCGGCCAGTTCCTAGCTAACAAACCTCAAGTCTCGCATGTTGGTCTGTTCATGCACGTTGGTGGTCGGACAGAGTTCCTAAGTTCACATAAACCGCAACTCTCGCATGTTGGCTTAGATCCCTTAGACTGAGTGCTGGTTTCATGTAGGTAAGCTCAGATCTCTCGACCTGAACAGGGTTCGACCTCTCGGCTACAATCCGATCTATCCTTTCGGGTCCCAGATCTACCTATTGTACTTAGAAAGACCCTTGAAAAATTGCTGAACCTCGAGAGTTAGACCTAAGGTCTGGCCCTAGCAATGGCCGATCCTAGCGGTTGGACAAGTAAATTAGACAAGCATGGCAATAGTACATAGCATAACAATCACAACCATTGAATAAAACAACCTTTAACAAATAATCATAATCCAAGTTTCACATCTCATAATCCCTAAAAACTACGATACTTAGCCACTCATTGTGACATATAAAAATACCGGAAAGATACAGAGAGCTAAGATAAAAGACATCCTACAGCAAGTATCAAAAATAACAGAGAATACAACAAAAGAGATAATCAAACTCTGATGAAGCCTTGTGCCAGTCTTTTGCTTCGGTCTTTGTCTCCTCTCGGGATTCCGGGCTGCCGATCTCTCGGTCCGCCTTTGAGATTGGCCGGTGGTTAGGGTTTGGTGTGGGTGAAGTGGAGAAGATGAAGGAGGTGCGGAAATGGTGGCCAAAATGGATATCCCTTAACCCTAGGCGGCTGTATGTTTATATAGGAGAGGGTTCGGCTAGAATGGTAAGAGATTGGTGCATTAAATCGCTGTCTTCTCTGCACTAGTTTCCAGAAAGGGACCATACGGGTCGTATGCCCTTCTTTGTTACGGCAAATGACTCATGTTGGTCCCATGGTTCTTCAGTTGGCGTGAAAGCTCAGTTTGGGACCCAATTCCTCAGCATTCTGGCTCGAATTTCCTGAAATGCACAACAGACATGGCAGAATCAAATATGAAAGATAAATATGCAAAATGCAATGATATAAGACATGAGACTGAGAGTTTTAGTCTAGTTTTAGGTATAATCAGGGGCCAAAATATGTATATAAATGCATGACATCAAATCCCCCCAAGCTAGAATCTTGCTTGTCCTCAAGCAAAAATCTAGTCCTAGCAGTGTAAACCGTACCTAATCTTAGATTTAGTCTCCCGATACCTGATGAAATGAGGAAAATGGACTGAGTCGGGTGGCAATTAACCTTCTTCACCCCACAGGACACGGGTTAAAATATAATAAAGTTAAACCGAGCAACTCTTGAGCCATAGACAACCCAACCTTGGAAATTAAGTCCCTAACTTATCCCATCATGGCATATTTTATTATTGAAAGGACAAATACCACAACTTAGCCCGATATGCTTTGTATGCTGTGATTATCCAGACCTTGTAGGTTCAACAACTGTCTCCCGCTCCTATGACCAAAACCAAAGTAAGAAAGTCCATTTTTATTTATTTTAAACTAAAGGATTGAGTGATCGGGTCCTTGTCTTGCACTGGAACAATACACCGTGGCTTGATTTACCCAGGTTGTTCAAGGTGTATATTGCATACATTCACTCATAACTCGGTGAGGAGCCAGTGGAGTGTAGATCACCCATTTATTATATATATTTATTTATTTATTTTTATTATGTTTATTTTTGTTGGACTTTTATGGTTGGTTTCATCCATAGAAACAGGACCCTTATTGTTTAAATTCTTTCAAGTTCTAGATAACCCCAATATACCTAGTATACCAGACAAGTGGGCATACTAATCCCCTACCATAATGTTATCAAGCAACCGGTTCAGGCCTTAATTTCCAAGAATTAGGTTATCCAAGGGACTAGATGCTACACATTTTAACCTATGATCTCAACACACTAGTCCATGGGGTTATGATAATTGCGTCGAATCAGTCCCATCTCCTCAAGTCATACCTAAATGTAATCCTATCATGCAAATTATATGATCCGAAATGAAAAAGAAAATCAAAAGAAAAGTAAAAATTCCCAACTATTTACAATCACATGACATCTCGTCCACACTCAATCAACCCAAAAAGTGTCTCTATCCCCCCCCAAGCTGAACCATGCATCGCCCTCGATGCATAAGATCCGAGATAAATGAAAATGAAGAGAGAGAGGATAGAGATGCAAACCAAGGGCTCAAAAGCCCTGAGAAGGTGGGCCCTGATGACTGGGTCCTGCTGATGGGTCGCCGCCCATAAATCAGTCCGTCCAGATCTGCTCCCACTGGTCGAACCGCGCACCGTAATCCGCCATCTGGGTGCCGTATGAGTCAAGCTAGGCACCCTGTGCCTGGATCTCCGAGTGGAAAGAGCCTATCTCGGTGTTGAGAGAGTCAAGTCTGCCGTCAATGGCATCAAATCTGCTACTGTAGTACTATCTCTCGGCATCGATCCTCTGATCAAAATACTCACGGTCCTCGTGCTGGCGCAAGCTGATCCCCTGCAAATGCTGTAAAATATCTTGCATGTATGGGTCAGGAACAACAGAGCCAAATGAAGTACCGTGCGTCCCATGTGAAGCTCCGGGAGGAGGCGGTGTGGACGTGCTCGGGATGTCCTGCATGGAGACGTCGGTGGGTAGCGCAGAAGGTCGGCGTGCTGGTATGTCTGTTGGAGCGCCCATGAGGTACTGTAGCCGCCATGTCCGATCGTCCCCAAAAGAGATGGAGGCGTGGATCGGCAGCTCTCGCTCCGGCATGTCCACGAAAACCCAGTAGTATCTCGCTCCGCGCCCAGTCAACCGTCTGGAGATCCTAATAAAGTGCGAGGCGCGGAGGGCCTTGTCATCCATGACAAGCGGGATCCTACAAATATCATCACCATTGAACTGGATACCCAAATTGTGACCAATGTAGGTCACATAGGATCCCAGTGGATCTCGGGTTCGTGCGAAGCCCGAGCCAGTGGCGGACCATGCACAGCATCAGATCGGGCCGCTGTAACACATGGTCCGGCAAGATCATCGTATTGATCAACTGAAGATCCTCATGTGTGACCCGGATGATGGACTCACCGGGGCGTAGATCATGTGTCCAAGGATCCTCTGAATACAGCGGAGCACAGGGTGGATGATGAGGTTGGACTTGAATCCCTCATGGTGTCCAACTCCTCTACTGGATATCATCATAAAGAAATCCTCCCTGGTCATGTCTCCTCTGTAGGTGGGCTCATCCACCTGTGGACTCGGGTGAAGATGGAACCACGCTCTCAACTGCTCGAGAGTGACTCTGTGCGTGGCACCTCCGAGTCTGAACTTGATGTACCGGCCACGCCGGTCATCCTCCATCAGTCGAAGAGAAGAGAGAAACTCGACTGTGGCAGAGTCATGTGTTGGTCAGCTGTCCTGGATGGTCCAAAATGGTGCAGTGAAACCGACCCTGCCCGTAAGCCTAAAGAACTCCTCGCGGACTCCTATCCTGTGTAGGAAAGCGAAGTCTATACTGTGTGTACTCTCATATGTGCGGCTCGCCATCCGCGGGAGGTGATCCAGCATACCCTGAATCGGTATGCGGGCCGTAAGTCTGCTCCAGCGGCCCTCCGGGAGGTATATAAAATCCGGAGTCGTGAGATGACTCCCCTGAGTCGTACCACTCCACGGATCCGCCGCGGGCACTTCTTCTTCCGTCTTGGGGCTCCGGGGGATTGTTTTGCGCTTCTTCTCCCCTTTCGACTACATCCCAGTCGATCGAGCCCTCAGAGCCGTCATCAGACTCCCTCCTATAAGTCCTAGACCGTGTGCTATACCGAGGCATGTCTGGTACACTGTTCTGTTTTCGGGTTTTGGTGTATACGGGTCGTACGCACGTCTATACGGGCCGTATGCACTGGTGATTGGTACAAAAATGCTCTGGTATATTCTCTGTGTTTACTAAGTATTGATTGGAGATTCTGAGTTGGTCTTAGAACTAGAGGGGGTCAGGAATTCAATCAAAAGAGCCTAATGCTCTGATTGTGACCGTATACGGGTCGTATGAGACCGTATACGGTCCGTATGCGTTCAATAACCGTGCTATTTGGCTTGGATCTTAAGTGTGGAGAATATAGGCTGCATGCAAGCCTAAATGCATGAGATTAGAGAAGAGAACTCACCGAATGGATTGATGGCGTGGCGTTGTGGCGGTGGTCCTTGCGTCGTTTGCCCTTTCACCGTCGGCCTCCTTGGTGTTGCTCGGTTTTATTGAGGCATGGCAGCGGCGTTGGCAGTGGAGAAAAAGGAGAAAAGAGTATGAGGGAAAAAAGTGGTGATTTGAAAAAGGAGGAAGAGAAGAGAAGAGAGTTTGGAGAGGAAATGAAGAATGAGGGAGAAAAGGAAGAGAGAGGGGTTTAAGAAGGAGTAGAGGACAGTTTGGGGAGAGAGAAGGGCAGTTTGAATTAAGAGAGGGAGAATGAAAGAGAGAAAAGACGAAAAAGGCGCCTCTGCCCTGTAACGGTTACCTCATACGGCCCGTATCCACCGGTTCTCGCGGTAGAACAGAGGAAAAATATGAAATTAAACCATGCATGCAATAGATAATAAAAATAATGACATAAAAAATATTGCAAGTCAATCAATTAAGCTCACGTGCATATCAATTCCTTGAAAATCTTGACATAATTAATTTGCTAACCAATTTCTCAAATTTATTCGAAAATCCTATGTCAAAATTCTAAACAATCCCCAAAAATTCCTAATCCTATTTTTCAAAAGTTCTAAACCAATTATTCCTCATCGGTGGGAATATCAATAACTTTCAGTCTTCATGTCTCGTGACAGTTAAATGAGATCGGCGCGTAAATTGGGAGACGCATATCCAGCATGTACTCCAGCTTCCATAAGTACACGTCCGGATCGAGATTTCCGTTGCCAAGTGCCTTGCGGATGAATCCGCAATCAATCAGAGACTCCAGGTCGAAGCGTGGTGAACGGGGTATCATCAGATAACCTGGAATGTCAATTTTTAGCATGTATGCAATGGCGATGGGGAAAGTGGTGCATGTGATTATGCCACCTTCCTTGGTCTCATCTCGGACTCGCATCTAATGTTTTGCCATAAGGAGCATCAGGTCGGGCCGCTCCAATCTGCTCTTGGGGGCCAGCATATGGTCCAGTAGTTCCATCTCCTCGATGGTGACCTCTTCAATGTCATCTCCACGTGCGAAAATGGTCTGTGCTAGTGCCCTTTGGATGCATCGGATGACTGGGTGCTTGATGGATCTAGCACGGTACCCTTTGTAGTCACGGTACCCAGTCACTAACTCCCAAAAATCCTCCATGTCATACACCCCATTGAATCCTTTACTTTTGCCGGTGGGCAGTCTATGAAACCCCAGAAAGAACCTCAGTTTCATGAAACCTACCTCAAAGTTTCTATTGCACATTCGGAATAGGAGGTACTGAGCGTGTCCTGGTCCTTTTATGTCCTTGACGGACGAGGGTAATTCTGCAGCGAGACGGGGGCATGCGGGGTAGGTACCGTCGAAACCGAGTCCGGGCGCGCAAAACATGAAAACAGGACCCGATGCCCTCGGAACAGCCGAAAATGAGTCCGGGCGTGCAAAACATGAAAAAAAGACCCGATGCCCTCGGTACCCCCAAAAATATGTCCGGGAGCGGAAAACAAGAAAACGAGTTCGTACGCCCTCGGTACAGCCGAAAATGAGTCCGGGAGCGCAAAACATGAAAATGAGAACCGACGCCATCGGTACCGCCGAAAACGAGTCCGGGCGCGCAAAACATGAAAATGGGACCCGACGCCCTCGGAACCGTCGAAAACGAGTCCGCGAGCGCAAAACATGAAAACAGGACCCGACGCCCTCGGAACCGCCGAAAATGAGTCCGGGAGGGCAAAACATGAAAACGGGACCCGACACCCTAGGAACCGCCGAAAACTTGTCCGGTCGCGCAAAATATGAAAACGGGACCCCACACACTCGGCATGTCCGAAAATGATTCTGGGAGCGCAAAACATGAAAATGGGACCCGACGCACTCGGCACCGCCGAAAACGAGTTCGGGAGCACAAAACATGAAAACGGGACCCGAAGCCCTCGGAACCGTCGAAAACGAGTCTGGGAGGGCAAAACATTAAAACGGGACCCGACACCCTAGGTACCGCCGAAAATGATTCAGGGAGCGCAAAACATGAAAACGGGACCCGACGCCCTCGGAACTGCCGAAAACGAGTCCGGGCGCGCAAAACATGAAAACGGGACCCGACGCCCTCGGAACCGCCGAAAATGAGTCCGGGAGCGCAAAACATAAAAACGGGACCCAATGCCATCGGTACCGCCGAAAACGAGTTCGGGCGTGGAGAACATGAAAACGGGACCCGACACCCTCGGAACCGCCGAAAATGAGTCCGGGAGCACAAAACATGAAAACGGGACACGAAGCCCTCGGAACCGCCGAAAACGAGTCCGGGCGCGCAAAACATGAAAACAGGACCCGACGCCCTCGGAACCGCCGAAAACGAGTCCGGGAGCGCAAAACATGAAAACGAGATCCGACGCTCTCGGTTCCGCCCAAAACGAGTCCGGAAGCGCAAAACATGAAAACGGGACCCGACACACTAGAAACCGCCGAAATCTAGTCCGGGCGCGCAAAACATGAAAACGGGACCCGACGCACTCGGCTCCTCTAAGAATGATTCCGGGAGCGCAAAACATGAAAACGGGACCCGAATTCCTCTTTACCGCCGAAACAAGTCCGGGCGCGCAATACATGAAAACGAGACCCGAAGCCCTCGCAACCGTCGAAAATGTGTTCGGGAGCGCAAAACATGAAAACGGGACCCGACGCCCTCGATACATCCGAAAACGAGTCCGGACGCGCAAAACATGAAAACGGGACCCGACGCCCTCGCTACCGCTGAAAACGATTCCGGGAGCGCAAAACATGAAAATTGGACCCGGCGCCCTCGGTTTCGCCGAAAACGAGTTCGGGCGCGCAAAACATGAAAACGGGTCCCGACGCACTCGGCACCTCCGAAAATGATTTCGGGAGCGCAAAACATGAAAACGGGACCCGACGCCCTCGGTACCGCCGAAAACGAGTCCGGGAGCGCAAAACATAAAGACGGGAACCGACGCCCCCAGTACCGCCGAAAACGTGTCCGGGCGTGCAAAACATTAAAACGGGACCCGACGCACTCGGCACCTCCGAAAATGATTCAAGGAGCGCAAAAAATGAAAACGGGACCCGACGCCCTCGGTACCCCCCAAAATATGTCCCGTAGAGGAAAACATGAAAACGAGATCGTAAGCCCTCGGTACCGCCGAAAATGAGTCTGGGAGCACAAAACATGATAATGGGACCAGACGCCATCGGTACCGCCGAAAACGAGTCCGGGCGCGCAAAACATGAAAACGGGACCCGACGCACTCGACTCCTCTGAAAATGATTCCGGGAGCGCAAAACATGAAAACGGGATCCGAAGCCCTCTTTACCGCCGAAACGATTTCGGGCGCGCAATACATGAAAACGAGACCCGAAGCCCTCGGAACCGTCGAAAACGAGTCTAGGAGCGCAATACATGAAAACGAGACCCGACGCCCTCGGTACCGCCGAAAATGAGTCCGGGCGCGCAAAACATTAAAACGGGACCCGACGCCCCCGGTACCCCCAAAAATATGTCCAGGAGAGGAAAACATGAAAACGATATCGTACGCCCTCGCTACCGTCGAAAATGAGTCCGGGAGCGCAAAACATGAAAATGGGGCCCGACGCTACCGGTACCGCCGAAAACGAGTTCGGAGCGCAAAACATGAAAACGGGACCCGACGCCCTCAGAATCGCCGGAAACGAGTCTGGTAGCGCAAAACATGAAAATGGGACCCGACGCCCTCGGAACCGCCGAAAACGAGTCCGAAAGCGCAAAAGATGAAAACGGGACCCGACACACTAGGAACCGCCGAAATCTAGTCCGGGCGCGCAAAACATGAAAACGGGACCCGACGCACTCGGCTCCTCTGAAAATGATTCCGGGAGTGCAAAACATGAAAACGGGACCCGAAGCCCTCTTTACCGCCGAAATAAGTTTGGGCGCGCAATACATGAAAACGAGACCCGAAGCCCTCGGAACCGTCGAAAATGAGTCCGGGAGCGCAAAACATGAAAATCGGACCCGACACCCTAAACACCGAAACGAATCCGGGAGCGCAAAATATGAAAACGGACCCGACGCCCCGAAAACGAAACGAGTCCGGCGCGCAAAACATGATAACGGACGGACGCCCTCGTACCGCCGAAAATGAGTCCGGCGCGCAAAACATTAAAACGGGACCGACGCCCTCGAACCGCCGAAAATGAGTCCGGAGCGCAAAATATGAAAACGGGACCCGACGCCCTCGGAACCGCCGAAAACGAGTCCGGGAGCGCAAAACATGAAAACGTGACCCGACGCCCACGGAACCACCGAAAACGAGTCCGAGAGCGCAAAACATGAAAACGAGATCGTACGCCCTCGGTAGAGTTGAAAATGTGTCCGGGAGCGCAAAACATGAAAATGGGACCCGACGCCATCGCTACCGCCGAAAACGAGTCCGGGCGCGCAAAACATGAAAACGAGACCCGACGCACTCGAAACCGCCGAAAACGAGTCCGGGAGCGCAAAACATGAAAACGGGACACGACGCCCTCGCAACCGCCGAAAACGAGTCCGGGAGAGCAAAACATGAAAACGGGACCCGACGCCCTCGGAACCGCCGAAGATGAGTCCGGGAGCGCAAAACACAAAATCGGGACCCGATGCCAACGGTACCGCCGAAAATGAGTCCGGGCGCGCAAAACATGAAAATGGGGCCCGACGCTACCGGTACCGCCGAAAACGAGTTCGGGCGCGCAAAACATGAAAACGGGACCCGAAACCCTCTTTACCGCCGAAACAAGTCCGGGCGCGCAATACATTAAAACGAGACCCGAAGCCCTTGGAACCGTCGAAAACGAGTCTAGGAGCGCAAAACATTAAAACGGGACCCGACGCCCTAAGTACCGCCGAAAACGAGTTTGGGAGCGCAAAACATGAAAACGGCACGCGACGCCCTCGGAGCCGCCGAAAACGAGTATGGGCGCGCAAAACATGATAACAGTACCGGACGCCCTCGGTACCGCCGAAAATGAGTCCGGGCGCGCAAAACATTAAAACGGCACCCGACGCCCTCGGAAACGCCGAAAACGAGTCCGGCCGCGCAAAACTTGAAAACGGGACCCGACGCCCTCGGAACTGCCGAACACGAGTCCAGGCATCCAAAACTTAAAAACGGTACCCGACGCACTCGGCACCGCCGAAAATGAGTTCGGGAGCGCAAAATATGAAAACGGGACCCGAAGACCTCTTTACCGCCGAAAACGAGTCCGGGCGCGCAAAACATGAAAACGGATCGATGCCCTGGTACCGCCGAGAACGAGTCCGGAGCGAAAAACATGAAAACGGGACCCGACGCCCTCGCATCCGCCGAAACGAGTCGTGAGCGCAAAACATGAAAATGGGACCCGACGCCCTCGAACCGCCGAAAACGAGTCCGGTGCGCAAAACATGAAAACGTGACCTGACGCCCTCGGAACCGCCGAAAACGAGTCCGGGAGCACAAAACATGAAAACGAGACACGACGCCGTCGGAATCGCCGAAAACGAGTCTGGGCGCGCAAAACATGAAAAAGGGACCCGACGCCCTCGGTACCCCCAAAAATATGTCCGGGAGTGGAAAACATGAAAGCGAGATCGTACGCCCTCGGTACCGCCGAAAAGGAGTCCGGGCGCGCAAAACATGAAAACGATACCCGACGCACTCGGCACCGCCGAAAACTAGTCCGGGAGCGCAAAACATGAAAACGGGACCCGACGCCCTCGGTACCTCCGAAAACGAGTCCGGGCGCGCATGACAAGAAAACGGGACCCGACGCCCTCAGAACCGTAGAAAACGAGTCCGGACGCGCAAAACATGAAAACAGGACCGGACGACCTCGCTACCGCCGAAAATGAGTCCGGCGCCAAAACATGAAAACGGGACCCGACGCCTCGAACCGCGAAAATCATTCCGGAGTGCAAAACATGAAAACGGGACCCGACGCCTTCGAACCGCCGAAAATGAGTCCGGAGCGCAAAACACAAACACGAAAACAAGTCCGGCGCGCAAAATATGAAAACGGACCCGACGCCTTGGGACCGCCGAAAAATAAGTCCGGCACGCAAAACATGAAAACGGACCCAACGCCCTCGGTGCCGCCGAAACGAGTCCGGCGCACAAAACTTCAAAACGGACCCGACGCCATCGAACCGCCGAAACGAGTCCGGAGCGCAAAACATGAAAAAGGGACCCGACGCCTCGAACCGCCGAAAATCGATTCCGGGAGCGCAAAACATGAAAACGGGACCCGACGCCTTCGGAACCGCCGAAAATGAGTCCGGGAGCGCAAAACACAAACACAAAAACAAGTCCGGGCGCGCAAAACATGAAAACGGACCCGACGCCTCGGGAACACCGAAAAATAAGTCCGGCAGCGCAAAACATAAAAACGGACCCGACGCCCTCGAACCGCCGAAAACTAGTCCGGCAAACAAAACATGAAAACGGGACCCGACGCCATCGAACCGCCGAAAATGAGTCCGGAGCGCAAAACATTTAAAACGGACCCGACGCCCCAGAACCGCCGAAACGAGTCCGGAGCGCAAAACATGAAAACGGACCCGACGCCCTCGCAACCGCCGAAAACGAGTATGGAGCACAAAATATGAAAACGGACCCGACGCCTCTGAACCGCCGAAATCGAGTCCGGAGAGCAAAACATGAAAACGGACACGACGCCATCGCACCGCCGAAACGAGTCCGGAGCGCAAAACATGAAAACGGGACACGACGCCTCGAACCGCCGAAACGAGTCCGGAGAGCAAAATATGAAAACGGGACCGACGCCCTCGAACCGTCGAAAATGAGTCCGGAGCGCAAAACACAAAATCGGACCCGACGCCAACGAACCGCCGAAACGAGTCCGGAGCGCAAAACATGAAAACGGACCCGACGCACCGAACCGCCGAAATCGAGTCCGGAGCGCAAAACATGAAAACGGACCCGACGCCTCGGCTCCTCGCCGAAATGAGTCCGGAGCGCAAAACATGAAAACGGACCCGACGCCCTATTTACCGCCGAAACGAGTCCGGAGCGCAAAACATGAAAACGAGACCCGACGCCCTCGAACCGCGCGAAAACGAGTCCGGAGCGCAAAACATGAAAACGGACCCGACGCCCTAAGTACCGCCGAAAACGAGTCCGGAGCGCAAAACATGAAAACGGGACCCGACGCCCCCGGAACCGCCGAAAACGAGTCCGGGAGCGCAAAACATGAAAACGGGACCCGACGCCCTCGAACCGCCGAAAACGAGTCCTGGAGCGCAAAACATGAAAACGGGACCCGACGCCCTCGAACCGCCGAAACGAGTCCGGAGCGCAAAACACAAAAACGAGACTCGACGCCCCGAACCGCCGAAAACGAGTCCGGAGCGCAAAACATGAAAACGGACCCGACACCCTGGGACCGCCGAAAACGAGTCCGGAGCGCAAAACATGAAAACGGACCCGACGCCCTCTTTACCGCCGAAAACGAGTCCGGGAGCGCAAAACATGAAAACGGGACCCGACGCCCTCGAACCGCCGAAAACGAGTCCGGAGCGCAAAACATGAAAACGGACCCGACGCCCTAAGTACCGCCGAAAACGAGTCCGGAGCGCAAAACATGAAAACGGACCCGACGCCCTCGAACCGCCGAAACGAATCCGGCGCGCAAAACATGAAAACGGACCCGACGCCCTCGATACCGCCGAAAACGAGTCCGGGAGCGCAAATCATGAAAACGGACCCGACGCCTCCTCGAACCGCCGAAACGAGTCCGGAGCGCAAAACATGAAAACGGACCCGACGCCCCTGACCGCGCCGAAAACGAGTCCGGAGCGCAAAACATGAAAACGGGATCGACGCCCTAGAACCGCCGAAAACGAGTCCGGAGCGCAAAACATGAAAACGGGACCCGACGCCCTGAACCGCCGAAAACGAGTCCGGAGCGAAAACATGAAAACGGACCCGACGCCCTCGAACGCGCCGAAAACGAGTCCGGAGCGCAAAACATGAAAACGGACCCGACGCCCTCGAACCGCCGAAAACGAGTCCGGAGCGCAAAACATGAAAACGGACCCGACGCCCTCGAACCGCCGAAAACGAGTCCGGAGCGCAAAACATGAAAACGGGACCCGACGCCCTGCAACCGCCGAAAACGAGTCCGGAGCGCAAAACATGAAAACGGACCCGACGCCTCGAACCGCCGAAAACGAGTCCGGAGCGCAAAACATGAAAACGGGACCCGACGCCCTCGAACCGCCGAAAATCGAGTCCGGAGCGCAAAACATGAAAACGGACCCGACGCCTCGAACCGCCGAAAATGAGTCCGGAGCGCAAAACATGAAAACGGACAAACACGAAAACGAGTCCGAGCGCAAAACATGAAAACGGGACCCGACGCCCTCGAACCGCCGAAAAAGTCCGGAGCGCAAACATGAAAACGGACCCGACGCCCTCGAACCGCCGAAAACGAGTCCGGAGCGCAAAACATGAAAACGGACCCGACGCCCCGAACCGCCGAAACGAGTCCGGAGCGCAAAACATGAAAACGGACCCGACGCCCCAGAACCGCCGAAAACGAGTCCGGAGCGCAAAACATGAAAACGGACCCGACGCCCTCGGCAACCGCCGAAAACGAGTCCGGAGCGCAAAACATGAAAACGGACCCGACGCCTCGAACCGCCGAAACGAGTCCGGAGCGCAAAACATGAAAACGGGACCCGACGCCCTCGAACCGCCGAAAACGAGTCCGGAGCGCAAAACATGAAAACGGACCCGACGCCCGCCGCCGAAAACGAGTCCGGAGCGCAAAACATGAAAACGGGACCCGACGCCTCGGACCGCCGAAAACGAGTCCGGAGCGCAAAACATGAAAACGGACCCGACGCCCTCGAACCGCCGAAACGAGTCCGGAGCGCAAAACATGAAAACGGACCCGACGCCCTCGGAACCGCCGAAACGAGTCCGGAGCGCAAAACATGAAAACGGACCCGACGCCCTCGAACCGCCGAAAACGAGTCCGGAGCGCAAAACATGAAAACGGACCCGACGCCTCGAACCGCCGAAAACGAGTCCGGAGCGCAAAACATGAAAACGGACCCGACGCCCCGAACCGCCGAAAACGAGTCCGGAGCGCAAAACATGAAAACGGACCCGACGCCTCTCGAACCGCCGAAAACGAGTCCGGAGCGCAAAACATGAAAACGGACCCGACGCCCCTCGAACCGCCGAAAACGAGTCCGGAGCGCAAAACATGAAAACGGACCCGACGCCCTTTTACCGCCGAAACGAGTCCGGAGCGCAAAACATGAAAACGGGACCCGACGCCCTCGAACCGCCGAAAACGAGTCCGGAGCGCAAAACATGAAAACGGACCCGACGCCCTCGAACCGCCGAAAACGAGTCCGGAGCGCAAAACATGAAAACGGACCCGACGCCCTCGAACCGCCGAAAACGAGTCCGGAGCGCAAAACATGAAAACGGACCCGACGCCCTCGCAACCGCCGAAAACGAGTCCGGAGCGCAAAACATGAAAACGGACCCGACGCCTCGAACCGCCGAAACGAGTCCGGAGCGCAAAACATGAAAACGGGACCCGACGCCCTCGAACCGCCGAAAACGAGTCCGGAGCGCAAAACATGAAAACGGACCCGACGCCCTTTACCGCCGAAAACGAGTCCGGAGCGCAAAACATGAAAACGGGACCCGACGCCCTCGAACCGCCGAAAACGAGTCCGGAGCGCAAAACATGAAAACGGGACCCGACGCCCTCGAACCGCCGAAAACGAGTCCGGAGCGCAAAACATGAAAACGGACCCGACGCCCTCGAACCGCCGAAAACGAGTCCGGAGCGCAAAACATGAAAACGGACCCGACGCCCTGAACCGCCGAAAACGAGTCCGGAGCGCAAAACATGAAAACGGACCCGACGCCTCGAACCGCCGAAAACGAGTCCGGAGCGCAAAACATGAAAACGGACCCGACGCCCTCGAACCGCCGAAAACGAGTCCGGAGCGCAAAACATGAAAACGGACCCGACGCCCCCGAACCGCCGAAAACGAGTCCGGAGCGCAAAACATGAAAACGGACCCGACGCCTCGAACCGCCGAAAACGAGTCCGGAGCGCAAAACATGAAAACGGACCCGACGCCCTCCGCCGCCGAAAACGAGTCCGGAGCGCAAAACATGAAAACGGACCCGACGCCCTCTTTAACCGCCGAAACGAGTCCGGCGCAAAACATGAAAACGGACCCGACGCCCTCGAACCGCCGAAAACGAGTCCGGAGCGCAAAACATGAAAACGGACCCGACGCCCTAAACCGCCGAAAACGAGTCCGGAGCGCAAAACATGAAAACGGACCCGACGCCCTCGAACCGCCGAAAACGAGTCCGGAGCGCAAAACATGAAAACGGACCCGACGCCTCGAACCGCCGAAAACGAGTCCGGAGCGCAAAACATGAAAACGGACCCGACGCCTCGAACCGCCGAAAACGAGTCCGGAGCGCAAAACATGAAAACGGACCCGACGCCCTCGAACCGCCGAAAACGAGTCCGGAGCGCAAAACATGAAAACGGACCCGACGCCTCGAACCGCCGAAAACGAGTCCGGAGCGCAAAACATGAAAACGGACCCGACGCCCTCGAACCGCCGAAAACGAGTCCGGAGCGCAAAACATGAAAACGGACCCGACGCCCTGAACCGCCGAAAACGAGTCCGGAGCGCAAAACATGAAAACGGACCCGACGCCCTCGAACCGCCGAAAACGAGTCCGGAGCGCAAAACATGAAAACGGACCCGACGCCTCGAACCGCCGAAAACGAGTCCGGAGCGCAAAACATGAAAACGGACCCGACGCCCTCTTTACCGCCGAAAACGAGTCCGGAGCGCAAAACATGAAAACGGACCCGACGCCCCGAACCGCCGAAAACGAGTCCGGAGCGCAAAACATGAAAACGGACCCGACGCCCTAAACCGCCGAAAACGAGTCCGGAGCGCAAAACATGAAAACGGACCCGACGCCTCGAACCGCCGAAAACGAGTCCGGAGCGCAAAACATGAAAACGGACCCGACGCCCTCGAACCGCCGAAAACGAGTCCGGAGCGCAAAACATGAAAACGGACCCGACGCCTCGAACCGCCGAAACGAGTCCGGAGCGCAAAACATGAAAACGGACCCGACGCCTCGCACCGCCGAAAACGAGTCCGGAGCGCAAAACATGAAAACGGACCCGACGCCCTCGAACCGCCGAAAACGAGTCCGGAGCGCAAAACATGAAAACGGACCCGACGCCCTCGAACCGCCGAAAACGAGTCCGGAGCGCAAAACATGAAAACGGACCCGACGCCCTCGAACCGCCGAAAACGAGTCCGGAGCGCAAAACATGAAAACGGACCCGACGCCCTCGAACCGCCGAAAACGAGTCCGGAGCGCAAAACATGAAAACGGGGACCCGACGCCCCTCGAACCGCCGAAAACGAGTCCGGAGCGCAAAACATGAAAACGGACCCGACGCCCTCGAACCGCCGAAAACGAGTCCGGAGCGCAAAACATGAAAACGGACCCGACGCCCTCGAACCGCCGAAAACGAGTCCGGAGCGCAAAACATGAAAACGGACCCGACGCCCCGAACCGCCGAAAACGAGTCCGGAGCGCAAAACACAAAACGGACCCGACGCCGAAAAACATGAAAACGGACCCGACGCCCTCTAAACCGCCGAAAACGAGTCCGGAGCGCAAAACATGAAAACGGACCCGACGCCCCGAACCGCCGAAAACGAGTCCGGAGCGCAAAACATGAAAACGGACCCGACGCCCTCGAACCGCCGAAAACGAGTCCGGAGCGCAAAACATGAAAACGGACCCGACGCCCCTCGAACCGCCGAAAACGAGTCCGGAGCGCAAAACATGAAAACGGGACCCGACGCCCCGAACCGCCGAAAACGAGTCCGGAGCGCAAAACATGAAAACGGACCCGACGCCCTCGAACCGCCGAAACGAGTCCGGAGCGCAAAACATGAAAACGGACCCGACGCCCTCGAACCGCCGAAAACGAGTCCGGAGCGCAAAACATGAAAACGGACCCGACGCCCTCGAACCGCCGAAAACGAGTCCGGAGCGCAAAACATGAAAACGGACCCGACGCCTCGAACCGCCGAAAACGAGTCCGGAGCGCAAAACATGAAAACGGACCCGACGCCCTCGAACCGCCGAAAACGAGTCCGGAGCGCAAAACATGAAAACGGGACCCGACGCCCTCGAACCGCCGAAAACGAGTCCGGAGCGCAAAACATGAAAACGGACCCGACGCCTCGAACCGCCGAAAACGAGTCCGGAGCGCAAAACATGAAAACGGACCCGACGCCCTCGAACCGCCGAAAACGAGTCCGGAGCGCAAAACATGAAAACGGACCCGACGCCCCGAACCGCCGAAAACGAGTCCGGAGCGCAAAACATGAAAACGGACCCGACGCCCCGAACCGCCGAAACGAGTCCGGAGCGCAAAACATGAAAACGGACCCGACGCCCTCGAACCGCCGAAAACGAGTCCGGAGCGCAAAACATGAAAACGGACCCGACGCCCCTGAACCGCCGAAAACGAGTCCGGAGCGCAAAACATGAAAACGGACCCGACGCCCTCGAACCGCCGAAACGAGTCCGGAGCGCAAAACATGAAAACGGACCCGACGCCCCGAACCGCCGAAAACGAGTCCGGAGCGCAAAACATGAAAACGGACCCGACGCCTCGAACCGCCGAAAACGAGTCCGGAGCGCAAAACATGAAAACGGACCCGACGCCCCTGAACCGCCGAAAACGAGTCCGGGAGCGCAAAACATGAAAACGGACCCGACGCCTCGAACCGCCGAAAACGAGTCCGGAGCGCAAAACATGAAAACGGACCCGACGCCCCGAACCGCCGAAAACGAGTCCGGAGCGCAAAACATGAAAACGGACCCGACGCCCTCGAACCGCCGAAAACGAGTCCGGAGCGCAAAACATGAAAACGGACCCGACGCCCTCGAACCGCCGAAAACGAGTCCGGAGCGCAAAACATGAAAACGGACCCGACGCCCTCGAACCGCCGAAAACGAGTCCGGAGCGCAAAACATGAAAACGGGACCCGACGCCCTCGAACCGCCGAAAACGAGTCCGGAGCGCAAAACATGAAAACGGACCCGACGCCCTCGAACCGCCGAAAACGAGTCCGGAGCGCAAAACATGAAAACGGACCCGACGCCCTCGAACCGCCGAAAACGAGTCCGGAGCGCAAAACATGAAAACGGACCCGACGCCCTCGAACCGCCGAAAACGAGTCCGGAGCGCAAAACATGAAAACGGACCCGACGCCCCGAACCGCCGAAAACGAGTCCGGAGCGCAAAACATGAAAACGGACCCGACGCCCTCGAACCGCCGAAAACGAGTCCGGAGCGCAAAACATGAAAACGGACCCGACGCCTCGAACCGCCGAAAACGAGTCCGGAGCGCAAAACATGAAAACGGACCCGACGCCCTCGAACCGCCGAAAACGAGTCCGGAGCGCAAAACATGAAAACGGACCCGACGCCCTCGAACCGCCGAAAACGAGTCCGGAGCGCAAAACATGAAAACGGACCCGACGCCCTAAGAACCGCCGAAAACGAGTCCGGAGCGCAAAACATGAAAACGGACCCGACGCCCTCGAACCGCCGAAAACGAGTCCGGAGCGCAAAACATGAAAACGGACCCGACGCCCTCGAACCGCCGAAAACGAGTCCGGAGCGCAAAACATGAAAACGGACCCGACGCCCTCGAACCGCCGAAAACGAGTCCGGAGCGCAAAACATGAAAACGGACCCGACGCCCTCGAACCGCCGAAAACGAGTCCGGAGCGCAAAACATGAAAACGGGACCCGACGCCCTCGAACCGCCGAAAACGAGTCCGGAGCGCAAAACATGAAAACGGACCCGACGCCCCGAACCGCCGAAAACGAGTCCGGAGCGCAAAACATGAAAACGGGACCCGACGCCCCGAACCGCCGAAAACGAGTCCGGAGCGCAAAACATGAAAACGGACCCGACGCCCTCGAACCGCCGAAAACGAGTCCGGAGCGCAAAACATGAAAACGGACCCGACGCCTCGAACCGCCGAAAACGAGTCCGGAGCGCAAAACATGAAAACGGACCCGACGCCCCTCGAACCGCCGAAAACGAGTCCGGAGCGCAAAACATGAAAACGGACCCGACGCCCGAACCGCCGAAAACGAGTCCGGAGCGCAAAACATGAAAACGGACCCGACGCCCTAACCGCCGAAAACGAGTCCGGAGCGCAAAACATGAAAACGGACCCGACGCCCTCGAACCGCCGAAAACGAGTCCGGAGCGCAAAACATGAAAACGGACCCGACGCCCTCGAACCGCCGAAAACGAGTCCGGAGCGCAAAACATGAAAACGGACCCGACGCCTCGAACCGCCGAAAACGAGTCCGGAGCGCAAAACATGAAAACGGACCCGACGCCTCGAACCGCCGAAAACGAGTCCGGAGCGCAAAACATGAAAACGGACCCGACGCCCTCGAACCGCCGAAAACGAGTCCGGAGCGCAAAACATGAAAACGGACCCGACGCCTCGAACCGCCGAAAACGAGTCCGGAGCGCAAAACATGAAAACGGACCCGACGCCCTCGAACCGCCGAAACGAGTCCGGAGCGCAAAACATGAAAACGGACCCGACGCCTCGAACCGCCGAAACGAGTCCGGAGCGCAAAACATGAAAACGGACCCGACGCCCTCGAACCGCCGAAAACGAGTCCGGAGCGCAAAACATGAAAACGGACCCGACGCCCCTGAACCGCCGAAAACGAGTCCGGAGCGCAAAACATGAAAACGGACCCGACGCCCTCGAACCGCCGAAAACGAGTCCGGAGCGCAAAACATGAAAACGGACCCGACGCCCTCGAACCGCCGAAAACGAGTCCGGAGCGCAAAACATGAAAACGGACCCGACGCCCTCGAACCGCCGAAAACGAGTCCGGAGCGCAAAACATGAAAACGGACCCGACGCCCTCGAACCGCCGAAAACGAGTCCGGAGCGCAAAACATGAAAACGGACCCGACGCCCTCGAACCGCCGAAAACGAGTCCGGAGCGCAAAACATGAAAACGGACCCGACGCCCCGAACCGCCGAAACGAGTCCGGAGCGCAAAACATGAAAACGGACCCGACGCCTCGAACCGCCGAAAACGAGTCCGGAGCGCAAAACATGAAAACGGACCCGACGCCCTCGAACCGCCGAAAACGAGTCCGGAGCGCAAAACATGAAAACGGACCCGACGCCTCGAACCGCCGAAACGAGTCCGGAGCGCAAAACATGAAAACGGGGACCCGACGCCCGAACCGCCGAAAACGAGTCCGGAGCGCAAAACATGAAAACGGACCCGACGCCCTGAACCGCCGAAAACGAGTCCGGAGCGCAAAACATGAAAACGGACCCGACGCCCTCGAACCGCCGAAACGAGTCCGGAGCGCAAAACATGAAAACGGACCCGACGCCCTCGAACCGCCGAAAACGAGTCCGGAGCGCAAAACATGAAAACGGACCCGACGCCCCCTCGAACCGCCGAAAACGAGTCCGGAGCGCAAAACATGAAAACGGACCCGACGCCCTCGAACCGCCGAAAACGAGTCCGGAGCGCAAAACATGAAAACGGACCCGACGCCCTCTGAACCGCCGAAAACGAGTCCGGAGCGCAAAACATGAAAACGGACCCGACGCCCTCGAACCGCCGAAAACGAGTCCGGAGCGCAAAACATGAAAACGGACCCGACGCCCCTCGAACCGCCGAAAACGAGTCCGGAGCGCAAAACATGAAAACGGACCCGACGCCTCGAACCGCCGAAAACGAGTCCGGAGCGCAAAACATGAAAACGGACCCGACGCCCTCGAACCGCCGAAAACGAGTCCGGAGCGCAAAACATGAAAACGGACCCGACGCCCTCGAACCGCCGAAAACGAGTCCGGAGCGCAAAACATGAAAACGGACCCGACGCCCTCGAACCGCCGAAAACGAGTCCGGAGCGCAAAACATGAAAACGGACCCGACGCCTCGAACCGCCGAAAACGAGTCCGGAGCGCAAAACATGAAAACGGACCCGACGCCCCTCGAACCGCCGAAAACGAGTCCGGAGCGCAAAACATGAAAACGGACCCGACGCCCTCTGAACCGCCGAAACGAGTCCGGAGCGCAAAACATGAAAACGGACCCGACGCCCTCGAACCGCCGAAAACGAGTCCGGAGCGCAAAACATGAAAACGGACCCGACGCCCCTGAACCGCCGAAAACGAGTCCGGAGCGCAAAACATGAAAACGGACCCGACGCCCTGAACCGCAAAAAACGAGTCCGGAGCGCAAAACATGAAAACGGACCCGACGCCCTCGAACCGCCGAAAACGAGTCCGGAGCGCAAAACATGAAAACGGACCCGACGCCCTCGAACCGCCGAAACGAGTCCGGAGCGCAAAACATGAAAACGGGACCCGACGCCCCTCGAACCGCCGAAAACGAGTCCGGAGCGCAAAACATGAAAACGGACCCGACGCCCTCGAACCGCCGAAAACGAGTCCGGAGCGCAAAACATGAAAACGGACCCGACGCCCTCGAACCGCCGAAAACGAGTCCGGAGCGCAAAACATGAAAACGGACCCGACGCCCGAACCGCCGAAAACGAGTCCGGAGCGCAAAACATGAAAACGGACCCGACGCCTCGAACCGCCGAAAACGAGTCCGGAGCGCAAAACATGAAAACGGACCCGACGCCTCGAACCGCCGAAAACGAGTCCGGAGCGCAAAACATGAAAACGGACCCGACGCCCTCGAACCGCCGAAAACGAGTCCGGAGCGCAAAACATGAAAACGGACCCGACGCCCTCGAACCGCCGAAAACGAGTCCGGAGCGCAAAACATGAAAACGGACCCGACGCCCTGAACCGCCGAAAACGAGTCCGGAGCGCAAAACATGAAAACGGACCCGACGCCCTCGAACCGCCGAAAACGAGTCCGGAGCGCAAAACATGAAAACGGACCCGACGCCTCGAACCGCCGAAAACGAGTCCGGAGCGCAAAACATGAAAACGGACCCGACGCCCTCGAACCGCCGAAACGAGTCCGGAGCGCAAAACATGAAAACGGACCCGACGCCCTCGAACCGCCGAAAACGAGTCCGGAGCGCAAAACATGAAAACGGACCCGACGCCCTCGAACCGCCGAAAACGAGTCCGGAGCGCAAAACATGAAAACGGGACCCGACGCCCCGAACCGCCGAAAACGAGTCCGGAGCGCAAAACATGAAAACGGACCCGACGCCCCGAACCGCCGAAAACGAGTCCGAGAGCGCAAAACATGAAAACGGGACCCGACGCCCCTCGAACCGCCGAAAACGAGTCCGGAGCGCAAAACATGAAAACGGACCCGACGCCCTCGCGAGTCCCCGCCGAAAACGAGTCCGGAGCGCAAAACATGAAAACGGACCCGACGCCCTCTCGAACGCCGAAAACGAGTCCGGAGCGCAAAACATGAAAACGGACCCGACGCCCTCGAACCGCCGAAAACGAGTCCGGAGCGCAAAACATGAAAACGGACCCGACGCCCTCTGAACCGCCGAAAACGAGTCCGGAGCGCAAAACATGAAAACGGACCCGACGCCTCGAACCGCCGAAAAAACGAGTCCGGAGCGCAAAACATGAAAACGGACCCGACGCCCTCGAACCGCCGAAAACGAGTCCGGAGCGCAAAACATGAAAACGGACCCGACGCCCTGAACCGCCGAAACGAGTCCGGAGCGCAAAACATGAAAACGGACCCGACGCCCTCGAACCGCCGAAAATGAGTCCGGAGCGCAAAACATGAAAACGGACCCGACGCCCTCGAACCGCCGAAAACGAGTCCGGAGCGCAAAACATGAAAACGGACCCGACGCCCTCGAACCGCCGAAAACGAGTCCGGAGCGCAAAACATGAAAACGGACCCGACGCCCTCGAACCGCCGAAAACGAGTCCGGAGCGCAAAACATGAAAACGGACCCGACGCCTCTGAACCGCCGAAAACGAGTCCGGAGCGCAAAACATGAAAACGGACCCGACGCCCCTGAACCGCCGAAACGAGTCCGGAGCGCAAAACATGAAAACGGACCCGACGCCCCGAACCGCCGAAAACGAGTCCGGAGCGCAAAACATGAAAACGGACCCGACGCCCTCGAACCGCCGAAAACGAGTCCGGAGCGCAAAACATGAAAACGGACCCGACGCCCTCGAACCGCCGAAAACGAGTCCGGAGCGCAAAACATGAAAACGGACCCGACGCCCTCGAACCGCCGAAAACGAGTCCGGAGCGCAAAACATGAAAACGGGACCCGACGCCCTCGGGAACCGCCGAAAACGAGTCCGGAGCGCAAAACATGAAAACGGACCCGACGCCCTCGAACCGCCGAAAACGAGTCCGGAGCGCAAAACATGAAAACGGACCCGACGCCCGAACCGCCGAAAACGAGTCCGGAGCGCAAAACATGAAAACGGACCCGACGCCCTCGAACCGCCGAAAACGAGTCCGGAGCGCAAAACATGAAAACGGACCCGACGCCCTCGAACCGCCGAAACGAGTCCGGGAGCGCAAAACATGAAAACGGGACCCGACGCCCTCGAACCGCCGAAAACGAGTCCGGAGCGCAAAACATGAAAACGGACCCGACGCCCTGAACCGCCGAAAACGAGTCCGGAGCGCAAAACATGAAAACGGACCCGACGCCCCTCGAATCCGCCGAAAACGAGTCCGGAGCGCAAAACATGAAAACGGGACCCGACGCCTCGAACCGCCGAAAACGAGTCCGGAGCGCAAAACATGAAAACGGACCCGACGCCCTCGAACCGCCGAAAACGAGTCCGGAGCGCAAAACATGAAAACGGACCCGACGCCCTCGAACCGCCGAAAACGAGTCCGGAGCGCAAAACATGAAAACGGACCCGACGCCTCGAACCGCCGAAAACGAGTCCGGAGAGCGCAAAACATGAAAACGGACCCGACGCCCTCGAACCGCCGAAACGAGTCCGGAGCGCAAAACATGAAAACGGACCCGACGCCCCGAACCGCCGAAAACGAGTCCGGAGCGCAAAACATGAAAACGGACCCGACGCCCTGGACCGCCGAAAACGAGTCCGGAGCGCAAAACATGAAAACGGACCCGACGCCTCGAACCGCCGAAAACGAGTCCGGAGCGCAAAACATGAAAACGGACCCGACGCCCTCGAACCGCCGAAAACGAGTCCGGAGCGCAAACATGAAAACGGACCCGACGCCCTCGAACCGCCGAAAACGAGTCCGGAGCGCAAAACATGAAAACGGACCCGACGCCCTAAGACCGCCGAAAACGAGTCCGGAGCGCAAAACATGAAAACGGACCCGACGCCTCTCGAACCGCCGAAAACGAGTCCGGAGCGCAAAACATGAAAACGGACCCGACGCCCTCGAACGCCGAAAACGAGTCCGGAGCGCAAAACATGAAAACGGACCCGACGCCCCGAACCGCCGAAACGAGTCCGGAGCGCAAAACATGAAAACGGACCCGACGCCCTCGAACCGCCGAAAACGAGTCCGGAGCGCAAAACATGAAAACGGACCCGACGCCCTCGATCCGCCGAAAACGAGTCCGGAGCGCAAAACATGAAAACGGACCCGACGCCCTCGAACCGCCGAAAACGAGTCCGGAGCGCAAAACATGAAAACGGACCCGACGCCCCGCACCGCCGAAAACGAGTCCGGAGCGCAAAACATGAAAACGGACCCGACGCCTCGAACCGCCGAAAACGAGTCCGGAGCGCAAAACATGAAAACGGGACCCGACGCCTCGAACCGCCGAAAACGAGTCCGGAGCGCAAAACATGAAAACGGGACCCGACGCCCTCGAACCGCCGAAAACGAGTCCGGAGCGCAAAACATGAAAACGGACCCGACGCCCTCGAACCGCCGAAAACGAGTCCGGAGCGCAAAACATGAAAACGGACCCGACGCCCTCGAACCGCCGAAAACGAGTCCGGAGCGCAAAACATGAAAACGGACCCGACGCCCTCGAACCGCCGAAAACGAGTCCGGAGCGCAAAACATGAAAACGGACCCGACGCCTCTGCACCGCCGAAAATGAGTCCGGAGCGCAAAACATGAAAACGGACCCGACGCCCTCTGCACCGCCGAAACGAGTCCGGAGCGCAAACATGAAAACGGACCCGACGCCCTCGAACCGCCGAAAACGAGTCCGGAGCGCAAAACATGAAAACGGACCCGACGCCCTCGAACCGCCGAAAACGAGTCCGGAGCGCAAAACATGAAAACGGACCCGACGCCCTCGAACCGCCGAAAACGAGTCCGGAGCGCAAAACATGAAAACGGACCCGACGCCCTCGCAACCGCCGAAAACGAGTCCGGAGAGCAAAACATGAAAACGGACCCGACGCCTCGAACCGCCGAAAACGAGTCCGGAGCGCAAAACATGAAAACGGACCCGACGCCCTCGAACCGCCGAAAACGAGTCCGGGAGCGCAAAACATGAAAACGGACCCGACGCCCTCGAACCGCCGAAAACGAGTCCGGAGCGCAAAACATGAAAACGGACCCGACGCCCTCGAACCGCCGAAAACGAGTCCGGAGCGCAAAACATGAAAACGGGACCCGACGCCCCCGCAACCGCCGAAAACGAGTCCGGAGCGCAAAACATGAAAACGGACCCGACGCCCCTGAACCGCCGAAAACGAGTCCGGAGCGCAAAACATGAAAACGGACCCGACGCCCTCCTGCTCCGCCGAAAACGAGTCCGGAGCGCAAAACATGAAAACGGGACCCGACGCCCTCTGCACCGCCGAAAACGAGTCCGGAGCGCAAAACATGAAAACGGACCCGACGCCCTCGAACCGCCGAAAACGAGTCCGGAGCGCAAAACATGAAAACGGACCCGACGCCCTCGTAACCGCCGAAAACGAGTCCGGAGCGCAAAACATGAAAACGGACCCGACGCCCTCGAACCGCCGAAAACGAGTCCGGAGCGCAAAACATGAAAACGGACCCGACGCCCTCGAACCGCCGAAAACGAGTCCGGAGCGCAAAACATGAAAACGGACCCGACGCCTCGAACCGCCGAAACGAGTCCGGAGCGCAAAAATGAAAACGGACCCGACGCCTCGCACCGCCGAAAACGAGTCCGGAGCGCAAAACATGAAAACGGACCCGACGCCCTCGAACCGCCGAAAACGAGTCCGGAGCGCAAAACATGAAAACGGACCCGACGCCTCGAACCGCCGAAAACGAGTCCGGAGCGCAAAAAAATGAAAACGGACCCGACGCCCTCGAACCGCCGAAAACGAGTCCGGAGCGCAAAACATGAAAACGGACCCGACGCCCTCGAACCGCCGAAAACGAGTCCGGAGCGCAAAACATGAAAAAGGACCCGACGCCCTCGCACCGCCGAAAATAGTCCGGGAGCGCAAAACATGAAAACGAGACCGTACGCCCTCCCGAACCGCCGAAAACGAGTCCGGCGCGCAAAACATGAAAACGGGACCCGACGCCCTCGAACCGCCGAAAATCAGTCCGGAGCGCAAAACATGAAAACGGGACCGACGCCTTCGAACCGCCGAAAATGAGTCCGGAGCGCAAAACATGAAAACGGGACACGAAAAAAACTAGTCCGAGCGCGCAAAACATGAAAACGGGACCCGACGCCTCGGGGAACAACCGCCGAAATAAGTTCCGGACGCAAAACATGAAAACGGACCCGACGCCCTCGAACCGCCGAAAACGAGTCCGGCAGCAAAAACATGAAAACGGGACCCGACGCCATCGAACCGCCGAAAATGAGTCCGGAGCGCAAAACATTGAAAACGGACCCGACGCCCCGAACCGCCGAAACGAGTCCGGAGCGCAAAACATGAAAACGGGACCCGACGCCCTCGCACCGCCGAAAACGAGTCCGGGAGCACAAAATATGAAAACGGACCCGACGCCCTCGAACCGCCGAAACCCGAGTCCGGAGCGCAAAACATGAAAAAGGGACCCGACGCCCTCGCACCGCCGAAAAATAGTCCGGAGCGCAAAACATGAAAACGAGACCCGACGCCCTCGCACCGCCGAAAACGAGTCCGGAGCGCAAAACATGAAAACGGGACCCGACGCCTCGAACCGCCGAAAACGAGTCCGGAGCGCAAAACATGAAAACGGACCCGACGCCCTCGAACCGCCGAAAACGAGTCCGGAGCGCAAAACATGAAAACGGACCCGACGCCCTCGAACCGCCGAAAACGAGTCCGGAGCGCAAAACATGAAAACGGACACGACGCCCTCGAACCGCCGAAAACGAGTCCGGAGCGCAAAACATGAAAACGGACCCGACGCCTCGAACCGCCGAAAACGAGTCCGGAGAGCAAAACATGAAAACGGGACCCGACGCCCTCGAACCGCCGAAAATGAGTCCGGAGCGCAAAACACAAAATCGAGACCCGACGCCAACGCACCGCCGAAAACGAGTCCGGAAGCGCAAAACATGAAAACGGACCCGACGCACTCGGGAACCGCCGAAATCGAGTCCGGAGCGCGAATCATGAAAACGGACCCGACGCACTCGGCCCTCCGCCGAAAATGATTCCGGAGCGCAAAACATGAAAACGGAAACGAAGCCCTCTTTACCGCCGAAACAAGTCCGGAGCGCGCAATACATGAAAACGAGACCCGAAGCCCTCGAACCGTCGAAAACGAGTCCGGAGCGCAAAACATTAAATCGGACCCGACGCCCTAAGTACCGCCGAAAACGAATCCGGGAGCGCAAAACATGAAAACGGCACCCGACGCCCTCGAACCGCCGAAAACGAGTCCGGCGCGCAAAACATGATAACGGACCGATGCCCTCGCACCGCCGAAAATGAGTCCGGGCGCGCAAAACATTAAAACGGACCCGACGCCTCGAACCGCCGAACACGAGTCCGGCATCCAAGACTTGAAAACGGTACCCGACGCACTCGCACCGCCGAAAACGAGTTCGGAGCGCAAAATATGAAAACGGACCCGAAGACCTCTTTACCGCCGAAAACGAGTCCGGCGCGCAAAAAACATGAAAACAGGATCGATGCCCTAGTACCGCCGAGAACGAGTTCGGAACGAAAAACATGAAAACGGACCCGACGCCCTCGCATCCGCCGAAACGAGTCCGGAGCGCAAAACATGAAAACGGACCCGACGCACTCGAACCGCCGAAAACGAGTCCGGAGCGCAAAACATGAAAACGGACCCGACGCCCTCGAACCGCCGAAAACGAGTCCGGAACGCAAAACATGAAAACGGGTCACGACGCCCTCGAACCGCCGAAAACGAGTCCGGAGAGCAAAACATGAAAACGGGACCCGACGCCCTCGAACCGCCGAAAATGAGTCCGGAGCGCAAAACACAAAATCGAGACCCGATGCCAACGGTACCGCCGAAAACGAGTCCGGAGCGCGTAAAACATGAAAACGGACCCGACACACCGGGAACCGCCGAAATCTAGTCCGGGCGCGCAAATCATGAAAACGGACCCGACGCACTCGCTCCGAAAATGATTCCGGAGCGCAAAACATGAAAACGGACCCGAAGCCCTCTTTACCGCCGAAAACAAGTCCGGCGCGCAATACATGAAAACGAGACCCGAAGCCCTCGAACCGTCGAAAACGAGTCTAGGAGCGCAAAACATTAAAACGGACCCGACGCCCTAAGTACCGCCGAAAACGAGTCGTGGAGCGCAAAACATGAAAACGGCACCCGACGCCTCGAACCGCCGAAAACGAGTCCGGAGCGCAAAACATGAAAACGGACACGACGCCCTCGAACCGCCGAAAACGAGTCCGAGAGCAAAACATGAAAACGGACCGACGCCTCGAACCGCCGAAAACGAGTCCGGAGCGCAAAACATGAAAACGGAACCGACGCCCCGAACCGCCGAAAACGAGTCCGGGAGCGCAAAACATGAAAACGGACACGACGCCCTCGAACCGCCGAAAACGAGTCCCGAGAGCAAAACATGAAAACGGACCCGACGCCCTCGAACCGCCGAAAATGAGTCCGGAGCGCAAAACACAAAATCGAGACCCGATGCCAACGGCACCGCCGAAACGAGTCCGGAGCGCAAAACATGAAAACGGGACCCGACACACCGGGAACCGCCGAAATCTAGTCCGGACGCGCAAAACATGAAAACGGACCCGACGCACTCGGCCGCCGAAAATGATTCCGGAGTGCAAAACATGAAAACGGACCCGAAGCCCTCTTTACCGCCGAAATAAGTCCGGCGCGCAATACATGAAAAAAGACCCGAAGCCCTCGAACCGTCGAAAACGAGTCCGGAGCGCAAAACATTAAAACGGGACCCGACACCCTAAGTACCGCCGAAAACGAATCGGGAGCGCAAAACATGAAAACGACACCCGACGCCCTCGAACCGCCGAAAACGAGTCCGGCGCGCAAAACATGAAACGGACCCGATGCCCTGCACCGCCGAAAAACGAGTCCGGCGCGCAAAACATTAAAACGGACCGACGCTCCTCGAAACCGCCGAACACGAGTCCCGACATGCAAAACATGAAAACGGACCCGACGCACTCGCAACCGCCGAAAATGAGTTCCGGAGCGCAAAATATGAAAACGGGACCCGACGCCCTCGAACGCCGAAAACGAGTCCGGAGCGCAAAACATGAAAACGGGACCCGACGCCCTCGAACCGCCGAAAACGAGTCCGGAGCGCAAAACATGAAAACGGGACCCGACGCCCTCGAACCGCCGAAAACGAGTCCGGAGCGCAAAACATGAAAACGGACCCGACGCCCTCGAACCGCCGAAAACGAGTCCGGCGCGCAAAACATGAAAAAGGGACCCGACGCCCCTGCACCCCCGAAAAATATGTCCGGGAGCGAAAACATGAAAACGAGATCGTACGCCCTCTGCACCGCCGAAAATGAGTCCGGCGCGCAAAACATGAAAACGGGACCCGACGCCCTCGAACCGCCGAAAATCATTCCGGAGCGCAAAACATGAAAACGGACCCGACGCCCCTGAACCGAAAACGAGTCCGGAGCGCAAAACACAAACACGAAAACAAGTCCGGCGCGCAAAACATGAAAACGGACCCGACGCCTCGGGAACAAATTTCGCCGAAATAAGTCCGGCACGCAAAACATGAAAACGGACCCGACGCCCTCGAACCGCCGAAAATGAGTCCGGCGCAAAACATTGAAAACGGACCCGACGCCATCGAACCGCCGAAACGAGTCCGGCGCGCAAAACATGAAAACGGGACCCGACGCCCTCGAACCGCCGAAAATCATTCCGGAGCGCAAAACATGAAAACGGACCCGACGCCTTCGAACCGCCAAAATGAGTCCGGGAGCGCAAAACACAAACACGAAAACAAAACGTCCGGCGCGTAAAACATGAAAACGGACCCGACGCCTTAGAACAAATAAAATAAGTCCGGCACGCAAAACATGAAAACGGGATCCGACGCCCTCGATACCGCCGAAAACGAGTCCGGGCGCAAAAACTTGAAAACGGGACCCGACGCCATCGGAACCGCCGAAAATGAGTCCGGGAGCGCAAAACATGAAAACGGGACCCGACGCCCCCGGAACCGCCGAAAATGAGTCCGGGAGCGCAAAACATGAAAACGGGACCCGACGCCCTCGCACCGCCGAAAACGAGTCCGGAGCACAAAATATGAAAACGGGACCCGACGCCCCTCGCACCCCAAAAAATATGTCCGGAGCGGAAAACATGAAAACGAGATCGCACGCCCTCGGACGCCGAAAATGAGTCCGGAGCGCAAAACATGAAAATGGGACCCGACGCCATCGCACCGCCGAAAACGAGTCCGGCACGCAAAACATGAAAACGAGACCCGACGCCTCGAAACGCCGAAAACGAGTCCGGGAGCAAAACATGAAAACGGGACACGACGCCCTCGAACCGCCGAAAAAATGAGTCCGGAGCGCAAAACATGAAAACGGGACACGACGCCTCGAACCGCCGAAAACGAGTCCGGAGAGCAAAACATGAAAACGGGACCCGACGCCCTCGAACCGCCGAAAATGAGTCCGGAGCGCAAAACACAAAATCGAGACCCGATGCCAACGCACCGCCGAAAACGAGTCCGAAGCGCAAAACATGAAAACGGGACCCGACACTTTGGGAACCGCCGAAATCTAGTCCGGCGCGCAAAACATGAAAACGGGACCCGACGCCTCGGCTCCTCGAAAAATGATTCCGGAGCGCAAAACATGAAAACGGGACCCGAAGCCCTCTTTACCGCCGAAAAAGTCCGGAGCGAAACATGAAAACGAGACCCGAAGCCCTCGAACCGTCGAAAACGAGTCCGGAGCGCAAAACATTAAAACGGACCCGACGCCCTAAGTACCGCCGAAAACGAGTCGGGAGCGCAAAACATGAAAACGGCACCCGACGCCCTCGAACCGCCGAAAACGAGTCCGGAGAGCAAAAATGAAAACGGGACCCGACGCCTCGAACCGCCGAAAATGAGTCCGGGAGCGCAAAACATGAAAATCGGGACCCGACGCCCCTCGGCACCGCCGAAACGAGTCCGGAGCGCAAAACATGAAAACGGACCCGACGCCCTCGGAACCGCGAAAACGAGTCCGGGAGCGCAAAACATGAAAACGGGACCCGACGCCCTAAGTACCGCCGAAAACGAGTCCGGGCGCAAAACATGAAAACGGGACCCGACGCCTCGAACCGCCGAAAACGAGTCCGGGAGCGCAAAACATGAAAACGGGACCCGACGCCCTCGAACCGCCGAAAATGAGTCCGGGAGCGCAAAACATGAAAACGGGACCCGACGCCCTCGGAACCGCCGAAAACGAGTCCGGAGCGCAAAACATGAAAACGGGACACGACGCCCTCGGAACCGCCGAAAACGAGTCCGGAGAGCAAAACATGAAAACGGGACCCGACGCCCTCGGAACCGCCGAAAATGAGTCCGGGAGCGCAAAACACAAAATCGAGACCCGATGCCAACGGTACCGCCGAAAACGAGTCCGGAAGCGCAAAACATGAAAACGGGACCCGACACTCTAAGAACCGCCGAAATCTAGTCCGGGCGCGCAAGACATGAAAACGGGACCCGACGCACTCGGCTCCTCTGAAAAAGATTCCGGTAGCGCAAAACAGGAAAACGGGACCCGAAGCCCTCTTTACCGCCGAAACAAGTCCGGAATACATGAAAACGAGACCCGAAGCCCTCAGAACCGACGAAAACGAGTCTAGGAGCGCAAAACATGAAAACGGCACCCGACGCCCTCGAAACCGCCGAAAACGAGTCCGGGAGCGCAAAACATGAAAACGGACACGACGCCCTCGAACCGCCGAAAACGAGTCCGGAGCAAAACATGAAAACGGGACCCGACGCCCTCGGGCCGAAAATGAGTCCGGAGCGCAAAACACAAAATCGAGACCCGATGCCAACGATGCCGCCGAAAACGAGTCCGGAAGCGCAAAACATGAAAACGGGACCCGACACACCGGGAACAATCGAAAATCTAGTCCGGCGCGCAAAACATGAAAACGAGACCCGACGCACTCGCCTCCTCGAAAATGATTCCGGAGCGCAAAACATGAAAACGGGACCCGAAGCCCTCTTTACCGCCGAAACAAGTCCGGAATACATGAAAACGAGACCCGAAGCCCTCGAACCGTCGAAAACGAGTCTAGGAGCGCAAAACATTAAAACGGGACCCGACGCCCTAAGTACCGCCGAAAACGAGTCGGGAGCGCAAAACATGAAAACGGAACCCGACGCCCTCGGAACCGCCGAAAACGAGTCCGGAGCGCAAAACATGAAAACGGGACACGACGCCCTCGGAACCGCCGAAAACGAGTCCCGGAGCGCAAAACATGAAAACGGGACCCGACGCCCTCGAACCGCCGAAAATGAGTCCGGAGCGCAAAACACAAAATCGAGACCCGACGCGCCCGGAACCGCCGAAAACGAGTCCGGAAGCGCAAATCAAGAAAACGAGACCCGACACGCGCGGAACAACCGAAAACGAGTCCGGCGCGCAAAACATGAAAACGGACCCGACGCACTCGGCTCCTCCGAAAATGATTCCGGAGCGCAAAACATGAAAACGGACCCGAAGCCCTCTTTACCGCCGAAACAAGTCCGGGCGCGCAAAACATGAAAACGAGACCCGAAGCCCTCGGAACCGTCGAAAACGAGTCCGGGAGCGCAAAACATTAAAACGGGACCCGACGCCCTAAGTACCGCCGAAAACGAGTCGGGAGCGCAAAACATGAAAACGGACACCCGACGCTCTCGGACCGCCGAAAGCGAGTCCGAGTCCGGGAGCGCAAAACATGAAAACGGGACACGACGCCCTCGGAACCGCCGAAAACGAGTCCGGAGCGCAAAACATGAAAACGGACGCGACGCCCTCGAACCGCCGAAAAACGAGTCCGGAGCGCAAAACATGAAAACGGGACCCGACGCCCTCGAACCGCCGAAAATGAGTCCGGGAGCGCAAAACACAAAATCGAGACCCGATGCCACTCCGGTGCCGCCGAAAACGAGTCCGGAAGCGCAAAACATGAAAACGGACCCGACACCCCGGGATCAAGCGAAAACTTTTAGTCCGGCGCGCAAAACATGAAAACGAGACCCGACGCACTCGGCCGCCGAAAATGATTCCGGGAGCGCAAAACATGAAAACGGGACCCGAAGCCCTCTTTACCGCCGAAACAAGTCCGGAATACATGAAAACGAGACCGAAGCCCTCGAACCGTCGAAAACGAGTCTAGGAGCGCAAAACATTAAAACGGACCCGACGCCCTAAGTACCGCCGAAAACGAGTCAGGGAGCGCAAAACATGAAAACGGACACGACGCCCTCGGAACCGCCGAAAACGAGTCCGGAGCGCAAAACATGAAAACGGGACACGACGCCCTCGGAACCGCCGAAAACGAGTCCGGAGCGCAAAACATGAAAACGGGACCGACGCCCTCGGAACCGCCGAAAATGAGTCCGGAGCGCAAAACATGAAAACGGGACCCGACGCCCTCGGAACCGCCGAAAATGAGTCCGGGCGCAAAACATGAAAACGGGACCCGACGCCTTCGGAACCGCCGAAAATGAGTCCGGGAGCGTAAAACACAAACATGAAAACAAGTCCGGGCGCGCAAAACATGAAAACGGGACCCGACGCCTCGGGAACGTACCCGCCGAAAATAAGTCCGGGCACGCAAGGGATGAAAACGGGACCCAACGCCCTCGCTACCGCCGAAAACGAGTCCGGGCGCACAAAACATGAAAACGGGACCCGACGCCATCGGAACCGCCGAAAACGAGTCCGGGCGCGCAAAACATGAAAATGGGACCCAACGCCCTCGGAACCGCCGAAAATCATTCCGGAGCGCAAAGCATGAAAACGGACCCGACGCCCTTCGAACCGCCGAAAATGAGTCCGGAGCGCAAAACAAAACACAAACACGAAAACAAGTCCGGCGCGCAAAACATGAAAACGGGACCCGACGCCTTGGGAACAGCCGAAAATAAGTTCCGGCACGCAAGGGGTGAAAACGGGACCCGACGCCCTCGGTACCGCCGAAAACGAGTCCGGGCGCACAAAACTTGAAAACGGGACTCGACGCCATCGGAACCGCCGAAAATGAGTCCGGGAGCGCAAAACTTGAAAACGGGACCCGACGCCCCAGGAACCGCCGAGAATGAGTCCGGCAGCGCAAAACATGAAAACGGGACCCGACGCCCTCGGTACCGCCGAAAATCGAGTATGGGAGCACAAAATATGAAAACGGGACCCGACGCCCTCGGAACCGCCGAAACCCAGTCCGGGCGCGCAAAACATGAAAAAGGGACCCGACGCCCTCGGTACCCAAAAAAATATGTCCGGGAGCGGAAAACATGAAAACGAGATCGTAAGCCCTCGGTATAGCCGAAAATGAGTCTGGGAGCGCAAAACATGAAAATGGGACCCGACGCCAACGGTACCGCTGAAAACGAGTCCGGGCGCGCAAAACATGAAAACGAGACCCAACGCCTTCGGAATCGCCGAAAACGAGTCCGGGAGCGCAAAACATGAAAATGGGACACAACGCCCTCGGAACCGCCGAAAATGAGTCCGGGAGCGCAAAACATGAAAACGGGACACGACGCCCTCGGAACCGCCGAAAACGAGTCCGGGAGAGCAAAACATGAAAACGGGACCCGACGCCCTCGGAACCGCTGAAAATGATTTTGGGAGCGCAAAACACAAAATCGAGACCCGATGCCAACGCTACCGCCGAAAACGAGTCCGGAAGCGTAAAACATGAAAACGGGACCCGACACACTGGGAACCGCCGAAATCTAGTCCGGGCGCGCGAATCATGAAAACGGGACCCGACGCACTCGGCTCCTCTGAAAATGATTCCGGGAGCGCAAAACATGAAAACGGGACACGAAGCCCTCTTTACCGCCGAAACAAGTCCGGGCGCGCAATACATGAAAACGAGACCCGAAGCCCTCGAAACCGTCGAAAACGAGTCCGGGAGCGCAAAACATTAAATCGGGACCCGACACCCTAAGTACCGCCGAAAACGAATCAGGGAGCGCAAAACATGAAAACGGCACCCGACGCCCTCGGAACCGCCGAAAACGAGTCCGGGCGCGCAAAACATGATAACGGTACCGGATGCCCTCGCTACCGCCGAAAATGAGTTCGGGCGCGCAAAACATTAAAACGGGACCGGACGCCCTCGGAACCGCCGAACACGAGTCCGGGCATCAAAGACTTGAAAACGGTACCCGACGCACTCGGCACCGCCGAAAATGAGTTCGGAGCGCAAAATATGAAAACGGGACCCGAAGACCTCTTTACCGCCGAAAACGAGTCCGGGCGCGCAAAACATGAAAACAGGATCAGATGCCCTAGGTACCGCCGAGAACGAGTTCGGGAACGAAAAACATGAAAACGGGACCCGACGCCCTCGGTACCGCCGAAAACGAGTCCGGGAGCGCAAAACATGAAAACGGGACCCGACGCCCTCGGAACCGCCGAAAACGAGTCCGGGAGCGCAAAACATGAAAACGGGTCACGACGCCCTCGGAACCGCCGAAAACGAGTCCTGGAGAGCAAAACATGAAAACGGGACCTGACGCCCTCGGAACCGCCGAAAATGAGTCCGGGAGCGCAAAACACAAAATCGAGACCCGATGCCAACGGTACCGCCGAAAACGAGTCCGGAAGCGCAAAACATGAAAACGGGACCCGACACACTGGGAACAATCGACTTCTAGTCCGGGCGCGCAAAACATGAAAACGAGACCCGACGCACTCGGCTCCTCTCAAAATGATTCTGGTAGCGCAAAATAGGAAAACGGGACCCGAAGCCCTCTTTACCGCCGAAACAAGTCCGGAATACATGAAAACGAGACCCGAAGCCCTCAGAACCGACGAAAACGAGTCTAGGAGCGCAAAACATTAAAACGGGACCCGACGCCCTAAGTACCGTCGAAAACGAGTCAGGGAGCGCAAAACATGAAAACGGCACCCGACGCCCTCGGAACCGCCGAAAATGAGTCCGGGAGCGCAAAACATGAGAACGGGACCCGACACTTTGGGAACCGCCGAAATCTAGTCCGGGAGCGCAAAACATGAAAACGGGACACGACGCCCTCGGGACCGCAGAAAACGAGTCCTGGAGAACAAAACATGAAAACGGGACCCGACGCCCTCGGGACCGCCGAAAATGAGTCCGGGAGCGCAAAACACAAAATCGAGACCCGATGCCAACGGTACCGCCGAAAACGAGTCCGGAAGCGCAAAACATGAAAACGGGACCCGACACTCTGAGAACCGCCGAAATCTAGTCCGGGCGCGCAAGACATGAAAACGGGACCCGACGCACTCGGCTCCTCTGAAAATGATTCCGGTAGCGCAAAATTGGAAAACGGGACCCGAAGCCCTCTTTACCGCCGAAACAAGTCCGGAATACATGAAAACGAGACCCGAAGCCCTCAGAACCGACGAAAACGAGTCTAGGAGCGCAAAACATTAAAACGGGACCCGACGCCCTAAGTACCGCCGAAAACGAGTCAGGGAGCGCAAAACATGAAAACGGCACCCGACGCCCTCGGAACCGCCGAAAACGAGTCCGGGAGCGCAAAACATGAAAACGGGACACGACGCCCTCGGAACCGCCGAAAACGAGTCCTGGAGAGCAAAACATGAAAACGGGACCCGACGCACTCGGAACCGCCGAAAATGAGTCCGGGAGCGCAAAACATGAAAACGGGACCCGACGCCCTCGGAACCGCCGAAAATCATTCCGGGAGCGCAAAACATGAAAATGGGACCCGACGCCTTCGGAACCGCCGAAAATGAGTCCGGGAGCGTAAAACACAAACATGAAAACAAGTCCGGGCGCGCAAAACATGAAAACGGGACCCGACGCCTTGGGAACAGCCGAAAATAAGTCCGGGCACTCAAGGGATGAAAACGGGACCCAACGCCCTCGGTACCGCCGAAAACGAGTCCGGGCGCACAAAACTTGAAAACGGGACCCGACGCCATCGGAACCGCCGAAAACGAGTCCGGGCGCGCAAAACATGAAAATGGGACCCAACGCCCTCGGAACCGCCGAAAATCATTCCGGGAGCGCAAAGCATGAAAACGGGACCTGACGCCTTCGGAACCGCCGAAAATGAGTCCGGGAGCGCAAAACACAAACACGAAAACAAGTCCGGCGCGCAAAACATGAAAACGGGACCCGACGCCTTGGGAACAAAAAAAATAAGTTCCGGCACGCAAGGGGTGAAAACGGGACCCGACGCCCTCGGTACCGCCGAAAACGAGTCCGGCGCACAAAACTTGAAAACGGGACCCGACGCCATCGGAACCGCCGAAAATGAGTCCGGGAGCGCAAAACTTGAAAACGGGACCCGACGCCCAAGGAACCGCCGAGAATGAGTCCGGCAGCGCAAAACATGAAAACGGGACCCGACGCCCTCGCTACCGCCGAAACGAGTATGGGAGCACAAAATATGAAAACGGGACCCGACGCCCTCGGAACCGTCGAAACCCAGTCCGGGCGCGCAAAACATGAAAAAGGGACCCGACGCCCTCGGTACCCCAAAAAATATGTCCGGGAGCGGAAAACATGAAAACGAGATCGTACGCCCTCGGTATAGCCGAAAATGAGTCTGGGAGCGCAAAACATGAAAATGGGACCCGACGCCATCGGTACCGCTGAAAACGAGTCCGGGCGCGCAAAACATGAAAACGAGACCCAACGCCCTCGGAATCGCCGAAAACGAGTCCGGGAGCGCAAAACATGAAAACGGGACACAACGCCCTCGGAACCGCCGAAAATGAGTCCGGGAGCGCAAAACATGAAAACGGGACACGACGCCCTCGGAACCGCCGAAAACGAGTCCGGGAGAGCAAAACATGAAAACGGGACCCGACGCCCTCGGAACCGCCGAAAATGAGTCCGGGAGCGCAAAACACAAAATCGAGACCCGATGCCAACGGTACCGCCGAAAACGAGTCCGGAAGCGTAAAACATGAAAACGGGACCCGACACACTGGGAACCGCCGAAATCTAGTCCGGGCGCGCGAATCATGAAAACGGGACCCAACGCACTCGGCTCCTCTGAAAATGATTCCGGGAGCGCAAAACATGAAAACGGGACACGAAGCCCTCTTTACCGCCGAAACAAGTCCGGGCGCGCAATACATGAAAACGAGACCCGAAGCCCTCGAAACCGTCGAAAACGAGTCCGGGAGCGCAAAACATTAAATCGGGACCCGACACCCTAAGTACCGCCGAAAACGAATCAGGGAGCGCAAAACATGAAAACGGCACCCGACGCCCTCGGAACCGCCGAAAACGAGTCCGGGCGCGCAAAACATGATAACGGTACCGGATGCCCTCGCTACCGCCGAAAATGAGTCCGGGCGCGCAAAACATTAAAACGGGACCGGACGCTCTCGGAACCGCCGAACACGAGTCCGGGCATCAAAGACTTGAAAACGGTACCCGACGCACTCGCACCGCCGCCGAAATGAGTTCGGGAGCGCAAAATATGAAAACGGACCCGAAGACCTCTTTACCGCCGAAAACGAGTCCGGCGCGCAAAACATGAAAACGGGATCGATGCCCTAGTACCGCCGAGAACGAGTTCGGGAACGAAAAACATGAAAACGGGACCCGACGCCCTCGTGCACGCCAAAAACGAGTCTGGGAGTGCAAAACATGAAAACGGGACCCGACGCCCTCGGAACCGCCGAAAACGAGTCCGGGAGCGCAAAACATGAAAACGGGTCACGACGCCCTCGGAACCGCCGAAAACGAGTCCGGGAGAGCAAAACATGAAAACGGGACCCGACGCCCTCGGAACCGCTGAAAATGAGTCCGGGAGCGCAAAACACAAAATCGAGACCCGATGCCAACGGTACCGCCGAAAACGAGTCCGGAAGCGTAAAACATGAAAACGGGACCCGACACACTAGGAACCGCCGAAATCTAGTCCGGGCGCGCAAATCATGAAAACGGGACCCGACGCACTCGGCTCCTTTGAAAATGATTCCGGGAGCGCAAAACATGAAAACGGGACCCGAAGCCCTCTTTACCGCCGAAACAAGTCCGGGCGCGCAATACATGAAAACGAGACCCGAAGCCCTCGGAACCGTCGAAAACGAGTCTAGGAGCGCAAAACATTAAAACGGGACCCGACGCCCTAAGTACCGTCGAAAACGAGTCAGGGAGCGCAAAACATGAAAACGGCACCCGACGCCCTCGGAACCGCCGAAAACGAGTCCGGGAGCGCAAAACATGAAAACGGGACACGACGCCTCGGAACCGCCGAAAACGAGTCCTGGAGAGCAAAACATGAAAACGGCAACCGACGCCCTCGGAACCGCCGAAAACGAGTCCGGGAGCGCAAAACATGAAAACGGCAACCGACGCCCTCGGAACCGCCGAAAACGAGTCTGGGAGCGCAAAACATGAAAACGGGACACGACGCCCTCGGAACCGCCGAAAACGAGTCCTTGAGAGCAAAACATGAAAACGGGACCCGACGCCCTCGGAACCGCTGAAAATGAGTCCGGGAGCGCAAAACACAAAATCGAGACCCGATGCCAACGGTACCGCCGAAAACGAGTCCGGAAGCGCAAAACATGAAAACGGGACCCGACACACTGGGAACCGCCGAAATCTAGTCCGGACGAGCAAAACATGAAAACGGGACCCGACGCACTCGGCTCCTCTGAAAATGATTCCGGGAGCGCAAAACATGAAAACGGGACACGAAGCCCTCTTTACCGCCGAAACAAGTCCGGGCGCGCAATACATGAAAACGAGACCCGAAGCCCTCGGAACCGTCGAAAACGAGTCCGGGAGCGCAAAACATTAAATCGGGACCCGACACCCTAAGTACCACCGAAAACGAATCAGGGAGCGCAAAACATGAAAACGGCACCCGACGCCCTCGGAACCGCCGAAAACGAGTCCGGGCGCGCAAAACATGATAACGGTACCGGATGCCCTCGGTACCGCCGAAAATGAGTCCGGGCGCGCAAAACATTAAAACGGGACCCGACGCCCTCGGAACCGCCGAACACGAGTCCGGGCATCAAAGACTTGAAAACGGGACCCGAAGACCTCTTTACCGCCGAAAACGAGTCCGGGCGCGCAAAACATGAAAACGGGATCAGATGCCCTAGGTACCGCCGAGAACGAGTTCGGGAACGAAAAACATGAAAACGGGACCCGACGCCCTCGGTACCGCCGAAAACGAGTCCGGGAGCGCAAAACATGAAAACGGGACCCGACGCCCTCGGAACCGCCGAAACGAGTCCGGGAGCGCAAAACATGAAAACGGGACCCGACGCCCTCGGAACCGCCAAGAACGAGTCCGGGCGCGCAAAACATGAAAAAGGGACCCGACGCCCTCGGTACCCCCAAAAATATGTGTGGGAGCGGAAAACATGAAAACGAGATCGTACGCCCTCGGTACCGCCGAAAATGTGTCCGGGCGCCCAAAACATGAAATCGGGACCCAACGCCCTCGGAACCGCCGAAAATCATTCCGGGAGCGCAAAACAGAAAACGGGACCCGACGCCTTCGGAACCGCCGAAAATGAGTCCGGGAGCGCAAATCACAAACACGAAAACAAGTCCGGGCGCGCAAAACATGAAAACGGGACCCGACGCCTTGGGAACCGCCGAAAATAAGTCCGGGCACGCAAGGGATGAACATGGGACCCGACGCCATCGGAACCGCCGAAAACGAGTCCGGGCGCGCAAAATATGTAAACGGGACCCGACGCCCTCGGAACTGCCGAAAATCATTCCGGGAGCGCAAAACATGAAAACGGTACCCGACGCCTTCGGAACCGCCAAAAATGAGTCCGGGAGCGCAAAACACAAACACGAAAACAAGTCCGGGCGCGTAAAACATGAAAACGGGACCCGACGCCTTGGGAACAGCCGAAAATAAGTCCGGGCACGCAAGGGATGAAAATGAGACCCGACGCCCTCGCTACCGCCGAAAACGAGTCCGGGCGCACAAAACTTGAAAACGGGACCCGACGCCATCGGAACCGCCGACAATGAGTCCGGGAACGCAAAACTTGAAAATGGGACCCGACGCCCAAGGAACCGCCGAGAATGAGTCCGGCAGCGCAAAACATGAAAACGGGACCCGACGCCCTCGGTACCGCCGAAAACGAGTATGGGAGCACAAAATATGAAAACGGGACCCGACGCCCTCGTACCCCAAAAAATATGTCCGGGAGCGGAAAACATGAAAACGAGATCGCACGCCCTCGGTACGGTCGAAAATGAGTCCGGGAGCGCAAAACATGAAAATGGGACCCGACGCCATCGGTACCGCTGAAAACGAGTCCGGGCACGCAAAACATGAAAACGAGACCCGACGCCCTCGAACCGCCGAAAACGAGTCCGGGAGCGCAAAACATGAAAACGGGACACGACGCCCTCGGAACCGCCGAAAACGAGTCCGGGAGCGCAAAACATGAAAACGGGACACGACGCCCTCGGAACCGCCGAAAACGAGTCCGGGAGAGCAAAACATGAAAATGGGACCCGACGCCCTCGGAACCGTCGAAAATGAGTCCGGGAGCGCAAAACACAAAATCGAGACCCGATGCCAACGGTCCTGCCGAAAACGAGTCCGGAAGCGCAAAACATGAAAACGGGACCCGACACTTTGGGAACCGCCGAAATCTAGTCCGGGCGCGCAAGACATGAAAACGGGACCCGACGCACTCGGCTCCTCAGAAAATGATTCCGGTAGCGTAAAACATGAAAACGGGACCCGAAGCCCTCTTTACCGCCGAAAAAAGTCCGGAATACATGAAAACGAGACCCGAAGCCCTCGGAACCGTCGAAAACGAGTCTAGGAGCGCAAAACATTAAAACGGGACCCGACGCCCTAAGTATCGTCGAAAACTAGTCAGGGAGCGCAAAACATGAAAACGGCACCCGACGCCCTCGGAACCGCCGAAAACGAGTTCGGGAGCGCAAAACATGAAAACGGGACACGACGCCCTCGGAACCGCCGAAAACGAGTCCTGGAGAGCAAAAAATGAAAACGAGACCCGACGCCCTCGGAACCGCCGAAAATGAGTCCGGGAGCGCAAAACATAAAATCAAGACCCGATGCCAACGGTACCGCCGAAACAAGTCCGGAATACATGAAAACGAGACCCGAAGCCCTCGGAACCGTCGAAAACGAGTCTAAGAGCGCAAAACATTAAAACGGGACCCGACGCCCTAAGTACCGCCGAAAACGAGTCGGGGAGCGCAAAACATGAAAACGGCACCCGACGCCCTCGGAACCGCCGAAAACGAGTCCGGAGCGCAAAACATGAAAACGGGACACGACGCCCTCGGAACCGCCGAAAATGAGTCCTGGAGAGCAAAACATGAAAACGGGACCCGACGCCCTCGGAACCGCCGAAAATGAGTCCGGGAGCGCAAAACACAAAATCGAGACCCGATGCCAACGGTACCGCCGAAAACGAGTCCGGAAGCGCAAAACATGAAAACGGGACCCGACACTTTGGGAACCGCCGAAATCTAGTCCGGGCGCGCAAAACATGAAAACGGGACCCGACGCACTCGGCTCCTCTGAAAATGATTCCGGGAGCGCAAAACATGAAAACGGGACCCGAAGCCCTCTTTACCGCCGAAACACGTCCGGAATACATGAAAACGAGACCCGAAGCCCTCGGAACCGACGAAAACGAGTCCGGAGCGCAAAACATTAAAACGGGACCCGACGCCCTAAGTACCGCCGAAAACGAGTCGGGGAGCGCAAAACATGAAAACGGCACCCGACGCCCTCGGGCCGCCGCCGAAAACGAGTCCGGAGCGCAAAACATGAAAACGAGACACGACGCCCTCGGACCGCGAAAACGAGTCCCGAGAGCAAAACATGAAAACGGGACCCGACGCCCTCGGAACCGCCGAAAATGAGTCCGGAGCGCAAAACACAAAATCGAGACCCGATGCCAACGGTACCGCCGAAAACGAGTCCGGAAGCGCAAAACATGAAAACGGGACCCGACACTTTGGGAACCGCCGAAATCTAGTCCGGGCGCGCAAAACATGAAAACGGGACCCGACGCACTCGGCTCTCCGAAAATGATTCCGGGAGCGCAAAACATGAAAACGGGACCCGAAGCCCTCTTTACCGCCGAAACAAGTCCGGAATACATGAAAACGAGACCCGAAGCCCTCAGAACCGACGAAAACGAGTCTAGGAGCGCAAAACATTAAAACGGGACCCGACGCCCTAAGTACCGCCGAAAACGAGTCAGGGAGCGCAAAACATGAAAACGGCACCCGACGCCCTCGGAACCGCCGAAAACGAGTCCGGGAGCGCAAAACATGAAAACGGGACACGACGCCCTCGGAACCGCCGAAAATGAGTCCTGGAGAGCAAAACATGAAAACGGGACCCGACGCCCTCGGAACCGCCGAAAATGAGTCCGGGAGCGCAAAACACAAAATCGAGACCCGATGCCAACGGTACCGCCGAAAACGAGTCCGGAAGCGCAAAACATGAAAACGGGACCCGACACACTGGGATCAAGCGACTTCTAGTCCGGGCGCGCAAAACATGAAAACGAGACCCGACGCACTCGGCTCCTTTGAAAATGATTCCGGAGCGCAAAACATGAAAACGGGACCCGAAGCCCTCTTTACCGCCGAAACAAGTCCGGAATACATGAAAACGAGACCCGAAGCCCTCGGAACCGTCGAAAACGAGTCTAGGAGCGCAAAACATTAAAACGGGACCCGACGCCCTAAGTACCGCCGAAAACGAGTCCGGGAGCGCAAAACATGAAAACGGCACCCGACGCCCTCGGAACCGCCGAAAATGAGTCCGGGAGCGCAAAACAAGAAAACGGGACACGACGCCCTCGGAACCGCCGAAAACGAGTCCGGGAGAGCAAAAAATGAAAACGGGACCCGACGCCCTCGGAACCGCCGAAAATGAGTCCGGGAGCGCAAAACACAAAATCGAGACCCGATGCCAACGGTACGCCCAAACGAGTCCGGAGCGCAAAACATGAAAACGGGACCCGACACAAACGGGAACAACCGACTTCTAGTCCGGGCGCGCAAAACATGAAAACGAGACCCGACGCACTCGGCTCCTCTGAAAATGATTCCGGGAGCGCAAAACATGAACACGGGACCCGAAGCCCTCTTTACCGCCGAAACAAGTCCGGAATACATGAAAACGAGACCCGAAGCCCTCGGAACCGTCGAAAACGAGTCTAGGAGCGCAAAACATTAAAACGGGACCCGACGCCCTAAGTACCGCCGAAAACGAGTCCGGGAGCGCAAAACATGAAAACGACACCCGACGCCCTCGGAACCGCCGAAAACGAGTCCGGAGCGCAAAACATGAAAACGGGACACGACGCCCTCGGAACCGCCGAAAACGAGTCCGGAGCGCAAAACATGAAAACGGGACACGACGCCCTCGGAACCGCCGAAAACGAGTCCCGGAGAGCAAAACATGAAAACGGGACCCGACGCCCTCGGAACCGCCGAAAATGAGTCCGGGAGCGCAAAACATGAAAACGAGACCCGACACTCTGAGAACCACCGAAATCTAGTCCGGGCGCGCAAGACATGAAAACGGGACCCGACGCACGCGGCTCCTCTGAAAATGATTCCGGTAGCGCAAAACAGGAAAACGGGGCCCGAAGCCCTCTTTACCGCCGAAATAAGTCCGGAATACATGAAAACGAGACCCGAAGCCCTCAGAACCGACGAAAACGAGTCTAGGAGCGCAAAACATTAAAACGGGACCCGACGCCCTAAGTACCGCCGAAAACGAGTCCGGGAGCGCAAAACATGAAAACGGCACCCGACGCCCTCGGAACCGCCGAAAACGAGTCCGGGAGCGCAAAACATGAAAACGAGACACGACGCCCTCGGAACCGCAGAAAACGAGTCCGGGAGAGCAAAACATGAAAACGGGACCCGACGCCTCGGAACCGCCGAAAATGAGTCCGGGAGCGCAAAACACAAAATCGAGACCCGATGCCAACGGTACCGCCGAAAACGAGTCCGGAAGCACAAAACATGAAAACGGGACCCGACGCCTTCGGAACCGCCGAAATCTAGTCCGGGCGCGCAAGACATGAAAACGGAACCCGACGCACTCGGCTCCTCTGAAAATGATTCCGGTAGCGCAAAACAGAAAAACGGGACCCGAAGCCCTCTTTACCGCCGAAACAAGTCCGGAATACATGAAAACGAGACCCGAAGCCCTCAGAACCGACGAAAACGAGTCTAGGAGCGCAAAACATTAAAACGGGACCCGACGCCCTAGGAACCGCCGAAAACGAGTCCGGGAGAGCAAAACATGAAAACGGGACACGACGCCCTCGGAACCGCCGAAAATGAGTCCTGGAGAGCAAAACATGAAAACGGGACCCGACGCCCTCGGAACCGCCGAAAATGAGTCCGGGAGCGCAAAACACAAAATCGAGACCCGATGCCAACGGTACCGCCGAAAACGAGTCCGGAAGCGCAAAACATGAAAACGGGACCCGACACACTGGGATCAAGGGACTTCTAGTCCGGGCGCGCAAAACATGAAAACGAGACCCGACGCACTCGGCTCCTTTGAAAATGATTCCGGGAGCGCAAAACATGAAAACGGGACCCGAAGCCCTCTTTACCGCCGAAACAAGTCCGGAATACATGAAAACGAGACCCGAAGCCCTCGGAACCGTCGAAAACGAGTCTAGGAGCGCAAAACATTAAAACGGGACCCGACGCCCTAAGTACCGCCGAAAACGAGTCAGGGAGCGCAAAACATGAAAACGGCACCCGACGCCCTCGGAACCGCCGAAAATGAGTCCGGGAGCGCAAAACAAGAAAACGGGACACGACGCCCTCGGAACCGCCGAAAACGAGTCCTGGAGAGCAAAAAATGAAAACGGGACCCGACGCCCTCGGAACCGCCGAAAATGAGTCCGGGAGCGCAAAACACAAAATCGAGACCCGATGCCAACGGTACCGCCGAAAACGAGTCCGGAAGCGCAAAACATGAAAACGGGACCCGACACAGTGGGAACAACCGACTTCTAGTCCGGGCGCGCAAAACATGAAAACGAGACCCGACGCACTCGGCTCCTCTGAAAATGATTCCGGGAGCGCAAAACATGAACACGGGACCCGAAGCCCTCTTTACCGCCGAAACAAGTCCGGAATACATGAAAACGAGACCCGAAGCCCTCGGAACCGTCGAAAACGAGTCTAGGAGCGCAAAACATTAAAACGGGACCCGACGCCCTAAGTACCGCCGAAAACGAGTCAGGGAGCGCAAAACATGAAAACGGCACCCGACGCCCTCGGAACCGCCGAAAACGAGTCCGGGAGCGCAAAACATGAAAACGGGACACGACGCCCTCGGAACCTTCGAAAACGAGTCCGGGAGCGCAAAACATGAAAACGGGACACGACGCCCTCGGAACCGCCGAAAACGAGTCCGGGAGAGCAAAACATGAAAACGGGACCCGACGCCCTCGAAACCGCCGAAAATGAGTCCGGGAGCGCAAAACATGAAAACGGGACCCGACACTCTGAGAACCGCCGAAATCTAGTCCGGGCGCGCAAGACATGAAAACGGGACCCGACGCACGCAGCTCCTCTGAAAATGATTCCGGTAGCGCAAAACAGGAAAACGGGGCCCGAAGCCCTCTTTACCGCCGAAATAAGTCCGAATACATGAAAACGAGACCCCGAAGCCCTCGAACCGACGAAAACGAGTCTAGGAGCGCAAAACATTAAAACGGGACCCGACGCCCTAAGTACCGCCGAAAACGAGTCAGGGAGCGCAAAACATGAAAACGGCACCCGACGCCCTCGGAACCGCCGAAAACGAGTCCGGGAGCGCAAAACATGAAAACGAGACACGACGCCCTCGGAACCGCCGAAAACGAGTCCTGGAGAGCAAAACATGAAAACGGGACCCGACGCCCTCGGAACCGCCGAAAATGAGTCCGGGAGCGCAAAACACAAAATCGAGACCCGATGCCAACGGTACCGCCGAAAACGAGTCCGGAAGCACAAAACATGAAAACGGGACCCGACGCCTTCGGAACCGCCGAAATCTAGTCCGGGCGCGCAAGACATGAAAACGGAACCCGACGCACTCGGCTCCTCTGAAAATGATTCCGGTAGCGCAAAACAGAAAAACGGGACCCGAAGCCCTCTTTACCGCCGAAACAAGTCCGGAATACATGAAAACGAGACCCGAAGCCCTCAGAACCGACGAAAACGAGTCTAGGAGCGCAAAACATTAAAACGGGACCCGACGCCCTAGAACCGCCGAAAACGAGTCCGGGAGCGCAAAACATGAAAACGGGACACGACGCCCTCGGAACCGCCGAAAATGAGTCCTGGAGAGCAAAACATGAAAACGGGACCCGACGCCCTCGGAACCGCCGAAAATGAGTCCGGGAGCGCAAAACACAAAATCGAGACCCGATGCCAACGGTACCGCCGAAAACGAGTCCGGAAGCGCAAAACATGAAAACGGGACCCGACACACTGGGATCAAGGGACTTCTAGTCCGGGCGCGCAAAACATGAAAACGAGACCCGACGCACTCGGCTCCTTTGAAAATGATTCCGGGAGCGCAAAACATGAAAACGGGACCCGAAGCCCTCTTTACCGCCGAAACAAGTCCGGAATACATGAAAACGAGACCCGAAGCCCTCGAACCGTCGAAAACGAGTCTAGGAGCGCAAAACATTAAAACGGGACCCGACGCCCTAAGTACCGCCGAAAACGAGTCGGGGAGCGCAAAACATGAAAACGGCACCCGACGCCCTCGAACCGCCGAAAATGAGTCCGGGCGCAAAACAAGAAAACGGGACACGACGCCCTCGGACCGCCGAAAACGAGTCCCGGAGAGCAAAAAATGAAAACGGGACCCGACGCCCTCGGAACCGCCGAAAATGAGTCCGGAGCGCAAAACACAAAATCGAGACCCGATGCCAACGTATCGCCGAAAACGAGTCCGGAAGCGCAAAACATGAAAACGGGACCCGACACAGTGGGAACAACCGACTTCTAGTCCGGGCGCGCAAAACATGAAAACGAGACCCGACGCACTCGGCTCCTCTGAAAATGATTCCGGGAGCGCAAAACATGAACACGGGACCCGAAGCCCTCTTTACCGCCGAAACAAGTCCGGAATACATGAAAACGAGACCCGAAGCCCTCGGAACCGTCGAAAACGAGTCTAGGAGCGCAAAACATTAAAACGGGACCCGACGCCCTAAGTACCGCCGAAAACGAGTCAGGGAGCGCAAAACATGAAAACGGCACCCGACGCCCTCGGAACCTTCGAAAACGAGTCCGGGAGCGCAAAACATGAAAACGGGACACGACGCCCTCAGAACCTTCGAAAACGAGTCCGGAGCGCAAAACATGAAAACGGGACACGACGCCCTCGGAACCGCCGAAAACGAGTCCTGGAGAGCAAAACATGAAAACGGGACCCGACGCCCTCGAAACCGCCGAAAATGAGTCCGGGAGCGCAAAACATGAAAACGGGACCCGACACTCTGAGAACCGCCGAAATCTAGTCCGGGCGCGCAAGACATGAAAACGGGACCCGACGCACGCAGCTCCTCTAAAAATGATTCCGGTAGCGCAAAACAGGAAAACGGGGCCCGAAGCCCTCTTTACCGCCGAAATAAGTCCGGAATACATGAAAACGAGACCCGAAGCCCTCGAACCGACGAAAACGAGTCTAGGAGCGCAAAACATTAAAACGGGACCCGACGCCCTAAGTACCGCCGAAAACGAGTCAGGGAGCGCAAAACATGAAAACGGCACCCGACGCCCTCGAACCGCCGAAAACGAGTCCGGGAGCGCAAAACATGAAAACGGGACACGACGCCCTCGGAACCGTCGAAAACGAGTCCGGGAGAGCAAAACATGAAAACGGGACCCGACGCCCTCGGAACCGCCGAAAATGAGTCCGGGAGCGCAAAACACAAAATCGAGACCCGATGCCAACGGTACCGCCGAAAACGAGTCCGGGAGCGCAAAACATGAAAACGGGACCCGACGCCTTCGGAACCGCCGAAAACGAGTCCGGGAGCGCAAAACATGAAAACGGGACCTGACGCCATCGGTACCGCCGAAACCGAGTTCGGGCATCCGAAACTTGAAAACGGTACCCGACGACATCGGTACCGCCGAAAACGAGTTCGGGAGCGCAAAATATAAAAACGGGACCCGAAAACGAGTCCGGTCTCGCAAAACATGAAAACAGGATCAGATGCCCTAGGTACCGCCGAGAACGAGTCCGGGAGCGAAAAACATGAAAACGGACCCGACGCCCTCGGAACCGCCGAAAATGAGTCCGGTGCGCAAAACATGAAAACGGGACCCGACGCCCTCGGAACCGCCGAAAACGAGTCTGGGAGCGCAAAACATCAAAACGAGACCCGACAAACTCGGAACCGCCGAAAACGAGGCCGGAGCGCAAAACATGAAAACGAGACTTGACGCCCTCGGAACCGCCAAAAATGAGTCCGGGAGCGCAAAACACAAAAACGGGACCCGATGCCAACGGTACCGCCGAAAACGAGTCCGTGCGCGGAAAACATGAAAATGGGAACCGACGCCCTCGGAACCACCGAAAATGAGTCTGGGTGCGCAAAACGTGAAAACGGGACCCAACGCCCTCGCTACCGCCGGAAACGACTCCGGGCGCGCAAAACATGAAAACCGGACCCGACATCCTCGGAACCGCCGAAAATGAGTCTGGGCGCTCAAAACATGAAAACAGGACCCGATGCCCTCGGTACCGCCGAAAACGAGTCCGGAGCGCAAAACATGAAAATGGGACCTCACTCCCTCGGTACCGCCGAAAACGAGTTCGGGCGCGCAAAACATGAAAACGGGAGCCGACGCCCTCGGAACCGCCGAACATGAGTCCGGGAGCGCAAAACACAAACACGAAAATAAGTCTGGGCGCGCAAAACGTGAAAACGGGACCCAACGCCCTCGGTACCGCCGGAAACGACTCCGGGTGCGCAAAACATGAAAACCGGACCCGACATCCTCTGAACCGCCGAACACGAGTCCGGGCGCTCAAAACATGAAAACAGGACCCGACGCCCTCGCTACCGCCGAAAACGAGTCCGGGAGCGCAGAACATGAAAACGGGACCCGACGCCTTCGGAACCGCCGAACATGAGTCCGGGAGCGCAAAATGCAAACACAAAAATAAGTCCGGGAGCGCAAAACACGAAAACGGGACCCGATGCCAACGGTACCGCCGAAAACGAGTCCGGGCGCGGAAAATATGAAAATGGGACCCGACTCCCTCGGAACCACCGAAAATGAGTCTGGGCGCGCAAAACGTGAAAACGGGACCCAACGCCCTCGGTACCACCGGAAACGACTCCGGGCGCGCAAAACATGAAAACCGGACCCGACATCCTCGAACGCCGAAAACGAGTCCGGGCGCTCAAAACATGAAAACAGGACCCGACGCCCTCGCTACCTCCGAAAACGAGTCTGGGCGCGCAAGACATGAAAACGGGACCCGACGCCCTCAGAACCGCAGAAAACGAGTCCGGGCGCGCAAAACATGAAAACAGGACCGGACGCCCTCGGTACCACCGAAAATGAGTCCGGGCGCGCAAAACATGAAAACGGGACCCGACGCCTTCGGAACCGCCGAACATGAGTCCGGGAGCGCAAAATACAAACACGAAAATAAGTCCGAGCGCGCAAAACATGAAAACGGGACCCGACGCTTTGGGAACAGACGAAAATAAGTACGGGCACGCAAGGTATGAAAACGGGACCCGACGCCCTCGCTACCGCCGAAAACGAGTACGGGCGCACAATACTTGAAAACGGGACCGGACGCCATCGGAACCACTGAAAACGAGTCCGGGAGCGCAAAAGTTGAAATTGGGACCCGACGCCTTACGCCCTAGGTACTCCTAAAAACATGAAAACGGGATTCGACGCCCAAGGTACAGCCGAAAATGAGTCCAGGCGCGTAAAACATGAAAACGGGACGCGACTACCTCGTTACCACCGAAAATGGGTCCGGGAGCGCAAAACATGAAAACGTGACCGACGCACTCGGCACCGCCGAAAACGAGTCCGGGAGCGCAAAACATGAAAACGGGACCCGATGCACTTGGCACCTCCGAAAACGATTCCGGGAGCATAAAATATGAAAACGGGACCCGACGCCCTCGCTACGGCCGAAAAAGTGTCCGGGCGCGCAATACAAGAAAACGGGACCCGATGCCCTCGGTACCGTCGAAAACGAGTCCGGGAGCGCAAAACATGAAAACGGACCCGACGCCCTAGTACCGTCGAAAATGAGTCCGGGCGCGCAAAACATGAAAACGGGACCCGACGCCCTCGCTACCGCCGAAAATGTGTCCGGGCGCGCAAGACATGAAATCGGGACCCGACGCCGTCGGAATCGCCGAAAACGACTCCGGCGCGCAAAACATGAAAACGGGACCCGACGCGCTCGGCACCGCTGAAAACGAGTCCGGGAGCGCAAAACATGAAAACGGGACCCGACGCCCTCGGAACAGCGAAAACGAGTCCGGGAGCGCAACACCTGAACACGGGACCCGACGCCCTCGGAACCGTCCAAAACGAGTCCGGGAGCGCAAAACATGAAAACGGGACCCGACCTCCTAGGTACCGTCGAAAACAAGTCCGGCCGCGCAAAATATGAAAACGGGACCCGACACCCTCGGTCCTGCCGAAAATGAGTCCGTGCGCGCAAAACATGAAAACTGGCCCGGACGCACTCGGCACCGCCGAAAACGAGTACGGAGAGCAAAATATGAAAACGGGACCCGACGCCCTCGGTACCGCCGAAAATGAGTCCGGGCGCGCAAAACATGAAAACGGGACCCGACGCCCTAGGTACCGCCGAGAACGAGTCCGGGAGCGTAAAACATGAAAACGGGACCCGATGCACTCAGCATCGCGCAAAACATGAAAACGGGACCCGACGCACTCGACACCTCCGAAAACGATTCCGGGAGCGCAAAACATGAAAACAGGACCGGACGCTCTCGGTACCGCCTAAAATGAGTCCGGGCGCACGAAAAATGAAAACGGGACACGACGCCCTCGGAACCGCCGAAAATAAGTTCGGGCGCGTAAAACCAGAAATCGGGACCCGACACCCTCTGAACCGCCGAAAATGAGTCCGGGCGTGCAAAAACCCGAAAACGGGACCCGAAGCACTCGACACCGCCGAAAACTAGTCCGGAGCGCAAAAACATGAAAACGGGACCCTACGCCCTCTTTACAACCCGAAAACGAGTCCGGGCACGCAAAACATGAAAACGAGACCCGACGGACTCTGCATCGCTGAAAACGAGTCCGAGAGCGCAAAACATGAAAACGGGACCTGACGCCCTCAGAACCACCGAAAACGAGTCTGGGTTCGCAAAACATAAAACGGGATCGTACGCTCTCGCACCGCCCAAAACGAGTCCGGGCGCGCAAATAATGATAACGGGATCGTACGCTCTCGCTACCGCCTAAAACGAGTCCGGGCGCGCAAAAAATGAAAACGGGATCCGACGCCCTCGGCACTACCGAAAATATGTCCCGGACGCGCAAAACATGAAAACGGACCCGACGCCTTCGCACCGCCGCCGAAACGAGTCCAGGAGCGCAAAACATGAAAACGTGACGGACGCACTGGACACTGCCAAAAACGAGTCCAGGAGCGCAAAACATGAAAACTGGACCCGACGCCCTCGGTACCGCCGAAAATGAGTCTAATAGCGCAAAACATGAAAACGGGACCTGAAGCCCTCGGCATCGCCGAAAACGAGTTTGGTAGCGCAAATAATGAAAACGGGACTCGACGTCCTCTGTACCGCCGAAAATGAGTCCGGCGCGCAAAACATGAAAACGGGACCCGACACCCACATGAAAACGGGACGCACCGAAACGAGTCCGGGCGCAAAACATGCAAAAGGGACCCGACGCCCTAGGTACTCCTAAAAACATGAAAACGGGATTCGACGCCCAAGGTACAGCCGAAAATGAGTCCAGGCGCGTAAAACATGAAAACGGGACGCGACTACCTCGTTACCACCGAAAATGGGTCCGGGAGCGCAAAACATGAAAACGTGACCGACGCACTCGGCACCGCCGAAAACGAGTCCGGGAGCGCAAAACATGAAAACGGGACCCGATGCACTTGGCACCTCCGAAAACGATTCCGAGAGCATAAAATATGAAAACGGGACCCGACGCCCTCGGTACGGCCGAAAAAGTGTCCGGGCGCGCAATACAAGAAAACGGGACCCGACGCCCTCGGCACCGTCGAAAACGAGTCCGGGAGCGCAAAACATGAAAACGGGACCCGACGCCCTCAGTACCGCCGAAAATGAGTCCGGGCGCGCAAAACATGAAAACGGGACCCGACGCCCTCGCTACCGCCGAAAATGTGTCCGGGCGCGCAAGACATGAAATCGGGACCCGACGCCATCGGAATCGCCGAAAAAGACTCCGGGCGCGCAAAACATGAAAACGGACCCGACGCGCCGCACCGCTGAAAACGAGTCCGGGAGCGCAAAACATGAAAACGGGACCCGACGCCCTCGGAACAACCGAAAAACGAGTCCGGGAGCGCAACACCTGAACACGGGACCCGACGCCCTCGGAACCGTCCAAAACGAGTCCGGGAGCGCAAAACATGAAAACGGGACCCGACCTCCTAGGTACCGTCGAAAACAAGTCCGGCCGCGCAAAATATGAAAACGGGACCCGACACCCTCGGTACTGCCGAAAATGAGTCCGTGCGCGCAAAACATGAAAACTGGACCGGACGCACTCGGCACCGCCGAAAACGAGTACGGAGAGCAAAATATGAAAACGGGACTCGACGCCCTCGGCGCCGCCGAAAATGAGTCCGGGCGCGCAAAACATGAAAACGGGACCCGACGCCCTAGGTACCGCCGAGAACGAGTCCGAGAGCGTAAAACATGAAAACGGGACCCGATGCACTCAGCATCGCGCAAAACATGAAAACGGGACCCGACGCACTCGACACCTCCGAAAACGATTCCGGGAGCGCAAAACATGAAAACAGGACCGGACGCTCTCGCTACCGCCTAAAATGAGTCCGGGCGCGCGAAAAATGAAAACGGGACACGACGCCCTCGGAACCGCCGAAAATAAGTCCGGGCGCGCAAAACCAAAAATCGGGACCCGACACCCTTGGAACCGCCGAAAATGAGTCCGGGCGTGCAAAAAACCTGAAAACGGGACCCGAAGCACTCGGCACCGCCGAAAACTAGTCCGGGAGCGCAAAAACATGAAAACGGGACCCTACGCCCTCTTTACAGCCGAAAACGAGTCCGGGCACGCAAAACATGAAAACGAGACCCGACGGACTCTGCATCGCTGAAAACGAGTCCGAGAGCGCAAAACATGAAAACGGGACCTGACGCCCTCAGAACCACCGAAAACGAGTCTGGGTTCGCAAAACATAAAAACGGGATCGTACGCTCTCGGTACCGCCCAAAACGAGTCCGGGCGCGCAAATAATGATAACGGGATCGTACGCTCTCGCTACCGCCTAAAACGAGTCCGGGCGCGCAAAAAATGAAAACGGGATCCGACGCCCTCGGCACTACCGAAAATATGTCCCGACGCGCAAAACATGAAAACGGGACCCGACGCCTTCGGCACCGCCGAAAACGAGTCCAGGAGCGCAAAACATGAAAACGTGACGGACGCACTGGACACTGCCAAAAACGAGTCCAGGAGTGCAAAACATGAAAATAGGACCCGACACACTCGGCACCGCCGAAAATGAGTCCGGGCGCGCAATGCATGAAAATTGGACCCGACGCCCTCGGAACCGTCGAAAACAAGTCCGGGAGCGCAAACCATGAAAACCGGACCCAACGCCCTAGGTGAAAACGAGTCCGGGCGCGCAAAACATGAAAACGAGACCCGACGCCCACGGCACCGCCGAAAATGAGTCCGGGCGCGCAATACATGAAAACCGGACCCGACGCCCTCGGAACCGTCGAAAACGAGTCCGGGAGGGCAAAACATGAAAACCGGACTCAACGCCCTAGGTGAAAATGAGTCCGGGCGCGCAAAACATAAAAACGGGACCCGACGCCCTCGCTACCGCCGAAAACGAGTCCGGGCGCGCAAAACATGAAAACGGGACCCGACGCCCTCGGATCCCGAAAATGAGTCCGGGAGCGCAAAGGATGTAAGCTGGACCCGGCGCCCTCGGTACCGCCGAAAACGAGTCCGGGAGCGCAAAAAAAGAAAATGGGACCCGACGCCCTCGGTACCGTCGAAAACGAGTCCGGGAGCTCAAAACATCAAAGCGAGACCCGACGCCCTCGGCACCGCCGAAAATGAGTCCGAGCGCGCAAAACATGAAAACGAGTCCATACGCACTCGGCACCTCTGAAAAAGATTCCGGGAGCGCAAATCATGAAAACGGGACCGACGCCCTCGGTACAGCCCAAAACGAGTCCGGGCGCGCAAGACATTAAAACGGGACCCGACTCCCTCGCGCTGAAAACGAGACCGGGCGCGCAAAACATGAAAACGGGACCCGACACCCTCGCACCGCCGAAATGAGTTCGGGAGCGCAAAACATGAAAACCGGACCCGACGCCCTGCATCCGCCGAAAATGAGTTCGGGAGCGCAAAACATGAAAACTGGACCCGACGCCCTCGGTACCGCCGAAAATGAGTCTAGTAGCGCAAAACATGAAAACGGGACCTGACGCCCTCGGCATCGCCGAAAACGAGTTTGGTAGCGCAAATAATGAAAACGGGACCTGACGCCCTCGGTACCGCCAAAAATGAGTCCGGGAGCGCAAAACATGAAAACGGGACTCGACGTCCTCTGTACCGCTGAAAATGAGTCCGGGCGCGCAAAACATGAAAACGGGACCCGACACCCACGGTACCGCCGAAAACGAGTCCGGGGGCGCAAAACATGCAAAAGGGACCCGACGCCCTAGGTACTCCTAAAAACATGAAAACGGGATCCGACGCCCACGGTACAGCCGAAAATGAGTCCGGGCGCGTAAAACATGAAAACGGGACGCGACGCCCTCGTTACCACCGAAAATGGGTCCGGGAGCGCAAAACATGAAAACGTGACCGACGCACTCGGCACCGCCGAAAACGAGTTCGGGAGCGCAAAACATGAAAACGGGACCCGATGCACTTGGCACCTCCGAAAACGATTCCGGGAGCATAAAATATGAAAACGGGACCCGACGCCCTCGGTACGGCCGAAAAAGTGTCCGGCGCGCAATACAAGAAAACGGGACCCGAAGCCACTCGGTATCGCCGAAAACGAAGCCAAGCGTGCAAAACATGAAAACGGACCCCGACGCCCTAGGTACCGCCGAAAATGAGTCCGGGCGTTCAAAACATGAAAACGGGACCCGACGCCCTCGGCACCTCTGAAAAAACGAGTCCGGGCGCGTAAAACATGAAAACGACACTCGACGTCCTTCGTACCGCCGAAAATGAGTCCGAGCGCGCAAAACATAAAAACGGGACCCGCCACCCTCGGTACCGCCGAAAAAGAGTCCGGGGGCGCAAAACGTGCAAAAGGGACCCGACGCCCTTGGTACTCCCAAAAACATGAAAACGGGACCCGACGCCCTCCGTACAGTCGAAAACGTGTCCGGGCGCGCAAAACATGAAAACGGGACCCGACGCACTCGGCACCGTCGAAAATGAGTCCGGAAGCACAAAACATGAAAACAGGACCTGCCGCCCTCCGTACCGCCAAAAATGATTCCGGACGCGTAAAACATGAAAACGGGACCCGACGCACTCGGCATTGCCGAAAACGAGTCCGGGAACGTAAACCATGAAAAAGGGACCCGACGCCCTCGCACGCGAAACCATCCGGCGCGCAAAACATGAAAACGGGACCCGACGCCCTCGATACCGCCGAAAACGAGTCCGGAGCGCAAAACATGAAAACGGGACCCGACGCCCACGCACCGCCGAAAATGAGTCCGGCGCGCAATACATGAAAACCGGACCCGACGCCCTCGAACCGTCGAAAACAAGTCCGGGAGGGCAAAACATGAAAACCGACCCAACGCCCTAGGTGAAAACGAGTCCGGCGCGCAAAACATAAAACGGACCCGACGCCCTCGTACCGCCGAAACGAGTCCGGCTCGCAAAACATGAAAACGGGACCCGACGCCCTCGCATCGCCGAAAATGAGTCCGGGAGCGCAAAGCATGTAAGCCCGGACCCGCGCCCTCGCACCGCCGAAACGAGTCCGGGAGCGCAAAAAAAGAAAATGGGACCCGACGCCCTCTGCATCGTCGAAAACGAGTCCGGAGCTCAAAACATCAAAGCGAGACCCGACGCCCTCGCACCGCCGAAAATGAGTCCGAGCGCGCAAAACATGAAAACGAGTCCATACGCACTCGCACCTCTCGAAAAAGATTCCGGAGCGCAAATCATGAAAACGGACCGACGCCCTCGCATGTACCCAAAACGAGTCCGGCGCGCAAAACATGAAAACGGACCCGACTCCTCGCATCCGCCGAAAACGAGTCCGGCGCGCAAAACATGAAAACGGGACCCGACACCCTCGCATCCGCCGAAAATGAGTTCGAGAGCGCAAAACATGAAAAACCGGACCCGACGCCCTCGGTACCGCCGAAAATGAGTCTCGTAGCGCAAAACATGAAAACGGGACCTGACGCCCTCGGCAGCGCCGAAAACGAGTCTGGTAGCGCAAATAATGAAAACGGGAGCTGACGCCCTCGGTACCGCCAAAAATGAGTCCGGGCGCGCAAAACATGAAAACGGGACTTGACGTCCTCTGTACCGCCGAAAATGAGTCCGAGCAAGCAAAACATAAAAACGGGACCCGCCACCCTCGGTACCGCCGAAAATGAGTCCGGGGGCGCAAAACGTGCAAAAGGGACCCGACGCCCTTGGTACTCCCAAAAACATGAAAACGGGACCCGACGCCCTCCGTACAGCCGAAAACGTGTCCGGGCGCGCAAAACATGAAAACGGGACCCTACGCACTCGGCACCGTCGAAAATGAGTCCGGAAGCACAAAACATGAAAACAGGACCTTACGCCCTTCCGTACCGCCAAAAATGATTCCGGACGCGCAAAACATGAAAACGGGACCCGACGCACTCGGCACCGCCGAAAACGAGTCCGGGAACGTAAAGCATGAAAAAGGGACCCGACGCCCTCGGTACCGCCGAAAACCAGTCCGGGCGCGCAAAACATGAAAACGGGACCCGACGCCCTCGATACCGCCGAAAACGAGTCCGGGAGCGCAAAACATGAAAACGAGACCCGACGCCCACGGCACCGCCGAAAATGAGTTCGGGCGCGCAATACATGAAAACCGGACCCGACGCCCTCGGAACCGTCGAAAACAAGTCCGGGAGGGCAAAACATGAAAACCGGACCCAACGCCCTAGGTGAAAACGAGTCCGGGCGCGCAAAACATAAAAACGGGACCCGACGCCCTCGGTACCGCCGAAAACGAGTCCGGGCTCGCAAAACATGAAAACGGGACCCGACGCCCTCGGTACCGCCGAAAATGAGTCCGGGAGCGCAAAGCATGTAAGCTGGACCCGGCGCCCTCGTGCACGCCGAAAACGAGTCCGGAGCGCAAAAAAAGAAAATGGGACCCGACGCCCTGCACCGTCGAAAACGAGTCCGGAGCTCAAAACATCAAAGCGAGACCCGACGCCCTCGGCACCGCCGAAAATGAGTCCGAGCGCGCAAAACATGAAAACGAGTCCATACGCACTCGCACCTCGAAAAAGATTCCGGAGCGCAAATCATGAAAACGCCCTCATGACCCCAAAACGAGTCGGCGCGCAAAACATGAAAACGGGACCCGACTCCCCACCGTGCCGAAAACGAGTCCGGGCGCGCAAAACATGAAAACGGGACCCGACACCCTCGGTACCGCCGAAAATGAGTTCGGGAGCGCAAAACATGAAAACTGGACCCGACGCCCTCGACATCGCCGAAAACGAGTCTGGTAGCGCAAATAATGAAAACGGGACCTGACGCCCTCGCTACCGCCAAAAATGAGTCCGGGCGCGCAAAACATGAAAACAGGACTCGACGTCCTTCGTACCGCCGAAAATGAGTCCGAGCAAGCAAAACATAAAAACGGGACCCAACGCCCGCGGAACCGTCGAAAATGAGTCCGTGTGCGCAAAACATGAAAACGGGACCCGATGCACTTGGCACCTCCGAAAACGATTCAGGGAGCATAAAATATGAAAACGGGACCCGACGCCCTCGGTACGGCCGAAAAAGTGTCCGGGCGCGCAATACAAGAAAACGGGACCCGAAGCCATCGGTATCGCCGAAAACGAGTCCAAGCGTGCAAAACATGAAAACGGACCCCGACGCCCTAGGTACCGCCGAAAATGAGTCCGGGCGTTCAAAACATGAAAACGGGACCCGACGCCCACGGTACCCCTGAAAACGAGTCCGGGCGCGCAAAACATGAAAACGACACTCGACGTCCTTCGTACCGCCGAAAATGAGTCCGAGCGCGCAAAACATAAAAACGGGACCCGCCACCCTCGGTACCGCCGAAAATGAGTCCGGGGGCGCAAAACGTGCAAAAGGGACCCGACGCCCTTGGTACTCCCAAAAACATGAAAACGGGACCCGACGCCCTCCGAACAGCCGAAAACGTGTCGGGCGCGCAAAACATGAAAACGGGACCCTACGCACTCGGCACCGTCGAAAATGAGTCCGGAAGCACAAAACATGAAAACAGGACCTGACGCCCTCCGTACCACCAAAAATGATTCCGGACGCGCAAAACATGAAAACGGGACCAGACGCACTCGGCACCGCCGAAAACGAGTCCGGGAGCGTAAACCATGAAAACGGGACCCGACGCACTCGGTACCGCTAAAAACCAGTCCGGGCGCGCAAAACATGAAAACGGGACCCGACGCCCTCGATACCGCCGAAAACGAGTCCGGGAGCGCAGAACATGAAAACGGGACCCGACGCCCTCGACCGCCGAAACGAGTCCGGCTCGCAAAACATGAAAACGGGACCCGACGCCCTCGATGCCGCCGAAAATGAGTCCGGAGCGCAAAGCATGTAAGGCTTGGACCCGCGCCCTCGGCACCGCCGAAAACGAGTCCGGGAGCGCAAAAAAAGAAAATGGGACCCGACGCCCTCGGTACCGTCGAAAACGAGTCCGGGAGCTCAAAACATCAAAGCGAGACCCGACGCCCTCGGCACCGCCGAAAATGAGTTCGTGCGCGCAAAACATGAAAACGAGTCCATACGCACTCGGCACCTCGGAAAAAGATTCCGGGAGCGCAAATCATGAAAACGGGACCGACGCCCTCGGTACAGCCCAAAACGAGTCCGGGCGCGCAAAACATGAAAACGGGACCCGACTCCCTCGGTACCGCCGAAAACGAGTCCGGGCGCGCAAAACATGAAAACGGGACCCGACACCCTCGGTACCGCCGAAAATGAGTTCGGGAGCGCAAAACATGAAAACTGGACCCGACGCCCTCGGTACCGCCGAAAATGAGTCTAGTAGCGCAAAACATGAAAACGGGACCTGACGCCCTCGGCATCGCCGAAAACGAGTCTAGTAGCGCAAATAATGAAAACGAGACCTGACGCCCTCGGTACCGCCAAAAATGAGTCCGGGCGGGCAAAACATGAAAACGGGACTCGACGTCCTTCGTACCGCCGAAAATGAGTCCGAGCAAGCAAAACATAAAAATGGGACCCGACGCCCGCGGAACCGTCGAAAATGAGTCCGTGTGAGCAAAACATGAAAACGGGACCCGATGCACTTGGCACCTCCGAAAACGATTCAGGGAGCATAAAATATGAAAACGGGACCCGACGCCCTCGGTACGGCCGAAAAAGTGTCCGGGCGCGCAATACAAGAAAACGGGACCCGAAGCCATCGGTATCGCCGAAAACGAGTCCAAGCGTGCAAAACATGAAAACGGACCCCGACGCCCTAGGTACCGCCGAAAATGAGTCCGGGCGTTCAAAACATGAAAACGGGACCCGACGCCCACGGTACCTCTGAAAACGAGCCGGGCGCGCAAAACATGAAAACGACACTCGACGTCCTTCGTACCGCCGAAAATGAGTCCGAGCGCGCAAAACATAAAAACGTGACCCGCCACCCTCGGTACCGCCGAAAATGAGTCCGGGGGCGCAAAACGTGCAAAAGGGACCCGACGCCCTTGGTACAACCAAAAACATGAAAACGGGACCCGACGCCCTCCGTACAGCCGAAAACGTGTCCGGGCGCGCAAAACATGAAAACGGGACCCTACGCACTCGCACCGTCGAAAATGAGTCCGAAGCACAAAACATGAAAACAGGGACCCGACGCCCTCCGTACCGCCAAAAATGATTCGGACGCGCAAAACATGAAAACGGGACCCGACGCACTCGCACCGCCCGAAAAAGTCCGGGAGCGTAAACCATGAAAACGGGACCGACGCACTCTCGAGTGCACCGCCGAAAACCGATCCGGCGCGCAAAACATGAATACGGGACCCGACGCCTCGATACCGCCGAAAATGAGTCCGGAGCGCGAGAACATGAAAACGGGACCCGACGCCCTCGGTACCGCCGAAAACGAGTCCCGAAGCGCAAAACGTGAAAAAGCGACCCGACGCCCTCGGTACCGCTGAAAATGAGTTCGGAAGCGCAAAACGTGAAAACGGGACCCGACTTCCTCGGCACCGCCGAAAACGAGTTCGGGCGCGCAAAACATGAAAACGGGACTCGACGCCTTCGGTACCGCCGAAAACGAGTCCGGGCGCGCAAAATATGAAAACGGGAGCCGACGCACTCAGAACCGTCGAAAACAAGTCTGGGAGGGCAAAACATGAAAACGGGACCTGACGCCCTAGGTACCGCCGAAAACGAGTCTGGGCGCGCAAAACATGAAAACGGGACCCGACGCACTCAGAACCGTCGAAAACAAGTCTGGGAGGGCAAAACATGAAAACGGGACCCGACGCCCTAGGTACCGCCGAAGACGAGTCTGGGCGCGGAAAAAACATAAGAACGGGGCCCGACGCCCTCGATACCGCCGAAAATGATTCCGGGAGCGCAAAACATGAAAACGGGACACGACGCCCACGGTACAGTCAAAAATGAGTCCAGGCGCGTAAAACATGAAAACGGGACCCGACGACCTCGTTATCGCCGAAAAAGAGTCTGGGAGTGCAAAACATGAAAACGGGACACGACGCCCTCGGTACCGCTGAAAATGAGTCCGGGAGAGCAAAACATGAATACGCGACCCGACGCCCTCGCTACCGCCGAAAATGAGTCCGGGAGCGCGAACGGAAAACGCGACCGATGCCCCGGTGCACGCCGAAAATGAGTCCCGGAGCGCAGAACATGAAAACGGGACCCGATGCCATCGGTACCGCCGAAGATGAATCCGGGCGTGCAAAACATGTAAACGGGACACGACGGCCTCGGTACCGCCGAAAATTAGTCCTGGAGCGCAAAACATGAAAACGGGAACCGACGCACTCGGCACCATCGAAAACGAGTCCGGGAGCGCAAAACATGAAAATGCGACTCGACGCCCTCGGTACCGCCGAAAACGAGTCCGGGCGCACAAAACATGAAAACGAGACTCGACGCCCTCGGTACCGCTGAAAATGAGTCCGGGAGCGCAAAACATGAAAACGGAACCCGACGCCCTCGGTATAGCCGAAAACAAGTCTGGGCGCGCAAAACATGAAAACGAGACCCGACGCACTCGGTACCGTCGAAAACTAGTCCGATGGCACAAAACATGAAAACGGGACCCGACGTCCTCGGTACCGCCGAAAACGAGTCTGATAGCGCAAAACGTGAAAAAGCGACCCAACGCACTCGCTACCGCTGAAAATGAGTCCGGAAGAGCAAAATGTGAAAAAGGGACCTGACGTCCTCGGTACCCCAAAAACATGTCCGGGAGCGAAAACATGAAAACGGGACTCGTCGCCAAGGGTACCGGCGAAAACGAGTCCGGTAGCGCAAATCATGAAAACGGGACCCGATGCTCTCGGTACCGCACATAACGAATTCGGGCGCGCAAAACATGAAAATGGGACCCGACGCACTCGGCACCGCCGAAAACGAGTCCGGTTGCGCAAAACATGAAAACGGGAGTCGACGCCCTTAGTACCGCCGAAAACGAGTCCGGGCGCGCAAAACATGAAAACGTGACCCGACGCACTCGGCACCGGCAAAAACGAGTTCGGGAGCGAAAACATGAAAACGGGACCCGACGCCCTCGGTACCGCCGAAAATGAGTCCGGGAGCGCAAAACATGAAAACAGGACCCGACGCCCTCGCTATCGCCGAAGAAGAGTCTAGACGCGTAAAACAAGAAAACGGGACACGACGCCCTCGGTACCGCCGAAAATGTGTCCGGGAGCTCAAAACATGAAAACGAGACACGACGCCATCGGTACCGCAGAAAATGAGTCTGTGCGTGCAAAACATGAAAACGGGACTCGACGCCATCGGTACCGCAGAAAATGAGTCTGTGCGTGCAAAACATGAAAACGGGACTCGACGCCATCGGTACCGCAGAAAATGAGTCCGTGCGTGCAAAACATGAAAACGGGACTCGACGCCCTCGATACCGCCGAAAATGGGTTCGGGCGAGCAAAACGAGTCTGGTAGCGCAGAACATGAAAACGGGACCCGATGCTCTCGGTACCGCCCAAAACGAGTCCGGGAGCGCAAAACATGAAAAAGGGACATAACATGAAAACGAGACATGACGACCTCGCTACCGCCGAAAATGAGTTCGGGTGCTCATAACATGAAAACGGGACCCGACGCCATCGGTACCGCAGAAAATGAGTCCAGGCGCGCAAAACATTAAAATGGGACCCGACGCCCTCGGTACCGCCGAAAACGAGTCTGTGCGCGCAAAACATGAAAACGGGACCCGACGCCCTCGGTACCACCGAAAACGAGTCCGGGCGCGCAAAACATGAAAAAGGGACCCGACGCCCTCGATATTGCAGAAAACGAGTCTAGGCGCGCAAAACATGAAAACGGGACCCGACGCACTCGGCATCGTCGAAAACGAGTTCGGAAGCGCAAAACATGAAAACGGGACCCGACGCCCTCGGTACCGCCGAAAACGAGTCTGAGCGCTCAAAACATGAAAACGGGACCTGACGCCCTCGGTACCGCCGAAAACGAGTCAGAAAGCGCAAAACGTGAAAAAGTGACCCGACGCCCCCGGCACCGCTGAAAATGAGTCCGAAAGCGCAAAATGTGAAAAAGGGACCCGACGCCCTCGGCACCCCCAAAAACATGTCCGGGAGCGAAAAACATGAAAATGGGACTTGACGCCCTCGGTACCGCCGAAAATGAGTCTGAGCGCGCAAAACATGAAAATGGGACCCGACGCCCTCGGAACCGTCAAAAACAAGTCCGGAGTGCAAAACATAAAATCGGGACCTCACACCCTAGGTGAAAACGAGCCCGAGCGCGCAAAACATTAAAACGGGACCCGACGCCCTCGGTACCGCCGAAAACGAGTCCGGGTGCGCAAAACGTGAAAAAGGGACTCGACATCTTCGGTACTACCAAAAACATGTCCGGACGCGCAAAACATGAAAACGTGACGCGACGCCATCGGTACCGCCGAAGAAGAGTCCGGGCGCGCAAAATATGAAAACGGGACCTGACGCCCTCAGTACCGCCGAAAACGAATCTGGGCGCGCAAAACATGAAAACGAGTCCCGACGCCCACGGTACCGCTGAAAACGAGTCCGGGAGCACAAAACATGAAAACGGGACCCGACACACTCGTTACCGTCGAAAATGAGTCCGGGGGCGCAAAACATGAAAATAGGACCCGACGCCCTCGGTACCGCCGAAAACGATTCCAGGGGCGCAAAACATGAAAAAGGGACCCAAAGCCCTCGGTACCGCCGAAAACGATTCCGGGGGCGCAAAACATGAAAAAGGGAACCGATGCCCTCGCTACCGCCGAAAGCGATTCCGGGGGCGCAAAACATGAAAACGCCTCGAGAGTGGGTACACAAGAAGCAGGTACCATCTGAAAGTGGGAGCCTGTCTCTAAGCGGAAGAGTTGTGAGTAGCATCACCCAAGACCCTCAAGATCAGCTGCCAAATACTCAGGGCGGGGAAGGAAGGCAGGCACATCCTGATCCAAGCCGAACTGGTGCGCACATCTGCGTGGAGACTAAGGTTCTATGAAAGCATAATCGGCAATACGGAGTGGCATGAATCCATGGCGAAGGCTAATGAAATAATCCAAGACATTCGGCTGACCTCTGAGAGGGGCAGGGTCCCTAGAAGAAGGCGCCACATCAATCAAATATCTGTAAGCAATCACAGCCAAGTGATGAGTGGCCAATCTGGCGCAAGCTAGCCTCAGATGGTCATGAATGCGATAAAACCTGAAGCGAGCATCCTCGGGAGTCAGAAAAGCATGCTCTGTACTGGCCAAGTCACCCAGAATAGGCAAGTTGGCCCTCAAATCCGATGACAAAGATGGGAGATACATGCCAAACCAGTGCATGTGTAACCACCCGCTAATGAAGTGCCAAGGTTGCTCTCTACAACGAGAAGGATCGCGTGAAGAGGTCAAGCCTCGCAAACTCCTGTAAATGTTGGCTAAGACTGGCACGGCCAACGAAACTCTCTCACCACGAGCAATCCAACTCGCCATCACAAACACTGAAGTGCGGATGGTGCGAGCCCCCGAACTGGAAAGCAGGAAGAAGCAGATCCACCAAGAGAGAAAGATTGTCAAGTAAGCCTCCCGGCCAATGTCATGTGAGCACAAAGTGTCCTACGGGAGAACGGGCACATCGCAATAAAGATCAGGGCTTCCAGTGTCGAAAGGGTCGCGGGTGGAAGCATATCACTCGGGATGAGAATGCAACCGATCGGTGAAATAAGAAATTTAGAATCTGAAAGGGACAGAAAAGTGTTGCCCGCTCAACTGATCGAAGAGAAGCCGGGTGCAGGGAAGAGTCTCTCAAGTCACCCTCTAGCAGCAAGAACTCATCATAGTAATGACCGAACACAGGCAGGCCGGTCAACTGACGGATCTCCCAAAGTGTAGGAGTCAACTCCCGATCATCAATGAAGAGGGTGTTGGTGTGTCGATGTGATACCGAAATATCGATAGGAAGATACAGCTTGTACACACCTGAGCTGCAAAGATTGTCCCTCTCCCGTGCAAGGATGTAGCGGGTCAAATCCAACTGATGGCCATGGTATATGTGCAGAGGTGCTGTGACTGAAAGATCTCGAGGCAGCAAGGGTGTGATGTCGTGAGGATGCTCATCACGAAAAATTAAACCACCGGCCCGAAGATACACGGGAGTGCCACGTGTAACCCTAACTATGGGCATCCAGTCCTCAGGATCCTCGTAGAGAGAGGGATAATGACTCCGGGGACGCCTGAGAATCATGCCATATGGAGAGATGGCCGAGTCTAGAATAAAGACGGCAAAGTCAACAAAAAAAAAAGGAGAAGAGAAGAAAGAAGGGAAATGTGTGTCGGATATGTGCACCAAAGCAGGCCCTTCAATTCCCTAAAATCTTCAGGACCCGCTTTGGTGAGTGGCTCTTTGTTTACTCTTGAAAAATCTCAAGGATGAAGCAACTGGACAATTAAAGATAAATATCAATTATCTATGGTAAATCATAAGAGAGGGGGCCACCAGCCAAAAGAAGTCACTGCTGAACTCTGGAACAAGTCTATTTGTCCCACAAGGAAATATTGGGATAAAAGGTAAGGGTATAAATACCCCACCATCTACTGTCCATTTAGGAGAGAGAAAGAGATCTCTTGAGGTGTCATACATGCGATCATTTTCCTCTGACAAATGGGACCCACCTGACAGTCCCACACAAGCAGTTTCAACAGCCTGAAGATAGCCTATCCACTAAATCTAATCAAGCCGGAATAAGGATTAAGCATTAATCCCACAAGGAAATTCTAGACAAGAGTCAGAAGTATAAAAGCCCTGCAACCTCATGTTCATTCGAGATGGATGACTCTCAGGAGATTCAAAAGAGAGATCTCCTGAGGGGTCATCCATCTGATTATTCTTCACTGAAAGGTGGGTCCCACACCTCAGTGATAGACATCAAGGAAAGTCAAGATCAAACCCTAAAAAATCAACCCTCAGAACAAACCCTAAGAGTGAAGCAGTACAATCCCAGCACAACTAGAACTGTGTCAATGCCGAGCCGGTATTTTGATACAGCTAACTACAAGAAATTTCAACGTGATTTTGCTTTCAAGACTTACCAGGTGCTAATGTTGCAAACACCTGATCAAGCCAAGATTTGTGTTAACTGTTGACAAGTAATCAACTGTTGGTCAAATCACTTTCATGAACATAGATTGAAAGTTAATTTCACAAAACTGATTAGATGCCAATGTTGTAAACATCTAATCAAGTCTAGATTTATATCAATTGTTGATATGTAATCAACTGTTGATCAAATCAAACCCTAATGAGCATCAGTACAAGTCTAATTGGTATTTAATTGGGGGGTTTCTGCAAGGAAATTTTATTTGGTAGAGACACTGAGCTACAATTGAAATTTGGGATTTATTCAGAGAGGAAAATTAGGTTTTCTTGGCAAAAAAAATTTTAACACAAGAAGACAGGGGCAATATTGGAATTAAAAATTACAGGAGTGATCACCATGAATTTAGAAATTTTTAATGAAAATTTTAGAATTTTTGAAAAAGTGAAACTATTAAAATAAATTCAGATAAAATAAAATAGATTAAATAGGCAGATCAAGGGCTCAGATTTGATCACAGGCCTCTCTGGGTACAACTTAGGGATAAAGCACATTCTGGGTACAATTTGGAGATAAGAAGAGACGCCAATTCAAAACCTCAGCTACTATTATAGTGCCACATGGCAGCTCCTGATTGGGCCAGCTCAGCTAATAGGTGCCACGTGGCACTCTCCCATTGGTCCATGTCAGCAAGTGGGCCCCACCCTAGCACAAGTCACCTGACAAATGAGCCCCACCATAGTGCCACGTGGCAGCCAGCCCATACCACATGGCACACCACAGCCAGCCACCTCAGCCTAGCTGTGCCACATGGCAGCTCTCTATTCAGCCACCTCAGCAGCTATTAACAGGCCATTAGGGTTAAGGAGAGGGTACTTAACCTAACAGCCAATCAGATCTTACCAAATCAGTTCAATTAACCCTAATTTGTGCACTAATGACACCTATAAGCCTAAGCTCAGAGAGCTTACAGGTGGGCCTCATTGGTCAGATCTATGAGTCTAAGGCGCATAGAGCCAAGTCTACACGATAATGCAAGATGAGATTTAAATAAGGGGTAAAAAAAGTATGCACCTGGCTCCTGTGTCCTCTCTCTCTGTGCCCTCCTTCTTCTCTGCTTTGGTCTACATACGCCAGGCGCAGACGCGGCAAGAGAGGTCCCTTCTCCCCTCCCTCTTCTTCTCTTCTTCCTCGCGACGACCAAAGAAGGCAGTAGCACCATCAATGGAGATCAAGCAAAGGGCTGTGCTTCAGAACAATTGCTTCTGGCCTCAGCTACATCATGCAAAGGAGAGCAAGTGCATCAAGTTAGATTTTGAAATGGTGCAGTGTAGGGAGAGAAATGGTAGAGAGAAGTACCTCGAGTTGAAACTTAAAATTTATCAATTAAAGCTTGAAACTTGCAATTGATGGCTGGGGGAGCTTCTAAGATCTCAAGCGATGATGTTAAATCAAGAATTGAGAAGAGCAAGTGTTGGAAGTGAGAGATGCACCAATTCACTCCTCGGCCTAGAGATGAGTTGATCAAGCACTGTGCTAGAGCTATCAAATCGATGGAGGAGATGTATAGAGAGTTGCCTGAATCCAAATGAATGAGATTGAATATTTAAGATGCAAGAGACAAGGAACCAAGGTGAAAGTTTGAGACTTGATTATAGGCTGGCAATGGAGAAGAAGATGCAAACTTGATTAATTTTGTAAAATTGAGCTAAGGGAGCGCATGAGCAGCTTATATAGACATGAACTGAGGTCTGGAAGGGTCTAGAAAGGGCTAGAAGAGCTTGCAAGGAAGTGAAAGCCTAGATCACTCAAGAACCCTAGAGAGCAAGTGAGCAAAAAACATCCACTACTCGGCTTTCAAAGGAAAATTAATCTCGGCCCAATCAATTAAGCTCAATTCTCAATAAATAGCAGAAAATTAAAAATAAAGAGTAAATAAATCATTTGGAGGTCTTTCTAAACTCTAAATTGACTCAAATTTATTTCTAAAAATTATTTGTTTTTCATAACATTTTTCTATGTAAAAATATTTTAGTTTTAAAATTTTTATTATACTGAAATAATTTAAAAGCAAAAGGACTTTATTTGCTTTTTTTGTTTGACCAAGTTTTAACTTGTTATTTTGACTGTTATAAAAATTCTAAAAATCTGAATAAAATTATGAATAATAGACAATCTATTTTCTATTATTTTTGTAAGTGATTTTCTATAAAAATAAAGAGAGTTTAGGAATAAAAATAAAATCACATTTGTAATTGAGATAATAATAAAGGGCATTATCTTATTAAAAGAAGTCAATAATAGTGCAATAATTCTTTTGCATTTTGGAGGTGATTAAATAAGCTCACACAAAGAGTGTAGAGGAGCAGAGTAATTTTACACAAGTAATGTAACACTAAGAACAGTCAGTTAATAATAATTAGGATAAACATCCTAACACTTGTCAAAAGGACAACTGAGACTGTAGCACCATCACAGTGAGTGTGCTGACTTCAGAGAAGAACATTATGATGACCGAAGAAGTGACATTGTGATGTTAAGATTGATGATTCAGTAATCATCAATGCGCAAGCTGCTTCCCAGGGTTGGTAGTGTATAGATGAGGGATGATGAGTATTCCTTACAAAAGAACATTGATGTTCTTGCACAAGGAATCATTATAATGATTCATTGAATCATTATACGCTTCATTAAAGCATTGAACGCTTTACGGAACGTCAACAATGTTTTGACTATTTGATCAACCTTCTGATAAGTCTACAATTTCTCAGAAACATTGTAATGATTCCTTAAATCGTTATACAATTCATTAAAGCGTTGAACGCTTTACAGAACGTCAGCAACGTTTTGACTATTTGATCAACCTTCTGACAAGTCCATAATCCCTCAGAGACGTTATAACGATTCCTTGAATCGTTGTATGATTCATTAAAGCGTTGAACGTTTTATAGAACGTCAGCAACGTTTTGACCGTTTGACCAACTCTCTAACAAATCTGCTATCCTCCAAAAATATTATAACGATTCATTGAATCATTATACATTTCCTGAAGTATTGAATGATTAATAAAGTGGTGATAAGCTTTGCTGACTATTGATGAATCATTATAATATAGCAACTTCTGAACTAGTTTGTTTAAAAGCTCATCTTCTAACAAGACCTGCCTCAATATTAGACCACTTGAGTGCTTCGAGTCTAATTTTGTGTATAAGGCAACTCTGAATCTATGAATCTGCCAAGTGTTCAGAATTCATGATTTAGGAGATCAAGTAAGACAACTGCAGGGATTCTATCCATTGTCTACTGACTCTATGTCTTGAATAACTGTTCACGACCTAACATGCTAGCAAGATTAAACTGATCTATTTATAAGTTTGTCTTCTAGTCTATGAGATTGAACTAATCTGTTTGTAAGTTCATCTCTCAAGCCACAAGATTGAACCGATCTGTAGTAGGTTTATCTTCAAAATAGTGAAATTGAACTGATCTGTTTGTAGGTTCATTCACTAACAAACCTGCCTCAATGTTGAATTAGCTTAGCACTTCATGTTTGACTTTATGTGCATAAGTGTTCCTAGGTTTATGAATCCGCTCAGTACTTGGAATTCATGATCTAGAAGATCATCAAGATGAACAAGTGGGCCATATTCACCCATCTTCTGATTCACCAACCTCAAGATCAACCGGCTCAATGCTTCGAGTTGTATTTTGTGTGATTGGTCATTGACTAGTTAAGATTGAACTGATCTGTTAGTAAGCTCATCTACTAGATAAATAAAGATTAAGTCAATCTGTTAGTAGACTCATCTTCTATCTCTCCGTAGAGATTGATCTGATCTGTTTGTAAGGTCGTCTCTCTGAGCTGTAAAGATTGAACTGATCTGTGATAAGTTCATCTTTCTCTGCCACAAAATGAACTGATCTGTTAGTAAGTTCATCTGCATCTATCATCAATCAGCGAACTGATATGTAGTAAGTTCGTCTGTCTACTCTCCACGTAGGTTGAATCGATCTGTTAGTAGATTCAATTTACACTGTATCTGTATCCTTGAACTGATCTGTAGCAAGTTCACTTATATCGTTTTTTTACCTGCATTCATGAACTGATATATAGTAAGTTCATCTATACTTCTGTTATCTGTTTCAATGAACTGATATGTAGTAAGTTCATCTATACCTCTATTATCTGTTTCAATGAACTGATCTGTAGTAAGTATATCTGTATCTGCATCTGCATCTATTATCTATTTTGAATTTGAACTGATCTATTTGTAAGTTCATTTTCACCTATTTCTAAAAAATCTCGAACTGATCTGTTGGTAAGTTCGTCTATCAACACCCTACGTAAGTTGAATCGATCTGTTTGTAGATTCAATTTACACTGTACCTCAAAGACAGAACTGGTATGTAGTAAGTTCGTCTTTTCTTCCATCCCTGCCTCACTGGACTGATCTGTTAGTAAGTTCATGGTGCCATAGTGATCCCAATCACCAGAGCATTCGATCGCTTGACCGCTTGACCACTCGACCACTTGACTATCATTTAGCTATAGTATTTGCTTCCTCTTTTGAGATCCAGATGTGCCTCGAAGTTAGTAGCCCAGGGTAATTAACGGTGGGGGTTTGCATCCACCGGAATCTAAAAGGATCCTAATTATCAAAAACCCCCTGAATGTGCATCCCAATGGGTATGAGCGGTGAGTTCAACCGGCGCTAAATAAATGCACGCTCGGGAGGGATCTCCGTGTCCTTCTTCCACATCACATTGCCCTGCAGCGGTGAGGAGCGCGCGAAAAAGGGTCACACAGCGGTACCAAGTGCGCCGGGTCCAGTGTTCATGTTTTGCGCTCCCGGACTCATATTCGACAGTTCCGAGGGCGCCGTGTCCCGTTTTAATGTTTTTCGCTCCCGGACTCATTTCCGGCGGTACCGAGGGCACCGGTTTCAGTGTTAATGTTTTGCGCTCACAGACTAATATTAGGCGGTACCGCGTGCGTCGGGTCCTGTTTTCATATTTTGCGCTCCCGGACTCATTTTCGGCAGTACTATGGGTGTCGGGTCCAGTTTTCATATTTTGCGCTCCCGAACCCATTTTCGGCGGTACCGAGGGCGCTAGATCCAACTTTCAATGTTTGCACTCCTAGACCCGTTTTCAGCGGTACCGAGGTTACCCGGGTCTAGTGTTCGTGTTTTGCGCTTCCGGACCCATTTTCAGCGATACTAAGGGCGCCGGGTCGAGTCTTCATGTTTTGCGCTCACAGACTCATTTTCGGCGGTATCGAGGGCATCAGGTCCCGTTTTTATGTTTTGCACTCCCGAACTCATTTTCGGTGGTACCAAGGGCGCTGGGTCCAGTGTTCATGTTTTGCGCTCCCGGACTCATTTTCGACGGTACTAAGGGTGTCGGGTCCAGTGTTCATGTTTTGCACTTCTGGACACGTTTTCGGCGGTACCGAGGGCGTCAGGTCGAGAATTCATATTTTGCGCTCACAGACTTGTTTTCTGCAGTATCAAGGGTGCGGGATCCAGTTTTCATGTTTTGCGCTCCCGGACCCGTTTTCATGAATTTATTTTTATCTTTGTTTGTAATTAGTGTCAAAACATCATTTTTAAAAAACATCTTTTTTGTAATTAGTCTTGTTTATAATGCATTTATTTTTATCTTTGTTTGTAATTAGTGTCAAAACATCTGTGTATTTTTATGAATTTGTGTGTTGAAATGAAACTACAAATGATATAAAACTCGAATGAACCGAAATGTTATTTTAACGCATTTATGTTTATCTTTCAATGTTATTCGTGTCATAAAATTTAAGAACACAGTTATTATAATATAAAAGAATAGAAAACATTTAAAAATATTTGTGCATTAGAGTAATTTTATGTGTTAAAATGGGACTACAAATGATACAAAATTTAAATAAAGTTTCAGAAGAAATATTATTTTTAATATACTTTTCATCCTTGTGCGTAATTCCCGTTCTAACGGGTCGAGCACACAATTATATTAATATAATAAATATAATATATAATTTAAAATATTTTTATGTATTTTGATAATTTTATGTGTTGATAATTTTATTTCCCCCAATCAACGTTAGCACCGTTGGTATTTGGTCACACTTCTTTTTTTTCAACAGCATTCATGTGGCTTTAGGTATTTATATTTTTTTACATTTAGAAACATATCTTTCGGTTATGCTTAGGCAGCTATCTATGGCAAAAAGTGACTGAACGAAGGTCTGACAGTGCTGAGAGTATTATCAGGGTGTATACTGATCTAAGGATAGGATCATAATTTTATCTGACTTGTTAACACTCTTAGTTTCATCTTTGCCTTTGTTTCCTCTAAAATATCAAATACTCTGGTGTGCTTACTCTTATTTTATATTTTGTGGTTTGTATTCTGCTTCAGGAAATATGTACAAGTGCTGCTAGCGGTTCTTAATGCTCAAGCACCGAGCACCAGGCACTATGCTACCAGCAATGTTCTTCTTTTATATGAACTTTTGCTTGTTTATTTTCTCCCTTGATAAGTGCTGTACTCTTGATGCTTTGCTCTCTGGTCTAGTTTTTTTCTCTGCTTCATACTGCCTTTAGCATTTGTTGGGTTGATGAATCTAAAATCCTTAATATTATTTCTGCTTTCTTTGCTGATGAACCTACTTTGTTCTCACAAATAATTGGTCATATAAATTTTGCGTCGGGAAAATGTTTGGTTCAGCATGATTTCATCAATCACATTGCCACAGAAAAGAAAATTGAAACAATCCAATAGCCTCGTATCAGGTAATATTTAAAACAGAAATGCATTTTTTGACTGATCCTTGCTTGCAAACTGTTGGTACGATAGATAGATCTTAACTAAAAGAGAAATGAACCTGTATTTCCATATACTAAAATAGTTATCTAAATGATAATTTTTGGAATCTCCACATCCACGTAAACAAAATCATTAATAAAGGAGATCAATATTTGAAAATGTTGTAAAATAGCATTATGTTTCTTTCTTTTTTTAAAAAAAAACTTAAGCAAACACATCAAGTACTTTTTATAGCAATCTACCCACTACCAACACAAGGGGCTGCTAAATATTTCAGAACATCACAGAACAGCAAGATAACCACATGAAGATGATATAGGTAAGTTTGGTAAATTCTTTTGCAAAACGACATAAAGTTATACTAGGGCTTAATTAAATATATTAATGTAGTGTAGAAAATTCTACACATGATAAGTTCTCAAGGCAAAGCATTGCCCTCAAGGCGTACCCTTTTGTTGCTGGCCTCCTCACCAGCTGTTGCTCTGCTTTCCGTTGCTTCAACTGAGCATCTCTTGTAAGGCTTGAACCCTGTTCTTCGGGCCTTCAATTTTGCGTATAAATCAGACCCTATAGTTTTAATTTAAATAGTCAGTCAAGTTAACTAGTCTAGTAGGAGCTTTGACATGATAACTTAAATTTAAATGGTCCAAGAAATATACACAAAAGTTAACCATGAATACTATCATAAATATGGCTTCCATAGATGCGCAGAAAATGTTCTTACAGGATTCACAGTTTTCAAAATATGTTCTTACAGGATTTCACAGGTTTGAACTCTTACACATACACTTGAGCTTAAGCTAACTATAATGAACAAACTTTTGTTGGAACTGAATGATCAACCCTCAGTTTAGACATTGAACTGATAGAAACAGAACAAGATGCACAGAAAAATTAGAAAACATAATAAGCAAATTGGGGAGCAACTAACATACTATGAAGAACAGGTGGTACATACTGATAACACCCTTTCTTTTCATGTTGCTTCGTTATTTTGGAAATATAGTGTCATTTTTTTTTCCTCCAGTATGTCAAGAGATGCAACTAATAGAAATGTCAAATATGTTGTACAAAAGCAACAAAAGATATTAACCGGTACATATATAAAAAGGTATGCTACATTAGCAAAGGCACTATAGAAAATAATGTACATAGTCATATTCACAATACTGTGGCATTAGTTACTTTAGGAAAGAAAAAATCAATTAAAAATAACAAAACAGTTTCACAGTACCTTGAAAAGTTAAAAAAGGATTAATGAGATCAGAAGCTACACAAGCATCCTTATTCAAGTCAACAGTCGACACAATAGCGCTGTCCGTCTCCTCAATTTCTCCCTCTTCCTTCTCATTCTCTCTGCCTTCTCCTTTACCTTGCTCTCCCTCTTTTGCTTGTGGTGGTGAGAAGCTCTGAGGAAGCACCTCCCTCTTAAAAAGAGCTTGAAATGCAAGCCGACCCTGACAAGACAAATATACATTAGAGAAGCAGTGACTTTTGCTCACAAACCCATTAGTTTCCAATTTTACAAGATTTTGGTACTTAACAACCTCTTCTGAAACTGATTCATTTGCACTTGTACTGCTCCTGCCTCTCCTGGAGTTCATCAGCTCCGTTACTAAAGAGGGGGTCACGTTAGTATTTCCAAAAAGCCCGTCATTTACACCATTATCGCCAACTGGTGCTTTGACATTCTTTTCAGGAATATTATCTGTCTCCACGTCACTGCTTGAGGGTGTATTGGACCCACATGAAGATGGATCTTGATTTTTCTTTTTATTAGAACCACTGGTTAGAATAGTGGGTCTTGAGTCCTTTTTCTCTCCTTTGGCACTCTCATCTGAGTCACAGGCATCTTCTTTTGGCAGGTCTGGAATGATACTATTTTTTTCATGATTCTGGTTTGCTTGTGACTCAGGTGTGACATTTGTGGGTCCTGGTGCAAAAGGTACTGCTATTGGAGGAAAGAGAGGTAATAGTCCATGTGCAGCCCACCAGGCAGATGCTGCTGCTACTGTGGCCGCTGCAATAGCAGCCAAGCTAGGGTTAGGGTTTTGTGAATCCATTGCATTAGTTCCATCAGCTTCTACTGGAGACGTCCAGTATGAAGCTGCCAGCCTGGCAGCAGCATGAACAGCTGGATTTTGTAGAAGGGTTGACATAAGAAGGCTTGTAAATGTGGAAGAGGTTTTGAGAAATGATATGTAAGTGGCATCCTGATTGTTACAATGACAATTTGACAGAAAAGGCGAAAAACCTGGATAGCCAAGGAAGGATAAAGGAATATGAGGGCAGTGCTGATTGTTTCCTGGATTGGCTGGTTGATTTTCATTAATGACAGATCCACCAACTTCACCACCATCTGTACCTGACATGTTGCAGTTAGTCATATTTATGGGCCTTGTGTTCACTTTTGTTTCAGTTGCCTCAGAATCCATATTGACTTCATCAGTAGGAGCATTGCTTTCTAAGTTTGTGATAGCATTAGTGGTTTTTTCCAAGTGAGATTTTTTCTCTTTGGTCCCTATCTTAACTGGAGATGTCTCATTGACCGAGGAAATAGAGGCACATGGGACCTCCCGAAAGAGAGAGAGGATTTCTGAGCAGCTCTCATTTTCTGAGGTTACCTTCGCTTGAGATTTTTCTAGCAAAATATTCTCCTGGAAAAAGAGATAGTTAGCATGCCTTGAATTCCAGAAAATCATAACACTTTGCCAAGTTTCTCAGTTGCTTTCATATATGCCTGTGATCTATTTTGAGGCCCATGGAAATATGCCCTATGATATGATATTCTAAACAATACAATAAAAACAGTATAATTTACAAATGGAACCACTTTTGTGCTTATTTCCAGAAAAAAAAAAACAAGTCAATTTTAGGAACTTGCAAGATTTACTGATTTTTAAGAGGACAACTTTTAAAATAAATGTTGCTTTTCATCCCTATAACTATCGTTGTTCAGTACCTCAGGAAATGCGTTCGCTTCTGCCTTTGGAGATTCTCTGCTTGTGGTTAAGGTGGGCACCAAACCCTTGGGCTTTGAGAAGTCAACTGTGAGAGGTTCGAAATTTACAGAATAACCGTTGCTCTTCCGGGGATAAGGGCAGCTTGGTTTTCTCTTTGGACGAGGTGGAGGTATGTCTATCTCATGTGCTTGCCCTGGCGTCACACCTTTCGTAACAGCTTTCTTCTCCAACTGCATTATTCAAACTCAATTTATGAGGATTATTACTCTATTAGAAAATAAAATTTGACATGTAAGGCACTGCCCTTCCTTTCACCTGGTTTATTCATGTTTTCTGTTACATGTTAGATAGAATGGATAAAGGCTTAAAGGAAGACCTACATCCAAAGAAAGAACTCAATTCATGGCAACATTATTGGTGCAAAGCTTTACCACTTAGGGATCAATGCTGACACCAGATAAATCGGGACCACAAGTATAAAGAACTGGTATAGGCTTCTGAAAGATTCATTCACGTAACATGGAAGCACCAAAATTAATAGACTTGAGAAACGAAATAAGCTGAACCAAGTAAATTTACCAAAATAAGAAAATGAAAGGAGAAATTCACTAGACCTTTGTGAAGAACTTTTGTGCATGGCTCCTAATCTGAACAGCAGTCTTTGTACCAACGTGCTCTGTTTTATAATCCCATGTAGACCAGAAACTCCTTTTGAATTAGTACTACCATTTTTTTATTTGTTCATTAATTTAATTCTATGTAAGTAAAAAAAGAAGATTACATGAGCATAAATCTACTCAATAGTTCATTGCTACATAATTGTAAAATTGTTGACGAGTTAGTAATTTAGAATAAAAAAACAATGTTAACAATTTAACACAGTGCAAGCAAAAGTAAAAAGGAAGAACCTTCAATACGCTGCCAAGATCGTCCATAGAGTTTCAAAGCCTCCAGAAACCTATTATGCTCATCTTCAGTCCACCTTTCCCTTTGCTTAGTTATGGTGTATGGCTTCCTCACCTGCACCCATATCCACATTAAATCAAGATATTAACTATGACATAAATGAAATATCACAAATGCTTTCATCAGTATCATCATAAATACTTGGGTTTTAAATATTGTGTTTGTATTAGCTTCGATTGATCTATGATATAATGATGTATTACAAACTAAAACATTGGAACTCGAGTAGGGCTTGAGGTGTGCCAACTCGAAGGCATTATTAAATTTTGTTACCGTCACTGACATTCTCATGTACCAGCAGCAGTAAAAATAATGGCCTCATCCAATCAATATGGAGTGTCTAGGAAAAGGAACATGGAGTTCGGGGCGAGTATAATTGAAAATCAAACTCACATCTTAATTCACATGTATATGTATAAAACTCACCTTTACAACAAGGTCTTCTCCTGATGTATTTGTCTCCATTGCCAGACCTTCAGCTTCCAAATTAATTTAGAGCAAGTGGAATAACCAAGTAAAAATAACTATCAATTGGACTTGAGATCCTCTATGAATAAAGGATCTCCCCCCTCCATATCCCCCAGCCGCTCGATTTGCCGAAAATAGTATCTCATATGTGAGTATTTACCTTCCATTAAGAAAATTCAAATAACATGACACATTTGAATGATCAATAAGGTATAGAATCTTAACTCTTAAGCATCCAATGTAACCTCATACCTACTACCAATAAATGCAGTCTCCATATATCTGAAAAAAAAATGAAAGGAAAATTATATCTTAAGATGTCAGTTAAATGACAAACAAGAGATGGGAAAGAAAAGAAGGTATTACATAAAGTCATGTACCAGTAAATTTATACTAGTATGGTTGCATATATTCAGGAACCAACGAAAGCAGGTACACACTAGGCAGCGCACCAACCAGCCAGGTACTATTTTGCTCAGTACAGCATCATTATATTTCCCCCTTAATGTTTACTATCTTATTTGAATTGCATAACCCTTTGAGTAATTTAAACTACATGATTCCAAAAACACGACTAAGATATTTCGTAAATGTTTTAGAAATAATTATTATGTAGTTTTAAATATTTCAAAGAACAAAAATTGTCTTAATCAGGCAACATAAAGCCTGTATTTCAGATGTTTGGTTGGACTTCTACTTCTACATCAAAATTATTTTGACATTTAGATACATGGTCAACTTTCAGTATGTAAGAGCCAATTCAATTTTCTTGGAGAAGTCCTTACGCTGTTTAATTACTGATGGTTCGAATGTAATTTCAGAATTATTGGTCATTGTTTTAGATTATTATTCAACAATAATAGCTTGAGTGGAAGATACACCACATGTCATCATATTAATATTGAGGCATCGTCTTTAAGGCCGGACTGGTCTTCTCAAAGGTCGGGTCTAGCAGGTTTACGAGAGGGTTGAGTAAGGGCCGAGTTTGAGAACGACCTTTAGAGGATAGGGTTCAAAGGGTTTAATTTTCTAGAGGTGAAACAGGTCTTTGAGATGCCCAACTGTTATCAATAAGAGCCGAATTTTGAAAGGATTTTGTCATTTTTTTAATTTTTTTAATTTTTTTCAGATTTTAAATATAACTAAAATACAGCACAATATATTAAAAAATAAAGCAAAATTTATAACTATAATTATAAAAATAATATATTTTAAATATTTTTTAATTTTTCAGATTTTTAAAAACAATTAGGATAAAAGAGTTTGAAAATAACTTAAAAATTTGAGAATGACCGGACTTGATAAGGATCGGATCGGATTTTATAAAGGCTAAGTTGGAAAGCGTTCGTTTCTCTAAGATTATGTTAGATTTTTATCAAAACCTATCCTTACAAAAAGAAAGAGTCGGAAAAAATTAGAGAGGAGCCGAATAAGAATCAGACCGGATTCAAGAACTCACCCCTTATAAGCTATCAATATCATTTAGCAACGGAGCACTATTTCACTACAATAAAAAAATGCTTAATAAGAGATCTCATCTATCTGCTAAAGAGGGATACCGAAAGTGTAAATTTCTTCTTTTAAAACATGCATCTACTAAAATAGACTAAATATTCCTAAAACATTCCTTTCACAAGTCAACAGTCCTCACCTCAGGCAACGGCCATGGCGGGCCTCAAGAGCACCACCGTTCGATCATGCCTCTTCCTCTTCCCCTTTCTTCGTCTCAATCATTAATCTAGAGAGAGAAACCGGAGAAAACCAATCAAACTGATGTAAAAATCACAGATTTCTAGACTAGAGAGAAGAGCTGAAGAGAAAAGCGGAGAGATTTCAGAAAGTTCTACGAGAACGGCTGAAGGAAGCTCTATAGGCGTCGAGAAATCTCAGCCACTATAATTTCTTGTGGATTTCCTTGAACCAGATGGAAAAAATTAATTATTTTTGAAATAAAAAAGGCGCAGCTCCGGCTTTTAATTAATTATTGCCAATTTGGAAAAAAATGAATTTGAGGCTCAAATGCGCTCTTAGGTAGAGAACGAAGAGGGAGATGATTCCAATTGTCAGAAAGATAGTGGCTGAGCTTTCCCTTGCCTTGCACTTTTCCCAGGGCAGCTCATTATGAGAAGTACATGAACCTCATCTACAAACATAGGAGGGGAATCATAAAACAATTAACAAAGACCGAAATGTCAACTTTTATCAGCCAAATTTCTTAATAAAAATTATATAAAGAGTTTGTGTGTCCATAATTTTAATATTAAAAGTTTTAATATTTTTAATGACGAAATATCTCTAATTAAACGGTGCAAATTAATATTTTAAAAAATTAACGATTCAAATTTTGCCGAATGTCATTTATCTCTTTGTTTCAATTTTTTTTTTTACCATGCACTAATGACAGATCTTAAAAAAAATTATCCATCAATTAAATTAATAATTAACTATTTTTGGTTTGAAAAAATATAAAACTATCGATTATGCAACTTTATTAAAAAATATTATGTTTTATAAATAAAATTTAATTAAATAATGAATTAATTTTATTTATAAATTTAAGAGCTTTTAATAAACCAAGTACATAAACTAGTCAATATCAATAGGGTAAGAAAATAATGTAGTATAAATATCAAGTAGGTATACAAGTTACCTTCACATTTTTCTATGCACTATAAAATTTAGAAAAAAAATATTTTTTTATCTAAAGTCTGTATTTCAAAATTAATACCAATTGGTGTCATTTCAGTGTTTGTTCATGTTTATGCGCCACGAACAATCACGAATCTTCGAGAATTTTGTGGCTCAATCAGATCCGAATTGTCTACATCTGCCCGCATGCTTTTTCTTAAGCGAAGCCAATACCAGCGCTTCATCAGATATTTTATTACATCCGTTCGTTAAACTATCGCCAAAACTCGTGGCCGGCGTGAAAGGATCAGATAAACGGCTTAGATCAAATTTAGCAAATATCAACGGTCAGATCTTCAGTCCTTTGGAGAAATTCAATATGCGTACGTAGAGGTGGTAATCGGGCGGGTTCTGGTTCGGGTCGGGTCGGATTGGGTCAATTTGACTCAATAAGATTATCAGGTCACGGGTCTGACCGGGTCGGGTATCGGGTCTTCTAGTGTCGGGTCATTTTAGGTTTCGGGTCGTATCAGATCGGGTCGGATCGGTTATCGAGTCATATAGTGTCGGGTCATTTTGGATTTCATGTCGTATCAGGTCGGGTCGGGTTGGTTATCGGGTCATCTAGTGTCGGGTTGTTTCGGGTTTCGGATTGTATCGAGTCAGGTCGGTTATCGGGTCATCTAGTATCGGGTCATTTCGGATTGTATCAGGTCAGGTCGGGTTGGTTATCGGGTCATCTAGTGTCGGATCATTTCAGATTTTAAATCATATCAGACTAGATCGAATCGGATCAGATTTTACCATCTATATGTCTGATCTAGTCAGGCTAAATCAATCAGATCAGATTGAATTTCTAAATGATACATGTTTGAATTATGCAGGTTTCACCTTAATTTCAATTGAATTAAACTCTTTTATATTTATCTCCTTAATCCTCAATTACTCGTCATCCATACAATACAAATTTTATTTGAACGATATGTTGAATTATTGATAGAAAAATATTTGATAAGTTAATATTAACTTTATTATTTGAATTAAATAAGTTATTATTCATAATAATAATTAAATTATTCAACTTATTTGATATTTGTGCGGTACTTACGAAGGTCATGTCTGAGTCTCCAAGAGCGTGAGCTAGAGTCTAAAAATAATATTTTCATAATTCATCCAAAATCTAACCATAATTATGAAAATATTACTATCGGGTCGTATCAGGTCGGGTCGGGTCAGGTATCGGGTTATTTTGAGTTTCGGGTCGTATCAGGACAGGTCGGGTCAGGTATCGAGTCATTTAGCGTTGGGTCATTTTGGGTTTCGGGTCGTATCAGGTCGAGTCGGGTCGGGTATCGGGTAATCTAGTTTCAGGTCATTTTCAGGTCTCAGGTCATATCAAGTCGGGTCGGGTCGGGTATTGGGTCATCTAGTATTAGGTCATTTTGAGTTTCGGGTCGTATCAGATCCGGTCGGGTCAAGTATCGGGTCATTCAGTGTCGGGTTATTTTAGATTTTGAATCATATCAGATCAAAGCGGATCAGACAGATTTATCAGATCGAATCAGATTCTGCGACCTCTTACGGTTGGTATGTCTAGGGTTGTCCACAAATGTGTTCCTTTGTTTTCTTTATTTGTGGCAGAAAGAGAAAAGTGCGTGATGTGGGAGCCCACAGTGGGGATACGTCATACGTGGCCCTAAAGCGTTCCATCTACGGAAGGAGCTGACGGGTTGCAATTATTTATTGTACATGTATTGCCCCTTGCTTCTACATGTGGTGTGGAAGTGCGCCACTTTCCGTAGGAAGAACTCGCCGGAACATACGGAGTGCACTTTCGCGTGCCCGTAAAATTTGCATATGGGGTATTAAGCTTTTGATTTTTACTGGGCCGTTTAGGTCAAGTGTTTAGTCCGTTAAATGTAATTAAACAAAAGCAAAGGCCCGTAGTTAGTATAGGCTTTGGTACTGTGCCACTGTGGTATTATGCTGGCACTGGCTATCCTTATCCATTATTTTATTTTCTCCAACTATAATAGCTTTTGTTTTTCGGGCTGAACTTACAAAGCATGTAAAAACATCTGCTTTAAACATCAGGCCCAAAAGGCTCCACTCGGATTCCGTTAGTCATTTATAGTTTCTGAGTTAGGATCGTGCTACGGCCTTGCACTTGCAATAATTCCCTGTTCTGTAAATAGCGGCCGTGTGATTTGAACTGAAACGTCCGATTTTTGAAATGTGGTGGATGTAGGGCTGCAAATGAGTCGAGTTCGAGCGAGGTGGGTTTAGCTTAAACTCGGCTCATGAAAATTTAAGTTGAGTCGAGTCGAGCTCGTGAAATATTTCGAGCTGAAAAGTCTAGCTCAAATTCGGCTCGTTACTATTCGAGCTGGCTCATGAGCCAATACATGTACGTTGACTCTGTTTATCATTTATATTTAGTATATCTACAAACTGTAAATTTGATATATCTACAAAAATGATACATGAGTTAGTACAAAATTGATATATCAATAAACTACTAGTATATTACCTGTGCATTGCAACGGATGATGCTGACAAAAATAATTTTTCATAAGTTTTTGCCAAAAAAAGCTCATGATCCAAAAATAGAAAAATAGGAAAAAAAAAAGAAGTTCTAACATGATGACTTCATTAATATTCAAGTTCAGCCTTAAGAAACCAATTAAGCCTCCACTTACATCAGATATTAAAAATTTTAAACCCAAATAAAAAAATATTAGCATATGGCCTACAAATATTGCCAAAGTATTGAATATACTGATATAAAATCTAACCAAACATCAGAAAGGTGCTGTTAAAATCTGTGGTCGGAGATGGTACAGATACTCGATTTCATACCTCAAAGCATTGTTCTACATGCTCCATTTTAATTAATGAAGTATACATTTGCATTTCATCTTTCAAAGTTATCATAAGTATCATTCAGTATAGCTGATGGTTCCATTGTTTCAAATATACCAAAAATTGAGACAGTTGATTCAGGGACCAGGTGGAGAAACTCCATGCTTGAATTTATGAGGATCCTGACCACATCACATTCAGGTATTCATTCAGAGCATCTGAAGGAGATAAAAAAATACTCAGGTACTGATATAGAAAAAGAAATTCAATAAAGGAAATAATAAAAGAGAAGAAATATAATCTTCACCAAATAAGCAAAATTTAAGATGTACCAAATAAGAAATCTTCACCAGTTGTTGCTTGTTGTGCCCATATACCAAATAAGAAATCTTCACAACGATATAACAAGGGCTTAGAAATTTTTCTATTTTGAGATTTTTAATCATTTTTTTATTATGCCCATGAGCCCACATTTATTGTAGCATGTTATCTGCCTTTTCTTCCCAAATATATAATAAATCAAGTTTAAAATTAATTTACACCTTAAAGTAAAATATTCAAGAACAGAAGAAGCCCATTGGTTGACAAGAAAAACGAATCACTAACAACTCGATGTCGTGTTAAACAAAATGGTCAATGCAAATTGAAGATTTACCTTAAAATATTATGGGTATTGATACTCTCATTTCGTCTTCCTTCTTTTTATTAAGAAAAAGCCTTTCATAAATTTGTAAAGAAAAAAATATACAAGCAAAGAAAAAAAACTCAACCTGCACCATTTCATAGATTTGTAATAAATTTTTTAAAATATAAATATTTCATTTAAGGTATTAAAATTGGTTACAATCGGAAAATATTAAACACAACTTAACAAATAAGAAACAATTAAGGAAAAATAAAAAAGCTATTATGTACCTGAAACTATAGCATGATGATTGCAAAAATAACTTTTGTAACTTCAGTCAAAAAATTCACATTAACTGGACAAAGGGAAAAGAGGAACAAATGCAGTCAGAATTAACAATTATGTGGTACATGACATAGGTACATATTGGGAGGTCAGAATTAATAACTCTGTGGTACACATAGGTACACACGGGCAGTATATTTAGTTTTGTATAATTACATTTGCAAGCAGTATATAATTACCAGTAAGCACAGTAAATACGTCACCAGCTAAACAATGATATAGCAAACTAGGATGGGACTGGGCAATAAGAAGTAAATATAGTCACCAGCTAAACAACGATAATAGTTCATGGTTACTCCACACCAAAAACCATTTATTTACCAAAGAAAACACTGAAACAAAAACAAGATTCGTAGAAGAGTTAAAATGATACTACTAATTAAGAGACTTTTCTGCCACCACTGGGACCTGGGATGTCCTGTTTGAAGGCCTTGGATAGAACAATGAAGTATCCAATGAGACCAACAACGACAAGTCCTCCGATCACCATTCATGGGGACCACATGGTGCTCTGCCCTTGTAGCGCCACTTCTGTGGTTTATAAACCATGAAATTTAATTAAGAAATAATGATTAAGCTAAATAATTAAAATAACGTAATATCAATTAATAAATAATCTAATACAAATAATTATGAGAATAAAGGAAATAAATAAATGAATAAATGAATAAAGCCAACAATAAAATTGACTAGACTAAAATGAATAAAATTGACAAAACCTAATTTTTAAGCTAATTGATAAAATCAATTAATAATAAATATATTTCATAAAACTAAGGGCTCCAATTAATTTAAATGAAGTATGAGAAAATACATAAATAAATTTATATAGATATAATAAGTTAAAATATACATATATAGTTAAATGTATAGTTAAGTAGATGAAATAAATTTCTTGATTTATTGATGTATTAATTTGACGAAAAAAAACTAAACAAAGTGATACTAATAATAATTTGATTAAAAGGAAACATTAGATTAGCGAAATTTAAGTTTATATTTTTAATTAAGGAAGATGAATATATTCAATACAATAAGATTTAATAACTAAATTAGAATGTCGCGAAAATAAAATCTAAAATTTAAAGAATAAGACTCAAAAGAACAAATTGAAATTTTATAAAATAGATATATCCAAATCACATATAAATGCCAATGTAATAAAGAAACTTAAAAATTCAATTAAAACAACTAAGCACAATATTCACATAAAATAAAATAGAATAAAATAAATAAGTTTCAAATTTGGGGTTTGCGCATCTTAAAAGATAAATATATTCTTATGATAATTTTAATTTTTAACGATGGAATTGATCAGAGTTCAGATGATCAAATTTAGTAATTTATAAGTTAGTAAAATCCTGACCCATTATATCGAGACTACCCATGACATATACACGCACATAAAACGCCATAACAAATCCATCTCCCTGCTCCTTCCTCTCTCTTCATTAACTCTCTTTGACTCTCTCTTACATACTCTCTCTCTAAAACCGCCCAAGCAATTAATGTCTTTCCCATTCGCTCTCTCTCCCTCTTTTCCCTCTGCGACTCTCTCTCTCTCTCTTTCCCGACCACACTCTCTCCCTCCCTCTTATTTGTTTTCTCTGAGACCGATCAAATCCTCTCTCGCTCTCTCCTGTCTTTTTTCCTCTTTGCAAGTCACACCCATGCACCGACCATCCCCTCACCGTCACTATCGCCTCTCGAGGTTTTTCCGCCCGACGACTTCCCTCTCTTGTCAACACCTAACCCACTGAGGTGTGGGCTAATCTTCCCCCCTCCTGACAACCCTCACTTCGTAGCTTGACCGATGACCTCGATGCCCTCCTTATAAGCCCGAGCAATACCCTTCTCTCTCTCTTTGGCTCATGCGTTGAGATTTATACAGAAAAGTAAAGAAAAACTGATAAGAACAGATAAATAGGCTTTCGAATTTGGCAAGAAAACAAAGGTTTAGAGAGAGGAAGGTGATGGCCGGATTTCATAGAGAAGCTGACTTGTCCCTTGTCCCTCTTGCTGTTGTGATTTGCTACCTCATTTTTTGTACTGGTAAACTCTAGCCTATTTTCTTTTATCAGTGTGGATTTCTTGCTTGATCTCTCGGTTGCTTGCTGTAATTTTGTTGGTTGATAATCTTGCTTGTGTGAGGTAGTACTTAGCTGTTGGGTCCATCACTAAATTGGTGTGGTCCGAGACTAAGTTTGTACTGATTGATTATCCCATTTGTGTTCTCTGTAATTGGTTTGATTTATGATGCTGGTTTGGCTATCTAGTTTTCTGATACACACTTGATCTGAACATGCTGGGACTCGGGTTTAAACTGATTTGAACGGATTCTGCGCTGATCTGTGCTGATCCTTACTATGTTACTTACCCCTGTAATTATACCGTTGTCATGTTGCTTACTCAATTGTTGTCTTGCCCCTTTTTATACTGGTAAATATATAGCCCACCATGTACTTGTTTGTTCTATGGTACCTTGTCTTGCTTGATTTACTTGTATGCCCTCTGTCTCTGTGCTGGTAAAGCTTGACTTTCATAGCCTTGGCACACTGGTACCATCTGGTACCAGTGAGGTGAGGCCTGGTCCCCTTTGGTTGCCTTGTCTGATATGTTATGTGATCAATTTGGGTTAATTTTGTTGCTTGAGTGATGCATTTGACTGTGGTAATAAGATTTATTTGGTTGGGTTCTGGGTTTTGGTTGTTAATGTCACATCTGTGCTAGGTTGTTGCTGATACTGGTATACACTTGAAAATGGATTGTTGCTTGGGGATGGGGTTGAACTGACCTAAACTGATACTGTACTAAACTAGTTATGCTTGAGTTGTTCTCTGTTGCCTTGTTGCTGGTATTATGGGGCTGCCCCTTTTAATTGATTTGCCTCCCTTGCTTTGGCTATGGTCCTATTGATCCTATTATTATACGGATATCTTGCTCCTTGATTTGCAATGTATTATTGGTTTCTTGTGCTTGTTTGACTCTGGCTTACTTTCATCTCTGGATTTCTTTATGTCTTGGCCTGTTTTGTTAAGTAGTTACTCTGAGTTTGGTTTGGGCTTTTGAAGGGTAGTTGGTTGGATTATATTTAATTAGAATATAATTAATATATATAAATATATATATTAATCAATTCCCCTGATTGGTACAGAGAAAGTCGGGATGCGGTCCTCTGGCCTTAGTGGGTACAGTGTAGGCTCTCATTTGCATATATTTCGTTTTGATATTTTACGGGATGCGGTCCTCTGGCCCCTGATTGGTATAGTGTAGGCTCTCATTTGTATTCCGTTTTGTCAATTCACGGGTAGTTATCTCCTTTTGGCGATATGGCAACTGAAGACATACTATATCTGTTTGCTTCTATTTTGTAAGGTAAATTACCAGATTTAGCAGACCAGAGTACGTGTTTTATAGCCGTTCACTCTCCTACGGTGTTATCGCCCCGGAAGCCCGAATTACCGTTTGTGCGGTGTTGTCGCCGCACAAACATAAAGTCCTAAGTTAATAAGTTGGGCCTTGGTAGTGCCCGCTTAGGTAAGGCCCGAGTTAGTAAGGTGGGCCCTGGTAGTGCCCGCTCAAGATGGGTCTGGCAAATTTACAAACTGGGCTTCTATTTAGGGTGTTTCTTCCTCGTATTATATATTATATTATAATATTTCATAAATTTTCTATTTTGGGTTTCCTTATCATTTCATATCATATCATTTAGGCAAACTTCTCAAAATGTGCATAAAAATATTATCTTATTTACATATGAATATTATATTGCATTTTAAATCCCAGTATCGATTTTTAGGTCCAGTCTAGAAAAGAAGATCAAATCTTACGACTGGATCTAAATTCGTACTAAGTAATTTTTAAAATTACTCACATTTTTACGGTTGTTGTAGGATCCAGATTTTCCTGTTCGGGATTTTTCTTGGAGCGAGAGCTAGGGACAGTCCTACGCGATGACAGAGATGTTTCGCTGTATTTGCATGTGAGTCGGGTAATTAATAGGATCCATTGGGATTTAGGTTTTTGTTTATTTCTTTTGGGGTTTTTATTTGAGAGATTTGCTGTCCATTCCGATGGAGCCAGCCCCCGCTGATACATGCGTTGTATTTTTTTATTTATTCTAGACTGTATGGTCATGTATTTATATCTATTATTGTTTCATTTATTTTGTGGTTATTTTATTTTATTCATTTAGTTTTTCGTACGCACGTCTCGTCATGCGTATGTAACGGGATTAAGCACCCCTAACCTTGTGGTGACCGAGCACTCTCAATTTTCATATAAGTACCTGTGATTTGTGATAGAAAAAATAGAAATCCCGATCAGAATTTTGGAAGGTTAGTACGAAAACCTAAAAATCGTTTTAAGTACCTGTGATTTGTGAGAGAAAAAATAGAAATCCCGATAAAAAATTTGGATGGTTAATACGAAAACCTAAGTTGGCGTCCTACGTGATGGGGAATAAACATGCTCCGACCACGGGAGGAGAGGCAGGCTTCGACGACGGGGTCAATTGCTTTCTTCGCAGTTCATACCTTCGCTTTGGCGGTCATAAGTCAAAGACAGGGCACATGGGTGGCGAAGAGGGATGGGAAGAATTGCTCCATCGCAGAAAAAAAATACCTAATCATATTTCACGATCGATTTAGACAGAGCAATCCCGATCGGTTTGGACGGAGAGAGCGATATAGCAGCGAAGTAATACGGTTATGCTATGCAATCATCTGTATAACAAATTAACAATCGTGATAGAGAGGAATTTATTACTTCTACACGCGCACTGCAGAGATTAGATGAAATTTTGTAAAATTACTCTATCCAAGGGTTTATATTAAATCCGAAAATTTGAGATGAAATCCTGACCGTTGCAGAATCAGAACACTTAGATGCTTAATAAGGAGTAGAGATAAAGATAGAGATATTTTCAATAATTTTTTTGCTGCACTAATTTGAATGGATGGACCAGCAAAAAAACTATCGAGACAGATATATGAGCCGAGTCACAAGCGAGTATAAGAAGTTGTTAAGCCGCTGAAATGATGAGATGATGAGATGATGAGATGATAAGAGATAATAAGAGATAGATTATCGGATTATAATTTAGTAACAAAAAATATATAAACTATTATTATTCGAGCCGAGTCGAGCTAGCCCCAACTCAAACTCGGCCCATTTAACTATCGAGCCAAATTAGTTTGAGTCAGATTAGCTCGAACTTGAGTCGAGTCCGAGCTAAGTCACGAACCCGAACTTTTTATGCAGCCCTAAGTGCAGGGGCGGAGCCATATAAACCCAGGGGGGTACAAGTGTTACCCCCTGGAAAATTAAAAATCAATAGAATAAAGAGTAATAGATCCACTAAGTCACACCCTGAAATTTTTTTGTGTTACCCTCTAGAGTCTGGACTCTGGATTGGTCTTTGATTTATTAAAAATGCATGTTGAAATTTTTTTTATACCGATAAATTAATGGGTTTTAACCCGCTAAGATATTCAATCCGATTGAGGCTACACCCTGAAAAAATTCCTGGCTCCGCCCCTGTCTAAGTGGATGTACCATCTGTTTCGATTTGAATAAAAAGTTCAGAAGTTTTGGAACCACACCCGGTACCAAAATGACATACTAGAATAGACAACATCTGCCATAGTTTCAGACTCACAGTCATACCACACAATCTCAAGGTTTAAGTTTCATAATAGTCAAAGGATTAGCAAGAAGATTAGTGATATTCAGAGAGAATGTCTTTTGTAAGAATTTGTAAACATAACTTCTGTGGTTGCCAACTGTATGTTTTTGGTGTTATAGAATTTGATAATTGTCAATGCTAGCTGGGATGTGGCTTCTAAAATCTAGTCCTATCAAAACATTAGTTAACTTTCAGCTTAGGTACCGGGTTGTGTACCAAAAACTTAAAATGTTTTTCAATGAAACATGTGATTATATAATATCACCACTTTAAGAAACAAATCATAATGATCTAACAACACAAAATAGTAAACTAAAAGAAATGTGACACGGCACTTCAAAATTTCATCCAACCAGCAAGCATTCTTGAATGTCTCAAATGACAGTTGCTCTTAATGATTTTCTTGAGATGATGAATTAATTCCTAAAAGCTTGTAGCAACAGCTGCAGCACTAGACCACCTTCTTGCAAAAAAATAAAATAAAATAAAATAAACAAAATTATATTTCATAGTGATGGTTTACGAAAAAAACGAGTATACTAGTAATAAAAGATAATTACAAAATTATATCCAAATCTCAACATAAGACGTCTTATAATATAAAATTGAGACAATGATTATGGTTAATTATAGTGTGGGTTTTATATTTTTTGTCCCTCTGGATTAGGTCTTCCATAATTTTTTTTTTTACTTTCTAGAGAAAGATGAGAGTAAGTTCTTTTTTTTTTTACTTTTTTGTGAGAGCAGTGGCGCATTTCGTCCGCGCCACTGGCAGTGGCGCACTGCCATTCGTATATTTGAAATTTTACGTTTCTCACTCTTATTTTTAATAATATTAATTTAATAAAACTTATTATTACTAAAATCTGTCCAGAAGACAATGCCCAAGGGGCAAGGAGCTTCTGTCCCCGGGAACTAATGTAACGTGCTCTAAGCTCCCAAAGGATTCACATTCACATTTGTTCCGTGGCACTGGCAACTCGATCCTTTTTGCCTGGCAAACAGGCCATATTCCGTGGTTTGCGGTTTCAGAGGAATAAGACCTACAAGGACGTAGTTGTTAGAATTTTTTTTATTAAATTTCATATATATTGTAACATTTTTACGTACGTTATAATTTATTAATTAGTCAATATATATATTTGAGAATTTCTTAGAAGTGTTAATAAGGCTTCAGTGGCTGGCCACGTGTCCATATTTATTAACGGATTACATAGTGAAATAATTAACTCATTTGACCAAGTTAGCAATTATCCGTTCACCACCGCATGAATAGAATAAATTCATTGAATTTACTCGGTAGGTTTAATACAAATTAATTTACTCGGTTAAGTCTTCAACCGTTTCATTTCTTTATTACAATTTACAAAAAGATTGAGACTAATTAATTCTTACCCGGTAATATGAATTAATGTTACTCGGTCAATTCAGTTTATATGTATACACGCATCCACTTTTAACAGAAGAGGTGAGGTGAGACAAATATGAAACAGAAAATAATAGTCCATATGCTCCACAGAATTATGTACTTGAGAATTTTAAAAACAAATTCAGAATTATTTCTTTGAGATATTGTTACAAACTACTGCAATTAAATTCTGATTCTAATTCTAATTATATGAATTAACCATTCTAATTACAAACTACTGCAATTAAATTCTTATATAAGGGGAGGATATTATAACATGAATACCATCTTCAAAATGGCAAACTGTTACAACAAAAATAGAGTTCAAAGATTTTTAACGAAACATGAAAAACTATATGTATTTATATTTATTGAAGCAAGTAGACAAAAAGTCTTTAGACACTGTTTACAATGGTTATAGGCTTATAGCACAAGGATAACGCAAACCACACAAGCCGCCTTCATAAATCACACCTGCAGGATCCAATCAACAACTCCAGAAGTTCAAAGAAAGCATGGAAGCAAAAGGGACGTTGTTCACAAATCATATTACTATCCTTCTACTTGGTGAATTCTATGGCCCACGAATTGGCATAGACATAATTCGCCTTAAAACCAGAGAAACCGACCTGCTTGGACAAGGCCTCAAACTCTTTCATGGTTCTCTCTTTGCCACCAGGGTTGTGTGCTAACATGATGAGGTCCAAATGGAATACACCTTGTGCCTTGGGAGTTGCCTCAGGGTTCACTGGCAGAATGCACTCAACGAGGATAACCTTGCCGTTGTCAGGTAGAGCCTTGTAGCAGTTCTTCAATATTGCCAAGGAGTGCTCGTCACTCCAGTCATGAAGAATCCACTGCAGATTTGACAAGTGAGTTTAGTGCACATTTGGAACTTCTTTTCTCACAATTTTGGGTAAAATAAAAATACAGTTGAATTGGGCTAACCTTCATCAATATAGCATCACCAGTTGGCACACTTTCAAACATGTCACCACCAATGTGCTGGACTCCTGTACATTTAATTACAAAATTTAGATTACTATCCACATATAAATCAGCAATTGACTTGCAGCAAATAGCATGTCATTTGTAATTATATGAAAAGCAAATGGCATCATGAAGCTTACCGGGGAAAGGGGGTGCCTCAGAGATAACATGGGGAAGGTCATAGTTAATCCCCTTGATATGTGGATATTTTGATGTGATCATGTAAACAGTGGCACCAATGCCACCACCCACATCAACAAGAGTGTTTACATTATCAAAACCATGGTAAAGTTCAAGCAGCTTTTTGGTGATGATGATAGAATGGTTCTTCATTCCCTCATTGAACACTGTATTGAACCGGGGATCTGTGCCATGGTACTCAAAGGCTGTCATGCCATAAGCCTTGTTAAATGGGATGCCACCATCTATCACGGTATCTTTCAGGTAGTACCTAAAAAATAAATTTCCAGGTATCATTTTACCAAATAGATTAGTTGCAAAGAAATTTTTTTTTGAGGTAGTAGTTAAGTTGTCTCTCCTAAGACATTATTGCCAAAAGCCTAGTTAAAATTATCAGCAAAGATTTATTGAGTTGGTTTTGTTTTCTGACCCATGATTGGGTTCATACTGTTGGACACTTACTTTCAATTATTATATAATTAAGGATTTCCATTGTTGAGTTGTAAAAAATAATGGTTGGTAGGGATGCTCAACTTTCCATGTACGAAATTGAAAGCCCTCTCACTACCTAACATGAGACCAAATGGCTTAAAAGTCAATCCACAAAGGAAATGAATTCAAAGAGACCCATCAGTCACTGTCATAAAACTACACAGTGTCAAGCAAGCTATAGCTTTAATTTACTGGTAAATCACTAAACTTCCCAATAAAAGGCCATTGCTTCTCTTATAAGCAAGGACTTCATGTTGTGCCAAACATCATACCAAGATAAACTAAAATTGGGTGGTAAGACACATAAATCTCACTGATTATGTAATGACAATCAATATCATCCAGAAGATACTGAGAATAGTGGAGTGGTGTAGGTGAATAGAAAGTGACAAGCATAGCGATCTAAGTGGTCTACTATGAAGGCTTAAATCACATCCTTAGAGGTGTCACTGTTGATATTGATTTAGTTGTTGGTTACTGCTTGCATAAAATTAAAAGCTAATACCTATATTAATTTCAATAATAATAATAATAAGATAATGCCTACATCATACCAAGTAAAATCTTAATTTAAGTTTCATTACTACATATTAAGGTAGTAAGCTGTAGCTTTTGTGTTATTACAAACAAAAAATCATAAACCTTTTTTTTCAATATGTAGGTGGTCAGCGATAATATAACAGCGAATATGCATGTAATGAGACCCCATGTTAATATGATATTATGTAATATAAAGTGCACTTCCATAGCTCTAAGCATTAAGAACAACCAGTTGACTTGTGCACCCTTTGATCTCCACTTATCAGCTATTCATGAACTTAAACCACCAACCAGAAGACTAATTCCAACCTAATTAAAAAAAAAAGAGAAGGGATCCAATTATCACTATTATTGGTGCCCGTGCTGCCTATTTATTTATTCATGCATAAATTTAAAAATGTGAGCGTTGGATGTATTTTATATCATTTCAATTATATGTATATGAAAAATCACAAAATTTTAACTTCATTTGAATAGATATCAAATAACGAGTCTAAATTGTAAAATTTGGTCCATTGATTTTATTAACGCTTGAAGCATATATAAATGATATTGAAATGATATATTTTTTTGTATGCATATATAAGATGATATTTACAAAATATTCCTTCAATTAGTTTTGTTATTTAAGTATTTAAATAATAATTATTTGATAATTAATTTTAATGGCACCGATATGACATCAAAATGATGATAATTGAATCCCTTCTCTTAAAAAATGCACATACTAAAAGTCAAAATTGTTTTTTTCAAAATACTTGTGCATGGAACAACTTTGATATAAACTGACTGGTTAAGCACCATAAACAGTCAGAATACCAATTACCACGACTAATCTACCTTGACAGTGAAATCCCTTCACAAATTTATGCTATAATCAAGCTTTTAAAAAACATTTAACAACTCTTAACGGTGAGGTGATCAGATAACGGTTAACGGTTAACGGTTTTAACGATTTTACATGGCCATTAAATTAAAAAACTGTCAATCACTTTTTACCTACTATTTCATATTTAAAAAGGCTAAGGAATGCATTCTCATATCATTAGTGCTTAATAATTAACTAAATTAAGTAATAATAATAATTACAATATTAATTATGTACTTAAAAGTTAAAAATCTTAAATTATACTAAACTATTATATAATGAATTTGCTTTATATTTTTATTAGGGCATTAATTTATATTCAAAAAATAAAAGGAAATACAAATTTATAGTCACTAACTATTAAGATTTGAAACAAAAGAATTTCAGTTGTTAAATGCGTTTTTTCAAAAAAATTAACGGTTTTAACGGGTTTAACGTGAGATAAAACGGTTAAATCACAAAAAACCCGTTAAATCCGTTTTTTCTCAAAAACTTAACGTCAGAGCCTGTCAAAACCGTTAAAACGGTTAAAACTTTCCGTTTTTTAAAAGCTTGGCTATAATAGTAGTATGTCTCAGAAGACAAAAAAAAATTATAAAAAAAAAAAACAAATAGAGGGTGAAAAGATGTTCACCAGCTCTCCATGAGGACCTTGTCCTGGTTCATCAGCACTAGAGGAGCCATGGAGACGCCATCCTCATTCTTTGTCAGCCATTTGCAAACTGGTGCAGGCCCATACTTCCTTGTCACTTTGTTGCCATCATCCTCGACCTCAACTGAGCAAGCAATGACATTGTACGATGCGAGCAACCGAAGCATCCGATCCAACATTACAGCTGCCTGTATTGAAACAGTGTTAACAGAAGGAAATATACAAGCATTTCCCAGTTACAGTGTTTTCTCCATTTCTATTGACAAATTCTATAATTCAGGATAATAGCCAGAAGCTAAAATTAAACTATAATCTGAAGAAAAAAAATTTAAGCTGTCCTTTGGAGGTCAAATAGAGAAAAAAGAAGAAAAATGCGGAAGTTCTTGGTTCTGGGATAATATGGAGTCTCCATCAAGGGGTTTTTCTGGTTTTCTTTATTGCCTTTCCTGTTTTTAACTCTTTGGAGTTCAGAGTCGTTTAACTACTGTAACCCACTCTAATTCCAAATTTTGTAAATTCCCACAACTAAAATTACTTTTACAGTTCTACTTGTACAATTAAATAGAACAAACCCAAATTCAACATCTTTCTGACTTTCCTGCTGCTTTCACTTTTCTTTAAAATCTTGATGCTAACAAGTAACAACCAGCACAGAGTAATCACACTCCCACCAAAGACTCAACAACAACTAAATGAACTATTGCCCAAAAGTAAACTTGGAGCAGTGCAACTCCCAGATCTCACTAAACCATCTCAAATATGCTGATACCAAATCAAATCGAAAGTAAACAAATGCACGCACCTGAGGGTTTTCTGTCTTAAGGTGCGCGGCGACATCAGTCGGGGTCATGATAGGCTTGCCGAAGGGCCCGCCACAACCTTTAACAAGGATCTCAAGTACATCGAGCTCGATGGCAGCTTTAAGTGTCATGGGGAGGATGGAGGCACTGGCGAGCTGCAACGCGTGCATGCACGCCTCCTCGTCGGCCTCGTCCCTCGGCACCATGGCGACATGGTAATCTTCAACGGAGCCCATGCTCACTTGTCAGTTGTGATGTCACTGAGTGGAATTTTATTTTAGTTGGAGGGGATGGAGGTTAATGGATTAAGGTGTAAAAGGGAGAGATTTTGGGACGGAGGGAGAGGTTGAGAGTGGATGGCTTATATGGACTGGGACCTCACCAACCGCACCCACCGTCACTCCGTCAGTATACCTTGTTCGAAACTTCGAATACTATTTTTGAATTGTACAATTTACCAGTGAAATCAATTTGTGTGTAAATGAAGTGAGTAATTGGTGCCTGCCTCGTTTGTATGGGAATTGGGGATTGCTTTCAGGAAGTGCATTCTCCTCACTTTTGTTTCCACTCTTTTGTGGATGACAGATGGCAGGAACAGAAGCTACTTTCTTTCCTATTTTTTTCTACGTAAATTATTAATCTATACGCGACTATTTTTTAGTTACAGGTAGAGTACTGAAGACGGTCAGGTCCGGGCCGGTCTGGTTCAAAGCTGGACGGTCCACGGTCCCGTACGGTCCACGATCTCGTACGGTCCACGGTCCCGTGCGGTTCACACGGTCCGGTCCTAGGTGGTTCAAATTCGAAAAAATCGAATCCGTCCCACCGTTGGCCTCTGGGGGCTGGACCCCCACGGGACGGGACGGGACGGTCCACGGTCCGGTCCGGTCCGAATTTTTTTTTTATAAATTGAAAAAAATAATAATTTATCATATTTTTTAATAATAATTTTTAACTAATTCGAATTATTATTTTTAATTATTTAAAAATCTAATAGTACTAAAAAATTAAAAAAATTATAAAAAAATAAAATTTCAGAAAATTATAAAAAAATATTAAAAGTTGAAAAATAAATTTATTAAAATAATAAAATTTTATATATTAAAAATAACAACTAAATAAATCTTAAAGTAATAGATAATCAAGTTGCTGAAGAAAGTTTCCGTTTACGGAATTTTATATTTTAATTTAAATAGTTCAATAAAATCTTTACATTATAATTTTATACAATACTATTTTTACCATATTTAAAATTATTTTACTATATTTAATTATTTTAAAAAAAACCTGATAATAATACAAAAATATATGTCAAAAAGGGTCATTTTCTAAAAATCATTAAGCATAGTAAAATATTTTCAAACATGATAAAATTTAGTGTTCTACAAGATTATGATATAAAGATTTTATTGAGCTAATTAAATTGAAATTTCGAGTATGAAAAATTAAAATTTGGATCAATAACATTTTGGGTGAAGTGCTACTTGAAGCACAATAGATAAATATATATATATATTAAAAGTATAATAAAAAAGTTAATAAGAATAACACATTTATATGCTATTTGGATTGGTTACGTTCTTTCTATGTTGCTCATCGACTTAAATCAAGTTTGGTGATATTTATCCTTTAGGCTTCGTTTATGTCCTCTATTTTTCCCCCCAAATAGTAAAAGTTGCACAGAATCCTGTAACTTTCATGAGAATAAGTGAACTGGGACAGAGATTTAACTCAGCATACAACTATGAAAAAGATGTCGACAAATTCAGGCTTAATTCGGCTGTTTATGAAATATAAATTGAGGTGATGGATACTACTAGGGATTTGGACATTTGAACACAAAAAAGTGCATGGAAATTCTATAATTATCTTATTGATGATAATATGATTAATTTAACCCTCTTTTCATATTAAGAAAAATAATAATTTCTTCCATAATTGATTCAGGTTTCACTTGACAAACTTCCATTAAGATTAAATTCTCGAAAAAAAATAAAATTGTACATGCGTTTGTGTCATTTATTACTACGCAATTCCTTATCGTTTACAAAAAAAAAACGAAACTTTTTTCTGGAAAAATTTGTTAAATATAATTTTTTACAGTTTTTATTTTAAAATCTTTCTTTTAAAAAATATTTGTTTTGGAAGGAAACTTAGTAAATAATTCTTGTATTAAATCATTTGCATATCACAAAATTCTTAGATGGAATAATAAATGTGATATATTACTCATTACAACGTAGCAAGATAATGTATAAAATTTTCAAACATATTTGCATGATATTGTCTATTCAGTGTTCGAATCTGCTGTTATTCTTTTCGAGATAACAAGAGTTTGTTATTCTGAGTGAAACTATCGGACTGAAAACAGATGAATCTGATGAAGAGAGAAAATAAAAAGAGAAGAAAAAAATAAATCAATCCGATTCGTCTATTTTTGATCCGACGTTTCCGCTTGAGATAACGGCATATTTATCTCAAAGATAATGGCAGATTCCAAAAAGCCTGTTCAAGGGAAACAACATGTTGGAATCGAACTCACATCACTTATGGAGGTGAAAAAACTCCGTAGGTGCGGTTATTTTATTTTGTGCGGTCAAATCATTTATTAACGGTTCTGATTTAACAGTAATAAATAGTCCCGTACATTAAAAGTCGTGTTTAGATTTTTCACAGCCGTTATAATTTTTTTAAGCCGTTGTCATTTTTCTAAGAAAATCTCTGCACGAAAATTATCCGCATAAAACACCGATCCGTTAGAATCACAAGCTCATTTAAGATGAAAGTTGAAACCAAAATGTGGATTGACAATTCCACGGGGGTTGGTGACGAAAACGACCCATGTGGGTTTATTTATTTTATTGCGATTCTTTGGATACACTCAGTTCATTCGCACATACACCGAATTAAATTATAATCCAGCTTATGTAAAGATTAATTAATTGCTGCACTTCGTTAATTTCAGTTGCAGCGTAGCAAATAAAATCGTGAAAAAAAACTCTGCCATGGACGATTTGCATAATTTCGATACACAAGGGGAAATTTGGTAAGTAATTAAAATTTACAAAATTTTTATATCTACTTAAACGATAACATATATTATGAAATACTCGTTACTAATTTAAAATTAATTTTGAAATTTTCAATGTATTGTAATTAGTAAAAATGGAACCATAGATAACTTTGTCAAGGATATTATGGTAATTTTTTTTATTTTAGCAATAAATTCATTATTTGGCGAGATGTTTGTCACTAATATACAGTTCAAAAGAGATTTAATCTTCTCATTTTGACCCTTTCAAATTCAAGCTGTAACTAGAGATTTGAAATGGACCGGACGGTCCAACCCGTCCCGGATCGGACCGTGACCGTGGACCGGACCGGACCGGACCGTGGACCGTCCCGCGTCTCTACTACGGTCCCGGTCAACGGGTGGGACGGTCCTCTCTTCATCCGAAAATGGACCGTGCCGACCTGTCCCGTGCCGACCCATGAACCGGACCGTGGACCGTGCGGGACCGTGGACCGGACCGTCCCGGACCGGACCCCTCACCCACCCGGCCCCCCACCCCTCCCACCCGGCTTCAATCCACCACCTCAAACTCGAAACCTCTCTTATTTGTTACCAATTATTGCAGTTGCAGAACATGGGATAAATCATCTACTAATGCTTGCTTCCGGTGAGCTTAATAAAAATAAATATACTTAATTATTTTCATTTTTCAAATCCTCATTAATTTATATTACTTAATAAATTATTATAATCAAAGTCTTGAAGGATACATTTTTTTTTCTATTTTAGTGCCTTTTAATTATTTGTATCGTATTTTTTAAAATGTCCTATATTTATATTTAAATAGATGTTATTTTATTATTATTTAGCGTCATCTTAAAAAATCTGAATAAATAATTATAGAACTCAGAAAATATAAAATTTATGTATACTATTAGATTTTGGTATAGAGATCTTATAAGATAATTAATTTTATGATCTCTTGATAATTTTTTATTCTAAATGGTATTGCCATTTTGAAAATTGACCGGTAATAATTTCAATAATCAATCTAAGCGGTATGTTCTTCAGGTGTACTGTCACTCGGACGACAGTTGACCTTGGTCGTTCAACTAATGATGTATACTATTAGGTAACTGTTTGCTTCAAAGCAAAAAAAAAATATATATTCAAAATATTATTTTCTTCCAAATTCCTACTCCATGCATGAATGTTTTACTCCGTTTAGATGCAACAGTAAATTAGTGAGAGTGACATCATAATTAACAAACAAATAATGCTCTTATCCTAACTTATTATTCTGTTGACCAGTAATGACCACCGTACGTATGACGTATTTCCCAATTGATTGGGTCTGTGATTTCTAAAGGCAAATGGAAAATTCCAACTTGTGCTTACAATTTTTTTGAATTTAATTTGAAATCCACATATGGTATGGTATACCTTTGCCAGGAAGCTCCAAATTGTGAGAAACACGTCTCGAATTGGGGTTTAATTTAACTTGGTCTACTCTTGCATCAGTGCCTGTGCCTCTTTAGCATTAATATATAGTTTGCTTTATATTTAGAGAGTAGATTCTGCTATTTTTTTTAGTTTTAGGATCATTTAATTTGCTGTTTGATATAATGCAGATATTCCCAAAAAGATGATTATCAAAAGGAGTTATGTGGGGCAAGCTATGAGGACTGTAAGCTTTAGAGCCAATATTTTTAAGAAATCAGGCCCTTTCTTGTAAATGTGATTGGCTGACAATTTTTCCTGACATTTTCACTTCTTTAGGCCCTGTTCGGCCACCGAAAAGGTAAGAAAATGGATGAGGAAATTGATCTAATTTCTACTGTTTACATGGGGAAAAAATCATCTCAGAGAAATTGTTCGGCATCCTTCGATTTCTTGAGTTTCATTGGGTAAAGCAGTCCATAGAGAATAAATTCTTTTTTGGTGTTTGAAGAGAGACTGTACATTAAGAAAAATAATTTTGTTGGGAATTGTTACACCTGCCACATAAACATTTCTAAGAGAAAAAAATAATTATCTTAAATTGAATTTATTTTTTCCTAACTGCGCACGGCAGCAATCATCTTTGTCTCTCTCTAACTTTTGTAAAATATCAATCTTCTCCTTATTTTTTTCTCTAACACACCGAACACTGATTTAGAATTTATTCCATAAAATTTCTGTTATCTGAGTTTTAACAATCTGATATTACCAAACCCATCTACTTGGAATCAATTCCATAAAATTTTACCATGTCGGAACAGGCCTTAGTCGGCAAATTTTGTTTTGGATTTGATTGCATGTTATAGCTGCTCTGTATATTTCTTTTGGTCGCTTCTAAATCTGTGCCAGGTTATTCTGGTTTTTAGGATATTACTAGATGTATACCGGTTGTGCACTGGTTGAGTACCGTTTGATCTTTTATGTTAAGTAGCGTTTGATCTTTTTATAGTACTCAAGACTATTTGTTTCAAGGAAACAAATGGATAATCTCTATTTTTGAAAAAAAAATCGATCAACTCTTACTCAAAAAGTGAATCAGTATTTGATCTAGTGATAAAAATAATATTTTCCGTGTGAGAGATGACAGATTCAAAATTCAGATGAAAATCATTTATGAATAATTAAAAAATAGACAACTTAGATTCTCACCTTTATCAAAAAAAAAAAAAACTCTTACACAAACAATTCGTTTATTTTATTCAGTGACTGGATACAAATTAATAAACCAACGGAATTCTGGCGAGAAGTATTTGAAGAAGCAAGAAGATGAAACAAGTAGCTTTTTTTCATTATGTAATTTTTTTTAAGATAAACATGATAATCTAAGCTATCCATTTTTTATTATTTTATTATGTAATTAATAGAATAGAATAAACTATTTTTTCACTTATGTTAGTGTCTCTAGGGGCAGAACCATGATCTGGGCCTTGACACCCTTAGCCCAGAAAAAAAATATTTTTCCCCTTTAAAATTGTACTTGGCCCAAGTTTTGCTCCCCCGGCCCCTGCTGCCCCGATTCATATTCAAGTCCATGAAGAGATGCAGAATGCTCTAATTCTTCATGTGCATGTGACTCACGGGTATATAAAATACAATTAAATAGAAGCTCGTGTTTTTGAATTTTACCATTGAAAAAAATATTATTGTTATCTGATTTTTATTTTTGAATGTTTCAACAATAAATATCTACTTCACATTCAGATAGGGTCACCAAACACCAATACTAACTTCTTTCCAAGACTGAGTTACCCTGTACGCTTTTCACAAGCAGCCCCATAAAAAGCACAAAATAACCAACCTATCCAAATTTGCCTCATCGATGCCGCTGTAAACCAAGTAGTGACCTCCTCTTGGTTAGATAAGAAATGACTATAGAGCTCTTGAAATATCAAGATTTTATTAGTTAAAATAAGTTAATTGAGAGTGACAGAGTAATCTTTTTATATAGACTTTTTTTTTGTGTTGATCAAGAATCAATCTCCGATTTGAGCCGTTGTAATGGTTTAGAAAAGTAGTAATTAAATTACTTAGCTAGGAAAAGTAAATTTAAAATTTGAATATAATTAAATATAATTTTATTTTTTTATAATATTTTGATATAAAAAATTTATAAATTTATATTGAAATTTAGAAATAGTTAGATATATTTTTTTTAAGTTATAACTCCGTAAGAAAATTCCGTAGTTTAAACTTACATTATGCTCATATAGATTATATCTAATACGCTGAATATTTTATTTAAAATTCTCATTTTGACGATTGTCAAGTAACTGATCCCTCCTCTTTGAATAAATACTGTCAATTTTTATCATGATTCCAAATCGGTCGATCAAACAATAGTAGGGAGACATTTAATTGATCCATCCTTTTTCATCTTTTTTGAAGAAGTTTCTGCACTCACTATACGCATGCTAAAAGCGTTTTAGAGGCTTCAGTAGGCAAAAGAATTAGTCAATGATCACATCATACTTGAAACAGTTCTTTTTAAAATTTAATTTTTTATTAACTAATATTCAACCATTACATATTATATAGTCAAGGGCGGACCCAAGCGCTTTCAGGGGGGCATGTGCTCCCTCTGGATTTTAAAAAATAGTGTTTTTCGGTAATTTTTCTCCCTTCTGGATTGTCTGATTATTTTTATTGAGAAAAAATATTTAATATCGTGTATAATGAAATAATTATGTAAAGATATCAAAATATAAAGTTTTGTAGACGAAAATTTTCTTCATCAACTTGATTATTTATTACTTTGAGCTTTATTTTATTATTATTTTAATATATAAAATGTTATTATTTTAATAAATATTTTATTAAGTAAGTATATATATTAAATTATTAATTTTTTATTTAGTACTCAATTAGTTAATAGATTTGAACCCGATAAGCTATTACAATCCGATAATTAGTCCCTAACTAAAATTCTGAATCCGTCCGATTAGTTAATGAGTTTAAACTTAATAAACTATTACAATCGTATAATTGTTCCGACCAAAATCTTGAATCAGGTACATATACTATCGCTACACGACACGAATGTTCAATTTACCTGATATTGCCACCTACTCAGCTGCCCCCATACACCTACTCCTGTCGGAGGTGGTTCTACTACCCCACATCCAGAGGCGTACTCCGCAAACGTAATTACGGATGTTCAATTGAAGTTTTTATTTAAAACACCATTTTGCGAGCATAATTTAGGTGGTGCAGAGCGCTTAGACTTTTTGGCTGACTAATTTACTGTTCAATTGAAGTCCTACTACCCCACATCCAGAGCGCTTAGACTTTTTGGTGTACCTGATATCTTGAAAGGAAAGAGTTCATTATTATGACTCATCATTGCTATTTTAATCAGGTTATGGTGGACCCACTCTATTTTGTTCTCAGATCTAATTATATGGGAAATTTTATTTTGAACAAAACGAAATAAGCAAAAAGGGATCACTCAACAATGTTTATAAAACGTTATTGTTATTGCGCTTTTTTCAAAAAAAAAAAAAGAATTAGGTGCTGGTTCTTTCATCTTCAATCCTATCGAATTCATCTAAGACAAAACAAGAGAGACAAATTAAATTCATCACTATATTTAACTTGCTTTAAAATAACATATGTTATCCCCGCTGCACAGTGTAACTATCAGCTTGAAGATTGGCTTCAAAATTACTTAAGTTATATTTTTTTTCTTTACATATTTTCGAAATTAACATGACGAAAAAAAGCTTTGACTATATGCTAACCATCTTAATTCCTCATTTCAAATTGTTACATATGTTCACCTTGAATCTTTTTGGCTCGACCCTCCATCTAATTCCTCATCGCAGTCATCAAGAAGGCTGTATATGAATACATCGTCAACTTTTTGTCCAGTTTGAATTTCTGTTTCAAAAATTTATGGTAAACTGCTCTCTCTCTCTCACCTGTGCCATCATATCCCTCGCCTCTCTAAGGCTTGACTTTGCCGCTCGGCGTTGGCAGTGCCACTCCCCCTTCCCTCTGTTCCTTGTACGATCCGTTTACTTACTCGCCCCATCCCTTATCAGTCCGTACCCAATTGTTGCCTCGGAAATGTTAAACCTCCCCCCTTTAAAAGAGATCGCAGGCCGCCCTCTTTCTCCGGTTTACTTGGTTGCTCATGAGTTGAGATTTAGATTCAAATTTCTGATAAGAACAATACTATTCAAATTTCGGGTTTCTCGGTTGAAAAGAAAGAGGGAAGGTCAGCGTTGCTTAGAGAAGGGGAGGCACTCAGCTCTAGTTGGTGCCGTGACTACCCTTGTCGGACCCCTGGTTGCTTACTACCCTCTCTAATCTGGTTCTGGTAAAAACCCTAACTTAATCTGGTTGTTTTTGCTTACGGTCTTATGAGTGATGATCTGGTTGACTCTTGTGTGACATGCTTTGGTTCCTTGTTTGGCTATTGCTCCGGTTTGTTGAAATATGTGTCTCTGAACGTTGGTTGCCTCTGTCTGCCGATTTCCTTGGCTGTTCTTTTTGGGGTATGCTGGTACGGGTTTGCTTATCTGAGATTTTACACCTAAAGTCTGTACTTCGGGTTGGTATACCACCCCGAGCCTACTCGATTAGCCCTGGTTGTTGATATTTATGTCCTTATTTTGTGTATGGTTGTTCGTTCTGGCTGGTGCTGGTATATGTCTTAGGGCTTGTTCTGCTGATTGGTTTTGTCTTGCCTGCCCTCTCCTGCTTGTCCGCCTTGTTGACTGAAAATACACCTCTAGATTGCTTGTATTACCTTTGTTGCTTGATATGTCGCAGATTCATATCTTGTCTATTTGTGCGCTTTGGTACACTGGTACCATTTTGGTATCAGTGAAGCGAGGCCATAGACGCATGGCTTTCATTCCCTCTGTTGCTTACTGTCTGATTTCTGGTCTTGTGCTGTCTTTTTGTATCTGAGATTTAATTGATGCTGCACTTGGTCCTTGTCTTGATGTTGCCTCTGTGAATGTGGTTGTGTTGGCTTTACCCCCTTGTACTGCTGATGGTTGTTGTATTAACCCTTACTCTATGATTTGCCTGTTGGTTTGCTTGATTTCCAGTGTTGTTGCTAGCTTAAATTAGGTTGCATGTGTTGTTACTGGGTTTTTTGATTATTGTGTTCTTGTTTGGCTTGATTGGGGTTGCTTGTGCCTTTGCTGGCTTGTCTGGTATGGCTGCTCTCTTGACCCTCTTGTTTTGGCCTAACTCATGTTGTCTCTGTGGATTATTGCCTACCTCTTTGCCTCTGTCGGAATTTGGGTTGTGCTGATTGTGACTTAAGAATAATTTAATTGGGCTAGATAATTAGGGAATGGACAAGATATATATATAAGTAAATGAGGTTAGGCCTAAGGGATAATGGAACTCAATTAGGGGTCGAATAGATTATAAAATAAAATATAATTAAGAGTCGGCCCAACTTCTAATAATCAGGATTTCAGAATGTAAAGGGATTTATTGGGACGATAATCGGATTAATAAATTATTTTAAATTAAATTAGGAATGATATTAGGATAACTAAGGCCTAATGATTTAAAAGTATCAAGATAATAAAAGTGATTAAATTAAAAATGTGACTAAATAATTGGAAGCTGCCCCAAAAGGTCAGGCGGTATCCATGGATAATAACGTAAACTTTAATATACGGGAAATGATTAGATTCCCTGACTGCCCCCGTTTTCGGGATATCGGTGCATTGGCACCAACGATTCGGTAGTCAGCGTATGATCCCGAACATTAAAACACCAACACATTAATAGCATAATAATTTTTTCTTTCATTTCTTTTATTTTATTTTATTTTATTTTTCGTTTATTTTATTTTATTTATTTCTTTTATTTATTTTTATTTTTTTTGAAACTAATTTCTCTAACTTATAAAAATCTAATAAAAATACTTATATATAATAAAGTAAAGTATATAATTTAAAAACATGATAAAAATAATAATTAGGATATAATTAATATATATTAGAATATATATTAATCAATTTCTCTATTTTTAAATAATAAATACAAGAATATTAGAATATAATATTATATATACTATATAATATATATTAATCAATTCCTCTATTTTTAAATAATAAATAAAAGAATATTAGAATATAATATTATATATATACTATATAATATATATTAATCGATTTCTCCATTTTTTATTGATTAGTAATTAAATTCACAAACTCCAAACGAAAATAAAGAATGAACGTATAAAAGTGATCAAGAACGATAAACACAATTTAATGGATCAATATGCGAACAACTAAAAATTTCCGACACCCCTAAATACAGCAGAAATGCTGTCAAATTTTTAATCTGACATGTCATATGCATCCGATAAATTGACCAGCATATTCGAGACATACCCGCATTCGCATGTCATATCATGTCATACTACATGTAGACAGGATAGGACTAGGACTCGGAAAATAGTCCCGAGATAGGATTATATAGTATTAAATAATTTAAGTTATGGATTATAATTATTAGGAAAATATTATTACTATCACTAATTATTAATTAAGTCAGGTAGTTAATCATGTATTAATTGCATGAGAGTGCTGAGAGACGGACCAGGTAATTCTCAGTCTTAGTTGCCTTGCATAACCAGACCGTTGTGGTTACGTACGGTGACCCATAGGCCCGTGGGACCCACCGGTCTGTATATGTACTGCGCATCTTTGCATGTCGGATTATCCACCGATCCCGTCATTTGGCGGGTTCGGCTGTGTGAGAGTGTTTTCTTTTGATCAATATTATTTTTTTATTATTCTTGATATGATTAAATTGTTAATCCAAATTTGAGCGATTAGGATACCATGTACTTTAGTGTTTAGTGTGGGCGGCCATATTCGAGATTGAAATCTACTTCGTGATACTATATTATTATATTTATCCGACTTATTTAGGATCCTGGTATTGTCCGAAGGGCTTTCTCCTTTGGCCCCTGATTGGTACAGAGAGAGTCGGGATGCGGTCCACTGGCCTTAGTGGGCACAGTGTAGGCTCCCATTTGTTTATATTTCATTTTGATACTTTTACGGGATGCGGTCCTCTGACCCTTAGTTGGTACAGTGTAGGTTCTCATTTTATTTTCGATTTGTAATTCACGGGTAGTTATCTCCTTTTTGTTAGTTTGTAATAATCTTGAAGTCAATAATACGATAAATTGGTTATATAAAGCTTTGTTCATGAATTGGATATTTAAACGATATTTTGTTTCCTTGAGTATTATTGAATTTATGAATCATTCCGAGTTCATGACTGGAATTGTGAAACTTCATAATATAGAATATACTCTTAAAAGTCACTAACCAAGGTAATTAGCAGGAACACTAATTAACCGTTATCAGGTTAGTATGTGGATTAAATGATGGTCAAGTTTTACAGACCATAGACAAAGAGTTGTCATTTTAATCACATAGATAGATGTTCAAGGAACATCGTATTTGATAGACCCCGAATGAAACATTAAATGGAATTGTGTTCGTGTCATTAATGTTTTTCGTTCAGTATTAAATTCTAAAGTATGAGGTATTCATCTTTCCTACATAAGATATGTATGTGTGTGATTTCTACCAAACGTTATCCGTAAAAGGTGGCTATAAAGGTAGCTCTTCGGTATACATAACTTATGCGGAGGAAGAGATGGTTTGCCAAAAGTACTATTGTCTCTCGTATTTCTATACGAGTTATAGCATCAATGGGCCCTTGATAGAGTAAGATTATCTCGCTAGCAAGATAATTACAAGAGTAATTATATTTGATAATTTACTCAGGATCAAGAAAAGATTAAGTTTGCAAGGATGACACATACCTACCTTGAAACCGATCTGATAAATTATGAGATAAAAGAATTAAACACAAGTAAATAGTTTATGGATCATGATATTGTACAAGACATCATCATCTCGTGTAATTGGATGGTCATAGTGCATTCGCGCGATGCCTCCTATGATTATAGAAGTTAAAACGGTTTTAACTCTATTTACCAACATAACACGGATCCTGTCGGTCACACCGTATAGGAGTTAATCGGAGAATCTTATTGATTAATTATAAATTGTTTATAATTAATAATAAGATGGTTATAATTAATTATATATAATATAATTATATTTGTCATAGAGATGACAAGAAGCAAAAATCAAATTGAATTTATAACGTGTTGGACACGTCGTATAAATTCGCCGAAACAACAACCGAGAAAAATATAATTGTAGATGACAATTATATATATTTGATTTGGATTTTAAATGTTAATTATGGATTTGAATTATGGGCCAAAGCCCATTTATAATTAAAGTCTTAATTAATAATTAAAAGCCCAAAATCAGAAAAGCCCAAAAAAGCCCAAAATCCGAAAAGCCCAAAAAGGCCCATGAAAAGCCCATGACGACCTCCAAGGGTATTTTGGTAATTTGTCCAAAAGCCCAAGGGTATTTCAGTAATTTAGCCAAAAAGCCCAATGGCGTTTTGGTAAATTGGATGAACTTTAAGAGTATTTTGGTCTTTTCACTTTGAAACCTCCCTACTATTCACGAGGGCATTTTGGTAATTTGTCAATTCCACTTTTTCTATAAATAGAGGGGTAGGGTGAGAGAAAAAGTTCCACCATATCGCTCTACTTTCTCTCTCTATACGGTTGTTTCGTAATTCACGGGATCGGTGAATAGTGTTTTTACGAAAGTTGCGGTATTTCGCACATTTGTGAAACAGAATTATCGCGAGTCGTGAATAGTACTATTTCGTCTTTTCTCGGTGAATAGTGTTTTTGCGAGAAACCGCGGTTACTTCGTATTTCGGCAAAAGAAATAAACCGCTCTCTGGTCAGTCCTGGTGGATAACCTACAGAGGCATCAGATGTTTGGTGCTCCGAGACAAGTCGATTTTCATTCCAATTGAAATTTGGAAGCGAGGTATAACATCTTATATTAATCTATTTAATTGTTAAGTAGATTAATGTTTTAGAAATCAATCATGGAGTAGATCAATAAAGGTTTAAAGAGGTGTGTATCTCTCGGTAATCATCCGACACATCACTTTAACCCTAAGCTTAAGTTAGAAGTAAAATAATATTTTACCGTTTTTGTAAAGGATTAAATGTCTCGTAACTCTGCTTATTATCCGACATACTTTAATCCCTAACTTAAGTAGAAGTAAAATTTTTGTTCTACTGGTCTTTCCGCTTGAGCATTAACGGATTTGGGCATTCCAAATCCCTACAAAGGGTATCGAGCAAAGGCTCTCCCACCGATTGATTTTCTAAAAGGTTATATCTTATGCAAATAAGATGCATATACCCCGTATCGGTTTAATTCTTAGATTTGCAAATTTAAAGTCCAAACCAAATAAAATTAGATTTTCTTGGTTCTATCTGTCGACTAAGAAAGTTAAATTAGATTTAAGCTTTCTTTATGCTTTCTTTACGCTTTTTTTTCGAAAACTTTCGATTGTGTTAAAGTATATCTAAGAATGTGATGAAGCAATAAAGTACATGAGTAAGAGCTATTGATCTCCACACATAAAAGATAAGGTGATGTCAAAGAAAGATGGGAAGTGGATATCTTCGGTATTCTTTCTGACAAGCTCTTTTACGTGTCCTGATAACTGGCCCAAAAGGAACTTTGTCACGTTACCAAATTACTTTTGCGCTTTCGAAGCATGGCAAATGTAACTCTTTTGCTTTTTCGAAATATTTGGTTATGAAAAGTATATCTAAGAATGTGATGAAGCAATAAAGTACCTGAGTAAGAGCTGTTGATCTCCACACATAAAAGATAAGGTGATGTCAAAGAAAGATGGGAAGTGGATACCTTCGGTATTCTTTCTGACATGCCCTTTTACGTGTCCTGATAACTGGCCCAAAAGGAACTTTGTCACGTTACCAAATTACTTTTGCGCTTTCGAAGCATGACAAATGTAACTCTTTTATTTTTTTCAAAAATTTTTGGTTATGAGAAGTATATCTATGAATGTGATGAAGCAATAAAGTACCTGAGTAAGAGCTGTTGATCTCCACACCCGAAAGAGATGGTTCTGTCTAGGAAAGATTGAATTTAAAGTGGTCCTCGTGACCCCGATCTTTCCTGGGAGCCCCTTTTACGTGTCCTGATAACTGGCCGAAAAAAACTTTGTCACGTTATCAAATTACTTTATCGTACCGTAAGGAATTAACTATTTTGAAATCATATAAAATGTTTATATGCTTTTTACGGTATAAATAAAGAACAAAGATGTAGTTGCAAAATAAAGAATTGAGAACTGATAGTTATATATGTGACTGATTCACATATATATATACAAAATATTTGTATGAGCAAGTAAATTAGATTTACTGCTTTGATATGAAATGTATCTTATCATAGATGCAAAGCTACTTCTATTGGATAGATAGTAGTTATATACGTGACTGATTCATGTATATATACAAAATATTTGTATGAGTGGTAAATTGGATTTACCGCTTTGATAATAAATGAGTAAATTAGATTTATCATTTTAAGGAACCGTGAAAGAATGTTATGCCAAAGAAAGACCGGAAAATGAACTTTAAATGGTCTTTCGCGTACGTTTTTTCACGTGTTCATAAGTTCTTTAAAAGTCGACTTAATAAACGACTAATTATAAATGTGTAAATTAGATTTATCATTTTTAAGAAACCGTGAAGAAAGGTAGTGTCAAAGAAAGACTGGAAAAGGAACTTTCAGTGGTCTTTCTGGCAGACATCTTTTACGTGTCCGTAAGTCTGTTTAAAGTCGGTTTAACAAACCGATCGCTTACGATGTTAAACCCGAAAAATTAAGTAATATGCCCTACCTACTCGTCCTCGCATATCATTGTTCATTGCGTACGTGACCTACTCGAGGCGTCACCTTTTACCTTTGGTTTTCGAGGGTTATGTCCGACATAACGAACCAAATAGAGTGAGGTTACTTACCAATGATTTCCAAAACAGCTTTTGGGCTTGGGGCAAAGTTTCGTTAAAACATATGATGTTTAGCGAAACCAAGAATCACATAGAGATGTGATTAGCAAAGAGTTGCTTACCTAAGATAATTAATAAACGAGTTATTCAACGATAACTTGATTATCAATGAAAATAGGGATCTTGGTCCTAACTACAAACGGGAATAGAACAAATTTGTAGTGGGAGTTTTATTTGAAATAAGACATTACATGAACAACGCTAAAAATCTTTATATTTTAAACGTTGTAGCACATGGCTAAAGAAACTCTTACTAATACGTTCCGTGCGCTCACAATCATACTAAGACATGAGAAACTCGAGTATGTCCTTAACACATCAATCCCTGCACAACCGCAGTAGGCTGCACAGCAAATGAAGTCACCATGTACAACAAGCACAAAGAAGATGAGCTTGATGTACAAAATTTCTTGGTCAAGAAATTTAAGGTGACTAAATCTCTGCTGAGTCATAAGATGACTGAGGGCGGCTCTCTTGACACTCACATGCTCCGTATGACGAGCGATGTTGAGCAGTTGGAGAAGCTTAACAGTCCGTTAAGCAAAGAGTTTGCTATGGATGTTATCCTAAACTCTTTCCCTCCTAACTATTCTAATTTCATCAGGAATTATCATATGCTAGGAATGGATAAGAGCTTGCAGGAGCTCAAAGGGATGTTGATGATCGCTGATGGGGAGTTGAAGAAGAGTTCTTCTAACCTCATGATCCAAGAAGGTGGAAGTAGGATTAAAAAGATGAAACGCAAAGCGACTCCCAAAGTGGCATTTAAGTACAAGAGCAAAGGGAAAAATGGTTTCTAATCAGAACACTCCCTAAGCAAAAACCTCTTCTACATCTGACTGCTTTTGATGTCAAAGCAAGGGTCATTGGAAGAGAAACTACCCTAAGTATCTAGAGGTTGTGAGGACAAGAAATGTTCTCAAGAATTCAACCTCAGATATTTTTGTTGTTGAAGTTAACGTTGTTACCTCTATTCATTATTGGGTATTGGATACTGGATCATGTGCTCATATTTGTTCAAATATAGAGACACTAAAGAATAGGAGAAAACTACGTAATAAGGAAATACAACTCCGAGTTGGAAACGGTGCACAAGTTACGTAATAACGATCGGAAGTATAGAGTTGTGTTTGCCTAGCGGGTTTATAATGGAACTTGAAAATGTATATTTTGTTCCAAATATTTTCGAAACATCATTTCAATCTCATGTTTAGAAATGAATGGTTTCTTTTTTGTTATAAAGGACAATGGTTGTTCTATATACAAAGATGAGTTATATTATGGATCTTCTTTTATGATGAATGATCTTTATATACTGGAAATAGACAAACCTATATTTAACATCAATAAACGACTCAAAACATCTCATGAAAGTATGACTTTCATATGGCATTATCGCCTTGGTCATATAAACGAGAAACACATCAAAAGTTACATGAAGTTGGACTTCTTGGTAATTTTAATATTGTGAATCTTGTTTACGTGAAAAATGACCAAATTGCCTTTCTCCAAGAAGGGCGAAAGGACAAGTGACTTATTAGCCCTTATACACACAGATGTATGCGAACCAATGAGTACTTGTACAAGAAACGGTGATCGCTACTTTATCACATTTATTGATGATTACAGTAGATATGGTTATGTCTACTTGATGAGACATAAGTCTGAATCTTTTGAAAAGTTCAAGGAATTCAAGACCGAAGTAGAAAATCAACTGAATAAAAGTATTAAGGCCTTACGGTCAGACCGTGGAGGCGAATACTTAAGTTATGAGTTTATAATGTACTTAAAAGAATGTGGGATAGTCTCACAACTCACACCTCCGGGAACGCCACAATGGAATGGTGTTTCTGAGAGGAGGAATCAAACTCTGTTAGACATGGTTCGTTCCATGATGAGTAATACCACACTCCCAAAAATGTTTTGGGGGCACGCACTAGAAACTGCTGCACTAATAATAAATAGGGTTTCATCCAAATCAGTAGAAAAGACTCCATATGAGTTATGGTTTGGTAAGATACCAAATATGTCTTATCTTAAAATTTGGGGTTGCAAAGTATTTGTCAAACGTTCGACTTCTGACAAATTTGGACCCAAAGCTGACAAATGTTTTTTCGTAGGGTATCCTAAGGAAACGAAATGATATTACTTCTATTATCAGTCCGAGAACAAGATAATTGTTGCTCGTCATGGTATATTTTTGGAGAAAGAGTTTCTCGCAAAAGGAAGTAGTGGGAGTAATGTAATACTTGAAGAAATTCAAGATACATCACACAATATAATATCTGATACTGATCAGATAAACCCACCACTTGATTCTTCGGCTAATGAGCATTTGGAAGAACCAAATCTACAAATAGTTGTGGAAGAAGTTCTAGTCCCGAGCTCATCTACTTCAACGCAAGTTGAAATAGAACTAAATCCGCATACTGATGTGGATGAAGTTCGACAGCCTGAAGAACAAGTGCTACGAAGGTCACATAGGACAGTCCGTGCACCTGAAAGGTACATGGGACTGCATGAAGTCTCAGTATTTGATGCTGAAGATCCTCTGACCTATGCGGAAGCAGTGGATAGACCCGACTCTGATAAATGGCTGGAGGCCATGAGATCCGAAATACAATCCATGTATGACAACACGGTTTGGAACCTGGTTGCACCACCTGTTGGGGTAAAACCCATAGCTAACAAGTGGATTTTTAAAAGAAAAATAGACATGGATGGTAATATGACTGTTTACAAAGCACGGCTAGTAGCGAAAGGTTTCAAACAAATTCTCGGCGTAGATTATGATGAAACTTTTTCGCCCGTAGCTATGTTTAAGTCAATTCGGATGCTCCTAGCAATAGCCGCATTTCATGATTATGAAATATGGCAGATGGATGTGAAAACCGCCTTCCTAAATGGAAATTTAGAAGAGGACGTGTATATGATACAGCCCACGGGTTTTGAGGATCCAAAAAATGCTGGAAAGATATGCAAGCTTCTCAAATCCATTTATGGATTGAAGCAATCATCACGGAGTTGGAATCTTCGATTTCATGAAGAAGTCAAAAAGTTTGACTTCATCAAATGCGAAGAAGAACCTTGTGTATACAGAAAAACTAATGGGAGTGTCATCGCTTTTTTAATCCTCTATATGGACGATATACTCTAAATGGGAAATGATATTCCCTTATTGCAATTAGCCAAATCTTCATTAAAGAAAGTGTTCTCAATGGAAGATTTGGGTGAGGCTATCTATATACTAGGCATAGAGATCTATAGAGATAAATCTAAAAGACTTATTGGATTAAGTCAAAGCACATACATTGATAAAGTGTTGAATCGGTTCGGCATGTAGAATTTCAAGAAAGAATTTCTATCAATGAATCATGGTGCACAACTTAGCAAGACTCAGTGTCCTTTGACAACTGATGAGTAAAGCATAATGAGTAGAGTACCATATGCTTCGGCTATTGGCTCTATCATGTACGCCATGTTGTGCACTCGCCCTGATGTCTCGTACGCTTGGAGTGTGACGAGTAGATATCAAGCTAATCCAGGCTAGGAGCACTCGGAATGTTTGCAAAAATATCCTTAAGTACTTAAGAAGAACTAAGGATATGTTTCTCATCTACGGTGTTGACTCGGAGCTCGTGGTAAGTGGTTACACAGACGTTATCACCTCATATGAAAAATCATAAATAGAGCGACGTAAAGATTTGTAAAATTGACACATCGGCATCGGATCAACACAATCTTCTATGGATCCACTTACAAGATTTCTACCTCAAGCTAAGCACTAGTTGCACATATCTTCTATGGGTTTGAGACACATAGAAGATTGGATCAAGATGAGATTTTTCTTTAAATCTTAGAGATTTATAGAATAAAGAGATTTGTATAAGGCAAAGCTCAATATGATTGACTCCTAAGCTTAAGTGGGAGATTGTTAGTTTGTAATAATCTTGAAGTCAATAATACGATAAATTGGTTATATAAAGCTTTGTTCATGAATTGGATATTTAAACGATATTTTGTTTCCTTAAGTATTATTGAATTTATGAATCATTCCGAGTTCATGATAATACTGGTATTGTGAAACTTCATAATATAGAATATACTCTTAAAAGTCACTAACCAAGGTAATTAGCAGGAACACTAATTAACAGTTATCGGAGTTAGTATGTGGATTAAATGATGGTCAAGTTTTACAGACCATAGACAAATAGTTGTCATTTTAATCACATAGATAGATGTTCAAGGAACATCGTATTTGATAGACCCCGAATGAAACATTAAATGGAATTGTGTTCGTGTCATTAATGTTTTTCGTTCAGTATTAAATTCTAAAGTATGAGGTATTCATCTTTCCTACATAAGATATGTATGTGTGTGATTTCTACCAAACGTTATCCGTAAAAGGTGGCTATAAAGGTAGCTCTTCGGTATACATAACTTATGCGGAGGAAGAGATGGTTTGCCAAAAGTACTATTGTCCCTCGTATTTCTATACGAGTTATAGCATCATCGGGCCCTTGATAGAGTAAGATTATCTGCTAGCAAGTATAATTACAAGAGTAATTATATTTGATAATTTACTCGGGATCAAGAAAAGATTAAGTTTGCAAGGATGACACATACCTACCTTGAAACTGATCGATAAATGCTATGAGACAAAAGAATTAAACACAAGTAAATAGTTTACTTGGATCATGATATTGTACATACATCATCATCTCGTGTAATTGGATGGTCATAGTGCATTACGCCGGATGCCTCCTATGATTATAGAAGTTAAAACGGTTTTAACTCTATTTACCAACATAACACGGATCCTGTCGGGTCACACCGTATAGGAGTTAATCGGAGAATCTTATTGATTAATTATAAATTGTTTATAATTAATAATAAGATGGTTATAATTAATTATATATAATATAATTATATTTGTCATAGAGATGACAAGAAGCAAAAATCAAATTGAATTTATAACGTGTTGGACACGTCGTATAAATTCGCCGAAACAACAATCGAGAAAAATATAATTGTAGATGACAATTATATATATTTGATTTGGATTTTAAATGTTAATTATGGATTTGAATTATGGGCCAAAGCCCATTTATAATTAAAGTCTTAATTAATAATTAAAAGCCCAAAATCAGAAAAGCCCAAAAAGCCCAAAATCCGAAAAGCCCAAAAAGGCCCATGAAAAGCCCATGACGACCTCCAAGGGTATTTTGGTAATTTGTCCAAAAGCCCAAGGGTATTTCGGTAATTTAGCCAAAAAGCCCAATGGCGTTTTGGTAAATTGGATGAACTTTAAGGGTATTTTGGTCTTTTCACTTTGAAACCTCCCTACTATTCACGAGGGCATTTTGGTAATTTGTCAATTCCACTTTTTCTATAAATAGAGGGGTAGGGTGAGAGAAAAAGTTCCACCATATCAGTTCTACTTTCTCTCTCTCGGTATACGGTTGTTTCAGAATTCACGGGATCGGTGAATAGTGTTTTTACGAAAGTTGCGGTATTTCTGCACATTTGTGAAACAGAATTACTGCGAGTCGTGAATAGTGCTATTTCGTCTTTTCTCAGGTGAATAGTGTTTTTACGAGAAACCGCGGTTTACGGTATTTCTGGCAAAAGAAATAAACCGCTCTCGGTCGATCCCGTGGATAACCTACAGAGGCATCAGATGTTTGGTGCTCCGAGACAAGTCGATTTTCATTCCAATTGAAATTTGGAAGCGAGGTATAACATCTTATATTAATCTATTTAATTGTTAAGTAGATTAATGTTTTAGAAATCAATCATGGAGTAGATCAATAAAGGTTTAAAGAGGTGTGTATCTCTCGGTAATCATCCGACACATCACTTTAACCCTAAGCTTAAGTTAGAAGTAAAATAATATTTTACCGTCTTTTGTAAAGGATTAAATGTCTGTAACTCTCGGTTATTATCCGACATACTTTAATCCCTAACTTAAGTAGAAGTAAAATTTTTATTCTACGGTCTTTCCGCAGCTTGAGCATTAACGAGATTTGGGCATTCCGAATCCCTACACTTTTTACGATATGACAACTGAAGACATACTATATCCATTTGCTTCTATTTTGTATGGTAAATTACCAGATTCAGCAGACCAGAGTACGTGCTTTATAGTCGTTCACTCTCCTAGGGCGTTATAGCCTCGGGAGCCCGAATTGTCGTTTGCGCGGCGTTGTATCGCAAATGCAAACATAAAGTCCTAAGTTAGTAAGTTGGGCCCTGGTAGCGCCCGCTTAGGCAAGGCCCGAGTTAGTAAGTTGGGCCCTGGTAGTGCCCGCTCGGGATGGGTCTGGTAAATTTACAATCTTGGTATTTATTATGGGTGTTTGAATTTTCATACTTTATATCTTATATTATATTATTATTTCCACAGACTTTCTATTTCGGGTTTATTTGTCATTTCATGTCATTCATGTAGGGTTTTCTCAAAATGTGTATAAAATATTATTTTACTTTCACATGAATATAATATTACCTATTGAACACCAGTATCGGCATTTGGGTCCAGTCTAGGGAAGAAGATCAAATCTTAAGGCTGGATCTAAATCCGTACTGAGTAATTTAAAAATTACTCACGTTTCCACGGTGGTTGTGGGATCCAGGTTTACAGGTGCGGGATTGAGTTTTGATGAGAGTGCTAGGTGCAGTCTTGCGTGATATCAGAGGTGCTTTGCCGCATCAACATAGTGAGCGGGTAGATGATTAGGACTTATCGGGTATCGGGTTTTTGTTTCTTTCTTTGGGTTTTATTTGAGAGATTTTGCTACCCATTCCGATGGAGTTAGCCCCGCCGGTGTCTAGCGTTGTACTTTTCTGTATATTCTGGACTGTTATTATTTGTATTATTATTATTATTTTATTCATTTAGCTTTTGTACGCACGTCTCGTCGTGCGTACGTGGCGAGATTAATCACCCCTAATCCGATTTATTATTTCTGGGGTGTGACGTCCTTCGGTGGTATCAGAGCGTGTATTATAGTCCGATTTTATATAAACCATGCTAGGGTAACTCCCGAGAAACTCCGAGATATGAATAAAATAAACAAAATAATAATGAGTACGTGACTTAGGTTGTGAGGGGTAGGTCAAAGAAAAAGGGGGATGCGTCGCACGACTATACGATCGTGACTTCGCTGACCCTGCGGATCCCACCGCCCGAAAGTGAGTAACATGTCATGAGTATATGTAGAATAGGGAACTGTTAGAGAAAGTAAGTGAAACCCTAAGAGATGCTTACATAAATTATTTCTTTTCTCTTCCCAGATTTTAGTATTCATTCTGTCGACCATGGTGCACTCATCTTCGGGAGGTCGCGACCCTCAGAGACCTCGCACCCGTGCTCAGGCCTGTTGTTTACCCCTGAAAGGTCGAAGGAAGAAATACAAGAGAAAAAACCAAGATCAAACCCTATGAGCTGAACCAATACAATCCCTATACAACAAAGAATCATGTCAATGCCAAGCCAGTATTTTGATACGGCCAATCACAAGAAATCTCAATGTGATTTTGCTTTCAAGGCTGACCAGGTGCCAAAGCTGTGAGCAACCACCTGACCATGCTATGATTTGTGCCAACTGATGACAAGTAATCATCCTTTGACCACATCACCTTCATGAGAATGGATTGAAAGTCAATTTCAAAAGACTGATCAGATGCCAAAGCTGAGAGCAACCATCTGATCAAGTCTAGATTTGTATCAATTGTTGACAAGTAATCAGCTTTTGATCAAATCAAACCCTAATAAGCATCAATACAAGTCTAAATTGGTATTTGATTAGGGTGGTTTCTGCAAGAAAAATTTTATTTGGCAGAGACACTGAGCTATAATTGAAATCTGAGATTAATTTCAGAGAGGAAAATAAGGTTTTCTTGGAAAATGAATTTTTAATTCAAGGAGGCAGGGGCAAAAATGGAATTAAAAAATACAGGAGTGATCATCATGAATTTAGGGATTTTTGGTGAAAATTTCATGATTTTTGGATAAGTGAAGCTATTAAAATAAATTCAGAGAAGATAAAACAGATTAAATAGGCAGATCAAATGGCTGAGATTTGATCAAGGCTTTTCTGGGTACAACTTGGGGACAGAACACACTCTAGGTACAACTTGGAGACCCAAAGGAGCCCCTAGCACAGTAACCACCTCACCCAGCTTATGCCACGTGGCAGTCCCTGATTGAGCCACCTCAGCAGCCAGGTGCCACGTGGCACCCTCTCATTGGTCCACGTCAGTAAGTGAGCCCCACCCAGACACGAGTCACCTGACAGGTGGACCCCACCTCAGTGCCACGTGGCAGTCAACCAGTGGTCCACCTCATCCCAGTCTATGCCACATGGCACAACCACAGAAGGCCACTTCAACATGCCTATGCCACATGGCATTATACTACAGGGCCACCTCAGTAACTATTAACCAGATCATTAGTGCTAAGGGAGGTGTTTTAAACTAACAGCCAATCACAACATGCCAACTCAACTCAAATAACTCTAACTTGTGAACTAATCAACTGATAATTGCCCCTGTGAGCCTAGGTACAGAGAACTTACAAGTAGGGCCCACTAGTCAGGTTTATGAGTCTATGGCGCACAAGCAAATGGCAAGCCAAGTCTACATAGATATACTAACTGAAATTTAAATGAGAGAGAGAAGAGTGCATGTACCTGGCGCTGGTGAGCCGCTTCTCTGTGCTCTTCTCTTCCTCTTCTTTGGTTCACATGCGCCAGGAGCAGCCACACTAGAGGAAGCCCATTCCTTCTTCCCTCTCCTTCTCTTCTTCTTCCCGATCATCTCCACAATCGATGGCGCCATCAATGGAGATCAAGCAAAGCACACAACTTCAGATCAATTGTTTCTAACCCTGGCTACTCTATGCAAAGGAGAGAAGGTATGTGAAGTTAGATTTTGAAATAATGCAGTGAAGGAAGAGATATGGCAGAGAGAAATACCTCAGTTTAAAACTTGAAACTTGCAAATTGAAGCTTGAAACTTACAATTAATGGCTGGGAGAGCTCCCTAGGCCTAAGGCGATGGTGTTAGAACAAGAATTGAGAAGAATTGAATATTGGAAGTGAGAGATGCGCTAGCTCACAACTCGGCTTAGAAATGAGTTGATTGAACACTATGCCAGAGCTGTCAAATTGATAAGAGAGATACACAGAGAGTTGCCTAACTCTAAATGGATGAGATTGAAGCTTTAAAATGCAAGAAATGATCAAGGGGTTGAGATGAAAGTTTGAGACTTGATTATAGGTTGGTAATGGAGAAGAAAATGTGAACAAGATCAATTCTGTAAAATGGAGTTAAGGGAGCATATGAGCATATGAACAGCTTATATAGGCATGATATAATGTCTAGAAGGGTCCAGAAGAGGCTGGAAGGGCCTGAGGAAGTGTGAGAGCCGATTAATGGCAAAATAGAGAATAAAATGAAATTGTAACAAACCCCAGGCAGTTACACACAACTTTGACAATTGGAAACCTGGTTCAGTGAACCATGAAGCATAAGTAAGTAGATTGAGTGGGTGATGTAATGCACCGAGTCCAATTGAATTGAGAAAGTCAAATTCGGTCAAACCAACCCGATTTCTATATAAACTCTTAATCAGTAGCAAAAAAAAAGAAAGAAAAAAGGAGTCTCTACATAAAGCACATAACATCCCTAGATCACTCAAGAATCCCAGAGAGAAGGAAAGAAGCCAATTTGGCCGATTAATCTCAGCAAGTGCTTGAGAAATCGGTATACACTCGATTCAATCCTAATCACAGTGAATCGCAGAGTTTTAGATCAAAGCAAGAGATAGAGGTGAGTTCTAGAATCAAAGTTATGAATTTGAGATGTAATTGTACTCAATTCTAATCAATTCAAGGATTTTTTTTAAATACTGTTTTTTACATTTTGCAAATTATTTCTTCAATATAATCGAATTTCCTATATTTTTCTTGATTGAATCTTCTCTTTCGATTGTCGCCTTGCTATTTCCATCATTTATCCTCTATTTTCTTGGTTATATTTTGGTTAATTGCCTTGAAGATGTGACTGGTATATTGCACTGATCGGGGTTGGTCGAAGACCAAACGATCTCCCAAACCCACAGTCAAGCAAATGCACTGATCGAAGATCATTTGATCTCTCAGTCCTTTGCATTTTCAATTGATTGTTCAAAGAAGTTCAATTTCTAATCAGTTTATCGATTGGAAATACGAAAATCTGAGCAATTAACAGAATCTGAGATCGAACGAGTCATATAGTCATCCCCTCTCACAATTGAGATGATTAAGCGTTCAATCTTAGTATAAATGTGTTGACAAATGTGTTAAACCGTGAATTTTAGATTTTTTTTTATAAATTATAATTAACTAGATAATGATCAAAATTTAATTAATGGAAAGTTAAATAAATTATCCAGATCAAAAATTAAGGGAAACTAATTATGTATGTGAACAAATAAATATATAAACAAATAGTGTAATGAAATTAAATTATTTTGCCATTTATAAGATGCCTTGTGTAATTAAGTAGATACAAAACTCAGATTCAGATTTTAAATGAGAAGAATTTAACTTAATTGTTTAACAAAACATAAACTTTAAATTTGCAATCAGTCAAATTCGAAAATTTTGAATTAATGCATTAAGATAAACTGGTAAGTATAATAAACCGTTATATAAAAAGTATATATATATATATATATATATATATATATATATATATGTATATATATGTGTGGTTCATGAACAATAATTTGAATATTGGTGTAAAATTTCGATTATAATATGACTTGAATAGTGGTTCATGCTTGGCCATAATTGCCGCCACGAAGATCCGGACGCCTCCCTATCACCCCATTTAATCTCCACTCACTCTATCTCTCCCCTCATTAATTTCGGCATTTAATGCCCTACCCTAACCCTCTCTCTTTTCCCCCGCCTCTCACCCGTCTTTTCCGTTCTCATTTTCTCTCTGTCACTCTCTCACCGTGCCCCATTAATTTCGTCTCTCTCTTCCCCGTCCTCTCCGCCGCTCTATTTTCTCTCTTGTCGCTCGCTCTGGCGAGGGTTTCCTCTCTCCCGTTTTCGCTCTATCGCCTCTCATCAAACTCTCTCTCCGTTACCATCGACCCGAGCCCTCTCCTACCCCTGTCACTTCTTGCGACTTGTCCCTTCTGCACGCCTTACTCCCCTCTCGAGTTCTCGTCGACCCGCTCCCGCCGAAACCTAGGCTCTACCCTATCCTCTCGTCACCGTCACTCGGCCCCCTCTCTTTAAAAGGACCCCCCTGGCCCTTCCCCTCTCCGGTTGTTGCTTGTTGTCTCATGTGTTGAGAAGTAGTTCCATCTATTTTATTGTTTTACTTGGTAAGAACATATTTTTTTTCTTCCTTTCCTTGTGAATCGTGCCGTGTTTGAGGAGGGGAGGGACTTGTCAATCCCGACCCACTTTCCTCTCTTGCTGCCTTGTGCCCTATCGCCCTCCGCTGCCATCTTGGCTCTTATTCTGGTAAATACTAGAGCCCTATGTTCTTCTTTTGCTATCTTCGCCCTGTCAGTTGTGTGTTCTGTCTTGATGGGCTTTAATTGCATGTGTGTGCTTGAATTCTTGTTATGGCTTACTATATGGTCGATTTGATATTTGAATACACCTTGGTACACTAGTACTGTCTCAGTACCGGTGAGGCGAGGCTTGGAACAAAATTCCGTTTGTGTCTGTCCTTCTCCCTCTCTGACAAACTATACTGGTTTTGTGGTTTCTGGATTACCAGTACTGTTACTGGTACCTTTTTGGATTTTGGTAAAGTGATGGTTTTGTGGGTTGAGTTGGGTTGTTGTTGAAATGATGTTTGGTTCTGGAAAATTGATATTGTGGTTGCTTGGTTGATTCTAGCTGAGGTTATGCTATCCTGTTTGTTTATCTGTCTGGTATGCCATGTTGGTGAAATTCTGTTCCTTGGTACACTGGTACCGAAAGGTACCAGTGAAGTGAGGACTGATTGCCTTTGTTGCCTTGTTGTTTGCTTGCTGTTACTTGTAAACCCTAGATTAGGGTTTGGTTTCTTATTACTGGTCTGCTGGTATGGATTTCTTTTGCTGGTTCTGTTGTGGGTTTCTGATTCGTGATAATGGCTGTTGTTGGTTGTCCCTATTGGCTATTGTGTTAATTCACTTGGGTGGCTTGTTGTTGTCTTGTGCTGGTATGCCTGTTGCTACTCCTGTGCGGTATGTGTGTGCTGGTACCCCCCATTTGCTTGTACCAGGATGGGTGTTTGCTTAGACTTGGTTCTGTCGCTATTGATTTGTTTGATTCTGTTGCTTGGCTCTGATTTATTTTGATGGGTTGTGGCCTAACCTGATCTGTAGTGAGCCTTCTGAAATGTGGCTATTGAGTTATGATTAATTGGGCCTAAGTTTAAGATTTAGGGAATCAAATTAAAATATTAAAGGAGGATAGGCCCAAATTGAATGTTATAGACTAAGCATTATATTCAGAAATGTTATTGGGCCGACTAATGGATTTGAAATTTATCAAAGTTTAATTAGTTAAAATAATTAATTAAGGCCCAATACTTAAAAGTCTCAAGATAATTAATTGTGATTAAATTAAATGGAAAATTAATTAATTGGAGGCCGCCCCGAGAGGTTAGGCGGTATCCATATATTAATACGTAAACATAAAGAAAGCGGGAAATGATTATATTCCCTGACTGCCCCCGATTCGGGATATCGGTGCATTAGCACCAATGATTGGTAGTCAGCGTATGATCCCGCACATTAAAACACCAACACATGTTAATATAAATACTTTTCTTTATTTTTGTTTTATTCATTTTTCTTTATTTTATTTTATTTATTTCTTTTTAATCCTTTTCATTTTACTTTTACTTTTGAAATTATTTTTCTAACTGATAAAACCTATTAATCAATTTCTCGATTATAAATAAGAACAATATTAACTATATAATTATTATATATTAATCAATTTCTCTATTTTTAACAAATTAATTATCCTAATTATAATTAAGTCAATTAAGGGTTAACATTAAGTTAACTTATTTAATTTAAGTAAATTAAATAAATTACGTTACTCAAATATATATAATCTCTAAATTATAAAAACAATACTAATATAACTAAAATAACACATAATTAAATAATAGATTATAAATAATTAAGAGTTATAAAATAATAACTTAAATTATAATAATGATTTAGATTTTTAAATTATATATATTAATCAATTTCTCTATTTTAAATTAAATGGGTTTAGAAAGAAAATCCATAAACTCGAAACTAAAATAAAGAATGGATGTATAAAAACGATCCGGAACGATAATCATAAGTTAACAAAATTAATATGCGAGCAACTAAAATTACCGACATCAAGCATAGATGCGGCAAAAATGTTCGCCGAAATTTTCAAGGAAAAATGATAAAACCCGAACAACAAATTTAGATTAATTATCAATCTAAATTAATTATTAAATATTAAGTAAGTCAAGTTAAAACTAATAAACATCTAATTTAAATTAAAATAGGTGATACAATCGACTCGGATCCACTCGCGAGTACGAGGTCATTCCCGACCCGACGTGCGCGGACACCGACCCCGAGGCCGGTGTTCTACCTCCGGAGTAGAGCGACTCATGATCCTCACCCGCACTCTCGTGTACGGTTTCCGGGATTTAATTTTCTTTCTTCGAAATAGGAATCCAAACCGAAAATAAAACCGTTTTTAAAATAAAATCAATCATGGAATTTTTTGACCAAACTTTGAGTAGAGACCAAGATCTCGATCATCATCCGCATCCGGTAAATTGACCAAAGATATTTGAGACATACCCGCATTTACATGTCATATCATGTCATACCGCACGTAGACAGGATAGAGTAGGATCCGGAAATAGTCCCGAGATAGGATCGATAGAATTAAATAAATCAAGTTGTTAGATCATAATTATTAGGAAAATATTATTACTATCACTAATTATTAATTAGGTCGTAGTTTAATCATGCATTAAATGCATGGGAGTCCGAGAGGCGGACCGGTAATTCTCGACGGAGTTGCCTTGTATAACTGCATCGTTGTGGTTACGTACGGTGACCCATGGGACCCGTGGGACCCACCGGTCTGTATATGCACTGCGCATCCTCGCCTGTCGGGTTATCCACCGATCCCGTCATTTGGCGGGTTCGGCTGTGTCGGAGTGTTTTCTTTTGATCTTTATTATATTTCTTATTATTATTCTTTATATGATTAAATTTTTAATCCAAATTTGAGCGATTTAGGATACCGTGTACTTCAGTATTTAGTGTGGGCGGCCATATCCGAGACTGGAATCTATTTCGTGATACTATATTATTATATTTATCCGGCGTATTTAGGATCCTAATATTGTCCGAAGGGCTTTCTCCTTTGGCCCGTAGTTGGTACAGAGAAAGTCGGGATGCGGTCCACTAGCCTTAGTGGGTACAGTGTAGGCTCCCCTTTGTTATATTTCATTTTGATACTTTTACGGGATGCGGTCCTCTGACCCTTGGTTGGTACAGTGTAGGCTCCCATTTGTTTCCGATTTGTTAATTCACGGTAGTTATCTCCTTTTTACGATATGGCAACTGAAGACATATTATATCCTTTTGATTATATTTTGGAAGGTGAATTACCAGATTCAGCAGACCAGAGTACGTGCTTATAGCCGTTCACTCTCCTAGGGCGTAATCGCCTCGGGAGCCCGAATTGTCGTTTGTGCAGCGTTGTCGCTGCACAAACATAAAGTCCTAAGTTAGTAAGTTGGGCCCTGGTAGTGCCCGCTTAGGCAAGGCCCGAGTTAGTAAGTCGGGCCCCGGTAGTGCCCGCTCGGGATGAGTCCGGTAAATTTACAAACCGGGTATTTATTACGGGTGTTTGACTCTCGTAGCTTATACTTTATATTATATTATTATTTCCACGTAATTTTCTCGTTTTGTTTCTTTACCATATCATATCATATCATGTAGGTCAATGTGCATAATAATATTATTATATTCACTTATCAATATTACTTTCATTCAAATATCGATTTGCGGTTTTTGGGTCCAAATTTCTAGGAAAGAAGATTAAATCTTAAGGTCGGATCTAAATCCGTACCGAGTAATTTTAAAATTACTCACGTTTCCACGGTGGTTGTGGGATCCAGGTATTTCGTGTTCGGGATTTTTCTTGGAGCGAGTGCTAGGGACAGTCCTACGCGATGACAGGGATGCTTCGCTGCATTGGCATGTGAGCTGGGTAGTCAGTTAGGATCCATCGGGTTTTTTTTGAGTCTTATTTCTTTTCTTTTGGGTTTTTATTTGAGAGATTGCTGCCCATTCCGATGGAGCTAGCCCCCGCCTATGTGGGCGTTGTATTCTCTTTGTTCATTCTGGACTATATGGTCATGTATTCTTACTATTATTATTTTGTTTATTCTGTGATTGCCTTATTTTATTCATTTAGCCTTTCGTACGCACGTCTCGTCGTGCGTACGTGGCGGGATTAAGCACCCCTAACCCGATTCATTTATTTTGGGGTGTGACAAAATGAGTTCTATAAAGAAAGAATCTTGTCAATCAATTGAAAATGCAAAGTATACTTCAATTTTGGCGATCGGTACCGATCGTCAATACTAGAACTTGATGATTCACATGAATTCAAAGGAATTGTAAGAGTATCTTGTCGCATTGCATTGATTAAGATTGGGAATTACAAGATTAAGTAAGAAACGAGAAGAATCGAGGTTTGCATAAGCTCCAATTTCAGTCAAATTCATCCGGTACCAAATTCCGGTACAAACTTCAACTGGTGGTGGTGGCACCGACGATCCACCACCTTGATGCATGATCAGAGGGTACAGTAAAACTCTTCATGTCTAGGCAATGCCAACAATGGTAGCTGATCTTCGATCAGGCCATCGGAGCACCATAATCACTTCCCCAGCGCGCATCTCAAAGTATGAGAGAGAAGATAGAGGAAAACTGGTGCAACACTAATCTCAAAGGATCACACGAATCTTGGGACAGATTCAAGAGATCTGGGCCAGTGGGTATTTAGAAAATTAAAGCACGGTTTAATCCGGGCCTTTAATCTGTTCACTGCGCATCTCAACAGCATCCGGCGGCCCAAGTATAATAAAACATTAAATAAAAGATCTGTGCTAATCTTGATATAATTCCGATGGTCCAGATTAATCCATGTATTGATTTCGGCCCAGTTAGTAAATGGGCCCAACAGTTAATAAATTCCGGCCTAGTTCATTAAACCCAAAATTCAATTAATAACAGAAAATTAAAAATAAAGAGTAAATAAATCATTTAAAAATATTCTTAAACTCCAAATTAACTCAAATTTATTTCTAAAAATTCCTTATTTTTCATGGTATTTTTCTGTATAAGAATATTTCAATTTTAAAAATATTATTATATAGAAATAATTCAAAAGTAAAAGACACTATATTGCATTTTCCTATTTAATTTAGCTTTGACTTATTATTTTAGATATTATAAAAATTCCAAAAATTCAAATAAAATCTTAAATCATAATTAGATATATTTTACTGATTTTTCAAGTGATTTTTCATAAAATAATGATAATAATAGTAATATCCAATAAAAAATAATAGAATAAACTCTATTCTTTAGTTATTATAAAAAGAGAAAGTTATTATAAAAAGAGAATGAATAACAATGAAATTTATTAACAATAAATAAATATTATTTTAATCTTTTTCATAAAAAAGAACAAAAATAAATAATAATAATAAATAATAAGTATACTTTATTTTATTTTAGAACCAAAAATAAAATTACATAATAAAGCAAATTATATCCTTTTGACTATTATATAGAAATCTAAAACTCAAATAAAAAATGTAATAATAATAGAATAAATCTTATCATTTTCAGTTTAAAAATATAAATAAATAAAATATAAAAAAATTAAATCATTCCTTAATATTTTTGTGAATAAAACTTAATAAGGAGAATAACAACAATAATAAAGAATATAATAAATTCTTTTAGCTATTATAAAATCTCAAAAATTGAAATAAAATCATAAATAATAGCTAATTCATTTCCTATTATTTTTATAAGTAAGTTCCTACAAGAATACATAGAATAAAAGTAATAAAAATAAAATCTTACTATTTTTATTATAAAAACCTTAAAACTCAAATAAAATCACAAAATTCATTTTCTATTATTTTTACAAGTAATAAATGGAATAAAAGTAATGAAAAGCTAAAAATTCAAAATTATAAAATTCAATAAAAGCATTAAAATAAAATCCTACTTTAAAAAGCCTAAAAATTCAAATAAAATTCATCTTCTATTACTTTTCTACAAATAATAAATAGAATAAAAGTAATAAAAAGCTTAAAATTCAAATAAAATCATAAATAATAGCCAACTTATTTCCTATTATTTTGGATCTAATCTTCTACAAAAATAAATAGAGTTCAAAAATAAAGATAAATCCACCTTTGTAATTGAAATAATAACGAAAGGAATTATCTTAAAAAAATCAATAAAAGTGTAATAATCTTTTTACATTTTAGAGGTGATTAAATATGCTCACACAAGGGGTGTAGAGTAACACAGTGATCTTGCACAAGTAATGCAACATTCAGGACAATTGGTCGGGATAAGAACACCTTGACGCTCGTTGAAGAATGACCAAGAATGTGACGTCAGCACAAGAAATATGTCGACTTTAGGAGAGAAGAACACCACGATGTCCAAAAGAAGTGACATCTTAATGACTCGGTGTCATGAATAAGTAATTCATGACCAGTTGAGCTAGTAAGGATGAATGTCGATAAGTTTGCCTTCTAGTTCATCTCCCGAGATTGTAGGATTGAATCGTTCTGTAGTTGATTCATCCACAAAACAGTGAATATGAACCGTTCTGTAGTTGGTTCTTTCACTGACACACGCCTCAATGTCAAACTGGCTCAGTGCTTCATGTTTGATTTTATGTGCAGTTGTGTTCCTAGGTTTATGAATCAGCTTAGTGCTTGGAATTCATGATCTAGAAGATCAGTGAGAAGAAACACGTGCGCTAAATCCACCCGTCTCCTGATTCACCAACCTCAAGATCAACCGGCTGAGTGTTTCGAGTTGTATTTTGTGTGATTGGTCGTTGACTAGTGAAGATTAAACCGTTTTATAGTTGGTTTATCTTCTAAGTCAGCTAAGGGCGAGTCGTTCTGTAGTTGACTCACATTTCGTCCCTCCGCGAAGGTCAATCTCATCTGTTGATGAGATTACCTCTTGGAGCGGTAAAGATTGAACTGATCTGTAGTAAGTTCATCTTTTCACCACCCTATCTCACTGGACTGACTTATTGGTGAGTCCAGGATGCTTCAGTGACCCCAATCACCGAATCACATTACCACTTGACCATCATTTAGCTATACTATTTGCTTCTCCCTTTTAAAGATCCAGAGGTGCCTCGAGGTTAACAGTCCAGGGTAATTAACGGTGGGGGCTTGCGCCCACCGGAATCTATAAGAACTCACAATCACTAAAACCCCCTAAATGTGCATTCAAATTGGTCTAAACGGTAGAATTAACTGGCGTTAAACAAATGCACGCTTAGGAGGGATCTCCGTGTCCTTCTTCCGCATCCCATCGCCAACACCACAGGAAGGCGGTGCGGAGCGCGTGAAAAAGGGTCGCACACATGTCTAGGGCTACCTCAACCGGACCCACAGCCCTCACGCCCACGTACGAGTGAGGGTCATGGGGCCTACGATACCGCCACTTCCACGCACCGCCCGCACACCACTAATGAGCGTGGTACCCCATCTCCACTATCTCCCCTGATCACTTCTTCTAGGGCCCACACACGTCGAGCGGCCCCCAGTACCCCATCACCTGTGGATCCGCCACGGCCTGCGGCCCCGCCGCAGCCTATCGTGTTCACCCCCGGGACCGACCCGGCCCAGCTCATGCAGGCTTTCTTCTCTGGGCTAGCATAGTTTACCTCTCAGGCGAGCGCTGCGAGACAGACAACACAGGATCCGTTTGTCTCTATGTTATGGGAGTTTGAGCGCCATCATACACCCTGGTATGATGGCAGCGGCGGTTACGACGCTGCTGAGGAGTGGCTTGCAGCAGTGCAGGTCACTTTTCGTCTCTCGCGTACTCCCGAGGCCTACATGGCCGAGCTAGCGATCACCCTATTGGATCGTGACGCTCGCCACTGGTGGTCCTTCCAGGAGCCTCAGCACGAGGGTGGAGTTCGAGCCATGTCGTGGGAGCGGTTCTCCGACATATTCAGGGCTCGCTTCATGGGAGAGCACCAGTTATCTGTGCTCCGATACAGGTTCGAGACGCTGACACAGGGTTCTTGGACAGCTCGTCAGTATGGAGAGTTATTCCTTCGATTCTCTCGTTATGCACCAGAGCTCGTCGCGGATCCCACGCGACGCCGAGCCCGATTTATTCAAGGACCTTAGCCGGCTTTGGCTAGTGTCCTCGACATCTACCCTGGTACGTCAGTGCAGTTTCTGATGGATAAGTCCGAGTACCAGGAGAGCCTTATTGGAGCGCGGACTGCGGCCCGCAACATCCGACCCCGCATGGGCTGATGACATGGGGAGGTTGTACCTGGCCTGAAAGTACCGACATCATGGATTACCTACACGGATCATCTCCGACCGTGACACGCGCTTCACGTCTCGATTTTAGGGGAGATTCCAGGAGGCCCTCGGGACGACGCTCAGCTTTAGCACCGCCTTCCATCCACAGACTGACGGACAGTCTGAGCATACGATCCAGACTTTCGAGGACATGCTACGCGCCTGCGCACTCATGATGAGGGGAGATTGGGAGCTGCACCTCAGCCTGTCAGAGTTCGCGTACAACAACAGTTATCATGCTTCGATCGGCATGTCCCCTTTCGAGGCGCTCTACGGATAGCCAGTATGTACACCGGTATGCTGGGGACCCAGCGGCACGTACGAGCCTACGACATCCGAGATGATCAACGAGAGTCATGCTACCGTCAAGATCATTCATGAGCGTCTCCGCGCCGCTCAGGACCGACAACGGAGATACGCAGATCCTAAGAGACGAGACTTCCAGCTGACCTGGGCGAGCACGCGTTATTGAGAGTCTCGCCCACTAAGGGCGTTATGAGGTTCGGAGTCAAGGGGAAACTCGCACCATGATACATTGGATCGTTCTTGATTCTCGAGCGAGTTGGACCTTCGGTATATCGACTTGCTCTACCGCCTTCGCCCGCTGGCGTGCACAACGTCTTCCACGTATCACAGTTGGGACGTTACGTACCCGACCCTTCCCATGTCTTGGAGGTCGAGCCTCTTCATGTGGAGCCGGACTTATCCTACAGAGAGCGACCGTTATGCATACTAGACACACAGGTGACCCAGCTTCGGAGGCGATCCATTCCTCGAGTTCTCGTGCAGTGGGAGTATCATTCACCTCGAGAGGCTACTTGGGAGCTTGAGAGCGAGATGCGGGAGAGTCATCCCGAGCTTTTCACGACATGAGTTTCGTTTTGGGACGAAACAAAAATTTTAAGGGGGGGTAAAATGTTAAACCATGGAAATTTTGTTAAATAATAATAATAATTAAAGTAGTACTCATAAACTTAATTACAATTAAGAAATAACACAACACAGTAATTAACAAAGATAATGATCTAAATAAATTATTTTAAGACTTATAAGAAATTATGCGACCCTTTTTCGCGCGCTCCGCACCGCCGTTGGGATGCGGAAGAAGGACACGGAGATCCCTCCTAAACGTGCATATGTTTAACGCCGGTTGGTCCCGCCGTCTTAGATTGGGATGCACATTAAAGGGGTTTTTAGTGATTGTGAGTACTTGTAGATTCCGATGGGCGTAAGCCCCCACCGTTAATTATCATGGGCTATTAACCTCGAGGATCCTCTAGATCTTGAAAGGGGGAAGCAAATAGTACAGCTAAATAGTAGTCAAGTGGTCGCATGCTCCTATGATCAGAAATCACTGGAGTATTCTTGATCTACCAAAAGGTTGATCCAGTGGGATATGGGGTGAAAAGATGAATCTACTACAGATCGGTTCAATCTTTACCGCTCCCAGAGATAACCTTACTGCAGATCATATTGATCTCTGCGGAGGGATGGGAGGTGAGTCTACTACAGAACGACTCGACCTCAATTGATCTAGAAGACAAATCTACTATAGAACGATTTAATCTTAACTAGTCAACAACCAATCACACAAAATACTACTCGAAGCACTAAGCCGGTTGATCTTGAGGTTGGTGAATCAGGAGAAGGGCGGATATGGCCCACATGGTACTTCTCACTGATCTTCTAGATCATGGATTCCAAGCACTAAGCGGATCCATAAATCTAGGAACACAACTGCACACAAAGTCAAACCTGAAGCGTTGAGCCAGCTTGACATTGAGGCGTGTGTCAGTGAAAAAACCTACTACAGAACGGTTCATTCCACTGTTTGAGGATGAATCTACTACAGAACGATTCGATCCTCTGGACTAGAAGACAAACTTATCGACAGATTAGTTTGATCTTACTAGATTGACTGGTCATGAATTACTTGTTCATGACACAGAGTCATCATGATATCATCTCCTTGGACATCGTGATGTTCTTTCGCTTGTGCTAATGTCATAGTCTTGGTCATTCTTTGACGGGCGTCTAGATGTTCTTGTCTCGACTAGCTATTCTGAATATTGCATTACTTGTGCAAAATCATTATGTTACTTCACACCCTTTTGTGTGAGCATATTTGGTCACTACTAAATCATGAGTCCTAAGCACCTAGCCGATTCACAGATTCAGGGTTAACTTGTGCACAATATTAGACTCGGGGCTCTTGGCTGGTTTAACATTGAGACAAGTTTATCTGAGGATGAGCTTCTAGACAGGCTAGTTCAGAGGCTGTCATATTGTGATGACTCATCAGCAATCAACAAAATGTGTCATCACCTGTTGAATTGTTATAACGATTCAATATGTCGTTGTTTACCCCTGAAAATTCAGGGAATTAAAAAGCAACTTGGGACAAAAGATTCAAAAATTCAAGGAGTAATTTTAAAAGCCCGAAGAGGCTTAATTCAAGTCCAGAAGCACCAAGAAAAAAGAAGAATTCAGTGAAATGCTCAAAAATCAAAATTCTTAAGAAAAGAATTAAATGCCGAAGCTCTACAAATTCAAATCGAAAACCTCTTCGAAACCCAAAATCTCAAAACTCAAATTTTATGGTAAAATCAAATTTTCCATAAAATTCTGAGAATTTTCATATATTACTTGATATTTTTGGAGTTACAGAAGTCAAAGAAATTCCAAATTATCGATTAATATAATGAAAAATTAATTAATCAAGCGTTAAAAATTAATTGATGCTTGACCAAGGGGCAAAATGGTAAATAAAAATTACCATAAATTTTGTTATATTTCAAGGAATTTTTGAGCAAATTTTGGTGCAATTTGGACAAAGGGATCTTTGAGAAACAATTTAAAAGCAAAGGAGAAATAAGAAAAATCAGCAAATGGAGGGCTTCAATTAAAAATCAAAATGGAGAGGGGCCAAATTCGAAAATGTCCATACTGCTACAGTCCCGTGCTACAGTACCGAGTTCTTCACTGTTTCAAAACCGAAAATGGAGCCTATGGCCCCGTGCGACGAAAACCCACATATTATATACCGTTGGAAAGAGCACGGAGAGGAAAACACAATGAGATAAAGAACTTGCAAAATGGTTGAGCGGTTTGGGAGAAAAATGAAGGGAAAGTTTCCGATCCAAAAATGAAATTGAGCAATCCGAGCCATAATTGATCAAATTGACACTTCAAACACCTTCACCATGGTCACAAGAGATTGTTTGAGGGCTTGGTTGAATTTTATACGTTTTAAATTGGTGAGACCACGAACTCGCAAATCGGGTGAAAAACCGAGTTGGTCAAACTCTATACCAGAGCATTCTATTGATTGAATAAACATTACAAATCAATTCCTGGGATCAATTAGATGCTAATCAAGCTTTGAAACACAAGAAATGATGAAGAAATGAAGGAGAACGACTATGTGGCTTGAAATCGGGTTTGAAGGAAAAAACGGGTCTCGGGTGCGTAATTGTGATCCGGCAAGGTCTAAAATGCAGGAAGGGAGTGGCAAGAACGTGTTTGAACCTCTACAACCTTCTAGAAGTCCCTAGAATCATCGGTGACCAAGTGGTGGTTAGGGAGGGCAAATTTGTAAATTTTCAAAGCAAACATAACAAACTCCACTTGTGCCCCACTTGCCCTCTCACTGTTAGAGCACATTTAAAACACTTAGACCTGTCTAATACACCACAAAACGTTCGAAGAGTATGAGAAGATGATTGAAGGGAGTTGGTGCATAAATTGGTCAAAGAAAAGTCAAACCGATCTCATACACCCATCTATTACCCCTAAGCCTATATAAACCCCTCTCCTCCTTCAAACACAAGAGACACAACCCATCCCAAGTGAATGCTAATCCAAAACGCCGCCAAAACCAATTGAAGCTCAAATTAGATACAAAATAAGATCCAATCTTTGAGTTGAGATCAAAATCAAGCCCAAAGATACAAGATTCAATCAAATCCTCTTCTACTCAAGCTACAAATTAGATCTAGGTAGCCATATATCATGTAAATATAGATATCAAGAGTGTATTAGAGCTTGTAATTTTGATTCGTGCAATAAAGATGAAATTTTTCATGTGTAATATCGATTTTTCTTCTTCTTCTTCTTGATGTTCTTATGTTGCAATTCGATCTTTTTCATTTTCTTTCTTTTCTTTTGGCTCAAATCTGCATGCAAACATCATTGAATGTTAGATTGAAGCTAAATAATGCATTTAAACCGTTTAAGATCAATGAATCCCTTATAAATGCAAAATCAGCCCTAAAATAGCTGAAAATGCAATAAAATAAAAAACGGGATGAGATCTTCTCCAAATCTTATAAAACTTTCAGATCTCGTAGAAATAAGTCATATGAATCTACAGAAACTAATTTTGTATTTTTTTGATTTTTCTATAAAAAGTTATAGCCTTTTTAATTCTAAAAAACAGCAAGTTCTGGTAACATCAATTCATCTTTTACTTTTTTTCATTTTTTTTGTTTTTTTTATTTTCTTTCTTTTCTTTTGGCTCAAATCTGCATACAAACATCATTGAATGTTAGATTGAAGCTAAATGATGCATTTAAACTGTTTAAGATCAATGAATCCATTATAAACGCAAAATCAGCCCTAAAATGGCTGAAAATGCAATAAAAAGAAAAATAGGATGAGATCTGCTCCAAATCTTATAAAACTTTCAGATATTGTAGAAATAAGTCATATGAATCTATAGAAACTGATTTTATATTTTTTTGATTTTTCTGTAAAAAGTTATAGCCTTTTTAGATCTAAAAATCAGCAAATACTGGTACAGCATTTTCCTCTTTTTCCCCTGATCTGATTCGAAAATAAAAAATTATATCTCTGCTACTCCAATTTAATTGAAATTTTGTGAGCATCTAGATCTAGTTATAATTCATCTCTCTGTAAATTTTCATAATTTTTGGAGCTTCGTACGATTTTATATGTATTTATGAATCTTCAGCTAGTAGATTATAATAATCTGGTTCATAATAAAATAAAAATAACTCTATAAACTCTTGTGCCGGCTGAGTTCAGTCGTGAGCCCATGATTTTAAAGAGTTATAAGGCATGTGCCGGCTGCATTCAGTCGTGAGCCCTTGTCTTTATCTAAAATACAAAAATTATTTTTATAATTAATAAAACTCTTCTAAATCTCGTGCCGGCTAATACAAAGTCGTGAGCCCTTGATTTTGAAAAGTTATAAGGCTTGTGCCGGCTAATACAAAGTCGTGAGCCCTTGCCATCAATAGAAATCAATAACTAAAAGAGTTTTAATCCAAAAGTTAAACTATTTTCTAAAACTAAAAATATATTTTCAGTTTTTTCTAAATTTTATTTGAAACTTCTTTGCTAAATAGCCTTAAAGTGCATTAAAACGATTTCAAATAAGAAATTTTTCAACATAACAATTGTTCATCATAACCTTATTGATAGTATCATAATCTGGTTCGAAAGATTTCTTAAGCATATTTTTCAAAAATATCAAAAATACCCTCAGCTGTCCAGTTCAGTCCTTTATCAGAAAAGAATTAAAAAACTGTACCGATCCGTGAATTTAACATATATATATTATTTTATATTCATAAAATACATATCAAGAAGAGCTTGTATAAAAATTTTCATGCAAAAATACGCTTTAAATACCTTTCAAATAAGCAAAACAATCCTGACAGCTCATTATTTTCAGAACCGTCCTCTTTTGATATTTTACTCAAAACAGTACTTTTTAAAGCTCAAAATGAAAAGTGTTCAACATAAAAGTTGTTCGTAACATCCCATTTCATATTTCTGTTAAATAAAATCAGTATGTTATTAACTCATTTTACTTTAAAACAAATAATAAACAGTATTATCTGCTGAAGTCTTCGTAAGTTTTCACATTTGTCCATTTCTAATATTCCTTCCGAAATAATATTTTAAAGGATTCAAATTAAAAAATATTAAAAATAAAAGTTGTTCATAACATTGTCATTAATATTTTTATCAAATAAAATTAATATCTTACTAATATATTTTTTTTTCAAAAAGTCTAAAAAGATCACTACATGATTATGTTTTCTTTACCGATAAAAATCAGAAAAATATTATGGTCCATTCTAAAAAAAAATATTTTAAAATCATAAATATTTTGATAATAAGTATAAATAAAAATATAATAAAATTTCTTTATAAATAGATCTTAAGAAAATAAATTAAAAATAGTTTCATAATAAATAATTTTAATTAAAGAATAATCATTTCAAGATAAAATATAATAATTAGAATAAAAATCATAATAAAATAAAAAAAAATAATGCATTCAATTAAAATATATAATAAAAAGAAATAACATAAAAAATAATAAGATAAAAATTTTCTTAATATAAATAAATATAATTTTTATTCATTAAATCAAATTCTAAATTAAATAATTCTAAATAAAAATATACAAAAATACAAAAATAAACAAAATTAAATATATAATGAATAAAAAATAAAATAAATATAACTCTTATTCAAAATCAAATAAAAATTAAATAAATAAATACATAAATAAAAAGTAAAAGACTTTATGATTTTTATTTTTACCAATTAAAAATAAATTCAATTTTAAAACTAAATCAACATTCACCTAAAATAAAGATCAAAATAAAATAAAAAAAAGTAACTCTCAATCTTCAAAATTAAATAAATTTAGATATCAATAAATAAAAAAAACATAACCAATAATAATAATAATAAATATTCTTATCAAATAAAAAAATTCAATTTTAGAATTAAACCAATCTTAATCTAAAATAAAAATAAATCTCAACATTCAAGATTAAATAAATTTAAATAAGATAAGTTCAAATAACAAATAAATAAATAAATAAAAACTAAATCATTTTATCAATAAAAAATAAAAAGTCAATTCGAAGGTGTAAACTACCTTGAAAAGTTCATATCTTCTCGTACCATTATTCACAACGACCACTTAAAATTGCTTAACTATTCTTTTATTTTCTATTTCTTAATCAGAGGTTCCTCGGGTTCAAAGCCCAGGGTAATTAACAATGGGGGCTTGCGCCCATTGGAATCTTAAAGACCCCACAATCTCTAAAACCTTTAAATGTGCATTCCAAATTTATATAAATATACCCCAATGCACACTTAGAGGGATCTCCGTGTCCTTCTTCCGCAATTCATCGTCCGCCTCCTTTTCAGGGCGGTGAGAGGCGCGAAAAAGGGTCGCACAGGATCTGGCACGCCCGGTGGGACCAAGATTCTCCTCTCATCTTTGAAAGAGAAAAATAAATAAAATAGTTAAGTAAATTAAGTGGTTGCTTATAAAAAAATAAAAACTAATGAAGTTGAAGTTATTGTTTGTTTTGCAGGTGAAATGATATTTCTTGTCAACAACAAGACAGCAACAATGGTGGCTTCTCACACCATCATCCTTCTCAAGGCGCCGAAGGAAAAAACTTCATTTTCTTCAGGATTATCCTGCAAGAAGTCATCATCAACACTCCAAAGTGGTGACATCAACCATGGTGGCTACTATCTCCGCAGCAACCACAACAGAAGAAAAAGATGAAGAAGTCTATTTTGCTCTAACTCAGAAGGGCATAAACAACAAAATCATGGACTCCCCTCTCAGACCTCAAAAGATGAGGAGACACCCAACAAAGAAGGCAATCTCTTCCAAAATTACCTCTACACTCAAGGTCTCCCAGAAAAGAACTCGAGAAGTACCTCAAGAACGCCTGGTGGCTAGGCCGAATATTCTTGTATCCAACTCTTTCTCCGCTCTAAGAATTATAGCAGAGGACCCTGCTAGAGGTCAGAGACACCAAGTTTGGGAAGTTTCATCAAGAAAATCTCAACAAAGCCAGAAGAAGCCTGTCTCGCGAAGAACCTTGAAAGAAAGAAGAGACCTGAAACTAGAAAGTCGAGATGTTAAATCTCTTACCAAACCGAAAATCGGGTACTAGTCAAACCCAGGTCGATCCTTCTCTCTCAAGATCAAGTAAGCCAGAATTAACACAATCGAGCCGCTCAAGCTACAAGACTCGTAAAAGAAAGAAATCAAAAAACCACGCAAGAGTGAGTCTCAATAACTTCTAAGACTCAATATGAATCCCAATTAAAACTGATGGCTGAAGAACACACCTCTTATAGTGTGTTTAATCAGTTAGGTCCCAAGGTTCGATCCGAAAATTTGACTATCCCGATGAATAACCAAAGTCGAAAGAAAGGATGGGTCGTTAAATATGTGGGAGATCTGGAAAGGCATTTCTCGGCCTATATGGTCACCGTAAGCTTCAAAGAAAATAAAGAATCTCAAGACCACGCCAGTGTCAATGTTGTGACTTCGAAGATCTTCAAGATCCCGAGGACCGATCCCCGCAAAATCAAACCAATACGATAAATACTTTGGTAAAGGCAATGGTCGAAAAGGGAGACCAAGAAAAAATAAAGGAACAAGCGATAGCAACAAATCTGAAGAAGAAGGGAACGAAGAAAATAACTCTTCCGACTCCGAAGATGGATGTGAAAATCACGGAGCAACAAGCATCCCTCCTGACAACATAGAATTATTGAGAAATCATATAGAGATGCAGGATGAAGAGCTTGTGAAACAGCAAAAACTCTTGATAGCTGTGTTAAAGCAGAATGAAGAACTCGCCAACACCATCAAGGCTTTGCAAGAGCACATGAATCTTAACATTGATACTAACAAAATAAAAGGTTCTCATCAAATAAGCATCAATGTCGATTCCAAAAACCAGAAAGGAAGAGATGGGTCAAATACCAATGCTGGTCCTAACAACCCGAGAGTGACCTTTCATAGACATGTAAATCCTGAACCCGAATACCAGGGGTAACCAAGAAAGAAATACAAGCAATGATTGCTCAACAGATGCAGATTGCAGGAGGTGGCTATGCACTTCCGTCTGTCCGAAACTATGAACATCCATATCCTACCATCTATGATCTCAAAGAATATCCAAAAGGGTATGTGATACCAAAATTCAGGGTCTTCTCAGGAGAGGAAATCGAGATCTCGAACTCGAAACAACACTTGGCGCACTTTGTAGCCTCGTGTGGGAACACTTGGCGGGAATGATGCATTGTTACTATGACAATTCTCTCAAAGTCTAGTTGACACTTTGTTTTTCAATGGTATTATTCATTAGAAAATGAAAGTGTAAACACATGAGATGAAATGGTGAATGCATTTAGGGCCGTTCGCCATGATATCGATAAAATGAATATAGCCGATCCGGCAAACACGAAACCCGAAAAGGTGAGTCCATGTTGGATTACAAAGAATGATGGAGAAATTTCAGCATCAAATGTGATGAGACCTTGACCGAGAACGAAGCGGTCAACTTGATCAAAAAAATATCGATGGAATGATGGGGATGCTCTTAAGTGTGACCAAAGTCAACACACTCAAAGATTTACCAAGAGCAAAGTGTCCAACACGAAAAATATGTCATCTCGCTAATATCACAAGCTTCATGGGTTCTCGATCGCAAAGAAAGACGAAGCAAAGGAGACTGTGAATAGTAAAGAATTGATCGTATCCTAGTTGATGCTGGATCTTCAATCAACATCATGCCCCTCAAAACCTTAAAGATAAAAGCCTTTGATGTGAAAACCTATCCACGAGTTCAACCAAAACTTTCAGAAGGTCTTGGAGCAGTGACCCTGAACTTATAACATGGTGGCTTAGAATCCTCGATGAAATTTTATATGATATATGCTGAGTCATCATATCGGGCATTGTTGGGACGACCTTGGCTACACAACAATCAGTTCTTATTATCAAAAGAAAGCAAAAAGAAGGATAAATTCTCAGAGTCAGTAAAAACATCAAGGAATGTTATGCAAATGAAGAATCAGAATATGATGCATTTTCAAAGGAAGAAGAAGAAATCAAGTTTCACTTCAAACCTCATACCATGTTTCAAACCAAAAGATCAAGCAATGGATCAGATGAAGAGGGTTGCATTCCAAGTCGAGACATCATCAAATGAAGAGTCCGAGGAATCAAGATTCAGACACACGATGTCACGTAATATCCCGGTGTACGGGAGTTCAAATGAAGAAGAGTCAGAGAATAACTCAAGATCAAGAGAGCAAGAATCATCTGAAAACTCAGAAAGAGAAGAATCAAATGAAGAAATTATCTACCGTTGTCTTCGAAGACCTGAAAATGATGTAGATATAAGCAGCGAAAGTGAAGCGTCATATGTGATCGATCACATAGAAGATAAACTTATGTGCCTCGCTATTACCGATGGACCAAGGTGAAGATCACGTGTTTTCGGGTCCCAACTCTTCAAATGCAAGGCCCCAATGGTGCGATGCCTCGAGAACCCGTGTTTGGGATCTCAGAGTAGCAGAACCTCCCTCAATCGAAGAATTGAGATGCCAAGTAGAAGTCAACAAAAGAGAAATAACTGAACAATGGAAAGTGATGTAGGATATGAAAGTACAAAATAATGAAATCCTAGAAATGGTCAAGGCCCTTCAAATAACCATCAATGACGCTAATATCTCGGAAGAAAAAATAAGAACCCCGGGAGAGAACCAAGATAAAGGTAAACAACCTATGTACGTAAGAGAGCAGACGAGACATGACTCTCAAACAAAAGAAGAGCAAACCATATTCTTTTCGAAGAGACAAGGTGGCTAAAATCTTCAAAGAAGCGATAGAAAATGAACTTATCCTGCCGACAAGCAAAAGACCAGCTGAGATGGAGAAACACATTGAGTCAAATTACTGTCCTTATCATCAAGTCTTGGGGCACCCGATCGAGAATTGTTGGGTATTTAAAGATTGGATTGAGAAAGGATACACAAAAGGAATAATCAAATTCCCGCAAAGTGTTCTTCAAAGCTCGGCCCCACATGAAGTAAAAGAACAAGAGGAGAGCGTGCAATTCAGAGTATGCACTATCTCACATGACATGGTAGATGAAAACTCTGATGATGGGATTGTCTTCAATCTTAAGTCAATTAAGACTCATCTCCCGGAATCGGGGACCCAAAAAGAAGAAAAGCCAAAAGGAGTTGGGAGTGATCAAAACCCTCTCAAGAAGTTTAAGAAGAGAAATCTTAAAGAAGTGCATCGTTCGAATCATGTATCGAATGTCAAAACAAAAGATATGGCAATTTCAATAGCTATCACAACGGTGACTGATAAATACTTCAAAGACTTAACCCCAAAGGAGATAAATCACATACAAATTTTAAAAACCTTCATGGTACCCGTAAAGTTGATATATGTGAAGGGCAAACCTATAGTTCAGAAAGCTATCATTTTCTATAAAAGTGATTCAACCCAGTCCAGGGAAGACTCTAGTGTTGATTCCTGGGAACGATGAATGATGGAGCAGGAAGACTCGGGCGACGAGAAAGATAATGATGTCATCGCTCACTTCTTCGAAAAGAAACCTATAAGTTGGCACAAAGGATAAATTATCTATAAGAGACGTGTCAAAACCCGAAACCAAGACCTTCACGAGACTATGAAATAATTCTCGGAAGATGATCAAGGGTCCAGACGGTAAAATGAAGAATACCCGAGAAATGGGTTATGAATCTGATGATGATTCACGATTCATCAAGAATTAGTCCCACCATACATAATCAGTCGTAGGGTGTAAAATAAAATAAAATAAAAGTCTCAATTGACACAAAAACAAAAAAAAAAAACAGAATAAATACCTTAATAGACCTAAAAAAACCCGAAAATATAATAAAATCTTCAATGGACCCGAAAATCCAAAACCAGAATAAAAACCTCCATTGATCTAAAAATCTAAAAATAAAATTAATGCCTTAGTAGACCCGAAACCCAAAAATATGATAAAGCCTCAGTAGGTCCGAAAACCTAAAAATATGATAAAAATCTTAGTAAGCCCGAAAATTCAAAAGTAGCATAAAAGCCAATATAGATTCAAAAATTCAAAAATATAATAAAAATCTCAATAAACCTGAAAACATAAAAACCAGAATAAAGGCCTTTATAGGTCCGAAAACTAAAAAATAAAATAAAGGTCTCAGCATGCCTCTATAGACCCAAAAATAAAAAATAAAAAACAGAATAAAAAACCTCAATAAGCCTAAAAAACTCAAAAAATAAAATAAATGCCTCAATAGTTCTGAAAATTCAAAATCATAATAAAAACTTTAATAGGCCTAAAAAACTCAAAAATAAAATAAAAGTCTCAATAGGCCCGAAAATTCATAATCAAAATAAAGGCTTTTATAGACATGAAAACGCAAAAAAAAAATAAAGGTTTCAATGTGCTCTTATAGATCCGAAAATCAAAAATAGAGTAAAAACCTTAATAGGCCTAAAAAAATCAAAAACAAAATAAAGGCTTCAGTATGCCCGAAAATCTAAAACCAGAATAAATAATCTCAATAGGTCGAAAAACCCAAAAATAAAATAAATATCTCTATAGGCCTAAAAATCCAAAAATAAAATAAATAATTCGATATGTCTGAAAACTCAAAAATAGAATAAATATTTTTATAGATTCGAAAACCCAAAAACAAAATAAAGTCTCAATATGCCTCTATAGGTTCAAAAACCATAAATAGAATAAATACCTTAATAGGTTTAAAAACCCCAATATATGATAAAACTTTAAGTGGGACCGAAAATTCAAAACCAGAATAAAAGACTTAATTGGTCTAAAAATCTAAAAATATAATAAATGTCTCAATAGGTCCGAAAACCAAAAAAAAAAAATCTCGGTAGATCTGAAAACCCAAAATCAGAATAAAAATTTGTATAAATTCGAAAACCTAAAAATAAAATAAAGGCTTTTATAAGCAGAAAAATCCAAAAATAAAATAAAAACTTTTTATATGACCGAAAATCTAAAATCAGAATAAAAACGTTTATAGGTCCGAAAACCCAAAAATAAAATAACGATCTTTATATGCTCAAAAACTCAAAATCAAAATAACGCCTCAGTAGGCTCGAAAATCCAAAATCAAAATAAAGGCCTATATAGACCCTAAAATCTAAAAACAAAATAAATTTCTCAATAGGTCCAAAAACCCTAAAGCAAAATAAAAACATTTATAGACTCAAAAATCTAAAAACAAAATAAAGGCCTCGATAGGCCTGAAAACTGAAAAAAAAACTTTATAAGTTCGAAAACAAAAAAAAAAATAGAATAAAGGCCTCAATAGGCTCGAAAATCTAAAACCAGATTAAAAGCCTTTATAGGCTCAAAAACTCAAAAATAAAATGAAGCCTCAGTAAAAAAAATTAAAATAAAATAAATATCTCAGTACCCCAAACCAAAAAGAAAAATATAATAATAATAAAATGATACCTTAATAAATTTAAAATTCAAAAAATAAAATAAAATTAATCAAGGCTAAACCCCAAACTGAAAATCTGTAATGATTAAATCAGAGCCAAATAAAGCCTAAAACAAAAAAAAATCCCATAAAAATCAAATCAAAACTCAATTCAAGACAAAAACCATAAAATAAAATATCACGAAAACTCAAATCAAATTAAAGCCAAAACCACAAAAATGGAAGGCCGCCAAAACTATTAATCATCTGGGTTATGAGCTGACATAGCGTTTCAGATTTCATAATTCATGAATCCAGTCGAGACGATTAAGTGATCCAAATCTCATCCGGTCTCTTGATAAACAAACCTTACAAAGCCCAAAACGCTTAGGTTTGATACCCAAGTTATGAGTTGGCAGTGCGCTTCATACGTTATAACTTGGAAGATCAAGAAAACAATCAAGTGATCCAAATCTCACCTGTTTTCTGATAAAGAAACCTAATAAAAGCCAAAACGCTCGTGTTTCAATACCTAAGTTGTGAATTGGTACAAATAGCGCTTCAAATTTCACAATTTAGAAAATCAAGAAAATGATTAAGTGACCTAAATCTCACTCATTTTTTTGATAAACAAACCTAATAAAGCCCAAAACGCTCGGGTTTGATACCCAAGTTATGAGTTGGCAAAGGCGCTTCATGCTTTGTAACTTGGAAGATCAAGAAAACAAACAAGTGATCCAAATCTCACCTGTTTTCTGATAAAGAAACCTAATAAAAGTCAGAACGCTTAGGTTTCAATACCTAAATTGTGAGTTGGCATAGCGCTTCGATTTCATAATTTAGAAGATCAAGAAAATGATTAAGTGACCCAAATCTCACCCATTTTCTCGATAATCAAACCTAACAAAGCTCAAAACGCTCGTGTTTTTATTGCTTGGATCATGAACTAACACAGCTTCATAATCCGTAAGATTGATAAAACAACATAGTGATTCAAATCTCATATGTTTTCCGATAATCAAACCTAACAAAGCTCAAAATGCTCGTGTTTTAACACCCCAAATTATGTGCTAGCAACTTGTTTCATAATTGAGAAGATCGTAAGGTGATTAAGTGAATGAAATTCATAATCTTCTAATAACCGAATCTATAAGGCACAAAACACTCGATTCATCAATCTCGAACAAAACTCGATCCAGGATCAAGACTAAAATCATAAAATGAGATGCCATGGAGAAACTATCAAGACTAAAACCACGCGAAGGTAAAGGCGACGGCTAAGGTGTTTGGGCCCATAATACGAACACCCCGGGTTTGTCCATTTGATACGTAATAAATATAAAAATAGGCGGGGTTTGCGCTTGTCCCTTAAACTATCCGTACCGCCCAATGACGAAAGTTGCTCATATTGGTCGCCCACGGTGCAAGCCAAGGGATAGGTCGAGCAAATTGGTGGCTATTAATAGTCGCTTCCGAGGGCATGTAAATAAATAACTCTCGTACATATTAATAGCAAATAATAATAATAACAAAATTTTCCCTCTCAAATAAAATATATTAAAAAATATACTATAAAATAACAAAAATATTTTCTATATTTTTGAATAAAACATATAAAAATAAAATTTTTAAAAGGGGTTGTCACCTTTGTCTCTGACACCACGAGTGTTATACAAAGCCAGGTTGGGTGCATTTATCCGCAAAAGCACCGCACGCCCAAGGAAATGGTTTGTTACAATCCCACAACAAATCGTGGAGGGGTCAGAATAAAGGGTTTACGCTTTTACCTGGCATTTATATGTCAAACAAAGTGGTTTGCTTAAAGAAGTGACTTTGTTCATGGAGAGCGAACCTACCCGATGAAAGCCTGTCTCGCAGGGATGCGTGATGGATGTTTGAGGGTAGGATCCCCACCGAATAGATTGAGCGGAGATGAGCGACGGTGAGTTTCCACTTTAGCACGCAAAGGTGCACAAATGAGGGAGAGCATGTGAGCTTCCAAAATTAAATGACAAGTATATATGAAGTCCCCACAAAATGGTGTTGTCAATTGAATCCATAATCCAATTGACACTGGCAAGTTTATCCGTCAGTAATAAAAGGATAAGCGGGTTTGCTCTGTACCTGGCCTAGGGGTCAATACAGGTAGGTTCGGTATCCGTAAAATATCATCTCCACCAAACAAATTGAGAGGAGACGAGCGACGGTGAGTTTCCACTTTAGCACGCAAAGGTGCACAAATGAGGGGAGAGTGTGTGAGCTTCCACTTAAAAATGATACATACATGAAGTATCCACAAAATGGTGTTGTCAATTGAATCCATAATACAATTGACACTGGCAAGTTTATCCGTCGCAATAAAAGGATAAACGGTTCACTCGTACCTGGCCTAGAGGTCAATACAGGTAGGATTGGTATCCTTAAATACCATGGTCCCGCCGTGAAGTTGTGTCAAAAGATGCTGATCAGAAGAAATAATGTTCGAACAACGTATACGAACAAGCAAGCAACAAGCATACAAGCCTACCAGAAGCAAAGAAAGGTGAAAATAGAAGTTCATTAAAGATCAAGCAAGGGCAGAATCTCCTAATGAAAATCTGAGGTACGAAGCCCCCTAGAAAGGATATCGGGTAAACAAGCCACCAGAAGAAAAACACACTGAAGTATAACTGAAAGGAAAAGAAGTTAGAGTTGAAATCACTTGAGGCGAAGGTGCTTTGTCGAAGATCCCGACAGACAGAGACCTCAAGTTGTAACCTCTTCAACCGAAGGATGCATCGAAAGCGGAATCTGAGATTCCCTGCGGATGAAGAAGTGAAGCAAGAGTTTCTTTAGATGAAGGCATCTGAGCAAAGACCTTTCAAAAAAGAAATTAAATCCAAAACCTCTACAAAGAAAAAATCAGGGTTGAAACTTCTTGGAGCGAATGTACTCCATTGAAGATCCCACCAGATGAAGAATTCAAGCCGAAACCTCTTCAAATGAGACTCTAATCGAAGATTGATTCAGTAAGGAGTTGGAGACCTAAGTCCAAAAGCCGGCAGAACGCTTCAAGCTAATGACTTAGAAGGTCGATAAGACGCACAAAGCTCACCCGTCTTCCGATAATTGCAGCCCCGACGTGAGTTGGCATAGCGCTTCGTACTCAAAACGTCCTGAGCCCTGTATCTTTTGTCAAAGATAACCTTATTGGAGTAAAGTAAATCAGAGATTCTTGGCATGAAGAAGTGAAGCTGAAATCTCTTGAGATGAAGAGATCCAAATGGGAACACCATTCACAAGAAGATTCAATTCGAAAACCTCTACAAAGTAAAAATAAGTGTTAAGTTTGAATGCACCAAAGCAGGCCCTTCAATTCTCAAAGTGTTCACGACCCGCTTTGGTGGGTGGCTCTTTGTTTACCCCTGAAAATTCAGGGAATTAAAAAGCAACTTGGGACAAAAGATTCAAAAATTCAAGGAGTAATTTTAAAAGCCCGAAGAGGCTTAATTCAAGTCCAGAAGCACCAAGAAAAAAGAAGAATTCAGTGAAATGCTCAAAAATCAAAATTCTTAAGAAAAGAATTAAATGCCGAAGCTCTACAAATTCAAATCGAAAACCTCTTCGAAACCCAAAATCTCAAAACTCAAATTTTATGGTAAAATCAAATTTTCCATAAAATTCTGAGAATTTTCATATATTACTTGATATTTTTGGAGTTACGAAGTCAAAGAAATTCCAAATTATCGATTAATATAATGAAAAATTAATTAATCAAGCGTTAAAAATTAATTGATGCTTGACCAAGGGGCAAAATGGTAAATAAAAATTACCATAAATTTTGTTATATTTCAAGGAATTTTTGAGCAAATTTTGGTGCAATTTGGACAAAGGGATCTTTGAGAAACAATTTAAAAGCAAAGGAGAAATAAGAAAAATCAGCAAATGGAGGGCTTCAATTAAAAATCAAAATGGAGAGGGGCCAAATTCGAAAATGTCCATACTGCTACAGTCCCGTGCTACAGTACCGAGTTCTTCACTGTTTCAAAACCGAAAATGGAGCCTATGGCCCCGTGCGACGAAAACCCACATATTATATACCGTTGGAAAGAGCACGGAGAGGAGAACACAATGAGATAAAGAACTTGCAAAATGGTTGAGCGGTTTGGGAGAAAAATGAAGGGAAAGTTTCCGATCCAAAAATGAAATTGAGCAATCCGAGCCATAATTGATCAAATTGACACTTCAAACACCTTCACCATGGTCACAAGAGATTGTTTGAGGGCTTGGTTGAATTTCATACGTTTTAAATTGGTGAGACCACGAACTCGCAAATCGGGTGAAAAACCGAGTTGGTCAAACTCTATACCAGAGCATTCTATTGATTGAATAAACATTACAAATCAATTCCTGGGATCAATTAGATGCTAATCAAGCTTTGAAACACAAGAAATGATGAAGAAATGAAGGAGAACGACTATGTGGCTTGAAATCGGGTTTGAAGGAAAAAACGGGTCTCGGGTGCGTAATTGTGATCCCAGCAAGGTCTAAAATGCAGGAAGGGAGTGGCAAGAACGTGTTTGAACCTCTACAACTTTCTAGAAGTCCCTAGAATCATCTCACGACCAAGTGGTGGTTAGGGAGGGCAAATTTGTAAATTTTCAAAGAAACATAACAAACTCCACTTGTGCCCCACTTGCCCTCTCACCATTTAGAGCACATTTAAAACACTTAGAACTGGTCTAATACACCACAAAACGTTCAGAAGAGTATGAGAAGATGATTGAAGGGAGTTGGTGCATAAATTGGTCAAAGAAAAGTCAAACCGATCTCATACACCCATCTATTACCCCCTAAGCCTATATAAACCCCTCTCCTCCTTCAAACACAAGAGACACAACCCATCCCAAGCTGAATGCTAATCCAAAACGCTGCCAAAACCAATTGAAGCTCAAATTAGATACAAAATAAGATCCAATCTTTGAGTTGAGATCAAAATCAAGCCCAAAGATACAAGATTCAATCAAATCCTCTTCTACTCAAGCTACAAATTAGATCTAGGTAGCCATATATCATGTAAATATAGATATCAAGAGTGTATTAGAGCTTGTAATTTTGATTCGTGCAATAAAGATGAAATTTTTCATGTGCAATATCGATTTTTCTTCTTCTTCTTCTTGATGTTCTTATGTTGCAATTCGATCTTTTTCATTTTCTTTCTTTTCTTTTGGCTCAAATCTGCATGCAAACATCATTGAATGTTAGATTGAAGCTAAATAATGCATTTAAACCGTTTAAGATCAATGAATCCCTTATAAATGCAAAATCAACCCTAAAATAGCTGAAAATGCAATAAAATAAAAAACGGGATGAGATCTTCTCCAAATCTTATAAAACTTTCAGATCTCGTAGAAATAAGTCATATGAATCTAGAGAAACTAATTTTGTATTTTTTTGATTTTTTTATAAAAAGTTATAGCCTTTTTAATTCTAAAAAATAGCAAGTTCTGGTAACATCAATTCATCTTTTACTTTTTTTCATTTTTTTTGTTTTTTTTTTATTTTCTTTCTTTTCTTTTGGCTCAAATCTGCATACAAACATCATTGAATGTTAGATTGAAGCTAAATGATGCATTTAAACTGTTTAAGATCAATGAATCCATTATAAACGCAAAATCAGCCCTAAAATGGCTGAAAATGCAATAAAAAGAAAAATAGGATGAGATCTGCTCCAAATCTTATAAAACTTTCAGATATTGTAGAAATAAGTCATATAAATCTATAGAAACTGATTTTATATTTTTTTGATTTTTTCTGTAAAAAGTTATAGCCTTTTTAGATCTAAAAATCAGCAAATACTGGTACAGCATTTTTCCTCTTTTTCCCCTGATCTGATTCGAAAATAAAAAATCATATCTCTGCTACTCCAATTTAATTGAAATTTTGTGAGCATCTAGATCTAGTTATAATTCATCTCTCTGTAAATTTTCATAATTTTTGGAGCTTCGTACGATTTTATATGCATTTATGAATCTTCAGCTAGTAGATTATAATAATCTGGTTCATAATAAAATAAAAATAACTCTATAAACTCTTGTGCCGGCTGAGTTCAGTCGTGAGCCCATGATTTTAAAGAGTTATAAGGCATGTGCCGGCTGCATTCAGTCGTGAGCCCTTGTCTTTATCTAAAATACAAAAATTATTTTTATAATTAATAAAACTCTTCTAAATCTCGTGCCGGCTAATACAAAGTCGTGAGCCCTTGATTTTGAAGAGTTATAAGGCTTGTGCCGGCTAATACAAAGTCGTGAGCCCTTGCCATCAATAGAAATCAATAACTAAAAGAGTTTTAATCCAAAAGTTAAACTATTTTCTAAAACTAAAAATATATTTTCAGTTTTTTCTAAATTTTATTTGAAACTTCTTTGCTAAATAGCTTTAAAGTGCATTAAAACGATTTCAAATAAGAAATTTTTCAACATAACAATTGTTCATCATAACCTTATTGATAGTATCATAATCTGGTTCGAAAGATTTCTTAAGCATATTTTTCAAAAATATCAAAAATACCCTCAGCTGTCCAGTTCAGTCCTTTATCAGAAAAGAATTAAAAAACTGTACCGATCCGTGAATTTAACATATATATATTATTTTATATTCATAAAATACATATCAAGAAGAGCTTGTATAAAAATTTTCATGTAAAAATACGCTTTAAATACCTTTCAAATAAGCAAAACAATCCTGACAGCTCATTATTTTCAGAACCGTCCTCTTTTGATATTTTACTCAAAACAGTACTTTTTAAAGCTCAAAATGAAAAGTGTTCAACATAAAAGTTGTTCGTAACATCCCATTTCATATTTCTGTTAAATAAAATCAGTATGTTATTAACTCATTTTACTTTAAAACAAATAATAAACAGTATTATCTGCTGAAGTCTTCGTAAGTTTTCACATTTGTCCATTTCTAATATTCCTTCCGAAATAATATTTTAAAGGATTCAAATTAAAAAATATTAAAAATAAAAGTTGTTCATAACATTGTCATTAATATTTTTATCAAATAAAATTAATATCTTACTAATATATATTTTTTTTTCAAAAAGTCTAAAAAGATCACTACATGATTATGTTTTCTTTACCGATAAAAATCAGAAAAATATTATGGTCCATTCTAAAAAAAAATATTTTAAAATCATAAATATTTTGATAATAAGTATAAATAAAAATATAATAAAATTTCTTTATAAATAGATCTTAAGAAAATAAATTAAAAATAGTTTCATAATAAATAATTTTAATTAAAGAATAATCATTTCAAGATAAAATATAATAATTAGAATAAAAATCATAATAAAATAAAATAAAAATAATGCATTCAATTAAAATATATAATAAAAAGAAATAACATAAAAAATAATAAGATAAAAATTTTCTTAATATAAATAAATATAATTTTTATTCATTAAATCAAATTCTAAATTAAATAATTCTAAATAAAAATATACAAAAATACAAAAATAAACAAAATTAAATATATAATGAATAAAAAATAAAATAAATATAACTCTTATTCAAAATCAAATAAAAATTAAATAAATAAATACATAAATAAAAAGTAAAAGACTTTATGATTTTTATTTTTACCAATTAAAAATAAATTCAATTTTAAAACTAAATCAACATTCACCTAAAATAAAGATCAAAATAAAATAAAAAAAAGTAACTCTCAATCTTCAAAATTAAATAAATTTAGATATCAATAAATAAAAAAAACATAACCAATAATAATAATAATAAATATTCTTATCAAATAAAAAAATTCAATTTTAGAATTAAACCAATCTTAATCTAAAATAAAAATAAATCTCAACATTCAAGATTAAATAAATTTAAATAAGATAAGTTCAAATAACAAATAAATAAATAAATAAAAACTAAATCATTTTATCAATAAAAAATAAAAAGTCAATTCAAGGTGTAAACTACCTTGAAAAGTTCATATCTTCTCGTACCATTATTCACAGCGACCACTTAAAATTGCTTAACTATTCTGTTTATTTTCTATTTCTTAATCAGAGGTTCCTCGGGTTCAAAGCCCAGGGTAATTAACAATGGGGGCTTGCGCCCATTGGAATCTTAAAGACCCCACAATCTCTAAAACCTTTAAATGTGCATTTCAAATTTATATAAATATACCCCAATGCACACTTAGAGGGATCTCCGTGTCCTTCTTCCGCAATTCATCGTCCAGTTCCTTTTCAGGGCGGTGAGAGGCGCGAAAAAGGGTCGCACAGTCGTTATAACGTTTCTGGAGAATAACAGACTTGTCAGGAAATTGGTCAACAAGGGTTAAAACGTGGCCAACGTCTTGTGAAGCGTTATAACGATATGATGAACCGTATAACGATTCAAGGAATCGTTACTGTCAAGCCATAAAATTTAATTTGAGCAATAATAATGATTTAACGTAACTTAACAAATAACCTAAACCAAAATAATAATAATAATAATAACATAACATGATTAAATAAATTGATAAATAAAAATAACATAATATGGACAATTAAGAAAGTCAATAAGTTAATAAATATTAATATAATAACGATTAAAGTAGTGATCATAAATCTTAATTTCAGTTATGAAATAACGTAACCCAATAATTAATAAAACTTAAACATAATAATCTAATTTAATTATTTTAATTTACGAATTTTAAATAAATAAATAAAGATAAAGCTTAATTATGAATTTGTCTAAGAAACAAATGAATAATCGCTTAAAATAAATTAAATTAAATCAAAGAGTTTAATTTATTAAATAAATATAATCGGAACATTTATAACGAGTTCTGGATTTAACCCTATCGGGATTTAGCAAGAAATATAAATGATTTACAATACCAAAATATTAAAATTTCCTAAATTTAATCCCCAGAAATTAGTAGAATATGATTGCCACACCAAAGGCCATAAAATCCCGGCCACAAAGAATCTCCATGCCCACTACCTCTCTCTCTCTCTCTTCATTTAATCTCCCATTAATACCGCCTCTCTCTCTCTCTCTCTCTCTCTCACCCTCTCACGAACCATCCCTCTGTCACCTCACATTTATTCCCGACCGCTCACCTCTCAATCTCTCTCCCTTCTCCTCTCGCGACTCTCGGTCTCTCTTCCCTTCTCTATGCCGACGACGCTCTCACCTACCCTTATCTCATCCACTGTCTCCTTCTCGCTAGTCAACCGCTCCTCTGTGCCATTAACTCTGAGTGTCCCATCGGCGTGGTAAAACTCGCCTAACTCTCGTCCCGTCCCTTGACCATTGTCTCTCAACCCCCTCCTTTAAAAGGACTCTTGGCTCCCCTCTTTCGTGATTACTGTTTGGTTGTTGTCTCATGTGCTGAGAGTAGCTTCGTTTTAAATCGATAAGAACAAATTTTCAGATTAAAATAACTCCTTGTTTCCTAAAGAAAGGGGGAGAAGTCGGAGTCCCTGAGAAGGAGGTGCTCGGCCTGACCCACCCGTGCTACCATTTTCGCTTGCTGACTTGATTCTCTGATTCTGGTAAAAACCCTAGAAAACTCTGAAATTTGCTGGTTTCTGCTTTTGCTGGCTGAGTTGCTTTGGGTAATGATCTGATTTGTCTGCTCTTGGGTTGTTTTAATGTTTGATTTATTCTCTGGTTTGGTGTGACTTACTGCTATGTTGATTGTTTAGTTGGGGGAATCTTCTGGCATGAGTATTGCTGCCCATATTTCTTATACCTTTACTGATGTGGGTGCTTGAGCCTGTGAGTGGGGTTGTTAGCTATTTACTGGTCTTTTGGCCTGTTTACTTGTTGAGTTGGCCGGATCCTGGTACGGTCCCTGGTACACTGGTACCGATAGGTACCAGTGACGCAGGAGCTGAACTGGCCCTTTTATTTAGTATATGTGGGTAACTGCTGGATGTGTTATGTGCCGTCTGATTTGTTCATTTGCTGGTAATTACTTAGTACTAAACTTGGTCCCTGTCTTGACTTGCCCCCTGTGATTGTGTTATGCTGCCTTGCTAGATTTGTTTTGCTGGTATGAAAACTGTTGTTCCACCCCCGTGACCTTGGGTTCTAATATACTGGCACCACTAGGGTTCTATCTGTGCTGGCTTTGCTTGTTGCTCCTTGGATCTGGTAACTAGTAAACTTAGCCGCTCTTTGCTGTCTGATACTGATATAGGTGTTGCTAGTTGACTGGCCTTGGTACACTGGTACTAGCTGGTACCAGTGATGTGAGGTCAGGCCAACCTTGGGTGTTTGCATGTTGTTGTTGCCTATTTTTCTATATTGTCTGGGTACCCCTGACTCAGTTGCCCCTCTGTTCTGGTACTGTATTGGTTGATGCCTTTTATTTTGTCTTGTCCCTCTGTAACTCGATTTTTTTTTTACCGTTTTCCTGGCTATCGCTTGCCTTGTGTCCTGCTCTGTCGAAAAATCTCAGTTGGCTTGAACTCCAAAGTGATGACTGTTGGATTGTTCTAGAATAATTAGGGGTTGATTTTTGGGCTTAAGGAAATAAATGAAATGGATAGAGAAGGATGGACTTTTAGTTAGATAATTGGGCCCATAACTTAAAAAGGCTAGATTCAAATGAATAAAAATCCGTCGGGCCAATAATTGGACTCATAGTTAACTTAATTAAAATTTAATTAGGATTAGTAGAAGTAATCAAGGCCCAACAAATTAAAAGTTCCTAGATAATTATAAGTGTTTAACTAAAGAATGTGATAATTAATTGGAAGCCGCCCCGAAAGGTTAGGCGGTATCCATGGACTAATACGTAAACTTAAAGACTCGGGAAATGATTAAATTCCCTGACTGCCCCCGAATACGGGATATCAGAGCATAGGCTCTAATGATTTGGTAGTCAGCGTATGATCCCGAACATTAAAACACCAACATAGTAATAAAATAAAATATTTTCTTCAATTGATTTAATTGCTTTTATTTTTCTTCTCTCTTGTTTTATTTATTACATTGAACTATTTTTCAAACTATTAAAAACATAATATTAATATATATAATAAAGTAAATTATATAATTTAAGAATATAATAAGAATAATAATTAGAATAGAATTAATATATATTAGAATATATATTAATCAATTTCTCTATTTTGAAAATAAATAAAAGAATATTAAAATAAAATATTATATATATATAATATATATTAATCAATTTCCCTATTTTTATTTTATAACTATTGCTTTATTTCGTAGGATTTTTATTTTTATTTCTTATTCCGTTGTATTGAAAATTGTATATGTAATCGAAGTAAAATTAATAAAATGAATTATGATTTTTATGATTATCCCGATGTGCATATACTGATTTATTTTTGATATCGATTTGTTAATAACTTAATCCTTATTAAACAAAACACGATAAAGATAATGAACAAGTAAAATAAATGGTAATTATGATCGGAACTTGAATTAATCAAAAAGGGGTTTTATTTCTAAACCCTAACGAAATTAAATGACTAAAATCTACAAACCCGAGCAAAATATAATAAACGTATAAAAAGATGATTAAAAGGGCATACGTGGCATTATGAATAAAAACATGCTAGTTAGATTTTTTTCCGACACCGCATATATGCGGCATAATGCTGCCGAATTTTCGGGAAAAGACGATGAAAACCGAGCGAACGTTAAGTAAATTATCAAGCTAAATTAATTGTTAAATTCGAAATAAATCAAGTTAAACTAATAAACATCTAATTCTAAATTAAATTAGGTGATATAGTCGACTCGGATCCACTCGCGGAGTACGAGGTCACTCCTGACCCGACGTACGCGGACGCCGACCTCGAGGCCGGTGTTCTACCTCCAGAGTAGAGCGACTTCGCGATCCTCACCAGCACTCTCAGGTACGGTTTCCTGGGATTTTGATTTCCTTTCTTCAGCAATAGGAACCCAAACCAAAAATAAAAATGTTTTTAAAATAAATATGAATTGCGGTGTTTTCTGACCAAAAATGATTAGAGACTTAAATCTGACCTGTCATATGCATCCGGTAAATTGACCAGCATATTCGAGATATACGCATTCGCATGTCATAGTATGTCATATTGCACGTAGATAGGGTAAGAGTAGGATTCGGGAAATAGTCCCGAGATAGGATTGATAGAATTAAATAATTCAAGTTGTAGATTATAATTAGTAGGTTAATATTATTACTATCACTAATTATTAATTAAGTCAGGTAGTTAATCATGCATTAAATGCATGGGAGTGCTGAGAGGCGGACCGGGTAATTCTCAGTCGGAGTTGCCTTGCATAACCAGACCGTTGTGGTTACGTACGGTGACCCATAGGCCCGTGGGACCCACCGGTCTGATTATCCACCGACCCCGTCATTTGGCGGGTTCGGTTGTGTCAGAGTGTTTTCTTTTGATCTTTATTATATTTTATTATTCTTAATATGATTTAATTTTTAATCCAAAATTTTTGAGCGATTATGATACCTTGTACTTCAGTATTTAGTGTGGGCGGCCATATTCTTTAATCGTTACAACGATTCATGAAACGTATAACAATTTGATGAATCGTTATAACATTTCAGCTCGATTGACCCAACGACTATTCTTTCTAAACCGTTATAATGATTCCCAAACCGTTATAACGGTTCAGACCGAAAAATAATTTCTTCAACTGTTTTAAAAGATCTATTTTAAAAGGATCACCTCTCTCACTGAAAATGAATGAAGTAGAAGATCCATCTAGCTAAATCATTACTCCAGAGAGCTTACTTGTAATATACAAAGTGAGAGAGATAATTCGAGAGATTGATACACTCAATTAGCCAAATCTTTGTTTAAGCTCAATCTAGCTTCTCTCTATTCTCCCAACTTGATCCTTCATTATCTTCTTGTAAATATTTTCTTGAGTTGTAGTGCTCACCCTTTTTGAGCTGTAGTACTCATCTTTTTTAGTGTGTTGTCACTCACCCTTTTGAGTGTGTTGTCACTCTAGTTACCGATAGGCTTGGCAACCCATTTTTGTATAAGGGACCAAATTCTACAAGTATAAAACTACTTTTTAGTGTATTGGCTCAACCTCAATTGTTGGAGGTTGAGAGTCCCGGAGACGTAGGCATTGTTAAAGTCGAACTCCGTTACATCTTATGTTATTGTTTGATCTTTTTTCTCACATTTCTTTGATTGCTATATTTTTACGAGAATTGAATCGATTTAAATTGTATTCTGCTGCCATTACACTTGAACATTAAGCCCCAAATCGGTTTATATATTTCTACCTTAGGTTCTATATATTTTTATTATTATTTTGACCTTTTAATACCACCATCCTAGGGATTTCAGTATCCATCAAAGATTAAAGAGATGCTAATTAACCTCGGCTAGAAGATTTACTATTAACAAAGTTTTAATTCTAACTTAACTCTCTTGCAAAAATCTAAAAAATTTGAGGATGATTTATTCTCAACACATGAGAGGAGAGGAAGAGAGAAAGAATATTTTTTATTTTCATCCAAAATGGAGGAAGAGAGAGAAAGTCACACATGGAGAGAGAGAACACTAATTTAAATAGTTTAGGACTTGGGTCATCCAATGTCATCCATCCATAGGCAGCCATGGTCCATCAAATAAATTAATTTTGAGCTTCAATGTTATTTAAATGATGTTTATTTATTTTTCTCTCATTTCATAAATCCCAATATCCAATTTATATCGCATATAAACATATAAACTTTATTTCTCTTCTTATGTGTTGATTTGATTCATAATCATGTCACACATAATATAAATTATATTATAATTATTTTATACTATCTAATAGTATAAAATTGCTCATATATTAATATCATATGACTTACTAAAATTAATTATAACGTTTATAATTAATTTAGACTACGTCATATGCATATCTGATATGCTATATTAATATATTCTCTTTTAATTTTTTATGGTGTAACCCTTTAGGATCCCATCATGTTGGTAATAAAATTAAATCATTTAATTTTATTGATCAATGATATAACTAGCTAAGGTATATTGATTATCCAAATGATGTAGACGAATATGTGAACCAATACGTGATCCCTGAAAAATAAAAATATATTTTGTGTCAATTTTTTACCACATGATATCTTAATAATGTAAAGTAAGAATGTATCATCCTTTGTCAATTATTATTTCTTAATTTCCTGAAGATTAAATATGATATGATTAACTGTTAATTATATTGCATGCTCATAATTTAATTTCATCAAGGGCCCAGAGATATCATCATCTATATCATATATAGAGAGCAATGATATCTTAATGTGTATTGTCCTCAGAACAAGTCATATACACTACAGTAACTGTTTGTATAACTCCTGATTAAAGAAAGTATTGGACAGTACCAACAATGCACATGTCTCATGTAGGAATAATAAACATCTCAACCTTAGAATTCAAAACACAATGAAATATCAATGACACGTAACACAATCCATATGATATTTCATTTTGAATCTGTCTAGTGCTATACAACTCATTGTATATACTTGTGTGATTAGACTGATAACTCATTATCGAGTGACATGTAGAACATAGTCATCATCTACCTCACACAGTGATCTTATAATGGTCAATTTGTGTTCCACACGAATCTTATAATTGTCAGCATCTATCTCACACACTGATCTTATAATGGTCAATTAGTGTTCCACACGAATCTTATAATAGTCATCATCTACCTCACACACTGATCTTTAGAGTAGTTAGATTTATTTTATTAGTGGAGTTCTATAAATCAAGTCATCAACACGAATGTTCCACAAAAATATGTTAACTCAAGGAACAAAATGATATAATCATCCATTAATAAACTAAATAAGTCATCTAATGATTGGATCTAGAAAATATATCACTAACAAAATTGATATATCAATAAATTATATTTTCAATGATTTCTTTCCTACACTAATTTGAATGGATGAACCAGTAAAAAAACTATCGAGTCAGATATATGAGTCGAGTCACGAACAAATAAGAGAAATTATTAAGCCGTTGAGATTGTGAGATAAAAAAAGATAACGAGATGAATTATCAGATTAGAGTTTAACATAAAAAAAATATAAACTAATATTATTTGAGTCGAATCAACCTCAACTCAAACTCAGCTCATTTAAATATCAAATTAGATTATTTCAAGCCAAATTATCTCGAGTTTAAACCGAACCCAAACTTTTTAATGCAGAACTACCTACAATCCTTCATTACCTTAAAGTAAATTGTGCGATTTTCTATGTATCCGGTATTCATATGAAATGTAAATCGGGTGGATATAACCAAACACTTTGTATAGGTAGCTCTTCTGCTTTAATGCTGTATTTATATGTTAGATATTGAATTTTATTTCCACTTGTTCTGGTCATTTTTATAATTGCAGCTTTTTTTCTTTTGAAATCGTAGGTGATACATTCCACGGAAAACAATAAAACATACTTAAGAAAATGATGTTGGAATTAATTTTAACAATAGATGAATTTTTTTTTTTTTTTTGAATTTTTTTGATTTTTTTAAATTTATTTGAAATTAATTGATTTATTTTTGAACTTTTACAAATTAAAAAAATGATTGTCCAATGGATCCGACCCTCTCACTAAACTGTTTCAACCTCAACCCACCGACTCGTCTGATCCATTGTTCTATGATGGATCATGATAAGCTTCCCCCAAAAAATTATCCTAATCTGGTCCATCTAAACAGTTGGACTATCCAATCCGTGGACAAAACCACATCATTGGATGGAACCACACGACCGTGCAGTTTTTTTCTTTTGAATAGTCAGATTAATTATCAACGATCCTATTTAATAATAACAAATCTCTATGCAGCAAAATTTATATTTAAACTTTTCCACAACTGTTCAAATTTCCCTGCAGAGATTTTCACACGAAATTCTCCACAAAAAATACGTGCCCACCCGTGGACTATCCAATTTATTGGACCGTCTGGATTTGGACCGACCTGATCCATTTGAAAAATAATACTCATAGCTAGAGTATTAAAGACGAGTCGGCCCGAGACGGTCCGGTCCAAAACCTCTCGGACCATGATTTTCCGCGCTCCACGGTCCACCTAGGCCATGTGTCACACGTTCCGAATTAAAGCGGTCCAAAATTCGAAAATCTCAACCCTACTCACCATTGACCTCAGATGGGACCTCCACGGATTGGGACGGGTTAGATCCGAGCCGGTCAAGTCCGAATGGTCCAGACCGGTCTGATCAAATTTGAAATGATGTATAACAGTGTCGGGATAGCAATATATCAGCTGGTTAGTTGTTTCCTTCTGATTTCGATAAGTTTCTTTTTCAAGTTAATATATCAGCTGGTTAGTTGTTCCTTTCTGATTTCGATAAGCTTCTTTTTCAGGTAATATGATTGTGAGAATTCATATTGAATTATCAAAGGTTGAAGGTGTGATATTTTGAAATAAGATTCTAATTACTAGACTACAGCTGATTATTTGATTCTTAATTTCTATTAATTTTTGGCAAAAGTAGCGACAAACTTGGCATTGAAGGATGGGAAACAATTGCTGGTAATGAGATACTTAGGATCATCGATAATCTTAATTCTCATGGCTTTGAAGAAGTAGCGGTTCAGTCACTGATGTTTTTTGAAACTGTATATTGCAGTGAAATATAATCCAATTTTTTTAGGACGGCACGGTTAAAGAGGGTCAAAATGCGTTGAGGAGTGAACTGAATCATCATTAGATCAGACCTAGATGTGGGACAGATAAGACATATTTTCTCCGATTCAGACCGATCTGAATTGCAATCACGGAATAGTTCAGATCGAATTGACCCCCACAGATTTTTTTTTCAAACCTTTACTCATAGCACATCTTGAAAGCCACGGAATAATTCTTTCGATCGCTTAATTTTGAAAATTAAATTGATGGATTGTAGGACTAATGACCCCGTACCAAATTACTAATGGGTTGGTGGATCGATCGGTCCACTTTTAATTGTTTAATTGGATAGGATATAAATATAATCTCGCTTAAATATACAAAATTTCTTGAAATAATCTAAATATATTTTTCTAAACGGTATATATAATAAACACATATATTTAATCTATATATATATTATATTTGTCTACTATTTTATAAAAGTGTATGGATTGAACTCTTAAATGATATCATGAATATTTTAATGATCAAAATACTCTCACTTAAAAATTGATGGTAGATAGTAAAACTTAAAATGAAAATCGAGGAATGGGATTTTTCAGTGCATCTCTCTTCTTCTTCATTTTATTTCTTATTTTTTATCATATTAATTAAAGGAGATCTAAAAAAAATTATCCGAAATAACCATCAATTATTGTTACGCTTTACTTAAAAAGAGAAACTATCTTCTAGATAGTTTTACTTAAAAAAAATATTATATTTTATAAATATTTTTATTAAATAGTAAATTAATTTCATTTAAAAATTTAAAACTCTTTACAATTAAATTAGACATAAATTATATCTAAATAAAATATTTCATTTAATTATATTAAAATTAATGCTATAAACAATTATTTTTTAAAACTAGTGGGGCCCCGTACAACAGATGGATTTCAATCTAGTTTTTATAAGAAAAATACTAAGGACTCATTTGACAAGTCTCAAAACTCAAATGCCTCAAAGATGACAGCCGAACGGGTTGTGAAAGTTTGTTCTTATTACACTTAACATCTTCTTTGATTTATCGATTTGCAAAACAATTTTGAATTTTACAATTTGTCTTGTTTAAGTTTTGTGCATGAATTAACTTGTAAATGGATTAGTGCACAAGAACCAAGACTAATGATGAGACATAAGAGCTAAATCAATACTGCATTAGGCTTAGGTTTAGTTAGACTTAAACTGTGTTGAATTGGTCAAGATAAATTGAGCTTAAACAACAGAGTAAAATATTTTGCCCAGTGAATCGTTATAACGGTTCATCTCAATACTCAAAAATATTCTAAGATAGAAAAATATGCATAGAAACCAGAGTGTATCGTTATGTAATGATTCTGTAATCGTTACAACGATTCATGAAACATATAACGATTGGATGAATCGTTATAACGTTTCAGCTCAGTTGATCCAACGACTATTCTTTCTAAACCGTTATAACGATTTGTAAATCGTTATAACGGTTCAGGCCGAAAAATAGTTTCTTCAGCTATTTCAGAAGATTTATTTTAAAAGGATCATCGCTCTCAAATGAAAAAAAGAAGATCTATCTAGCAAAATCATTACTCCAGAGAGCTTATTAGCCATATTCAAAGAGAGAGAGAAAAAAATCAAGATATTGATACACTCAATTAGCCAAATTTTTGTTTAACCTCAATCTAGATTCTCTCTATCCTCCCAACTTGATCCTTCGTGATCTTCTTGTAAACGTTTTCTTGAGCTGTAGTGCTCACCCTTTTTGAGTGTGTTGTCACTCACTTCTTGTTTTGAGTGTGTTGTCACTCACCTTTTTTAGTGTGTTGTCACTCTTGTTACCGATAGGCTTGACAACCCATTTTGTGTAAGGGACCAAATCTTACAAGTGTGAAAACCTTTTTTTTTTATATATCGGCTCAACCTCAATTGTTGGAGGTTGAGGGTCTCAGATTTTATCGTAGCCATGACCATTTGAGACTAGGCCGCGCCAGATTAGTGTTTACCCCTGAAAGGTTGAAGGAAGAAATACAGGAGAAAAAGCCAAGATCAAACCCTATGAGCTGAAGCAGTACAATTCCTGTACCATGGAATAGTATCAATGCCAAGCCGTATTTTGATACAACCAATCATGAGAAATCCCAATGTGATTTTTGCTTTCAAGGTGACCTGGTGCCAAAGTCGTGAGCAACCACCTAACCATGCTTTAATTTGTGTCAATTCTTGATAAGTAGTCACTCTATGACCAAATTACCCTCATGTTAAGGGATTGAAAGTCAATTTCACAAGACCGATCAAAGCCAAAGCCGGGAGCAACCACCCGATCAAGTCTAGATTTGTATTAATTGCTGATAAGTAGTCAGCATTTGATCAAATCAAACCCTAATGAATATCAATATAAGTCTAATTGGTATTTAGTTAGGGTGGTTTCTGCAAGGAGAATTTATTTGGCAGAGACACTGAGCTACAACTGATAAATAGGGATTTTACAAGAATAAAACAGGGTTTTATTGATCATGGAATTTTTAGCACAAGCAGACAGGGGTAAAAATGGAATATGAAAATACAGAGATGATCATCATGATTTTAGAGAATTTTGGTGAAAATTTTATGATTTTTGGATGAAGGGAGCTATTAAAATAAATTGGAGAAAGAAAATAGAGCAATTTAAAGGCTGAGATTTAATCACTGGTCCTTTTGGGTGCAACTTGGGGACCATGCATCACCGGGTGCAAGCTGGAGACTCTAAGCACAATAGAATCAAGTTTGGCGCTGGAGATAATTTTTGAAGGAGTAGATGTTTATATGAACCCGGCGCACCTTTTCTGTATCTCATTAAACATGACATGTGGGGTCAAGTTGAGTGCACCGAGTCTACCCGACTCACACCACCTTTCTCTTCCTCATCTTTCACTGACAATGGGCTCCACAGGGCAGAGCCCTCTTCTCCTTTCTTCTTTGCTGCGGTCTCTCCTTCTCTGGTTCGATGCTTCTCAACAGAAAAAAAACAAAGTGGAAATGGGAACTGGCTCAATCGGCGATGGAATTCTGCAAACAAAATATCACTGAAGAGCTCTCGATGAGGAGAATCTATTGAAGTAATCGATTTTTACAATGGTGCACCGTATATCACTCGCATCAAGAGGGAAAAGAATCGAGTATAAAACCTAATTGGATAATTCGGGAACTAATTAGACAAATTGGCGGTTGGAGAAGCATCGTGTGGGCCCCACGATTCTCGTTGGAAGCGATCGGCGCATGAATTAACCCCTTTTACATGTTTTTCATAATGGAATTGGTGTATAGAACCGAGAACAAAGAAATTGAATTAATTCGCTCGGCATTTGAAGAGACAGGAGCGAGGGAAGAGTGGAGCAAGACTTACCATGCCATACCATCAAGGCGATCCGGACCTCATGATCTACGGCAACAAACACACATCGGGCGATCTACACTTTGTTGAATTATTGGATCAAGGGTTATAATCACGCCATGTCGACAATCTGTGGCATCCGGAAAACACAAATTGCGTGGAAAAGAAACACAATCGCGATACACTTCAATTGAAGCCTATATAAACTCGAGCAAATTGATCAAGCGACCCCAATTCACACTCTCTCGATTGATAACCACTACACCAATCTGATTTGTCAAGGCGGATTGATCTCAAGACTAACTTGTAGAACTCAACAAAATACGAAAGGATACAAAGGGAGAGCAATTATAACCCCTGGAGTGATCAAGGCAACCATACACTTCCACACCAAAACCAGTTGAGAAAGATCCATATACACACCATTCTCTAGCCAATTGATCTTGATCCAACAGCAAGGAGGGGGAAGAATAATCAAGGTTCAATGGAGACAAGAAGTGATTTACCAATTGATAGTAGATTCATTTGAATCTCTCAATTAGGCTAACTCACAATACCATAAGCTCCATCCATTGCACAATATCCCAAGCTAAGTAGTGTTTGATTCTTTAGAAACATGAATAATAAAGATACTGCCTTGATTTTTCTAATAAAATGAATTTAGCTTTTTTTTTATTTTCTGAATTCTTTGCTGCTTTCAATTTCCTTTTTTGCAAATTTCTTTTGAAATGTCTTGATGATAAGAGAGTTGGTAGAAGAGCAGTTATTGCCTCCCAACTATAATCCATAGCTGATCGAAAATCTAATATGATTTCTCAGTTATAGCTTGCAAGATGATTACTCAAATTTGGAGATTCCAGAACGATTATGAATGACAGTGTCATAATTGAGAATCATCCTCGAGTTTCAAACTAGATACTCAAATCATTTCTCAAGGGTATAAAGTGTGAATTTGATAGAAAAGATTGAGATTTGAGTAATTAAATTGCAAGCTGATAACAATCGGTATCAAAAGTCTAGTATCAGTATTAATCATCCTTGTACCGATGCTTTAACTTCTCTGATTGACATGGAAATTTCAAAGTCCAGCGATGAATTAGTTCAATTGAACGATTAGGCATTGTGAATAGCAATTAAAATCAAGCTATCTTAGAACCGTGCATCGAGCTCAAAACAGTGCATCGACTCACCTGGCGATCTACTGGATGGATGCGTTCAAGAAGACCACCGCTGAGCTCCTCATGCTCAGGCGATGCTCCTAACACCGGCTGATTACCAATCGGACACTGAGAAAGCCGGCGAAGTCCATCTGCGCGAATCTCAAAGAAACCAAGAGTTAGGAAGATGAAGTGATTCTATCGCACGACTGTTGAAACGAGGGTGCGAATCTTGAAGTTCATCTAAGAGTGTATAAGAGATTAAGCTGCAAAACAAATTGTAGAATGCATCTGAACCTTTCCTTTCTTCGGATGCCGATCTTGAAAGAATCCAACGGCCCAAAAGCATCTAAACATTTTAACTAAAATCTGCACTAATCTTAATGTGATCTAACGGGTAATATCAGATGCTGTATTTGATTGTGGCCCAGAATAAGAGCCGGCCCAACTCAGAAAGAAATAAAAGGAAAAATAAACTGGGCCCAATTCGTATCAAAATAAGAAGATTAAAACTTGGCCCATATTAAACCCATTAGTTAAATAATAACAGAATATTAATAATATATAGTAAATAAATGATTTGAAAATGTTCCTGAACTCCAAATTGACTCAAATTTGTTTCTAAAACTTTCTTATTTTTCATACTATTTTTCTATACAATAATATTCCAGTTTTAAAAATATAATCATGATAAAACAATTTAAAAGCAAAATACATTACATATATTGATATAGTTGACCTAGCTTTGACTTGTCATTCTAAATACTATAAAAATTCCAAAAATACAAATAAAAATCATAAATAATAACTAGATATATTTTAGTGATTTTTCAAGTGATTTTCCATGAAATAATAATGATGATAGTAATATACTATAATAAATAATGAGATTAGCTATATTCTTTGATAAATAAACAAAAAAATAATAATGATAATAGATATTATATTGATATTTTCTGTAAAAAGAATAATAAAAATAAATAGCTCAAAATATATATAAATATAATACCATGGTGATAAATAGTAAAATACATTTTCTTTTATAATAAAGAATGATAATATAGCTTTATAATATGAATTGTATTTCTTTTGTTATTTCTATACAAATATACAATAAAAATACTTTTTGATGAATAAAATGCAATAAAATAATAGTTGTAATAAAAACATAATGAATTTCATCTCTTATGGCTATTTTCAACTAATAATAAAAATCTTATACTTTTCTATAGATAATAAATAGAAATAATAAAAATGGATATAATGAATAGTATAATAAATAGAATGGAATATTAATAATGATTTCTTCTTAGCTATTATGGATTTTTTAAAAAAAAAAAAATAAAGAAATAATAAAAATAATATAGCTAACCCTCTTTTGATTTTGTAAATAATTTCTACATAATGAATAGTGTTTCAACATAATAGAATATAATAATAAAAATTCTATTACTTTGGCTATTTTTAAATACAAATAAAGTCATAGCCATTTTATTTTCTATTATTTTTGTAAGTGATTTTCTACAAAATAAATAGAGTTTAGAAATAATAAAAATAAAATTTTACTATTTTAGCTATTATAAAAATCCCAAAAATATAAATAAAATTCTAGTTAATAACTAACCCTTTTTTTTTATTACTTTGTAAATAATTTTTTTACATAGATAAATAGAGTTTAAAAATAAAAATAATAATAATAATAATAATAATAATAATAATAATAATAATAAATAAATGCATCTTTATAATAAAGAATGATAATAGAAGATATTATATAATAGACTTTGTGCATTTTAGAAATGAATAAATATGCTCACATAAGGAGTGTAGAGCCACATAAGAATATTTGCACACATGATATAACATTTAGAACGATTAGTCAAGACGAGAACATCTTGACAGAGGATAAATAAGGTTGCAATAGCAATACGAGAAGATACGTTGAGACAAGAACATCTTGACGTGAGATGACTTTGATAGCAACATGAGAAGATACGTCGAGACAAGAACATCTTGACACTTGATAAAGAATAATAAGATACGCCGAGACAGAACATCTTGACGTGAGATGAATAAGGCTTTGATAGCAACATGAGTGAATATGTCGAGACAAGAACATCTTAACGTTTGATGAAGAATAACCAGAGCTACGATACTAACATGAAGATATACGTCGACTCTGAAGAATAAGAACATTACGATGTCCTAGAGAGGTGACATCTTAATGACTCGCTGCCATGAGCAAGTAACTCATGATTGAATACGCTCACACAAGGGGTGTAGGGCTACATAGTAATTTTGCACAAGTAATGCAATACGTAGGATGATTAGTCGAGACAAGAACATCTTGACGTTCGTTGAAGATTGACCAAAGCTACGACATCAGCATGGAGAGATATGTCGACTTTGAAGACGAAGAACATTACGATGTCCTAGCGAAGTGACGTCTTAATGACTCGGTGTCGTGAACAAGTAATTCATGACCATTTGAGCTGGCAAGACTGAACTTGTCCGTCGATGAGTTTGTCTCCTGGCTCATTTCCCGAGAATGTGAGATTGAATCGGTCTGTTGGTAGATTCATCCACAAAACAGTGAATGTGAACCGTTCTGTAGGTAGGTTCCTTCACTAACACATGCCTCAATGTTGAACTGGCCCAGCGCTTCAGGTTTGACATTGTGTGCAATTGTGTTTCCTAGGTTTATGAATCGGCTTAGTGCTACGAATTCATGATCTAGAAGATCGGTGAGAAGAAATACGTGGGCCATAGCCACCCTTCTCCCCGATTCACCAACCTCAAGATCAACCGGCTCGGTGCTTCGAGTTGTATTTTGTGTGATTGGTTGTTGACTAGTTAAGATTGAACCTGTCTGTTTGTAGGTTTATCTTCTAGATCAACAGAGGTCGAGCCTGGCTCGTATGTAGACTCACCTCAAGCCCCCTATGAAGAGATTAACCTGTCTCTGTTGGTAAGGTTACATCTCGAGGTGGCATGGACTCGAACCGGTCTGTTTGTAGGTTCGTCCCCTATAAGATAAAACCGATCTGTTTGTAGGTTTTGTCTTTCATAGATTGAACCGGTCTGTTTGTAGGTTCATCTTCCGTAGATCCCTTTTTATAAACTTAGACGACCACTTGACCATCTTTTAACTATACTATTTGCTTCTCTCTTTCAAAGATCCAGAGGTGCCTCGAGGTTCGTAGCCTGTGGTAATTAACGGTGGGGGCTTGCGCCCACCTAATCTACAAGAACTCACAATCACTAAAAACCCCCGAATGTGCATCCAAATATCTCTAAACGGCAGACCGGCCGACACCCAAGCAGATGCACGCTCGGGAGGGATCTCCGTGTCCTTCTTCCGCAAACCCATCGCCCGCGGCGGTGCGGAGCGCGCGAAAAGGGTCGCACAGATTCGCACGCCCAGTGGGACCTAGATTCTCCTCTTATCTCTGAAAGAGAGAGGCAAATAGAATAGTTAAGAGATACAAGTGGTCTTCTATGTGCTAAAATGACTAATGATTTTCAAGTATTTTTGTTTTTGCAGGAAATGGCATACTTTGGAAATTTCAACCTCGCTCCCTACACCGTCACTCCTGCACAGAGCCCGGAGGGCAAGCTCTTCATGTTCTTCGGGACCATCCCGCAGGAACTCACCATCTACGGCCCAGCTCCAGTGGCCACGATCACTCCCGCAACCGCCCGGATCTCCATCCCGGACGGGGAGGAGGACTCGATCACCCTGACTCCCAAGGGGATCTCAAACAATGTCATGGCCTCTCCTACTACCTCCCCAAAGAGGAGAAGGCGACCGTCCAAGAGGACAAATTTCCCAACGGCCGCAGCCCAAACTACCCGCGACTCTCAAGCATCCAGGGAAGAGGGCCCCGGATGCATACCAAAACCACCGGTGGCTAGGCCGCCTATCCCGCCTCTCAATAAATTCACGCATCTCGAATAGTGGCCAAGAACTCGCCACGTGCCGCCTCCGCTGTGCATGGGAGGTGCCTAAGCCCACACCTCGCCCAACTCAAAGGTCTCAGCGCCGCCAGACAAGTCTCAAGCCCCCGCAGAAGCCATCTACAAGGCTCACAGGGCCCTCAAACAGAGGAAGAAGCGTCAAGAACGCTAGGTCGAGACAATACGTCTCCCGCCCCAATCACTCTCAAGACATGGCTCGCCGCAAGCCATTGTCTCCACTCCGAACCCTAGGAGGTTTACACCAAAGGCAACACTTAGCACCCAGCAGGTGTGGGTCCCAAAGGGTTCCCAGCCAACAAGGTCCCAATCTCAAGCCCAGCCCAACAAGGCCGGCAGGTCCAACGCTCCGTCCGAGAGCGTATTCAACCGCTTAGGTCAAAAGAGTGTATTCAGCCGATTAGGCTCGAGAATACCACTCAATAGTTTGAAAGTAACTGCCCCTGACCAAACGAAGAAGAAGAGAAGAACCGCTCGCTATGAAGAGCACTTCTCAGTCAACACCATCAGCATAAGCTACGATACTGATCCGGACACTGATGCTGAGGTGAATATGACCCAGGATGACCAATCCCCGCCTAATCAAGCTCACGTCACCAATACCAACAAAAATAATGGTAGAAAAGGGAGACCTCCCAAGAGAGTCAACCCCGAGGGCAACAGCAGGGAAGGGGAAGACCACAACGAAAACCCTGACTTCTTCGATAATGAAGATGACGTTGAAACACGTCCCGAAGTGCCTATCGATGAAATTGAAATATTAAAAGGCCACATCGAGGCACGGGACGAAGAGCGATTAGGCAACGGAGCTAATTGCTACCATGCTTTGAAACAAAATGAAGAATTGATTAAGGCGGTCAAATCCTTGCAAGAATCACAAGACGCCAATTTCAAGGCTGGTAGCTCCCGTCAAGAAGGGGTCCACAGTACCAAAAGCAATCATAAGGGAAAACAACCTGTCGATTCTAAACCCCATCCACACAGAACAATAGATGTGGAGGTCGAACCAACGGAATATCCCTAAAGAGATTCAGCCATGATTGCCCAAAGAATGCAAATAGCCGGAGGTGGATACGCTATCCCTCCCGTTAAAAACTGTGGACATCCATACCCTGCCATATATGACTTGGAAGAATATCCTAAAGGGTATGTGATCCCTCGCTTCAGGACCTTCTCCGGGGAAGGCAACAAAGACCGAACCCCGAACAACACCTGCCCACTTTGTAGCCTCACGCGGCAACACGGCGGCAATGATGCACAAGTTGTTAAGACAATTCCCTCAAAGCTTGGTGGGAACCGCCTTCCAATGGTACTATTCGCTGGAAAACAACAGCATCAGGACCTGGGACGAGATGGCAGACTCGTTCAGGGCGCGATTTGTCATGGTGTCTGATAAGATAAACATAGCCGATCTGGCAAGCACTAAACCCAAGAAAGGGGAGTCAATGACAGATTTTATCAATAGATGGCGGAACCTCAGCATCAAATGCGACCGCACATTAACCGAAGATGAGGCCGTCAACCTAATCATGAAGAACATCGACGGGTGGATGGGCATGCTTCTTGGTGTGACAAAGGTCAACACATTCAAAGACTTGCTCAGATCGGTATCCAACATGGAAAGGATGTCACCGCACACCGTGCCAAACTTTATGAATAATAGGCCGCAACGAGGGGCCCGAGCTGAAACCAAAGTGGCATTCACCTCGCTAAAAGACAAGATGGTTGCCAACGCAGACACCCAAGGCGGCAGCAGTAGCACAAATGGCAACAATTACAATAAGGGACCCAGGTCCAATCCAGGAGGGAGTTCACGGAGTTTTGAATCCCTTAAACAAAAGAAATCTAAACCGTACTCCTTCAGAAAAGATAAAGTTGCCCAAATCTTCAGAGGGGCACTAAAGAATGGCCTAACCTGCCGGCCAGTAAACGCCCGGAAGATGCCGATAAATCGGACGAACCCAACTTTTGCCCATACCACAGAATAATAGGGCACTCAATCGAAGATTGCTGGGTCTTCAAAGATTGGGTCGAGAAGGCGTATAAAAATGGTGAAATTACTTTACCTAAAGGGTTCTTGCAAAGCCCATCAGCCCATGAACAGGCCAATATGATCTCTCACGAGGAAGAGAAGATCCCGACCGCTTAAGTGAAGATCAGAAGAACAATGGACTACGCACTTATCGAAGAAGTCGATTAAAATGCTTAAAACTCTTAAGAAAGAACCTGGGTATGAGATGGAAAGACGACATTACGCCGCCTGGTCCCACCAAAACCCAGGGTATATTATAAGGTGGACCAAAGCCAAGACCAGGTTCTTAAGAAGAGAAAGAAGCATAGAAGCAACAAGTCCAGAAAGAATAAAATTGAAGAATGCGAGCGTAAGGCCCCGAGGTGATTACCCTTCAACACTTCATCTCCAAAGAAGACTGGGAGAAGCTAACCCTGGGTCAAAAGAAAGAAAATGTGGATGAAGAAATAAATAAAGAAGAAAGCGAAGAGATCTGGGGTGCTTCGTGCAATATGGTATATTCTTCTCACGACGAAGATATGCCAACTTTAGAGGAGATGTTCTTCCCGAATGACGAAGGAGAAGCAAGCACCTCTCGGGACCAAAAATGAAGAATGTAAAGCCGTACTCTGGTCGGACTTATATACCCGAGAGACAGCTCCCAAGGATTCCGATAAAGGAAAGGACAAGGTCCAGAATAAAGGTAAAGAGGTCGAGAATCCAAGCAAGAACCCGTAAAGGACCCTACGACGGCGAAGAATATAATGTGTTGGCACATCCGCGTAAGATTCCGCCGCTATTAAGCATATTTGACGCGTTGATGATGTCACAAGACCTAAGAGAGGTGCTAATCCAGCCTTGCAAGATCCCGAGAAGTACAAGTCATACTTCGTAGAGCAAAATATGCAGAAGCCCTATTCACCGCCAAGCGGGCCGCCCGCATAAATTTTGGCGTACGACGACCTCTTAATAGGCACCGTCGACCATAACCGCCCGCTATACATCACCGGAAACTGCGGAGGGCAAAAGGTTGGTCGCATCCCGGTCGACGCAGTGGTCTTCAATCAATATCATGCCGCTTAAAACTCGAAGACCATCACCTTAGACGTAAAGAACCTATCCGACGAAAAGGTGATCATTCATGGCTTCAATCAAAACTCCCAAAAGGCCCCGGGAGCTATAACTCGAACCCGCAATGCGGAAGCCTAAGAGCGCCTACTAAATTCTATGTCATCGACGCCGAAACTTCTTATCGAGCGTTGTCGGGTCGCCCGTGGCTTCATAGTAATCGTGTCATACCTCTACTCGCACCAAAGGCCGAAATATATCGAGAATGGTAAGCAAAAGAGAATCGACGGAGATGTCAAGCCATTCGGGGTGCATGAGATTAAATTTAATGACGCCCAATATTTTCTCGCCTAAATCCGCCGTGGCGCCAAGCCGCCTATAACTAAAGCAGGTCGAAACCCTTCAACAAAGGCCCTAAATTTGATACCTCGTCTGGAGAAGAAGAAGAGGTCAAATTTAATATTAAACCCCGAGGTGCTCGAGCCCAAAGACCCGGAAGAAAGTCGGGTGAAGAAGCAACCTTCCGCTTCAAACAAAGCGGTCGCGTATAAGGCCCAAATAAAACCGAACGAAATCAATGCAAGTGATTCTCGAAGAGGAGGTCATTTTCAATTTTAAACCCGCCAACACCCTCAAATTCAGATCATAGAGGCAACTTCGGGAGAAGACTCCGAAGATTCTAACAACTCGGGCGATATTACCTCGGGAGAAGAGTCTGGCCATGATCGTCAACCCTGGGAAGAAGAATCTGACGAAGAGATCATTTATCACATCCTCAAGAAGCCATACAAAGGGCCCGAAACAGATAATGAAAGTGAGGAGTCATATATGATCAACACGGGACCCGGTAGCGGAAGGGATAACCCTGCTAGGCCAAGGCCTATAAATGAAGAACGCTCATGGCGGGAAAATTTCGAAGGACGCGTCCGGAATGCAATTGACGAAATAAGGCACCAGGTTGAAAATAATAGAAGAGAGGTGTCCGAACAATGGGAAGTGATGCAGATATCAAGGTGCAACACAATGAAATCATGATAATGATTGAAAACCCGCAAACCGCGATCTATAACTCCGAGCTACTCAAGGAGGTGACGAGCGAACCCCGTTCCGGACCCCCGAAAGGCAAGCACCCGATAGCGGCAAGCGGTAATTGTAATAGTAGATGAATCAAAGGGGGAAGAAACAAAAGCTAAGCAACCGACCGTCATGCAAACCCTCAAGGTCAAGAAGAGTAAACCATACTCTTTCCCGAAAAATAAAACAAATTTCTGATATTTGAGCAGCCCTAAAGAGCGGATTGACACTTCCCGTCTGTAAAAGACCCGCAGACATAGAAAGAGCCGGCGAAGGCGAATTCTGCCCTTATCATCGCATATTGGGACATACTATTGAAGAATGCTGGGTATTCAAAGACCTCATAGAAGAAGGGCATAGGGCATAGAAACGGACGATCCAACTCCCGAAGAGCTTTCAACAAGACCCAGCTCCGCACAACTCGAATAATAAAGGCAAAGGGGTTGCCTATACGATCTCGCACACTCCCGTACCTAGCAAGCCTAAGGTTGCGAGACGTAAGCCGATCAAAGAAATCTACCGCTCCAACTCGCCATGAATATTGAGATAGAAGAGGAGATGGCAAAGACGGAGATTACTCGCGGTTCCCGAAAAGCATTTTAAAGACCTTATACCAAGGGAGGTGAACCACATACAAACCCTAAAGACCTTTGTTGTGCCGCAAAGGTAGAGCGCATCAAAGGGAAAACTATCATCCACAAGGCCATAATTTTCTATCGTAGCGATTCAACCCGGCTCTCGAAGAACCCCGATCACAACACTTGGAAGAAGTGGGTGATAGAACAAGAATCGGAGAATGCAACGAGCGATGACGCCGCATCTCATCCCTTTGGAAAGGAGCTATATAAATTGGCGAAAAGGGCAAGATGTCCGAGAGACATATCCAAGGCCGAGGCCAAGCGCTTTGATGAACTTCGGAATGGCGCGCGAATAAAGTCCCGGGCCTGGATGGTAAAATAAAATACACCCGGGGATTAGGGTATAATCGCGATGACGCAAAGATGCTTCGAGGGGTCTCTCAACGAGTACCGTATGAAAGAAAGTCGTTGCATGGCTTCGTTGAAATGCCTGGATAATGAAACAAGAGGACAATACCCCTGGCCCCGAAAAATGCTTTGAAACAAATTGGAAAAGGAACCTAACACGGTCGATGAGTTAGCTGAAATCAACTGGGACTAAGAAGACCCACGACCGACTTTCATAAGCGCGTCATTACCAAAGGAGGTGGTGACAGTTGAAGACATTCCTTAAGAGCTATATGGATCGCTTCGCTTGGAGTTATAAAGAAATGCCTGGATTAGATCCTAACGTAGCGCTTCATTACTTAAAAATTGATCCAACCTTCAAGCCGATTAAACAAGCGCCGAGGCGAATGAGAATAGAACTCGAAGAAAAGGTCGTGGAGGAAACGAAGAAACTCATCGACGCAGCTTCATACGGAAGAAGAGACGCCGTAATGGGTAGCTAGCATTGTCCCGCTTAAGAAGAAAAATGGGCAAATCCGCATCCGTGTGGACTTTCGGGACCTAAACAAGGCGTGCCCTAAGGATGATTTCCCGCTCCCAAGAACCGAAATCATAATCGACCATACATCCTCCTATGAAGTCTTCTCCTTCATGGACTACGTTACGCGGCTATAATCAAATTAAGATGGCGCCGAAGATGAGAGGCACACGGCATTCCGCACGCCGATTGGCATATATTGTTATAAAGTCATGCCGTTTGGGCTCAAAAATGCGGGAGCCACCTACCAACGGCAATGACGAAAATATTCGACGATCCGATCCACAAGATAGTAGAGTGCTATGTGGACGACCTAGTCATCAAAGCCATGTCATATGAAGAACACCTCCAATACCTCGAGGTCGTTTTCAACCGCCCGAGAGAACATGCGCTCAAATTGAACCCGTTGAAATGCGCATTTATGGTATCATCCGGTAAATTTCTCGGGGTTGTGGTACGCCACGGGGGCATTGAGATAGACCCGGCAAGATCAAAGCAATAACCGAACTATCCCCGCCAAAGAATTTAAAACAATTGCGATCTTTGCAAGGGCAATTGGCGTACATCGCGATTCATAGCCAACCTATCGGGTAAAATCCAACCCTTCACCCGGTGACTAAGAAGAATATCCCGTTTAAGTGGGATGGCGAGTGCCACGAGCCTTTGAAGAAATCAAGGCCTATCTACTCAACCCTCCAAATGTTGGCGGCGCCCATACCCGGAAGGAACTTATCCTATATACGACCGCCTTGATGGATCCTTGGGAGCCCTATTGGCCCAAGAAAACCAGGATGGTAATCAAAATGCGCTATATTACTTAAGTCGCATGATGGTAGGGGCGTAACATGGGTATTCACCGATCGAGAAGCATTGCCTAGCCCTAATCTTCGCGGTGAAGAAATTGAGGCATTACATGCTAGCCCACAAAATCATATTAATATCCAAGGTGGACCCTCTCAAATATCTGATGACTCGGCCAATGCTAACGGGGAGGCTGGCCAAGTGGGCTATCATTCTTACCGAGTTCGACATCACCTATACACCGCAAAAGGCGATAAAGGGGCAGGCGCTAGCAGATTTCCTGGCTGCACACCCGATCCAAGATGACTCCCCATTAAAATGTGACTTCCCTGATGAGGAAACCCTACATGTTGAAGAAGGAAGTCCTATATGGGAGATGTACTTTGATGGTGCCTCGTCAATCAAGCCGATCGCGGGCCCGGAGTCCCAATCGTGCGAGCCGCGCGCAGACTAGTCTTCGTAACCCCGGAAGGCGGGATAATACGACATTCTCTGGCTTTAACTGAACCATGTACAAATAATGAAGCAGAGTATGAGGCACTCATCGCCGGACTAGAGCTATCATTGGAGCTAGAAGTCAAGGCTGTGCGTATCTTTGGGGATTCACAGCTGATTATAAATCAAATAATTGGCGAATATAAGGTTTTGAAGCCTGAACTAATACAATATCACCGAAAGGCCGTGGAATTAATGAAGAAGATCCCGTACGTGTCCATCGAGAAGGTCACGAGGGCAGTGAACGGTGAAGCAGATGCGTTGGCCAAACTCGCCAAGGAGCTGGGTGAACCAACAGAGCCGGAAATCCACATCATCGTCCGCAATAGGAGGCCATTATCATTGTGTCAAACAACAGATAATGCGAATAATGAAAATACTGGGCTAGAAAGGATAGAATGCCAAGAGACAATGATAACTGAAGACGATGATTGGAGACAGCCGTTCATCGAATATTTCCGGTATGGCACCCTCCCCAAAGACAAAAGAGTCGCTGATCAACTAAGAAAAAGGGTACTACGGTATGCATATGTGGGCAATACGCTATACCGTAGATCTTATGATCAGTTATGGCTAAGATGTGTATCAGGGCCTGAAGCCGAGCGATTATGAGAGAAGTTCATTCTCGGACTATGCGGAGCACATCGGGGCCTGGGCCAAAAATGAAGTTGAAGATCAAGCGAATGGGGTATTATTGGCCCACGATGGTGGTCGATTGTGAAGAGCACGCAAGGAAGTGCCGCATGTGCGGATACACGGCCCTTTTATACATCAAGCGCCAAACCCGTTGCACCCCACGGTAGCATCCTGGCCATTTAATATGTGGTTCACGATATAGTAGGGCCCATAGACCCTCCGACGTCGAGAGGTCACCTGCTTCATCCCGGCGCGACAGATTACTTTACAAAATGGGTGAAGCCGTTCCACTTAAAGAAGTTAAAGCATCCGATGTGGTTAAGTTCTTCAAGACGCACATCCTCTACCGATTCGGCACACCACAACGGATAATATCGATAACGGACGGCCTTCAAGAGCTCCAAAGTCTATGCCCCGGCGAGCGGTTTAACATTGATTGGAGATTCTCGTCCATTTATAATCCGAGAGCCAATGGTCCGCCGAAGCCTTTAACAAAACCCTAATAAATATCATGAAAAAGACCGTGACGCAACCAACGAGACCGGGATAATCGTTTACGGGAGGCATTATGGGCTTATCGGACCACATACCGAACGCCTACGCAAGCTACCCCGTATTCTCTCGGCTTTTGGGGTTGAAGCCGTCCTCCTCTCTTGAGGTGGAATTACCGTCATTGCGGGTGGCTATGCAAAATGATATGACCATGGACGAATGCCAACAACTTAGGGTGGACGAGTTGGATGCCATGGACGAAAAAGACCGATAGCCCGGCGGAGAACCTTGAAATATATCGTGCAAAAATGGCAAGGGCATATGATAAGATGGCGCGAGTCGTGGCATTTCAACAAGGGGAGCTTGTTCTTGTCCTCAAGAGGCCGATCATTGGCGGCACATCGGCCCAAAATTCTCTCCGAATCGGGAAGGGCCATACGTAATTGAGAAGGTATACGGGGCGGCGCATACCAACTCATAGACCATGAAGGTGAAAGGCCCATGCCACCGATTAATGGGCGATATCGAAGAAGTACTACACCTAGCCCGAGAGGGGGCCAACCGAGTAGTATCTATTGTAAATAAATAAGGAGGGAATAAGTGTTCGCTTACACACACGTGTACGAAACACAAACCCATGTCTAACCTCCACTTTTTGCATAAAATCCCAAAAACCCTACTTATGCATCTGTAAATAGAATGCATCCAAAAATCCAAAACCACACAAACACGTATAGCCCTATAAAAATAAAAAATATATAGAATAAGAGAATTCAAAGCCAAAACCACGCGAGAATGTAAGGCGAGAGCTTTGGTGTTTGGGCTCACAATACAAATACCACTGGGTTTGTCCATTTGATACGAATAAACACAAAAATGGGCGGGGTTTGCGGTTGTCCCTCAAACTATCTCGTTGCCCAATGACGAAAGTTGCTCATATTGGTCGCCCACGGCGCAAGCCAAGGGATAGGTCGAGCAAATTGGTGGCTAGTAAATAGCCGCTTCCGAGGGCATATGAATAAATAACTCTCGTATTATTAGTAACATGTATCACTAATAACCAAAAATCGCTTTCTTCTAATAAAAATGAAAGGATATATATGTAAAACAATAAAAACCTACTTTCCTACTCATAAAAAAAAATGATAATAAAAATAATAAAATCTTTTCAATAAGGGGTTGTCACCTTTGTCCCCGACACCACGAGTGTTATACAAAGCCAGGTTGGGTGCATTCATCCGTAAAAGCACCACACGCCCGAAGAAATGGTGTGTCATAATCCCACAACATATCATGGAGGGTCGGATCAAGGGTTTACGCTTGTACCCGACATTTCATGTTAAACAAAGCGCTCGCTTAAAGAAGTGACTCGTGTCATGGAGAGCGGACCTACCCGATGAAAGCCTGTCTCGCAGGGATGCGTGATGGATGTTTGAGGGTAGCTAAAATATAAAAAAACTAGGTTGGGTACATTCATCCGCAAAAGTACCACACGCCCAAGGAGGTGATCTGTTTCTAATCCCGAAATAGATCATGGAGGGGTCGACTAAGGGTTTAGGCTTTTGCCCGACATTCGGTCAAATAAAGTAATTCGCTTAAAGAAGTGACTCGGTCATGGAGAGCGGACCTACCCGATGAAAGCCTGTCTCGCGGGATGCGTGATGGATGTTTGAGGGTAGTACCCCCACAAAACAAATTGAGTGGAGATGAGTGAACGTGAGTTTCCACTTTAGCACACAACGGTGCACAAATGAGGAGAGTGGGTGAGCTTCCACAAATAAATGTCAACTAAATATACAAGGAGCATCCACAAAATGGTGTTATCAATTGCATCCATAATCCAATTGATACTTGGTAAGTTTATCCATCGGTAATAAAGGGATAAACGGGTTTATTCTCCGTACCGGCTTAGAGGTCAATACGAGACGGAGTTCGGTATCCGTAAAATACCACGGTTACTTCATTACGTATTGTAATAAATAAAGAGAAGCTATGTATAGAATAAGTACAATAGGGTCTTTAAAAGTTTTCCCTTTTTCTATTTTTGTACTTAGATGCTATGTGAAAATAAAAGCAGCTGTATTAGGCACTTTTGCAACTAAGATTGAGAGTGTAAAATGTAAAGAGCTTATGAAAAATCTCCCATACTGCGAAAGAAGAGATGAGAAAATAGCAAAGCAGGCGATCAGCATCCCCAACAGTGAAAGAAAAGAGAAAGAAAGCGAAATAAGGTAGCCGAGAGATGCTATCTTTACCTATCCCCATAGTGGCTGAAGCAAGTAGCTTAGCAGGAGGCTGAGTACATGCACCATTATCCCACGAGCGAGAGGCTGAGAGGACAGGCCCCACCATGTTGCGCTCATGAGAAGAATCTGATTAAAGGAAAATCTATTGAAGTCTAGCCTGAACCCGAGGAGGAGAGAGGTGTGTCGGATATGTGCACCAAAGCAGGCCCTTCAAATTGCCAAATTCTTCAGGACCCGCTTTGGTGGGTGGCTCTTTGTTTACCCCTGAAAGGTTGAAGGAAGAAATACGGGAGAAAAAGCCAAGATCAAACCCTATGAGTGAAGCGGTACAATTCCCGTACTACATGGAATAGTATCAATGCCAAGCCGATATTTTGATACAACCAATCATGAGAAATCCCAATGTGATTTTTGCTTTCAAGGCCGACTGGTGCCAAAGTTGCATGAGCAACCACCTAACCATGCTTTAATTTGTGTCAATTCTTGATAAGTAGTCACTCTATGACCAAATTACCCTCATGTTAAGGGATTGAAAGTCAATTTCACAAGACCGATCAGTGCCAAAGTGGGAGCAACCACCGATCAAGTCTAGATTTGTATTAATTCTTGATAAGTAGTCGCATTTGATCAAATCAAACCCTAATGAATATCAATATAAGTCTAATTGGTATTTAGTTAGGGTGGTTTCTGCAAGGAGAATTTATTTGGCGAGACAACGAGCTACAACCGATAAATAGGGATTTTACAAGAATAAAACAGGGTTTTATTGATCATGGAATTTTTAGCACAAGCGAGACGGGGTAAAAATGGAATATGAAAATACAGAGATGATCATCATGATTTTAGAGAATTTTGGTGAAAATTTTATGATTTTTGGATGAAGGGAGCTATTAAAATAAATTGGAGAAAGAAAATAGAGCAATTTAAAGGTGAGATTTAATCACCGGTCCTTTTGGGTGCAACTTGGGGACCATGCATCACCGGGTGCAAGTTTGGAGACTCTAAGCACAATAGAATCAAGTTTGGCGCTGGAGATAATTTTTGAAGGAGTAGATGTTTATATGAACCGGCGCACCTTTTACGTATCTCATTAAACATGACATGTGGGGTCGAGTTGAGTGCACCGAGTCTACCCGACTCACACCACCTTTCTCTTCCTCATCTTTCATCGACAATGGGCTCCACAGGGGCGAGCCCTCTTCTCCTTTCTTCTTTCTTTGCGGTCTCTCCTTCTCTCGGTTCGATGCTTCTCAACAGAAAAAAAACAAAGTGGAAATGGGAACTGGCTCAATCGGCGATGGAATTCTGCAAACAAAATATCACTGAAGAGCTCTCGATGAGGAGAATCTATTGAAGTAATCGATTTTTACAATGGTGCACCGTATATCACTCGCATCAAGAGGGAAAAGAATCGAGTATAAAACCTAATTGGATAATTCGGGAACTAATTAGACAAATTGGCGGTTGGAGAAGCATCGTGTGGGCCCACGATTACATTGAAACGATCGGCATGAATTAACCCCCTTTTACATGTTTTTCATAATGGAATTGGTGTATAGAACCGAGAACAAAGAAATTGAATTAATTCGCTCGGCATTTGAAGAGACAGGAGCAGGGAAGAGTGGAGCAGCACCTACCATGCCATGCTGGCGATCCAGACCTCATGATCTACTGGCAACAAACACACATTGGGCTGATCTACACTGTTGAATTATTGGATCAAGGGTTATAATCACGCCATGTCAGCAATCTGTGGCATCTGGAAAACACAAATTGCGTGGAAAAGAAACACAATTGGGCAGATACACTTCAATTGAAGCCTATATAAACTCTGGAGCAAATTGATCAAGCAGCCCCAATTCACACTCTCTCAGTTGATAACCACTACACCAATCTGATTTGCTGGCGGATTGATCTCAGTACTAACTTGTAGAACTCAGTCAGCAATACAGAAAGGATACAAAGGGAGAGCAATTATAACCCCTGGAGTGATCAAGGCAACCATACACTTCCACACCAAAACCAGTTGAGAAAGATCCATATACACACCATTCTCTAGCCAATTGATCTTGATCCAGCAGCAAGGAGGGGAAGAATAATCAAGGTTCAATGGAGACAAGAAGTGATTTACCAATTGATAGTAGATTCATTTGAATCTCTCAATTAGGCTAACTCACAATACCATAAGCTCCATCCATTGCACAATATCCCAAGCTAAGTAGTGTTTGATTCTTTAGAAACATGAATAATAAAGATACTGCCTTGATTTTTCTAATAAAATGAATTTAGCTTTTTTTTTATTTTCTGAATTCTTTGCTGCTTTCAATTTCCTTTTTTGCAAATTTCTTTTGAAATGTCTTGATGATAAGAGAGTTGGTAGAAGAGCAGTTATTGCCTCCCAACTATAATCCATAGCTGATCGAAAATCTAATATGATTTCTCAGTTATAGCTTGCAAGATGATTACTCAAATTTGGAGATTCCAGAACGATTATGAATGACAGTGTCATAATTGAGAATCATCCTTGAGTTTCAAACTAGATACTCAAATCATTTCTCAAGGGTATAAAGTGTGAATTTGATAGAAAAGATTGAGATTTGAGTAATTAAATTGCAAGCTGATAACAATCGGTATCAAAAGTCTAGTATCAGTATTAATCATCCTTGTACCGATGCTTTAACTTCTCTGATTGACATGGAAATTTCAAAGTCCAGCGATGAATTAGTTCAATTGAACGATTAGGCATTGTGAATAGCAATTAAAATCTGGCTATACCGAACCGGTACCGAGAGCTCAAAACGGTACTGACTCACCTGGCGATCTACTGGATGGATGCGTTCAAGAAGACCACCGCTGAGCTCCTCATGCTCAGGCGATGCTCCTAACACCGGCTGATTACCAATCGGACACCGAGAAAGCCGGCGAAGTCCATCTCGCGCGAATCTCAAAGAAACCAAGAGTTAGGAAGATGAAGTGATTCTATCGCACGACCGTTGAAACGAGGGTGCGAATCTTGAAGTTCATCTAAGAGTGTATAAGAGATTAAGCGCAAAACAAATTGTAGAATGCATCCGAACCTTTCCTTTCTTCGGATGCCGATCTTGAAAGAATCCAACTACCCAAAAGCATCTAAACATTTTAACTAAAATCTGCACTAATCTTAATGTGATCTAACGGGTAATATCGATGTCTTATTTGATTGTGGCCCAGAATAAGAGCCGGCCCAACTCAGAAAGAAATAAAAGGAAAAATAAACTGGGCCCAATTCGTATCAAAATAAGAAGATTAAAACTTGGCCCATATTAAACCCATTAGTTAAATAATAACAGAATATTAATAATATATAGTAAATAAATGATTTGAAAATGTTCCCGAACTCCAAATTGACTCAAATTTGTTTCTAAAACTTTCTTATTTTTCATACTATTTTTCTATACAATAATATTCCAGTTTTAAAAATATAATCATGATAAAACAATTTAAAAGCAAAATACATTACATATATTGATATAGTTGACCTAGCTTTGACTTGTCATTCTAAATACTATAAAAATTCCAAAAATACAAATAAAAATCATAAATAATAACTAGATATATTTTAGTGATTTTTCAAGTGATTTTCCATGAAATAATAATGATGATAGTAATATACTATAATAAATAATGAGATTAGCTATATTCTTTGATAAATAAACAAAAAAATAATAATGATAATAGATATTATATTGATATTTTCTGTAAAAAGAATAATAAAAATAAATAGCTCAAAATATATATAAATATAATACCATGGTGATAAATAGTAAAATACATTTTCTTTTATAATAAAGAATGATAATATAGCTTTATAATATGAATTGTATTTCTTTTGTTATTTCTATACAAATATACAATAAAAATACTTTTTGATGAATAAAATAATAGTTGTAATAAAAACATAATGAATTTCATCTCTTATGGCTATTTTCAACTAATAATAAAAATCTTATACTTTTCTATAGATAATAAATAGAAATAATAAAAATGGATATAATGAATAGTATAATAAATAGAATGGAATATTAATAATGATTTCTTCTTAGCTATTATGGATTTTTTAAAAAAAAAAATAAAGAAATAATAAAAATAATATAGCTAACCCTCTTTTGATTTTGTAAATAATTTCTACATAATGAATAGTGTTTCAACATAATAGAATATAATAATAAAAATTCTATTACTTTGGCTATTTTTAAATACAAATAAAGTCATAGCCATTTTATTTTCTATTATTTTTGTAAGTGATTTTCTACAAAATAAATAGAGTTTAGAAATAATAAAAATAAAATTTTACTATTTTAGCTATTATAAAAATCCCAAAAATATAAATAAAATTCTAGTTAATAACTAACCCTTTTTTTATTACTTTGTAAATAATTTTTTTACATAGATAAATAGAGTTTAAAAATAAAAATAATAATAATAATAATAATAATAATAATAATAATAATAATAATAAATAAATGCATCTTTATAATAAAGAATGATAATAGAAGATATTATATAATAGACTTTGTGCATTTTAGAAATGAATAAATATGCTCACATAAGGAGTGTAGAGCCACATAAGAATATTTGCACACATGATATAACATTTAGAACGATTAGTCAAGACGAGAACATCTTGACAGAGGATAAATAAGGTTGCAATAGCAATACGAGAAGATACGTTGAGACAAGAACATCTTGACGTGAGATGACTTTGATAGCAACATGAGAAGATACGTCGAGACAAGAACATCTTGACACTTGATAAAGAATAATAAGATACGCCGAGACAGGAACATCTTGACGTGAGATGAATAAGGCTTTGATAGCAACATGAGTGAATATGTCGAGACAAGAACATCTTAACGTTTGATGAAGAATAACCAGAGCTACGATACTAACATGAAGATATACGTCGACTCTGAAGAATAAGAACATTACGATGTCCTAGAGAGGTGACATCTTAATGACTCGCTGCCATGAGCAAGTAACTCATGATTGAATACGCTCACACAAGGGGTGTAGGGCTACATAGTAATTTTGCACAAGTAATGCAATACGTAGGATGATTAGTCGAGACAAGAACATCTTGACGTTCGTTGAAGATTGACCAAAGCTACGACATCAGCATGGAGAGATATGTCGACTTTGAAGACGAAGAACATTACGATGTCCTAGCGAAGTGACGTCTTAATGACTCGGTGTCGTGAACAAGTAATTCATGACCATTTGAGCGGCAAGACCGAACTTGTCCGTCGATGAGTTTGTCTCCGGCTCATTTCCCGAGAATGTGAGATTGAATCGGTCTGTTGGTAGATTCATCCACAAAACGAAGTGAATGTGAACCGTTCGTAGGTAGGTTCCTTCACTAACACATGCCTCAATGTTGAACGGCCCGGCGCTTCGGTTTGACATTGTGTGCAATTGTGTTTCCTAGGTTTATGAATCGGCTTAGTGCTACGAATTCATGATCTAGAAGATCGGTGAGAAGAAATACGTGGGCCATAGCCACCCTTCTCCTGATTCACCAACCTCAAGATCAACCGGCTCAGTGCTTCGAGTTGTATTTTGTGTGATTGGTTGTTGACTAGTTAAGATTGAACCGGTCTGTTTGTAGGTTTATCTTCTAGATCAACGAGAGGTCGAGTCGGTCCGTATGTAGACTCACCTCAAGCCCCCTATGAAGAGATTAACTCAGGTCGTTGGTAAGGTTACATCTCGAGGTGGCATGGACTGAACCGTCTCAATTAGCTACTCATCATTTAGCTGGGACCGCTTACAGATTCTTGGTTGATGCGGCGCCCTCTTCTAGGGACTCTACCCTCTCAGAGGTCAGCCGGATGTCTTAGATTATTTCATCAGCCTCCGCCACGGATTCTTACCACTCCGCATCGGCGATTATGCTTTCATGGAGCCTTATTCTCCGCACAGGTGTGCGCATCAGTTTAGCTTAGATCAGGATGTGCCTACCTTTCTCTTCCGCCCTGAGTCTTTGGGAGTTGATCTCGAGGGTCTTGGATGGTGCTATTCGCATCTTTTTCGATTGGAGACGGACTCTTGCTTTCAGATGGTACCCACTTCCCGTGCTTCCACTTTCTCGAGGCGTTATATTTGGTGGTACTACGATGCCATTCGCTCGTACCAGTCATACACTTTTTCAGTGATGACACGCAGTACTTGTCCCAGGGATAGAGGCAGTTCGTCGTCTAGCCTCTCTTACGATGATTTTATTTTTTTCCACCTCTTTCTTCAGAGCCGGTGGACTTCCAAGGATTAGATTCCCGCTGCCTTTGCTCGCCTACCAGGACTCGCCACACTGGCACATTTCAGATTCACCCTTTCCCTTTCTTAAACTTAGGTCAAATTTTGATAGGTTTTCGTTTGATCAGATTCTGCGTACGAGTACGATGAGGCGGAGCCTGGCTTCTCACTCCCTCGCCCGCGGGCTAGTGATGTACATGTTCAGCCATCTATCGAGCCACCTGCTTCAGATATTATGGAGGGAGGTCAAGATGGCACTTCTCAATTGCCTTCTCCATTTCTCTTTCCTTCTCCCGTTCCAGTGATCCTTTTCATAGATTTGTCTTCTTTTGTTTTAGGCGCACTTTAGCTAAGGCTCTGATTATGGATTGTTTTTATTTTCAGATCATGAGATGCCCTTTTTGAGACCACTCGAGATGATATCTTAGCGGGTTTGCCAGCACCGATAGATATCACTATTTCGGGGTTTTACACCGACCTTGCCGTCGTAGGTTCGTGTGCGTTTTTAGTGTTTGGTTGTTAGCCTGTATTTGTATTCTTATTTTGACACGTAGATTTCACAGACTCTACCCTTCTCAGAGTCCTTTTTCCAGGACGGTCCTACTTCTCCTTCAATTTTGTTAGTCCCCACTGGCGATGGTGACTCCTTTGAGGTGGTTTTGGGACCAGTTCTCACACTTAAGAGATCAGAGGAGACTCATTCTGATCAGGAGGGTTTACTAGCTGTCGGTCCCACAGGCGACAGGCCAGTGTTGGTTACAAGAGAGCCGTCTCACGTTCCTTTGTCTCTCGACGAGCGGCTTCTCATGATTGTGGACGGTACCGTCTCACCCGAGTCTAGCTCTAGTTGGGTCGAGGACTTGACTGAGCAAGTCGCAGCTGGTCATGACTACGAGCTGGATGAGGGTTGGCTGGAGGAGCAGTTACTCGACAACCTAGATGTAGAGGCTCGAGCTAGTGAGGGTCCCATGGAGGCTCACGTCTCTCCTAATATTTCTCATTTCCTTTATTACTTTCTTACGATTTCCACTTTAATGTACTTATGCCTTTATTTTGTTCTGCAGCTGAGCCTAGCATGCCTTCAGGTTTTCCTGAGATGACTGATGTGCCCGCTTTCATTCCAGTTCCGCCATACTCAGGCGACGAGGCGATAGGTCAAATCTTTTCTTCCTTTATTTCTTCTTTGATTATGATAGATTGTCTGACATGTTTGATTTGCTGCAGATATCACACTGAGGGATGTGAGACTTGCTTTGGCTGAGTTAGTGGACTCACTTTGGGGCCTTTTTCAGAGATTATCCATTGAATCTCGAAATCCTGAGCCTCCTGCCTGATGACACCTCATTTGACTAGTATAGGCTGATGCGGGATGCCATTGCGCCAGCTCTACTCATTGCACCTCATCTCGAGAGCAGGTTCATTTTTGGGAGGTGTGAGGAGCTGCTTAGGACATATCAGGATGCGAGCTCCCTCGTATACCAGCACGAGTTGGAGGTCCATGAGCTGCGCAGGCATTTGGAGGCTGCTCGACTCTGCTACCTTCAGCAGCTTTCTTCTTGTGCCACTCTCCGCTCCATGGGAGTCAGTGGTGGGCCCGCTCGACTGCTTGTGCAGGAGCTAGAGGACCACAAATCATCGATAGAGGGCTTCTCTAGGTATCTGACGGGACGTCTCCCGAACTTGCAAATTTATTCGAGTGTCCGAGACAGAGCTTTTTCTCAGTTCCTGGACTTTGAGACGGCTTCAGAGGAGGACATGCGCACTCTTCATGTCTGCTTGGATGCGATTAGTGTTGCGTTGTTTGAGCTGGAGTCCCGCTTCTCGGGCTCATAGATTGCACTTTGTGTATCTCTTTATTCTTTTTTTCTCTTTTTACCACGCTTGTGATTATGTACAGGATACTCTCGTGGATATTTGCTTATTGATTGACACTTGTTATACTTGATCTCTTTGTTGTAGATGATACTTATTTTTGTTATTATCCCTTTGTCACTTCCTCTGTAGCGCGGAGAAGTATTCCACCGATTTTAGATTACACACCCCAACCTCAATTGTAAAAGTGCCTAATTATAATTGATTTTATCTTCACATAGCATCTAAGCACAATAATGGAAAAAGAGAAAACTTTATAGCGCCCTATTGTACTTTATCCTCTACACGACTTCTCTTATATATTATAATACAGAATTTAAGTGACTGTGGTATTTTACGGATACCGAACCTCTCTGTAATGACCTCTAGGCTGGGTACAGCATAAACCTATTTATCCCTTTATTACTGATGAATAAACTTACCAGTGTCAATTGGATTATGGATGCAATTGACAACACCATTTTGTGGATGCTCCTTGTATACTTAATTGATATTTATTGTGGAAGCTCACACACTCTTCCCTCATTTGTGCACCATTGCGTGCTAAAGTGGAAACTCACATTCACTCATCTCCACTCAATTTGTTTTGTGGGGCTCCTACCCTCAAACATCCATCACACATCCCTGCGAGATAGGCTTTCATCGAGCAGGTTCGCTCTCCATGATTATAGTCACTTCTTTAAGCGAGTCACCTTGTTTAACACCAAGTGTCGGGTAAAAGTGTAAATCCTTAACATGACCCCTCCATGATCTATTTTGGAATTTGAAACAGATCACCTCCTTGGGCGTGTGGTGCTTTTGCGGATGAATGCACCCAACCTGGTTTTTTATATTTTTACTACCCTCAAACATCCATCACGCATCCATGCGGGACAGGCTTTCATCGGGTAGGTTCGCTTTCCGTGACTATAGTCACTTCCTTAAGCGGGTCACTTTGTTTGACGCTGAGTGTCGGCAAAAGTGTAAACCCTTAATCTGACCCCTCCATGATGTATCGTGGGATTGTGACAAACTATTTCTTCGGGCGTGTGGTGCTTTTGCGGATGAATGCACCCAACCTGGCTTTGTACAACACACATGGTGTCGGGGACAAAGGTGGCAACCCCTTATTGAAAAGATTTTATTTTTATTTTTAATTGAGGAGTAAGGAAAATAAACTTTATTGTTTTACTTAGATATCCCTTTTTATTTTATCTGAGAAGAATAGATTTTTGTTATTAGCGCTACATGTTACTAATAATACGAGAGTTATTTATTTACATGCCTTCGGAAGTGACTACTTACTAGCCACCAATTTGCTCGACATATCCCTTGGTTTGAACCACGGGCGACCAATATGAGCAACTTTCATCATCGGGCGATAAATAGTTTGAGGGACAAACTGCAAACCCTGCCCATTTTTATATTTATTCTGTATTAAATGGACAAACCCAGTGGTATTTGTATTGTGAGCCCAAACACCAAAGCTCTCGCCTTATACTCTCGCGTGGTTTTGGCATTGAAATCTTTTATTCTTCTCTCTTTTTATTTTATTTTAGGGCTAAATGTGTTTGTGTGGTTTTAGATTTTTGGATGCATTATATTTACAGATGCATAAGTAAGGTTTTTGAGATTTTTATATAAAAGTGGAGGTTAGACTTGGGTTTTGTGTTTCGTGCACGTGTGTGTAAGCGAACACTTATTTCCCTCTTTATTTATTTATAATAGATACTACTCGATCGGCCCTAATCTGGGCTATGTGTAGTATTTTTTCAGATATCGCCCATTAATTGGTGGCATGGGCCTTTCACCTTCATGGTCTATGAGTTGGTATGCGCCGCCCTCGTATACCTTCTCAATTACATATGGCCCCTCCCAGTTGTTTTCTGTTTGATACAAGTGACATTCATTAGGGGACTTCTCCAGGCGTGCTGCATCGTCGTAGTTGTAACCCAGTCCTCGGATGTACTTTATTTTGCCATCCAGACCTAGAATTTTATTTTGGCCGCCACTCCAGAGGTCATCAAAGCGCTTGGCCTCCGCTTTGGATATGTCTCTCAGATATTTTACCTTTTTAGCCAATCTATATAGGCTATTTCCAAAGGGATGAGATACAATGTCACCGCTCATTGCATTCTCTGACTCTTGTTCTATCATCCATTTTTTGCAAGTGTCATGATCAGGGTTCTTCACAGACTGAGTTGAGTCACTCTTATAGAAAATTATAGCCTTGTGGATGATAGTTCTTCCTTTAATGCGTTCTACCTTCGCCGAATATATCTTTCATTCTCTTTGATGTTTAAAAACCGATGAATAACACGGTTACAACGAAGGTCTTCAGAGTCTGAATGTGGTTTACTTCCCTTGGCATGAGGTCTTTGAAATGCCTTTCGAGAACCACTGTAATTTCTAGCGCTGCCATCTCCTCTTCTATTTTAATGTTCATGACTAAGTTGGAGTGGTAGATTTCTTTAATTGATTTTTATCTTAAAACTTTGGGTTTGTTAGGTACAGGAGTATGCAAGATCGTATAAGCAACCCCTTTGCCTTTGTTATTTGAATTGTGCGGAGTCGGGTCTTTCTGAAAGCTTTTCGGGAGCTGAATTATTTCGTCCTTGTACCTCTTTTCTATAAGATCTTTGAATACCCAGCATTCTTCGTTTATGTGTGTCGCGATATACACGCCTTGATATCTCGTAGGTCGCTTACAGGCGGGAAGTGTCAATCCGCTTTTTAGGGCCTGCTCAAATATCCGAGATTTTTTACTTTTGAGGAAAGAGTATGGTCTACTTCTCTTGACTTTGAGGGTTTGCATGATGGTCGATTGTTTAACTTTCGTTTTTTCTTTCCCTGATTCATCCACTATAACAATTATCCGTTTATCATTAGCGGGTGTTTGCTTTTCAGGGGTCCCGGAACGGGTTCACTTGTCATTTCTTTGAGTAGTCCGGAATTATAGATTGTGGTTTGCAGGTTTTTGATCATTATCATAATCTCATTGTGTTGCACTTTGATATCCTGCATCACTTCCCATTGCTCGGATATTTCCCTCCTATTATTTTCAATCTGGTGTCTCATTTCATTGATTGCATTCCGGATGCAAGCTTCAAAATTTTCCAGCCACAAACGTTCTTCGTTTACAAGTCTTGACCTGACCGAGTTATCCCTTTCATTGCTGGACCCCACATTGATCATGAATGACTCTTCACTTTCATTGTCTGTTTTGGGTCCCTTATAGGGTTTATTGAGGATGTGATAAATGATTTCTTCATCGGATTCTTCATCCCAAAGTTAACGACTACGATCGGTCTCTTCTTCAGAGGTGGCATTACCCGAGTCGTTAGATTCTTCAGAGTTTTCTTCCGAGGTTGCTTTTATAATTTGGATTCGAGGAAGACTATTAGGCTTGAAGTTGAAAATGACTTCTTCCTCATAATCACTTGAGTTTATTTCTCTTGGTTTCGTTCGAGCTTTGGACGTAGCCACCTGTTTGGAATGGAAGACTACTCCTCCATTTGGTCTTTGTTCGGTTCTCTGAGCTCGAACGCCTCTGGGTTTGAAATTGAACTTGACCTCTTCTTCTTCTTCTCCGGATGAGGTATCAAATTTAGGCTCTTCATTGAAGGGATTTCTGGCCCATTTTTCTCATCGATCGGCTTGGTGCCATGGCGGATTTGGGCAGAAAATATTGGGCGTCATTGAACTTGATCTCGTGCACCCCGAATGACTTGACGTCTCCATCAATTCTCTTTTGCTTGCCATTCTCAATGTATTTCAAACATTAGTACAGAGTAGAGGGTATGACCTGGTTTCTATGAAGTCACGGGCGACCCAACAAAGCCCGATATGAGGTTTTAGCATCAATGACATAGAATTTAGTAGGCGCTTTCAGGCTTCCGCATTGTAAGTTCAGAGTTATAGCTCCCAAGACCTTTTGGGAGTTTTGATTGAAGCCATGGATGATTACCTTCTCATCGGACAAGTTCTTCACATCCAATGTAATGGTCTTCAAGGTTTTAAGCGACATAATATTGATCGAGGACCCTGCATCGACCAAGATGCGGCCAATCTTTTGTCCACCGCAGTTTTCGGTAATGTATAACGGACGATTGTGGTCGACGGTACCTATCAAGAGGTCTTCGTCTGTGAAGTTTATGCAGGCGGCCCGCTTGGCGGTGAATAGGGCTTCCTGCATGTTTTGCTCGATAAAATTTGACTTGTACTTCTCGAGATTTTGCAAGGCTTGGATTAGTACATCCCTTAAGTCTTGTGACATCATCAATGCGTCAAATATGCTTAATATTGCTGGAATTTTATGCAGATGTGCCAACACATTATATTCCTCACCCGTCGACCGGGTCTTTTCAGGGTTCTTTCTTAGGCTTTCAGCCTCTTTGCCTTTATTTTGGACTTTATCCTTTCCCTTATCGGAATCTTTGGGAGCTTATCTCTCGGGTACGTAAGTCCCTGATCGGAGCACGACTTTGTATTCTTCACTTTTGGTTCCGGAGGTGCTCGCCTCTCTTTCATTGTTTGGGAAGAACATATCTTCTAATGTTGACATATCTTCATCATGGGATAAGTATACCATATTGCACGAGGCGCCCCATATTTCCTCGCTTTCTTCTTTCTTTGCCCCTTCATCTGTATTTTCTTTCTTTTGACTTAGGGTTAGTCTCTCCCAGTCTTCTTTGGAGATGAAATGCTGAAGGGTGATTACTCCGGGACTGCCCTGCTCACATTCTTCTATTTTGTTCTTCTTTGACTTGTTATTTCTATGCTTCTTTTTTTTCTTAGGATCCTGGTCCTCGCTCTGATCCACCTTTTAGCATACTCTAGGTCTTGGTGGAGGTATCGGCGTATATCATCTCTCCATTTCACGTCAGGCACTTTCTTGAGGGCTTTTAAGCATCTTAATTGATTTCTTCGATAAATGCGTAGTCCATTGCTCTTCTTTATTTTTATTTAATTGGTCCGGACTCTCCTCTTCTTCGTGAGAGATCGTGTTGGCATGTTCATGGGCAGCTGGGCTTTGTAGGAATCCTTGGGTAGGGTAATTTCGCCATTCTTATACGCTTTTTCAACCCAGTCTTTGAAAACCCAGCAATCTTCAATTGAGTGCCCTAATATTCTATGATATGGGCAAAAGTTGGGCTCGTCCGATTTATTGGCATCTTCTGGACGTTTATTGGCCGGCATGACTAGGCCGTTCTTTAGTGCCCCTCTAAAGATTTGGGCAACTTTATCTTTCCTGAAAGAGTACGGCTTAGATTTTTTTTGTTTAAGGGACTCAAAGCCCTGCGAACCCCCTCCTGGATTGGGCTTAGGTCCTCTGTTATAATTGTTGCCACTCGTGCCGCTGCTGCCGCTTTGAGTATTGGTGTTGGCGACCATTTTATCCTTTAACGAGGTGAATGCCACTTTAGTTTCGGTTCGGGCTCCTCGTTGCGGCCTATTATTCATGAAATTTGGCATGGTGTGCGGTGACATCATCTCCATGTTGGATACCGACCTGAGCAAGTCTTTAAACGTGTTGACCTTTGTCACGCCAAGCAACATGCCCATCCACCCGTCAAAGTTTTTCATTATTAGGTCGACGGCCTCATCTTCAGTCAAAGTGTGGTCGCATTTGATGCTGAGGTTCCGCCATCTGTTGATAAAATCAGTCATTGACTCCCCTTTCTTGGGTTTAGTACTTGCCAGGCCGGCTATGTTTATTTTGTCAGACATCATGATGAAGCGTGCCCTGAACGAGTCTGCCATCTCGTCCCAAGTCTTGATGTTGTTATTTTCAAGCGAGTAGTACAATTGGAAGGCGGTTCCCACCAAGCTTTGGGGAAATTATCTCAATAATAGCGCATCATGTCCGCCTCGTGTTGCCGCACGAGGCTACAAAGTGGGCCAAGTGTTGTTCAGGGTTTAGGTCTTTATTACCCTCCCCGAGAAGATCCTGAAACGGGGGATCACATACCCTTTGGGATATTCTTCTAAATCATACACAGCGGGGTATGATGTCCACAGTTCTTGACTGGAGGGATAACGTATCCACCTCCAGCTATCTGCATTTGTTGGGCAATCATAGCTTGAATCTCTTTCCGGGATATTCCCGTTGGTTCGCCTCCACCTCTATTATTTTGTGTGGATGGGGTTTAGAATTGACAAGTTGCTTTCCTTTGTGATTGCTTTTGGTACTGTGGACCCCTTCTTGACGGGAGCTACCAGCTTTAAAATTGGCTTTTATGACTCTTACAGTGATTTGACCGCCTTAATCAACTCTTCATTTTGTTTTAGCATGGTAGCTATCAGCTTCCGTTGTCTAATCAGTTCTTTATCCCATGCCTCGATGTTCCCTTTCAAAATTTCAATTTCATCGATAGGCATTTCGGGACGTGTTTCAACGTCGTCTTCATTATCAAAGAATTCCGAATTTTCATTATTGTCATTATTGTCTTCTTCATCCTTGTTATTACCTTCAAGGTTGACCCTCTTGGGAGGTCTCCCTTTTCTACCATTATTCTTATTGGTATTGGTGACGTGGGCTTGATTAGACGGGGACTGATCATCCTGGACCATATTCACTTCAGTATCGGTATCTGGGTCAGTGTCATAGCTTATACTGATGGTGTTGACTGAGAAGTGCTCCTCGTAGCGGGCAGTTTTTCTCTTCTTCTTTACTTGGTCAGGGGCAGTTACCTTTAAAACGTTGAGTGGTATTCTCGAGCCTAATCGGCTGAATACACTCTTCTGACCTAAGCGGCTAAATACGCTTTCGGGCGAGATGTTGGATTTGCCGGCCTTGCTGGGCTGGGCTTGAGACTGGGGTTCTATTGGCTGGGAACCCTTAGGAACCCACACCTGCTGGACGCTAGGTGTTGCCTTAGATACAACTCTTCTTAGACATGGAGCCGGGATAATGGCTTGCGGCTGAGCCATATCTTGAATTTGACTGGAGCGGGAGACATAATATCTCGACCTAGCGTTTCTGACGCTTTTCCTTTGTTTGAGGGCCTGGTGAGCCATGTAGATGGCTTCTGCAGGGGCTTGAGACTTGCGTTGGCGGCGCGGAAACATTTGAGTTGGCCGGGGTGCGGGCTTAGGCACCTCCCATGCCTGGCGGAGCTGGCCAGTGGCTGTGTTTTTGGCCACTACACGGAGAGCTGTGAATTTGTTGGAGACTGGGATAGCTGGCCTAGCCACCAGCTATTTTTGGTATGCATCCAGGGCCCTCTTCCTGAATACTTGAGAGTTACGGGTAATTTGGGCTGCGGTGATTGGGCCGTCTTCTTGGACGGTCGCCTTCTCCTCTTTGGAGAGGTAGTAGGAGAGGACATAACGTTATTAGAAATGTCCTTAGGAGTTATGGTAATTGTGTCATCTTCTTCGTCCGGGATGGAGATCCGGACGGTTGCGGGGGTGAAAGTGGCCACTGGAGTTGGGCCATAAAAAGTTAGTTCTTGCGAGATGGTCCCGAAGAACATAAGAAGCTTGCCCTCTGAGCTCTGTGCAGGTGTGATGGCGTAAGGAGTAAGGTTGAAGTTTCCGAAGTAAGCCATTTCCTGCAAAAAGAAAAATATTCGAAAATCATTAGTCATTTTTAGCGCATGAAAGACCACTTGATATTTTTTAACTATTCTATTTGCTTCCCTCTTTCAAAGATGAGAGGAGAATCTAAGTCCCACCGGGCGTGCCAGATCCTGTGCGACCCTTTTTCGCGCGCTCCGCACCGTCGAAATCGGTTGGCGATGGGATGCGGAAGAAGGACACGGAGATCCCTCCTTAACGTGCACTTTCTTGATGTCGACGCCGACTGGTACCGCCGTCTTAAGCTTGTGGGGATGCACATTTATGGGGTTTTTTAGTGATTGTGAGTTCTTGTAGATTCCGGTGGGCGCAAGCCCCCATCGTTAATTACCATGGGCTGTTAACCCTGAGGAACCTCTAGATCTTTAAAAATGGGAGCAAATAGTATAGCTAAATGATGGTCAAATGGTCGCACCCTCATGATCAAAGATCATTAGGGCACCCTGGATTCGCTAGAAGATTGATCCAGTGAAATATAGGATAAAAGACGAACCTACTACTAATCGGTTCAGTCTTTACCGCCTCGAGAGATAACCTTACTACTGATCAGATTAATCTCTACGGAGGGGTTCGAGGTGAGTCTACTACTGAACGACTCGACCTCAGTTGATCTAGAAGATAAACCTACTACTGAACGGTTCAATCTTAACTAGTCAACAACCAATCACACAAAATACAACTCGAAGCACTACGCCGGTTGATTTTGAGGTTGGTGAATCAGGAGAAGGGATTATGGATTTCAGGCACTAAGCGGACACATAAACCTAGAAACACAATTGCACATAAGGTCAAACCTGAAGCGCTAAGCCAGCTTGATGTTGAGGCGTGTGTCAGTGAAAGAACCTACTACTGAACGGTTCATTCCACTGTTGGAGGATGAATCGACTACAGAACGATTCGATCCTCCAGACTAGAAGACAAACTCATCGACGGATTAGTTTGGTCTTACTAGCCTGACTGGTCATGAATTACTTGTTCTTGACACAGGGCCATCATGATATCTCCTCCTTGGACACCGTGATGTTCTTCCACTTGTGTTGATGTCATAGCCTTAGTCATTCTCTGACGTACGTCAAGATGTTCTTGTCTCAACTGACTATACTGGATGTTACATTTGCACATTGTGCAAGAATCATTGTGTTACTTCACATCGTCTTATATGAGCATTTTTAATCACCTCTAAATCATGGATTTTGAAATATTCGACCGATTTACAGATTCAGAGTTATCTCGTGTACAAAATTAGACTCGGGGCTCATGGCTAGTCTAACGTTGAAGCAGGTTTATCAAAAGGGGCAATTCTCTAAACAAGCCATTTCAAAATCTGCCATATTGTAGTGACTTATCAACAATCAACAAGTCGTGTCACCACCTTATCAATCGTTACAACGCTTCAGCATATCGTTATAACGTTTCTGAATAATATCAGATTTATCAGGGAGCTGGTCAATAAAGGTCAAAACATTGCCATCACTTTGTGAAACGTTATAATGATACGATGAACCGTATAATGATTGAGGGAATCATTACAACGATTCCTCAAAACATGTTGACTTGTCAGGGAATAGTCAAATCATTGTCAACGTTTTGTAAATCGTTCAACGTTCTGATGAGTCGTATGACGACTCATCGAATCATTATAACGATTCCTCATTTTATTTCTATTATTATTATTTTTTATTATTATTGTATGTATTGCACTTTTATTATATATTTTATTATTATTATTAAGATAATATTTTCATTATTATCCTAATTACAAAGGTGAATTTATTTTTATTTTTAACTCATTTGCTTACAAAAATAATAGAAAATGAGTTAGCTATTATTTATAATTTTATTTGGATTTTTAGGATTTTATAATAGCTAAAATAATAAGATTTTTATTTTTTTATTATTTTTAAACTCTATTTATTTTTATAGAAAATCACTCACAAAAATAATAGAAAATAAGTTGGCTATTATTCAGAATTTTATTTGAATTTTTAGGATTTTTATAATAGCCAAAATAATAAGTCAAATCTTGGTCAACAAGGAAAAGCAAATAATATCATTTTTGCTTTTAAATTTTTTCAGTATAGTAAAATTCTTAAACTAAAATGTTTTACACAGAAAAATACTATGAAAATAAAGAATTTTTAGAAATAAATTTGAGTCAATTTGGAGTTTGGGAAGACCTCCAAATGATTTATTTATTCTTTATTTTTAATTTTATGTTATTAATTGTCAGTTGGGCTTGTTGAATTTGGCCAGGATTTATTTTCCTTTTTATTTTCCTAACTGGGTTCACTTTGAACTAGGCCGAGATTATCTCTGGATTATCCTGGGACTCGTTAGATCTGTATCAAGATTCACATAAATCTTTTATTTAACTTTGTATCTCACTTAGGCCGCCAGATTCAATTGAGATTTGCATTGAATGGATCAAAGGCCCAGATTGAATCTTGCTTTAATTTTTCTAAACACTTAATCGCCCAGATCCTTTGGATCTGCCCCAAGATTCGTGTGATCCTCTAAGATTAGTGTTGGAGACTTTTATCCTCCGTCTCTCTCTCTCTCTTGCGTCAAGATACGTGCTGCGTAGGCGTTCCCGGAGCTCCAATGGCCTGATCGGAGATCAGCCACCATGGCTAGCGTCGCCTTAATATGAAAAACCTGACTATACAATCTGATTGTGCATCAAGACGGTGGATCACCGGCGCCACCGTGTTCAATTAACTGACTTGTACCGTTTCGGTACCGAATAAGTTCTTCAGTCAAATTGAATCAATTCGATAATGATTTCTTGTAATTTATTTATTTATTTACACGATTCTAAGTCTCAGTCAACACAATCAATGATTCACTTATTATAATTATCTCTGTTTTTGCTTGAATTACAACGAGACAACAATTGTGATTGGTACCGATTACCAATTTGGTACTATACTCGGTGTTTCTAATCAATTGTCAAGATTTACTTGATTTTGTTGATGCAGAACTCGTCCCCTATGCAATGTACTTCAATCAAAATATGTAGCTTGATCAATTAGAGTGTTTACAAGCACAATTTTATTACTTGTTCCGAGTTCCAGCGATTAACTTCAGAATTTCGATTAATTACTTGATTCGAAGTCGAATTCTTGAAGCAATTGCTTAGAAACACAGAGACTAAGAGGTCAGTGACCTTCGATTAGCCAATTACTGTGATTTAGAGCTAGGAGATCACTCGGTCTTCGACTAGCTTTTCTGACAGATCGATTCAGTCCCTTAATCACTCGATTAATCAAGAAAGAAGCAAGAAAATAGAATAGAAAGAACCTAGATAGCAAGGCGACAGTTCAAAGAAGAGATTCAATCAAGAAAATTAGAAATTCAACTGAATTGAAAAGGGAAATTGCGAAAATGCCAGCAACAGTACCGAGAATTCTTGAATTATTCAAAATTGAGTACGATTATATCTCAAGCTTATAGTTTTTCTTGAATTACTCGCCTCTCTTCTTCTCTTGTAGCCTCAAGCTCTTCAATTGACTATTAATGGTGGAGGAGGTTGAATGTATACTAAGTTCTCAAGCACTTGCCGAGATCACTTAGTTATATAGGCTTCTTTCTTTCTCTCTAAGATTCTTGAGTAATACAAAGATGTTGTGAGTACTATGCTAATGCTCTCCTTTTTTTGTCTCCTACCAATTGAGATTTATATAGGGGTTGGGTTGGTTTGACCGAATTTGACTTCGCAATCCACTTGCACTTGGTTTATTCTATCACTCATTCAAGCTGCTTCCTCTGCGCTTTATGGTTTACTGAACCAAGTCTCTAGTTGCTAGGGTCATGTGTAACTGTCTAAGAGGCAGTTATACTTTTTATTTATTTACTGATATGCCATTGATCGGCCTCCACATCTCTTCGGGCTCTTCTAGCCTCTTCTAGACCTTTCTAGACTTCCATCACCCCTTTATAAATTGCCTGAATACTCCTCTAGATCAATTTTACAGCAGTCGATCAGATTTGCATTTATTACTTCTTTACAAGCCTAATATCAAGTCTTAATCTTTCACCTCGATTCCTTACTTGTTCCTTGTATCTCAGAGCTTCAACATCATCATCTCAGTGTCAGGCAACTCCTTATACACTCTCTTTGTTGATTTGTTAGCTCTAGCACAGTGTTTGATCAGCTAGTTCTCAAGCCGAAAGGTGACTTGGTACATCTCCTATCTCCAGCATTCAACTCTTCTCAACTCTTGCTCTAACATCATCGCCTTGGGTCTAGCAAGCTATCTCAGCCATTAATTTCAAGTTTCAAGCCTTAATTTGCAAGTTCAAAGTTTTGACTCGAGGTATTTCTTTCTGTCATATCCTTCTCTTCACTTCATTATTTCAAAATTCAATTTCATACACCTTCTCTCCTTTGTTGCAGCCAAGGCTAGAAGCAATTAACTCGAAGTGCAGCCCTTTACTTGATCTCCATTGATAGCGCCAGCAGTTGTGGAGATGATCGGGAAGAAGAAGAGAAGGAGAGGGAAGAAGGATGAGGCGTCCACAAGCATGCCTGCGTCCGGTGTTCATGCACCAAAGCAGAGGAAAAGAAGAATGCAGAGAGAGAGTCCACAGGCGTCAGGTGCATGCACTCTTCTTTTTCTCATTTAAATTCCAGCTAGTGTATTAGTGTAGACTTGGCTTGTCATTCGCTTGTGCACCATAGGCTCATAGACCTTACTAGTGGGCCCTACTTGTAAGTTCTCTGTACCTAGGCTCACAGGGGTAATTATCAGTTGATTAGTTCACAGATTAGAGTTAATTAAGTTGAGTTGGCATGTTGTGATTGGTTGTTAGTTTAAAACACCTCCTTTAGCACTAATGATCTGGTTAATAGTTACTGAGGTGGCCCTGTAGTATAATGCCATGTGGCATAGTTATGCTGATGTGGGTTGCTGTGGCTGTGCCATGTGGCATCAGCTTAGTGAGGTGGCCTTCTATGGCTGTGCCATGTGGCATAGACTGGGGTGAGGTGGACCACTGGTTGACTGCCATGTGGCACTGAGGTGGGGCCCACCTGTCAGGTGATTTGTGCCTGAGTGGGGTCCACTTGATGACGTGGACCAATAGGAGGGTGTCACGTGGCACCTGGCTGCTGGGGTGGCTCAATCAGGGGCTGCCACGTGGCATAAGCTAGGTGAGGTGGTTACTGTGCTAGGGGCTCCTTTGGGTCCCTAAGTTACACCCAGAGTGTGTTCTGTCCCCAAGTTGTACCCAGAGAAGCCTTGATCAAATCTCAGCCCTTTGATCTGCCTATTTAATCTGTTTTATCTTCTCTGAATTTATTTTAATAGCTCTACTTATCCAAAAATCATGAAATTTTCACCAAAAATCCCTAAATTCATGATGATCACCCCTGTAATTTTTAATTCTATTTTGGCCCCTACCTCCTTGTATTAAAAATTTATTTGTCAAAAAACCATGTTTCCCTCTTGATAAAATCCCAGCTTCTTAGTTGTAGCTCAGTGTCTCTGCCAAATAAACTTTCCTTGCAGAAACTCCCCCCAATCAAACACCAATTAGACTTGTATTGATGTTCATTAGGGTTTGATTTGATCAAAAATTGATTACTTGTCAACAATTGATACAAATCTAGACTTGATCAGATGGTTGCTCACGGCTTTGGCACCTGATCAGTCTTGTGAAATTGACTTTCAATCGATCTGGTCAAAGGCTGATTACTTGTCATCAATTGACACAAATCATGGTCTGATCAGGTGGTTGCTCACAACTTTGGCACCTGGTCAGCCTTGAAAGCAAAATCACATTGAGATTTCTTGTGATTGGTTGTATCAAAATACTGGTTTGGCATTGACACAGCTCCTTGTTGTACAGGGATTGTATTGGTTCAGCTCATAGGGTTTGCTCTGAAGATTAATTTCTAGGGTTGGATCTTGACTCCCTTGATGTCTATCACTGAGGTGTGGGACCCACCTGATCAATGAAAAAAATTCAAATGAATGACCCCTCAGGAGAGTTCCTCTCCTGATCTCTTGAGAGTCATCAATTTTAAATGAATAGGAGGCGACGGGGTACTTATACCTTCAGCTCTCTGTCTAGGATTTTCATGTGGGATTAATGTTTAATCCTTGTTCCGGCTGGATTAGGTTTAGTGGATAGACTAGTTTTAGGCTGTTAGAGCTGCTTACGAGGGACTGCCAGGTGGGTCCCACTTGTCAGAAAAAGCATGATCACATGGTGACACCCGAGAGATCTCTCTTCTCTCTTGAGTCTCTCGGCTATCACTCACGCCAAGTGGATAGCGGATGGTGGGGTATTTATACCCTTTGCTTTGTGCCCAGGATTTCCTTGTGGGACAAATAGAATTGCTCCAGAATTTGACAGCGACCTCTTCTGGATGGTGGTCCCCGCTCCTTTCTTGTCTCTTATTTATTCCGGATTATTCAGCTCGTTCTATCCTTGAGATTTTTCAAGGGTAAACAAGAATACAAATAAATTGAAATATTGTCTAACGCATTTATGTTAGTATTTCAATGTTATTTGTGCCATACAGATTTAAGAATACAATGATTTATATGTTGAAATGAAACTATGAATTGTACTAACTCGACTAAATTGAAATACAGTTTTTAATGTGTTTGTCGTTTGTGCTAATCTTTCGATGTTATTCATGTCCTAACGACTCAAGCATGCAAAAATTATATTATAAATGAATAGGGACATCATTTAAAATATCTATGTATATTTTGATGAATTATGTGTTAAAATAAGGCTACAAATGATACAAAACTCAAATGAACTGAAATACTATTTTTATACATTAATATTAATCTTTCCACGCTATTTGTGTCATAAAGGTTCGAGAACACAATAATTATAATATAAATGAATAAGAAATATCATTGAAAGTAATATTATTTATTTTGGTGATTTTATGTGTTGAAATGGGGATACAAATGATACAAAACTCAAATAAAATGAGATATAATTTTAAAGCATTTATTTTAATCTTTCAATATTATTCACATCATAAATGTTCGAGAAAATAATAATTATAATATAAATAAATATGAGACATTATTTTCAACAACTTTGTGCATTCTGGTGATTTTATGTGTTCAAATGAGGCTACAAATGATAAAAATTTCGAATTAAGTAAGAGAAAATATTTAGTTTTTAATTCCTTTATATTCATCTTTGTGCATATTCATGCCCTACTAGCTCAAGCATGCAAAGTATATAATATAAATCAACAGAATACATCTTTCAAAATATCGTTATAAAATTTGAAAATTTCATGTAATAACGGCCCGAGCACAAAAAGATTATAACATACATACATAGAGCACGTGCATACATCTACATGTTTATAGACTAATGAACTAAAATGCGGTCTGTGCGGCCGCATAAATAGCTGTATATGCATGTGTGCTCTGAATCCGTATGGAATTTTCTTGTGCGGCAGCATATTAATATTAACAGAAGATCCACATAAAATTGACCTCAAAATAGATGAAAATTTGGCAGATATCAAGAGCGTAATTCGAACTGGTGCATTGGCGCCTGTGCCAACATACTTTAACACTGGGCTACACTCATCTCTTTGTCCTATGTAAGTATATAGCTAATATATTTCATTGTTATGCGTAAATTTGTATAAAATTTGTCATACAAAATCGTATATATATTACCGCATTAAAAAAACCATGTTATAGACTATAGATAAGCTATCTCATTATCACTTTAGCGGAAATAGTCCATAATTGCATTAATTCATTCCATTTGGTAAGGCACTTAGGGCTAAGACAATGGATTTTAACGGGTTTTGGGGACGGGTTGCTTGGTAAGGCGGGTCGGGTCGGGTCGGTTTTTGGGTCATCTAGCGTCAGGTTTTTTCAGGTTTCGGATCATATCAGATCGAGTGGGTCGGGTAGGTTTCTCGGATCGGATTGGGTTCCACTAGTGTTTTGCCGGCGGGTGCAGCGGGTACGGGCGGGGTACGGGCCGGGTAGGGCGGGCACGGGCACGGCGGGTAGACGGGTTTTTTTTAAATCGTACCCTACCCGTGCCCGTCGCGAGTACACGGGTACCATGGGTACGGGTACGGGGGTACTCGGGCATGGGTACAGGCACGGGCCGACGGGTACGAGTACGGGATTTTTTTTTGCTATTTTTTTTTCTTTTGCTGTTTTTATTTTACAAATATATATTTTATTTTGCATTGTCGTAAAATTTGAATAATATCATTTCGGCTAAGTACAAATCTAAACATTCATTTTAAAAGAATAATATATTTTATAAACGTTCATTTTTTATAACGTTTAAAAATCAATTAATTTCTTGGACTCGACTTCGGATGATTGTGGTTGATCTCAATATTAATTGTGCTCCTCAGCATTAATCCAATCTTTCAAGCACACAAATAAATATTCAAAAAACTAAAAATAACCTATTTTCTTAACCTATTAAAAATAAATGCGAATTTAAAATTAAAATCTAACCTATTCAAAATAAATATAATTACTTCACATATTCAAAAAAATAATTCTAACCTATTAAAAATAAATCCGAATTTAAAAATTAAAATCTAACTTATTCAAGACAAATATAATAACTTCACATATTCAAAAAACTAAAAATAACCTATTTTCTTAACCTATTAAAAATAAATCCGAATTTAAAAATTAAAATCTAACCTATTCAAAACAAATATAATTATTTCACATATTAAAAAAACTAAAAATAACCTATTTTTTTAACCTATTAAAAATAAATTCGAATTTAAAAATTAAAATCTAACCTATTTAAAAAAATATATAATTACTTCACATATTCAAAAAACTAAAAATAACCTATTTTCTTAACCTATTAAAATTAAATCCGAATTTAAAAATTAAAATCTAACATATTCAAAACAAATCTAATTACTTCACATATTCAAAAAAATAATTATAACCTATTTTCGTAACCTATTAAAAATAAATCCGAATTTAAAAATTAAAATCTAACTTATTCAAAACAAATATAATTACTTCACATATTCAAAAAAATAATTCTAACCTATTTTTGTAACCATTAAAAATAAACCGAATTTAAAAATTAAAATCTAAACTATTAAAAATAAATCTAATTACTTCACATATTCAAAAAAATAATTCTAACTTATTTTTGTAACCTATTAAAAATAAATCCGAATTTAAAAATTAAAATCTAACATATTAAAAAAAATCTAATTACTTCACATATTCAAAAAAATAATTCTAACCTATTTTTGTAACCTATTAAAAATAAATCCGAATTTTAAAATTTAAATCTAACATATCAAAACAAATATAATTACTTCACATATAAATATAAATGTAAATTAATATAAACTAAATTTATAGAGAATAAATGTAACCTTTAAATCTCGCCGAAAAATCTTGCGGGAGACGCCGAACTTCATAATTTTGAAACGTTCGTAATTCCGTTGGCGTATTTTTATAACTATATTTTTTGAAACAATAAATTTAAAAATTGAGAATAATATTATATTGAGAGAATAAAAGATTGAGAGATTGAGAGATTGAGAGAAGGTGAAAATGTTGAGAGGAAGAGGGGTGTATTTATAGAGTTTTGATTGGAGGTAATAAAATTTGAAATTTATAAAAAAAATGGAAAAAACAGCAGCTTAACGATCTAGGCGGGTTAACGGGTTTCGGGAAGAAATTTTTTGAATTTTGAAAATTTTGGTGGGTCACGGGTAGACGGCTACGGGTAGGCTGGCACGGGCGCGAGCGGGTATTGGGGGGCGGGTAGACGAGTATGGGTACGGGCGGCGGGTACACGGGTTGTATCCGACGGATAGGCAGGTACAGGTACGATGAGTTTTTTTCCGAAAAAACGCTGACCAACCCATCTCATGCCCGTACCCGTTTACTCATCTATACCCGGGCACGGATACGGATACGGATACCCCAGGTAACAGACACGGATTGACGGATACGAGTTGTACGGATTGATGGATGCGAGTTGTACCCGGACGGATATAAGCAAACCACTAGGTTCCGCCACCTATAGCTCTGCCACGACAACAACCAATTACCAACCTATGACATTAAAATATTAGAGGATATACAAAAGATGCAAATGCTTGTAATATTGAGCGCCAAGCATTAAATTTCTCCATTCCCAAAGGTTATGTTCGCGGGTTTAGTCTGAGGTGCGAGTAGTGTATTAAAATCGGGTCGGGTCGGGACGGGTTATGGCGGGTCGGCGGGTTTTGACGGGATGGGTCGGGACGGGTCAACGGGTTACGGCGGGGCGGGTTAGCACGGGTCCAATTCGGGGGGTTTGGCCGCGACCCGTCCTAGACCCGTCGGGTTGGACGGGTCGGCGGGTCGGGACGGGGGCGGGTCGGGACGGCGGCGGTCAAAAATTTTTTTTTTTTTTTAAATTCTGAAAAATCCAAATAAATTCTAAAAAATTCCGAAAAATTCAAAAATAAACACTAAAAATATTAAAAAAATAAAAACTTATATTCTTGACCAATAAATTTTATTTTATTTATTTTGTCTTTTTTTTTTTCAAAATTCAAAAATAATCAAATAAATTATAAAAAATTATAAAAACCGAAAATAATTATTGAAAAATTAAATGATATGACTTAAAATAAATTGAAATAAAATTTTAAATGATATAAAAAAATTATTTTATTTTGTTGTCATTTTTTTTCAAAGTTCGAAAATAATCAACAAAAATTGAAATAAATTATAAAAAATCGAAAATAATTATTGAAAAATTAAATAAAATCTTAAATGATATGACTTAAAATAATTGAAATAAAATTTTAAATGATATAATAAAATTATTTTATTTTTTTGTCATTTTTTTTCAAAGTTCAAAAATAATCAAATAAAATTAAATAAATTTTAGAAAATCGAAAATAATTATAAATAAAGTTACCCTCCTCCTTTATTCCGGGCTTGGGACCGGCTATGTAATACATAGGCGGAGTTCTAACTTTTTATTCGTTAGTAAAGTTTATTGAAAAAAATCAAATAAGGATTGTAAATGCTAGAAAAAATTTAAAAATAGGGGAAAAAATATAAAATATAAGTGTTTAAAAATACCATCTAAATATTCGAGTTCATATACCATAGCTCATTTTCGGGCATACCATCTGAGTCTCCATCTGCTTCTGTCATAAATTCACCGGATGATTGTTCTACGGGTGTATGTTGATTACGTTGTTCGCATCAAACCAATCTTTCAAGCATACGAGTCGTTTGAATGTCTTTGCACCCAATCTGCACGTTTATCATTAGTATCCCGTTTGCTTAACTAAAACAGATTCTAAGGACGGTTGACACGGCACGGCAAATATATCACGTGCCATCATGGCGAGAGTTGGATATGCATTTTCATTCCTCTTCCAATAACCGAGGATGTCAATACCGTCAGGTTCCATACTTCCTAAACAATAGCTAACTAATTCATTCATATTAGTTTGCATTTGTGAGTCGTCATCTTCCTCCAAGTCTCGCAATAATGCAGACCGACTATTGCTCCTAACATATTTAAAAAAAAATATTAGTCTCACAATATTATAATAATATAATGAGTTTGAATATTGTAAATATGTTAGAATTTAGTACCTAATATTACGAGGATTCGAAGAAGATGGATGATTCGTTTGGTTTGAATGAAGTTGGGTGTTGTATAGGTTAAACATTTCTTCCAATGCGGATGTCACACGTTGTTCCTCCCCGATATGTGGTAAATTTAGATTCTTCTTATACCGTTCAAGCAATCTTATAGTATACTTCTTCTTGAATGAAGGATGGAGACAGTTTGTAAGAATTGTAACGAGAGGAACTTCATCCCAATATTTTAGGAATTTCTCTCTCATGGCTTCTATAATTGGTGACGAGAGGTGAGTCACCGTGCATGTCCTCCGCGATTCGACGAAGATCTATATTCTCAAAATCATGGTACACCTTGAAAAAAATAAAATAAATTAGTAATGAAATAACTTAAAATTTGTAACGAAATAAATACAAGACGAAAAAAAACAAACCTTGGATATCAAATAGAGATGTTGAAGCAATTGATGAGCGGATGGTATGTACGAGCATGATAGTTGGACGGTTGCGTTGAAAAAAACTTCTAAAAATGTGTGAAGTTGTTCGAGTTGATCCCATTCTTCCATGGAGCATAATAAGGGTAATCCCTCGGGTGAATTACGTAGGATCTCACTTATAGCATGTTTGTATGGAAGGACACGGTGTATCATTCTATATGTTGAATTCCAACGTGTATCTATGTCCCATGGTACTCTTAACTTGCTCAAATTTAATCGTCCACACAAGGCATGAAAATCTTGTTTTCTTATATTGTTAGAATAAATATGATGAAGACCATCTTTAAATTTACAAATTAAATTATTGACGGAAGTTGTCTTCAAACCCGCCTTAACAGTTAAACTAAAAATATGACATGCACATTTTTGGTGAAACATTCTACCATCCAAAATTGGGTTTAGTGCACGTGTAAAATAATCAATAGATTTAATATTGTTGCTTGCATTATCAAAAGAAATTGAAAATATTTTGTTCTCTAAATCTCTTTTCAAATTATACTCATGCAATACATTTATAATGGCTTGATAAATAATTTGTGCGGTGTGCGGATAATTCATGGTTCGAAAACTTAATACTCTTTTTTGTAAAATCCAATCATGATCAATATAATGGGCGGTAACACAACTATAACTAAGACCATGTTTACCTAGGCGGTCCATATATCGATGTAATTGATATTTTATTTGTTGCAACGCAAATATGGCCAATAATTCACTTTTTCGTTCAACATATTGTTTTTTTAACTCGTATACCATTTTGTTATGATGAAACCTTTTGTATAATGGTTGACCACAACCTCTAATTACCAATCGAGCAAAATCGGTACAATATGCCATACTTATTGGTTGTTCTTTTTTTGCTATGTATCGAGCAAACTCATTTAACATTTTTTTTTCGTCATATTTGACAAGAGTTCTAGTACCGTCCGAGTTCAAACAACTTTGTACCATACGGGTATCGGGTCTTTCTTGGGGTTCTTCATTTTTTGCTATATGTTTATCGGCATGTTTTTTAAATTGACTTAAACCACTTTTTATTACATAATTGTACGAAGTTTTGCAATTACTTACCTTACATCGTGCATTGATTAGAACACCGTCGGGACCTAAAGTTTGTTCATAATAGCGCCACCAAGGTGCATCATAAGTTGGGGGAGCTCTCTTCCTTCTCTTGTCGGCTCGGATTCGATCGGGGATTCCGGACGCTTGAGTCGGGTGTTGGTGTGGAACATCCCGCACTCGTTGGATGTAACGGTGGAAGTCCACCACTAATTGTTGCATCGGTATTATATTGGGAACTTGGCGGATATTGATTAGAACTTGACGGATATTGAGAACTTGACGGAAATGAGGTCGAACCTTGTCCGCACTAAAGGAAGTGATTTGCGGGTTGTAATTAGGATCAACATGTGGTTGTGATGGATAATATTGTTGTGATGGAATTTGTTGATAATAAAGATGCGGAGGGTTAGGATTTTGTTGATAGTATGGGTTCGGAGGGTTAGAACGTGGCATTTCTTCACCAAAAATTTCAACGCTCAATCGATGTGCCATTTCTTCGGCTTGAGAGGGATTGGGAGATGCCATTTGATATTGCTAAAAAAATATTAAAAAAAATATAATGAATGCTAAATTGACAAAAAATAATGATAAAAAACAATGTAACAAAAAAAAAAGAATATAATAGAAAAACAATGATAAATAAATAATGTAACAAAAAATAAAGAATATAACAAAAAAAACTAATTAAAATAAACTAATGATAAAAAAATTAAAGAATGTAAATATTTATTTAAAAAACTTAATCATTAAATAATATTTTATAAAAAATAACTAATTATTATAAATTAAAAATATAAGTAATTACAAAAAAATAAAGAATGTAATAAAAACGAATTAAAAGAAACGAATGACAAAAAAAGAGTGCAAATATTTATTTAAAAAACTAATTACTAAAAAATATAAACTAATTATAAATTACTAATTATAAAATATAATATATACTAATAAGTAATAACTAACCTTTTTTTTTTGTCGGAATCGAAAGATTGTCGAAAGCCCGAAACTTTAAGACGAATTAATGATAAATAATATAACGAATTGCTAAATTGACAATAATAACTAAATAACACTAATATAAATATTTTTAATTTTTTTTCTGGATAATGTAACAAAATTACTATAATAATATAATTAGAGAATTGCTAATATCAAAAGATTAACGAATTAACGAGAGAGAGTTTGGTTTGGAGAATTGAGAAGAGAGATAGAGTGAAGTTGTTTGTGTGAGGATATGAGATGAAATGGGGTGGTATTTATAGGAAAAAAATTTGAATTATGATTTTTTATTTTTTTTCCGATTTTTTTCGATTTTTTTTGAATTTTTTTGAATTTTTTTGAATAACAGCGGGTTTAACGGGTCCTGGACGGGTCGGGTTGGACGGGTAAAGTGGGTCGGGTCGGACGGGTTTGATTCCGGGTTTCCCGGGTCGGGTCGGGGCGGGTCGGGCACGGGTTATCCCGGTTTGGCGGGTCGGGTCGGGTGGACGGTCTAAAACGGCCGGGTCTAACACGGTTTTTTTTCAAATTTTTTTGCCCGTGCCGTGCTAGACCCGCCGGTTCTAACGGGTCACGGGTCCGACGGGTTTGAGCACGGGACGGGTCGGGGCGGGTCGCGGCCACGGGTCGGACGGGTCGGGTCTGACCCGGTCGGGTATTTTTAATACTCTAGGTGCGAGATAACCATTGTCAAATCATCCCTTCCTTACATTAAATACTTACAAATCAATCAGCTACAAGTGAAAAAAAAAACTATATGTCAGTAATTTAAGAAGCCTTTCTAAATTGTATAAGTTACTCCTGAAGTTAAAAAATAATTAAACTCGCAACTCATACTCAAAATTATTTTTACCATCATCATCATCATTAATTTTATAGTTATTGTTATAAAATAGAAATGTATTTTTGACATAATTATCATTATTTTTTATATTTTAATATGATAACATAAATAAAAAAAATTCTTCCTATTCCTCCATTTTTATAAAAAACCAAACAAGAATTATTTATAATGACATAATTTTACATAAAAAAGATTGTGCGTCCACAACTTTATACTCCAAATAAACATCAGCAAAGAGTGAACGAAGGATTGCAATATTACAAATCGTACATCCATTTCTTTTTTTCTTTTTTTTGCCTTCCATACTTTTTCTATAGATATGCCGAAAAGATATCAAATACAAATAACAGAAAATGATCAGAAGAACTAGACAACAAATATTATTTGCTAAACTACAACATCGAAAATTTTTAGACATTAATTATTGCAAGTCGAGACACAAACTAGCTTTGTTAGCTTCCTTCTCTCTGATTTTCCTTTTCGTCGTAGGTATAATTTGGAACTCGAAGTCTTGAACCTCCGTTACAAAAGCAAAGGCCAATTCAATGCATTATATTTTTCAGTCCTAAATACATATTACCAAATTTCACAATATTGTTCAGTTGAAATATTATAGTAATCTGCATTTTGCATGGCGGCAATATTTCAAATTAAATCAATTATATTTAAATTCGAGAGGGCGCATTGATTTGGGTTAATTTTCATTTCAGATTCGTATAGAATTCATTCTTCAAATTTACATGGTTTTAACTCTTTCCGAGAAAAGATATAACATTATACTAGGCGAAAATTTCTGGGCAACTAAACTCATTATTTGACAGCTAGACTACGCTGTTATATATTTTTGACTAGCTAGTATCATACCTACATAAGGAAAAAAAAACTAACAGTAAGTATAATTTTCAAAACGGATAAACACTGATGGTCTGATGCCCAAAGTATATCGACTTTCACGTGTAAAGTTCTTTTAGTTGAAAATTTTAAATTTGATTTCTTCAATATTTGATTGTGCTTTACATGTCTAAAATAATATTTCATAACTCAGAATTCAGATTTAACTAATTATGAGGAGTGAAAAAAAGTAAAAGTTCAAAATGAATATAATTCTAAATATTAACTATAAACAAAATACTATTTTTTAATCTGTTTTTTTGTTATTTAGTACATATTTTGTTTTAGTTCATTAACTGTACATATTTTGCTAATAGCTGTAATTTTGAATAGCTATTAAATTGCCTTGGGAACGTACATGTTCTGGCTTCTGGGGTTCGAACCATTTCCGATTTGAATATAAAAGATTCGAAAGAACTAATGCAACACTTAAATGTTTAGAAAATATCTCAAATTGAATATCTACTAACAATATTTAAACATTGCCGGTCGGGTACGGACTGACTTGTGACCCGTTCGATCGTTACGGGTCAGCGAATTCTGATCGAAGAATTGGAGAAAATATTTCCCGCAGCAAAAGATGAAACATTTTTTTCTGCTTTTTTTTAATGCCTAAAAAAAGATGTTTGTTGCCCTCCTCGGTAGGGGATTGAAAAAAACAGATGGGTCAACCTCAACCGATCAAATCAGAAATTGGATTGATTTATTTTGATTTAGATCCTTTCAAACCCATCTTACCATCAATCCGTGGTTCAATCCGAACTGACCTTCTTTGAACTCAGACCGGCCCAGTCAAACTCGTGCCTAACCCATGAACACGGAACTACTCGGAGCAAAATCATCCAAACCAAAAAAAAAAAAAAAGAAAAGCCACTTTATTTCAAATTTTTAGTTAAAAATTTAAAAATAAGAAAAAAATTGAAAAAAAAAATAAAAACACTGATTTTTTCCACCAAAAAATCTCTATAAATGTCACCACATTCTCATCTCAAAATACCAATTTTTCAATCTTTCTTCTCAAGCTCTCATATTCTCGAGTTCAATTTTTAAATAATTATAAATTAAAACCCAATTAGTTGAAAATTATTATTTAAAAATGTATGGTAAATTTATTCTGCAAATTTTATGATTTTTTAGATTTTTTGGGATTTTTTTGAACTTACGATTTTTTGATATTTTTGGAATTATTTGAGTATTATTCAATTGCTAAATTATTGTAACTAAAAAAATCAAATCAGTTGAAAATTACTATTTATAAATTATATTAAATTTGTTTTGCAAAATTTATAATTTTTCATTTTATGAAGTTGAAAAAAATATCGGACCAACTCGTACTAGCCTGCCTTAATGAGTTGGATCCAGATTTTTCTTTGTAACTTTGTAACCCCTGACCATGCAAATTTATATTGTCTAAAATACTTTGCATGAATAAAATGCTCAAATAAAATAAACTCCGTGAATCTAAAAATAAAAAATAAATTCGAATAATTCATTACATAAATTCAAAGCCATCACAAACTTCAAACAATAATTTTATTATTACTACAGAGGATACTCACCGTTGCCCGTCCAAGTTTGAAGTTGGGTTTGCAAAACCCTAGCGTTCGGGGTAGGTTCGCCGCCCATCGAACCAAAAAATTGATTTAAAAGATTTTTAAATCGTTAATTTTGCATCAGAATTTATAATAATTATTAAAAATATAAATCTCAGAATTCAGAATTCGTTAAAAATACGAATCTAAATATAAAATTAACGACCCGAAACCTTCCAACTAACCCGAACGCAAAACCCTACGCGTCGGTGCTCAAATTAAAGCATGTCATCTGACGTGCGACAAGGCCAAAAGTTATTGGACACAAGCGGGTCCCACGTAGGGGACCGGCGACTTGCCCTACCAACCAATGTTGCATCACTGATCACTCCCAAATTATTCAGATGGTCAATGGATCTTGACACTGTTTGCAATTGGATTGAGCCATAAACAAGTTCGTTCTCATTTAGAATGATGTGTTCGTATTATAATCGAATTTTTACAAAAAGAAAAATAGGATTTTGATTTGCTCTGTTATCAACCGTCCAATTACAGCTGTGCGAGGACTATACAACAGTTGATGAATCTGGACTGTTCGATTTCAGATTACTTCTGACAACTTGTTAAATCTGAACTGTTCGATTAAAATTCACTTCAACAGATATTAGATTTAATAACGATTTTTAAAATATTTTAACAACAGTTCTTCAACCGCTATTAAAGAGAGTGTTAGAAAAAAATATAAACAACCGTTGTTAAAACTGTATTTGAAAGACATTTAACAACGGTTTTTAAATAATAACAGTTGTTAAAGGGTCTTTTAACAATGATTTTTAAATAAAAACCGTTGTAAAGGGTAAATTAGCAACGGTTATTAAAAAAAATAAAAAACTACCTTTAGCAACAATTATTAGTTAAAAACCGTTGCTAAAGGTATTTTTAAATTTTTTATTATTTATTTTTTTAATTTAACTTTCTTAAGAAGATGCGAGTCAGATTGATATTAAGTCATATTGATAACAGTAAAAAAATGAATATGAAATCATATTGATTAGATAAGAATAAATGTTGTTATATATTATTCATTCAATAATTAATATGAAAGAAATATAGTTATTCATCAAATGAAAAATATTTACTCAAAAAATACAAACCACTTGTTCATACAATAATATGAAAACCTATACAATTTCTAAGAAAAAATAGTAAAGAACGGAAAAAAAACTTCAAATGAGTTTTTAAGCTTGAAGACGAGATTTTTTGGCACTAAAATTATAATTATTATAATATAATAATAAATAATAATAAAATTAATCATATAATAATAATACTAACAGTGTTGTTTATATAATAATAATAATTATTATTATAATAATATAATATAATAATAATAATTAATAGATAATCATCATCATATTAATATAATAATAAATCATAATTATAATCGAGAATATAATAATATAATATAACATAATTAAATAATAATCGATATTTCGATGAGAGCTAATCCGATATACCATTTATAACTTAGTACATTGGATTAACACTTTTCTACTTAATTTAAAATTCATTTTATAAATTTATTCATCGAAATAACTATTATATTTTAATTTTTTACTATTCCACTATGTACCAAACAAACCCTAAATGATTAAACTGACAAATTTGTCGCATAGTTGATGCTGATTCAGATTTACGAATGCTACTTGTATTATAGGCAACAGGCATGAATACTAGAAGGATAACTAAGCGAGAATATATAAAAATCCAACTAGGGGGCCTTATTATTATATTAACATTTAGAGGGTACGAATCCGTTCCAACTAGGCCCCACGTAACACATCAAAAAAAAAAGTAGGTCGAGGGTAAGTAGGGAATCCGTTCCAATTTTCAACCCAATTTCTACATAAACCCGATAGCGCTCTCTCCATTCTCTTCACCTTACACAAGATACACACACCATCTCTTCAGAACTGTTCTTCCAATATCATCTCAGTTCGCTGACAAATAATCATGGGTTCTATCGACATTGTCATGGCGCCTTACAAGAACCAGGCTGACGAGGAAGCGTGCCTCTACGCATTGCAGCTCGCCAGCTCCTGCATCCTCCCTATGACGCTCAAGGCTGCAATCGAGCTCGACATGCTTGAAATCCTTGTTAAAGGATGCGGCGGCCCCTTGGGCAAACCTGCCATGACTGCATCTGACGTCAAATCCTATTTGAAGACTGATAATCCTCAGGTGCCGATATTGCATTTTCTTATTCAAAAAATTATTCTTATACATTTAAATGGTTTATTACTTTTTGCTTATCCAGTGTACCAGTATAATGCCTACGGGTTTTCACTCAAAAAAAAAAATGAATCAGACCAGTCACTACCAGAAAAATTGGATTTAGAACCGACTATTTAGAATCGGTTTTTTAAAAACAGCTGCTAAAAGATTAGAGTGACATGGTTGTAAATTTTATTAAAGTTATTAAAACCGGTTTTGTAAAATAACCGGTTACAAATTCTTTTATTATAACCGGTTATATGAAAACCGGTTCTAATTGAATCGATTAAAATCGGTTATAAATAACTGGTTCTAAAATTTTTATTTTAAAACTGGTTTTAGCAAAAATAGGTTCTAAATTCTAAGAAAATTCAATCCGGTTATTAATAAAACCGGTTCTAAACTAAAATCTAATTCATATTAATTAAAACCGGTTTTAATAAAAACCGGTTCTAATTCATAAAATTAAATTAGAACCGTTTTTTAAAAAACCGGTTCTAATTCATAAAATTGAATTAGAACCGTTTTTTAATAAAAACCGGTTCTAATTAATATGAATTAGAACGACTTTTTAATAAAAACCGGCTCTAAAGAAATTCTTGCATCAACCAATAGAATTTCAGCTTTTTGCTCCTACGGATTGCTATATTTTTCAATCTAACCGTTGGTTCATGCTTATCCGACGATCTAAAAACCAAAATTCAAAAATCTATATCTCACGGATTATCACTCTTCATCCTCCTATTTCATATATAAAAGAGATATTGAGAGACATAGAAATAGAAAGAAAGAGAAAGAGCAAATATCGTCTTGAAGAAAGAAAAAAAAGGGAAAGAGAAAGACGGATCTGAACCTCGTCTTGAAGCTCAAAAATGGATTTGATGTTTATTTAAAAAATTTATTATTTTTTTATTTTTTATTTAGAAATTATAAAGATAGAAAATTTATCAGATTTTCTTTAATATGTAAATTATATATAATTATTTTGTAAATGAAATATACTTTATTAGTTAATGATAAAATTAAATTATTTAATCAAAATTTAAAGAAATCGGAACAAGAGAATATTAAGAAAAAAAACACTATTTTTTAGTAAATAGTACCATCAAAAAATATTAAGAAACTAAGGACTCTTCGACAAATCCCGAAGGAGTTTAGAACCGGTTATTTTAAATAACCGGTTCTAAAAGTTAGAGTTTAGAACCGGTTATTTTAAAATAACCGGTTCTAAAGGTTAGAATTTAGAATCGGTTATTTGAAATAATCGGCTTTAAATACCCCATTTAGCACCTCCTCTTAGCGCCGGTTTTTAAAACATTTAAAACCGCATAGTTTTAGAACCGGTTGTATAACCGGTGCTAAATCCTTTATATAACCGGTTCTAAAATATTTTTTTGTGGCAGTGAGTTTTGAATTTTCATTTTATTTTTCTTAAAATTTGAAGGAAGTATGGCAAACCATTTATGAAAACTTGTCATTTTTTATATTTTCTGTTATTAGGACAATTCACAGTTTTGGATGTAATATACGTTTTGTTTTGTAATGAGAATTAATATTTTTTAATTTGGATCAACGCAAAAAAATTAACCTCCGTAATTTAATTTCCAGAATAAAATTGACTTTTTGCTAAAGAAACAATGAAAAAGTAAAGTTCATTGTAAGTAAAAGAATATCATTATATTTAAGGAATTTTTTGTGCTGAAAATTGAAATATAAGATAATTTAAAGTTTGTTATAAAATAGAAAAATATATGGTGCCTCTAAATTTGCCCTCTTTATTTTCCTCATTTTCTTGAAAAATGAGATTCCTTAAAAGTCACATGTCAACAAGACCCGTCTATCAATTATAGCAGGAGAAATAGAGGGAAAAGTGCGGAACACTGTATCAGTCCTATATAAAATATTATAAAACCTTTCGCTGAATAAATGTCTCGATCTGATCCGATAGAATTATGAGTTGACTCGAACTATCCAATTCATATAAAATAATTAAATATTTATTAATTATTCTTATTTTAAATAATTAAATATTTTGTAATTTATAATTAATCTTAATTAGGGTATAACTAATATATATTTAAAATTTAATTAGTACTAAATCATAAAATTACTTTAAATAACACAATTAATTGGATCAGATCAGTTTGATCCGAGCCCGACCTAACCCGTTCGGATCAAAAAATTAAATATATACTCGATCCATTTATTTCAAATCATATTGAATGGATCGGATCAGATTAACTTGTTGAATCGGATTAATAATTAACCCCTAACCGTGTTACATGACATGACATGCATGACTTATCGTTGACTGAAAGAAAAAACACGGCACGCGAACCAAGAAAATCGGCACACAATATAAACATATTGTTACGGCGGTGGGATCTCTTGATGATCTTAATAATGAAGTTTTAAATAAATATGAAGATAATTTTAAAAATAAAAATCTTATAGATATACTTTTTACTTGCATATTTTGCATATTGATATTGTTTCAAATTGAAATTATTTGTAGAAGAAAATCTTATAAAACATATTATGATGAGTGGCGAATTATAAAATGTTTTTTGCTTGAATGCACCTTTAAGATTGAAGAAGAAATCAAGTTAGGGGCTTGACTCCTATGTTATATGTAAAAATAATAGAAATGTATAAAACAAAGTCATGCATGCTGTAATGCAGGCTGAAGCCATGGTGGATAGGATGCTAAGAGTTCTTGCAACATACAACGTGGTCAAATGTGCCGTAGAGTTGTCCGACGATGGTAAAACAGTGATCAGGAGGTACGGCCCTGCTGCTGTGTGCAAGTGGCTGACGAAGAATGAGGATGGCTACTCCTTTGCTCCTCTTGTAATGATGAACCAGGACAAGATCCTTATGGAAAGCTGGTAAAGAAGTAGATTTGTTCAGCTTACAGTGTTTTCTAATTAGAGTAGCCATTCTGGTTTTCGCGTGAATTAATTACAAATTACAAGCTACCCCGACGACCGATAAATATTAAATCTATTTAGGCAAAAGTACCAAATAAGCTGCCTTAATTAACTAACCTCCTGTCATCCGGTGCGGAGGCAAAAAATTTGCGATTGATGGTCAGTCATTTAATAATAATTATTTATTATTGTCAATATCATCATCATTGTAATAATAATAGTAATAATAAAAAAAAATATTATTTACTATTTTTATTTTCATAGGCTCACATTTATAATTATTCATGTTTAATAAATAAAATTTGTCTTGCTAATCGATAATATATGTTGTGAAAATATAGTATATCAAATTAAAAATGTTATCATTCATTTATCTTTTTCTTTTTAGTAAACGAGAATATAAACAAATTTTTTTCTTGAAGGCAGAATCTCTGCCTTTATAATTTATATCACAATGAAAATCATAAAATTGAAAGTCAATAAATAGACCACACAAAAAGACCGCAAAATGAAATATTATTTTAGTCATTATATTTTATTTGATTTTGAGTTTTCATGATGTATCTCACCTAATTTTTATGAGAAAATTGTTTTCTTAATTTTCTACTTTATTAAGCATCGATAAAAAAGACAATATTTTATTAAATATATGCACCTCTCATATCAATCACTTTTTTTGTCTTATTTTGTTTCTCCATGCTAATTTTGATTCTACTGAGAAATTTATTTTTTTAATTTTATGGAGATCAATAGTGAGAAATTATATTATAAAGTAACAGGGTCAAATTTTTCTTTAATTCTAATATTTTATCTAAAATATACTATAAATTAATATATAATCACTGTAAATTTTAAAATAAATGGGTCAATTGACCCCCATTCATCAAACACTAAACTTAGATGTAAATTTTAAAATAAATGGGTCAATTGACCCCATTCATTAAACTTAGATCCGCCTCTAATCACACCAAGTCAAATGCGATTTTTTAATAAGCATCCAAGTTGCTTCTAAGCAATCCTAACCCCTTATTTAAATGAAGATTCCAAGCTAGTCCATTGGTCAATGCACCGAATTAAGGAATAAATTAGCAGTCTGTCAATTTCATGTACTGGCCTGGTATGCTCTAGTCAATTAATGATCCATTATTATCCAGTTATCAACTAAACTAGCAGTGTTTTAATTTCATATACTGGTAAACGTATGTGATCACGTTTCCGAGAGATCCAAACATTTCTTCTTGTACTAATTTGTGCCCGAAATATTGGACTCAATTTAACAAAAGAAATATTGAATTCAATTTCAGAACGTTGTTCTTTTAAAATTAACTGTCTTCTCATGTAAAATTGACGGTAGTTAATAGGTTAATAAAAAAAATCATGATATCATGGCAGGTACTATTTGAAGGACACAGTTTTGGAAGGTGGCATTCCATTCAACATGGCACATGGCATGACGGCATTTGAGTACAATGCAAAGAGTCCGCAGCTGAATCAGCTTTTCAATGATGGGATGAAAAGCCATTCTGTCATATTCACCAAAAGTTTCTTGGAAATATACGAAGGGTTTGATGGCATAAACACACTTGTTGATGTTGGTGGTGGGATTGGTGCCACTTTGAGCATGATCACCTCTAAGCATCCACAGATCAAAGCAATTAACTTTGATCTCCCCCATGTTATTGCTGATGCACCAAAATTCCCAAGTTTGACCTTCTCTCTCTTTCTCTTAAATAGAAGTAGAAAATGCAAAAGAAAACATTTGCTGTTATTCTAGGTTTATAATAGATAGATCGAGATGCAATTCTCAGGATCTCAGCTAAAAGAAAAGGAATTTTCCTTCTAGCTAGGTGAAATGTGTAATTCAACAAAGCACACATTTAGCCAAAGAGCATTGCTAAGTTTGTCTACTTATTTTCCTAAATAACTAATTGATCTTCTTTAACTGAATTTGATATAGGGGTGGAGCATATTGGCGGTGACATGTTTGAGTGTGTACCTACAGGAGATGTTATTATGATGAAAGTTAGTAATCTCTCTGCAACCTTATTTAGTACTACTGATCATGTGTGCAAGTTTTTAGAAGAAGTTAATCAATTTTTTATTATTACACCGAAGAAGAAGAAAAATAAATTGTGAAATTGGCATTTATATGCAATCTTTTACAAATGATTGAAATCACCAAAATCGCAGTTGATTCTACATGACTGGAGCGACGAGCACTGTCTTAAGTTATTGAAGAATTGCTACAAGGCCTTGCCAGACAATGGGAGGGTGATTATACTTGACGCAATTGTCCCCGTGAATCTAGATTCATCGCATTTATCGCGATGTGTCACCCATGTGGACCTGCTCATGTTGGCGAACAACCCAGGTGGCAAAGAGAGAACTGAGCAGGAATTTAGGTCCTTGGGAAAAGCTGCTGGATTCTTAGGATTTCATGCCAACTATATATCTGCTAATACTTGGATAATAGAATTAACCAAGTGAAGGAAGATGGTTTATATAATGTAAGCAAGCGAGATCAATACAACAGATTGATGTGTGTGATAGTTGTCAAATATTTACTAGTGTTTCTGTAATAGCTGTGATATTATCTACATCGTGCAAACCGTGTAATCCTTTGTTTCAATAAATGTATAATATGTATTCCATATATGTCTTCTCAACTAATTACGTAAAGAAATTCTGTGTGTGAGAAGTATACATTGTTGTGTCAATATGTGTGAACAAGCATTTCATGTTGTTATATGAGGAGCTTTTTTAGTGTACATGTAAGATTTAACGTGCATCCTATTTTTACCATACATCTCATATCGGAATCGGAGTCGTTGATTTCAGAAGGATACAATAGGCATTGCTATATTGTAAGTTATTTCGTTAAGAAACATAAAACATACAACATCATATATAAATATATCTTCATAATTCAATTCGAACTGATTGTTAATTTTCTTCTCCATCTGTGCCATCCGCACGGTTAAAAACATAAAAAAAAACTCAAAAACAATCATCAACTAAATTTCTTCGTTTCCACTAAGATTCGTCTTATTTTGTCCCCTTCTTATCACCTCCCTATCTCCTACTAGTATGGAACACTCTTGATTTTAAAAATATTATATTTAGCATTAATTTTATTAAAAATAAATAATTTTAATCTATGTATAAATCAATTACAAAAAAATAAGTTTTTAAACAAAATTAATTTATTTTTAATAACAGACTATGAACAAAATATAATAATATTTCTTTTCTAAGTATGTTGTACAATGCGTAATTTGTTTACAATAAAACTTAATAATAGTTGATATTTAATTTATTAATTAATTCAGACAATTTAAATCATCAATCCATATAACAAGTCAAAGATCAACCAACACAATTCAGGTCAAGATAAGAATCGAACTAACGAATAATATTCAAATATAAGTTATAGAGAAGTACAATTACATTTATTAACATATAATTAATTCAGATAATTCAAGTCAACAAATCATATCATAATTTAAAATCAACCAACACAATTCAGGTCAAGCAATAATCTAATTAATGGATAATATTCAAATATAAGTTATAAAAAAGTTTGATTACTTTTTATGAATATGATATGATTCACGACTCGATACTTGACGATGTTCTCTGAATTCACCGCGATGTCTCCAATTCTGAGCATGAACCGTGACTCCTATTTAAATTGCATCAATATTAATTAATATAATTTAGTTTCATTTAATTGAAAACCAAATTATCACGAATATTCCTTTCTTTTCTTCATGAATTTTAGTCGATAAAACATGTCTTCCGACCATTCTCTTATTTCCTTGATACTCGGTTCACAATAAAGCTCCACAGGCCACAGCCCACAGCGCTGTTTTTTTTTTCATTTAAGTATTTAGTAACTCCATTGACCTGACAAGGATATTCTAGAAATTTTACTAAAAAGCTCTCTCTCAAGTGCACTATACACGTGAGCCTCTGATCAAATGAACAAGTCATCGTATAAAATTTCGAACTTAAATTAGATATATCTCATATCTCATATATAGGAGACCTATGACCCTGATTCATAATCCAAGATAATTCTCAAATCAACAGACCGTGAGCGACTGAGTATCCATATTTTTTACTTTTGCAAAACAATCCCGAAGTTATCAAAATAAATAACTTGTAACGTATTATTCTAGCTGTCAAGCAACAAATTTGTTCTTTATGAACTTGGTCTTTTATGAACTCCACCCTTTATAAATAGTTGTCAAGCAACAAATTTGTTCTTTATGAACTTGGTCTTTTATGAACTCCACCCTTTATAAATAGTTGTCAAGCAACAAATTATTCTTATCCAAAATAGTAATACATTAAGTACCAGAAATCTTTCTAGTTGCCACATAGACCGCCAAAACACATTACAGAACGTTGACGAACTGACAAATTAAGGTACAAATCCTAGCATGGACTCTTAAAATGTAAAAGTATACTCCAATCATGTTTATCTATTTATTAAGCTCAATTGCCCATGTATTGGCAAAGACATGGGTAGTATTCAAGCTGGAGAAACCAGCCTTCTTCGACATGGCTTTGAACTCATTCCGCATCCTCTGTTTGCCACCAGGTGTTTGCAACAGCATGACGAGGTCCACATCAAAGACACCTTGTGACTCGGGTGTTGTCGCCGGGTTAACTGGAAGGATCGATGTGCTCAACTATGATCACTTTCCCATTGTCTGGTAGGGCTTTGTAGCAGTTGTTCAGAATTATCACACAATGCTCGGCGCTCCAAGCATGCAGAGTATACTGAAACATGATGTGTTACATTTTGAAATGAATTGATTTGTGTTGTTAAATTTTCTTTCAGAGATGACATCTATTGAAAACAAACATTACCTATATCTAGTCTTAAATACTAGTTTGTAGGATATGCTTTTAATAAATACTTTTCTTCTAATTAATTTGTGTTATATTTGTGACCCAAATTGTTTTTGGGCCCAATAGGCTATGTTTTGTATCTATAATAAACTAGAAAGAAATATAAAAAAAAAAAAAAAACTTACGACATTTCACTCTGATCGCTGATGCTCTCTTCCCTTCTCTGACCGACATCTTTCTCAAACTCTAACAATCTGGTATCAGAACTGATCGGCTACATCTTCCTGATCGCTGCTTGATTTTTCGAAATCACTCTGTCTTTCCGCTACAGTGGCGTGTGCGATTTCTCCATGTGAGCCGTGATTGTGCACTCCATTTCCATCGCTAGGCCTTTCTGTGAGCCGCGATTGTAGACAGGAGCGGACTTCATTTATTTCCTCTTGTGCACCGCGCTTTTCCTTCTCTTATCTGGACCGTGCAAAGACCGGTGGCTCATATTTCATTTGCTTTGGTAAGCAGCGAACAATCTTCAAACTAATTTTGCCTTTGTGTGGACCGCACATACACCACCTATCTCCAATTTTCTTTACCTGCTGAGCCGCGTGTGCACCCTTCTAATTTCAATTTATTGTAGGCCAGGCGAGGACCAGGACTAGGTCCTTTATTAAATTCCTAAGTTTTTGTTTCAAGCTGAAACGGGAAGATTAATTACTTTGGAACTTTCTAATTTGACTGAGTTGAAGATTTAGTTAATTGTTTGGAGGATTTGTTAATTAGTATTTGTGAAATTTTAGATGGAGATATCGGAAATTCAGTATTGAGAAGTATGATGGAAAGACGAGTTTTACACTTTGACAAGTACAAATGACTGCTAATTTATCTAGTTTTGGGATCAAAGATGTCATATATGGTAGAGACAAATTAATTGAGGTCATTACGGATAAGAAGTGACAAGATATGAATGACAAGACACTTTCTACTATTCAATTGTGTTTGAATAATGCAACACTACAAGAGATTCTATTGAAGAAAATAGTTAAAGGTTTGTAGGAAAAATTAGATAGTATTTACATGAAGAAGTCTCTAACCAATCGATTGTGGTTAAAATTGCATCTCTACACTCTCCGCATGGATGAGGGTACGTCTCTTAGTGACCATTTTACGGAATTTACTTCAATCTTGAATGATTTGGATAAGTTGGGTGTGAAGGTAGATGATAACGATAAGGTTTTGTTATTATTGTGTTCATTATCCGCATCATATAAGGTCTTTAGAGATATGATGATGTCTAGTAGAGAGAAAATTATCTTTGGAGATGTGAAAAGTAACTTACAAGCTAAGTTACATTTGGATAATCTCAAAATACGAACACTAAATAATAATAATCATGATTCAGAGTCTGGTATACACTGACCCAACTAGATCAAACGTGAATAGGATACTCGCCAATTTAATTTATTTCGACCCTATAGGTTCTCGAGAATTTATCTTGACGAGCCGACAAACGAGTCCACTCAGGATGAGACGGCTGACGAGATCATGAGCGTCACCGGAGACTAAGCAAATTGACGCTACCGACCTGATCAAATTACTCTCAAGTACGGTTTCCTGGGATTTGATTTCCTTTCTTCAGAATTAGGAAACCCAAATCGAAAATAAATGTTTTTAAAATAAATCTGAACTGCGGTATTTTCTGACCAAACATTATTTAGAGACCCGAATTGAACTATCATATGCATTCAGTACTTGACCAGCATATTCGAGAAGAACCCTTTTGAAGAATGTTCGGATCAGGGTAGGTTTAAGAAGAAAATCTTGAAAGATTTAGGCTCGTTCGAAGTCAAGACACAAGAATCTCATGTGTCATTATTGTAAGAAGAAGGGACATATCAAGACCAATTATTTTAAGTTGAAAAATAAGCAAAAGGCGAATAAAAGTGTTGCTTCGAAGGAGGCCAATGTTGTCGATGGTGATATGATTGACACTCTTTGTGTTGTTGATGGTAGTGTCAATGATGAGAATTCTTAAATTTAGATATAGGTGTCTCTCAACATATGACTCCAAATAAAGATTGGTTTGAGACATACGAGCCGTTTAATGATAAGGTACTCATGGATAATAGCAATTTGTGCAAAGTTACCGGTGTTGGAACAATAAAAATTAAATTTCATGATGATAAGATTCGAAGATTGACGAATATGAAATATATACCCAACTTATCAAAGAACTTGATCTCATTAGAGTCTCTTGAGGAAAAATGATATAAATTTCAAAGTGAAGGTGGAGTCTACGAGTTTCTAAAGGGGCTCTTACTATCATGAAGGCAAATAGAGTTGGAACTCTCTACTTCTTGTAAGGTTCCATGGTCACGTGTTCGACTATCATTGTGGGTCCTACCTCGGATGATAATGTTATAGGATTATGGTATATGGGGGTTGGAGCACATGAGTGAGCGAAGAATGACCATCTTGAACAAGAGGGGTTTGTTGTATGACCAATGCACAAATAATTTAGAATTTTATGAATATTATGTGTTTAGCAAGTAAAAGAGATTAAACTTCTCGACGACCATCCATTCGGCCAAGAAAACATTGGATTACATCCATTCGGATCTTTGGGGACCCTTTCAAGTATCATCTAAAGCTAATGGTTCTCGTTACATACTCACTTTTATTGATGATTTTTCAACAAACATCTAGATTTATTTGTTGAAAGAGAAGAGTCAAGTATTTAAAAACTTTAAAGAATGGAAAAACCCTTTTGAAGAAACAAACGGGAAAAAAAAGTGAAGAGGTTGAGAACCGACAATGGTTTAGAATTTTTCAATCGACAATTTAATGAATTTTATAAGACCAAAGGAACTGTTCAGCATAAAATGGTTGTGCACACTCCACAACAAAATGGCTCGATGCATATTATTCAATGCGGGTTTGGGTAAGGAGTTTTAGGCGGAGGCCATGAGCACCACATGCTATTTGATGAGCCATTCTCCTACCACTTTCATTGAGTGCAAGACACCTGAGAAGGCATGATTGGGTAAGCCGACCAATTATTCAAACTTAAAGGTATTTGGTTATCCTACTTATGCACATGTGAATGAAGAAAAATTAGAGCCAAGAGCAAAGAAGTGTGTCTTTGTTGGATATCTCATGAATGTAAAGGGATACAAGTTGTGGTGTCCTAGTTCGTCCAAATTTCTCATCTTAAGAGATGTCACATTTGATGAATTGGTCGTGTTGAAGACACAAGGTGGTGCACCCGAGCCGGCTAGTAAGGAGAATGAGAAAGTCAAGAAAAAAGTTGGTGTTTGAGATCTCGGTCTCGTATGATGAAGAAGAGCGAATCATACCACAAGAAAACGCTGATTTAGAAGAAGAAGATCAAACTTATTCCTTAGCTAGGAGCTGACCTAGAAGGGATTTCCTGACTTTGCTTATTATTTGGCTATTACCGAAGAGGTGAAGTATAGTGAGCTTTCATTCTACAAAGAAGTAATTTCATCCAAAGATGCGACGAATTGGGTTACCGTCATGAATAAGGAAATTCATTCTTTGAAGAGAAATCAATCTTGGACACTTGTGAAATCACCAAATGATAAGAAAATTATTGGATACAAGTGGGTGTTCAAGAGGAAAAAATGATAGCTCAAATTCGAAAGCATTCCGATACAAGACAAGCCTTGTGACTAAAGGTTATAGTCAAGTACAAGGAGTGAACTTCAATGATGTGTTCTCACCCGTTGTGAAGCATATCTCTATTCAGATTTTGCTCTCTTTAGTTGTGATAAAGGATTTAGAATTAGAGCAATTAGATATTAAAATCGCCTTCTTGTATGATGATTTGGAGGAGCAAATTTACATAAAATAACCGAAGGATTTTGAAATTATAGGAAATAAGGATCATGTGTGTTTGTTAAAGAAATCCCTTTATGACCTCAAACAATCACCTCGGTAATGATACAAGAAGTTTGACTCTTTCATATTTAGTATCAATTTCTCTCGTTCTAATTATAATAGTTGTGTTTATTTTAAGAAATTAGATGGTGGCGATTTTATCTACTTATTGCTTTATGTGGATGATATATTGATTGTGGTCACCAATATGAGAGAAATTAAGAAGTTAAAAGAGCAACTTAGCTCGGCATTTGAGTTGAAAGATTTGGGGGCTGCGAAGAACATTCTTACTATGGAGATCATAAGGGATTGGCCCAATTGAAAACTTTATCTTTCACAAAGGAGCTTTGCCAAGAAGATTCTTTGTCGTTTTGACATGGAGAAAGTTAAAATTGTTTCAACTCCTCTCGCGACATATTTCAAACTTTCGGCCACTTTGAATCTGAAATCTAATAGTGTAATGAGTTATATGGAGAAAGTTTCATATTCTAGTGCGGTCGGTAGCCTCATTTACTTGATGGTGTGCACTTGACCCGACATTGCTCAAGTCGTTAGTGTGGTAAGTAGGTATCTTTCTTTTTTCGAAAAAGGACATTAGGAAACGGTAAAGTAGATTTTTCACTATTTAAAAGGTAAAATTGATGCTCATTTGGACTTTGGGAAAGAAAATGAAGCACTAACAGGTTATGTCGTTTCAGATTTTGAAAGTGATCTTGATAGGAGGAAATCTTTGATGGGGTACTTCTTTATCCTTGGTGAGTGTGCAATTAGTTGGAAGTCTCAACTTCAACCAACTGTTGCACTCTCATGTATCGAAGCCGAATACATGATAATTACGGAGGTAATTTATTAAAGAGGCTATTTGGCTCAAGACATTTGTTGGTGAATTATGTTCTTTTATTTGTCCCATTGTGGTGTTTTACGATAATTAAAATGTGGTTCATTTAACAAATGACCGTATGCATTATGAGAGGATCAAGTATATTGATATTCGTTATCATTTTGTGCGAGATGTAGTCTCAAAAGGTAAGGTTCTTATGAAAAAGATTGGTACGGAGAAGAATCTAGCGGATATGCTCCCGAAGCCTTTTCTAATTGTAAAGTTTAAATTTTATATTGTTGGAATTAATTATTATTAATTATAACATGTATGGGCTTATATGTAATAAATATATATTATATAATGGACTGTCAAATTATACTCATAATGAAGTGATCAAATTCTATATCGGGTTTATTATATGTCATGAGAAGTGGGCCCTTTAATGTGTAGAATGTGTATTATTGACTTTATGATTTAGTGATGGTCTGAATTATATAAAGTCTGATAATAATACAATTATGCTATTGGTCCCTAGAGAACACAACTATAGACAACTTTCTCATTAAGAGAGAATCTGGATCCAATATGGATCCATTAAGACATAACTGCACTCAGTTATATGGACGTCCATATATATACAGGGATACTGTTGGTTTTGAAACGATTCTAATTTTTCCCCACTTTCTACCACCCTTTCGTTTCCCAACAGATCCATCTCTCTCTTAACACAGTTCCAGAAGAGAAAAAACTGTCGACGCCGGTCCTCTCAATCACTCCATCGGATTAGAGGAAGATCGCTAGAAGGCTAAAGGAATCTGGTGATCAACGGGGTTGTGTCTCTTTGGAAGACCGACAGCATGGATCAAGGTAATATAATGTATGTTTGGGGTTTACTAGAGGATCATGGACATACAGTAGAGTTTTAACAATTAGTATCAGAGCCTACTCTAGTTGAACTGTTAAGATCTAATGACTGATTCGAAAATTTCTCAGAAATTCGTATTTCTATAATTGGATCTGTTCTTTTAATCAAATAGTTTATGAATAGTTCGGAAATTTATAGATCTGTTTGTTAGATATAAAATTTTCATAAATTTAAATCAAGATTGACAATCGATTTCAAAAATCAAGTTTATTAGTTTTTCAAAATCCAGAAATATTTCAGAAACTGATTGGTCAACACAGTAGTTTTCGAATTGTATATGATTGATTGTTCTATTACATGATTCTATTAAGAAAATGTGAATTTTTGTTCTGTATTCCTCTGCGGTTATTTTTGAATCATATCAAGATCAAATATTGTCGGTTATGTGAACGGGACCTCCGCAATTAGGAAGCTTGTTCTGTATTTTCATGCCTATCTCTTTTTTGCAGAAGGATTATGAGATAGTATGACATTGTTGCCTTGTGTGAAACTTATATTGCATGAATAATTTATGCGTGTAAGCGGTCTAAGGTGCTAATTAATTATTTTTATTTTGGTGGCTTGTATGTCACATAATATATGTATCATCCTTAGTATTTGTATAATTTTTATTTATTATTAGGATAGTAATTTGGTAAGAATGAGAGATTTACATTAAGAACAGAATTATGATTTTATGAAGAGGATTCTTACGAAGGAGATCATCATGTTTTGGGTCATACTATCTCGCTTATGAATTGATTATGTTAGTTATTGTTTATTCAGTATTGATTGCATGAACCCATGAATTGATATTTAGGTTAAGCCAACATATTTGAGAAATTTATTCGGATAATGTTAAATCATTATGAAGGCTTCAGATAAAATACATTTTTTGAAATAATTAACAAACATATTATCTTACCAAAGTAAGCTCTCATATTGGCGTTAATTATTTTTCAAGACTTATATACGGAGGATATACATATAATATTTGATTTTTGGACTGTCCCAAAGAAAAGACAACAATCACTTATTATATGTAAATAAATTGTAGTAATATATAGGTAATGGTCAGGAAGTTTTAGATGTGATTAGTTGATTGACCCAAAGGAAGGTTGACTAATTGACATCAAATGGACTGTTATATATCATTATTACGCCTAATTATCTTAGAATAATAATTGATTCCAAAGAACACTTATTATTTAAAGATACTTAGTTGATTTAATATTATAATTCAGACATTTAATTCGTTATATTGCATGTATTTTTCAGCAAAGATTACTGAGCTTACTGCCGGCATCAATAGCATTCCGATGCTGACGGGTTCTAATTACAAGGAATGAAAAAATACCTTAGAGATTATTCTTGGGTGTCTTGACCTAGACATAGCGTTACAACAGGCTAAACCACATGTACCTGCTGCAAATAGTCCTGACAATGTTCAGAATGCGCATGCAAGGTGGATGAGGTCAAATCGCTTGTGTGTCTTAAGGTCATGCAAAGGACAATTCCTGAAAGTTTTAGGGGACATGTTTCTGATCCCACTCTATCCTTGGACTATCTTAAGGAACTTGAGCAGAGGTTTGTTAGGAATGAGAAGGCTGAAATAGGCATTCTGTTAAACAAACTCTGCACAATGAAGTACAATGGCAGAAGTAATGTCAGGGAGCACATTCTTGAAATGATGAATACCGCTTCAAAATTGAAGGCACATAAACTGAACATATTGGAATATATGTTAGTCTATCTGTCTCTCAACTCTCTTCCCACTTCTTTTGGGTAGTTCAAGGTGAGCTACAACTGTCAGAAAGAATCATGGACAGTCAATGAACTCATCTCGCACTGTGTTCAAGAGGAAGAGCGTTTGAAGACGGACAAGAGCGAGAGTACAAACATTGCTTCCACATCTAAAGGAAAAAGAAAAACAGAAACATAAAATCAATTCAGATGTTGCGACTATAAGTTCGCAGAAGAAACCCACTAAGGATAAGAAATCGGTTATCAAGACAGAGCCGGATAAGGAAAAGAAAGGGTGTTTTTTTATGAATCAGAAGGGCACATGAAGAAAAATTATACCAATTATCATGCATGGCGTGCAAAGAAAGGTAATTTTTCTCTTATTTTTGAAGAAGTTAATTCAGTTTCAGTTTCAATAGACACATGGTGGATAGATTCGGGTGCAACCACTCACATATCTGTGTCTATGCAGGGTCGCCGAAATAACCGTAAGCCAAGAGATGGTGAAAGATACATCTATGTAGGCGATGATAATAAGGCAGAAGTTGAAGCCATAGGGCATTTTAGATTACTTTTGAAAACTGATTTATATTTGGATTTGTATGATACTTTTGTTGTGCCGTCTTTTAGACGGAACTTAATTTCTATTTCTACGTTGGACAAATTAGGTTTTTCTTGTTCATTTGGAGATGGAAAGTTTGATTTGTATCGACACTCCAATATGGTTGCTTCTGGTTTTCTGTCTGTTATGGATAATCTTTATACTTTAGATACTATTGCTTTCTATAATCTTCAATGATGTGTTCTCACCCATTGTGAAGCATATCTCTATTCAAATTTTGTTCTCTTTAGTTGCAATAAAGAATTTAGAGTTGGAGCAATTAGATGTTAAAATCGCCTTCTTGTATGATGATTTGGAGGAGCAAATTTACATAAAATAACCGAAGGATTTTGAAATTATAGGAAATGAGGATCATGTGTGTTTGTTAAAGAAATCACTTTATGGCCTCAAACAAACACCTCGGCAATGATACAAGAAGTTTGACTCTTTCATATTTAGTATCAATTTCTCTCGTTCCAATTATAATAGTTGTGTTTATTTTAAGAAATTAGATGGTGGCGATTTTATCTACTTATTGCTTTATGTGGATGATATATTGATTGCGGCCACCAATATGAGAGAAATTAAAAGGTTGAAAGAGCAACTTAGCTTGACATTTGAGTTGAAAGATTTAGAGGCTGCGAAGAACATTCTTGATATGGAGATCATAAGGGATCGGCCCAATCGAAAACTTTATCTTTCACAAAGGAGCTTTGCCAAGAAGATTCTTCGTTGATTTGACATGGAGAAAGTTAAAATTGTTTCAACTCCTCTCGCGGCACATTTCAAACTTTCGGCCGCTTTGAGTCTGAAATCTGACAGTCAAATGAGTTATATGGAGAAAGTTTCATATTCTAGTGTAGTTGGTAGCCTCATTTACTTGATGGTGTGCACTTGACCCGACATTGCTCAAGCCGTTAGTGTGGTAAGTAGGTATCTTTCTTGTTCCGAAAAAGGACATTGAAAAATGGTAAAGTAGATTTTTCACTATTTAAAAGGTACAATTGATGCTCATTTGGAGTTTGGGAAAGAAAATGAAGCACTAACGGGTTATGTTGTTTTAGATTTTGAAAGTGATCTTGATAGGAGGAAATCTTTGATGGGGTACATCTTTATCCTTGGTGAGTGTGTAATTAGTTGGAAGTCTCAACTTCAACCAACCGTTGCACTCTCAAATATAGGGCTGCACAGAAAATTTCGAACCCGACTCGAGCTCGAGTCATTTTGACTCGAGCTAATATGACTCGAGCTATTATGATCGATAGATTTTGAGCTGAGTTCGAGTTTAGTATGACTCGCTCGAAACTCGACTCGGTAGCTCGTTAACATAGGGTATATAAAAAAAAAGTTCGCTAGACTTGCAAGTAGTAGCCCCTTGAGCCTCTTGAGTTTTTCATTTCGCAATTCAGCTTTATATTTGATTAATCTAGTAATTCGGTTTGCTAGTAAAAAATTTATCGATTTTATGTGAAATGAGCTATTTTCACAAGTCATGAGCCGTTCGAGCTAGCTCGAGCCAACTCGAGCCAGTTCGAGTTGAGTTCGAGACAGGTTTTCAGCTCGATAGTGATGCGTATAGCTCGACTCGACTCGACTCGTTACGTCGTGAGCTGAGTTCGAGTTAGCCTTGACTCGCTCAAACTCGGCTCGTATGCAGCCCTACTCAAATATCAAAGCCGAATACATGATAATTACGGAGGTAATTTATTAAAGAGGCTATTTGGCTCAAGACATTTTTTGGTGAATTATGTTCTTTTATTGGTCCCATTGTGGTGTTTTACGATAATTAAAATGTGGTTCATTTAATAAATGACCGTATGCATTATGAGAGGATCAAATATATTGATATCCGTTATCATTTTGTGCGAGATGTAGTCTCGAAAGGTAAGGTTCTTATGAAAAAGATGGGTACAGAGAAGAATCTAGCGGATATGCTCACAAACCCTTTTCCAATTGCAAAATTTAAATTTTAGACAAGTTCGGTGTCAGTTTATTTCTAGCTTTATATTAGACTTATGTTTTTATTCTTTGTTGTTATTTTGGTGTTAGCCTTGTGCTAGTTTGGTGCTAGTTTTTGCTAGTCATAATGTTTAGTTTAGTTTATCATTATGTTAGTTTTAGTTCGGACGTAATTTTAATCTTAAGATGGAGATTATTATATTTGTGACACAAATTGTTTTTGTGCCTAATAAGTCATATTTTGTATCTACTATATGTAATAATAGACTAGATTTAAAAAAAAAATCTTACAACATTTCACTCTGATCGCTGATGCTCTCTTCCCTTCTCTGACCGATACCCCTCTCAAACCCTAACAATTTGACTGAAGGGTTAAACCTTTAAGATTTAAAGATGAAAATTGTTAGGTTTTGAGAGGAAATATTCACATCAAGGGCATAAACCTTTAAGATTTAAGATTTAAAGATCAAAATTTATGCCCTTAATTGGAGGTGATTATTTCCAGAGTATCACCTGTACCGCCACTAACATCAACAGGTATCTTGACATTATCAAATCCTCGGTAGAACTCAATCAGCTTCTTGGTGATAATGACAGTCTGACTTCTCATTCCCTCATTAAACAACTGATTGCATCTGGCATCCTTTCCATAGTACTGGAATGATGTCATGCCATATGCCTTGTTGAAAGGGATGCCACCTTCTAGCACTGCATCTTTCATGTGGTACCTAATGGTGAAGCTTTAAGTAAATAAATACCATGCCAGTTACTCATGTGCTGCGAAATTTAGAGATTGCTCAGCCTATTAGCAACAGACACTACAGGAAAACAAGTTTTTCGCATCGGCCAATACTTATTGGCATCGGCTTTTAACTTTCGCATCGGCTTTTTAAAACATTCACATCGGCGGAGTATTTTCGTATCGGCCCTGCTGATGTTAAAAATAATTTGCATCGGCATAGCCCATGCCAAATATATTTATTAAGATCGAATTTGCCGATGCAAATGTATTCATATGATATATCTTCATGTGCATCGGCATGGCCAAGACAAAATAAAATATTACAATCGGGCCAATGGATGTCAATGATTTTCTATTATATTTTGTCAAAATATTAACATTAATAACATTTTTCTTAAATATTATTAATGAAGTACATTTTATTCCAAAAAATATATTTGTTTTATAATCCTAAAATACTATTTTTTTATTTATTAAAATCAATCGGTCTCACACGCAGTAACAAATGAAAACTGAATATGCACGCAAATGAAATTCCAAACTGAGTTCTAGTTTTTTGTTTTACTTTAATTAATAGGAATGGAGTTGGCGGTTTTGGTTAGTGCATATTTAAAATTGCTTTACAATTATGCTGTTGTTTTGTGCATCATTATATTTAATAGGCATATATAATAATTATTATAATCAGAAAACATTAACAATCATATATTAATAAAAAATTAACACAATATATATGCACTGAATCAACGCTATCAGTAAATATGCCTTTATTATGCTGCATGGACCCAATTTTAGACTTTCAGATTAAAATATCAACCGATTTAGGGACAATGTTGGCTGCCCAAATTTCGCTCTCTTTCTCCATTTGCCGACTGACAATCTCTCTAGGGTTAGTCCGCCCTCTCTTTCTCTCACTCTTAACGACGTCTCTCGATCTCGCCTCTCCCACAATCCTAGACCCTGATCCCTCCTTTGAAGGGCCTAGCCCTTCCAGTCAGAACCTAGGTCCATATCTCGCCTCTTTTCGTCTGAGAGCACCACGCGCTTGGTCGGAAACCCTAGGCCCCGATCTCGCTTTTGAAGAACCCGATCCTTCTTTGAGCAGTAACTCGAGTTCTTCTGACGAAGGCAGGGAGAGGTTGAGGCGGAGGTGGAAATCTGGGTGAGGTCTGTAATGAAGTTCTCTATGTCGAATTTTGCAGTGGCATGTGAGATCTTTCCAACTTTAAAGGGTTATATGTGAGGTTTTTGTAAGGGTATTTTTTTTGCATAGTATTACAATGTCCATTTATAAATTTAGTTCAATTTTGAAGTATTTTTCTCAGTTACACATTTGTTCTTGTGTATTAAGCCAATACACATCATCCCCTTAATAAGGAGAATTGTATTAAATCCTATCTATATTCTGAACTATTTCTTTTTTTTACTCTTGTTAACAGAGGAATATTACTAGCAATAGATGTCATCACCACATCATAATCGGGTAAGTTCTTTTCAACTCAATATTTCTCCTGCTAGTAAACACTATTGGATTAATTTGTATATTTTTTGTTTTCTTAATAGATTTTTTACTTCATTGGATTTTGTTTCTTTTACATTGAGTCTTTAGTTAGCATATGGGTCATTCAGAGGAAGTGGAAAGGCAGCTCATATGAGGCAAATCGATAAGTACTAACACATGACAGTTTCAATATACTGAATTTATTTTTGCAGTATATATGTACATTTGTCCCTTCTGCTACCCATCATTATTCACTGACAAATTCTCATATGAAAAATCATGGGTGACTTTCAGCAAATAGCAACTAAAGGGTGTTTCTTTCTCATCAGTTTGTTAATCACCATGAGTATCATTGTGAGGTTAGTATTCAATTAAATTTGCTCTTTTTCTCCCTCTAGATGACCTCTTTTTAATGTTGATGTAACCTAGATTTACTGACTTGTTTCTACATGATCTTGAAACTGTAGCAGATATTCTAAAGAAGCTTCTCTTTAGTTCAAAGGTACCATTTGTTTCTGAACTTAGGGCATGTCTGGCACTTGTGCATTTCTAATCAGTTAACTTCAATCTTTATTGTTTGCTATTTTATGAAATGAGATGCCTTTTGAGCTATTGGCACTTTGTCTCGCTTTATTTAGTTGTTTATTTTGGTCAATTAACATATTTTTGGTCACATTGTCTTGCTTTATTTAGTTGTTTATTTTATTTTGTATTACTAATTCATATTTATTTTTCATTATGTTAGTTTGATAGTAATGTGTTTATCTCAAGATGGAATTAATTATATTTGTGACCAAATTAGTTTTTGTTTGTAATGAGTCATATTTTGTATCTACTATTTTGTATAGAGATTCACTATGGTGTTAAATATTTTATAGCAAGTGAAGAATTTTACAACATTTCAATTTAGATTGTATTTATTTGGTTTTCTGTTATTGTTGTAGACTTTATGCTATGTTTTAAATTAAATCTTTGTATTATAATTGTTGTTCTTGTGTATTGTATATTGTTATAATTAAATTTAATGAATCTAAATCATAAAAAATGCCCTTAATTGACGTGATTATTTCCAGAATATCACCAAAATGTAAAAAAGGACTAACATACATCAGGTATCTTGACATTATCAAATCCTCGGTAGAATTAGCATCAACTAAATGGATGCTAAAGTCTACTTTCATTCCTCATTAAACAACAAGATATTTTTCTGGCATCCTTTCCATGTTAAAATATGTCATGCTATATATAAACCTTGTTGAAAGGGATGCCACCTTCTAGCACTGACTATCTAATGCGGTACCTAATGGTGAAGCTTTAAGTAAATAAATACCATGCCAGTTAAACACCTATAACATCAAGTGCTGATGCAAATTACTTTTTTAGAGATTGCTCAGCCTATTAGCAACAGAAAAAGGCATTAATTTATCTCTATTCATCTATTCAGTATAATATCCTTTTTCTGAGGTTGACGGAATGCGCATAGAGAACCTTGTCTTGGCTGCTAAATTAGTTATGCAGATTTTAAGAAAGAAAAAGCAATTAAAATGGAAATTAAGTACCAACTCTCCATGAGAACCTTGTCTTGGTTCATGAGAATTAAAGATGCCATCGAGACACCCTCGTCATTCTTTGTTAGCCACTTGCACACTGGTGCCGGCCCGTAATGCCAGGTCAGCTGTTTGCCATCATCTTCTATCTCTGCCGTGCTTGTTACTATGTTGTACGCTGCCAGAAGCCTCAATATTCTATCAAGCTTCAAGGCTGCCTGAGAATATATGAACGAAATGTGATCGTTCCATTTATGTTATTAATTTAGCATGTAGCCGAGCCGATGCTCTTTAATTTTAAAGATCAAACTCTATTTCTAGATTAAATATATATATTAGTTCTCTATTGCTTCTATATATATATGTGTGTGTGAGAGAGAGAGAGAGAGAAAGAGTGTAGATATATATTATCTTTCCAAAATTTAATCAGTTAGTTAAGTCTTCGTATTTTTCATCATATATTATTTTTCCTCAATTAAAGGTGCTTCCTTAACATATTTTAAGTTCTTGTATATTTACAAAGAGAAGAGGAGTTACTCTGGTATATTGAAACTCAGATTTAAACTCAAGTTGATGCTGGTGGATTATGTATATTAAGAAACTCAGTTTGAAGATGGAATTGTACTCCGCCTCTTCCTTTGACCTCTCTTAATCCCAAGTGACTCGACAAATCTTCTCTTTCTAAAGAAAAGCTTCAATCGGTGAAAGGTACTCAAAAGAATCCTGCTCTTTCCCTGCCTGATTAGAGCAAATTACTTTTCTTTATTCGATCTGTTATCTTTATTCCTCTAGAAAGTCGTATTATAGCTTTAGTTTCAAACTATAGGAAGTAGTATTGTGCACTTCATATTCCAAAAAAACGATTTAACAAGGGGTTTTCTGAGGAAGCTTGCTTTGTTGGTAGGTTGAAATTAGGTTTTGTAGTTGCCTTCTTTTAAGTGCATATCCGAGCATTCCTTATTATGCTAAATTTCGTACTATTTTGCAATCTATCTATAATTTTCTCTTATTTTTAAATTTTCAGATATTCTCCAAAACCATATTTAGTGCTGTTGAAGCATTTCAATTCCAAATTACAAAACTGGTGCAGAGAAGGAAGGAATTAACAATCTTTTCTAATTAGAATGAAATAATTTGGAATCACTACTGACAATAGCAATCGCGGCTCTCATTGAGTGTTGCAGTATACATACAAGGATGGCAATGACATTTTTTTCATGGATATGGTACTCCATTTTTGTTCTTTCACTTTTATTGATTACTTTTGTTGTTCTGTCGGATTCTTATGTCAGTGATTTATTCACAATTAAAATGTGTATAACACAGAATTTTTTTGAAGAAATAAGGTTGAATGTGAAGGATGTAGGCGACAGAAGGATGTGGCTCAAAGAAGGTGCTGACTGCAGTGTTCCGTTTTGGAATGGAAATTTACAGGTGTTCTTTTCATTTCATTCCTTCTTTTTCTCTGTGTCCCATGTGTGTGTGTGAGAGAGAGAGAATTAGAGTTTACCATTTTTATTAGGCAGACAAGCTCTATTAGAAACCTTTTTTTTTTCTTTATAAAACTTGAAGAATACTAAGTGTGTTTCTCAAATTACAGGTAATTGATTTTGACCTCCCACAAATGTTGCATTACAGGTTATAGATGTTGATGCTCCTGTTGGAAGCGATGTCAGAGGATGTATATATTTCTCTACTACATACTTGTTATTTAATTTTTGTTTATTTACTTATTATTATTTACTATTTGTTTATTTGTATTGTTTTCATGGTAAATAGTTAACTTGCCTAACAGAAAGCAATACCAAAAGAGTGTCATTGTACGGCTATGAGTACTATTGTTGGTGTCATTGTTGAAGACTTGAATTGCTATTTTATTGCCATACCATTAATATTATACCAGTAGCAGATCTGACCAGAGTAAACCACTATATTGTATTTCGAGAATGCTTTAGATTTGACAATAACACCCAGTTTAGTAGTTGTTGGATCATGACAGATCATTGCTGCCTCAATGAGGGAGCATCGATAAGCGCCCAAGTGCAAAATACTTCGAGATCTTGTACAAGTTGCGTGGGGATGGGATCATGGGAAGAACATGGTGTTAGTGCAAGGGGACAGAAGGCACTGAGTGGATGGTTCAGCCAGTGCTTGTATAATTTCTGTTAGGGCGCCTTCAATGATTTTGTTTTAACTTCAGAGATTTATTACAATTCAACTATTATTTCATTATGTACATTTTTTCACGAAGGAGATGGAAATCTACTCTTGAGTAAATTTGAATGGGCCATTCATTCTTTCATTTGCTCTCTTTTCATTGAAATCATAGAAGGTATTAAATTAATTAATTTGAGTCCGCGTAAGAGCAGATACATGTATGGTCAATAAAAGAGGTCGTCGTCGGCCTTTAAATATGCTTTCTTGTCCAACAAATCAGTAAAAGAAATGGTGGCATCATGAGGCTTTTATAAGTTTGTATATAGCACTAAATGATATAGAGCATAATTATTGATTGTAGTTAAAAATTAAATTATTATATATAATGATTCGCGTAAAAGCGGATACAACTACTAGTAGTATTTATTATAAATGTTTTCTTAAAGAAACTGTTATTTTTTAAATAAATTTGTAATTCATATTTTTATAATTTTTAAGAGTTTTATTTTATATTTAATTATTTTATTTAAAAATTATAAATATCATTTATAAAAGCAAGAATAATTAATACAATCATTCATTTAATATCTGAGAATTGTTTATAAAGACCAAGAGCATTTAAAAAAAACGGTATGTTGAAAAAAAATCTGCGCATTAAAGAAAATACATATACTAGTACTCTTTTTTTTTTTGGAAAAAAGTGACTATAGAAGTCACTGGTTTCATTGAAACCATAGAGGAGAACAAAGTTGGAAGAAATCAAGTACTAAACAGCTAGTACTCGATCCTTCAAATGTATCAATATAAAAAACAGAAATATATCTTAAAACAGACCTAAGAAACACTAGTAACTGAGATACTAAAAAAATACCAACAATCTAAGTTTTAACCCTAAGATCACAACAACCTAAGTTTTAACTCAAACATAGAAGTTTATCAATACAAAATATAGGATACAACTTTCAACAGCAAGAAACCCATATCATTCAAACAAACAAATTTTTATTGTTGTCCCTAGGCTTCATCCACACAGACGAAGAGGCACCTCTTCCGCTGTCAAAACCTCCTCTATAATGGCCTCTACCTGCATTGGAAGATCTTCCACCTCTAAAGCAGTATTAGAGACAATTTAAGCAACTGAGATGCATTTCTCGCTTTACATCAAAAAGTAGCAAGATTAATTATTTTCAGACCTAAGGATCTAAAAGAAGAAGGATGAGCATTATTAAAAATAACATTATTTATATCCAACCAAATTGCCCAACAAACAGCCCCTCTTATTAATTCAATCAAAATTTTATCCTTCAAGGGTATACAACTATCTATAATCCACAAATCATCTAAAGAAGTACCAGTAAAATTGAAATTGTTAAATTTTACAATCCAATTCCAAAGAATTCTAACGGTAGAGCATTGAACTAGAAGATGATCAATATCTTCATATTGACCACAAAATACACATTAGGAATTGCCATCCCAGCCTCCTTTTAGCAACTAATCTTTTGTTAAAAATTTTCTTTTCCTAACTAACCACATAAAATTTAAACTTTATAAGGAATTTTGCATTGCCAAACAATATCAAAATCAGTATTAATAATACCACTAAAATCCAACCACTCATAAAAAGAGTGAAGAGAGAAAATGCCTGAAACATGCCAACGCCAGATAGTAATATCAGATTGCAAAGGCTGTATTTGAAGAGTACCAAGTGAGCATTTAAATCATTCCATTCTAATAAATAATTGCCCACTATTTGTCTTCTAAATTGCAAATTCAAGTAACGCTGATCATAAGCCTCAGTCACAGTGATTTTAGACTTAATAGCAATAGAATAAAGTGAAGGATAGTAACAAAATAAGCACAAACTTGGAACCATCTATCTAACCAAAATAACACTGACACACCTGAACTAATTTTTTTATTAAAACCTAATTCAACTAGGTCTTTATCTCTTTGAATAACTTTTCAAAAAGGTGAAATCTTATGAGAGGCGGAGGAGTATTTAGCTGAAAGAATTTCTTTTCATCTGCCTAAAATATGCACATTCTTAAATCTAACTAATCATTTAGCTAACAAAGCAGTGTCCATTATGTTTAAATCTAATAAACCTAATCCTCCTTATTTTTTTACTTTTGCATATACAATTTCAAGCTATTAAATGATATTTTTTCTTAATAGAATTACCACCATACCAAAGGAAATATTTTCTTAATTTATCAATAGATTGTCTAACTTTCACTAAGAATCTATAGATAGACATCCAATACAAGGGGATAGTAGAAATTACTGAATTTAATAAAGTAACTCTTCCACCAATTGAAAGAAGTTTCCCCTTCCATCCTTGAAGTTTTTTTTTCAATTTTTTCAATTAAAAAATTCCATTGTTCAGTAGTTAGGTTTTTATAATGAAGTGGTACTCCTAAATATGTAATGGGTAAATGTGTCAATTTACATCCTAGACAATTAGCTAATTGGAGACCATACTCCTCAAAAATATTTAGAGGAATCATCTCACATTTATCAAAGTTATTTTTTAACTGTTACACTTAACATCTTCTTTGATTTGTCGATTTGCAAAATAATCTTGAATTTTATAATTTGTCTTGTTTAAGTTTTGTGCAGGAATTAACATGTAAATATATTAGTGCACAAGAACCAAGACTAATGATGGGACATAAGAGCTAAATCAAGACCGCATTAGGTTTAGGTTTAGTTAGACTTAAACTGGGTTAAATTGAGTTTAAACAATAGAGAAAAAATATTTCTGCCCAGTGAATCGTTATAACGATTCAGTAATCGTTATAATGGTTCATCTCAATACTCAACAATATTCTAAGACAAAAAAATATGCATAAGAACCAGAGTGTATCGTTATGTAACGATCCTATGATCGTTACAATGATTCATAAAACGTATAACAATTTGATGAATCGTTATAATGTTTCAGCTCAATTGATCCAACAACTATTTTTTCTAAACCGTTATAACGATTCGTAAACCGTTATAACGGTTCAAGCCTTAAAATAGTTTCTTCAGCTGTTTCAGAAGATCTATTTTAAAAATGATCACCTCTCTCACTGATGAATGCATGAAGAACAAGATTCATCTAGCAAAATCATTACTTCAGAGAGATTACTAGCCATATTCAAAGAGAGAGAAAAATTAAGATATTGATACACTCAATTAGCCAAATCTTTATTTAAACTCAATCTAACTTCTCTCTATTCTTCCAACTTGATCCTTCGTAATCTTCTTCTCAACTTCTTCTTGAGCTGTTGTGCTCAACTCTTTCTTGAGCTGTTGTGCTCAACTCTTTCTTGAGCTGTTGTGCTCAACTCTTTCTTGAGCTGTAGTGCTGATTATTTTTTGAGTGTGTTGTCACTTGTGTTACTGATGGGCTTGGCAGTCTATTTTTGTGTAAGGGACCAAGTTTACAAGTGTAAAAACCCTTTTTAATATATCGGCTCAACCTCAATTGTTGGAGATTGAGGGTCCCGGAGACGTAAGCATTGTTAAAACCGAACTCCGTTACATCTTGTGTTCTTGATTGATCTTTTCTTTTCTTTTCTCATATTTCTTTGATTGCTATATTTTGTGAGAATTGAATTGATTTAAATTGTATTCTGCTGCTATTACACTTGAACATTAAGCCCCAAATTGGTATATACATTTCTACCTTATGTTTTTTACATTTTTGCGTTACTTTTGACCGTTAATATCATCATCCTAGGGCTATCAAAGTTATATCATTAACCTTGAAAGATCCTCAAAAGCTATTAGTATCCATTTAAGGGTTTCAATGTATTATTCTTTAGCTTCTAAGAAGAAGAGTGTATCATCAGCAAAATGGAGATTGAGAATACCTTGAAAAGAATCTATATGTCCTAAACCTTTTAAGAAGCCTAAGGATTGAGCATTATTTAACAATTTATTGAGAACATATGATATTAAATCAAAAAAAAAATGGGGATAATGGATCACCTTGTCTAAAATTTATACAAGTTTTACTACCCTTAAGAATTTTTGTAATCCATTTAATCCATTTAGAGCCAAAACCTCTACCTTAAAGAGTTTCTAAAAGTAAATCCCAATTAACCATATCAAAAACTTTTTCAAAATCAATTTTAAACAAAACCCCTTTTGTTTTTGAAACATATACTTAATGCAAGACTTCATGGACACAAATAACATTATCCATAATCAATCTACCTTTTATATAAGTTGTTTGTGATTGATCTATTAAAGAATCCATAACCAAAGCTAGTCTATCGGCAAGGAGCTTAGTAATTATCTTAAAACTACAGTTGATTAGACTTATAGGTCTATAATTAGTAATAAGATTAGCATCTAATTTTTTTGTATAAGACATATAACTGCTAAATTTAGTTTAGAAATATCTAATTGATTATAATAGAAAGCATTAACTAGTTTACAAACATCTCTAGAAACTAAATCCCAAAAAAAATGATAGAATTAAAATGAAAAACCATCAGGACCAGGTGCTTTATTAGGATTACAAGAGAAAACTACTTTTTTAATTTCCTTTTCAGTAAAAGGTTTTTCTAAAAGATTAATCTGAGTGGAAGTAAGTTTAACAAAAGAATCCCAAAAACTGAGATGTAAGGAAATATTTCTTTCTAAAGTAGTGCCTAAGAAAGAGCAATAAAAATCAGTATTATGTTTCAACAAATTTTTTTGATCATAAACTGTAACCCCATCAATAACTAAAGAGAAAATATAACCTTTATGTTTATTATTTAAAGCTACTATATGAAAAAACTTAGTATTTGAATCTCCTTCTAAAAATCATTTTAACCTAGACCGTTGTTGCCAATATTGTTCTTCTACTAGATAAATATTATCTAATTCTATTTGATAATGTCTAAATGTATCTAATTCTTGATTATCTAAGGATATGACTTCATGAATTAATTATAATTTTTGAATTTTAGATTGATATTTAATCTTATATTTTTTCTGTTCAGCTTTTAAATTAATGGATCAACCTCTTAATTTTTTTCTAATTGAATGCAATTTCAATCTCCAATTTTCACCAATATTAGAAATAATTATACAAGCATTTCACCAAAGAATAAAGAGTTCTTTAAATCTCATTTGTTGCAACCATAATTTTTCAAACATAATTGATATTTGAGTACTAAGCTGAAATGCCTGGGAGATTAGAACTAATGGAGTATGATCTGATTGAAAAAGAGGTAAATATTTGACTAAACTATGAAGACAGTGTCTATGCCATTCTAAAGAACTAAAGAATCTGTCTAATAAGGCAAAAGAGTCTGAATGGATGGATTTAGACCATGTAAACTTTCTATCACTTAAAGGATATTTATATAGTTCTAATTTAGAAATAATAGAATTAAATTGAGAGCTAATTGAAAAATCAAAAGTTTTTCCAATTTTCTCATTGTTTTCCTAATTAAATTAAAATCACCACAAATAAGCCAAGATTTGAATTCAAAACTATGTAAAAGTAATAGCTCTTTAAAAAATTGCTTTTTTTAGCAACAGTATTAGAGTCATATACTATTGTAAAGTACCATACAAATGAATCATTTTTATTTTCTAATTTAATAGTAAGAGAGAACTCTAATTCAATAGTATCCAAAACCTTAAACAGAGATTTATTAACACCAATTAAAATTCCTCCAGAATTATCATCTGAAGGTTTAAAAAACCAAGAGGAGATAGAAGAACTTAAGAAAGTAAGTGTTCTAGAAGGTAATATTTCAAATTTAGTTTCCTCAATATCAAGAATATCTATTTTATTATCAAAAATATATTCTTTTTAAAAAAATACTGTAGTCTGTCCTAAGTCTTTACAATTCCAACACATAATATTTACTATAAAAAAAAGAAATTATAATGAAATATTAAGTATCTCATAACTAATATCTACTAAAGCATTATCTTTAATACTAGAAGCATGTTTATCATGCATATCCTTAATAATTTTCTTAAATCTAGATTATAACAAAGATCTAAATTTAGTAACAACTGCAATTTTGATATTATCTTGACTACCAAAGAAAATCCAAGTGCTCGTTCAGATGGGTCGGGAGTCGGGACAGAGACTTAGATCAGAACTCTTCAGACATAGAGACATAAAGTCTTAATTGAGGTGTTTTGATGTGAGTTATAAGAAACAAAATAGATTGGAACTGGAGCACATCTCCACCTATTTCAGATCGTTTTCTGTTGACTATCTGTGCATTATCATCAGTAGGCGAATCCTGAATTCATGATGCATATTATGTATCAGCCACTCACTACGCACTATGTTGAATTGAATTTTCCCCTTTAGTTCGAGGTCGATTTCTTCACACGGATCTCTAATTAAGAATCTTAATTAGTTTAGCGTTGTTAGAATTCTGATACAATTTCAAATAATAAAACCGAATTATGTTGACAACTTCCGTTAGATGATTACTCAAATAAAAAATATGCTATTAAAATTCTTCATTTTGTCAACAATATACAGAAGTTCCCAAAAGAACAAAAATATGCCATTAAAATTCTTCATTTTGTCAACAATATATTCTAGATATGTAATTTCTATAATTAAGTTTAGTCAAATTCCAAAATGACCGGCGTCTCCTACACTTAAATGAACAAAATCACTTTCATGACTTTTATACTCTTGCAGATGCTGTAGGTTGGACTAGTGTGATTACTTTTTTTTTCTCACAAAAACAGATAAAATATCTATCGGACTAGTGTGATTACTGATTAGGTGTCCCACACACTGCCACATATATATTTCTTCAATAAAAAATAAATAAATTTTCACAAAAATCAATATAATAATTAAAAATATCTTGAATGCTCGGCCTGAATCAAATGGAACAAAATCGTGAAGACCTTGGGATAGAAATTCGCACGGAAACTCCAGGATTCTAGAACATTCTCTTTTTCTTAATTTCTCATTTATCCCTTTTTATTTGGTTTGTGTAACACACTACAGCAAAAATCATTTATATTTATACGAGTAGAATAAAATATTAGGATAGTCAAAACAATTCATGTCAATTTCGGATCTAATATAATGTTTAATAGATTTAGGCCCCCCAATATGAGAGTATATGACCAAGATGATGAAGTTACAATCCGACTGCACGATGATTGTAGTTTATTCATGGGGTCCGTAAAAAGTTGACCTTATTCACGTATTCGGTGGGTGCATTGAGATTTTATGTGAACTAATTAATTGTGTTTCTTTTATATTAATATGTTAGACTATATTACTTGATGATATATACATATACTGATAAATAACCAAAAATCTGTTATCTATTACTATTTGTGTAAAAAAAAGTCAAAAAGTCATTGTTTTATTTTTTTGTGAAAACAATAATAATGAATCAAATTGAAAGTGTTAATAATTTTAAGATTTAGTTTTGTTTGAGTTTATTATTCTCCAAATTGTATTAGGCAACAAGACAAAACTATATTAGGCAATATAATGTCATTATCATTATTGGCGCTAACAATTGTTGTTCATATTATTTTTGCATTCTTATAATCTCTTTAGAGAAATAGTAAATATATACTTTTTGAAGCAATAGTGAAAATATAACTTTGTTGTGTCAGTTTGCCACATTAAATCTCAATTTGCAACTGGATGATACTCCCGTTCATTTGCTTCCATGTAATATCCGAAAGATACAAGTTAATCTGTTTATTTTTGGACTATTTCATAGTTTTTTTATAAATTAAGGGTTAAATTGCAAAGTTGAATAAAAAAAGAGAGTATACAGGTACGAAAATCAAATATACTGGACCCACTTTACTTGATAATGATAATCATAATTTAAAAATAATAAATAATAAAAAGTAGTGGGAAGGAACCACGTGGTGGATGTATAATTTTGATCGACAAATAATTATCAGATTATAATAATTTATCGGATTCAAATTTATTAACTAATTAAATACTAAATAAAAAATTAATAATTTAATATATTTTTTTATTTAATAAAAAATTATTAAAATAATAATATTTTATATATTAAAAATAATAAAAAAATAAAGATCAAAGTAATAAATAATCAAGTTGATGAAGAAATTTTTCATCTACGTAACTTTATATTTTGATTTTTTACATAATTATTTCATTATACACGATATTAAATATTTTTTTCTCAATAAAAATAATCAGATAATTTCGCCCCTGAGAATGAACAATCTAGAGACGAAAAGAAGACCAGGGAGTATGTTTTGCTGTAAATTATGGAAATGAGAGGTAGTTAGGCAGAGCTATAAAATACCAAGTAGATTTGATTTCTGGTTGTCTTTGTTAATTAAATTGATTTCAGATTGCCTTTGTTAATTAAACTCAATTGAACTATATTTTAGTTATGTGCATACATTATAAATTTTATAGTGATTTATCTTAACAGTTAGAAAATAATGAATTTTATGTATTTTATTATAATCATGAAAATATACATAATATTTATAATATAATAATATATGATAATTATTACATGATAAAATATAAATTCATTTAAAATAGGAAGACTTACATAATATTTTGAATATCTGAATATATATTTAGTTTTTTTTAAGTTGCAAATAGAACATTTATTTGATTGACATGATAAATAATATTATTTTATACATAAATATATATATAGAAGTTATATCGTAAAATAACCGGTTATTGAACTTTTCGTACTAATTTTTTTAGCTTGATATTGATTCGTTAAATTAATGAGCTAATAATATATTATTTAATAGTTAATAATATATTTTATAATTTTTATATTCAAATTTGTATCAAAAATAATAAAATAATTAATGACATTATATTTCACACAAATTTGATAGAATAATTTAAGTAGATGTTATATTATAAACTACTTACTATACTAAAAATCCATAATAAAAATAATAAAAATAATAAATATTAATAGTTTACCAAACCTAATGAGTCGAGCAAGCCAAATCTCAAACTCAGATCATTAACTTAACAAGTTTAACGAGCCGGCTCATTAACAACTCGATCCACTAATGAGCGAGTCGATCCTGAGTGAGTCACGAGTTAGCCATGAGCTTTATTGCTAGCCATACGAGCTTTTATGAGTTATATGGGTCAAATGAGTTGATATTTTATTTAAAATAATATATTATATATTTTTATTAGTATTAAATATTTTTTTTTATTAATGATCTCACAGCTTAAGGATGAAAAAATAAAAAATATTAAAAATAATGATAATTTCATATTAATTATGATTAATGAAATAAAAATTAAATATTTATCATGTTTTATAAAGATATATATATAAAAATTAATATTATACAGAAAGTGATATATATCATCTAAAAAATAAAAATATAACAAAAACTATATGATAATAACTAAAATACAATGTAAAATTTGAACTCTTAAATTATTATTTTATTGATTATTAATAAATTATATATATAATATTTAAAAAATATATATATGACATATAATTATATGGCCAGATCCGGACTAGACAAGTTTTAAAATAAATTCATAACCCAATCCAATAAACTCGGTTAGTAAAAATCACAATTCATACCCTGCTTATGAACTTCTCAATCCGACAAAAAAAAAAGAATCAGGTCAGGTGAGTTGAACGGGTTAAACTTTTGTTGTACACCCTAATTATTGTTAAAACAAATTACTTAATAGGAAGAAAGAAATATGAATAATTTAGATCTGGAACAAATAAAATTTTCAAATATATATATATCAATAAACTTGTAGAATAGCTCGAAAACTTATAGCACCATTACCTGAGAGCAATGATTTTTCTTCAAATTGGCGAAAAACCATTATGACAATATTAATGGAGTTAGGCTATAATGTTGTGTGTGTTTAATGATCAGATTTGCTATGGACTAAAAAATATAGGTAAATTATTTTTAAGTTTTGATTTATGGGTCTTAATAAATTCTCTATATCAAAATATGATCGGATATAAAAAAATTCTAACTTTTTAATTTTCTAAGTATTAGTTTTGGATTTTTAAAAATGACCTAAAAATATGTAATTTATTATTATTATTATTATTATTGAATCAACTTAAAAAAATTCTTAAAAAATTTTAAAAATAGAAATTTTTTATATCTCATCATATTTGATATAAAAAAATTATTGTAGCCAAACTATACTAATGTTAATACATGGAGGTTAGATAATTTATAAATGACATTATTATTTGGTTAGTAAATTATTTTTATAGTAGTACATGTAAGTTAAAGAATAATATTGTACGTGACTTCAAAGTAGTCAATGTGGAATCTGAAATTGATATTAAATCATTAAATCGTTGGTATAAATCGTACTTAAGAATCTGAATCAAATAGCACAATCGTAAGAAATGAAATAACTTGATTCCTTAAAAAAATGATTACGATCATGTAAACTATAAAAAATATATATAAGAAATTAAATAGAACTGTTCGGATTTATTAACGAAGGTGTATAGTTAGGAGGTTATATAAACTATAAATTATATGTAATTACGGTATATTTGAAAATAGCTAAATTTGATTCGATCTGATGATAGTTCTATTTTAAATTGGTATTAATTTGTCTAGCTCTGTTCTGTGACAAGCAAAAGTAAATATTATCATTTATTTTCTATCCAGTTATGTTTCCTATGAAAATCTAATTAATAGTTTATGTAAGTTAATTAACAGTTACTTGCTACTTCGAGGTATTCAATAATTATTTTTTACTTAAAGATATATATTTAAGAACAATTAATACGACTATAATTGTAGTCAATCGATCTAATCATAAACAGTAAAACGGAAAAACTGAACTCTTGTATGAAACATTTTGTCTTCTATTATGAGCATTTGTATTCTATAAAATAAATTTATATGAAATAAATAAAATTTTGTTTAAGAACAACATATTTCAAGGTATATGTGAAGCTGTGTTTTACATTGGTTGAAGTATAATCATTGATTGTTACTAAGTAGCCTTGCTAATTTCATATAGTCTACTAGTTGTTACCAATTAAAATAAATTTAAATTTATATTACTTTTTTTTATCATTGAACTATTTCATTTCAAATCATATTATGTATAGTCACTTTAATATATATATATATACAGAGAGAGAGAGAATCTGACTATGATGTTTTGCAAAGTACAGAGACGTTGTGTGCTTTGCACTCTATTTTTAATTTCAATTTAGAAATAATTGATTCGAACCGTTCAATCTTATATTCATATAAAATATATTAGTAAACTAAATTTTATATTTTTTAGAATTTTTTTGCTATTTTTTTTGCTGAGGAGAAAATGACTTGATCTGAGAATTCTAGTTCATCCAAAAATGACGGTTTCCCCCCTATCCAAAAAATAGCAAATGGATTCCAAAAAATATAAAATTTGGTTTACTAATAGATTTTGATATGGAGATTAGATTGAGCAGTTTGGATTGATCATTTTTTACTTAAAATTAATAATAGAGCGCAAAGCACACAGCACACTTGTACTTTACAAAGCACTATAACCTAATATATATATATATATATATATATATAATGAGTGGAGATAGCGTGAGCTTTGTGCTTCACGGAGGCCTATCTGAGCTTAACTTAAAAAACATATTAAATCATCTCGAAATTTTAATTTATCATTCTCATTAAATTCTTTATATGAAAATCTCATGGGATGCAAAAATTTGGAGCGTTTTGAGCTTTTTGATATCGCCGTTTTTAATTTTTGAAAATCAGCTCTAAAAATAATAATAATATATTCAATACTTGAACATCATTTTCAAAAATTAAAAACGGCGACTTAAAAAACTCAAAACGCTCCAAATTTTTGCATCCCATGAGATTTTCATATAAAGAATTTAATGAGAATGATAAATTAAAACTTCAAGATGATTTAATATGTTTTTTGAGTTAAGCTCACGGAAGGCCTCCGTGAGCTTAAGCATATCTCCACTCTATATATATATATATATATATATATATATGTATGTATATATACATACACATATATATCCTATGCAATAGTAAGGTACTTTTTATTAATTAATTAATTAATTAATTTTAATACTATGTTAATTTGTTTTATGATACTACAATTTGTATGTGATGAATTTGATTCATAGGCTGCTGGATTAGACTTATAATAAACATAAATTACTAATCTTCTTCAAAGTTAACTTTCATATTTCAACTCTATTGCATTTGATAGTTGTGAATCTCTTCACTCAATGATTTAAGCTTTGCAGATGACCTCTATATAGTTAAAAGTAATTCAATCTCTAGATCTTGCATAATTAAATTTAAGTTTGTTTTTCAATGAATATTATTTATGCTCCTAGAATTATGATTATTCGGTTGATTTTCATGCATCTTAATTAATTTTAGAATAGTAATTTATTTTTCGTATCAATTATCATTATCAGTTGTTCTAATTATCTAGTTGTCTGTCATTTGATTCTTGTTGAATTTTGTCGATCAAATTAACTTTCATCTTACTAAATTTTATTCGATTTAAATTAAATCTTGAGTTGATATAGATCTCTTAAAATAAATCGTTAATATCTTATTAAATTTTTTTTTAAAAATAGTTCTATTTATGATCTAATTTAATAGCTTTTGCTCGGCCGTGACAAAATCAGAGTAGACGAGATGACATGATTCTTATTAATATAAAATGAAAAAAATTCCGAAAAGAGAGAAAAGAAAACGAACAATTAATACTTAATATCAAAGAAAATTATTTAGAAGTATCATATCATCAATGGATATATTTGGACACGTCATATAATTTGTACATATAATACATAATTATGGTTTATAAGTGTATTTTGAATTTATGATATCTCAGGTTTATGAAGATTTATTAATATATGATCTGAAAGCGGACAAAGCTACTATATCAATAATAAATACTAGTTTGATATCAATATCATATTTTAATACCCATTAATTATTTAAAATTATTTTATTTGAAATATCGTTGTCATATCACGGAATCATAATTGTATAGATAAATATCAACAGATTGGTGAGATTATTCTCTTGAATACCATTAAATAAAAAAAAGAGAAAGAAAATATCTATATAAGAGTTAAAAATAATAATAATCAGTATTTCATAATAGAAGTGTATACAATAGTACCAATAAGTATGTTGGAAAACTTATATAATTTAATTATATAGATTAGTATAAAATAATAGTGCACGGGAACAATGTGGATACCGATATATACTATAAACCAACAATTATCAATACATGATTTATAATTGACATAAATTAACTTAACTGTGATGTTCTGATAATAAATGATTTAAATCTAATATTTCAATATCTTTGGCGACTTTGTCAATTATGGAGCTATGAAATGGTAAGTTTTGTTTTCATTTGATTTGATCAAATCAGAGTGCAGAGCCGAAGCGTGATGGAACTTTAGTAGTACTTGAATTAAAACTTGAAGTTAATCTTTAATCTTAACTCAGCTACAAAATTTGATATAAAACTGAAGTAAATAATAAGTTATGAAATTTTAATAATAACGGTGTTAGAATATTTAAATATTATAATATTTAATGTATGGCTACGGCTAATAGTTATGAGTCACATTCATTTATAAATAATTAATTAAATGATGCATCTAAAGAGTGTAACTGGAGGGTGCATCTGAAGAGTGTATTTATATTTTAATGGAAAATTTAAATGTTTAAATTCATTGTATTAGATTTCATAATTGTCTCAGTCTCTATAAAATGATTCTGTAGTTCTGAATACTTATAAATTTTTCGTCAACTAAAGGAAAAAAAAAAGAGTAGAACAGAAAGAAAAACACTTTGATATGTTTGATATCAGAGCCAAATATATTTTTATATAAGAAATAATATTAATTAAATGATTTTTTGAGGAAAATCTTTGAAGATCATTATTTTGGACCAAGCTTTTAAAAAATATTTCACGGTTTTAACGGTAAGACAATAATTTTGAGTTAAAACAGTTTAAATGGGATTACTTAATATCTTTCAACGGTTTTAGCGATTTAAACAATTTTTTTTACTTAACATTAAAGATTTTGATGAAGTTAAAACGGAATTTAAACGGTTAAAACGAAGTTTTTTAAAAATTTAGTACTTCTGCTTTCGCTATTTTTTACTTCATAATGTGTATTCTTCAGAACTGTAAGTTTTAATTTATATTTTATTATTTTATATAATTTATGTATTTTGAGACTTTAATTTAATAATAAAAATATATTATATTTATTCATATTTTATTACAAAATCTAATTTTGAATACACTAAATTTTTTGTTTGACTATTTATTTTAATTATGCTATTATGAGTTTGTTATTGGAGTAACACGTCACTGTGATTTCCTGATCAATCTATTGATTCTAAATCATTTTAACGTTTAAAATTTTGCGGATGAATATTTTTACGGATGGGAGAATATAGTATCTGAAAGATATAAGTTCGTTAATTTATGTTTGGATTATTTCACAAATTTTCATAACTTATGGATTAAATTGCAAAGTTGAATAAAAAAGAGAGTATGCACAAATCACTTTCTCTCTTGTTAATGATAATCATAATATAAAAATAAAAAATAAATAAAAACTAGTAGGAAGGAACTACGTTGAAGTTTCTTCTGTGTGCACGTGGCTTGTGCATGCATAGGCGGTTACCTTAAATCTTCTTTCCCACACTGAGCAAAATAACAAACTAAAAGACAAAATAAAGAAACAAATGAAAGAAAGAGGAAACCGTAAAAGAGAGAACAAGAAATCGACGGAGAAAACTGAGAAAGAAAAGGAGAAAGAAAATGTAAGAGGAATGAACAACCGAGAGACGAGAAGAAGAGCAGGGAGTATGTTTTGCTGTAAATTATGAAAAGGAGAGGTAGTTCAACGAGGCGGAGAACTAAATACTAAACAGCTTTGATTTTCGATTGTCTTTTGTTAATTAAATTTAGTTGAACTATATTTTAGTTCATGTATATATATTATAAACCGATTTATTTTGATAGTTAGAAAATAATAGAATTTATGTAATTTGTTATAATAATAAAAATACGTATTTATAATATAATGATATGTGATAATTATTTCTTGATAAAATATAAATTCATTTAAATAGAAAAACTTGCATAATATTTTGGATATATGATATATGTAGTTGTATGATAAAAACATATTTTTGATTTAATAATAAAAATTATTACAAAAATATTTTATTCTAATTATTATTTTTTAAAGTTGCATATAGAATATTTATTTGATTGAAATGATAAATTTATATTATTTTATGCATAAATTTGTTATGGAGAAGTTACGTCATAAAATAATTGGTTATTAAGATTTTTAGCTGATTATGTTTTGTTTTTCTCCGTTGTTTTATTGTTTTCTTCATGTTGGTTTGGCTGGCTGTTGAATGAATGCAGAAAATTCTATAGAATTTCGATTCGAGATATTACATTTCAATTACATATTACTTTGTTAATTGTGACACGGACTTTGAACATTATAAATTATTATCGAGAGTTTTTATGAATAGAGAACATTTGATTCAGACAGACAACATTAACCTCTTTAAATTTGATTATATTATTTTATCTTTCTCTGTCCTATGTTCTTCAAAATCTAACGGGTGAAAATTTGCATGGACGATCAAATTGTACGATCATTTGGTGCAACCCCCTCTCCGCACTTCCAAGTGATACAAACAGGTGACGCTCTTTGAACAGAAATTAAATGATCTATCAGCTTTTTTTCATAATAATTATTTAAATAATTCTAATCTTATTATTTGATAATAAGAGTGATAAAATTAAAATTTTAAGAATACGAATGACAATGCGTTACTGTCGACAACGCGTCAGTCTCACTAGCACGTTTTGATACTGACGCGTTTTTGCAAAGACGTCAATGAGAATGACATTTTTCAGTTTTTTTTTAAAAAAAAACTTAAATTTGCTTGTTGGTCTTGACCCAGTGGGAATGAAAAAACGTCACTCCCACTGATGTCTTTTAGTTTTTTATAAAAAAAAACTGAAAAGTAAAAAAAAAGACGTCACTGTCAGTAACGTTTTTGCAACGCGTCACTGCCAGTAACGTTTTTGCAACGCGTCACTGCCAATTATTTTAATAATTATAATAAAAAAACTGATGATCTATTCTTAAATTCTCTTATATAATGAAGACTTTCTGCCTCCTCCGGAGAAATCGGGATACAGATGTCTCTTCATCTAGCCCAATTAATTAAATGAATTTTTTTCTAACTTAGAATTCAAAATATCAACATAAATTATATCAACTAGACTTTTCTTTTTGAAAAATGAGAGTGGCTGTCATTTGTTTTCTTTTATTGTAATTTTTTTTATATTAGAAATCAGATCTAATATTTATTTATTTTTAAATGTCAATGTCTTATCACAGATTCAGAGAGTTGAATAAACCGCAGATTCAGAGATTTGAATAAACCGTTGTTTTTTTATTGTAGGTCATCTTTATATTAAAGATCTAATCCAACATCTAATTTATCACTGATTCAGAAATTTGAATAGATATATAGCTGTACACACGTGATATTCTTACAAGCAAAAAAAAACAAACCTAGTTCCTAAACCCTTAAATTAGCGAAACAAAACATTGAGGCTTCATGGGAAAAAAATCGGTACTAAATCTCCCTCCATCTGGCTCCATTTTACTCGCCGTCTCGCTTATAATTGATGGAGTGAAAGTAAATATGTATGTTTTTTCTCGTAAAATTCTTACCAATGTCGTACACATTTTAAGTTTTTTTTCCCTTTCTTTTGTAAAAAGGTAACAATCAAGTAGTCCCTAACTGTTATAACCAAAGAGAACATTGACTGTTATAATTTTTTCTCTTCAAGAGATTCTGCTATGAATCGGGGCAAATTTATCATTCAATTTTGAGTATCAAATGATGAAGATATTCTTTTTTTCGATGTGATTAGAAAATATAGATTGATCAGTAAAATCATTGTTGTTTGATTAATAAATTAATGACACTCATTTTGATTCATAGAACGGGCCTATTTATATATTGTTTGGAAATGAACGTCATTGTTGCGCACCAAAAAACAAACTTGGAATATCAACATTAGTTTCCAGTACGTCTTTTCTTGTGCCAAGAACTTCAAATCGATAACATAGTGATAACAATAGCATTTATCCGAGCAAAGTACAAAATCCCATCTCAAGTGTGTTGTGTGCGCTACCAAGTAAGGTAGTAAGAGGCAAATGGTCCGGTCAAGGCATAAATGGTTGAAATCGTCTAAGACGCAAAGTGCACAAAAAAAGGCGCGTCTAAATAATCTGAGACGCATAATTATATTTGATATAATTAATATAATGATATACTTGATAAAAATAAAATTGATATAAAAATATATTATCATTAATATTATTTCTTATTTTTAAATAATATATAATATCTTAGAATATAAAATATAAATAATATACTTAAATTTCATTTCAAATAAAATAAATATACAATTAAAAATTTACATTATAATTTAATATTCTAAATATTTAATATTGAAATCTCAATAAAACATAACTAAATTTCGATTATGTTTCACTGCAACTGTTATAAAGTATAAATATATCGATGATATACAAAATAACAATAAAATATGTACACATATATAATATTACTGATCATCTCATAATATTCGTCAGGCGCGCGCCTTTTTGCGCCTCTTACTTTTTACAGCTCATCACATCAAAAAGCGCACAAAAACATGTACTTTGTAATTGCGCCCGTCTCTCAACTTAGAAAAATGAAAATTATTTTTTTGCCTCGTCTTTGCGCTTAAGCGAGTGTTTTTTACGCCTCTGACTGCACTGCTACCAATCATTTATTTCCCATTTTATGGTCTCACAAAATTTCTACAAGAAAAGCAGTTAATTAGGAAAAGGACATTTCTCCATTTGACCTACGCTTATATAAACCTAATCTCCGTCTCAAGTTCCATCATCTCGACCTCACACGCACAATTTGCCAATTTCCTCACATAATTTCCTCCCACACTAATTTCACTTCATTTGTAAATCAGTCAGTCAATTAATAAGCAGAGAAGCATGGTCTCTCTTGGTTTAGATGTTGTGAAGGGTTCACACAAGGATGTAGACTACACCGACGAGGAAGCATGTATCTATGCTCTGCAACTCACAAGTGCCTCCATCCTCCCCATGGCTCTCAAGGCCGCAATGGATCTCGACGTGCTCGAAATACTTGTCAGAGGCTGTGGTGGGCATTCCAGCAATCCTATCATGACTGCAAGTGATGTTGCGTCGCATTTGAAGACTAACAATCCTCAGGTGTCAGGTCTATTTAGGGCGCAGTATTGAATTTTGGTATTTAGGTGTATTTAAAGCCTAAAAACAATATGATGTTTCTGAAACTTAAAATAGAAAACACATATCCTCAAAAATTATGGAATTAGGAGTACAGATAGAGTATGGATTTCCAAATTTTTAATTCACAAGCCGCAAATGCATCCTGACATGTTTGATTTTCAGGCACCAGAGATGCTGGACAGAATACTGAGACTTCTTGCCTCATACAATGTGATCAAATGTAAAGTGGAAATAGATGATGACGGGAAAAAGGTGACGAAGCGGTATGGGCCTGCAAAAGTCTGCAAGTGGCTAACAAAGAATGAAGACGGCGTCTCCATGGCCGCCCTTGGGATGATGAACCAGGACAAGGTCCTTATGGAGTGCTGGTATGTATAACTTTCATAATTGAGAGAGTGAAGTCATGATTTGTGTACTTTCTGGATAGCAACAGTAGATGATTTGCGTACTATTTTTTAGCAGTCCTTTATGTCTATTAAAAAAATATAACATCACCCAACTTGGCAAGGTTTCCATCTTTCATATGTAATTATAGCTATTCCCCTTGATGTTGGAAATAAATAATTATACCTAGTCAGCTAGCCGTTTATTCAATGAGGGCATGTTGAGCCATTCTATCATCTTCACAAAAAAACTTACTACAATTATACAATGGATTTAACAACAAAAACACACTTGTTGATGTTGGTGGCGGACTCTAGCAAAGATAATGCTCTCCGTGTAGGAGATCGCAAGTTCGAAAATCGAATGAGGAATCATTTATGAACAATTAAAAGATGTGTAATTTAGACTCTCATTTTATTCAAAAAAAATATATGTCTCACCGAGAAAACTTTGTGCTATGATGACAGGTACTATTTAAAAGATGCAGTATTGGAAGGCGGCATTCCATTCAACAAGGCACACAAAATGACTGCTTTTGAGTACAACGCAAAGGATCTTCGAGTTGGCCGTTTATTCAATGAGGGCATGAAGAGTCATTCTATCATCATCACAAAAAACTTTCTGCAATTATACAATGGATTTAACAACATAAACACACTTGTTGATGTTGGTGGCGGACTCGGCGCAACTTTGAACATGATCACCAGCAAATATCCAAATATTAAGGGAATCAACTTTGATCTTCCCCATGTAATTGCGGATGCACCGCCATATCCCGGTATGGCTTGCTCACACCTCATTTCTTTCTTTCACTGGAAAGAAAACAGAGCAATAGAAGTTCCATTTAGGTTCACTATGACGTGTTTAGTAATTAATTAATCTGAATAAATAAAGAACTGGTAAATGGTACCAGAAGGTTTTTATATCAATTTTTTTGAACAACAATTAATCTATTAAATTTGATTTAGGGGTGGAGCATGTTTGCGGTGATATGTTCGTGACAATTCCAACCGGAGATGCAATTATGATGAAGGTCAGTCTAGTTGCAGATACACACACACATACAGAAATTAGTTGAAATTTCACTATCTCGTGTAACTTAATAAAAATTACAATATGAAACAATTATAGTGGATTATGCATGATTGGAGCGACGAGCATTGCCAGAAGATACTGAAGAATTGCTACATGGCCCTGCCAGAAAATGGAAAGGTGATAATATTGGATTGCATAATCCCCGTGAATCCGGATGCAACGGCACGAGGTGGTCTCCATGAGGACCTCATTATGTTGGCATACAACCCAGGAGGTAAAGAGAGAACTGAGCAAGAATTCAGATCCTTATTTGAAGGTGCCGGCTTCACTGGATTTAAGACAACCTATGCATATGCCAATACTTGGGCTATTGAACTAAATAAATAGAGAATATTAGCCCAATAATTGGGGTAATCATCCTTGTCATTGAGTACACTTCATTTGTAATGGCTTTAACTTTTCAAATGTAGTGTACCATCTTTTATTTTGTCTTTTAATAATTAAAATTTGCAAATTCGGTACATTAATAAAATGCATTCTAGATGAATAATTAAAATGATACAAGGATTTCTTAGTTTTGATTTTGCTCATTCAAAGTGCTAGATGGACCCAGATTAAGCATTTCTTCGTGATTTCATTCATTGGACATATTTTTGTCTTGAAATTTGTGTTTGTAATGATTGGTTGAAGGTGGGTTAAATGTATGCCCAACTGTTCATGCGGCCATGCCCCAATCACTGTGACACTGCCCTTACCCTGCCAATTAAAACATTTAAGAAATAATATTTTATCAATCTTTTCAGGGTGGAAGATTTCGAGGTATCTAATTTATTTTATACCTCATTGAATGTTTCATTAAAATAACAGTTCCATGTACACAAAATACTCTGTTCGAGCAGGCTGCCATTGGGGAAATGCATTGATGTAGTAACGGCAGTGTAACATCACAAAAATTAAATCGAGGTAATTTATTTGTGGACTATTTCATGTTTGAATAATCTCAGGGGTTAATTTGGGAGAAAATTACAACACAGGACAAAAAAGAATGTTACGAAAATGAACAAATTGAAAGTAATTTATGATTCAGAATTAAAGATCGACTGTACTCTCCATTTTAATTTCACAGTCCATCCGAATAAATTTCAACTGTTTGATCAAAATTATATTAACTCTTCAATTTTTTATGATGTATTGGAGCAACTTTTAGGTTTTAATACAGTTCTTAGAGTGGTTTTTGTGTTATGGGATGTAATAAGCTCTAGTTTTTTATACTTTAAATATTTTTTATGATTGTGGTGAGATTTCAGGGTACCAACTGCTTGATGCTTCTAAATTCTCTGAATCTTGTTATTTTGTCTCTGGTTTCTGAAACCGATGACTTTAACCACTTTTCTCAAAAAAAAATACCAATAGTCAATAGAGCATGATATTCAATCACCCAAACCTCTTTAAATATAGTTGACCTCAATGGCAGAAAGTTGAATTTAATCATGTTAGATTAAATTATAAAATTGCTAATTCCCAGTATAATCATTCATTGTGAAAGAAATTGGGATTGTCCAGTCTAAAATTTCTTGTACGAGTAGCTTTTAGTCCAGATTTTGTCATTCCGGTCATAACTCACTTTGTATACGCATTTACTTTCTCCATCCCATATATTTTTTCCATAACAATGACAACTGTTAGAATAGAATATTTAGTATCTAGAGAAATCTTTAGGATTTTATATTGATTGCTTTTTTTATTTTCTGTATTATTATTTTTTTTATCTTTTGTAATTCTCTATTATAAATGTGTAACTTGAGAATAAAATATAATATGATTCAGTCATTCAAAACTCAAATACTATTTTTACTAATATGGTATCAAAACCCTGAAAACCCTAACTGGCGGCATTATAATCTTGTCGGCGTTACTGTGGCTACCATTGTTGTACCTTGATCGAACTGTAGCTCCACTACTGTACCTTCTCTGTCTCGATTTTCTTTTTTTGTCTCTTTATTTTGTCCTTATGTACCGTGCCTGCTGAACAACCTCCCTCTGTCTAGCGACCACATCCGCCGCTCTCTGTTCTATCCAATCTGTTGCCCTCCTCCTGCTTATGACATACACATATTTGTGTTCTCCTGAACAAATCCCATCAACTTTTATTAAATGCTTCTGTGAAGATTAAGTCTGATCCATGAGTTCTCTCAAGCACTTTTGTGTAGAACTGAAGATCGAATCTGTGTCTGTGAGCCTTTGCGTGCTTAAAGAGTTTGAGTGAAAGTGAAGAGAAGACCAGTGTTGTCTGATTTAACTCTCTGCTCAATCTGGCTTTCTATCTGATCCACTAAGCATTATCTGTCTAGACACGATCCTCTGCTCAATTCAGTGTTGTTCGAACTGTTTCTGCTTGGCACTACACCGAGCGTGCTGGGTTGATTGACTTAGTGCTCGATGTTGTTCGCAAGGAAGTCGAGAACAATGAGTTCTGTGAGAGTTATGTTTTGAACCGTGATAGGATCATCTGAACTCGCTCTGTGACACAGCTCAAGGCCGCTACCCTCATGTAGACTAAGTATTGTGCATCTGCTTCTGTGAGTCACTCCCGCTTCGCATAACTACCTCCATACAGCCTCTGTGTTGCTTTAGTCTCAACGATTCCTGCCTCGCCTCTAATTTTAATCTGTCTTTGACTCAGACGTATCAGCTATCGTGTCATGTGTTGCATTCATGACAATATCCTTATCTATTTTTAGAGGTTATATCATCTGAAATCTCTATAACAATAATTCTCATATGTTTTTTTCAAGATTATGTCATTTATTTTCAAACTAAAGATGTACTCTACTGAGATCTTCAGTTTGAGGGAGAGTGTTAACAGTAAGATTCTAATCATCATTGTTGTCTGGCTCTATATTAGAGTAATAGCAACTGACTTTGTATCTAGGTTATGATCATCTCTGTTGTCTGGCACTGCTCCGCCACCAGACATGTTCCCTGTTTCTCCCTTCGGTTCATGATTCTGTGGCAATTCTAGTTCTGGTCCTTTCTCTGCTTGGTGAACTACTCTTGTCTCATACAACCATCACAACGTTGTCACGATCACAAGCTCTACCCAACTACCGTCACTATTTACCATCCTCATTCAGTCCCTCACATAGATCTATTCAGCTATTACAACCCTATGTACACCACCATAGTCAATCCTAACACATGCTCCCTCTTGCACATCCATTTTGCAGAAATCACGTCTCTTTTGGTCATCTGAACCAATGATCTTCGGATCTTTTGAAACCATGATCATTAAGTCATCTGAAACCACAGCCTTTAGGCCATCCTGGAACCATAACCGTTCAGTATTTTGAAATTTGAACCTTTGGGTTTTTTGAAATCTGAACCTTCGAGTCATCTAAAATCTAGACATTCAGATTATTTGAAATTTAAACCTTCGGATCATCTGAAATTCATGACCTTCGAGTCATCTACGGTCACTTCCTTCGTCGCTTCAATCAACTTGTCTTCAAATTTTGAATGCAACCTTCATTGACATTCTCAGTTTGAGGGTGTTAGAATATTTAGTATCTAATCTATAAATATCTATAGAATTATATATATTGATTGCTTTTCTGATATTTTTATATTATTATTTATCTTATCTTTTATAATTTTCTACTATAAATATATAATTTTAAAATAAAATAGAATAGAGTTTAGTCATTCAAAACTCAAATATTATTTTTACTAACGACAATAATGTTTCTCGTGGTTCTGCTCTTCAGAATCAAACTTTGTAAATTTTTCATATTAAGATAAAAGGCTATGACCATTTCCTTCTCAAAAAAAAAAAAAAAAAAAAACAAGAACTATAATGGAGCTATCAGGCTCTGTTTTATCAGTAAGCTCTTCGACTATATATTAATAAAACTGAAAAGGCTTGTAGTCATATATAGAAGTTGTGAAATAATCCTGTCTCACTAGATTATTCCCTTCTTATACAAAATAAATCACACAAGTTGAATTGGTTAGACTTCAAGCTCACATAATCACACAAGCATGGAACCGAATAGTACTAATGTGTTTTGCATGCCGATGCGGAGAATTGAGCTTGATGATGATGCGTGCATGCTTTCATGGCAGCTCACTACAGCAAAATATCAGAGGTTTATTCCAATAAAATCAACATTTATTACATAAAAGTCCCATTTTATGTAAAATGTCAGAGCTTTATTTCACTATTCGAGTACTGCAACTAGTGAATACAAGATATCAGCAGCCACAAGTGCAAATACTGATACTGTCGATACCGACAAACAAGAGTTCCACAATCATAGAAAATGAAATTGGTACCAATGCATACAAGCGGACAACAATCACAAATTAGAATAAATAAGACTGAAACAAGCGCAATTTGTGGTTTAGCGGAGTAGCTCCATTCAACTACGTTTTTTCGCTAAAACAACATTTTCTGTTTGGATGACTTAATTGTACATATTAGTGCTGCTATTTTGATAATTACTAATACTTTTTGGAAAGAGAAATGATGAAAATAATTGTATTGATTTTTTTCTTATTTTACAACTTATTCTCAAGGCCTTATATAGGCTGAGAATGTTATGCTAAATGATATAGCCGTTGGCTATTTTCCTGAAATACAATATTCTAGATTTGTCTAATCTCAGGATATCATGCTAGGTGCTAAATTAAGCTTGACAGCTAATCTAATTTTCTTCCTAAATGGTCAATGATGATTTTCTGAGACTTAAACTTTATTTCTCAACACTCCCTCTCAAGTTGGGTTCGAATAAATTTATAGAACCCAACTTGTACAATATATTTTGAAACATCCCTTTATCTAATGTTTTGGTGAAAATGTCAGCTAACTGGTCCTGACTTCTCACGAACGGAGTTTCGATTTCTCCAGCTTGAACCTTTTCTCGTATGAAGTGACAATCCACCTCAATATGTTTAGTTCTTTCATGAAAAACTGGATTTGAAGCAATGTGTCTGGCGGCTTGATTATCGCAATACATTTGCATTGGCCCTTCACATGAAATCTTCATATCGCATAACAATTGCTTGAGCCATACTAGCTCACTAGCTGTTGATGCCATTGCTCTGTATTCTGCCTCCGCACTTGACCTTGTAACTACGTTCTGCTTCTTATTTTTCCATGTCACGAGATTCCCGCCCACAAATGTGCAGTATCCTGTGGTTGATTTTCGATCAAAGTTTCCAGCCCAATCTGCATCAGAGTAAGCGAGAATATTGTTAGTATTATTTTTCTTCATCCATATCCCTTGTCCAGGAGATCCCTTTAGATATCTAATAATTTGGTTCACTGCATCTAGATGAGTGGTTCTTGGTGCATGCATGAATTGGCTTACAGTAGCAACTGCAAAAGCTATGCCTGGTCTAGTAACAGTTAAATAAATTAACTTACCAACCAATCTTTGGTACTGTCCTATATCCTTTAAAGGTTCACCACTTTCTGGTTCGAGTTTATTATTGGTATCCATAGGGGTATTAGCAGGTTTTATACCAAGTTTACATGTCTCCTTTAAAAGGTCAAGGATGTATTTCCTTTGAGAAAGCAACAAACCTTTGTCGGAATGAGCAATTTCAATGCCTAGAAAGTACTTGAGTATTCCTAGGTCTTTGATGTCAAACTTTTCTTTTAGGTTTCTTTTAACATTATCAATTTCTACATTGTTATTTCCAGTGATAATTATATCATCTACATAAACTAGAACAATTGTAGTTGAAGTGTTTGTGTGTCTAATGAACATAGATGAGTCAGCAGAATATTTTGTAAAATTGTGAAATAAAAGAGAGTGGCTAAGTTTGACATACCAGGCGCGAGGAGATTGCTTTAAGCCATAAATTGACTTGTTTAATTTACATACTAGGTTTTTGTCAAATTCATGTTTGTGACCTGGAGGTAAAGTCATGTAAACCTCCTCTTCTAAAGTACCTTGAAGGAACGCATTCTTAACATCCATCTGAAATAAACTCCAACCCAAGTTAACAGCAACTGATAAAAGAACTCTAACAGTGTTCATTTTGGCAACAGGGCAAAGGTTTCTTGGTAGTCAATACCGTATGTTTGGGTAAAACCTTTTGCAACCAGTCTAGCTTTGTATCTTTCTATAGTACCATCACTGTTGTATTTTATTTTATAAACTCACTTACATCCTACAGTTTTCTTTCCATTTGGTAAATGAACAATAGACCATGTGTTATTTTTTTCAAGAGCCTTTAGCTCTTCTTTCATTGCTTTGTCCCAAACAGGGTTGTTTTTTGCTTCTTGAAACGTGGTTGGTTCAATTTGTTCATTAATATTTGTCAAAAAAGCTTTGTGTTGAGAGGATACCTTGTCATAAGAAATATAATTTTGAATTGGATACCTTACATTGTATGTCACGAAATTACGTAACCTGGATGATGGTTGTGTTGTCTGATTTGATCTGCGAGGGTTTTCTTGACTTTCTCCCCCTGTGTGTTGCTCTTCTGCCTCATTTATTTGTTCTTCATTTTGATTTTCTCCCATGAGTGCAACTCCTCTTCATCTGTACTTGTGTGACTTTCTTGTGTTCTTGTACCTTCAAAAATTGTTAGTTCTGGAAGAGCAATATCATTTCGAGGTTGGTGATCCTCCTCTTTTTTATAAAAAGGCACTTTTTCAAAAAAGGATACATTTCTAGATATATATAATTTTTTGTTAGAAGGATCATAACATTTATATCCTTTTTTTTGAAAGGCATATCCAACAAATATGGCTTTTACTGCATTTTTATCTAATTCATCTTGTCTTTTAATATGTACAAAACATGTGCATCCAAATACTCGAAGATGATCTAAGGTCATTTTTCTTTTGTTTAAAATTTCTAATGGACTTTTATTATTTAAATTTGTACTAGATAATCTATTAATAAGATATATAGCAGTTAGAATAGCATCTGACCAAAATCTTTTTGGACGCACTCTTGCTGACTATAATATTCAGAAGGAATCTACACTTCACCTTGTTCTTCGTCTTCGCGGTGGTGCTGCATAATCTTGAATGGTAGTGGATTGTTGTTGGTTTGCTTTTGTGGTTTGTGGCTTGTGGTTTTATCTCTTCTGATGCTTATTTTTATCATTAGTAATTACCTACTTAGATGGGCGCTTTTTGAATTTTACCGGAGTGATGTAATGGAATGCGTACATTTATTAGAAATTGTGAGCAAATATTATTATATTAAGTATGATTTCCCAACAAATGGATAAAGTGCATTGCTTTTTGTCGATAGCGGTGCTTTACGTATTGTGAGGAACTGAGGATGAATGAATACACGTTTTGATTCTCTCAACTTTACTTTTTTATTACGAGAATAGCCTCCCAATTGCAGTTCAGGAGTCTCATAGTTCTTTCTGGTGGTAGACGTCTGCCTTCCATGAAGTAAAACCAAAGTCACTGACAACAAAACCCAAGGAGCTTGGTCATAAATTCGTAATATATTGGCCCAGGTCAGTAGGTCGTCGTAATTTGTAAACTAAAACTTTCTTCTGAATATAGTTGACTAAAGCCGAAATATAACAACACTGATAAAACCAACGACGACATAAAAAATTTGACCCAGCCTGGGGAAAACAGCTATTGATGCATGTCCTCTCGGGCCACTTTTATACTAAAGCAATTCAGGGACCTTGAGTTCTGTTATGCTGTGTTTAGGCTGAGGCCTGGATCTTGGAATTGTTATGGACATGAATTATGTTATGATATCATAAAATATATTAATATGATGAATGCGCTATTATATCTTTTTAGTATTTAGTATTTCAGAACTTCGAAAACAAATATATTATTAGACGCGCTTCTCATATCAAGAAAGGATATGTATATTAAACTTGATACAGTTTGAGTTTTAGTTAACTTCTCATCGAACGACCTAATATTTTCAACAATAGTGACTTTTAACCCTTTTTTAATCAATGACAAAGCAAAATTTTAAACTAGACCAAAATTTAGCGTACTTTATACTTAATGTCCTTACAAACTTAACTACTTAAAAAAATTCATATTTATCTAATATTAAATTATAAATTCACGAGAAAATATATAATAAAGACTATATTTAATCTTGGATGAGATTTTTGCATAATATGAGTTAATGATTCATGTTTTTTATGGCAAGAAAAGTAAATTATTCTAACATATATTATCACCATTAATTTCTTACCAAATATGCACAAGGTTGCTAAATAAAAAAATAAAAATTATGGAAATAATAGTATATATGGGAAAGAAATAGAGAGAAAGAGGGGATAATGGACGCGATCACATACGTTCGATCAACCAACAATAAATATTATCCGTCTAATTGAGGGATAAAATGGGTATAATAAAAATTTGCCATGACAAAAAAATGGACCCTCCAATTCTTAGATGCTTTATATAATAGTATAGATATAGATTACTAAATAAATATATTCAGATATAATCGGTTATTTACATGAGGTAAAATAAATTTATTTGATTTATTCAATTTATCTGATTAGAAGAATATAAATCAAACTAAAAAACAAAACAAAAATTATCTAAAATTTTCAATAGAATCAAATTTTTTGAATCAACAAATTGAACTAAATAATAAAAACTTTAACGATAAACCAATCTGTTTGGTTCGGATCGGATTACATTATTTTATTTATTTTTTCTTCGACCTGAACCCAATCCGATTAAATTCGGGTCAAAAAATCTTAACTCATACCCGACTCGACCCGTGTAAAATAATTAAATATTTATTAATTATTTTTACATAATTTTAAGCAATAGAATATTAATTAATTTATAATTAATCTTAATTAGTGTATATTTAAGCTTTAATTAGTACTAAATCATAAAATTACTTCAAAAAAATATAATTAATTAGGTCGGGTCAGGTTGACCTGAAATCCGACCTAACCCGATTCGGATCAAAAAAATTAAGCTCATATCTGACTTATTTATTTTCGAATCATGTCGGATCGGATCAACCAAGCAGATCGGGTCAATAATTGTCACCCGTAGTACATCATAATAAACTTCAGAAGTTCAGATCTTATTTTTCTTCTTTGCCCGTGAGTCTGTGACGTTAGATTTACACCGGACGGTTGTTAAATGACGTTAGATTTAGACCGTGAGGTTGTATTAAGTGGCTCTTTTAGTACACAATAGACGGCCTGGATACTTTAGTTCGACCTTGCAACGGGCTAATCTGGGCCGTCTGATGTAGGTCACTGGAAAAAGCCATGCCTCATAAATACTAGAACTTGTTTGTATCTCCCAGCCGCCGCCTCTTCTCCTCCTCCTCCTTGTAAGCAGAGAGATAAAGAAGAACTGAAAGATGGTGCAGCGGTTGACTTACAGGAAGCGTCACAGCTACGCCACGAAATCCAACCAGACTCGCGTCGTTAAAACCCCTGGTATTCATACTTTCGGTGAATTTTATTTAGTGATCTGTTGTGTAATGTAGGTCATATATATTTATGCTTATTTTGGTGTATGCCTTACGATAGTTCTTCGGTTTGAAATTCAGTGGTGATTGTTGGATATTATTACGTTGTTAGTTTTCTATCTGAATTTTTTTAACTGATGAAATTGAAGCTATACATTACCAATTAGTAATTAATTAATAATTATTCAATAACATTGATGTTTTTCAAACACTGAGATCGGAAGGTTATCAGTTATCACCCATTTGAATGCATCCAGACATTTCAGTATTATTTTGTTAATTTTCTCAAATTCTGTAGTGCTGAATAATTATAAATTGGATCAAAATATTAGGTGGAAAGCTTGTCTACCAATACACGAAGAAAAGAGCTAGTGGTCCTAAATGCCCTGTTACTGGCAAGAGAATCCAAGGCGTAAGTTTTACTTTCTTTGTTTATGATGTTTATTTCTTTTATTCTAAACTTCTGGATATGACCCCCAAAATTTTGTCAGAATTTATCTTTTCTTGTTTACGTCCTCAGTATAATTTATCTTTTCTTATCTTTTCTTATTCTATATATGCACAAAAGCAAACTAGCATAAATGGATAAATACAATGTGCAAGCAGTTCTGTAATTAGTTCTTTTTTGTATGATGTTTAATTAATTCTGAATGTAATTTGCACAGATTCCTCACCTAAGACCAACTGAGTACAAAAGGTCTAGATTGCCGAGAAACAGAAGGACAGTTAATCGTGCTTATGGTGGTGTCTTGTCTGGTGGTGCTGTCAGGGAAAGGTTAGTATACAAATGTTACAATTCGTGTACCAGTCTTGTACAGCATTAATAAATGTCCCATATGTGTAACTTACTGGCTTGAAATATAATTCATGAACCAGTATCTACATTGTACCAACCACTATGCAATGGATATTATTGTTATGAGGTATTGTACTGACCAAAGTGCAATATTGCTAATGCTTTATTTGTTCTTTTCTGTAGGGTTATTAGGGCATTTCTAGTCGAGGAGCAAAAGATTGTGAAGAAGGTGCTGAAGCTCCAAAAGGCCAAGGAAAAGGTGGTATCCAAGAGCTAAATTTGTCGAATCAAAATGAGGAAGAAACATGTTGAATTTTGTTTAGTTTCAAAGAAATTTGGTTTTGGATATTATGCTTTTTGGTTAGATAAATCTTTTGTTTGCAAGGTGGATACGTGGTAGATTGGAATTTGGTACACTGTTTTGCTGCGCTTCATTTGATCAGCATCTGATCAATTATTTTGTTTACATTTTCATTGCACTTAATTTTAAAATTTTGCTCCGGTACAATTATTTTGATCAGCATCTGATCAATTATTTTGTTTACATTTGATCAACTGAATCAGAATCTATAAAACGATAGAACTTTGCTGAAAAACAAGTTCAAATTTAGTTTATTGTTGTCAATTGGCTTAATCAATGTTCCTCGTTTCCTTGAGAAGTTCCCTGTGCAATCGTTGTCGATTGGCTGATTGCTGAAAGTTTGGAATTGACATCCTCCGGGGTATTCATACTGTGAAGTACCCGCCCCGCCCCTAGTGTTCTAAATTTAGACACGCCGTCGCCGGAAATGGTACGGAATGGTACGAATACGGCTGGAAACGGAACGGGTTAAGGCACGGCATGGGAACGGGAACGGTACTGTTTCATACTCGTGTCTTAACCGTGTCATGTCGGGCTTTTAGAAAATTTGGAACAGCACGACATGGCATGGTTAAGGCGTTAGACACGGCACGAAACGACACGGGTACCAGGCACGGCATGGAACAGAACGGAACGGGGGGCACGGCACGACACAGAACGGGACACGGTAGCAACGACACGGATGACACGGGTAGGCACGGTTAGGCAACGGGTAGGCATGGCGCGTCGCAAAAAGACAGCCGATTTTGATATTTGTCTCCCAAAGTTGCACACAGAAATGTTTATTCCCCCAAAAATTACATCCAAAATTGTATATTTCACAATTTAAATTCAAAATCATAAAATAAAAATACCAAAACACGCTCAAATATCCTCATTCAACGGTATATTAAAGGATAAATTCATCAAATTTTATGAAATGACCAAAATACCCACAGCAACAGAAAAAATGACTATTTTTTAGGGTTATTTTCATAATTTCAATAGTATAATTCATACATAAATACACCCATAATTCATCAAATTCATTTCATCCAAAACTTTCTCTCTCACATCCGAAATTTTCTGCTGGTTGATGCCTTGAGTTTTTTTTTGCAATTTCCACTCAATTTCCCAATCCGATTAATTTTTAGTAGAGATATATAATTTAAAAATTCATTTTCTTTGTAGAAAATTGGTAAAAAATAACTAGAAACTGCTAAAAATACTATTTTTTTATGTGCATTAGTTATACCCGAATGCACATAGGAAAATGAGTTGTGCTATTTTTTTAAGTATTTAACCCATTTTTCGTATTTTTATTCCATATCCGAAAATAATTCATGAAAAATATCTAGAAAATCCGAAAAATACCAAAAAATTTTCTGTGCATTAGTTATACCCGAATGCATGTAGAAAAATTAGTTGTGCTATTTTTTAGTAATTAACTCATTTTTTCATATTTTTTATGCAGGTTTTTTAATTTATAAATTAAAACTTAAAAAGTTAATGCATCATATGGTATCCCACCGCGAATTCTGCACATCACGAATGTTCCAATGGCATCAGGTGAGTCGTCCTCATCCATACCCCTTGTAACACAATTTCCAGTAGGACCTGAAATTGTTCCAATGAGCAACGAAGATCCCGGGTCTGACTATGGCAACATAAGACTCGATGATGAAAATTTCAACATTATGCAATTTTGGCATCAAGTGAAGGGCGTATTTCCAATTTTAGCATCTATGACTTGCGATATTCTTGTTGTTTCAATCTCCACGGTAGCATCTGAATCTTATTTTAGTGCAGCTAACAGGGTTCTCACTGATAAAAGAACAAGATTAGGTGAGAGAGTATTTGAGGCTCTAGTTTTATTGAAGGATTGGTACGATGCAGAAAGCAGACTTCAAGATAAGTCGTGGATGTACCAAATTGATCGAGAAGAAATTGATGCATCAAGTTCTAATGTAACTAGTGAAAGGATGCCAGAGGTAGAGGTGAACCAGTCCCATAAGGAACAAGATCAATTGGCGAGGTACTCAAATTCATATATGTACAACTATGAAGAATATTGATATATGTACAACACTATGCACGGAGATTTTTTTGAAGGACTAAGGTACACATTTCAATTTTAATTTTTAAAATTTTTATTTTTTTAAATTACACATTTATACTAACATGTTTACAAGTTAGTAACTCCACCTATGTTTCTAATATAGCCGGTCCCAAGTCTGAAAAAAAAAGGAGGGATAATTTACAAAACATAATATGTTGAGAAATTTCAGATTTTTAATGTTCTGAATTTTTAAAATAATTTAAATTTTAACGAACTTTGATTTTTGATATAAATTTATTTTTTTGAATTTTCTGAATTTTTTAATGTCGGACACGGTAAGACACATAGATACGACACGGTTGGTTACGGTCTCGATTAGACACAGCACGAATAAAGTACGGCACGATTACGAAAAAAATAAAATAATAAAAGACACGGCACGGTACGGCACGAAAGCACGGCGTGGCCGAACAAGACACGGAGTCCGGCACGATACGAATTTAGAACACTACCCGCCCCATACAAATAATCCCATGAATTCACATCAGTCCATGCTGCCCGCTACAGTTCCCGCGCCACTGTATTATATAACTTCTGCCCGCTATATGGACTCGAAAGTTTGTGTGTTGTGTTGACCATTGACCGGTTGAAATTTCGTGAATTAGTGTTAGCGTCCTTTTCAGTAAATGTCAAACTTGTTTGATGAGTCGTTCGTAAATTAAGATTTGTATTTAAGTTTAGCATTGTTCGAAGAGCCAGTACAACCATGCTTGAGGATCCGTTAACTAATGGGGAGACTAAAAGAGGAGACCAAACATATACTGGTTTAGCACATAAGCTAAAAGCACAGAGTTCAGCAGACTTGCACGGTTGCACCTCGTTAGGGTAAAAAGTAGAGACTACTACCAGCTGGTACAGAGACTGGTACCATTCAGCGGTACAAGGTCGTGTACAAGGCAACTGAACGTAGGCCCTTGCAGGATGGTCAAAACTGTAAAATCCTTCAAGGCATAGACTGCTTTTAATTTTGTTTTAGCTCTATGAATAATTGTTAGAAGTTTTCTGATTCCTATGCATCTCACTGTACATATGTGATCACAAGCTTGTGATTCCTTTAATGAAATTTAAGGGGTAAACCCTTATCTTTTCCTCAAAAAAAAAAAAAAAAAAAAAAAAAAAAAAAAAAAAAGAGGAGATCAAACCACATGACAAGGAGGTTTATGAGATCAGCAGTAAAAACTCCCTATCAAGTGCATTCAAACTCGGGAGGTATAATTAAGGACGCTGTCCAATGGAGAAACAAAGAACTGAAGAGTTACCTCAACAGCCAGTACCAGCACTAAGCAATCTAAACACTGAGTCATCCAGTCAAACGCACAGCCAACCAGCCTCACCTGCACAGCCTCCTCATTTTTCACAAACCGACCGAAAAATGTCATTTACATTTGTCATGGCTGGTACAAGAACAACCAGTACTAGTAATAACCGCCATAATGTTTTTGGTGAACGCGCATATAGCACTTTTAAGTAGTGATGTGGCCAAAAACCTTAGGCTACCTCCAGTAGAACCTACTACAGACCCAATCCCTCACCCTAGCACAGCTGCTGAGGAAGTGAAGGAAGTACACATGCAAGATAAACCTATCCCCAGCCCTGTCATGGATGATGATGTAGACGGAATTGACAATGCCAGTCCACACAAGACCATAACGATCACTTCCAAAGCAACTCGAAATGCTGAGAAATTACAGGAGCTCGAGGCACAATTGGAGTTACCAGAAGGAGAGTTGCAGGATGCAACAGCTGTTGAAATAGGACTGTATTCTATTGTTCCGGAGCATGTCAGCTCAGCACAGAAGATGCACAGACCAGACCGGCGACTGGCACGGCTTTACATACATTCAGTGAAAATTTTGTTAAAAGAAAGGTGGGCAAAACCTGCCAAAGTATTTTGTCTACTCTAGATTTAGTAGCAAGGTCATGCAGAAACGACGTACCAAGGTACATTCTTGTAGTCGTACAGATGTTTTGTAAATTGATCACCAATCAACCCCTCAACTTTGCAATTAATAAAGCCTTGCCCAATAAGCCTGCACTAATCCTATTTTGCAATAAAATCAAATTTAACCCAAGGCTTTAATGCATCCTCAATTGTACATTTGTCAGTACATGACAAAGCCAAGAAAAAAAATCTGACATTGTAATACTTGCTTGTACTAATAATTCGCTTTATCATTTTGTAAGGTTGGTTTACTGGCTATCAAACACAGTAGCTCTAACGGTAGCTATAAACCAAACAATGGAACAGCTGGATATATAATTGCACTGGGGAAGTTGAGGAGAAAAGCAGTAACATGTGTTGGGTCAGCAGCTAAAAAGAAACCAGCTCAAATTTGAAGAATAAAGTCCGTAGTTAGAAGTTATATGCTGCTGATATTCTTGTATGATACTGAGAACGAGACCAGCAATTGCCAGACACCTATTTAATGTTACTACAGGATTACATTATATTAAAGTTCTCTAATTTTGTCTTAAGAATTTTAAATAATTAATCAAATCACATTTAATAGTAACTCTAATATAAATCTCATTAAACGCAAACAGTTTTTGCCATACGTTACCCGAGATATTTATGAGCGTACGTTTATGACAAGATTTTTTTGACTTGTGGTACGTAGAGAAGTCCCACTGTAAGGAAGGGATATGTATTGTCAACATAGGATGATAGGAAGGAGCATAAATCAAACCGGACTCAAAATAGAAATGAAACGGTTTCAACCTTGAGTACAAGTGTACAAGATAAATTCTAGCTATGATTTAGGTACAGGAGCTTCCACACCTCGTCATTTAGAGGGTATGCAATTGAGGTCTATCACAACTCCATTAATTTGCGAACCGATTTCAAACAAACTATTCAGAGTTTAAATTTGATTTGTATCCAGTTCGAATAAACTGATTCAATTTGAAATAATTTTGAACTAAAATCAAACAAATTTTTTTCTTGCATTACTTATGCAATTTATCGGAATATTTCTTTCTGTAGAGTATAATTTTGATAAAATTCGATATTTTACCATCAAAATCATAAATTATTTTGTTCTAAATTTAACTCCCCGTCGGTTAGTACAGCACACTTATGGGTCTTCACAACCCATAAATTTATGGCACAGTTAATGGGTTCGTTCTCTCGATACTGGATTCCGGGTCTGGAATTTTCGGATTTTTTTTTTAATGTTACATTTCTTTTTTTGAGATGAATGTTGACATTTCATATCAGTACCAGGATGTCCAGATGAGACAGCGGAGGGGAGGAGGAAAAGGACGAACGCACTGATCTATTTGTCCAATGACGAATTACTCGCTTCAGAACGATTACCGTAGAAGAGGAGGTGATGGGAGGAAACGAGAAACAAGGTGAATGATGTATAAAATTTCAGTTCATTTTTTCTCCAATCGTTATACCCCGATTTCAAAATACATTCCTCTCATCGCCTCTTTCTTCCCCTTCTATCGTTTACTCTTCCCTCCTTGTTTGGAGAACACGGCCTTAGTAATACGCAGTCTGGAATTGATTACCATATTTTTCAAATATAACGATCCTGCTAGAAGTACACTCTGTGCTATCTTTTCCCATTTAGAACTGAGGTGCATGTCTTCACCCCCCTACCGATGAATCCATCTTTTTTTTATTTTCACTAATGAATCCTCCTCACAACAAGACTTGATGAAAGCATCAAAGAATCAACATTACCTTGTGCAATAGCGATAGAGAGTGTACATTATATATATTTGGCTGCATAAAAAGTGAATTCCAGAGTAGTAGGAGACGATCATGATGAAAGCATCAGGGAAAATTTTAAACAACTGGAAATTAGAATTGAAAAAAAAAAAGCAATGGTTTTTACTTCAAACAAAGAATCCAGAACTGCAAAAATGAAGCAACATACTTCTCAACAGTCTACACCATGCGAGTAATGCAAAGAGGTCCTTACAGCAAATGCAACAAACATTTCTCTGTAAAAAAAATAATATAGATATAAAGATATCCTCTTAGAGTCTAATTTAGGAGACAACTGGAACACGGCCAGCAACTTGATCCAGATCACGCCTGCCTTGTGAAGTCAGCATCCTCCCACTGCAATTTGAAAACAGAAATAAAGGAGTTCATTGAGAATTTTCATTTTATTGTATTAAGGTTATAGCATATCATATCATGCCAGTTAAATAAAATGCATCTTCAAAAACATTTGATTATTTCAAGAGAACCCCTGAGTAGTCTGTCTGAAATTCATCAAAAAGTAAAGCAGCTCATCATGATGCATTTACATAAGCACATCCAGAAAGCAAAATTTTAGAGATATGCAAGACAGAATTTCATAGAATATAATAAACATCAAAAAAATAGTAATAATAATTACCCCTTGGGGTCGATGTCGATGATGTCCATATCCTTCAATTGCTGGAGGATGTGGCGAGCAACAGCTCCGCTGCTCTTGCAGAAGTGTGGAGGGCAGACACCATTTTTTCTACGGCCTCCATATATTTTTTGGAAACCACCCACACCAATGCCATGCCTAAGGTAAATCTTTCTTGCCATTGATGCTATAGGAAAAATATAAGTTTATTAATGACTATTAACTAGTTCACAGACAATGTCTGACAAATCCATCGAAGAAATAAGACTATAGCTACAAACAAGAGAATAATCATAAGAAATTTACCAGCTCTGATGTAGTACCAATCGGGGTCATAGGGTGCAAGCTCCTTAAAACGAGCGGTCTTGACAATGTCAGTCCAGTGAGGCAGTTCCATCTGCATTGATGTAGATGATAGAAAATTTTAATTATTCATTTTGAAATAATATTAGTTTTGACCGCTGGATACAACAGAAACTACAAGATTTTATTACACAACACAATATACAAGCACAGATGCAATTGATTGTAGAGGCTCATTATCACCCGCACTAAAGATTTAGAGAGGATTTTAATTCAGTAAAGTGATCCACACAATTTAAAGAATTTGAAACTCAATGAAATTACATTTGTTTCCTATAGAATAGGTTTATGGCACATTTCAGGAAAGACCCTGACAAAACTTCAGATTTCAAATGAGAGACCAGGGATAAATGCACGACATCAGTAGTTGTTCAAACAAAACAAAAAGTGAACATGTATCCCCTGATCTACTAGCATTTGGTTACAGCCACACTTGCGGTCCTCTCTGGACTAACATAGCAAACAATGGAGTAAATTAAACATCCTAAACAAATGACAGAAAGTTGTCATCACTAAGGGGCTGTTTGATTTGACTGAATATGAGAGAAAAGAAAGATAAATCTGGGATCTCTGTACTCTCCGCGTGTTTGATGTCCAAAATTTCCAAGAAAACTGAGTGTTGCCGGTAATGTGTCTCCCATGTATGCCTCCTTTTGTTTTCACATTTTTTTTCACCAAAAACATGAGAAAGAGAAGGAAAGTTGAAAAGGTGGGGGAACAGGTACTAAAATGGACTTGGTTGTGCAGTAATTGATATAATGAGTTTGACAACTTGTATTAATATACCTGTTACAAAAAACAATGAAGAATTTAAATGAGAAAATAAAATCTTAAGAAACATTGATGAAAGAATCGAATATCACAGATTTTTTTACAAATCCTTAATGTTCTTGTATATCAAACAGCCCCTAAATGACTAATGTCAAGCAGCCTTCCCATAAAAGAAAGCAAAAGGCACTGCAACAACAAACCAACTAGAATAATACTAGTACAGAAATTAAGAAATATTTAAGTTTCTTATTCGTTGAGATATTATTATGATATTTACATCAACAGAAACGATGGGACCTAAAAAAAAAAGTAAATCTAGTCGCAGGTAGAGACGATACGATCTTAAACCGAGAGTGCGCCAAACTTATCCGGCATGGTCTATCTCTATAAGGCCATAACCCAGGAATGTCAAATACCGACAGATTAAGTTGTACATGTCAAATCCAGCTCATTCTTCTGAAAATATAATATTTAATCAAAAAGATCAAACCTTTCCAGAGCGCTTGAGGTGAGCAGCGTATGCCTTGACGAACTCGTGAGGAGAAACATCCTTTACCGTTCTTCCCGTTTCCATGGCGACAGCGAGAGGCGGATGCTGAGAGAGAACGGCGCTCACGGTGCCAGGTTTTATTAGGGTTCAAAAGAGTCTCGTTTCCCTAGACGTATATGGCCTCTTGAAGTGGGCCTTTTATGTTTGTTTTTCCAAAAAATAAGGCTAACGGGCCGGGTTTTAGGTTTAGTAAATCTCGCATCAGAAAAACAATTTTAATCTAGGAAGAGCTACTGTTGTGCTGCAGTAACAGTACTACATGGCATGGCCTTAAAAAAATATCATTGCAAAGAATTTTCTGCGGAGCAGTGCGTTTTTTTTTTCTGTGATCTGTCCTATCTACTATCAACGATTTTGATTTATCAATAATAAACACGTCGTGCATTAAAATTCATGTTTAAATTTTCTATAGCCGTTGTGACTAAAACGAGCGTCAGATTTCTCTGCGGAGATTTCCGCACCAAAGAATCTACGCAGAGGCTGCGATTCAACCTTACCTTACATTGCACCCATGTGTTTCCTAATCGTACGATACAACTTAGTTTTTTCTCATTCTTTTCATCGACTAGCAAAGGTACCGCTCTTGATTTTTTAACATAAAAATATTTTAGAGCTAATTTTTAAAAATAATATATAAAAATTAAATATTTTATTATTATTTTATAGCTGATTTTTAAAAATCCAAAATGAATGCTTAGAAAATTCTAAAAATGACACTGTTTGTATTCCCAACATTTTGATACGAAAAAAATAAGAACAATGAATCAAAATTATTATTACGATATAATTTAATCTATATACACTTCGAGCCGAAATATAAATATTTTCATATTATTCAACCTATATAATAAATATTATTCAACCTATATAATAAAAATAGTGTGAGTTTAACTCGAAACATATATCAAATCATCTATAAATTTTATTTTTTATATCGTTTTAATAAATTCTTCATACCAAAATCTTGTAAGATATAAAACTTCTATTCTTTGAAACTTCTAAGTATTTATTAAAAAAATGACCCAAAAATATTAATAAAACAATCAATATTTGTATATAAAAGTAAGTCACCTTTAAAGAAATCTAAAACAAGCACTTAAAAATCTCAAAAATTAGAGAACTTTTGTATCCCATAAGATTTTAAATTAATGGATCTATCATAAACCAAAATTGAAAGATAATTTAATATATTTTTTATTTAAACTCACGGAAGGTCTTTATAAGTTTAAGCTCACATTATGTTTACTCTATATATATATATAGTTAAATATATAGATGATTGTGTTTCAAATTTCATACGATTCAAATATTATTTATATTCTACCAAAATTATTAAATTTGGAATTTTAGTTATAATTGAAAAATATTAGATGATACTTAATTGTACAACATGAAGACAAGATTAATTTATAGTTAAATAATATGCCTATAAAAAATATTCTATTTAACATTTTTTTTCAAACTCATTACAACAAGCATTGCCAAGAGTAAAGATTGTTAATGGACCCTCCTCCAAAATTATTAAATTAAACTAATTTTAATAAATATGAGTTGATGATTTATAAATTAAAATTTTATATTAATTTTGTAAAATCGAATTAATCATAAAGTTCACTTTGTTTAGTTTAGTTTCTAGTTTGATTGATCAAATTAATCAATTAGTGTATCTTAGACAAACATTAATAAGCATAACGTTACTATAATAAGTGGCTTCTCGAGTTGGTCTGGTTATCGCTTCATCAAGTATCGGATTATTTCAGATTTTAAATCATATCACACTATATTGGATCAGATCGAATCAGATTTCATCATTTATGTGTCTTAGTTAGTGAGGTCAAATGAATTAGATCATATTGAATTTTAATTGATGCATATTTGAGTCATGCAGGTTTCACCTTAATTTTAATTGAATTAAACTCTTTTATATTTATCTCCTCAATCCTCAATTCCTCGTCATCTATACAATATAAGATTCATTTGAAGATATGTTGAATTATTGATAGAAAAATATTTGATAGATATTATAGTTAATATTATAATTAATATTAATTTTATTATTTAAATTAAATAAGTTAATATTCATAATAATAATAATTAAATTATTCAACTTATTTGATATTTACACGGGATCCACGAAGGTCACATCTGAGTCTCTAAGAGTGTGAGCTGAAGCCTGGAGATAATATTTTCATAATTCATCCAAGCTCTAACCATAATTATAAAAAATTTACTGTCGGGTCATATCAGGTCGGGTCGGGTCGAGTATCGGGTCATCTAGTATCGAGTCATTTCGGGTGTTGGGTCGGGTCGGGTTTCGGGTCATCTAGTGTCGGATCATTTCGGATTTTGGGTTGTATCAGATCGGGTCGGGTATCGGGTCATTTCGGGTTTTGGGTCATATCAGATCGGGTTGGGTCGTGTATCGGATCATCTAGTGTTGGGTCATTTCGGGTTTCGGATCGTATCAGGTCGGGTCAGGTATCAGGTCGTTCAGTGTCGGATTATTTCGGGTTAAATATCATATCAGATCAGAACGGGTCGGACGAGTTTCTCGGATCGGGTTGGATTTTGCCACACTCTAATAACATATGTTCATAAATTTGAACTTGCATAATTGTATGTTGTTTGCTAACATGAAATATATTATCGTAAATTAAAAAATAGGGTTTATTTGATATCAAATGAAGTAGCAAAAAGTAAAAATAATATATTTATACTGATAAATAAATTTATCAATATATTTTAGTTTAAGGAGAAACGTGCAGAAGAACACCAAATTAGTATTCAAAACGCATTCTAGGTGAAATATCGGTATTGTAGAATAGTAATTATTATTTGATTATATTATATTATAATTATTATTTTTATTATATTATTATATTATAATTATTATTATTATTATATATTATATTATATTATAGAGTGGAGATAGCGTGAGCTTAAGCTCACGGAGGCCTTCCGTGAGCTTAACTCAAAAAACATATTAAATCATCTCAAAATTTTAATTTATCATTCTCATTAAATTCTATATTATATTCCATTATTTTATTATAATTTTTTATTATATATTATCATCAATGTTATTATTATCATCATCATCATTATCATAATTATCTATTTTTTAATATTTTAATTAATAATTGTTAAATAATATTTTTACTTCTTTAAATAGTCAAAAATATCACTAGTCTATCGCTCTTCCAAAATAACGCTATTCTATTACTCTTCCAAAAGTTTCAAAACTATAATTACTATGTTTCTATTCCTTAATTTTTCAAGTGGACCCTATATAAATGGTGCCTCTTTCACAATTATTTTCCTAACTAATTTTCTTAACTGTTATGTGAAGCTATTTAAATGAATTACTTATTGTTTTGTTGTTTTACTAAGCCGATAAATATTTCAATTGCTACTGGTAATAAGATCGAACTCCTTTTTCTTCATGGGATTTATATTAAACATTTAAACTCAACATTTATTTCTTTTCAGATTTCATTAGTAGAACTTGAATGTGTGTTTTCCCAACGCCTCATCATTGAATTATTTATTGTAACAGTTTTTTATAATCATGTTTGTTGAAGAAAGCATCTATTTTTATATAAATCCCTAAATAATCCGGGTTTAACAAAATTAGATATAGATAATTTTATAATCTATAATATCTCTTTCTATAATAAAATCAGAGAAAACCAAATAGGCTCGGTTATGATTTAATAAATGGATTTGGAATCCATGATAGCGATGGTTTAAAATTTTATGTAGTTTTATTTTGTATAGAATCTTAACAATTTTTTAACCACTTTTTTTAGAATCTCTTGCTATTTTTGCGTCTTAGAACATCTTTAATCCTGCAATTGCTTAAATCTCCACGCTAACTTTCTAAGAAATTTTATTCTATCAGAAGTCAATTTAAAGTTGAAAATCTGTTTACCTTCAAAGGTGGATCATATACTAATTTGAGGGAAGCAAATTTTAAGTTCTCACCTTTTCGTTTTCATCCTTGAAATTAGTGCTTTCGGGCTAATGCTTAATCTAACATGACATTTCAGATAGAGTTATAAATTAGCAAGTGACTTTCCCTCCTGAAATCAAAATTGCAATCACTATATAGAATTAAAAAATTATTTACGGTTAGCATTGGAGATGCCTTGTAATGTACACTCTGGTTTCGTGTAGTAACTAATCGATTCTTATTCTTATTGAATGCTTATTTACATACTGCTAATGCACTCTCTTAAGATAAAATGCTTCGGCTTGTTTTTGCATGGAAAGATATTGACAAGATCAAATCTTCTCCATCGGGGATGGAGAACATGTTTCTTGTCCATGTTGTAATTCTATTTTGGAAACAATTGATCATTTATTCATCCGCTGCTCTCGTATGCATGATTTTTGGGATAGTTTTAATTTACATAATAATTACTTTTTTCATGTTCCTTTGACATCAGTTGGAAATATTTGGAATTATGAATGCTCTTTACTGAAATTACAAAAAATGTTGTTTTTATCTTTATATTCAGTAGTTCTTTGAGTACGCTGGAATGAACGGAACAAAGTAATTTTTCAGCACCACTCTTTAATGTCTTTTAATGCTTTTGTGATTAAAGTTTCTCATTTGTTTTCTATGTGGACGGAATTTCAATTTTCATTAACAAATTTATGTAGGATCCATGATCAAGTGATGGTGAGGGTACCGTGGGGGTGATTAATATATAGGAATTATTACAATTACATCTTAATTGTCTGGTTTTGGATTGGTAACATGGATGGGCTGCTAGCCGGGGGAAGCTCAAGATGGATAGAATTTCTTTTGTTTGTTTTGGTTAAATATATGCTGGTTGGTTGGATTGTATTTCTTATTTTAATTTTATAGCTTAAGACTCTTTATATTTGTATAAATTTTCTGAAAAGTAATAGAAAATGGCAGGTAATTGCCTGTTTTTGCCAAAAAAAAAAAATGCACGCTAACAAGTCATTTATCAATAAAATATTTTGATAACGATAATATTCCGAAATCATTCATCCAGAGACTCAAAATATATTTTCGCTATTTTATAATACGCGCTCGACTTATCTTACATGTATTTTGTTATTGCAGAGTGTACATTTATTTATTTTAGTAAAATGACGTGTCTAACAGTACTTCAACGATAATCCTAAAAAAGTCTTCTCACAAATGACTTTTCATTTTCAGAAATTTTCGCTCAACTATGCTTAACGAACTTTTATTTTAAGCGCGCACATAATTATTAATCCGCCGTGTACAGATCATTAGCGCAAAAGTGCACATGATAATTTATAATTTTCAGACTGTCAATCCTGTGTTCTATGTAATTATATTATACATGTATATATATATATATATATATAGTAATATTTAAAAAATTATAGATATATTTAGATTTCTATTTTTATATAATTACTTATGTTAGTTATTGAGATGTGTGTCATGCATGCATAATAATATATTATATGTAATTAGATATAATATCTAGTGTTTAGATTTCGTACTTAGATATTTAGATATGTGTTCTGAGTATTTAGATATATATATATATATATTTTTTAGGTATTTAGATTTCTTCCTTATGTATTTAGATATGTGTTCTGGATATTTAGATATGTGTCATTGGTAGTTACATATATTATATAGATATTTAGATTTCTTACTTATGTATTTAGATATGTGTTTTGGGTATTTAGATATCTGTTCTTATGTATTTAGGTATTTATATTTCTTATTTAGGTATTTATATATGTGTTATGGTATTTAGATATGTATTATGAGTATTTAGATTTCTTATTTAGGTATTTATAGATATATTCTGGGCATTTAGATATTTTTTCTGGGTATTTAAATATAATATCTAGATATTTAAATTTCTTATTTAGATATTTAGATATATGTTATGGGTATTTAAATATCATTTATATGTGATTAGCTGGAGTATGCTATTTTTTTAATTATTTATTGAATAACACAAAAAAAAAATTAAACTTCACAAAATAATAGTTTCTCATAAAACAACAAGTATACTTTAAATATATCTTTATACAATTTTATCAGTCTAATAATATATTCAATATCACAACATTCTAATTTATGTTCAACATCAAAGTTATAATACATGAAACACATTTCAACATCATAAGTTGTAAGGAAAAGAGAATTCAAAAAGAAAGCGCTACACATCAGATCTAATTGAGGAAAATATTAAAGAAACTATATATATGGGATGTCGGGCTCAATTAGCCCATACTTAATTAAAAGAAACGGTAGTTTATCTTACTAATAAACGGTAGTTTATCTTACATATATTTTGTTATTGCAGAGTGTACATTTATTTATTTTAGTAAGTAAAGACGGTAGTTCCAACTGCTCAACCTTCATAAATAACTCTCCATTGAGTTTAGAACTTTAATTTCTAAACGATTATTTTTACCACTTAATCAAAGATTGATACTTTATAAATTATAATGTACATTTACTATTTTTAACTTCTATATATTTTTCTTAGAACCATCCTGATACACCTGACAACTACACACTACAGACATAGATATTAGCTATTGTTACGGAATGTCCATTTATCTATTTATTATTTGCTGTGAAAAAAAATAACTCTGGTGAAATCGAGAGGTTAGAACTTTGGAAGTTTGATATGCACTATTTTTAAGAGCAAAGTCGGTTTTTAGTATTTGAACTATTGCATTTGGTTCAAATCGGTCTCCAAATTCTTTTTTTTTGGTTTATATTGATCACTGAACTCTTAAATTCGTTCCAAATTGATTTATGAACTCTTAAATTCATTTTCAAATTGGTTCCTGCATTATTTTTTATTGAAATTGGTCCCTAAACTCTTAAATTCAGTTGAAATTTGTCTATGAACTCTTAAATTCGGTCCAAATTGGCACTTATTGTTAATTCTCCATTTAATTCATTATTGAAATTTTAATTTAATCTCTTTGTTTTTGGTTGAATTTTAGGTTATTCACATATTTGATCTTTTTCTAATTATAATAATTTGACGGGACTGATCCGTCTTATATAACAATATTTGATGACCTATCAAAATATTTTAATTAGAAAAGTCAAACATGTGAATAAATTAAAATCCAACCCAAAAAAGAGAAAAAAATGAGCTTTACGATTACAGGTAGCTTATAAATTAAACCTGACCTCTTTGTAATATTATTATTTTTCTTAATAATAGCTTGTATACTCAGTTGCAAGTTTCAGTTAAATTTTATGAGAGATCACTAAACTGCACCTCAAATTCATTTTTAGTCATCAGACTTATTTATTCATTTTTAATCATATTTAAATTTAATCACTTCGTTAGTTTTCCATCCAAACTTAATAGAATACTTAACATAACCTCTAATTAATGTTTAAACACATATAATTTTATAAAAAAAATTAAAAAATACGATAATACAAGGTACAAATTAATTATTTCTATTTTTTATTTTTAAATAAATAAAATTGTTTTACTAGGGGTGTCAATGGGTCGGGTCGGGTCGGGTCATATTATTTTATTATTTTTTTATCATATCCATTTAAATTTGGGTCAAAAAATCTTGACGTGTAACCGATCCAACTGGGTCACGGTCCGATCTGACCTGACCCATGTAAAATAATTAAATATTAATTAATTATTTTTATATAATTTAAGTAATTAAATATTAATTAATTTATAATTAATCTTAATTAGTATATAATTAGTGTATTTAAGTTTTAGTTAGTACTAAATCATAAAATTACTTCAAAAAACTAATAGGGTCGGGTCGGGTTGATCTGAACCTGACCCGATCCGGGTCAAAAAGATTAAATCCATACCCAACCTATTTATCTTCGGGTCATGTTGGGTCGGGTTGGGTTCGGGTTGGGTTCGGGTCAATAATTGACACCCTAATTATTACTTAGAAGCAACTATATTATTTAGAATATATATTTTTAGCATAATTTATAAATTTAATTAATTAAAAAATATATATTAGTTGTTGTTTATATAATAATTAAATCATATAAATTAAAATATCTTTAACCATAAAATTTCAATTTTCAATTATAATATGATATTAATATCTTTAAATAAAATATAAAATTATATTTTTTTTAAAATAGATAAAATTAGATGGTTGATATAAATTACTTATTAAGTTATATGTTCTATTGTATAGAAATATGCTATGAATAAAGAAAACATCAATAAGTTATCAAGTTTACTTAAAAAAATTAATTAACATACATGTTCATATAATGTTATAAAAATTTCTGTTATATTTGAATAAAAATTAATCAAGTGATCAAATTTAAATAAATATTAAAGTTTAATGATTATAAATTTGAGATAAAATTTAGTAAACCCCTAAGAAATTTATCCAAATTTTATGAAATGATCTCGAAAGTGAAAAGTGCACTTTCGGATGTTGAACTTTTTAACATGGAACAAATAATTCTGTTGAATTTAGAAGAATAATTGTAGAGGAAACTGGCCCGTCAGTCGGACGAATCAAATCATTTCCCCCCCAAAGAAAAAAAAAGTAAAGAAAAATGAACACAAGTACTACAGTGAAGCAAAATCAAAACCATTTTTTAGCACCACTCTCTCTCCCTCTCAACTTCCACTTTTTCACGGGCATCAACCCTCCAAAGTTCTCTTCTTTTTCCTCCCCTTCCTCGCCATCCACCTACCCCTTATCTCCTTATTTCTCTCTCTAAGTCCGGACAAATCCTAGAGAGGGAAACATCTGTACCATACCAGAATAGAGAGAGAGTTGACCTGAAATGGAAACAGATGGGCACGGCCATAGTACCGGCCATTCCATAAAAGGTGTGCCAACCCATGGCGGCCGATATGTGCAGTACAACGTGTATGGTAACTTATTTGAGGTTTCTTCTAAGTATGTGCCTCCAATTAGGCCGGTAGGCCGTGGCGCCAATGGCATTGTGTGGTGAGTTTTAGATGAAATTCATAATTCAAGTTTTATTTTTGGTTGTTAATTCTCCTGGTATTTGATTTGGCAAGTAAAATAGGTGAAACCTTTTGTTGGCAAATAGATTTTGTTCTGGATATTCGTTGCGGAAAGAAGTCGGTTTCACTTTGTTTGGCAAGTTGAGAAATTCAAGTCGAAAATAATATTGATTTTTATTTGGGTTATTTTGTTAATTATTTTTATCTAGGTATGGCTTGGTAATCTATACACAAAATAGTGCTTAATAATAATAATACAACACTAGTTGTTAAGAGAAAAGGTAAACCTTGCCCTGGATAGATACATCCATTGAACATTGATCAAAGGCAGGGAGGAGGCCTAATTTTTATATTTTTAAAAGTTCACAGCATGTGTTAAACTTCACTTCATACTGATTTTCACATGTAGTTCTAGGAAGTTGATTAAATTTATGACTGAAAGGAAGACATCAAACTATGTTTATTGTTTAGTACAGGTTTATCTCAAAACTATATGCATGCTCTAAATATTTGCGTAATTAGCAGAATATTAGTGTATTGTTATTGTTGTCAGTTCAATGGAAATGGAGGGTTTAGATTTTTATGAGGCTTATATAGCCTCCAATTTCATGAGTTAATACTTGGATGTCAGGTCCATATCAATGCGATACTGGTATGTTCTGGCTGTCTCAATAGTACCTTAACTTGATGACCCTATTCTATGATGTTTGCCTTGCTTGTTTGTTTTATATTCCAAGTAATGTCTATTGAAGCTGCTTATTTGTGAGGACATCAATTAGTTGTGTTTTGTTTATATCATTGATACAAAATTTTTGCATGCTAACTAATTTCTTCCTTATGTTTTTGTTTGCCCAGTGCTGCTATGAATGCACAAACAAGGGAAGTGGTAGCAATAAAGAAAATTGGAAATGCATTCGACAATAGAGTCGATGCCAAGAGGACTTTGAGAGAAATAAAGTTGCTTCGTCACATGGATCATGAAAATGTATTTTTCTTGTTTCTAGTATTCAAGGCCATTCTTGGGCTCTGAAGATTAAATCACATGGTACCATTTGAATTTTGGTTGGTGCATACCCAAATTTGCCTAAAATGTGACTTTGATTTGCGCCATATTGTTTAATCTCATGGTTCATTTTGTAGTTAGATTTTTTATTGGTTACATTTACAAATACAAACTTTCGTCAAATAGCTGAACTAATCAAGTATTCATTCTGCTTTTACGGATAGGTAATTGCAATAAAGGACATAATAAGGCCTCCGAAGAGGGAGAGCTTCAATGATGTATACATTGTTTATGAGTTGATGGATACTGATCTTCACCAGATAATTAGGTCAAATCAGCTTCTGACTGATGACCATTGCCAGGTTTTCTACTTGTTTTCAATGTTATATAACGTACAGCAGGATTATAATTTTATAATAGTCAGTATCAATATTGTATAGGTCTAGATAATTAGTTGGGGTGGGAGTCCAAAGGTATATTCTGGTTTTTACAATTGGTATTGGGTTTGTTCAGATTGGCAGTTTTTCATATAATAAGTCAAGCTTACTATGATCAGCTGGTATGTCAAGAATTAGAAATTTCAGTGCGGCTTTTGGCACAGTGTTCTAATTGGTCCATTGACATAATATAGCGCCAACTGTCATTTGAATTTTAGTTAATGAAAACAAAATTGAAGTTATCGTTAGGTACAAAAATTCTGAACTTAAGCTGAATCATAAAACCCTTGATACAAGGTCTGCTGTAACCAGATTTAGTTGGGTATAGTTGAGTGTTGAGTAGTCTTAATATCTGTTTGCGTATTCTTTTTCATTGATTTATTAATAGAAGCTTTTGTAATATAATAAACTAGCATTGACATATAGATTACAACTGATAATGATAACATTTTTGCAGTATTTTCTATACCAATTACTGAGAGGCCTGAAATATGTACACTCAGCGAATGTCTTGCACAGAGACCTTAAACCAAGTAATCTCTTATTAAATGCCAATTGTGACCTAAAAATTGGTGATTTTGGGCTTGCAAGAACTACATCTGAAACGGACTTTATGACCGAGTATGTGGTCACTCGCTGGTACAGGGCCCCAGAACTGCTTCTCAACTGCTCTGAGTACACTGCCGCCATTGACATATGGTCTGTTGGGTGCATACTAGGGGAGATTGTTACTAGAGAGCCATTGTTTCCAGGAAAGGATTACGTGCATCAGTTGAGACTTATTACTGAGGTATATTTGGAGATCTTTTCAACTCATAGTTTTCAATATAACCTTCTTTTGTGAAAGGATTTCAGTATTGTTTCTCTTCTTTTGTGGTTTTTGGCTGGCATTGAATGTTTAATTATCAATATAACCTTGCTTATCCATCTGTTTATATAAACTCCAAACTAGTGAAAATGAGCAGAAATGAAGAACGACAATCTTTGCTAGAAAAATCCCAGTCTTTTTTTAACATCCCACATTTATATAACTCTTTTTATATACACCTTTCATATTTTTAACTAATACCCTCTATTTTCATTTCAGAAAAAGAAAACTAATACCCTCTGTTTTTGGGGTTAATTGCAAGTGACACTAAATCATTAAGACATAAGTGTTGACAAAAAAAAAATTCAATTCATCAATTGCAAATGTCCATTTCATGCGGACTCAAATTAAGTTGTAGGCCAGAAGATAGAAGCTCATATTCGAATATATCAATGCCCTTTATTTCGTTTTAGGTTAAATTTGACAACCCTAAAATCTTGCCGTCATCTCAAAAAGCTTGATGTTAGTTCCAATATCATAAAATGGTTGGGTGCCAGCAGAAGCAAAGGTTTTTGTTTTTGCTGAACTTTATGAAACTTGTATGGTAGTTTGCAAAAAGACCCCAAAAGAAGTTATGTGTCACTTGCATTGCTTTTGATTCTAAAATTTGAATAGACTAGTTTTTCTGGTCTTTCTTACAGACTTTTTGCATTTTATTATGACAAAAAGTTGATAGGTTCTCCAGATGACTCAAGTCTGGGATTTCTGAGGAGCGACAATGCTCGAAGATACGTTAGACAGCTTCCACAGTACCCTAAGCAGCAGTTCCGTGCTAGGTTTCCAACCATGTCCAATGGTGCCATGGACTTGCTTGAGAAAATGCTTATTTTTGACCCCAGCAAACGCATCACTGGTGAACACTTGTACCCTTTGTGCTTTTTCATGGCTCTTTTTATGTTTAATAAGATGAATGATGTTTTGGTTTGAGCAACATCTAGGTTCAGTTTTTCTTGCTAAGTCAGGTCATTTGCAGTTTTAACACTTTTCTGATGCAAATTATGAGTTCAATGTTGTTTGTGGTTGAATCATTTTCTCATTTGGATCATTTTGAACTTCGCAACCTTTGGTGTGAACTTTTTTTGGGCTTATGGCAGCTTTACCTTGGGTGTTTTCTGATTTTGGCTTTGGATTGGTCATATTCACTGAAAAATTGATGTCAAGTTATTATTGGATTTCTCTGAATCGGTCAGGATGGTACTTTCAATAACTCTCTGGATAAATACTTAATTTAGTGTACGCTGTCAGCTTCCAGTTTCAGGTCATTGATCTTTGACTTAGGGATCATTTAGCTTCAGGTTGTTTGGATTTGGGTTCAGGTGAAGTTCGGACCTATCTGTTATTCAAGTTTGGGTTAGGTCCAATTGTGAACTTTGAAAAAAAAAATCCAATTGTCAGTGTTGGACTGTAACTCCACTTCATGTTAGCATTAATTGTTAACTTCATACAAATAAATTCAGAGGGTGTTAAGTTAGTTTTATTCTAATATTTAAGTTCAGGAGGTTTTAGCTCAACTTTGACCCCAATAAAGTAATTTCATCTGCAATTTCCCAATATACTATTCTACTGTATAATAATATTTTATTTGCCTGTTGCAGTTGATGAGGCTTTATGCCACCCCTACCTTTCATCCCTACATGAGATAAATGATGAACCTGTGTGTCCGGCTCCATTCAATTTTGATTTTGAGCAGCCTTCTTTCACAGAAGAAGATATAAAAGAGCTTATTTGGAGGGAGTCCCTAAAATTCAATCCAGACCCACTCCACTGAGACTCAAGTTCTACATGTAAATGCGTTCTATTTGATCAAAAGAAGAGATACTGCTAGGTGCTATTCACCCTTCTCTGTTGGTCGAAATTATTAGTTTTATCTTGCGAACAATAAAAGCATCTGAACATTTGGACATTTCATCATTTTCATGTGTAGCTTGTATATTAGTTTATGTTCTCTAGAATTGGTGTTCAACATTGTGTATTGATTTTTCCGATCTTTCAGTTTTACTATAACCATACTGGCAAAATTTGGATAGAAATCTAATTTTTGATAGAGTGGCCATGAAGATTTGCACAAGACATTTTGCAAGAAAAAGGGATTTAAGTCGTCTATCAAAACATTAGTGACTAAATTTGTGAACTTCTCAACATGTGACATTGCGTTCATCCGATCACAATTCAGTTCTTTATTGTTTAAATTATTTAATTATCACAAGTTGTTAACAATTTGATTCAATCAATAGTACATAATTTCAATTCATCGACCACATGAGTTCTGAACTTTCTAACAGTTGAGTTACATCCAGCTACTTGAGTAGTGCCGGTAGTTGTATGCATTTAATTATTTACTTTTTCAAGTTGTTTGAATCTTGACGGCGTCCTAACTTCCAATTAGAGATGCACGGTTTTTAAGGTGATAGGTTTGTCACAATAAGAAAACATGCTCGTACGGGCTTGGGGAAAAAGAAGGAATAGAAATTAAGAAATTAAATCCTTACGTCGTAGCGGCTGTTCATTTTTTTAGTAAATAAAAAATATATATAGCAAAATAGCATGATTATTTTTTTTTACGTATAGTAGTCAGATACAAGTTTGAAACTCAGGTCAGCTCCTCCGAGTTTGAAACTCAGGTCCAGTCTTTTTTTCTTGTTGTTAAGTTAGTTATTATGTTATATAAAATTATGTTAAATAAATGATTATTATGTTATAAGAAATTATTTTGTTAAATGAAAATGATTATTATATTTTTTTTGTTAATGATTTAAAAATTGTTATGTTATATGAAAATTTTGTAAGAAGTTAATGTAAAAACATAAATAAGGAAAATTAAATTTGAAACCATAAAGGGTGGGGGGGGGGGGGGGGGAACCCGAGTTTTGAACTCGGTCCAAGGTCCCGGACCCGAGTTCAAAACTCGGGCCAGGCTACGGGGGCACGGAGGCTATTTTGCTATATTTTTTTATTTACTAAAAACAATCTGGCAGTTGTTAGTTAGTTTAGCATAATTGAGAAATCATATTTATTTCTTCAGTTTCTTACCTCAAAGGAGGTTAGTTTTTTAAGTCCAGATAGTTATTATTTGCTCAGTCTAATCTAATACTTGATACATTTGTGCGAGCCATCTATCATTTTCATTACTCCATCTTAAGTCCAAATGATATTCAATTTTTTGTGAACATTATGCTCAATTCTTATGTGCATGTACATGTGCGTCATATAAAATATGGGAAGGGATCCCTTCACAATGACTTATTTTGACAATTTTGATATGAAATCTTGAAATAAATAGGAAGAAAAATCTTAAAAATAGAAAAAATCTTATAAATATATTTTTCTATTTCTAGATTGTTGGTGATTCAAATTTCATTTAATTTTATTATCGTTTGATAGTCCATCAAAGACTATCAAAATGTTATGTAATTTACAGCGGTTCAAATTTAATAGTTTTTGATGGACTATCAAACGATAATGAAATTGTATGAAATTTAAATCAATATCAATTTATGAGTAGAATAATGTATCTATAAAAAAAAATTCCTATTTATTTGAAGAAAATTTTAAGATTTTTTCCTATTTATTTGAAGATCCATTGTCAAGGATCCCTTTCCATAAAATATTCTTATGTTACCAAAGCTACACTTCAGTTTTAATAATCGACAAGATATTTAAGCTATATAATTGTCCAATGACCCCTCTTATTTTCTTTTATTTACAAATTGATTTCATATAGCTCCAAAGTTCTTTTATTTAATTTATTTCAGTAAACTAAAGCATAGTAAGCTAGAACTTGGCACCTTGTGCGGTAATAAACTTTCGCATTCAATTATTTAAACAGATGCCAATTACTTTTGTGTAAGACCTGTACCACGCATATATCTTACGTAGCGGCACACCCAACAAGTTGTAACTTGAAACAAAGACGGTCTTACGCCAATATAATACTCTTTTGATCACATCATATTCTTATCCCAACATGAACACACACTTGCGAATATAATTCTGTTAAAAAAAAAATTTAACACATGTTTCATAACATCTTTTGCAAACAAAAAGAAGTCCCAGAGTAAGTTCTCATTACCATACAACAAGGGACGACAATGAACAAATTAGTGAAGACAAAAACGACATCCCAAGTAAATCTAATTGAACTTAGTTTACTAAATTGCAACAAGATCCTCTCGTACTTCTTTGTCAGAGATTACGTTCAACAGGAAGTTTTACAAATCAGCTGTAGCTGCCTGGTAACACAACCACAGCAGAGCAATCAAGGAGCTCTTAAGTTATACAGATATAAAGAATAAAACAGTCAAATGTTATATAATGACAAAAAATTATGACTGCAATAAGCAACAGAAAAGGGTGAAAAACATCATTTGTGTGTTCCAAAACTGACTGAAAATTTTGTCTATTTTAAGGCAGAACCAGTAAACTACTGTAACAACTTCAAATTCAAGGCATGATTGGAGAAACTTTTAAGAATTTTCCTCAAAAGCACCCCAGTTCAGATGTCAAAAGATGCAGTATGCTAACCATTTTTGTGAACTCCAATCTCCATATTTGCCTCTAAAAATTTACAATCTCACAGGATGTATAATCCTGAGAACTCAAATAAAAAAATCATCCCTTCTAAAATATATAACTGGGGTATAGTATAGTCATTTTCAAAACCCCCACCTCAAGCATATCAGAGAAGATATATGCATCATATGTGAAGCTGAAGATCACTGGGGCATAAGTTTTTTTCCCCAATAAACTTCTCATTACAGCTTTCAGTAAGATATTTCCTCCCCACTGAAATGATCTGCATCAGTCAATGTCCGTGCTCTCTTCAAATTTGTCTTTTCCTGAATTAAGAAACAGAAGATGAACCAAAAAAATTAATTGATGTAAACATAGCTTATTGAAAGGTTACACCTAATCAATATCACTAGAAATGTTACTGGACCTTCATGGACTGACTTGAATGTATCAAGGTTAGCTAGCCTGATATCCAACATAAACTCTCCATGTGCCACAATCATACGTTTTTGTGACACACAACAAGAAATATACTTGCTTAAAAATTATGCCAAACACTTCAATATTTTGTATTTCCTTTTTCAGATACCATGTGCTTTGCACTTGTGACCAATGGTCTCCCAGTCTTCTATTTATGTCAATTAGCCCTAATTTACAATACATGATAACATGACAATTAAGCACACCGCCCCCAAACTCTTAATATTGCTTACATTATTATTGATTTTGAGAGCGTATAGTAACCATATAACTCTACAATTTTATCCTTGAACTCCGTGGATTGTACTACTATACATCATACAATATCGATTTCAAATGAGTTATTTCATTTTTTTTATTCATACAATTTGCTTATATGAATCTTGGGTGCATATTACATAATAAATTTTTTTATAGCTATAAAATATAATATAACATATCAAATGAAATACAAAAATCAGACATAAGAAGTTTCTATTGTTTTTGTTTTCAAAAGAGAATCTTTTTCCAAATTGGATAAATGATATTTTCAAATTCTAACACTGTGCAAGGGGTAGTTTCATCATTACTTATCTAATTTAACAGTTCTGAGTAAGATCAATATTCAAAGGGTCAATGCCTCAGATTGAAAAGTACATGGGAGATGATTTTCAAGAATAGAACTTTGCAACCCTAATGTCACAAACTAATAGTTTGAAGGTTCTTGTGGCTTGACTCCTCCCATTTGGGAGATGCATACTTCAGTGTACGATACTATACAAATGAATACCGAATTAAAAATATATGAGTAGAGAACTGAGGTGCCAGACACAAGTTCCCATAAAACTGATGCATAAGGCCGCAAAATCATTCCATACAATGAGGACTTGACAACTATTAAAGCACACTAAATTCTCAAATGGTGTGCCATGGTAAAAAATGGATTCCAATTTATGAGCATAATGTAGATACACAACTATAAATATATAGTTATTGCTGACTGTATGGAGTAGATGAGATGATGTGCTGTCAGAATGTGAAATGAGGCTCATACATGTTTCGAAGAGGATCCACCAACATCCATCTTTCGTCTTTTAGCATTTCTTCTAATGGTAATCTTTGAAGGGACAGGGAAATGCTCAATGTCGTCCCCTGGTCGACCTTCTTTGGCCCTCTTTTTTCGCAAACCCAGCTTTGTTGGCAGAGGCTGCACACAATGACAGAGAAAAATTGTTATTATCATTCTTTTTTTTTTGGGTTATTAGGTTAAGTTATGCTGCTGCAGGTTAATGGCAAAACCAAGCTCAAAAGAGGGAAAAAAAGGAATATAGAATGCCAAATGGAACGAACTAGTACTAATCAACGATTCTCTTTATAGGCTCATACTGTGCCATTTCTCAGACTTAAGTCAAAAAGGCTGGTCAAATAATCATGACTCAACATTAAATGATTGTAGGGGAAAGGTTGGTTCCCTAAAAATTATCAACTTAGATTATTCTAGTAGAAATAATTCAGAGAGAGAGGGGGGGGGGAGAGAAGAGTAATTACCAAATATCTAGCAGCTTTGTCATCAAAGGTGACAAGGTATGTGTTTGGATCATCAACATCATCACCCCTTACCTGTGTCAGTTCCGAAGAATATGAATGCCATTTTGAACCACTAAATCATCCTGTTTGCACAAAAAAAAAAATAGTACAAGAAATATTGCGAACTCACATCCCAATTGTATTCTCGGAGCCATGAATAAGAGGTCTCTTCATCCTCATCATCAGTTGGATCCTTCAACAGCTGTTAGCATATATATGCAAGATTGCTATCACGTTTATCCCAAATGTGAATAGCAACAAAAAACTATATATGTTTGAAGAGAGCTAAAGAACACCTCATCAGGAGAAGGGACCATATATGCCAAAAACTTCTCAGGATTTGATGGGTCAGACCCATTTGCCGCAAAGCTCTTCATAATTGCCTAATATATGCACCATTACTGAATTATTAAACCAAGGATGTATGTTCTATGCACCCAAAAGTAATGAAGAACAAGTCAATTAATTAAGCAAGAGAAACACACCAGGGACTCGAGCTTGTCACGTGTGGATCGATCTAGCTTGTTGTATTGTTCTGAGTCAGCAGTAGGATCACCATCAAAATTTACCATAACAAATTGATCCTCGGACCTAGCAAACATCATAAATATTCAGGATAAATGAGGGTAATGAATGAGATGCAGCAGCAGTTCAGTCACAAATATTGGAATTTCCATCTAAATTTAAGAAATTTGTCAGAATTCATTGTCATGTGTATGCTGGCATTCATATGTTACATCATGATGGAACAAATTCTTACTACTGGTATATAGAAAACTAATACAATTTGTGTACCGCTCAAAACAAGGAAATAGAGGCAGGACCCATTCAGCTTCCATTTCATGTTTAGTTTGATGCACAGGAGGCAGCTTGGCAGCCTCAAATGACTCCTCAATAGCGCGTATTTGCTTCTCCCTGGTTAAACAATAACACATGGACAACTTTAGAAGAATGCAAAAATCATCCATTTAAAAAATATGGCCAATCAAAGAAAATATTCAAAAAATCATGAAATACCTGTTATTGAGATTGTCCAAGAAGCTTTTATCTCCTTGCTTCTTCTCCCGCATTTCCTTGGCTTGCTTTTCAGTAATAGACTACACAGAGGCTAACTATTTTTAAATAATCAACCAAGAAATCATGCAAAAAAACATATGGTGGAGGTATAAGAAGCATACCATCTTAGCTGATTCAGTGCTAAGAGAAGATATATACTGTGTCTTGACCAGCCATGACATGCCCTTGTCAGTGGGACGGTCCTTTCGTCTTATACCTTCTGGCTTTACTGGGGTCACTACCTCATCTTCTCGTAATAGCTCTTCATCTTCTTTAGAAAGTGAAGGACACTCAGCCGGTGGACTACACAATTGAAATATCAATAATGAAGAGACAAACAATAGATAAATAAGTCGCACTGCACTGAGCTTACGGTTCAAATTTCTTACATGTAAGCATCAAGGTCAATCAAGTCAAGAGGGATGCCAAGGTCTGGTGGAGGAATGAGTGCAGGCTTCCAATTCTTCTCAAAAGAAGTGATTTTATACTTTATATATCTGCAGAATACATAGTACATATTATTTTCATAATTCTACAAAAAGCTGATTTCATGTATTGAATTATAATTGAAATGTAGATGCCACTTTGGGCTATTACCTATCTTTATCTGTATTTAATGAGAGTACTTTCAGTTGTGCTGTAGGATCAGGCAACTCATTCCTAAATCTGCATTTATAAAAGGATGAAAAAGGTTAAACAAATCTACATTTTGCATATCCATTTAATAATCATCAAGAATTTCTTTGAATTCTTTAGTAATTTTTACCATCAGTTGCATGTGTGAGCCTGATCAATTTGCACAAACAAGGCCAAAAAATCCTCATTGTTGAATTATCAGCGCATTTGTCACATGATAATCTATAAAGAAACAATTAGAAAAGGGTAAAGTTGGGTGAGAGAACTGACTTGATTTTGCCCATAAAGGTAGTCTGCTTCTTCAGCCTGTTCTCCACTCCGATCAGTTGTGTTGCTCCTGTCGAGTGGGCACCACCCGTGACCAACCCATGACCATGTCCCTGTCCCTGCACACGGTTATGATCCTGTCTGGCAGATCCACCTGTCAAAGTGCCGCCTTTTTGCTGAGATGTCTTTTGCAAAACCGTAGCCTGAGACTGTCTAAGTGCAAGTCGCCTCTTTTCCTCCTGCTTGTGTTTTTCATACTCCCTCTGTTTCCTAGCTCTCCTCTCTTCCTCTGTTTCAACTCTTCCTTTGTGGGCTCCCCCTGTAGGCGGGGGTACAAGAGCAGGCCTCTGATGCTTTGGAGGTACCTGGTGCTTCTCCTGGATATAAATAAATGAGTTCCAAGCTCATTGCTGATTTCCAGGTGGATTGTAGAATGGTATAACACTGGTACTGGTTTCACACAATGAATCTAGTATTGTCATAATGATGCAGAACCAGCAACCAACCATGACTAGGTTGCTGCTGTTTATTGCTTTTCCATATTATCTGGATCACATGAGACCCTGTATCATCTTCCAATAAATTGAATTTGTACTAAAAAATAGTTCACATTAAGCAAGATAACTGACACGGGTACATGCCATATTCACAAAAAAAAAAATATGATAAAACCTGTTTGATAGTATCTGATAGATTAGAAGGCGGTGGTGGGGGTGGACCAGAAGGCGGAGGAGGTGGAGGTGGTGGCCCTTCGTCAGAAGGTGGTGGTCCCGGTGGTGGTGGAGGGGGAGGAATTGGAGCGGGAGGCAAAGATGGAGGAGGCGGAGCCGCTTCAGATGGCAAAGCAGGATTGGGGTTACCATTAAATTGAGGAGGGTAACCATACATGGGCTGAGAAGAGGGATACCCATACATATTAGGGTTCATGGCTGGATTAAACTGGAAGGTAGCAAAATTCTGTGGTGGCACGCCCGAGAAAGGGAGCATGGGATTCACTGGCGGCGGCTGCTGACCTGACGGCTGTTGGTACGGTCTGTACGAGGCCATGGACGAAGGAAATTTTATCTGACCTCTTCAATTTACCTGCCCTCTTCTTCAATTCAGCTTTATATCTAGGATTTGGAAAAGGAGAGAGCCAGTCGATTCGATCTGACCTCTATGTCCCCCCTTCCTCTAGGGTTTGAAGTGAGAAAGGCGGCGGGTGGAATCCCTTCTGTGTAAACTTGCAGCGGTGAAGCTGGGAAGTTTGCAAGGAACAAGGCGCGCAGTTAAGTTTGACTGAGACGGCTGTGACAAGAGAGGTGAATTGTGAGGTATGCAGAGAAGGTGTTCGACACGGGACGAGGGAAGTGCGAAAGAGGGAGAAGAATCAAGATGAACGAAAATTTGACCAGCCCTTTTCTTCATGTAACTTTGTGTAGCGCGAACCGGGGAAAAGGTATCAGCAATTCAGAATTGGAAGTGGGGTAGGTTCAAAGAATTAAAAAATTGGTTCAAAATCTTTTAGAACCATTGATTTTGTATCGAGATTTATACTTTTAATAAAATCTAGTTCAAAATTCGTACTTTCAATAATTATTACGAATCTCAATGCAAAATCAACGGTTATAAAAGGTTTTGAAGTGCTTTGAACCTCCCCACCTCCGAAAGTAAGCAGAACTATGACCCGCTACATTGAGACGCGTGGTTTTCTGTTGCATTCGAACAAAAATGTAAAAAAGAGTAGTTCCGAGCGTCCGAATCTCCTGCTTTGTCAGACAAAAGCAATGCTGAGCTTTTGTCAATCAGATCCGTCTAATACAAAACGAACGTTACAGATGTACAAACCAGTGTCATTTTGAGGCTTGGTAAATTCAGGCTCCTCATCAAATTGAACAAAACAGGTTAGAACTCAGAAATGATCAAATGAGGTTATGCTTTTATTTATCAGCGCACACAATTTCCCCAAACGAACCAGATTTTTTTTTTTATACAAAGATGGGGATCAGGTCCCAAATTTTTATTATATCTAGGTTACACGAGGTGTGTTCCCCGTAAAATACAAAGTATTAAGTTTCATTATTCAGAATCAAAAAGTTAAAAGTCAAATGAAATATGTAAAATACAACAAATAAAAAGATAATGCAGTGTAGGTGAGAGTGAATTTGAAGTTGAGGGATGGCAGGGCTGGCCTCTACTGAGGAAACTGGCATTTCTCTATAATTGTCGCTCAATTTTCTGCGTGATGTTTTCAGTATCTATGCTGTGTTCCTCAAAGATGCGCCTACATCTCTCCTTTCAGATGTTGAAGCAAATTGCAGCCTGTATAATTTGCCAAGGTGTATTTATGGGGCTCAACAAAATATCTCAAAATTCTCCTCATATAAAGAATGCTGGTGGATCTTCATTCATTTCCATGATGACCAGTTGCCTTACTGTTGCTGTGTAGCAGCAGTGTTGAAATATGTGTTGCACCGATTCTTCCTCCTGCCGGCATAGATAGCACATGTTCGGAAGGACCCCACCCTCGCCTGACTATGTTGTCTATTGTTAGGATTTTATTCTTGAGTGCTAACCAAGTGAAGACAAGAACACAGGGCAGTGCACCAAGTCAGATTGTATCACCACTCGACCCTTGATGAACTTGTATACAGATTTTGTTGTGAATGTGGATCTACAGTCCCACCTCCATTGTGTGGTGTTTATCTGTTCTGTGAGTTGGATGTTGTTTAGGCAGTGGAGGAGTGTCATCATCTGCTGTTGTGCCGTAGTTGAGAGTTCCTGGTGGTGAGGATTGATGCCCTAATTGGGTTGTTGTTGCATCTGTGCAACTGTGAGGCTCGTTTCTTGCATGTAGGAATAGAGCGTAGGGAATTCATATCTTGGTATTCCTTGGAGCCAATTGTCATCCCAGAAGTTGGTGAGATTTCCATCTTATAAGGTTATCATTGTTGATGCTGCAAATATGGGATGTAATTGTTTTATACTTTTCCAAAAGGGTGCGAGCGATGTTACCTTCCATGGTTTAATGTTAGGATGTAAAGATTGGTCTATGCATAACAGCATAAGCACCACCTTTTGTCTAGTTTTTGTCCAGTATCAGAGCCACTTGAGCATGAGTGTCTGGTTCATTACATGTAGATCCTTTACCCCTAAACCTCCAAGCTCCATTGGTGTTATAACTTCAGCCCACTTAGTCAGGGCTGCGAATCCATTTAGTGTCAATTATGGTTTGTTGCCCTGCCATAAAAATTTCCTTCTTATTTTGTCTATTTGTGAGATTACATTTTTGGGCAGCATGAATATTGTCATGTAGTAGAGAGGCATCGCTGAAAGGATAGTTTGCATAAGGATTAGCCTCCCTGCTATTGAAAGTAAAGCCGACCTCCATCCTGTTAGCTTGCTTGCAATCTTTTGCACTAATTGCTCAAAGTCCGATACTGTGAGCTTTTTATTTAACAAGGGCAACCCTAGGTATATGAATGGGAACGTGGCTGCATTGCATCCAATTATCTGGGCTAGTTGCTGTGCTTCTTCGTGAGGTGCTATTGTGATGAATAATTCGGACTTTCGGAGGTTGACTACAAGGCCCAACAGTCATCCAAATTCGTCCAGTATTGTTTTAATGAGTGCCAGTCGGCATACAATATGCATGACCTACAACCTGGGAATGGTTGTTGTATGAGCCTTAGGCTTGTGAGCTTTGTGATCCACTCAGGGAGGAAGTACATCGCTATAATGAATAAGTAAGGTGATATGGGGTCGCCTTGTCGAACCCCTCTTCGTAACTGCGTCCTCTTTCCCGCAACCAAGTTGAGAACAATCCTGGATGTTCATGTGAGCATTGTTCTCCCAATTAGTTTAACCCATGCCTCTGGGAATCTTTTGGCCTTCAATATGTCATTGATGAAATGCCAAGATATCATGTTGAAGGCTTTATAAATATCTAGTTTGAGCAAAGCTATGGATCGGTGCTGCATGGTTGATCGGGTGATGACTTGCTGTGCATAAATGAATTCTTCTGTGATGTTTCGACCCGGAACGAACCCTATCTGCGTATCTGAGATAACGTCCTTTAAGATTTGTTGTAGCCTATTTGCCATGATTTTGGAGAAATTTTTTTGGACTGAGTTGACTAAGTTGATCGGTCTAAAGTCTCCCGGATATTGCGCATTTAGTCTCTTCGGTATGAGCACTAATGCACTATGAATGAATCATTCATCATATGCAAAGAAGCAGTCTCGTCTTGCATGATGTTGTTGTACACTGTAAGGAGCTTAGGCACTGTAAGGAGCTTAGGCACTTTAAGTTCTTTTTTGCTTGTTTGAGCCGTTAGAGAAGAAATTACGTATAAATATGAATATAAATGAATTAAAAAAATGATATTTTAACTTTTTTTATAATTTATAGTCTCATTTCAACACATAAAATTATTATAATGTACAAAATTTTGGTAAATGGTGTTCCCTACCCATTTATATTATAATCAATATGTTCTTGAAGCTTTATGACGTGCATAACGTTGAAAGATTAACACAAATGCATTAAAATTGTATTTCAAGTTATTTTATAATCTCATTTCAACATAAGAAATTTCCAAAATAAACAAAGATATTTTCAATTATATCTCCTAATCATTTATATTATATCTCTCCAACACAATGTTATTTTTAATTTTGTATTCTATGTATTTATGTTATAATCTTTCTGTGTTGGAGCCATTATGACACGAATTACGCACAAAGATGATTGAAAATGCATTAAATACTATATGTCTCTGTTAGTTTATTCAACTTTGCTATTATTTCTGGTATCATTTCAACACATAAAATCATCAAAATCCATAAATTTATTTTTAATTATTTTCTCTATTTGTTTATATTATAAATATTATATTTTTTAACCTTTATGACACAAATAATATTGAAAGATTTAATACAAATATGTTAAAATAGTATTTTAGTTCATTCGAGTTTTATACCATTTGTAATCTCATTTCAACACATAAAATTATCAAAATTCACAAAGATATTTTAAAAGACGTATTCTATTGGCTTATATTATAATCACTGCATGTTTGAGCCGTTAGGGTATAAATGACGCACAAAATGAATATAAATGAATTAAAAACTATATTTCTTGTTACTTTATTCGATTTTTTTAATTATTTATAGCCTCATTTGAACACATAATACCACCATAATGCACAAAGTTATTATAAATAATGTCCCATATTCATTTATATTATAATCATTGTGTTTTTGAATCTTTATGACGTGAATAACGTTGAAATATTAAAACAAATGCTTTAAATTTATATTTTATTTTATTTGAGTTTATATCATTTGTAGCCTAATTTCAGTACATAAAATCACCAAAATAAATAATGATATTTTCAATAATATCCCATATTCATTTATATTATAATCATTATGTTATCGAACCTTTACTACACAAATAACGTTGAAAAATTAGCACAAATGTATTAAAACCGTATTTCAGTGTACTCGAGTTTGTATCATTTATAGTTTTATTTCAACATATAAATCACTAAAAAACACAATGTTATTTTTTATTACTTGCTCTATGTATGTATGTTATAATATTTCCGTACTCGAGCCGTTATTACACGAATTAGGCACAAAGATGAATACAAATGTATTAAAAACTATACTTCTTTCGTAAATTTATTCAAATTATCTATCATTTATGGTCTCATTTCAACACATTAAATCATCAATATGCACAAACCTATTTTGAATGATTTCCCCAATTTGTTTATATTACAGTCATCGTGCTCTCGAACCTTTATGACATAAATAACATTGATAGATCGACGCAAATGCATTAAAACTGTATTTCGGTTTATTCAAGTTTTTATATTATTTGTAGCCCCATTTCAACATATAAAATCATCAAAATGCACAAAAATATTTTAAATGATGTATTATATTGGTTCATAATATAATTAAAACAATACTTTCTAGAACTTTATTCGAGTTTTGTGTATTTGAAGCCACATTTCAAAACATAAAATCACCATATTGCATAAATTTATTTTAAATGATATCTCCTTTTTATTTATATTATAGTCATTGTGTTCTCGAACCTTTATGACATGAACATCACTGAAAGATTAAGACAAATGCTTTAAAATAGTATTTCGGTTTATTTGAGTTTTATATCATTTGTAATCTCATTCAACACATAAATACATCTAAATACAAAAAATATTTTAAATGATGTACTCTATTAGTTTATATTAAAATCTTTACGTACTTGAGCCATTAGAACACAAATTATACACAAAAATAAATATAAATGCATTATAACAAGGCTTCTTCAGTTACTTTCTTCATGTTTTGTAACATTTATAGTCTCATTTCACTATATAAAATTGTGACTTAGCCGGTACAGAGCTTGCCTCTCTGACTCCGGAGGACGCCTACTTCAGGTTTTATCGCAGTCATGACCATCTGAGACTAGCTCGCGCCAGATTGGCTACTCATCACTTGGCTGGGGCTGCTTACAGATTCTTGGTTGATGCGGTGCCTTCTTCTAGGGACTCTGCCCCTCTCAGAGGTTAACCAGATGTCTTGGATTATTTCATCAGCCTTAGCCACGAATTCTTGCCACTCCGCATCGGCGATTATGCTTTCATAGAGCCTTATTCTCCGCACAGATGTGCGCATCAGTTCAGTTTAGATCAGGACGCGCCTGCCTTCCTTTTCCGCCCTGAGTCTTTAGCAGTTGATCTCGAGGGTCTTGGATGGTGCTATTTGTATCTTTTCCGCTTAGAGACGGACTCCCGCTTTCAGATGGTACCTACTTCTCGTGCACCCACTTTCTCAAGGCGTTATATTTGGTGGTACCACGATGCCATTCGCTCGTACCAATCATACACTCCTTCAGTGATGGCACGCAATACTTGTCCCAGGGATAGAGGCAACTCGTCACCTGACCTCTCTTACGATGATTTCATCCCTTTTCCACCCCTTTCTTCAGAGCCGGTGGACTTCCAGGGGTTAGACAACCGTTGTCCTTGCTCGTCTACCAGGACTCGCCTCACTAGTATATTTCAGATTCATCCCTTTTCTTTCTTAAGCTTAGGCTAAATTTTGATAAGTCTTCGTTTGGTCAGATTCTGCGTATGAGTACGATGAGGCGGAGCCTGCCTTCTCAGTCCCTCGCCTGCGAGCTAGTGATGCACATGCTCAGCCACCTGTCGAGCCATCTGCTTCAGACACTATAGAAGGAGGTCAGGATGACACTTCTCAACTACCTTCTCCATTTTTCTTTCCTTCTCCCATTCCAGGTGGTCCTTTTTTCATGGACTTATCTTCTTTTGTTTAGACATTTTAGTTCTAGCCCTGATTAAAGTTCATTTTTTTACTTCCCAGCTCACGAGGTGTTGTCTTCGGAGATAGACTGTATTTTAGTTTACTCAAGTTTGTATTATTTATAGTATCATTTCAACATATAAAATAACCAAATTACACAAAATGGACATCTATTATGCACTTCTATTACGTACATAAAGTGAGATCATAGTTTCTTCTTTCTCCCCCCTCGAGGCTAGACTCATTTTGGAGGGATGGTGATCGAGTTCCTGAGGAGTTGAATTTGAAAGTGAGTATGTCCGGTCGACGGGAACTGATTCGAGAGTAGAGGACTATTATCCGTAGATTCAGAAAATCTTTAAATGATTTTCCTTACTTACCCTTGTGGTCCCCCTCTTCTAAAAATCATGGTTGTATTATGGCGAGACCTTATTTATTTTTGTCTGATCTTTTTCATTTATTATTTTTGCAAGCATGAACTCAAGGATCCCACTATATTGACTTTTTAGGAGACCGATCCGAAGAAGTTGACTTCCCAATTGGCTGAGAGGAAGAAGGAGAAAATGAGAAGAAACAGACTACGTCTTTGCCCGCCATTGAACTTGCGATCGACATGGTTAAGAGGGCTCGCACCACCCTTCCGAAAGATAATTCATTGGAGGCCGGGGAATCTGAGGCTTTGATGATTGAAACTCTCCCTCATGTTCTTCTCAAGCACGTCCCTTCGACGACACCAGCTCATGGGGACCCTTTGGTTACTCCAGCCCGTAGGGCTCCTTCCAGCCCATATGTATCCTCGGGTCAAGGATGAAACCAATCCGAGGATACCGATGAGGTTCATAAGAGTAGTCATTCTCGAGCCCATAAGGTAAGGAACTGGGCAGGTCTCCGATGAGCCGAGATTGATGTAGAGGCCTGGGAAGATGACGACCCTCCCTCTAATTTTGCTTTCTTTGCTCAAGAGCTTTTTGAGCTTGTCTATCTCCTGCCCTGTAGCGTGATTTCAAGAATGAAATCATTGAGATGACCGCAACTTATGCCACTTATGCCTTCAAGCACATACTCTTGGGTGGGCTTGATGTGGCCTCGGTCTTTGGCAGGATACAAGATGAAGCTATTTTTGTTAGGGGGACCGCAGAACCTCCCAACATAGTTTAAAAAAATCTGAGCGGAGTAGGATCATTTAGAGGAGGTGAAGGCTTCTTTGGATCAGGATAGGGAAGCGATCACTTATAGAGAGGAGGAAGTTACCAAGAGAGTGGTGGATATCGAGAGTCAAAAAGCTATGCTTGAGGAGGAAGTGCAGGGTTTGAAGGATTGATTGGTCTATACTGAGTGCAAGCCAGAGGCCTTTGATAAACATTTAGGGAATAAGGAGATGGAGAATCAGAAGTTTCTGATTGAAAACCAACGACTTTGGGTTAAGAATAAGGAGTTGTTATCGTCCTTCCATTCTTCTCGGACCTTCTAGGTTGCTTCCGTGGTGATGTCCACGTCGGCTATGTGCGGAGTGATACATATGTTGTTGAGTCATCTCTCGTGGTAACCCCTTCTCACCTAGCAAGTTCGGTGTTGAGGCTCCTTCCGGCTCATCTAATGTTTCTTCATGTCTATCAACTTATAACTGGGATCATACTAAAGATGTGCTTGTTTCTACCAAGGAGGCTCCTCTGAAGGTGCCAAAAATCTTAGTTGATTTGGATTGAAAGGAGCCGAAGACTCATTTCTCAGTGTATTTTTTAACTAGTAAAATGGTAAAGGAAGTATTTTTTATGGCCGGACTCGGGTGATGAAGAAGAGAATGACGATGATGACGATAATGGTGATAATGGGGGTCGATAAGTCAATTCTAAGGCCCCAGCTGGTGGGGATCAGATAGTAGATTCCAAGAGTCGGCATTCCCTTGGTGATCGGTATACATGCAGATTCTTGATTCCCTTCTATGTCTTTTAAGTTACTGGCGAGTGAGCGGAGTACTTGGAGTTTTATTTTTATTTTCATATTTAGTAGTATTTTGGACTTCTGTATGAGTTGGTTTTATTATTGTGTATATTGTAAACTATTTTCTAAACCAATGGTTTATTTTTAAGTGGCGTCCTATCTGATGACTTACTCTTTCTTTCTCTAACCTTTTTTCTAACCTTTTGCTGACTTGTATTGTTGCTGCTTACATTTTGAGGGGGCTTATTTTCTTCAGCATTGAGAGACTTGTCCCTCCCAATATCGGGAGGTTTGTCCCTCCTTGCACCGAGGGGCTTGACCCTCTCTACATCGAGGGGCTTGTCCCTTCCGACATCAAAGGGCTTGTCCCTCCCGACATTGAGAGGCTTATTTCCCTCGGCGTTGGGGAGGCTTGTCCTCCCCCAGCATTGATAGGGGTACAACCTCTTTTAGGACGTTATTAATGCGTGGGGAGTTTTAAAAGAAAGACAATATAGGTAGAGTTATCATTCATTTCGTGCTTATATTATAAGAAAAAGATTGCGTAGGAATTCATAATGTCCCATCCCCTTTAAGGAGATGAAGGATTCAAAATCTACAACCATAATCTTATGAATATCCTATATATTTTTAGGGTAGGGATCACTTGATAATGAGTTATTTAGACATTAAATGAATTTTTTTTATAGATATATTATTCTACCTATAGATTGATGGTCATTCAAATTTCATGCAATTTCATTATCATTTGATACTCCATTAAAAGACTACCAAACTTTTATACTATTCATAAAAGTTTCAATTTTATGCTATCAAAATTTACCACGTCCATACTAGGCCTTAGCACTTCTTTGCAACTCCTCTAAATACTTCTTTATTCGGACAATATTAAAATAATACTTCTTATGTTAATTAAATTGTGTAATGCATCATTTGTATCATCATTGCAATAAAAATAAATTAAATATACTAAGTTATTTTGAATGATGTTTTCTATTTATTTATATTATAATTCTAGCGTGCTGAAATCATTATATCACGAATTGCATAAAATGATTAACACAAATTCATTAAAATGGTACTTTTTTGTTAGTCTATTTGAATTTTGATTCATTTGTTATCTTATTTCACGAAATAAAATTATCAAAATATACATAGTTATTTTGAATGCTTCCTTCTATTTATTTTAATTATAATCACCGTGAGCTCATGATTTTATTACATAAGTTGTGCACAAATATAAATATAAATACATTAAAATAATTCTTCTTTTTTGTTAGCTGTTTAAATTTTTTTTATTTATTGTTTTAATTATTGCATGCTCATGACACAAGTTACTTATAGAGATGAATATAAATGCACAAAAATAGTACTTCTTTTTATTAGTCTATTTGAGTTTTTTATCATTTGTACCATCATTTCAATACATAAAATCAATAAATATATAAAGTTATTTTTAAATGTTATCTTCTATTAATTTATATTATAATAACTATGAGCTCTAGGATTTTGGACATAAAATATATAGAAATATTAATATAAATATAATAAAATAATATATTTTTCTATTAGTCTATTCGTGTTTTATATCATTTTTTATCTCATTTTAATAAATAAAATTATAAAAATATATAAAATTATTTTTAATTATTGTCTTCTATTATTTTATATTATAATCATTGTGTGCTCGAGTATTTATGACACAAATTACGCATAATGATTAACACAAATATATTAAAATACATTTTTTCTGTTAGTTTTTTTTTGCATTTTTATGATTTATTGTCTCATTTCATGAAATAAAAATATCAAAATAGACAAATTTGATTTAAATGTTGTCTTATATTTTTTTTAAGGGAAGGGATCACTTGGCAATAGTTATTTTGACAATCTTGACAATGGAGTTTCAAATAAATATGAAAAAAATCTTAAAAATAGAAAAACCTTATGGATATATTCTTATACTTATAGATTAACGGCGATTCTAATTTCATGTGATTTCATTATTGTTTGATAGTCTATCAAAGAGAGCCAAATTATAACTGTTATAAATTATATAAAATTTTGATGGTCCTTGATGGAGTAACAAACGATAATGAAATTGCATGAAATTTGAATCACCATCAATCTATAAGTAGAAGAACAAATTCATAAGGTTTTTTCTATTTTTAAGAATTTTCATATTTATTTAAAAATCTATTTTCAAGATTATCAAAATAATCCATTTCAAGTGATCCCCACCATTTTTTTAATTATAATCACTGTGAGCTCAAGGCTTGATGACATGAGTTACGCACAAAGATGAAAATAAATATATTAAAATAATACTTCTTTTGTTAGTCATTTTGAGTTTATATTATAATCAATGTGAATTTATGAGTTTATGATATGGTTTATGCACAAAGACGAATACAAATGCAAAAAAATTCTTTTGTTTTAAATAATTCTTCTTTTAAATTGTATCTTCTATTAGTTTATATTATAAACATTGCTTGTCATGCATTTATGATATGAATTGCTCAAAATGATTGACACAAATACATTAAAATAATACTTCTTTTGTTAATATATTTGAGTTTTATTTCATTTAATTTCTTATTTTAATAAATAAAATTAATAAAATATAAATTTTATTTTTAATGTTGTTTTTTTTAGTTTCTATTGTAATCATTGCAAGCTCAATGCTTTATAATAATAGTTGCGCGCACATACGAATACATATGCATTGAACATAATACTTTGTCTATTAATTTATTTATATTTTATATTATTTGAAATCTTATTTTAATAAATAAAATTATTAAAATATATAAAGTTATTTTTAATGATATCTAATATTATTTTATATTTTAGTTATTGCATACTCAAGCTTTTACGACATGGATTATGTATAAATATTAACAAACATATATTAAAATAGTATTTCATCTGCTAGATATTTGAGTTTTGTATCATTTATATTCTAATTTTAACTCAAAAAATTATTAAAATATACGAAGTCATTTTAATTGTTATCTTTTATTGTAATCAAAATGAGTTCAAAACTTTACGACATGAATTACGCACAAATCTAATTTTACTGTAATCTACGTTTGTTTGTTTTTGTTTCCTGTTGGAACGTGGACCAGGCACTAATCTAATTTTCGAAGTTTCCTCAACTCTAAATGATCTAATAAGCTTTAATCGGTTAAAGGATGAGACATATTTCTAGCATGCTTTTACTCTCTAAGTCTCTATGTATGTTTAGAGTGATGTCTCAATGATGTATAAATAAAATATCGATTAAATATTAGTATAAAAACTTTGTTGATGTTATGAAGAATTTTCTTTTGTATATGAGAAACTGTGACTTGGATCAGTGATTCAGAGCCACTACCGAGAATTAACATGTGGATACCCTAAAAAAAAAATTAACATGTGGATTTCTGAACGACAGTTCTTCAGATAAAGACAAAAATAAAATAAATAATCACATGTATGATATTAATATCTAGAATTTTTTTATTCTTGAGTCCATCCTGCAAATATATTTTTCAAATTTATCCCCTGATCTTTTTCTTTTTCAACGTTTCTTTTTTTTTCAGCAATATTTTTTTATTTTTGACTATGAGTGAATATGAACACTTATGTATGTAAACATGAACTGACAATGTACTGCCGCCGTGATCGGATATGAACATTTCACCGATCAAATATGTCCTTTAATATCAGCATATTCAAATACAAACATTTAAAATAATATTTCTGAGTTATGAATTCCCCATTTATGACATGAACACCCTTAACTAACATTTTTCATGTTTTTCACGTGATGTAAGTGTTAGTTTAATCACACATGCGTAATTCGTGAGTGAGTGAGAGCGCGGGGGCGTTGCTGAGTTGTGTTGTGAGGTTTTCATATCTATTGCATCTTTGTTAACAAGTTGGGGGATTTTTTTAGAGGCTTTTATTGGGGTAGAATAGCTCAGTTCTAGTTATTAATAATGGATGCAAGGATGAAAATGAATATTACTAGGTAATTTATTGTTTGGAAAAAGTGTGTCTTATAAAATTAATTCTACTACTTCCAGAGGTGGATTTACTAAAGGAGAAAAGGCTTACTGAACCTCATTTAAAAAAAATAATATTACTTTATATATAATATAGTATTGTATATTATTGATATTTTTATATGTTTATGTAAGTGAATCCTATTTAAAATGATCAAGTGTTTTATTATTGAACCCCTTCTCTTAAAATTTTATAAATATTTATCGTATACATTTAGTACTAATGTTCAATAAAATCATAATGAATGAAAATCATTTATTTTTTTCAATAATGTAAGAGAAAGAGTAAGTAGAAAATATAATAAATAATAAATAAATAAATAACGAATCCCAATTTTCTTTTTTAAAATCACATTGTTTTTTTTTGTCTTTTCTCCTCCCCTCTCGATTGTCCAATACTTCAACCACGCTAAGAAATAAAACCCGTAATTCATATCTTCTTTTTATAAGTTTTTTCCGTTAAATGAATTCTTTTTTTATGATCCTCAAAAATGAATACTGCGGTATATTTCTCTTTGTAGATTAGTCTCGGCTTTCAATTTTATTATTTTCAAATTTATCCTATGATAATTTCATTGTTCCAGAAGAATACAAAAGCATCAAAATAATAATTAAATATGTCCCAGAGAATTAGGTGCCATTGTTGTAATTGAAGTCAAATTAAATATCTAATATGATTTCAGCCAATGATTGTGTTTGAATTATTATTTTTATTTTTTGGGAGTCTAATTAGCTCAAGTGGATTAAGTATTAACAAATTAAAAATCATTTAGGATTAAGTACTTATTAGTTATTTGATATGAATATATAAATATAAATATAACATTGTGCGTACTTGTTAGAACAAAACAAACATATGATGCATCCTCAAGTTTATATGTTTGGTGAACATGGGATCAATGGATAAATGATTATTTAGTGATTTATGTTAAAAATGTAATTATTGAAGGAGATACTAATTAATGATATCTTACGTTGATGTCAAAAAAATGAGACATTTAAGAGTTATTTGGATGATAACTAATCTAGTTAAAATATATCATTGAAAAAGTATGATCATTTGTAGCATTTATTTATGTTACTGTTTACCTTAGATTAGTTTTTATGGACTTTAAATTTGTATAAGAAATGAGATGGTTGACGAATTTTTTTTTGAATTTAATATACTATTATTTATTTTAAAATTAGTGCATGAACTCATATAAAAAATTTCTGACTCCGTCTATGTGTATTTCAGCTGTACAAAGATACGCCATAACAGACATACAATATTTATACATGTGTGGCTCGATTATCTCACCTCTCTCATGTGAGGACGTAGCAACGAATGTTACAATTTGTGCTGTAGAAGCACAAATTAAGCTCCGATCAAAGTAGGTTCGTATACTCCTAAGTTATTTTACATTCCTTTGTTCCTGCTCTCTTTCGTATTTTTGTTATGAGATTAATGAAATACTGATTACTGGCATTGTAGTAAATACAGTGAACACCAGGGAATATTTCCTCCATAAAAATTACTCCGATCATTAACTTCAATTAGAATCATCTCTATTGAACTCTGTTATATTGCAATCATTTGAAGTCTTGAAGGATTTTAATCCGATCAGGGTTATACAATGTTCACAATAAATACGACAGATACTTCTTACTAGATAAGAGATACACTGATATATTTCTATAAAAATTAACATATATGCACAATTTTCTGAAATTATCCATTTAATGGATCCAATAAATAGTTAGTGGCTTAAAATACAATGTGCTTTTGCCGAGCATATTCCATCTTTTTGTAAAATATTGATTCAATGGCAATTCTGAAGCAAAAATTCCATAATACTCAAACTAAATTTTATACTATATTATAAAGCATGTGGACTGGATTAATTTGTCCATTATTTTTTGTGTCTCATATATCTATATCTTTATTGTGTGAAATACCTTCATAACATATGCTCCGGATTAAATGTTTCAAAATTAAACAATAGAGATATCTCGGCGTACCTTCTTTTTCTTTTCCAATGATTTCATTAAACACTCAAGAAAAAAAGTTTTAATTAAGAAAAATGTACCTATACAAATTTAGTTATTCTAAAAGTTCTAGCTGCAGAGTTATTTTGGGATAACAATTTTGAACACACACACGCACATATATATATTTATGATCAGATTTTTACAAAAGTAATAGGATGCTATTTAAAAGAGAAGTAGAGTTAATTTAGAAAATTAGTTGATAAAATATGCACAATTCAAAATATATAATACACTACCCTTTAAGGGTCCTTATCATTTAAAAAAAAAAAAGATTCTTATAATTATTTTAGTTAAGTTAAAATAAAATGTATTATTCGATTTCAACAAATATATAACTATTTTTATAATAAGAAAATTCGGCGTAAGGAAATATTTCCTTTTAATAATGATAAAGCACACCAAATGGTCTTTCAAAAGCTGGGTTTGTGGGTACGCTGCCTGCTAAATGATATTGCTTATCCGAACTGTAAGTAGAGGTGCGACCGGATTGGATAATAGCAGATATAGATATTTAAATACTAATATTTTTGGATACGAATCTGGATGCAAATATTTTTTTGTTAGATATGAATACAAATAATTATCTGATTCAGATATTTTTTAAATTCGTATATTCAAATAAAAGGTTTGTTATATATTTTTCAATTGAGGTTTTAATGTATATTACAAATCTAATTAAATTTATTTTTAATTTGACCTTATATATATATATATATATATTTATAATTTTCGTACATTTAACTAATATTTTACTTTTTATAGTTTTTTTATGACTAACTGTAATAATGATTGATTAAATCATTAATAATATAATAATAATTAATAATTAATTTTTATAATAATATAACTTTTATAATTTGTGATATATCATAAAAATATTATGTAATTATTATTTTAATTATATATATTAGTGATATTTTAATTTAATATTTAAAATATATTTGTATTTATATTTCTATATTATTCAATATGTATTCATATTTTTTTAACATTCAATTTGTATTTATATGGGGAAGTATCCATATTCATATTCAAAACATTAAAAACGGTTTAAGGACAATACGACCGATCGGTTTGGGGTAAGATAGAATAATTTATGTTTTTTCAGTCAAAGAAATAATAATGTTTTAATTGTTAATCTTTCTTTCATGAAATTATTTATTTACCTTGAAAAGTGAGTACAAACTGTGATAGTCTGATAGAGCGCCCCAGCTCTTCCTCCAACGTTCTCCATTTTCTCTACGCTCGGGACCACACGCGTTGACAATTCAAAGCACCCCCCCCCCTTTTTTTTTCTTACACTTTACAGTTGGAGAAATAGGGGGGAACACTAACACAGACAGCATGTGTATATTAATTCAATTATTCATATAGTTATTGATCACGGTCCACTTGTTATTTTGTTAAACCCCATGTGCTGACGTCGCACAATTTTTAATTGCTGACGTTGTATAACGAACTGTCGCTTCTAGGAAAATATAATTGCCTAATTGCCTGTTTTGGACGAACCTGTATTCTGCCAGCTTTTCCAGTAATATTATGTGCATCTTAATGATTTTTTTTATATGTACTCTTGAACTATTTCGAAAACGATAGACATCTATTAATTAGTTAAGCTAATTAATCGTATTTTACATCAGAGCGTGTATTATTCATCTATCTGTGAAAGAGACTAGAACACAGGCGATATTTTTGGAAAATTAAGGGTACTGATGATTTATTTGGTTAATGTACTCTTCTGTACAGTACAACATATGCTTTGTTCTTCTAACCAAATAATAGAGTTTAATTTAACTCATTAATTACACTCTGTCACGCTACTTAATGCACCGTGCGTCACGATCTCGATCCCTGAATTATTCCAGATTCAGATCCATAGTGTACTGTTTGTATCTTAAATAATTCACCATTATTGGAATCTTAGTGGTTATCAACAAAATTATGAAGTTTCATATATTAAAATCAAGCCGACATGCATGTAGCTATTCTAAATTCATATCAAATTAAATATGTCGCGTAGGTTGTTTGATGAAAGGAAGTAGGGGTGTGCAAACGGTCAGTTCGGTTTAAATTGAAATAAATATATGTATCCGAAATTTTTTTCGTCTATTAAATTATGAACCGGACTAAAATTTAAAAATATCAATCAAATAAACTGAAAATCGAATAAACTAAAAATTTATTCGATTAAACCAAAATTGTACTATTTAAAGAAGAATAAAAATATCAAAAGTTATAAAAATTGATAGAAAAAACAAATAATTAAAAAAATAAAATAAATAACTAAATAAAACTTATAAAAAAATATATTCAATTTATTTAGTTTATCCGATTTAGAAAAATAAAATTCGAACCAAAGAACAAAAAACCAATTAGTTAAAATTTTCAACTGAACCGAAAATTTTAAATTAAAAAACCGAACCAAATAGTCCAAAAATTTAACGGTTCAGTTCAGAACCAATTAAACTGATATGTTTGCACTAGGCTATTGATAAAAGTGTGTGTCATGTCAGAACGTATTTACGTGTTTGGACGTGCGTATTTTAACGTGTCAAAAATTAAAAAACCCAAACACACATGTCTAAGACACGTGATACGTCTAGTACGTCGTGTTAAATATGTTTGTGTTTATACGTATTTAACACATGTCAACATTTGTAACACGTACAAATTCAATAAATTTCAAACAAAATTAGAGAAATATATAAAAAAATCAAAGTGGTCCTAGTCATAAAAAATAAAATTGATGTTCCATATTTAAAAATATCATATAGGTTAGAGTGAATATGGTCTATAACTTCAGTATCAAACTAATATTTTAAGCACACAAGCATTTTAAAAGTCTGATATGCTGAAATATTTTATACGTACTACACGTGCGTGTATATGTGTTAGACATGTGTGTTCATGTTCAACGTGTTAGACATGTGTGTTTATACGTATCAAAATTGTTCATATATTGATCACGTACGTTTAACAACACGGCACGTATAACACGTGAACATGTCACTTCACGTGTTATACGTGTCCGACACGTTTATCATTATCTAGTTTTCACAAAGCCAATATTATTTTATTTTATTTTCTTGATGAAAAATAATTAGAGGTCAGAGCCTCTATTTTCATGTATAATTAAAACAGTATTCAAAATTTTGGCTTCAAAACAAGTTGACAATTGATGAACTAAATTAAAGAAATGAAGTTAATTAAGACGTGGTTATAGTCAACTAAGATGCGCAAGTGTAGTATAGGCGGTTGTTTGTAAGGGTGACAAGTATAATTATTAATTTGTTTGGTACGTACAAACATGTCTATAATATATATGACAGGCATTTATTGTACTTCTAAAATATTATCATCAAGAAAGCAAAATATTCTAGTCAAAGAGAAATGACAAATTAAGAAGCAAAAAAGAAAGCACGGAGTTTTTACTATTAAAATTTCCCCTCTTTTAAGTTTTAGATGCCACGACTGGGAATATGAAGTCGTTGCCACTTGCCACTGCAAGCTGCATGCATATTTATAGAAATATTGAGTAAGAACCGGTACTAATTTATACAAAGGGGGTATTTAATTGGTAACTGTACGTACGAAAATTAATTTAAATTAACACGAAAATCATCAACGACTTGCAATAGTTATTTTGTGTATACATGTCACGAGAAGGGGTTAATATATCGGGAATTTGAAAGGGATCACTTGAAAATGGCTATCTTGACAATTTTGATAATGGATCTTCAAATAAATATGAAAACAATTTTAAAAATAAAAATCTTATAGTTGTGTTCTTCCACTTATAAATTGATAGTGATTCAAATTTTATGTAATTTAATTATTGTTTGATAGTCCATCAAAAATCATTAAATTAGAACCATTATAAATTATATAATATTTTAATGTTCTTTGATGCAGGAGCGGATGCAAGATTTTAGTCGGGGAGGTCAGGATCATATTATAATAGCTTAGGTTTGTTTGACAATGCATGAAATAACAAAAAATAAGAATAGAATTGCTATTCTAACGAATTAATTTACCAAACAAATTTTTGACTAAGTAGAAGAATACGAAAGAGTGCTAATCCGGTATACCAAGTTATAGGTGGTATATCGGATTAGCTCTCATCGGAATAATGATTATTATTTGATTATGTTATATTATATTATTATATTATGAATATGATTTATTATTATTATTATTATTATATTATGATTATAATTTATTATTATATTAATATTATGATTATTATTATATAATATTATGATTATTATTATCATTATTATATTATTATTATGATTATTCATATTATTATATTATTATATTATTATTTATTATGATATAATAAATATATTTATTTATTTTATTATAAATATATTATTATGATTTATTATGATTATTTATTATTATTATTATTTTTATTTATATTATTATTATTATATTATATAATGATTATGGTTATATTATTATTATATTCTTATGATCATGACTATGATTATTATTATTATTATTATTTGATTATATTGTATTATATTATTATATTATGATTATATTATTAAAATTATGATTATTTATTATGATTATGATTATAATTATAATAATTTTTATTATTATATTACTATATTATGATTATATTTATATTTTATTATATTATTATGATTACAACTATGAATATTATTATTTATTTAATTATAATAATAATAATTATTATTATTATTATTATTATTATTATTATTATTATTTTTTTACTATTATTTTTATTATCATCATTATTAGTATCATAATTATTCATATTTTAACTATTCTGATTAACAACTGCCAAATAATATTTTTGCTTTTCCGAATAGTCAAAAATGCCACTCTTCTACCACTCTTCCAAAAAGACACTATTCTACCACTCTTTCAAAATTATTCCTTGATTTGCCAAGTGAACCCTTACAGTGTTAAAATCTATTAACTAATCGGATACTAAATAAAAAAATTAATAATTTAATATACATTATTACCTAATAAAAACCTATCAAAAAGTATCTTTTTATATATTAAAAAAATAATAATAACTCAAAATAATAGATAATCAAGTTGATAAAGAAAAATTTTCTTTATGAGACTTCATATATATATATATATATATATATATAATTCTTTCATTGTCAAAGCTATTAAATATTTTTTCTCAATGAAAATTAATCAGACAATTCAGGAGGTTATAAATGAAATTTAAGAGGGTCAGATTAATAAAAATATATCTAAAAGCACTACTTTTCAAAATTCAGGATGGGTCAGCTCTTCTTTGATGGACTATTAAACATTGATGAAATTATAAAAAAATAAATTACAATTAATTTATAAGTTAAAGAACACATCTATAAGATTTTTTATTTTTAAGATATTTTTCATATTTATTTGAAAATTCATTGTCAACATAACCCATTGTCAAGGGATCCCTTCCCTCAATATATTGAATGATGATCACTTGACAATGAATTAGTTTGACAATCTTGATAATATATTTTAAAATAAATATGAAAAAAAAATAAAAATAGAAAAGCCCTTATGAATATCTTTTTCTACCTATAGATTAATGGTGATTCAAATTTTATACTCCATCAAGGATCATCAAAATTTTATATAATTTACAACGGTTATAATTATATGGTCTTTGATGGACTATCAAATAATAGTGAAATTACATGAAATTTAAATCATCATTAATCTATAAGTAGAAAAACATATTCATAATATTTTTTCTCTATTTTTAAGATTTTTTTCATATTTATTTGAAAATTCATTATCAAAATTATCAAGATAACCATTGTCAAGTGATCCCTTCCCTAATATATATACGAAATTGCTTTCAGAAACAGATTTTTATTTAGAAGATTTTTTTTATAATGATCAGTTAGATTGTGATCATGCAATTGTGCAGGCCTTATTGTGAAAATAATCAGTTAGTAATCAGGTTTTATTATTTTCCAAGGCATGCTGCTTTTTGCATACGGGCTTCAACATTATTGAATAATGTTTCAAAATTAATAAATTAAAAGCGGTGAAACATCTTTCTCCATTTGTTGACCACAGTATATGGCCTTATAAGTTTTATGTTTTTTTCTTTTCTTCAAAAGTAGGAAAGTTATTACATTTTCTTTAGAAAAATATGGCTTCCATTAACTCAGATATGCATGAGAGCACGGGTAGTACTATCTTTAAAATTTATAAACCTTGATAATACTATAGTTCGGCAAGCGTACGGTGTAAGTTCAGCATAAAAAATGTGTCGTACCACAGAGACAGAAGTAATTACTGAACTTACCCTACTCGGGTCTCTAAATGTGCAAATAAGTAAATAAAAGAGATTTTGTTCAAATGATTGATTTTGTACTTTTATAAATTAAAATATAAAATAGTAAATATTTTTGTGAGTTTTTGTGTTAATAAAATAAAGGTTCCTAGAGGTGTAGGTCAGCATCCACTCGGATCTGGACCATACGAGCCATATGGACTCAGACAAGTCACGACTGCTCTTAAGGGGTAATTTATTCACTGGCTGTGCGAATTCTACTGATTAGTACCTAGACAATAGACCTCAACTATCACATATTGATTTGTTTGTGTAGTTCGTGGTCAGGTAGGGTTTCTAAGTTCATATAGACCTCAACTCTTTTATGATGGCTTAGATCTCTTAGATTGAGTGTCAGTTTCTTGTAGGTACACTCGATCTCTCGATCTGAGCGGGGTTGAACCTCTCGGACACAACCCGATCTACCCTCTCTGATCTCAGATCTACCTATTGTACTTAGAGAAACCCTTGAAATATCACTTGAATCTTAGATGGTCAAATCTGGAGCCTGATCTCGGCTCAGGACCTATGCTAGCAGTTCATCAAGCAAAAAAATAAGTATAGCAAAAGTACACAGCACAACAATCATAACCATAGAATAAAAAACCTCTTAATTAAAACTCATAATCTGCGTTTAACATTCCTAACCCCTAAAAACTAAGATACTTAGCCGCTCATTGCGGCATATAAAAATATAGTAAAGATACATAAAATAAGAACGAGAGACATCCTAACAAAAGTTATCAAAACAACAGAGATATAATAAAAGAGATGATTCAAAATCTGGATGCTGCTATGTGCCAGTTTTCTGTTTGGTCTCCGTCTCCTCTCGGGGCTCCAGACCTTCGATCTCTTGAATCGCCTCAAAAATGGTGGCCAGCGGCTAGGGCTTGTGGAGATGGAGTGGAAGAAGATGAAAGAGAGATGAAAATGATGGCCAACGTGGAGCTCCTAACCCTAGGCTACTGGGGCGAGTATATAGGAGAGGGATCAGCCAGATTGGAAGGAAATCACGGCATTAAATCGTTGTCTTCTTTACACTATTTTTTGAAAAAAGGACCATACGGCCCGTATGCAGGTGCATACAGGTCGTATGCCCTTTTTTTTGTGACAAACGACTTCTGTTGGTCGCGAGATACTACAATTGGCGTGGAACTTCAGTTTGAAATCTGATTCCTCAGCTCTCTAGCTTGATATCCTTGAAATACACAACAGACCAAAATAAAATCAAATCTAGAAATAAATATACTTATGCAATAAAATAAAACATGAAATTGAGAATTTTAATTTTATTCTTAAATACAAACAAGATAAAAATGTATATATACATGACATCAATGCATTATATATTTTTTTTCTCTTTGTAGGAAGATAAGATCTCATCGTATATATTAAATTTGCGGTTCAAAAGTCAAAAAATGGTTTTACCATTGCCACCTCCAACGTAATTGTCACCAACAATAGAATTAAGGTGCTTCTAGAATTACGAAATAATATATTTATTTTTTTTTATTTTTGTTCCTCAATAAATTTTTATATCAAAATTTTATGATATTTTTTTCTATTTTTACAACTTTTATTTACTTATTTCCAATTTTTAAATATGATATATTTCTATATGCAAATATTTATTTTATTATTATTAAAAATCTGAAATAAATATTTAAAAAATTAAAAAAATAAAATATATAAGATTTTAGTATAAAATTTTTATTAAACAAGATAAATTAAAATTTGAAGATATTTAGATGTATTTTGAGTTAAAACTACGAGGAGTTTCATATTTTTAGGAGCATTCTAATTTTACTCTTTATCACTGATGCCAATATAAATATATAATAGTTTCATTCCTGAAACTATAATACATATTCAAACTTTATGTTTTAATTTATTACTAATGAATTAATAAAAATATAAAAAAAAAACTAAGCAAGGCCTACTTCATTAAAAAATATTATTAATGACATTTTAGTAGGCATTTTGCTTTTCAATTCTTGGGAACAAAAACGAAGAAAAAAACAGAGAAGAAAGTAACTGGAATCCGTGTACATCAGGCATCAGCAAATGCCCCCTTTTCAAACTTTTTCTCCTCTTCGATTGTCTTCTGGCAGTTTGTTTGAAGCGGAGGGGATATTGCAAGTGTTATCATGTTGTGCTTTATATGACCCCAAATGAAATATTAAGATTTTCTATCACTTTCGCAAATTTCATGATTTTTTAAAAAGTTGCCTCTTAATAATCCGTGATATATTATTTGTGTATATTTTTCTTAAAATTTGAGCTTGCACCACTCAAAGCACATTACTATCTAGTATTTTGTCTATATGTTGTTATAGTGATATTTTTTTAAAAAATAATAAAAGTTTATATTTTTATGAGAAAAAAATAAAATTAATATAAATTTCAATTATGAATACATAATTTATGTAAAATAAATACAGAGAGGAAAGTTGACATTTAGAATTGAAGGAAAATTGAAATTCATAACCGATAGTAATCTAAGAAAAAAATTTAAAGTAATTGTACTCCTAAATTATGTAGCATTTTGTGTAACAAACAAAAATTAAGAGAAAATTATAACAACACAGAGATAATAATATTATTTGATAAATAGCTCAATCTAACGATTGATATTAGCTCTGAAAATTCAATAAAAAATTCTAAATCGTTGCAAAATTAAAATACTTACGTGGTTTATAAAAAGTAAAGATAAAGATAAAGATATTTATGAGGTCTGCAGTTGTTTCACAATTTTCATTAAATTGAAAGATTTTCTTTTTTTTTTCGTTGTACAATTTCACGCATGTAACCATTAAATTACATGACCAAATAAAAAAGCTTCTAGAAATTCAGGGACCGAATAAGCAATGCCTGAAGTTAACCATTAATTAATAACTATTTTGTCAGTAAAGTAAAACCAGAGCGCACCTGACTTATCGTTGTGTGGCAATTAATGAAAGGTCGTGGTCTTCATGGACCATTAAACAGGCTTTGAACTACGTGGTCTTATCGCCACTAGCTTACTAAAATATATAGCAACAATAATTCTGGCAAAAAGAAAAGAAAAAGAAATAGCAGCAAACTTTTCTGTTATAGTCGGTCTCCATAATTTTGGATCTTGATTCTCTGAATACTTTGCAGCACATCCATTTGATTATTTTGAGATTCATTTCAATGCGAATTACAAGAAAATCTAACGGCCTAGGATTTATGCTGTACGGTACTATACATGAGAGGATAAATATTTTATAATTTTAGCTTTTTACGAAGTGCATGTATATTTTTCCTTGGGCAAGGCAGACCAGTCGAGTCAACTGACTTTTTAAAATTTTCAAAAGTAATATTTTGTTAATATGATCCTCTAAATTTATTTTTTGATCATCTCTAAGTTATCTGATTATTTTTGATTGAAAAAATATTTAATATTATGAATAATAAAATAATTATGCAAAATGTTCCAAAATTTAAAGTCTCATATAAAAAATTTCATAATCGATATAATTATTTATTATTATAAAATTTATTTTTATTATTTTTAATATATAAAAAATATTATTTTCATATTTTTTATTAAATCAAAATATATATTAAGTTATTATATTTTTTATTTAATATCGAATTAATTAATGAATCCAAATCCAAATCCAAATCCGATAAATTCTGATAACTTACGGCCGATGGAAATTATGCATCCGCCTACAAATGCATGCGAACAAAAGTTGAAATAGTGGGGAAAAAAAAGACCTAGCGGCCATGCAGACAAAAAGGTTGAAATAGTGAAAAAATACTCGCCTTTGTTCGCATTCGTATGTATGGCTGCATGGAATACGGTGGAATCGCACATCCCACAAGAGAAGCTTCCAACCAGTTAGCGTGTGGACCCCACTCTTCCCTTTCCTTCCTTCCTACGTAGAAATTTGGGGTTAGTTTGACAAATTAATAAATAATTTTAGAAGAGTAGTAATTTTGAAAGAGTGGTATAATAGTGTATTTTAAAAGAATGGTAGAAGAATGATATTTTTTATTATTTGGAAGAGTGAAAATATCGTTTGATAATTATTAATCATAATAGTTAAAATATGAATAATAATGATACTAACAATGATAATGATGATAATAATAATAGTAATAATAATGATAATATAATAATAACAATAATAATCCATAATCATAATCATAATAAATAATAATATTCATAGTTGTAATCATAATAATATAATAGAAATATCAACATAATAATATAATAATATAATAAAAAATTATAATTATAATTATAATCATATAATAATAAATAATTCTAATTCTAATAATATAATCATAATATAATAATACAATACAACATAATTAAATAATAATAAAATTATAATCATAATCATGATAATAATAATCATAGTCATAATCATATTAATATAATTATAATATAATCAAATCGAATATAATAATAATAATAAATAATTCTAATCATAATACTATAATTATAATATAATCATAGCTATAATCATAATAATTTAATTTAATATAATAATAATATAATATAATAATAATAATAAATAATCATCATCGGAATAATATAATAATAATATAATCATATTTATAATCATAATATAATAATATAGTACTAAAATCATAATTATTATAATATAATAATAATAAATAATAATAAAATTAATCATATAATAATAATACTAACAGTGATGTTAATATAATAATAACAATACTTATTATTATAATAATAATAATATAATAATAATAAATAAATAATCATCATAATATTAATATAATAATAAATCATAATCATAATAATAATATAGTAATAAATCATAATCATAATTATAATCATAATATAATAATATAATACAACATAATCAAATAATAATCGTTATTCCGACGAGAGCTAATCCGGTATACCATCTATAACTTGATATACTGAATTAGCACTCTTCCGCATCCTTCTACTTAGTCTAAAATTTATTTAACAAATTAATTCATCAGAATAGTTATATTCTAACTTTTTATTATTACGCCAAACATCATATCCCCAGCCCTTCTCTTCAACCTATCCCCCTCTCATCATATCTTCATACCTTATTTCTATCACCATTATCTTCACGCATATCTCTATGTAACCTAAATATCCTTGATTTGCTGAATCTATCATACATGATGGAACACAGAAAATAAACTCCCTTACAAACATGTCATGTTATTCCTCGAATTTCTAAATCTATCACTCATGATGGAACATAGAAAATAAGCTCAAAAGCACTAAACGATCGAGAATTTATGGAACGGAATGACCAAGCAGAATCACACCAACAATTCCCTTCATCTTCAATTATTCCTGGTGCTCATTCTCGTGCTCAACTTGTTGAGAGGGCGAGAGAAATCGAGCCAATGTTCGACAAAGCATTAACCCCTAGTGATGTTGGCAAACTCAACCGCCTTGTAATACCAAAGCAACAAGCCGAGCAGCACTTCCCTCTTACGGGTCATGGCTCTGCTGAAAGAGATACCGAGCTTCTATTCACTGATTTACGTACTGGAAAACAGTGGCAGTTCAGGTACTGCTACTGGGGAAGCAGCCAAAGCTATGTTATGACCAAGGGATGGAGCCGCTACATCAGAGAGAACAACCTCGCTCCGGGAGACACTGTATTATTTTTACGGGATGTTAGCAGAGGTATGTTCTTCATTGACTACCGTCATAACCAACCACCGCAGATGCTAATGCATCCACCGCGGCCTTTGGAGCTGGGACCAATGCCTGACAGTCGACCAATGCATGGTGGCCCATATGTATTTTTGGATTTCTCGGCCCCACAACCTGCCAGGGAGACGAGGAGAGTTAGGCTATTTGGGGTGAATATAGATTCTGACAGAGAGGAGCATGGAACTGCTGGAAGAGACAACCAGGACTGGGGGCCCAGATCAATCTAGTTGAGTAATAAGCTAAAGAAAGCCGCGATTTTGTGATTTATTTTTTTCCTTAATTTCATAAAAATTTACTTCTGTTTGTTTTTTGCTTTTAGAGGATTAATTGATGCCACTTTGTTTAATTTGAAGGCATTCTTTTGTACTCTCTTTTTTCTTTGCATTATTCGGAAGGGGAACGGTTAAATGGATTCAATAGTGCTATCATAATTAACAATTTGCTGATCTAACAAATCTGGGGAGTTTATTTCCAATGGAATTAAAATTAACGGTCTAATAAATAAAATTTTAGATGTAACTAGAAACGCCTCTTTTTCTTTTATTTTGGTTTGCTTATTTTTTATTCTTTTTTCTTTCAAGAATAATTTATTTCTGCATATGGTGCATTGGAACTTCGTCTTGCTATTACTGTTCAAAGAATCAATTTACAGCGCAATCATTATACTGATAGCTTACAGTAATTATTTCTAAGTATATATATTGTTTGTTTTGATTAAATTGTGTATTTTTAGTACAGGAAAATTACTATATATATATATATATATATATATATATATATATATATATATATATGGTTAAATTATATTGTCATAACAGACTTCTACTACAAGTGACGATCGAGGAAATCGGTTAGATTTTAATCACATTGACATGGAATCATTGTTGGTCTCTAGTTGTAATAGGTGGCTCTTAGGATAGGATTTTGGATCTTCCAACTTCACGCAAGATTTTGGTTAAGCGACTTGAAGTTATTTTTAACTTTGGACAATCTCGGATCAACTGGTTTTATATATCATTTTCGACCGGATCATTAGAGTTCAGATTGGTGAGGAGATTTTTTTTGTCATTTGCATTTGACTACGATTAACTATGAAATAATCTAGCTTCAGATTGACATACATTTATTTGTCCATACCCCTTTGTTAGGTACTTCTTTTATTTTATTTTATTCTTAGGAAACTAGTGGTACTATTATAAGCATTCTGATCCTTTAAAGCGCTGCACCGTGCAATGTAGCCTGGAAAGTATAGAAACCGAAAAAGATCTCAGTTCCTCACTTAAATGCAACTGAAATTTTATTTTGGTTTCTATATTTTGTGAGTCGCGTTGCACAATTAAGCGTGTCAGAGGATATGAGTTCCTATTCTATAAGTGACAGAGCTAGTAATAATTTATTAGGCTGTATTGATTCCTTTGCTTGATAAAAAAAATATTACAATACAGCCAAGATTTAGATAAATTCTTGAAGATGTTATAGTTTTTTTAGAACTAACATCACTGCTGATCTATGCGGCCTTTGTCACTGTATTGAGTGTAATTCAACTACATCAGATTTCCTATGTTTTTGTTTTTTGAAATAAAGATGGGAATCGAATCTGAACACTCGTTTGGTTTTCGAATAATGCTCATGCAAACAGGTTAATTGTAATTTTTTTTAAGAAAGTGATAATTAAGTCATCAGTTTTCAATGAAACCATAAAACATCAGAGGAGAAAACAAACATCCAAAATGATACTGGAAACTCCATTACAAGACCACATCTAAGTAGAATAACCTAGTAACTTCTAGCTATAATACCAGAGTAGTCAATACAACCAAATAAGCACAACAGGCTGCTGAGAACAAAAAAAAATATAAGTCCTACTTAATATTGAAACATATCAAGCTAAAATCAATAGAATTACAATCCAAAAACAGCAGTAACACAAGAGAACAAGTAACATCAGTATATCGCCTCCAACGTATTCAGCATCCATCTAAATCCATAGTTTTATCTTATCCAGACATTGGATTGGGGGTCCTTAAAGTTGCGCGCCCCTTTCTCTAATCGAACGACCTCATCTAAAAATGTTTTCTCTACCTGCAAAGGAAGCCCCTCTACCCTTTGAGGTAACATAAGTGTGAGATTTAGTAAATAAGAAGCATTACATGTTGTACACTAAAAAATTGCTAAGGTTATGATTTTCATTTCAATTGGTCTAATTGTTAAAGGAGTAGTTTGTTGAAAAATAATACTATTTCTTTCTAACCGTAATGTCCAACAAACCGCACTTCTAACTAATTCAACCAATAATTTATTTTTGAGTGGAATACAAGAGTCTATCAACTATAAATCAGATAAAGAAGCATCCTGAAGAGTAAAAGAGTAATAATTTGCAATCCAAGTCCAAATTATGTTAGCCACTGGACATGTACTGATTAATTGTAATTAATTGCGGAAATTTATAACATAGATTGCTTGTTATGAAATATTGCTTGATTCTATTATTCTCTTTCAGAACTGTACATGTGGTATTTATATCCTATGTGTACCAACAGTACACTTCAACGTTCTTAATAACGGTACAATAAGAAACAATAATTTCCTATAATGGGCCTGTGAAGTTATTCTGAGGCCTAAAATATAAATTCTCTAATTATTAATCATTTTAATAATCTCCCTCAAATTTGGATTATAAATATCCGTAAATCCTAACTTGCTTGAATTCATTTCAAATGGAGTTGGCTCTAATCCTTTTGTAAATATATCGACCAATTGATCTTTACTTCTCACAAATGATGCTTTTATTTCTCTACCTTTTATCTTTTCTCGAATAAAGTGATAATCCACCTCTATGTGTTTCTTGACCATGTAACTATATTCCCGCCAATAAATGTGCAATAGCTAGTTATGAATTTTCTATCAAAGCTTTCGACCCAGTCTGTATCAGTATAACCACATATTTCATTAGATTTATTATTTTTCATAAGAATTCACTTTCCGGGTGTTCCTTTTAAATATCTCAAAATTTTATCAATTGCTTTCAAATGACACGAACTTGGGACATGCATGAATTGGTCAAGTTACTTAACTAACGGCGAATGAAAGATCAGGTCAGGTTACTGTAAGGTAAATTAATTTTTTCACTAGCTTTTGATATTAATTTATATTTTCTAATGGTGCTCCTATTAGTTAGGTGATCTAGAGGATCAATCATTTATGATGGTGCTCTTATTTTGTTTTATGTATTGGATGATTTATATCATTTTATTCCTTGAGTTTTAATATTTTATGGATTATTTGAGTTGATGACTTGAATTATGAAATTCTATAATAATTATTAAAACTCTGAATTTTCCTTAGTCTCTTATCATTAGTATGAAACACTGAATTATAATATTGACTAGTATGTGGATTAATGCGTGATTATGTTTCACATATCACTAATACATGATATTTATTTAATCACATAAATATACATATATGAGATGCATGATATTGGACCTGACCCACTTTGACTTTCTGTATGGATTATGTTTGTGTCATCAGTAAGGTCATAAATTAGTATTAATTTTATTATCTAAGATATTCATAATTCTAGATAATTAATGTATATTTTGTACGATTATCAAATGTTGTTTTTAACCAAGGATTATAAAGGTAATTTTCGGATATACATGAATTATACTATGAATTATGGATAGTCAATAGGATTTTTTCTTCGTCTCATTTCTTATGAGATTAGTGATATCTCTGAGCCCCTTGATACAATGATAATTATTATGCATGTAATTTATGATTATGGGATGATCATATATAAGTAATTATGCATTGAAGATCAAGAAAATAATTAATGATCAAGAATGACACATTATGACGCTTAATATTAATTAATTGATATTACGTGATAAAAAATTAATACAAAAGAATTAAAGGATCATGATCCTTCTGTGTTTGATTGGATGATCATAATGTATTGCTAGATGTCAATTATAATTTATAAATTAATGCATATTAATTTATTATTGATCAAGATGTGAATCTTCTTGGGTCACTCTATTTGACAAGTTAAAATATAGAATAATTAATTAATTATGTGAAATATGATTAATTAAATTTAGATTAAATCAATTTAGATGAGACTCAAATTATGAATGAGATGCATTAGACTCAGGAGGAATCCAAGCCCAAAAAATTTTTAGCACAAAAAAAAGGAAGGAGGGGCATCTAATAAAAAATGATTTAGTTAATTTATGTCGGCTTTGGCTGGCCTCTGCATCAGGCCACGAAAAAGTTAATCTAGTTTTTTTCTTTTTCCGTTTTTTTTTTCTTTGCTGCCTCTGGGAGATGCGAACAGATGAAAAAAAATTCTTGCCCAATTGTTTTTTTTTTTGAAAAATAACTCATCCGGGAAAAAGAATTAAAAACTGAGTGCAGTTTAATTTTCTCTCTTTCAATCAAGCTTTTAAAAAACGTTTAACGGATTTTAACGGTGAGGTGACTAGTTAACGATCGATTAACGGTTTTATACGGTCATTAAATTAAAAAAATGGTCAAACATTTTTTATCTATTAATTAATATTTAAAAAGGCTAAGAAATATATTATCATATCATTAGTACTTAATAATTAATAAAATTAAGTAAAAATAATAATTACAACATTAATTAAGTACTTAAAAGTTAAAAATCTTAAATTATATTAAACTATTACATGATGTATTTGCTTTTTGTTTTTATTAGGGCCTTAATTTACATTCAAAAAATAAAATTTTAGAGTCACAAACTAATAAGATTTAAAATAAAAAAAATTCAGTCGTTAAATACGTTTTTTTTTAAATTAATGATTTTAAACAGTTTAATGTGAGATAAAACAGTTAAATCACAGAAAACTCGTTAAATCTGTTTTTTCTCAAAAACTTAATGCCAGAGTCTGCCAAAACAATTAAAACTTTCCGTTTTTTAAAAGCTTGCTTTCAATTCAATTATATTTCTAATCCCTCTCATGTGTTGAGAATCAAAAGGAATTTGAGATTCTTATTCTATTGGAGGTCTAGTAATCTCGCTTCGACGCGTCAAGGAGTGCACATGGTAGAAGCTTCACGCTTGGGATGCTTTTGAGAGATGAGATCAAAACCGATGTCCTTACGGTGATTGGTGAAGGCGCACACAACCACATTCAAAGGAAGTCGTCGTGTTTAGTTACGATACCAAATAAGATATATTATTCATAAATTTATATGTTAGATTTAAATTTTATACACATGATTCTTAATTTTCAATTGAGTTGCATAATTTTTTTTGTAATTTCGCATCTCATGCATATTGCAAACCCAACAGTTCCCTCTTCAGTGCTTAATTTTTTTTTACTATCAATAGGGGTCGATGATGGCTTACAATCTAATTTTTTGGTTTTCTTTAGCAAATTAAGTACATATTTCCGTTGTGAAAGAAATACGTTTCCATGAGAGTAGGCTAGTTCAATGCCTATAAAATATTTCAAATGATTGAGGTCCTTAATATCAAATGTCCTTTAGTTGCCTCTTGATATGTCGTATATTCTTTTCACTATTTTCGATAATTATTATATTATCAACATACACTAATATAATAGGAGTGGTCGGCATTACTAACTTTGAAATCATAAAAAATTTAAATAGGAGCTAAGTTTTTCATATAATGTAAGTGGAGATTGTTTCAAGTCATAAATTGACTTTATTAACTTACACACCAAGGTTGTATCGCGCTTCTTCTCGTGACCAGTGGTAAGGTCATATATGCTTCTTCTTCGAGTGTTCCTTATCAAAAAAATATTTTTAATATCCATTTGGTATAGGTTCAAATCTTGATTTACCGTAATGAATAAAAGTATCCAACGATATTTATTTTGGCCATGAGTACAAAAGTTTTTTGCTAGTCTATCCCGCGGGTTTGTATATATCCTTTTGCAATCAATCTTATCTTATATCGTTCTACAGAGCCATTGCTATGATATTTAATTTTGTACACCCATTTGTACCCGATTAGTTTTTTATTTTCAGGTAATTCTAATGTTACCTAAATTTTATTTTATTTCTAGAGCATTCAATTATTCCTCCATAGCTTTGTATCATAAGGGAATTTTTATAACTTCAAGGTAATTGTTTGATTCTTGCCCTTGAGATATAGAGCTTACAAATACCATATGTCAAGATGAGATATTATCATAAGAAAAAAAATTTGGATGAGATATTATACCTTATAAGTGACGAAGTCTCTAAGTCGGGTGGATGATCGAGATGTCCTAAAAAATCTCCTTACTTCTATCTCCTCTTCATTATCATGATTATCATTGCCCACCTTTTCTTCTTGAGTGATTGATTCAATTTCATGGCTATTGTCTTCTATTCCCCTAATTTCTAATTTATCTAGGTAAAATATTTAAGATAAAACTGAATTAGTTTGATCAATGGTATGAGAGTTATGTTCAATTGACATGTTATATATTTTCTTCTTAAAATATGGTTCATCCTCAATAAAAAAAATATGTCTCTAGATATATAAGATTTTTATTTATAGGATTATAGCATTTATATCCTTTGGATCGTGAGGAATCTCCAAAAAAATTATTTTAATTGAATTGACATCAAACTTGTCTTTTCTTTTTATTTTGACAAATGTTATACACCAAAAAATTCTTATATGATCTATGGTAATTTTTCTTTGAAAAAGTATTTCTAAAAGAATCGTATTTTCTATGGAGGTGCTTTGTAACCTATTTATTAGATAATTAGCATTTAGAATGGTATCAGATGAATAATATTTTAGAAAGTTATTTTGAAAAAGTAGAGCTCATGTTTTCTAATAAATATTTATTTTTCTCTCCAATATCCCATTTTGTTAGGGTGTGTTTATGCATGAATTTTGATGTATACTATTTTTTCTTTAAATAAAGTAGGGAATTTATTATTCACAATTTCGGTTCCATTACCTGAACAAAATACTTTAAGTTTTTCATTATATTGTGTTTCAATCCTATTTAGAAATTCTACAAAGCAATTAAATACTTGATCTTTTAATTTTAATAAATATAATCATGTAGCTCTTGACAAATCATCAATAAATATGACAAAATATTTAAAATAATTATATAAATCTATTGGAGGTGATCCCCATATATCGGAATTAACTAATTCAAATAAGCTTTGTGTTTTGCTTTTAGATAAAGAAAATAAATGTCTACTTTGACATTTTGCAAATAGAACAACTATTATAAGGTTTTAAAGAAAAAATTAAAAAACTATTTAAAGCTCTGTTGCATAGATGCTCTAATCTTTTATGTCAAAATATCGTTGTCTTTCACCAAAGTACATTTTCTTTCTTGAATTTTCAAAATATATAACCTATTTTTTAGTACACTTTCACCAATCATTTTTTCGTTCTCCCGATCCTGAAATATAATATTTTTAGAGGAAAATGCAACACTGTAATTTAATTCTTGTGTTAATTTTAATATGAAAATTATATTAGTAGAGAAGGAGTCTACAAATAATATTTTTTTATTCTAGTTGAACATAAATTTATCTCTCCCATACCATTAATTTTTGCCTTCATTCCATTTGCAACTAAAATAAATTGTTATTTTTTATTTGGTTCTAGTTTTGTCAATAGATTTTGATTATAAAACATATGATCCATAGCATCACTATCAATAATAATTTGATTATAAAAATTAAATTTAAATGAGTTTAAAAATGTACCATAACTATTTTACTTAGAGTGCCACATAGAAAATTCTTTGAACATGGTTTTCATTGGATTCAAACCTTGTGTGTTGTTTTTATTTCTTTCATTAGATGTGGCCTGCCCTTCTACATTGGACCTTTCCATTTCCCTGTGGATTGGATAAAAAATAGAGAGAGTTATCCTTGTTGAGAAGCTCCTGGTCACTTCCTCCTTTTTCGACAGAGATCTTTGATCTCTTTAATGTTATTTCTCCCCCTTTCTCCCCCCTCCCTTCACCCATGTCAATCCATCCAGCTGGTCGAAGCTCGGAATAAAGGAACTAACAACGTCAGTTTTCTTGCAGTGGGCACATCGATCTTGCATCGCCTCCTTTCCCTTGAAATTAGAGTTTCTCAAAAACTTACTTGCGAGTGCATGAGGCTCGTGTTCCTCGTATGTTCTGATCTATGGGCCCCTCATCACACTATGTCTTGTCTCCTCTTACTCAATTATGGCTGCTACTTTGTCAAGGGAAGGAAGGGTTGAACTGAGGAGAATTTGAGTATAATTGGGCGAATTTTTTCTTACCTTGCTTGTTTTGTGTAATCTCTTGCTTGATTCAAAAAATATGAACATAATTATCTTGCTTGCTGTATCTTTTCTTTAAGCACTGCCACATTTCTTGTGAGGTTTATGCTCGATGAACAAATTGCTCACTGATCTTTGGTTCCATTAAATGGAGAAGCCAAGACATGATAACACTATCTTGCACTTTCCATTCTTCTTCTCTGGATGTTGTTTTGGGTCTGGGTTTTGTGCCATCAATGAATCCCAATTTGTCTTTTCCCTTGAGTGAAATTCTTGCTGCCTTGGCCAAAGATTGATAATTTTTGCTATTTAATAGCATGGAGGTAAGCTCGAGGGAAGTATTGATGTCTTCTCTTATGGTAGTGGTTGTGTTGGTACCGGTATGTTCTTGAGCCATGGTTTAATTGGTATGTTTCGAATTTTGGCTGATAAGAACAGATTACTACACTGGTCTTTTGTTGTTTTTGTTGGTATTTGGTCTTTTGCTGGTTTTTTGTTATCTGGTCTTTTTACTGTTAAGAACAGATTATTATGCTGGTCTTTTGCCTTTTTGGGGTATTTAATATTTTGCTGGTTTCTCTAATATCTTATATGGCACTGATCAAAGATACAGTGCTCTGATATTTTGGTTTTGGTATCTGATATTTTGTTATGTTGATATGAATTTCTCGGATATTCAGCCTATTAGAACACTTATGCTATGAAGGAATATGCTGTTTGGAACACCGTACTTGTATGGTATGGAATATTATTACTTGGTATGCGTCTCTTTACAAAAGTTATACTTCAAACAAATGTTATACTTCTTGTGAGTTGTAGATATGTGCCAGATACTGGTATTAATATGCTCAGGTATATGATGAAATGTTTGAATCAGATCTGCTCTGATGTCACGTGAAATTTTTTAACACAGATTGCTTGTTATAAAATGTTGTTTATTTCTATTATTCTCTTTCGGAACTGTACATGGAGTATTATATCCCATGTGTATCAACGGTACACTTCATCGTTCTTAATAATAGTACAATAAGAAACAATAATTTCCTATAATGAGCCTGTAATGTTACTTTGAGGCCTAAAATACAATTTCTCTAATTATTAACAATTCTAACGATGATCTTCGTATATCTATTTTCTGTGCCTTCGATGTGTGTTGTTTTTACTTTTACTTCTACACCATTTAAATCACACGTGTGCCTACAACAAATACTCCAATTGATGGACCCTTATAATTAGTAAAATGCAGAAAAGAGCGAATTTACAATTACAAGAAACAAGGATTAATTGATTCACAAGGCACTCTCAACTTAAAAAAAAAAAACGAAACCTCCTTTACTCTTTCATGATCGTTTCATTCTCTTTTGGTTCTCTCCTCGCAACTAAAACTTCCAAGAAAGAAGATGGAGTGGCATTCCATGTAAATTTAATGGAACTTGAGATTCTTTAGGAAGTCTGTTTCCGACAAAGTACCCAAACTCTTTTGGAGAGCGATACAATCGCATTTTCCAGGAGGAATCTAAAACAATGGTAGAGGAGGCATCTGATGAGCAAAAGGTTGTTGAATGTTTCTTAGGACGTGCTTCACAAAATTATTAGAAGGGGGAGAACGGGAGGAAATGAAAAAGGATTCGAAGAGATTAAAAATAAGTTTTATCTCGTTTACATTTTTTTTTCTTTTTTCTTTGGATAACTTACCATAAGTCCGTTTTGGGGGCCAGTTCAGCCTAGATTTATTTTACTTTGATTGTAGTACAGCTAACAGACAACAGCCTAGGCAATTGACATGAACCATTCAAATAATCAAACATGGTACTACTTTTCTTACAAGCAATCACGACAACTATAAAGATTACAAAATTGTGTTAAGCTTTAATAAATAAATAAATAAAAAGCAACAAAACTAAAACCGGGAAAAACTTCTTGAGGGGCCCATATATTTGTGTCCTTTTGCTTTAGAAGAATTAGCCATCTACATGTACCTTAATGTTTATATGTAGTGTACACCACACAACAAACAAAATATTGCACGTTCTCTTTCTTCTTTAAAAAAAAGAAGAAGAAAGATTAGCATCCTTTTGTCACTTGTTAATTTGTCCCTCTATCAACCACCATGCGAGCATGTTGGAGCTTGTATACACTTTTTTAATTCAGCATTTATCCACAGGCTTTTGTATACGGTTGCCTCTATGTTCTCTTCATCGTCTTCAAAATACCTCTTCTGGAAATTCATTAGGGCCAAAATATTTGTGAGCCAATGTTCATACAAGTAACTCATAATAACAAAATTATGGCAGATCATACATGTATTTCCCCAAATATAACGATACACCTGACATGAGGGCAGAATAAAGCATGTTCTTTGCCTCTCTTTTTTTGCAATCTGTATGCCTAAGCAAGTTTGCTAAGATAACCCTGTGAAGAACTTTTCCCCTAGTTAGTTGTGATTTAAATGATGCAAGCAAACTTATAATTCAGGCAAGTAGGCATTTCTATTCAATGTGTATGCTTTAGCAGGCAGAAATTTTTCCCCAGTGAAAACATTTCATGTACGACTTCCTAACTGTCGAGGTTCACCCACAAAGTATTTTCTAGCTGATTTAATTGACGCAAGAAAACATATGATGCAGCCAAGCAGGCACTTTTCATAAGCAATCACTACAGTAGCAGGCACAAATTTAATCCTCAATGGAAATATTTAAATTATGTAAGGAGTTATTTCCTCAAGGGCTGAGATTCACCCATGAAAGGAATCACCATAGCAAACAATACTATGTTTATGTGGTGATGCGGCACAGAAATTGAAATGCCCTTATATTTAGTGGTCACATTGTAGTACTAATAAGAGTTAGTTAACACACCTTTTTAGATTCTTCTAGAAGCTTCTCAAGATCTTCAATCATCATATTTACCATCATGTCATCCCTCTCAGTCAGGTCAGCAGCATTTAAAGGGATCTGTAAAAGCATATCAGACTGACCAACTATTGTCTGAAGCATCCCTTCTCTGCTTGAACCTGACAAATTTAACAGTAGCCAAATGCTAATTAAAAAAGACGGGTACAAAATTTGAGACACAAATTTATACCAGATATAATTTCAAGGAAACTGCTTTATTATTCCAAGAAACACATCTTAGTAAAGCACAAGGAAACATGAACCAGAAGGGAAAGCTGGTATGGATATTATGCTGCACAGCACAAGTGCACAAGGGTGCATCATCTAAATACTTCAGTAAAAGTAGATGTCAAACCTCACTATGAAGAAAGTTGCATAACTAACCATTTTAAGAAATTAATTTGTTGAAAAATTCAAAATAATTATTGTCCGCCATGTAGCGCCTTTGACTTGGTCAATTTTATACTTCAGCCGCAGCAACAGCAGCAGCAGCAACAACAACAACAAAGCCTTTAATCCCAAATAAATTGGGGTAGGCTAGTTTTATACGTCAGCAGATACCTATTAATATAACAATTTGAAGTGCTAAAGAAATTTACATGAAGTATCAGTAATGTGTTATTTAACCATTATTTAATAGAAATACGCTTATTCCAGCAAGTGCCCATGGCATGTCTTTGATTTAACTTTTTTCCCACTATAAATTGGTCGATGATCATTTTGAAAATACTGAAAGCTGCATATATGAACAATGCAAGGGGTTTCTTGCAATTTCTCCTTTTATTATTCAGATTATTTTACCAAAAATAAATTTTGAACTGCATATTCCTGCATACCAGGATCGAGTTTTTGCTTAGTTGGATTGTCTCCAGAGAAACCAATGTCAAGTGCAAAATCCAGGAATCCCACAGATACTGCAGCTGAAAAATTCTGCTCCTCTCCTAACTTCTCAATTGTGACAAGAGGTGAAGGTGATGTCTCCCCCATGTGAAGTGGTGTAATCTGAGACCAGTTACGGCCTCTGTAACAAGGCGAATCAATCAAACTATCATCATCTGAAGACAGTTTGGAGAAGGGTTCACATGCAATTTCTAGTTTTTTTAATGTTAAACAGGGAGATGCGGCAGGTTTTGCATTCAAAGATAGATAGGACAAAGGACTTGCAGAGACTGGAGATGGGGCCCGCCCATCAGGAATGTTTGGATATGTTATATAACCATTGTATTGACCCTCGTAATAATTTTCGACGAAGGCATTGGGCACTGTCACATTGATTTTGAAAAGGTTAGATAGGGTTTAATTGATTTGAAGTTAATAAATAATCAATTTAACAATATAAGTTGTATGGAAAGTGTGTTCGGGGCATAGTTGCAAGCACCTAATTTGGGAGTTAGCACAAGTTTTTTTTATATATATAAAGTAGGACATCCATATAGTCGTTGTAAAGTGTAGAACTTTCAGTGTCAGTGATAGTGGGGGCGATATCAGAAAATACAGGAACTCACAAGCTGCATTCTGTAAAGCACCCAAAAAATTTGACCGCTCTATTTTGTTCAATTTGTTTCCATTTTGTCGGCGGCATTGTAATTTTTAGTAGAATTTTCCATAAATAAAAGCCTTATGGCGGGTACAGGTATCAAGTAGAGCACCATATATTTTTCTCATATTAACTGATAGAAACCAGAAGAAGAAAGAAAAGAAAAGAATGAAAGAGAGATGTGTAAGCACAGTGCATACCTTGAGGCTGAAATGGAGAGCTGCCACAAGTGAAGAGTGGAGAAGAATAGATCGAGCTGTCGATGACAGCAGAGCTTGAACGGCGGCGACTGATGAAAGGTTCGGTGTGAGGAGAGAGAGTAGAAGAGATGGCGCTTGCCTTTGTGGATTTCATGGGAGATTTTAGAGAGATTCTAGAGGAAGAGACAAGGGGAAGAGTCGAAGAGAACCCGCGAGTACGCGACGCTTGGGCCGCTTGGCCGAGAAGTGGAAAGTGGAGGCTCTTTTTGGTAAAAAATGGGAATTTCATTAATTGCTTCCTGTTACACGTTTTTTCTTAAAATATCTTGTAATTATTTTTTAAATGAGGGAGGAAAATTTCCCGCGTGGCCGCTCAACGCGTAGCGGAGACAGAAAGATACGGAGTGAAACAAGACCACGGAAGTTGTTGCTGTCGAGTCTGGAATGTTCCATTGGATGAATAATTGCATTAATACTGTTGTGGGGTCACTTTTTTGTGTGGGGTCATTCTCCAGCGAAAGCTGGGCACGCCTCTCAGAATCTGTACATGTACTATCAACTTATCAGGAAATATTTTATTATCTTTTGGCACGTCGGTTGGGCAGCAAACTTATGATCCAATTTCACCCATGTTATTCATTCTTGTCGTGGATGTTCTGCGGCATATGATAGCTAGCAGATGAAAATATGGGAATTGACCAACATATTTCTTGACGGCTTCATGAGTCATGACCCGATCATTGCTCTACAATATACGATGACACCATGATCGTGGCGACCAACAAAGGGAACACAATACAAGTGCTTAAACGTGTTTTTCAGGCTTTTAGTGAGGCATCAGGGCTGCAAATTAACTATTAAAAAAGTAGCCTCATTCCTTTCAATATGTCAGGATAGAAATCACTGGCGGCATGTCAACTCCTAAATTGTGAAATTGCAGCTTTGCCAATCACATATTTAGGATTGCCGTTAACAATACACACACCCGGCAAAGAGTGTTTCATGCCAATAATCGAAAAGATGGGGGAAAAAAAAGGCTTCCGAGGTGGAAGGGTAAGCTTCTCAGTAGAGGAGGATGTCATGAAATCTTACTTAACTCAGTACTCTCCTCCATTTCAGTCTATTTCATGGTGTGTTTTAAATTACTGAGTTGGATAATTAAGAGGATAGACTTTGGATGAACATGGAAAGAGTGAAGAAGGGGATACCGTTGATGAATTGCGAGATGGTTTGTCTACCAAAGCAAGTAGGAGGCATGGGTGTGGCGAACATTAAGTTCCAGAATCATGCACTGCTCACAAAATGGAATGTTTTTTTTTTTATCCGAAAGATAAGATAAGAGTCAAAGCTCTTAAATTTCATAATTGTCCATAAGGACCCCCCATCCGGGTTTCGAACCCATAACCTCCCACACAGAGGATATTGTCTTTTACCACTAGATCAAAGGCCGGTTCTCCACAAAATGGAATGTTAAACTATACACAGACACGACATGCTTGTGAACAACTTTTACAATTAACATCTACTCCAAAGCACAGTTTGCAAGATCCCTGCTGGTCTCGAAGAAAAGGGGATCTTTCTTCTGGAAGGCATTGCAAAGTCTACGTTAATATGCTCTATCTCACTAAGATGACCATAGGTGATGGTAGTATGATTTTGTTATGGGAGGATAACTGGGGCGGTATCCCGCTGGCTTCAACAGTTCAACGAGGCCATAGATTGTCTGTATCGTTGAAGGCGGCTTGACCGCAACGATATATTTTGTTACTAGACAATGCTTTGTAAATATTTGTACATATAACTCTTTTAGTATATCAAGTGGCAGTTTTTTGTCATATTTTAGCTCAAATTCAGATTATATAAACACGAATTGAGTCTATCTGTCCCCTCCCACCTCTCTCCTAATTTTTTGAAAATTATTTAAAAAATGTATAATTTTATAATAATTTAGAATTATGTATCCGTGTTAGAAATATAGATTGAGATAAATATAATTATATAAGAGATATTGTGTGATATGTGATGTGAAAGATGTTTAGTGATTAAAATTAATTAATTAAATAATTTGTTTATAAATAAAGACTTAATTATTATAATCAAATAACAAAATAATAAAGATTATTATCATTCTCTCTCTTCTCTCATTCTCTAATTTTATTATGATATCCGAATAGAAATATCACTGAAATTAGACCAATATTTATTTTAAAAACTATAAACTCATCTCAACTTATAGCTCTAACACAACTTATACCTCTAACAGTCCGTTCATGTCTCAATTTTTATTTTCACTAATTATTATCTGAACCTCTCAATCTCGACCCCTCTTCTCCAAGCTAAAATTCTAATTCTATCCTGGACACAACTGGACACATGATATTAGAACATTAAACACGACTCCTAGTTATTGTAATTTAAGTTTTTTTTTCATACTTTTGTTCTTTTGTTCGACGAAAGTTTCTACTGGTGGTTTAATTTTCTCACTTAGTAGAATTGTTAACACGTCAAAAAAGAAAGGATAAATCGTCGAAGAATTGACTTTCTATTGTTACATATTTCTTTAATCGATTCTTATAATCCAGTAGAGTACGATAAAAGAAAAGACTTTCCCATTGTATGATAATTCTAATTTAAAGGTCGTTTTTGACTTATTATTTCTATTTCCATAACAATAATAATATCCACTGTTTAAGCACTACGAACTCTTTTCGGTTCCCATACTTTTTATTGATATCCACACGGTTTTAATTAATAAGAAAAATGAATTTAAATACTACAATTAATTCTATGTTTCAACATGTAGGTTATGAAATCATTTTAATCAAAACCACATCATAGTTGCCAGACCATTTGACATAAATCAGAAACTCATAATGGAGTAATCTCAAGTAAACGCAAGATTTAATTAGCTTTTATGTATTTGACAATGGCATGCATTCGTAAGAGTATCATTAGCAGCCGTCTTAAGAAAATTGAAAAAATTGTCCCCTCTCTATGAAATTAATTTGGTAGAGACGTGATAGATCATTACTAAGTGCCTTGCATAAATCTAGCTTAAAAATAATTTTAGATAAACGAAAAGGAAGCACAAACCAAGCAGAAATATGTCACTCTTTTGAGTCCTCTATTGCTGCCTTGTTGGTATTGTTTGAAGTTCTCAGCTATCTTTTGTTAGCACTTAGCACCTTAACGACTCAATCAACTATGAGTATTCTTCTCCAAAAAAAAGGGAAAGAAGAGAAACAAAGAAAAGAAAACTATGCAGTATTATAGGATATTAGGGGTGAGACTACCGCTTTTTTGGTTAGTGATTGAGAATAATATGAGGTTAATGATTCTCAGAGAATGTGAGAATAAATATAATTTTTATTATTCCGGATTAGTACAATGTTATTTGGATGATAACTTAAAATAATGATAAATTAACTTATGAAACATAATTGAAAGAATAATTTGAATGTTTGGCGTTACTCTTTAGTACTGGTAGTTTGTACCATAATGAACTTGTTCATTTTCTAAAAAAAAACACAAATGTAATTAGTAGCAATTGCTGATACTGACAAGGAAGGGTTAAACAATAAAAAATTAAAACAAGCAAGGCTGGTATCAGTGTGTACAAGGGAAGAACAGCTACAAATTATAATTAACTAAGGGTTCGTTTGGAAAATCAAGAAATAGATTTTGAAGAGTGATAATTTTGGAAGAGGGATAAAATAGTGTATTTTTAAAAGTGTGGTAGAAAAGTGATATTCTTGACTATTTGGAAGAGTGAAAAAATCGTTTGGCAGTTGTTAATCAGAATATTTAAAATATGAATAATTATGATACTAACAATGATGATTATAATAATAATAATAGTAAAATAATAATAATAATAATAATAATAATAATAATAATAATAATAATATAATTATAAAATAATGATCATAATTCATAATCATAATCATAATAAATAATAATATTAATAGTTGTAATCATAATAATATAATAGAAATATAAACATAATCATAATATAATAATATAACAATAAAGATATATATAATTATAATCATAATCATAATCATAATAATATAATAATAAATAATTTTAATTCTAACAATATAATCATAACTATAATATAATAATAATAATAATAAATAATTATAATATAATTATAATCATAGTCATAATATAATAATAATAATAAATAAATAAATAAATAATAGTAATCATAATAATATAATTATAATATAATCATAGCTATAATCATAATAATATAATATAATATAATATAATAATAAAAATAATAATTAATAATAACCATAGTCATAATCATGATAATATAATAATAATATAACAATAATATAACCATAATCATAATATAATATTATAATAATAATAAAATTATAATCAAAATAATATAATATAATAATAATAAATAATAATAAATAATCATAATCATAATAATATAATCATATTTATAATCATAATACAATAATATAATACTAAAATCATAATTATTATAATATAATAATAAATAATAATAAAATTAATTATATAATATTAATATTAACAGTTATGTTAATATAATAATAATTATTATTATAATAGTATAATATAATAATAATAATAATAATAATAAATTATTATAATATTAATATAATAATAAATTATAATCATAATTATAATTATAATATAATAATATAATATAGCATAATTAAATAATAATCATTATTCCAACGAGAGTTAATCCGGTATACCACCTATAATTTGGTATACCGAATTAACATTTTTCCGCACTCTTCTACTTAGTCTAAAATTCGTTTGGCAAATTAATTCATCGGAATAACTATTTTATTAATTTTTTTTGTTATTCCATCAAATGCCAAACAAACCCCAATAGTATAACAAATCATGAGGTAGCTTGTTGTTACCAACCCAAGGGAGTGGGGTACAAAAGGTTTTGAATCAAAAAGTTAGTTTAAAGTTCTTTGAAACTATTGATTTTGCATCGAGATTCGTAATAATTATTGAAAGTATAAATTTTAAATTTAGAATTTATTAAAAGTATGAATCTCAATCCAAAATCAATAGTTTCAAAGGGCTTTCAACCTACCTCCCCCGCCTCCCGTACTGAAATCGCTAACCATAAACAAAATGCACAAAAATGGTACACAATGGCTGACGGAAATGGCTCAGCCCATGCCTCAATAAAATGACACACAATGCCGAAAAAAGAGGGCTGACGAAAATACTAGACTTGATCGCGAGCACAGATTGGTGAACTTAGTCCCCAGCGTTGCCTTGTCTATCACCGCCAAGTGCCGCCTCGTTAGCTTTCTACCCAGTTTTCGTAACTCACGACCATTCAAAAAAGGTATCTATTTGTTGCTTGTTCCATGGAGAAGGCGATGATGAAGGTGGTTTCTTCAATTTTATTTCATAGGGCCGGAGATCTGAGTTTAGAGGTGTCGATGAGTTTGGTGTGGGGAAAAACGTTTACAACGGGAGAGAGCTCTTTGCACGGAGAAAAAGATGAGAATGAGTAAACAATGCTGGAGAGTGTTTTTTAATTACTAGCTCTATACCCGCGCGTTGCAGAAATTTTTTTTATTTAAATATTAAAATATTATAAGATAAAAAAAATTATATTTATCTAATATTAAATTATAAATTTATCAAATTATAGAGAAAATTTATAATAAAGACTATATTTAATTTTAGATGAGAGTTTTGCACAATATGAGTTAATGATTCATGATTTTTATGGCAAGAAAAATAAATTATTCTAACATATATTATCACCATTAATTTCTTATCAAATATGCACAAAGTTGCTAAATAAAAAATAATATTATGGAAATAATAGTATATATGGGAAAGAAATGGAGAGAAAGAGGAGATCAATGGACGCGATCACATACGTTCGATCAACTAAAAATAAATATTATCCATCTAATTGAGAGATAAAATGGGTATAATAAAAAATTACCATGACAAAAAATGGACTCTCCAATTCTTAGATGTTTTATATAATAGTATAGATTATCAATGCGCTCACATGACCATCAGTTTTATTTTATATAATAATTATAATAATTATATTATTAATAACAAGAGTAATAAATGCAACATTTGAAATCTATGACAACATTTGAAATTTACGAATGGCAGTTCGTCACTGGCAGGGACGTGGAGCAAACGCGCCACTGATAGGGGTCGCGGAGCAAACGCGCTGCTGTCAATGACGTCTTTGGTCATTGATCGGCAGTAGTAATGTTAATCCAACGGTAATGAATCGTGATCAAGATGAGCAAGAACAAATGTATCACTGTCAGTGACACGTTTACACTGTTTTATACAAAGATATCACTAACAATGGCGCGTTTGCTCCGCGTCACTGTCAGTGGTGCGCTACCATTCGTAAATTTTAATTTTTATTTTTATCTCTTATTATTAATAGTATAATTAATATATACAAAAAAAAACGGCAAGACCACCGTTCCGCTAAACCAAGATATGGGTGGGTTTGCAAAATAGTGCAAATCCAATGCTAACTCAAATCCCTGATTTGTGTTTGGGTCAATGACACTGTTCAGAACAGAGTGCTATTCTAAGAATAGCGCAGTTCTTTGATCATCCAAACACGGATAGTGAATTATTGTTCTTCAAAGGACCCAAAACTTATGCGGCAGACGGAATATCTCTTTCATAAGAAGCGATTCCTAGTTTCCTATCATATTGCTGGTGATAGAATCATAGAACTGTGATCTGTGAAAGAGATCGAGATTTGGTAGGCATGTTATCCTGTTTTGCTTCCATGCTTTGTGACCATTTGAATTATTAATTACTGAAATGAAACGGCTGTCAAAGAGTAGAAACAAATTAATTGGAGACTCTAATTGGGATAGCATAGTCTCGCATTGCACTCATTTAACCATCTAGACAGAATTGAGCTCAATAAAATATAAAGTATCCAAAGTCATTTTTAAGCATTTTTTTTTTTAGAAAATAAACTGATAAAGAACATTTTTTTTTTCTCTTTTGTAATCAGACATGGAAAAACAAATACTTTTTCACATTATTATGATTAAGCATTAGAAATTAGAATACATATTATGATCAAGATATTCACCAACTAAAAACTTATTCATCAAATGTCTTCAAAACTTTTTGCCATGGATCTCCATCCTAAAATAAGTACAGAAAAAAAGAGCAGAAGTAATTAACTTATCAAATTTAAAATACTTGACCACTTTTACCAACTGTTCAACGCCTGCCCTGTTTGGGACTCTTCAATATCAGCCATAATTGCTGAAAATAATTGGAAAATTCCATATATATTATATAGTACAAGTAAGAGATGCTCTATTTCAGCCTAAGATGTCATAATTAAAGAGGCCCCATTGCTCATAGAGCAAGGTCTTCGATGTGGAGAATAGACCGTAGCACAGGAGATTCATACTGATAAGAGGCTTTTGGTCTTCAAGAGTCCAAAGAAAGAGGGAGATATGTTCGGAAACAACTGAGCAGAGGACGACGCTTTCAGAAGATAGAACCGCGGGGTCAAGACTCAAAGTTATAGTGGCGGTGGTTAGAAATGAGCCGTGATTTTTTATTTAATAATTTAATTAATCAAAATATTAATAATATGATTTAAAAAAATATAATTTAAATCTTATTATTAAAATTCAATTAATTAAATTATTAAATAAAAAATCACTGAGAAATGAGCTCCTCCGTGAACGGGACAAATATCTTCCCATCTAGGAAGAGGGAGATGAGAAACAGAAAAAGTTTCTTGGACGCCATACTATTGGATTAAAATCTGAGATTTTACAAGAAACTGAGTTTTACTTTTACATTTAGGTAAATATATCTTACAAGAAAGACAACACACCTCTAAAAGTACAAATTTCGCCTGCTACACGCTGTCATGCTACAACACTATACTTGCTAGGCATACGGGATAATAATTTACAAGAAAAACTACATGGACTAGTAACCCAAATGTTATGAATTCCCAACTTTACACCCATATAGGGCACAAAATATGGACTCATGACCTACAACTTAACAATGGAGTTGGATTAGGCAACAAAGATATTACACCTTAACAATACTATAAGGAAGTAACAGCATTCCAATGAAGAGGATGAGGACGGCTGACATGACAAACCAGAATTGATATGAAACTGAGAACTTTCTTGGGGCTCTTTTAGAGGATGCAATGGATTTTGTTTCCACAGATTGTCTCTCCTTTGGATCTATTATCGTCTTGCTAGACCCTGCTGCGTCTTTAGCTTCAGGTGCATCACTATCATCTGTATACAGAAGAAATTGAGTTTAAATCAAAAAATAAAAAAAGATTAACAATTTATAACCCAGAGTTGAAAATCAGAATCACAGGCTATAGGGATCCAAATCTCCTATTATTCCAATAGGAAAAGTTGTTTCCAATCCTTTTAAACAAATGTAATCCATTCATTTTAATCCAACAGCTCACATTGGAACAGTAGGTGAGTTCAATCCCTCCATACGCATTAAACAACTGAGAACAGAACTTAAGCGCAATTATTCAATGTACTAGATATAAATAGAACTACATATTGGCAAATAATTTCTATTACCATTTAAAGATAGCTCCTTAAGCTCATTTAAACTTGAGGCATCTGAAGAAACAGCAGAAAGTTCAGCACTAAAATCACCAGAATTCTCATCCACTTGTTCACCAAGCAGCTGTCACCACACAATACCAAGAGTATATAAACTAGACCCGCAACAACAATAACAAAAAAAAAAAAAAGAGAAATATAAATCCCAAAAAGCATGATAATAATGAAGTGATGACCAACCTCAATTTCATCTGGTTTGACTGATCCAATGGGGGGACATGACATAGTTCCAATATCCAACCTGGCCTGCAGGCACAGCCTTCTACGTGCTATTCCATGATTAGCAAGGTCACTGGCTTGTACAGATTGTCTATGGTTGTCCCTATCTCTGCGCTGCCTTATGGTTATTCCAGTGTCTCCAATAGTATTAGTGTTTCCTGACATGCAATTTATTTGATTATATGAGTTAAGATTTGTATTTTGTTGGTTTTCAGATTGTAGCCTTCCTGATGAAATGCTGCGAGCAATTAAAGGATTAGGTTGGCGAGGCCTAATGGTTATACCAGTGTCATTAAGGCCACTGGTATCATTGCTTGGCATCAAGTGGTTCTTCGGAGTGCTCAACTCCTCCTGCGGGTTGAACAGATCCTGAAAGGTAGGCTACATACTGTCAAATAGAGGCAAAAAAATGTAGATAGAGAAATGTATATAAACAAAGCAACTTGCATTCTTTTCCGTCCTAATTCGATAAATTAGAAATGTATAAAATTTTAATCCCAGATATTGAACATCTATTCTGGTATAAAATTGTATAATGCTAGGTCTGTGAATTGAATAATTAACAATACACCAGCTATAGCTAACTTTGACTTTATGTTTTCCATATCAATTGAAATTAACAACAGAAATACTTGAAAAAATAAGTTATAATATATGAAGTCAGGATAAAAGATGAAACAAAACAAATTACTGAATGGGGGATTAGCTTATAGCAGTACTGACCTGAAAGGAATCTGCTCCATAATCAATAGAATAAATATCCACATCAGTGTTGTTGTATGGGAGAAGAGCAGCATTTTCATAAAGAGGTCCATTCATGACATCACGAATACCAAAACCAAGGCAATCATCAGGCACATCCATTAGCAGCTCATTGATATCGATCCCATCCAGCCACAGAGCTTCTTCCTGATTTACAATGCCCTACAATCAATTATGAAGAATCAGAAAATTGATATATCCAAATAGAATTGATATACCAGAATTAATATACAGGCCAATGGTACCAAGTTGTTCCAATAAACAAGGATACATAACGGAGAAGTCTTGTTATGTTATAGTACTTGCCCATTGCAACATTCCATAGTGGTTAATTACACTATACATCAAGTAAAAAATCCATGCAAGGTGCTGTCTAATTACCTGATTGGCACTTTCCAAATGGTCAGATACAGCAACATCAGTCTCCCCAGGCGAGCACACATCTGGATCGGCAAAGAAGGAGTCAATAATGTCATCCATCTCATCTTGCTGATTATTGTCAATGTCCAAGTGCCCAACCAAGTCATGATTCTCTTGGCTTGCAGGACCAAGTAGATGCTCAGTCTTCTTATGCTGCAGATCAGAGATTTGATCGAGAAGGGATTCAGGTGTAGGGCCCATGGGCTGTTACAAACAGAACTTTACACATTAGTATTTTATTGGACCATTTAATATTATCAGATTCTGTGATTCATACGAACATCAGAACCACATAAAACAGAATTGAGAATGAAGAACTTCTCACCATATTTTCAGGTCGAACAATGGCAATGTTCGAACTATTCTCGTCTTGCTTTGGTTTGCAATCTGTTCTGTCATTTAGCCATCTGGAATCTGGCAATTTTAATTGATCCACTTGCAAGAAAGATTTATTGTCTACTGGTGCAGTAATTTCATCCAAGGTATCACCATCTTGCAGCGCCTCGCCAGGAGATGAACGGGACGGGGCTGGCGAGAAGCCACTTCTGTCCATCTCATCGACATTAGTAGGTTCAGCCTCCTCATCTTGTCCAGGAGCTCTCTCATCTGGCTTTCTAAATAACTTGTAGAGAACATAACCACCCTGCATTATTATCAATGTACAAATATTACTTCTACTCTTAACAGAAATAAGAAACAGAAGGGGAAGAAAGCCCCAGAAGTACAGAGAAGTCCAATCTTTTCATTATTGTGTCTTGAGCAACGAAAAGTGGTATCCGACCAACAGTTCATCTGAAGGCCCCACCATAACTACACTATTGCATCAAAAATCGGTCTTATAATATGAAGAACTGCATACACTTCTGGTAGAACGTTCACTTTCTAAAATTCAGACAAAGGGAAAGACTTGCAGAAAATACTATGCTGAACATAAAGCAAAGAACATTAAGAAACAGAAAACCAATCCAAACCTGTTCTCCAGAGTCGTACTTGGGCTCAGTAGTGCGGTACTCATGCATAATCCAGTGGGTGCGCTCGCCACGGGGTGCCCGCCCCTTGTGAAAAACTAGAGTTTTCTTCATACCCACCACAGCAGCCTGACGAGTGGGGCCCTTGGAACGAATAACTCTGTCTTTTCCAGTCGCCTTCCAGTAGCCTTTCTCAGTGGCTCGATTCGAACGGTTTCCATTTGGGTATTTTCGGTCCTTTGGAGCAAAGAAGAACCACTCAGGGTCATCTGACCTTATCAGAGCCTTGTCTGCGAATAGAATTAATTTTTAGGTCACAACACAAAAGGTGATTTTTTTCTACTAAGATAATAAATAAAAACTGAAAGCTATCAGCTATTGGCTATATCACACTCAGCCAAGTGTTTATGGTGTTATCAAACACAAATTACACCATTTATCAGTTACTACTTTGTGGGTATTACGTTTCAAATGTAAGAGATGTAGTGTAGTTTCTGTTCACATAACATAATTTATAAATTTGGCCAAGCATAAGGAGATGATTTTGGAGATGGATGGGTAGAATCAGAATTACACTTCATATAATGTTGAAAGAAAGGTGTTTTATGGCCTTGAACAAAAGGAAGACAAATCCAATATTTTCTAAAAGAACGAACATGTCAGCTCTTTCTGTAATACAAATTTTCTTTAATTTTAGGATAAACACCAATGAAATCACCAAACAAACAAAACCATTTTGCTTCTTAGAAGTAAACTTCTACTGGAGTTCTTCATAGTTTTGGTTTAAAAAGAGCTATACGCTTATAATTTACACTATCTTAGAGCATACAGCACAAGCACATATTAAAAAAAATGCTTGATCACTTTAAAATAAATGGTCACATCCGCACAGGCCTTTTCTTTATATATGAATTGAAAATAAACATATTAACTTGGATAGATTCATTTTAAATAATATGTTATTAAACAGTACAAATCCAAAGGAAAAATACAGGTTAGGCCAGGTCCAACCTGCTTCCAGTTCAAGCAGGGACAGAGCTTAGTGGAGACTGGAGGAGGCTGCAGCCCCCGCCAAAGAAAAGTTGAAAACTAGAATATCTATTGAGGATTCAAGACATTTTATGGTTCCTACAGAGGCAGATCCATGTACACAGAATGAGGTTTATTTCTCCCAAATCAGTTTATTTGGTGATAAATTACTATATATTTAAAGAAAAATTCTACAACTATTTACAATTGACCCCCAAACTTTCCGACAAAAACATACATTGATCACACCATACTTGAAAGAAAAAGTTTGATTTGTACATTTTCTGTGTAACACAAAAGACCTGTAACCATTTTTTTTTTTTTCTCAAAAGTTTGGCACTTGACATCCGATGCAGAAGGAGCCACTCCTACTTACTCATCCCTATACATTCATCAGAAACAAAAAATATCCCAAGTAGCCAAATGTCATCACTTTCTTAATTTTCAGCTAGAAAAAATGAGATGATAAATTAGTAAAGTGATGAACATTATGAATGAAATTGATGTATATATTTGACCCCCATAATCGAATTCCTGCCTCCGCCCCTGGCTGTTTCTATACAACAATTTTAGCATTCCAGCGCCCCCCCCCCCCCCAAAAAAAAAAATCTCGATATTTGAGACATGCTATCAAAGATATCTTAGGTCTATATCAAATTATTTTAGCCTCCCCAAATATTCCGTTCAAGCTCCACCAATGAGTTCGAGTCACATTGACCCGCACCAACCTGCTACTGGTTTGGGTCAAAGGTAAATAATTCCCATTATCGCCGCTGCTTTTAGGCAAATTCAAGAGAAAAGAAAAGTTTGAAATGAACTTCAATCTAGCCTATTCCAAAGGAGTAACCTGCCACGTAGAAATCAGGTATCCGTGAAGTTTACTAGAAAAGCCAATCTATAACTAAAAGTTGGGGATTAAAGATAAACAAAATAAAGAAAAAAAAAATCCTACAAACAACAAAACAGTAAAGACTAAAGAGCTACTACCTGGTAGATCCCAAGGCTCGCATTTGCATACATCGATCTCTGGTATAACCTCCCGTTCAGAGAGGATCTCTCCAGTAATCTTCCTCTTGAGGTAGTGGTTCACAAGCTCCTCATCCGTCGGTCGGAATCGAAACCCTAACGGGAGAGATTTTAGGGGTATGACAGTCATTTTCACTTCTCAAGCACAATTACTCGCAAGCTAAGGAATTTCTCTTTGAAGCGATATCGATGAAATTCGGTAATCAGGTTCGATCTAGGGTTTGGGTTTAGCGACAGAGAAGGGTAGGAGAGTTGGTCTGAATTCTTTTCAGTTGCGTCTCTTTTTAATTGTTTTCCTTTTGCTTTTTCGTTTCTTGTTGTGGCTTTTGAGAGGGAAGAGAAGCAGTGTTAACACTTAACACCGAGTTGGGTACCTTGTGGAGATTTCTCCGTATATACCTACTGAGAAAGTGGGCTAGGAAAGGAACAGAATTACAAATATGCCACTAAATGGACAGTTTTACCCTTAGTTGTACAATTTGCGCCCTTGATTTTTTCTCCAGTTCTATAAAAATGTTTAGATACCCCGTTGTTTTTCACAATTTCAACAAGATCAGCTGTCATCACAAGAGTAGTGTTATAAAATCGGGACGGGTCGGGTTATGGCGGGTTTGGCGGATTTTGGTGGGATGGATTGGAACGGATTAACGGGTTTTCACGGGACGGATCCATTTTGGAGGGTTTGGCCGCGATCCGTTCTAGACCCGTCGGGTGGATGGGTCGGGTCAGGTCGAACGGACGATCGGCGGTTTTTATTTTTTCAAAATTCAAATAAATTCTAAAAAAATCCGAAATTTTCAAAAATAATTATTAAGAATATTAAAAATATATAACTATAATATATTTTGACAAAAAAAATAATTTTCCGCATTTTTTCATATTTTTCCGCATTTTTTGGATTTTTTGAATTTTCCGGGTTACCAAGTATTGGATCGGGTTTGCACGGGTTTTCGGGTCGGGTCGGGGCGGATTATCACGGGTTGGGTGGGTTGGGTCTAGCATGAGTTTTTTTCAAAAAAATTTGCTCACACCCGTACTAGACCCGTCGGTTCTAACAGGTCACGGGTCTGACGGATTTGAGCACGGGTCGAGTCGGGGCGGGTCACGGCCACGGGTTCGGCGGGTCAAGTCTAACCCATCCGGGTTTTTTTAAAACTCTAAGCAAACGGCCAGCAGCTGAGAAAATTACAAAAAAAAAAGAGTTTGTATATATGTAATGTTTTACAAACTGAATATATATCATTATGTTTATAAAGTTGTAAAACAAAAATTTATAATCGATTATTGTTATGACATCTCTCCATCTAAGACGGTATCAAGGTAACTCAGCTAGTTGAGCACCCCCTCAGTTCATTAAAAAATAAAAATCATATGATAAACAAAAATTCTATTGACTCGAACATTCTATTTCTTTAAACCGGACATTCTTTATCGATCGTTTCTGGTTCCGCCCGTCTCCATCTCAATTTTGGACACTTATTAGTAGCATTGGGAATTTTTTGTCCAATCCTAAAAAATAATTTAAAAATACATTCTTATTTTCAAATGATCCACAAAATTATTTCTATTTGTTCACGTACATGTCCACAATTAAAGTAAATGTAGCATTTACAGGTAAAATTTTAAAAAATACATTAAGTATTTATCATTGCATTCATATGTCAAGTTGTATATTGCATTCAGACAACGTTTAGATACTTTGTTTAGTGTCAAGTACTTAATAATGTTTCCTATTTTAATCTGTGAATTCTACGTTTACTTACAAATGTGGACACCAATGTGGAAAAATAAAAATAATTTTGTCAAATATTCAAAAGAAGGACTAATTTATTAACTTGATTTTTTTTAGGGTTAAATAAAAAGATTTTGGCATTGGTGACTTGGTGTTTACTGTTGGCAGTGTTACTGCCTTACTGGCGTGACTGAACGTTCCTGGAACGGAGAGAGGAAATATCTATGCTACTTTTTGGTAATTTGACAAACGTATCAACAGTGGAGGAGGCGCGAAAGCAATCGACGACCCAACAAGGAAGTGCCACGTGGAAAGATAGATGGTCGGTGTTGGACCCACGCTTTTGATTCTACTGACGACTAATTCCATGGAAACGGTGGGCAGCACGTCTGAACGCCACGCTGTTCGGAGAATCAAAGGCCGTTGGATGGATTTAAACGGTTGATATGATTTACAATGGTCGTAATTGCTATTAAGTACGGAAAGAGAAAATATTCAACTACGCATGGACCCTTGCCGTCTCACAGAGACCATGAAAGATGTGTTTAGTGTTTGGCTGTTTGGCTGTTTGCTCATAATAACTAGTTTACAACTTGATCGATAATACCAACACCACGTCTAGACAGTTTTGACAAAAGCAAACGGTCATAACCAAGCGGAAGTCTCTGTTTGTTTTTATTTATACTTTTTTAAAATCTGAGTTTTGTTCCTTGCTCAAGAAGTCTTCTGCCCCGGTCCAAGGTTGCACAGGTGAAGTGCAGCAGTAGGATTTGGAGGGAAAAGAACAAATTGTTTTTATTTGGTGAGAGAGGGGTTAGTGGTGAAACAAACAATTTCTGGTTTTGGACTGTTTCCTTCTATATTCTATAGTCGCAACTCCCAACAGAAACAGTTGACACTTGACACTAATAATTAAGGCAACCTATGCTTCAGATACTCCAACTTTTTTTTTAGCGCAAGCATATAGAATTGTCATCCGATACGGTATGATGTGTATCGGACGTAGCGTATTTTTTTTTTCCATCGTAGAGATATTTATCTTCTATCACAACACTTTTAATTCATAAGTAAAAGTAATTGAATTACTTTGCTGCTAATTAGTATCGTGTTGAACATTATATTAAGGAACATACTGGTTGTTTACGCTATATTCAATTTCATTGAAAAATGATCAAAAAATTGTTTAACTTTATAGTTACATATTTAAAAAAAAATATTGATCTAAATTAAAAAATATATATATATATTTTATAGTATCATATCCAACGAAGACCTAAAACACAAGTACGTAGCGGTATTCTAAGTTGTTCTGAAAATACAAGAAGAGGGAGAGGTCGACCGAGACTGACATAGGTAGTACGTCGCGGTATTCTAAGTCGTCCTGAAAATATAAGAAGAGGAAGAGGTCGACCGAGACTGACATGAGAGGAAGCAATAAAAAAATATTTGAAGGAATAGAATACATCCAAAGAGCTTACTTTGGATAAGAGTGCTTGAAAGATGATGATTCATATACCTGAACTATGATTTAGGAGTTAGAGTCAAGTAGTAGATTTATAGACTTCAGGTTCTTAGATTTTTAGGATTTTATGATTTAGAATTTAGAAATAGATTTTAGAAATAGAGGTTTAGAAATAGAATTTTAGGATTTAGAATTTAGAATTATTTTATAAAATAGGATTTTAGGATTTAGAATTTAGAATTAGATTATAAAATAGGATTTTAGGATTTATAAATAGATTTTATAATAGAGGTTTATCTTAATAATATTATTATTATTATTATTGCTATTATTATTAGCATATTATTATCATCATTATCATCATTATTATTATCATATTATCATCATCATTATCATCTTTATTTATTATTATTATTATTATTTTTTTTTTTCATTCATCATATTCATTATTATCACTGATATTTGATATCTTTGATCTTATGCTTTCCGATTGGGTTTCATTTCAAGCCTACCCCAATTTATTTGGGATTAAAGGCTTTGTTGTTGTGTTGTTGTTGTTGTTGTTGTTGTTGTTGTTGTTTATAGTAAACAAATATTGTGACAAATAGTATTTAAATATTAATATGTAATTGATTCAAAATAATTGATTTGTGACTTCATATGTCAAATTTGTTTGCTTATACGTTTAAATTTGAAAAGCTTCAATTTTTTGTATCTTTAATTTTTAGACCATAAAATAAATTCTATAATATTTTAACACAAATAATTAGCAAATATATATACATATCCGCATGTATCTTATTTTTAATTTAAAAAAATACAAATAACATATTAATTGCATGCACATTATTTTAAAATTTTACTAAATTAATGTTACATATACAAGATTGCATGTACATCATTTTTTCAATTTAAAAAAAAATTAAACACAATTAGATGCGCATTAATATATTAATGTGAAAAATATTTAAATGTATGAATAGTATTTTTTTTATAAAAATATAATTATATGGATCAATACATACATGGTAATATTTTATTTAAAAATATAAAATTATATATTTGCATGCAAGTTCATTTTTAATTTAAAAAATGCAAATACATATAAAAAGTATTTTCAATTTTCAATTACATATTAAATATTTAAATATAAATATTGATTTTTTAAATATGTAACTCTAAAGTTTAACGAATTTTTGTTCATTTTTCAATGAAATTGAATGTAACGTAAGTAACCCGCAGTCTTTAATGTAACGTTCAACGCGATCTTAATTAGCAGTAAATTAATTCAATTACTTTTGATTATGAATTAGAAGTGTTATGAAAGTGAAAAAGAGAGGTCTCGTAGAATATGCGCATGGTGGTAGGTGAGGCTCTGGGACTCTTTTAGCAAAAATGGTCTGAGCTTTGTCACAGATAACCCAAAATTGCTTTGTCACGGATGGTCTAGAACTACCTTATCACGGATGACATTATTATATCCGTAAATTTTAAGTGCTAATTGTCACTCTTGTTACTTCTTATTTTACTTTGATTACTAATAAAAAAAATCGGTGCACAATTGTTATAGGAGTTTTTTTTTCTTTTTAATATATATAAACCAGACACGATGGCAGAAAGAAAGGAAAAAATGATCTAAAGAGTGATCTGTTTTCATGAAGTTGTTTATATTGTATATTTCTAGGCGTTGTCAGCTTCATGTGATTTGTAATTTTGTATCAGTTTTTATAGAAGAACATATCAACGTGCTAGTGAATTCCATAATTTTGTACATAACAAAATGAGAATCTCATAGTAAACGGGAGGGTGAACGTATTATTTCCAACTATAGCAAGCTCTATTCAAGATTTTATAGATGATGAATCGATGATGATGATGAGATATAATATGTGGAATCACTCGATGATTTTTTACTTTGACAATCATAATAATCTATAAAAACTAAAAATATTTAAATTCCAACATAACATCTTTTTAGATATGGTGTTATGGAAATGTATATTATTTATATAGAATTAGGCTATAGTGCTATGCGTAATTAATGATCAAATTTATTACGGACTAAAAAATATAGTTAAATCATCTTTAAATCTTGATATACGGGTCTTAATAAATTCTTTATATCAAAATATGATGCGATATAAAAAAATCTATTTTTTGAATTTAGTATGTATTTATTTTGAATTTTTAAAATTACCTAGAAAAATATGAATTATTTTATTATTATTATTGAATCATCTTAAAAAATTCAAAACTAATACTTAGAAAATTCAAAAATATTTTTTTTATATCCCATCATATTTTGATAAAAAAAAGTTTGTTGAGATCTAAAAATCAAGATTTGAAGATAATTTTTATCTATATTTTTTAAATTTGTAGTAAATTTGATCATTAATCACACATAGCACCATAACCTAACTCATCTATATATTGAATCTATAAAGTACAATGAAATAATATGCACGGAAAAATATTACAAGACATTATTATTTATATTTACATTTATCAGATAATATTTTCATACTAAATAAGAGCCCTATCTAAAAAAAACATTCAATGTTAAATAATTTGTAGAAAAACCTTTTTTTAACAAAAAAAAAACAGAGGTGTTGATACATCCCGCGCAAATAACAAATTCATCGAAAAGAGCTTTCGCTAAAAATGTCGAAATATTGTATACCAGGAACTTCTATGAGAAAAAAATGAACAAAGTATTCAATTTAATATTATTTCTCTATTTCAAGTTTCAAATAATATGTTTCTTGTACTTTTTATTTCAAATAATGAATTAAAATAAATACTTTTTCTTGGAAAACCTTCTGATTTACATGATATACATAATAATAGTGCCATTTTCACATTGACTAGAATTTGTTTATTATTATATAATAATATTCCAAATATACAGTGACGTGTCTGACTTAAACTCCGGTGTAGCCCCACATGATCACGGAACTTCAGGTAGCCCACTAAATTACTGCACATGGGCTGCATTCATGAAAAAGAAATTATACATTAAACAGCTCGCTTAAGGCCCAATTAATAGAGCCTAGCCTCTCTTAGTCGAAACGACCTTTTCAGCATTAAAATTAACGTCTATTAGTCCTGTTTAGTTAGGTATATTACACAAATATCAATTATTATGAATTTAACTATTATAAAATTAATAATAGATGTTTCACCTCATCCATCTCCTCTCATAATGATAAAAAATTTTCATTCTCTTCACCTTCTCCTTAATTATAAATTTAATTTTGTATTAACTTTCTTCTTTTATTACATGATGTTTCTCTAGCCTATAAATAGAGGGTTGTATGTTATTGATGGTGATATATCCCTAAAATAGATAATATAGAAATAAGATTTTAGTCTCTCATAACTTTTGTCTTCTATCTTTATTTTATAACACGTTATCGGCACGAATTCGCTCTAATCAAGTTGTGACGGAAGTTTGTTTTATAGTAGAAGCACGAGATCCACATAATTAGATTATCGTAAGATTGTCTCTAAAAAGAGTCCTTATGGTAAATCTTACTAAACTTGAATTTGTTACCCTTGATATATCGGGAAAGAACTATCTCTCATGGACTCTCGATGCTGAGATTTATCTTACCGCAAATAATCTTGGAGATACAATAAAAGATGAAAATAAGGTCTCCCCGCAGGAGAAAGCCAAAACAATGATATTCCTCCGTCATCATCTCCATGAGGATTTAAAAACTGAATATTTAACGGTGAAAGATCCGTTATAATTGTGAAAAAAATCTAAAAGAAAGATATGACCATAAAAAATAAGTGCTTCTCCCAAAAGTTCGTTATGAATGGATTCATTTAAAGTTGTAATATTTTAAATCAGTCGGTGAATATAATTTCATAATGTTTCACATAACTTCTGAATTAAAATTATGCGGAGAAAAGATTACCGATGAAGACATGTTAGAAAAAATATTTTTCACATTTCATGTTTTGAATTTACTCATACAGCAGTAATATCGGGAGCGTGGTTTTAAAAAATATTCAGAATTGATATCATGTCTTCTCATTGCGAATAAAATAATGAGATTCTCATGAAAAATCATCAATCACGGCCCATTGGCTCTAGTCCATTTCCTGAAGGAAATGCAACCGTATTTCCTGAAGCGAATGCAACATCATTTAAAGGAAATCATGGTCGAGGACGTGATCACGGCCCCAGAAGAGGTCGTGGATGTGGTCACAATAATGTTTGGCGACGTGAAGATCATAATTCCAAATCAAATGACAACAATATGGAGAGATATGAAAAGGAAAAGAATTCACCATCTTTAAAAAGTCTGAAAGTAGTTGTTATAGATATGATATGACAAACCATTGGTCACGCACATGTCGTACTCCCAAACATTTAGTTGAACTTTATTAAGCATCCATCAAGAAAAAAAGGAAAAGAAGTAGAAACAAATTTTATTGAAAATGAGTCAAGTGGTATACTCATGGATACACACCTAGATGTTTCTGATTTCTTTGAGAATGTTGATAAAGAAATAGATATTTCTGTTTTATGTTGTAAGTTTATGTTTCTCATGAATAAAATTAGTTTCTTTAAATATGATCATGTATATTTCCTTTGTACAAAGGAAAAAGAATATGATTGAAGGCTCCAACAGAGCAATGCCAAGTATTAGAGACGAATGTCTAGTAAACAGTGGAACAATAAACACTATATTAAAAAGCAAGAAATATTTTTCTCAATTGTCTCCTACAGAGACACATGTTAATATAATTTCTGGTATTATTAACTTAATTAAAGTCTTTAAAAGAGCTTATATTTTGTTACATAAGGAACAAAATTAATTATAAATGACGCATTATACTCTAGTAAAACCAGAAGAAATATACTAAGTTTTAAAGATATTCGGCGTAATGGTTATAATATCGAAACCATGACTGAAAATAACATTGAATATCTTCAAATTACAACGATTAAGTATGGTCAGAAGATCATACTGGAAAGATGGAAACTTTATCATCTGACTATATTGTATGAACATAAGTTCAATAGAATCAAATATGGTCAGTAACCATAAGTTATATGACATGAAAATATTTACTATGTGGCATAACATTTTAGTTCATCTAGGTAACATTATGATGAAGAGAATAATTGAAAGTGCAAATGGGCATCCCCTAAAGGACCTGAAGATTTTATTATCAAAAGATTTATCATGATCAGTATGCTTTCTTAGAAAATTAATAATTATGCCATCTAAAAATAAAATTGAAAATGAATCTCCTTTATTTTTAGAGAGAATTCAAGGAGATATTTGTATGCCTATTTCTCCTCCATGTGAATCATTTAGATATTTTATGGTTTTAATTGATTCATTAACTCGATGGTCACATGTTTACCTATTAGCTACAAGAAATGTTGAATTTGCTAGGCTATTAGAACAAATAATCCAATTGAGAGCAAATTTTCCGGATTACCAAATTAAGAGTATCCGGCTTGATAATGTATGAGAGTTTATATCATAATCTTTTAATGATTATTGTATGTCAATTGAGATTAAGGTAGAACATCCAATTGCTCATATACATACACAAAATGATTTAGCTAAATCATTAATTAAAAGATTATAAGTGATTGCTAGACCATTACTTATGAAATATAATCTACCATCTTCTACATTGGGACATACCATATTACATGCTGCTGCACTTATTAAATTAAGACCGACTGCATTTCATAAATTTTTTTCCATTACAATTGGTCTCTGGAAGAAACCCAAACTTGTCCCATCTTAAAATTTTTGGTTGTGTTGTGTATGTTCCAATTTCTCCTCCACAACGCACAAAAATGGAACCACAAAGAAGATTAAAAATTTATATTGGTTTTCACTCTCCTTCAATTATTAAATATTTAGAAACATTAACTGGAGATGTTTTTACAGCTCATTTTGCTGATTGTCAATTTGATGAAATAATATTTTCAATCTTAGAGGGAGAAAAAAAAAGCTAGAAAAAATAAGTAACTTGGAATACATCATCAATATCTTATCTTGATCCCCGGAGTGGTCAATGTGAACTGAAAGTTCAAAAGATTATACATTTGCAAAGAATAACAAATGAGTTACCAGATGCATTTATAGATACAAAAAGAGTGACTAAATCATATATACCAGGTTTAAATATACCTGCTCGAATTGATATAACCCCAACAGGGGTTACTATACAAAGAAAATATGGAAGACCAATCGGTTCCAAAGACAAAAATCTACGAAACAGGAAAGAACAGAATAATACAGTTGGTGTAACTCTAGCAGAAGTTACCGATAAAATCCCAGAAGAGATTAGAAGTAGAACCCCAGAAGAGGTCGTTGATAAAGTTTCAGAAAAAACTTAGGCACCGAATGATTATGAATCTCAATAAATTATGTACATAATGATATAATATGGAACCGAAATAAAATACGTGTTGATGAAATTTTTGCATATGCTATAGCAATTGAAGTGATAAATGAGAAAGATTATGTGCCAAAACTTCAGAAGAGTGTATGCACAGAAATGATTGGCCAAAATGGAAAGATACCCTGAAGGATAAATTAAATTCGCTTGAAAAGCAAAATGTTTTTGGACCTTTAATACTAACTCCTAAAAATATTAACCCTCTAGGTTACAAGTGGGTATTTCAATAAAAAGAAATGAGAAAATGAGATTGTGAGATATAAAGTAAGGCTGGTGGCACAAGGTTTTACACAAATATCAGGAATTGATTACGAAGAAATGTATTCACTTATAGTGGATGTAATAACTCTTTGATTTTTAATCAGTCTCACAATCACTGAGAACATTCAAATGCGTCTCATGGATGTTGTCACGGTCCTATTTGTATGGATCACTCGATAATGATATGTATATGAAAATCCCTGAAGGATTAAAAATGCCTGAAGCATTTAAATCAAAACCTCGAAAAATGTATTCTATAAAGTTAAAACGATCATTGTATGGACTAAAACAATCGGATCGAATGTTGTATAATTGACTCAATGAATATCTCATAAAAGAAGGATATAAATCTAATATAATTAGTCCATGTGTTTTTATTAAACAATCAATCTCGAGTTTTATAATTATTACAGTATATGTTGATGACCTGAATATCATTAGATCTCCTGAAGAGATCGAAAAGACTGTAAAATTATTAAAGAATGAATTTGAAATGAAAGATCTTGGTGTAACAAAGTTGTGTCTCGCTGCAGATCGAGCATTTCCATAATGATATTTTTGTCCATCAATCAAACTACATCTAGAAGATATTGAAATATTTTAATATGGACAAACATCATCCTCTAAGTACATCAATGGTTGTTCGATCATTTGATGTGAAGAAAGATCCTTACCGGCTCCGAAAAAATAATGAAAAAACTCTTGGTCATGAAGTACTATACTTAAGTGCAATTGGGGTTTTGATGTATCTTGCTAATAATACGAGACCTGATATTATTTTTCCTGTAAATATATTAGCAAGATATAGTTCTGATCCAACACGTCGATATTGGAACAGAATCAAACATGTATTACGTTACCTTTATGGGACGCATGATATGGGACTATTTTATCGAAAATATACAAAGTCCAAACTAGTTGGATATGCAGATGCAGGATATTTGTCAGATCCACATAAAGCTCGGTCATAATCCGGATATGTGTTTACATATGACGGCACCGCAATTTCATAGCGATCGACAAAACAAACATTATATTCAGCAACATCATCAAATCATGTTGAATTAATTGTTTTTTATAATGCTGGACGAGAATGTGTATGGTAAATATCCATGATCCAACACATCCAAGAGGAATGCGGTTTCGAGTCAGTCAGAAAAAACCCGACGGTGATATACGAAGATAATACTGCATGCATTGCTCAAATCAAATAAAGATATATCAAAAGTGACAGAACCAAGCACATCTCGCCGAAGTTTTTCTCAACACATGATTTACATAAGAATGGTTTGATAAATGTTTGTCAAATCAGATCAAGCGATAATTTGGCGGACTTAAAATATTTTTGAGCAGTTTTCACATAAGATTGACATTCGTCACTTAAAAGATGTACATTAAAATGAGGGGGAGTATTATACACGTTGCACTTTTTTCCCTTCACTAATTTTTGTCCCATTGGGTTTTCTTAGTAAGATTTTTAATGAGACAACATAACTGATCCAGAAGTATCAGTTAAATCAAGTTGGTCTTGAAGTACTAAAATTTAATATTTGTCCAGTAATACAATATTAATAGTGTATAATATAAAGCGAAACATTTAAGGGAGAGTGTTATAAAATTAATGATAGATGTTTCATCTCCTCCACCTCCTCTCATAATGATAAAAGTTTTTCATTCTCTTCACCTTCTCCTTAATTCTAGATTTAATTTTGTATTAATTTTCTCTTTTATTACATGATGTTTCTTTAGTCTATAAATAAAGGCTTGTATGTTGTTGATGATGATATATCCTTAGAGGAGATAATATAAAAATAAGATTTTAGCCTCTCACAACTTTTATCTTCTATCTTTATTTTATTTTATAACATTAACAAGATTTTTAACAATTCTCCGTATCAAATCCAGAAACCCCAGATACATTACGATATTCTCAATACAAAACTTTCCTGTTTATTCCATTACTATTTTAGCAACCATGCTTCACTCTAAAAGCCTAAAACCTAGTGGGAGTTTGACTTGAAAAATATGATTATAGTTTGCATACATGCAACATTATATATAATTTAGGAGGCCCTGACAATCATAATCTGTGAAATTTAAAGTGCCACACAGATAGGACGTCATTAATTAACATCCTCATCGCTCTATCATTCACAGTTGGTGAGTTTTATCTTGGAAATTTGAATTGTAGATCTTTAACAAATTGGCATTTATTTGGTCTAAGTTTCTTGTCAAATTGGATTACTTTCAGCTTGCATATTTACCACACAAAAGGAGAGATGACATTAGAAAAGAGAAGAGTGAATTTACTGTACCAATAAAAGCATATGAAACAGGAGAAGATTCTTCGAAGGAGGTAAAACGGTATCGCAAACACGATCTTCCCTACACTTTCCCCTTTCACAACACTTCTGACAGCCATTTTGAGGTGAAGCAATGAACAAAACTATTGACACGGGAAGGAATGAAGCTTTTTTATTTTATTGAAATATATTACCAAAAATTATGTGCTGATTGTCAGCACTAATTCTTTTTCAAAACTTGCTTGCTTGTCGTAGTTGTTTATTGTCAGTATTAATTCCTTATGGTTGCTTGTGCTCCTTTCATATTACATTCAGGATTTAGTTGTTTAGTCTCCACAAATCTGGTATGAGTACTTAGGTTTGAAAACTGGGCATCTCATATCCTTTTGTTGTTGGCTTCAAGCTGATCATGCGATACTATGGCATACATATTGAAACTCGTGTGCATAACAATGTTGGACGCCTCCATTATTTTCTTATAATGATAGTATGGTACTTGCTAGATTTGAGTTGATGAAGCACTTGACTAGTTTATTTATTTTTTCTTATTTGGCTGCAGTGATACTTAATTCACATATAATTTGTGGTAGGACTTGAGAGGGAAATCTCTTGCCATATTCAATTTGTAAAAGATGAAATCAAATATTCACAAGTTTGTCTTATTCAAATCATATTTTCTTATTAAGGGCATTGCAATTGATTATGATCCTTGTGAAGGAGAATACTTATTTTTTCTGATGCATGTTACAGTACATGCATTATTTTGAAGGTAATGATAAGAAAAGTTGCGGCAATGAAATACTTTTCTTTTTTGACATTTCTTGGATTTAAATAATGCTTATATATATACTAGCATGAAACCCGCCATTTGACAAGACTTTTTTTTTAAAAAAAATTATATCTAGCACTAATTTTATTATAAATAAATAATATATTTTATTTAAATATAATTTACGTCTAAATCAATTATAAAGATTCTTAAAATTTTAAATATAATTGATTCATTATTTAATAAAAGACAATGTAAAAAAATAAAATTTCTTTTCTGAGTATGTTATACAATGTATATGTATAGTTTTTTTTAAATAAAATTTAATAATAGTTAATATTTAATTTATTGATATATTTTTTATAAAATAATTATATTTAATATTAATTTTATTAAAAATGATATATTTTAGATATAATTTACATCTAAATCAATTAAAAATATTAAAATTTTAAATAAAATAAGTTTTTATTTAATAAAATATAAAATTTTTAAATAAAATTAAGTTTGTACATCGTGAAGTTTTTTTTATAATTGAATTTAATAATAGTTGATGTTTAATATTTTTTATATATAATTTTTTTAAGCCTATAAGTATGGTAAAAAATAGCAAACAAAATGTGAGTTTGACTAAAATCTAAAAACTCTCATTTTTATAAAATCAATCAATCTCAATCATCTATGTTATATTATAAAGAGTGTATGAATTTCAGTCATTACATATTTTCTAGACAAATTCAGTTCACACAATCTTTATAATATCAAATAGATATAGATACCATTTATAAAACATAATGATTTTTATTTTTTAAATAAAGTTATATAGTAAATAATTTTATTTTTAAAAAATAAAATAGTTGATTATTAATTTACTTGATGGGTATAATTTTTCTAGACCTCCCATCAATGCATGGTAAAAAACATAATATGAAATGGAGAGAAAAAACATTGATATCTAAACCATTAGTTTTTAAAATATTGATCTATACCATTAGATTATGGATGTTTCGATCATTATGAAAAGACTGAAATAATAAATAAATCCAGTACACACGTTATATTATAAATATAGTAATATATGTGTATATATATAATTTAAATTAAAAAGAGATCACTGTGAAACTTAATATAATTGATATTTTGAGATAGTTTTACTTGCAACTTATATGGACCAATAGCTTTAGCTTTATTTAAAAAATAAAATATGGAAGAGGAGATATCAAAGCGCGCCTCAACATTTGGTATCGCGCAAAAACACTGTAGTAATTACGAGACCGCCATTTTGACAATTTCAGCGATGGATCGCGTCTGACACCTATGGAATGGAACGATTGTATTTTACTTGACGTGTCTGGGATTGAAATTTCAGCGATGCAGATGCTAAAAAGATGTTGATGCGGATAAACTGGTTGAATAATCCTCATTTCAGATTGTACAAAATCAACTTTTCAACGCAAGCACAATCACTGGTTCATGTCCCCATCAAGGAAAGAACAAACCTGCAAAAAACTTAAAATTGAGGAAATTTCTTATCCTTCAAATCCAGTTCAGCAAAACAAAGCGTTTGTTGAAGAAAACAAACAATAAATTAAGGACAGGCTTGTTATATGACAACGTGGTTAATCTGTTAAATTAGCAATTCATCAAGCTTACATTATGTTTTTAGTAAAACTGAGAATAGGATTTAACTTTCAGTATGCTTTCTCTGCTTTTTCGAGCCCTTTTTTTTCTAGAAGAAATAAATAAATATGTTTTTAAATAAATTGCAAATCAGGTTACTAGAATATAGCTTACATCACAATCTATCCTGCTTTCAACGTCTCTGACATTTATATTTCTTCGTTAACTCTTTGAATATTTCAGCGCCGTCTGTTTTGAATATTTAGTCTATGATTATCTAGCTTTAAGCATAGGTTGGCTTGTTTTGTATTTAATTAAGCTTGGAAAATCACGATTACATTAAAATTTTCAGTCCCTAGCAAAGAAACGTGCGCATCGTGCTAAAAATCCAATTGAAATCCAGTACATCCTGTTCAAGTGGATCTATGGTGATAGTTTAGCATTGGCATATATTACTGGCTGCATGGCAATTTCAATTTGAGTCTGCAATCAAGCAACGGAGGTAGCTTAGATTCCTACAAGTTTAAACTAGCTAAAAACAGCACATGTTGCTTTTGAAAATTGATCATCAGAACAGCATTTATGCTGACAGTTTTATTCATTGACTTCATGATGTAAAATTGACTATTACAAGTCTTTGCTAACTATATATATGCAAGGAAAATAAGAATCTACAAGGTCATAGCTATCTGTTGTTCTGGTAACAAGATATATCTGTTGATTAATCCTAAAAAACTTTATACTCTTATCTTTTTTCCAATTCTCTAGTTCTGTCATCATCTTCCACTGGCATTGTAACAGTATCCCTCCACAAAACATGCATTCAATTGCTGTAGCTCTCCTCTTCCTGCTCTCCCTTCTCTCCACAACCATTCAAGCACACTCAAACACGAGCACTGCAGACAGCACCTCCAACACCCTACTATCTACTTGCCTTCTCACGAAAGGCATTAAAAACTTCACTTATCAATCCAATTCATCTTCTTCTCAATACAACCAATTTCTTACCTTCTCCATTCAAAATCTCCGCTATTCTCTCCCTTCAACCCCAAAACCCACCATCATAATCTTCCCTCTCTCTAAATACCAATTGCAACATGCAATTCTCTGCCTTAGACGAAGTTCTTTAGCAATTCGTGTTCGTAGTGGTGGCCATAGCTATGAAGGCTTATCCTATACTACAACATACCATACCCCGTTTGGAATAATTGACTTGACCAACTTGAACCAGGTTCGGGTTGATCCTGCTTCAGCCACTGCTTGGGTTGAAGCAGGTGCAACACTGGGTGAAATTTATTACGATGTGGCAATTAAGTCAAATGGAACGCTGGGGTTCACTGCTGGATCATGTGCAACAGTTGGAGCAGGAGGTCACATATCAGGTGGTGGGTTTGGTCTTCTATCGAGAAAGTATGGGTTGGCTGCAGATAATATACTGGATGTCATATTCATTGATTCAAATGGCAAGGTCTTGAATCGAAGTATGATGGATGAAGATGTTTTTTGGGCAATACGGGGTGGAGGTGGGGGAAGTTGGGGAATTGTCTATGCATGGAAACTACAACTTGTACCAGTACCAAATCAGGTCACCTGGTTTACTTTCTCGCTGTCCGGGCTGATTGAACCACTGGCTGATTTAATTAACAAATGGCAGTATGTTGGGCCCAATCTACCAAATGAGTTCTATTTATCAACAGTTATCTCAGGCTTGGAGGATGGGAATGGGTCGGTTTCCTTCACAGGCTTGTATTTGGGTGGAAAGGGGAGCGCTTTCTCAATTCTGAGTGACAGATACCCCGAATTAGAGATCAGTGAATCTGATCTACAAGAGATGAGTTGGATTGAGTCAGCAGTACAGGCAGCAGGGCTCAAATCGGTATTGGACTTAAAAAACCGGAGTACAAACTCAAAAAACTTTTTTAAGGCCAAGTCAGACTATGTACGAACCCCTTTATCAAAGGAGGCTCTGATTGGAGCCATAAAAATTTTAACCAAAGAGCCAAGTGCCTACATCATATGTGACCCATATGGTGGAGCCATGGCACACATAGGAGGTACAGATTTGCCATTTCCTCACAGAGAAGGAAATTTGTTCAGCATTCAGTATGTAGTTGATTGGACCAAAGACAAAGAAGACATGGCAGATAGATATATAGCTTGGCTTAGAAACTTCTATGCATATATGGGTTCATTTGTGTCAAAAAACCCTAGAGCAGCATATGTGAACTATCTAGACCTAGATCTAGGGACCAACAACTGGACAGCTGGTACAAGTGGAAAAGCTAATTATGTCAACCATGCTAGGCTATGGTGTGATGCATATTTTCTATGGAATTATGACAGGTTGGTCAGAGCGAAGACAAAGATTGATCCTGAAAATGTTTTTAATAATGAACAAAGTATCCCCCCACTACCAAATTAAAATGGCCGCTGCATAGGAAGAACTGAAATAAGTGATGATTCATGTAACAGAATTTGTTTCCAGGTTCTTAAGAAGTAATTATCCATTGTATCTTCTTGATATAGAGGATATTATTTCATTATTACCTGTATATCATTATATCTTATAGAAATGTAAAATCCTGGCTGGTGCTTCATGCTTGGGCAGATAGGTACAATTTCTTCGTCATTTTCATCAATCATCATCGGTGAAATAAAGGAAAATAATTTGATCTGTGAACAACAGTAATGCCTTTATCATTGTATTGCTCCATGGAAATAATCAGCATGCCTTAAAGTCATTTTCATCAACAGTATGTTCTCGATCTTGTTAAACCCAAAAAAGGTAGTAAATACCAAACTAAACTAAAAGGCAGATAATTTAGTTATATAAACAAATCAAACTCAACCAAAGTATATTAAAACTATTTGCTGGTCATAGCAGAAAAGAATATAGCTTTGAAATTTTTTGGATGAATCTCTACTAAAAATCCAGCATCACTAAAAATATCAGTAATGCATATACTATTTTCACCATGTGCTGACAAAAGCAAAGATGAAAGTTGATATTCTAAAATGTGAGGCACATACCAAAACCTGTAGAGCTGAAGTGCTGGCTTTATGCATTTTCAAGAACTCACAATTATCATATTTATTCCCTAACTCAAGAGATTAGTTTTGAAAGAGATTTAAAATGAAAATGGAAATGAACAATCATAGTAAAACAGAGAAAAGAAACAATACACACCACAAAAAAAATAACAAAATAGCATAAAAATGGAATGCAAATTATGTGAAATAAATCCATCAAATAAAATATTCAAATCCTTTTAAATTAAGAAAAACAAAAACTTTGTTTTCAGACCACTCATTAAAAATAATTAGAAGAAATGCAACACAATGCCACATTAAATTAGGTGTTTGCAATAGGAGCAGAACAAATTTTTATTTTCATTCAATGATGGAAGTTGCAAATTTACTATGAACCTGAAGCACCTGTTGGAAAAAGTTAGGACACAAACATAACTTCAATTCAGATAAAGCATTTATCAAATTGTTCTTTATGTAGCAGTCATGATGAATTGATGATAGAGACTATTTATTGAGATACAAATTGGATGGTCATGGAAACCAAAAGCCAAAAGAAGCGAACATAAACCTTCAATTTCAGTTGTTAATCAACAAAATAAGCTGCTTATTTCAAATTAAATAAGAAATAAGTGAGGGAAATATCAGCAGCCCGTTGTTTTTAGAATCAATCCAATCAACCTGAAACATCTCCTCTTAATCTGATACACTAAATCAGTCATCTCTTGACCTACACCGGCTACACAAATCATTTCAACAATAGCCGAGTATGATATTTTGGATAAATTTTTTGAATAGAGCTTTCCAAAACCAAAATAGAAAACAGCACTTTCCAAAACCAAAAGAACGAAGTACCTGTACCTGAAATACCCATTCTAAATATGTCCCAGCATCGTGGGTCACATATTTGTCTATTTTCTGACTCCTGAAATCCAAAGTTTGAGTCCGCGACCGTTTGGTCGCTGCGAGGTGGTTGGTGTACCAAGAGGGAAGACGCAATAAAAGGAAGGCGTAACAATGCTCAAAAGCGCAGATGGTTCTGACAGGTGTCTCATTAGAACAATCCATACCGAAATGGAGATGGAAAGAGAGGGAGCGCGGAGCGAAATGGAGGACCACGAGTCCGAGTTCTCTGTAGTATTTCGAGAAAGACACGGTGTTCAGATGAACGGACGACCTAGATCGACTGATTGAGAGGCCCTGTAGGGGTTTTTTTTTCTTAATAACTTAATTACGAAGAATGTGCTCAACTTATTTTCTTTCACAGAGGATTATATTAAGGGTGTAAACCCGGTTTACGTTGCTTAAATTATATTTTTCATATCTAATAACTGATTGTGTTGAATTAAAATTGAAAGATACAAATTCGGCTTACATCCTTCAACTGAGTTAGACATAATTTTATATTGTGCATGTAGATTTTTTTCACTAGCTTTTCAGATTATATTTAGACGTTTTGATCAGAGTCTCCTATCAAAATCTATATCCATTTAAAAATTAAATTTTCAGTTGTGAGGACAAAGAAAGGTGTATACATAGATATACACCATAGCCTATAAAAATCGACATAATTTGTTATAACGATTAGGTCACGGTAACCATAATGAGGTTAATTGTTGCAATGGATGTAAGATTTGTTACAATGGATATGAGAGGAATTTGTTCTAAAGCTTTTCGGCCAAAATTTTGTACATAAATGATCTTTTCCATTATAACGACGGATATTGATATCCGTTATAACAGTTAGAGGCTAAATTTGTCTCGATGTCATCCATTACAACGGTTAGGAAAGAACTGGCGGCGGCACATTTTTTGCCATAGAAATTCTCCTTGCTAACCAATAAATGTATATGAAAAGGTTATGGAGCAATTTAGACAAATTTTGTATCAGATTGATTTAATCCGTTACAATGTTTGAAGGGTCTATTGCAACAGTTATACCATAAAGCCTTTATTTAACAAGTTTGTTCTCAAGACTATTTCAATTAGCTTTATATATTAAAATTCTAATCTAATCAAATTATTTATTGACATTTTCATGCATATATTCTTCTACTTAAGCTTATTTTCTGTATTTCACAAATTTTAAGAAATTATTAAATATTTATGTGATTATTTTATAAATTGATAAATATAATTTTATATAATTTAGAGAATTATTTACAACAATAATCTTTCCCTCTTGACGTTTACAAAAAAATCACATAGATGCATAATATTATTTTGAGAATGCATAATCCCTTTATGAAATTTCAATTGATGTTCATGCCATAAAATTTCTCCCCTTTAGTTTGAAAATCGGAGAAAGAAAAAAATAACAAAATTCTCCTTCAAAATATGCATTATCCCCCTCAATTAAATATTATTACAAATAAAGAATATAAATTTAAATAACATCATACAATATAACATAAAGAGTCACAAACAACTGTCACATGTAGGCATCATACTCAATATATATATATATATATATATATATATATATATCAATATTAATTAAACTCACATTAATATGTGGCTAAGAGAAATTTGAGATTTTCAAACAATCATTTAATTCTTTAGCTTAGGAACCGAAACAAAATTTATGTTATTGTTTTTACTAAGTTGACATTCAAGAAAAATATGATCTAATTTATAACAATAGTTACACAATGTATTTGATGATTTTGTATCACTATTTTTAATAAAGTGAGAATGATAGTGATTTTTTAATTTTTGAGCTTGCTTATTTGCATTTATGTTTATTTTATGAGCATATTGGGAACAATCTCTTTATGACTTATTTCTTCAAGTTTAATTTTGTGACACAACTTGATCTTTTAATTCATAAAATTAACCATCTGAACCTTTAAAATAAATTTTATTTGATCATTGAAGATTAAATGTATTCCTATTTCTATGATGGTATTCAATTTTTCCCATTTCTTTTATTTGAATATTTATATTGATATATATATGATTATGTTTTTTCTATTATGCTCTGTATTTTTCATGTTGTCATTTTTACTTCCCAACTTTTGAGGCTGCTCCCCTTTCTCTTTTGGGCTTCCAGTGTCATTGAATGTCAAAAAAGATGAAAATTCCTTGAACCCAAGACTCATTTTGTCATGGGTTTTTTCACCCACATATAATTTTGGAAGATCCAACCCAGTATTATGTCTAAGTAAACTAGTGGATTTTAAAGTTTGATTTTCGATTCCTAAATCTTGCACTTTACTTTTCAATAAATCTATCTCACTTATGTATGACTCACAAATATTTTTATTTTTAAGCTCCTTGATTATTATCTCACCTTCTTTGACCTTAGATTTGAATTCAATAATTTTTACATTTAGTTCTTTAATTGTTCTTTCATTTATGAATAACGTCTTATTTGTGTCATCAAACATATTTTGAAGCATATCACAATTTTAACATTTCACTTTATTATTCAAGGATATGCTTGAATCATCTGTTGCAATTCTATCATCAAGATCATACTCATCACTATCATAAAAATAATTTAATAATACCTCATTTATTTGTCTTGATGAGATTGGTCCAGTCGCTTGTTGTTTTGACTCCATCTCTCTGTTCTCGTACACTACGGTGATTTCATCAATCACGTTTGGAGAGGAGCCTCCTTAGCATTCACCATGAAAGCTAGATTTTCTTCTTGCTCATCTCCAAACTCCGAACATTAATCATTAACTTCAATCTCAACCTAGTTATTGCCTTTATATACATTGATTAGTGCACACCACATATCATATGTATATTTATATCATCAAATGAAAATTCATTTGACTCACTAACCAAATTGAGAATGATATTTACTACATAATCATTAATTTTTTTTATTTTGGACTCTACAGTTAATTTTTTGGTGTTATCATCAAATCTTAGTTTAAACTTCTTTTCTACAATATCCTAAACACCGAGAATGTTCAGGTAATTGACTATATATTTTCTAGTAAATAAAACTTTGGGTAGTTTGACCAAATATTGAAGGCTCTTTTATATAATTGATTTTGTGCCGTTATGGATCTAAAATAATCAAATTAAGTGTGTCTTAATTTGAATAACCTGATCTGATACTACTTTGTTTTCTCTAAGGGGTCTAGTATTAAATTCATACACAGCGCAAAAGAAATAAATAAAGTAAAGAGAGAAGAGAAATAACACAAGATATAACAGAACTCGGCTATAACGAGCTTACGTCTCCGGGACCGGCAATTACTAATAGTAGATTGCACTTAGTCATTATAATAAAGTCTTATAACTCTGAACTACGGTCTCTTACACCAAGTAATCAGATAGGCATCGACCGACTGAAACGTGAAGATACAACGATCTCACTAACAAGAACAATCAATAACTAACTTCACTAACACTCTAAAAGAAGTATTCAAATTAGCCTTGAGATCTACACAGTAGTTAACAGAGATTTCCATTCAGGCAAGTTGACGGCTAGGGTTTGACTATTAAAAATTCATCATATCTGAGAATAAAGGAATGTGTATATATAGTGATATACCAAAATCGACAAGATCCGTTGCAACGGTTAGGTCATGATAACCCTAGGAGGTTAACCATTATAATGGATATGAGATCCGTTATAACGGATATGAGAGGATTTTGTTTTGGAGCTTTTTGGTCAAATCTTGTACACAAATTATTTATTCAGTTGTAATAGATATTAGAATCCGGTTAGAGGCTAAATTTGTCTCGAGATCATCCATTACAACGGATGTAATATCCATTGCAATGGTTAGGGTATGAAAAAGTTATGGAATAATTTGGATAAATTTTGTACATAATTGATTTAATTTGTTACAACAGTTAGAAGGGTCTGTTGCAACGGTTAGGATATAAAGCCTCTATTTAATCAGTTTGATCTCAAAACTACTTTGGTTACCTTTACATATTAAAATTCTAATCTAACTAAATTATTTATTTAGATTTTCATGCATATACTATTCTGCTTAAGCTTATTTCTTATATTTCACAAACTTCAAGAAATTGTCAAATACTTATGTGATTATTTTATAAATTGATAAATATAATTTTATATAATTTAAAGAATTATTTACAACATCAATTAAAAATTTAAATATAATTTAAATTATTTCTATGTGTAATGAACAATGGATTGAAGGAATAATGTTTTGAACTACTTGAGCTCATTTTATTATATATATATATATATATATATATATATATATATATATATATATATATGCCAATTATTATTCAACTACTTACATTATTATAATGAGTGGTGCGTTGGAATTTTTCTAAATATGTACAGATGATTTGAAACTTTGATCTTTAATTAGATATATTTTTTTATAAAAAATTCTGATCGAGACGTTTAAATGTAATCTGAAAAACTCATGAAAATATTTATGTGCACAATATAAAATTACAGTAGCTAAGTTGAAGGATAAGAGTCAGACTTGCGCCATTTAATCTTGGTTCGACGCGGTTAGTTGTTGAATATAAAAAATACAGTTTGAAGGATATGAGTCATATTTGCCTCCTTGATATGATCATCTATGAAAATAAAATAGAATAATCGCACAATCGATAACGTAATTAAGTTGATAGAGCTGATCATTTATGTAAAAATTCCCTGTCGGGTCTTCCTCTCACACAATTAACATTAGAAGTTAGAACCTAATATGAATTCTCTTGGACGTAACTTAATTTCATTAATTTCATATAGAACTTATATTTGATTATGAGATGACTTAATTTTATATAAAATTTATATTTTATCCTTAAATTTTAAATTATATTGTTTTAATTACTGAATTTAATGTATATTCAAATTTAATTATTTATTTATTTATATCATATTTTCGTCTAACATCTTAATGATACTAACATTACATCTTATATGAACTCTATTTTTTATGGTTATCTTATAAAAAAATTCTATTATCCAAATTGGATATTTAAACTTACACTCTTAGTGACACAAATAAATATAGTTTTATCTTTTTATATTATTTAGTAATTTATTAGTATTGCTAATCTCTATTAGTAATATAATATATCTCACATATGATGTCATATCAGTTGTGTTAGAATTTTAATTGAAAAAATTAATAAAATAACTATATCGGAACATATATTGTGACTAAAATTAAATAATTTAAACTTCAATAATTAAATATAAATTTGATATAAAATTGACTACCGACTCCGAATAGCTGAGGAAGAAAAAAGTCTGGTCAGCACAGGATGCGCCATTCGAGCAAACCAAGTGACCAACTCAATATTTGTTGCAAAAGAAAAAAAAATTGCATCAAAATTTCAACATCAATAAAGATAAAAGAAAAGAAAGAGGAGGAGGATCTAACACGAATATATATATTTTTAATATATTAAAAAATAATAATATGAAGCGGTAATAAATGGTATGAACTTTGAATCATCGTAAAAATAAAAGTCCAAAGTTCTAATTTAAAATATTTAGAAAATCACTTTTTGATCAGTAGCAAAGATAATGTATATTATATGAGAATTTGTAAGTTCAAAACTCAATTGTAAAATCTATTGTAGATAGTTAAAGTTGAAAAGGTTGATTTCCATCTTCTTCATTTAAAAAAAACAAAATAAATAAATTTTATATCGTTTGCTGTTTGAAATCATCCGGTGAACAAATTACAACAAAAAAAATGGAGTTAAAAATTTTATTTGGATTATTTAAATAGAAATGTCATTTCTATCTAGGGTATTTGCAACAAATAATATTTCAATTAGGCATGATCTAAGGTATAGTTAGATTACTGTCCACTATATAAAAATAAGTCTAAAGCTTTTGAATCATTGATTTTCTGCACAATGCACACATTATTTATCAATTTATTATAAGTATTTTGCATGAGTTTAACTTGAAAAAAAATTATTTAAAATACTGATCATAGAATCTATGAGGAATTAATTCCTCAAATATTAGGACATCATAACAATGTTCGCAAACGGTTTCTATCTTTCATTCAAATTTGTAACACAACATGGAGGAACACGTGTGACCTCCGAATTGGAAGAAATATTCACCTTATACAACTATCAACTTCATATTAATGAACTAAATCAACCTTCTTCGAGCATGTTGAACATTAGGTATGAATGCTCTAACTTATATTTTTTTTTTGTAATCATAATAGGAGCGATAACCGGTCTAGATTGTTGTGAGACTTGAAGGAAGATGACAACTCTCAAATACAAATCAATATGAATGAATTAGTTGGCTATTGTTAAGGAAGTATGGAATCTGATGGATTATGCTCGTGAAATATTTGTTGTGTCTGTGTCGACCGTCCTTCTGAATTCCGTTTTAGATCAGCGAATAGGATTCTAACCAATAAACACAGCAGATTGAGTGTAAAGACTTTTGAGTGACTCATGTACTTGAAAAATTGGTTTGATACTGAAGAATGCCAACAACATAATCTCGTTGAAGCGATAACATTTGGTGAATTTATGTCCGATGCGGATGAGGATTCAAATTGTGTTCCAAAAAATGACCTATGATATATGAACACGACTTCTAGATTGGTAGTGTTGATATGTATTTCTAAACTCTTTTCATTTATTTATCTATTTTTATATTATCATATTTTTTAAATCATTTCATTTCATTTTTAAATTATTCTTTTTTCAAGACACATTACTAACAAAAAAAGTTAAAACTATGTTTATGTTATTTTATATAGTCGGTCTCAAATCCAAAATAAAGGAGAAGAATAATTTTATTTTATTTTATCATTTTTTATCATTTTTGAATAATTTATTTGAATTTGTAGTCAATTTTTTGTATTATAAAAATTAAAAATAACTAAAATAAATAAACAAATAGTTTCTAGTTTTATTTTAATGTTTAACATTTTATTTCAATTGTAAAATTATTTTGTCATTTTATTTTAAGTTTTATCATTTTATTTGGATTTTACTATTTTTAATTTGATTTTTTTAATTATGAAAAAATAAAAATAAAATAAAATTATTTAGATTATAAATGGTTAAATATTTTAGGTAATTTGAACTTTATTGATTTTTATAAATTTATAAATTTTATTTTAAATTATTTAAGTTATTTTAAAGTTTTATAAAATTGGAAAAAAATAACTCGTAGGACCCATTGGACCGATCTGTTCCCCTTAATTCGATACAACCCATCATGGTCCTACAAAAGATTATGGCCGGCCTTTAAAAAAGCATCCAAACTTGACCCGACTCGTTGGACCGACCTAGCCTTATTCACTATCGAAACCCACTGTCATAATATTCCCTTTTTACAAACATCGATCAGTTGCAACACGTTGTTCTCTGCAAGGCTCTTTAACAATTCGTGTATGTTGCGGTGGTCATAGCTATGAGGGTTTATCCCACACCATATCACAGCACGCTCCATTCGAGTCGATCCCGGTTCATCCATTGCTTGGGTTGAGTCAGGTGCAGCACTAGGTGAAATTTATTAAAACGTGGCAGTCATATCAAACAAGACTTCAGGATATACGATCGGGGAATATTCAACTGTTGGATCAGGAGGACGCATATTAGGCGGGGGGTTTGGTGGACGATCACGAAAAGTACGGGTTGGCTGTCGACAATGTACTAGACCTTGTTTTGATTGCTCCTAATGGTAGGGTTTTAAACCGCAAGGATGCATGAAGACATCTTTCATGCAGTTCGGGGCGGAGATGGGGGAGTTGGGAACGACATCCTCTGAGAGCAAAAAAAGCTTTTCAGGTGGAGTATTTTTGATTTGATTCGTTCGATTAGAGATCGACGGTCTCAATATCCACCCTTAAATTCAGGAGACCCACTAAAAATTGGGCACTTTATATGGTAAAGTACCATAGGGGACGTGAATTCATTGTGATCAGGGGCAACGCCATGGTAGATGTCAGTCGGCGCCCGAACACCTCCTTGATTTACTAAAAAATAAAATTCATACAATATAAAATAAAGTTTTTTTTATCCGAACATTCTTTACCGATCATTTCTGATTCTGCTCTTAATTATGACTATTATCTATGCATGAAAACTATAATTAGTGAGTAGTGACAGTACCAAATCCTATCACCTTCTTAACTATCTTACAATCCGGCAGGGACGGATGTAGAATTTTGTTAGAGAATTAGTAATTGGATTGTGATGGTTCATTGAGTTTAAACTCGTTAGTTAATCGGATACTAAAGATAAAAAATAAAAAGATGACACATATTAACTTGAAAAGAACCACAACTTTTATCATAATTTACTTGAAAAATGATAAAATAAAAAATGATAAAGTAAATAGTTGTACTCACAGCAATAACAGTTGAGACTTGTTCAAGATGTTTGCTCATTCTTGCCGGTTGCCAGAGCGTTTGCCATATTTTTCTTTGTGACATACATCAGCCACATGTAACCATATAGCTCAGGGCACCAATTACACTAGCTGGAACCAAAAGTTAACCTGCAAAGACAATTAACATCATAAAATTGACATAATGAAGAATATAATAGCACAGTACATATTTTCAAGGTTAAAGTACAATTATTCCAAAGGTTAAACTGCAATTAACTTCTGATGTATGTCTTATTATGTTTCTCGTCTTCCTAAAGGTCAAATTGCAGATCAAATTCTAAAAGCTTGTCGATCAACATTTTTCTAAGCAGCTCAATTGCTTTCTCATACCAGCCATTTCACACCATGTTAGCATAGCATTCCAGGATAACATCTTTTTATTCCATGTCTTCAAAGAATGTATAAGCATTATGAACTTCTCCATATCTTAAATAGGCCATGAAAATGACAGTTTGCAGATGTGCATCTTTCATGGGAATTTCATTGAATACATTCTGAGCATGATTTAGAAACCAATTTCAGTTTCGGTAAAAAAATATATTTCTTTTGTTGAGAATAACTCTCTACTTTCTCTGCAGTAACGCACACAACTTAGAGAACGAAACAATCAAGACACAATATGAATCGGTAGGTCTTCAAAAGCTCAAAAATCTTTTATTCGCATTGCAATTTTGTGACTATGCATACTGTTAAATATGATACTTCCACGGGGCAGGTGAAAGAGATAATTTCAAGCTTGAAAGTGGGTGGGTCCCATGTGATGGAATACAGTGATAAATCTTTCAAGGATGAGAAATTATACTTATATCAACGATTTGATCCTTCAAATACTGTCACTAAAAATGGCTTTTGGGCAAATAAACTGGAGAGTAAACTAGAGTGATGCTGAGCGAGAGCCATAGAGATAAGAAGGGATCCGTTGACAATTGATTATTTTGAGAATCTTGACAATGAACCTCTAAATAAATATGTAAAAAAATTAAAATGAAAATAAGTTTATAAATGTGTTTTTCTATTTTTAAATTTCATGCAATTTCATTATCGTTTGATAGTTCATCAAAGACTATCAAATTTTCATATAATTTACAACGGTTTTAAATTAACGGTCTTTGATGGACTATCAAATGATAATGAAATTATATAAAATTTAAATGACCATCAATCTAAAGGTATAATAACACATCTATAATTTTTTTTTTCATTTTTAAGATTTTTTTTATTTATTTAAATGTCCATTGTTAAGGTTATCAAAATAACTCATTGTCAATGGATCTCCACTCTAGAGATAAAGAGCAAATTGCCAGTTGAGGTCAAATCACGCCAAAGAGAGAGAGAGAGAGAGACGCCAGTCGAGGTGAGAGCGAGCGTCAGACCTAGTCAGAGAGCGAGAGCACACATTTAGAAAAGAATGGGGATCCATTGACAATGGGTTATTTTGACAACCTTGACAATGGACCTCTAAATAAATAAAAATAATTCTTAAAAATGGAAAAAAAAAATTATAGATGTGTTTTTCTACTTTCAGATTGATGATCATTCAAATTTCATGCAATTTCATTATTATTTGATAGTCCATCAAAGATCGTTAAATTGAAACCGTTGCAAATTACATGAAAATTTGATGGTCTTTGATGAACTATCAAACGATAATGAAATTGCATGAAATTTGAATGACCATCAATCTAAAAAAAAACATTTATAAACTTTTTTTTATTTTTAAGATTTTTTTTATATTTATTTAGAAGTTCATTGTCAAGGTTGTCAAAATAAACCATTATTAACTTATCCCTTCTCTTTAGAAAATTAAACCACGGACAGAACCATGAGGGTCAAATAATTAATTCATATGGGATCGGAGTTTAACTTTTAAGTTCAATAGCATTGATTTTCAAAATTTAGAGGGTCAACTGAACTCTGATACACTGTAGATCCGTCCCTCAACCCGATTAAGCCGCTCGCAAATTTAATTCACAAGTGGCAACATGTCGCACCTAATTTATCAGATGATTTTTTTAGAAAAAGATAGGGGTTAAGCCTCACACTTTTATTGCTTGTAGAGATGATTACAAGGTTGAAATAAAACGAAAAAAAAAATTAAATGAAAGTTTGAAACTTAGCTCATTAGCGATGAGCTTTAGAGTTCATATAAAATTACAGAAATTAAAATTATAAAAATAAAATTTTCATTTTCACGTAGACGTTGTGCATAGAACTTTATGTGCCATTTGGATGGATACCTTGTATATTCTTCTAAAAAAATTTGCACACCTTTCTCTCCATATCACAAACATACATATCAGAATTATTTCTCTTACTTTTGAAGAATTTTAGGACATTCAATTCACATGAGCTTTTGATCAGGGAAATTTTGAATTTGTATGACCTGTTGATGCATATTAATAGCTTGAAAAGGATGTGCACAGATTAGTTCTCTTCACAGGCTTGTATTTGGGCCCAAAAGGAAATGCTCTATCTTAGTCGACAGTTAACTGGAATTAGTGATCAATGAATCTGTTGTAGAAAAGATGAGTTGGATTGAGTTCAAACAGAAAAAGCTTTTTCAAAGCCATGTCAAATTATGTACAATCTTTTATTTCAAAAGGTGTAATTGGGGCCATGATTGATATTAACCGGGGAATCGAATGCAAGCATTCAATTTGATCCGTATGGTGGGGCGATGGCACATACGGGAGGTTAATGAGTAAAAAAATATTGTTGTTGATTAATAAATAATGATTTTTCCATCATAACTTAAATTATCATAATAATAATAATATAGTGATGATGTGTTAATTAATAATAACAATAAAATATAATAATTAACATTGACATTAATTTTTACAAATAAAAAATATATTTTTTAATAATTCTTATTGTACAATTAAACACTTGTTTTTGCATGTTTCAAAATATTTTTCATGAGCATGGGTCCATAAAATCCCAATCTGCATTCCGTGACAATCTAACATGCTCTAGAATTATATGAAATTTGGAGGTAATGCCAGATTTAATAATATCTTATGAAACACCAATAAATTTTAATTACATAAAATCTATAACACAATCAATCTTTAGTTAAAAATAGTATATTTATAAGGACTTGAAAATTATAACTTAATTCAGAAATCAATGCTTAAATTACCAAATTTATTATTCTCAATTAATTGTGAATTAATTCCCAACCCTAAGAATTTTTTTGCAACAATTGACATAATAAGTCCGCTCATAAAAAGGTTCCTTCAGAGTTTAGAGAAATTAAACTCACATCCTATGCGGAGCTATATAATTTTTTTTGTGAACCGATTAATCACTGATAAATAATTCTGATTTAATATTAATAAATTTTTCATACATTAAAATTTATATTTAAATTTTTTTACGCCATTAAAATTAAAATAAACCATTCGCATCTCACTGTAAATATCCCGCAGAGAAAAAGCGCCCGAGAGCCAGAGAAACCCTAACCTAAAACTCGGAATATATAAAGAAGTCTCTCTTTGCGCCCGCCTCGCCGCACCCACACCATCTCCCCCAAGCCTCCAGTCGGCGGTGTTCCCACCAGAAGGCCACAATGAAGACGATATTGGCCTCAGAAACCATGGACATACCCGAGGAGGTCACCGTGAAGGTCGATGCCAAGATCGTGACCGTCGAGGGGCCACGTGGCAAGCTGACTCGCAGCTTCAAGCACCTGAACCTCGATTTCCAGCTCATCGAAGGCGGGAAGAAGCTGAAGGTGGATGCGTGGTTTGGCACGCGCCGCACCATGGCCGCGATCCGCACGGCCATCTCGCACGTGCAGAACCTGATTACTGGCGTCACCAAGGGGTATCGCTACAAGATGCGATTTGTGTACGCTCACTTTCCGATCAACGCCGCTATTACTAATGGTAACGCTGCGATCGAGATCAGAAACTTCCTTGGCGAGAAAAGGGTAAGGAAATAACTTTTATATTATGATTTTTTGTATCACAATTATTTTTATTACGGACCAATATAGAACAATTGTAAGCATAGAGCAGTACTTGTTGTAGGAAAATGTACATTGCTTCAAGTGTGAAATGTGGTCAAGGAACTACCGATGTTAGCTTAGGTTTTAGTTTTGCATGATTCACAATTATGGGTACCATATGGGATGGAGCCCTTCTTTGTACATTAATTATTCATTTAGCTGTATGTTTAGTGCATGTCACACCACTTTTCTGTTAGAATTGAATTACTGTTAGTCTAGCGTGATTTTGACCTGTGTCCTTGTTTGTCAGTTATATTCACTTGTTCTCGAGGCTTTTATCTTTTGTTGCTTTGTCTCTTAGTTTCTCTGTTGTTATATTGCATAAGAAAACCTTAATTTGGGTTGAATTTGAGTATCATGTTTTGGCCAAAATTCACGTAATAGTTGTCATTTTTTTGCCGTGTCCTTGTATCTGCTAACAATGTGCTCATCCTTTGTAGTGGTCGCTAAGATGTATTTAATCAGCATGTAGTTTGACCGGATGTGCATTGATACTTGAACTGCATCCCTTTATTTCAGTGTATAGCTAGCCGTGAGTATATTTCACTATTAATATCGATGTTAATTGATATTTTCAAATAAAACAATGAAGGTGAGAAAGGTTGATATGTTGAATGGAGTGACAGTTGTTCGGTCAGAGAAAGTAAAGGATGAACTTGTTCTTGATGGCAATGATATTGAGCTTGTCTCTCGGTCTGCTGCTCTTATCAATCAGGTACACCATCTATTTCCCTCTTTTTACCTAATCCCTTTTTATTTTGGTAAATTATATTATAGTAGCTAGATACAGGTAGCCTATTTGTGAAAATGCTAGGAAGTCCTAGCTCTTGGGATTTTCGGGCATACTATTACCCATGGGTTCTCAACACAATAATTAGTTGAACTCTCTGTTTTCATATCACAACAGAAATGCCATGTCAAAAACAAGGATATACGGAAGTTTCTTGATGGAATCTACGTCAGTGAGAAGGGTACTATTACTGAGGATCAGTAAAGACTAAATAGCTGTCCTGAAGAAATGTTTTTGTTGGAGGAAAGTAAACTCATTAGAAGCATTTAAGTTTTGTTTGTCATAAATTTTCCTGTAGTGCTAGTGGATAGACATCTTAAATTGTTGTCCTATCTTTTTATTTATTTTTTATTTTTGTTTCTCAACGTCTGAAGATTTTTTTGAATGGTGTTTTTCAAACCTGATCAAGGATATTATGTAATTTGTTGAAGAAAAGGGGTGCACTTTATTGCCTCTGTTGTTAGCAAATCCTTCTCAGACTGATTTGTATCAAATATCTAGTTAATTGGGCCTTTTTCACACCTGATCAAGGATATTATGTATTTTTGTTGAAGAAAAGGGGGTTAGCACTTCATTGCCTCTATTCTTACCAAATCGTTTTCAGACTGATTTGTATCTAGTATCAAATATGTAGATGTGGCAGAATCCGATTCGATCTGAGAAATTCGTCCGATTTGTTCGGACCCGAATCTGACCCGATTTGATCTGATTTTTTAAAAAAGTCAAACTAGTTCAACCCAAAACTGACCAGATTTGACCCGATTTGAGATCAAATGACTTTCAATTCAATCAAATTTTATCAAAGATATGAAAAACATATGTAAATTGACCCGATCTGATTCAAACTGACCTGATCCGTCTGGTCTGAATCCGACTTGATGTGTTCAATTGCAACCTCTACAAATATGTAGTTAATTGTTCGAGGCGCCCAGGCCCACGTTCAATGCAAAGTTAATAACCCAGCCCATAATTGAAAGCAAATGAAACCCAACGGTGAGTACTTATTTCGTATTCGCATCCCATATGATTTATAGGATTTGAGATTGAATTTTATATGAATGTCTGTGATTAAGCAACGCTCTCTGTAATCTCATTGCTGCTATTTCTCTCATGTAGGAAATTAGGGCTTTACTCTTTTTGGTTTACACCGTTGGATTTAACACAAAGGTGTCTGTTTGTTTAATATTTTGAGTCGGATCGTTTGATCTTGAAAGTTAGGGTTTTTCTTTTATTTTTCCACCAAGATGTCTGCAGAAACAAGCAGGGGCGGGGTCATACTATGTAGGGGGCGCTCCTGAATATAGAAAGTCTCATATACAATGTCCATGTATGAATTCAGTACGTCTGTTCCTTTAGAACGAACGTATCGGATTGGAACTGGGATATGGTATTATCATATACTGGTCGCTTAAGTCTCATATTAAAGAGACTAATAATTTGATAAAGAACTACACTACAAGCAAGCTATCGCCATCTGATAACTGCTCTGCAAGAATTATCTACCTGTTGGGACAATTTTCAATTGAAAGATAAAAGGGGGTTGGTGGTGTTACCTAGTCGGAAAATGTAAAGAAGCACTATAACATACGTTGATTGATGGATGAAAAGTGCACCACATCGCCATTGCCAATTTGGAACATAGTTTTCAGAAGTAACCTAGCTCACATTAGCTCGTATCAATAATGTTGGTGATTACATGGTTATTTTTCCCCAAAATAACCGAGCTCACGTTGTTTCAATCAAGTTGGTGAGTGGTGACTACATGGTTATAAAAAAAAAAAGAGAAGTGTTGGTGATTAATGTAGATCCACTTCGGTAGGGAAGCGCTGTATCATCAGTTTTTTCAATTTGTTTTCATATATATATTTAAAAAAAAATGTCATTTCCAGTCTTAGATGAGTCATAGTATAACAATTAATTATCTTCATTTACCGGTAGGCCTTTTTTCTGACGTTTGATTCCAAATTTAAAAGGACACTTGGTTATTTAATATATACATATAGGTTTGCAATCACAATCACATCTACATATTTTCAACCTATCTTAAGATAAATATACCAGTGTATAAATCTCATGATACCTAATTTCTGATTTCAAGGTCAAACTTGCAACTTGATTTACCAAATGGATAAGAAGATGCCACGTCAGAAATGGCTAAGCCTCGTTGCATATATATTCGTCGATCAGTAAGAGCATGCTAAGCACTCGTTCTACCTCTGTACAAATTATTCAAACAAATATGAATATACTATATACAATTACAAGTGTTGAACAATAATTCATACTTCCTGGTCCGGAAATAATTTATAACGAATTCGCAAGTTGGAATTAAAAAAGTATAATGACTAATTAGCTACACTATTATAGTTCACAAAATAACTATTGGAGATGGAAATTGATTTCGACGGTTTCACCAAAATTAATCAATGCACACAGCATGCATATGCATATCGGTTATGTATTATACTGCGGTAAATTATTTGTGTCTAATGACTAGCTGCACAAATTAACAATCCATAATTACACGCGGTGATTCTTATTCCTATATAATTGATGGATAGGATCCTTGACAGTGGGTATTTTGATAATCTTGATAATGACACTACGACAAAATTGAACTTTACTAATACCAATTTACAAACGGTTTTTAGTGAAAACCGTTAATAACATTAGTCGGTGACATTTTAAAAACCTCAGCGAAAAAATATTTCAGGCGTTCTCCATTTGCTAAGGTCGTTTATACATTTTCTAACCCCCTCCCCATTATTAACGGTCATAAAATCGTTATTAAATCCCTTTAAAAACAGTTAGCAAAACTCTTTTATACGGTAGTGTGAACTCTTAAATAAATATAAAAAATATATAGATATATTATTTACTTGTAGATTGATAGTGATTCAAATTTCATACAATTTTATTATTGTTTGATGGTCCATCAAATAATGTTAAATCTTTACCGTTGTAAATTGTATAAAATTTTGATGGTCTTTAATAAACTATTAAATGATAATGAAATTGCATGAAATTTGAAACACTATCAATCTATATAAGTTAAAAGAACTTATCTATAATTCTTTTTTTTTTAATTCTTTTTTTGATATTTACTTAAGAGTTCATTATTAAAATTGTCAAAATAATCCATTCTCAAGTGATCCCACTCATAATTAATCCAAATCAATTTCATGCTTGGACGCAGAGAGCGCGCAACAGATAAGAGAGACAAATACTGTCTCCAATTATTCTATATAATCCGTTTATAGTTTTCAAATATAAAAAGATATAAAAGTTTGATTGGTCCAGATTATATTTGAAAGTGAAAGGCAGTCCCCAAACATAATTTTGAAGCCGTGACCAACGGAAATAATCAAGTGATCATAGCATCTCTAAAATTGCGTATATCTAAAAACTTAATACGTAAAGGAGCAAGTTCAATACATGTAAATCGATCACAGACTATTTCTCAACTCTATTCTTTCATTTATAATTTTATTGTCTATTTCATTGATAAATTTATTTATAAATATGTCACTATCAGAAAAAAAAAGGAAATTAGAATCGGTTTTATAAAGAATTTAGTACCGGATATACAACCGATTTTAAAAGTAATGGTGTTAAATATTTTATAACGGGCGTTAAAATTGGAATCAGGAATCGTGTATATGGCGGCGGTTATTTAATAATTAAATTATTTTCCCCTTTATAGTAATTAAATTATTTTCATCAATTCGCACATGACGTGGCCACTGTCGACAAGCAAAATGGATTCGTTCACTGCTGTAACATACTTACATGGAAGAGTCTGGAATGAATCATATTGCAACTGCTTTACGTAACCTCCTTAATTTAGTTCAGTAAATGTGAAGTTCAAATTTTTCCTCCCTTTCGTAAGACCCTCATCTTTTGCCTCTCTACATGCCTCTTACCCTGTCTTAGTAAATCTCCCAATCTTTGCTTCTCGACTTCAAGTGGTTCTAAAAAAAAATCAATATAGTTAAACCCCTTATTGAAACGAGGATGAACAAAAATTCATTCCCAATTATATAAGATAATCAATTATAATTTAATTGCTAGGTTCATATTTTTTACTACTTGATTAATTAACTATAAAATGAACTTGAAAAATTATGAAAATTTACATGTATGCATCACCCATGAAAAAAAAAAATCGATGATTTGGAGTTGGCATTTGAATATGAAATTTTGAAATGAATAAAAACATGAGTTTGTAGCATTTTTTACACCAAGAACTTGTAGTATTGGAACTTCTTGTCTAAACACTTGAAAGCACATATAAAATTTTAATCTTTTAATTTGAATAAAATTTTTAAGCTGTCAAATTGATGTAATATGAAGATTAATTTTACATTTAAATCACCCAAATAAATATAAATGAATTTATTTATATTTAATAACACAAGGGATAATATGCTATTAATCAACACTCAATAATGATGATTTTTACTCATCATCAATCTCTACTTTGTAGTCTCATCACAAAAATTATTTTAATTATTCGATACTCAAAATTAAACCTTCTGAAATTGTTCGGATATCTCCCGTGATACTCAAAATTAAACCTTCTTGTGATGTTTTGGTATCATTTTGATGACTTTTAAGAACCATTAAAAATCAATGCGCAGAAATCATCCCATCCACACATTTACAAATTTACGAATGTTCGTTTGAAACACCATAATTTTTCTTGGACGTGAAAACAGTACAACGCAACTTCTATTATCATATATATATATATATATATATATATTTTTTGGAAGAAGCTTGGTTTTATCATATTATATGAACTTTTCGATATTTTTGTTCTTTTGAAGAAGCTTGGTTTTAAAATCCTTCCAATTGCAAAATGGACCGCAAGCCCCCAACTATTTTTCATGTCCTTCCACCGCTAACAATGGCTGCCACCTCTCTTCTCCTTTTCTTTTTGTTACTACTGTCGAGCTGTCACCGTGTAAAGCCTCCAACAAGAAGCAAATCCATATCCTCTCAGGATCTCGTCGAATGTCTATCAGCTGGAAGCCTCAACTTCTCTCTGTACAACACATCATCCTACTACAGTGCACTAAACCTCTCCATTCAGAATCTCCGTTTTGTGGGGCCAACAATACGAAAGCCCGAAGCAATCATCTTTCCTTCTAGTCAGCTACACTTACAGAACACAATACTATGTCTGCGTGCCGTGTCTTGGTCAATCCGTTTGCGAAGTGGAGGCCATAGCTATGAAGGTTTATCCTACACTGTCATTGACTCTGATGCTCCATTCGCCGTGGTGGATCTTATGAACCTAAACAGGATAGAAATTGATCTTTCTACCAGAACTGCTTCGGTTGAGGCCGGTGCAACTTTAGGCGAATTTTACCATGCAATTTCTGAGTCAAGTCGGCTGCTTGCTTTCTCTGCCGGGTCATGCCCAACTGTTGGTTCAGGAGGTCACATAGCAGGTGGTGGATTTGGATTTTTATCACGGAAGTATGGGTTAGCAGCTGATAATGTAATTGATGTAGTTTTGATAGACCCATCTGGTCAGGCAATGAACCGAGCTGACATGAGTGAGGATCTTTTTTGGGCCATAAGAGGCGGCGGTGGGGGTAATTGGGGTGCTGTCTATTCTTGGCACATGCGACTTCTCCCGGTACCATACCGGGTCTCTGCTTTCATAATAAACCGGCCTGGTTCAGTTCAATTTATTGTTGAATTAGTCAGCACTTGGCAGTCAGTTGCTCCATTTCTCCCTGACGAGTTTTACCTATCGGCATTTGTCGGAGCGGGTCTGCCAGATTGTGAACAAACTGAAACCATATCAGTCACCTTTAAGGGGCTATATCTTGGACCAAAACAAGAGGCAATTCGAATTTTACAAAGGCGATTTCAAAGTATAGGTTTATCAGATTTAAATGTGCAAGAGATGAGTTGGATTGCTTCAGTGGTGTTTTTTTCTGGTTTATCAAAGGGAAGCTCGGTGTCAGATTTGAAAACCGTGTTTTACACTCTAAAACCTTTTTCAAAGCCAAATCCGACTATGTTCGGGTCCCAATTTCAAAAGATGGATTAATCGGTGCTATCAATTTGCTGTCACAAGAACCTAAAGCTTATGTTATACTCGATCCATATGGCGGGGCCATGAACCGAATTGGGCCAAGCGATTTGCCTTTCCCACACCGGAAAGGGAACATATATGCTATCCAATATATGATCGAATGGACAGCAGAAGATGATTGGAAAAGAAATCATTACATGAATTGGATACGGGTTTTGTATGATTACATGAAAGATTATGTGTCGAAGAATCCGAGAGCAGCTTATGTTAATTATCTGGATCTAGACTTGGGTAGGAATGGACTGTCAAATGAGATCATGCACAGAGACAATCCAACAGAGCATGCAAGGGCATGGGGAGAGAAGTACTTCTTGGGCAACTATGATCGGCTTGTTCGCATAAAAACAGCGGTGGATCCATACAATGTGTTTAGTGATACGCAAAGTGTGCCGCCACTGGGGTTGCGGCTCAGTTCTGAAACTGAGATTGGAGTCACAAGTGAGGCGAGAAAGTAAAGGGGAGGGTATCATGATCCTACAATTAATATTTGATGCTTAAGTCTTCTAGTGCAACTACTTTGTAAATAATGAACAGGGTTTTTGGGAAATTCGGATTAGTGATTTGCATTACTGTCTTTCTGTATTACAGATGATTTGGTTAATTTGATGTAGTTATATACAGGTATTGAATATAAATTTGTTTTTGCTAAGAAAAAAAAAAGAGAATAACTTATCTCTTAATCTTTATATATATAAAGAGAGTTGATTTATGATTCAACGCAAAGTGAAAAAGATCTTTACTTTGAAACTCTATATCTCAAAAACATTTAATCATTATGATCAATCTGAGTAACACAACACAATCTAAGTATGAAAATATTATGGAATATTAAATTTTACTATTTTTTGGATTTTTAAAAGATGATCCAAAAACAATAATAAAATAAGACTAATTTGCAAATTTGGATGATATTTTGAAAATCTAAAAAATAGCAAGAAAAATAAAAATAAAATCAGATAAAATTTCAATATATAGATTATGATGAGTAAATCAGATTGATCATTCGGGCTGTGATTTTCGAAATATGAGTCCAAAGTACAACTACATTTTACTGTACATTGCACTGTAAAGTAAAGTGCAAAATATTTTATCGTACGAAATATATTTTTTTGTACAATTTGTTCCGGGCACAAAAATATTTTTGTATTGACACTTCCAAATTGCTAATTAGTAAAGAGAGAAGTTTTTGACAGGTGTCCTGAAAAGGCTTCATTTTGCATTGCAACAGAAAAGCCACTGATGAGTAATGACAGTAACAATATTTGTACATCTAATGGGCTATTTTGAAACCCAGATTGATTTTTGGGTCTCAATTGTACAAAATTAGTATCCTCACGTCCCATTTTCATAATGAAATGTACCACGTCAGGGTAAGAACAATTTTATTTTATTTAAAGTTTTAAACTTGGCATAAATTTGAGATTCACCATCACGTGGGATTTCTCTATAGTTCTCTTATCTTGTAGTCACTGTTCGGATTCATTTATACCGTTAAACTTAGATCACGATCCAAATAAATACAATGACTATGATTTAAATTCAAAAAACAGGTGAATTCACCAACGTCACCGCCCACAAAATTTGGAAATGCAAAGCACTGTCAGAACTCAGAATTCCAGGTCATCTACAATTTTTTATCTCAACATCTGATTTCTGGTTTCTCTCATGTCATGTCTCTCCGCTCCTTTTGATTTTTTACAACAGTTTTCGTGCCTCAAATCCATCCCTTCGACCTGGTCCTACCTCTCTGTCTCCAGCTGTTCGACGTTATTCCCCAATCTCATTTCCTGCATGGCTGCACCTGTATTATCTCTGGTTGCTCAGACCACAGAGAAGAACCTTCATTGTAAAGTTCTTGACATGTTAAAAATCCACGCTGACGCGGGAAGAAGATTATATAGTGAGTCGCCCGATTTTCTGGAGCTTGTTTCAGTTACGACTTCCGAGTGCATGTGGCGTTAGTGCTTGCTTGGGTTGGAGGACTGCCCTGCTCATGTATTTGATTATTAAAACTTGATGATATAGGAATCTAAACTCAAAATCGGGCAAAATTCTATACCAGTATGGGTTTGAAGGGGGGGGGGACTCTGTACAACTTTCAGATATATATTTTTCTGCCTGGTTGTAGGATGATGTGTCAAAGGCGCTGCCTGGTAATGAAATTGAAAGGTCAAAAAGTTTTGATGAAATGATTGAAATTTAATTAGTTGTATCATGTAAAATTTAAAATCAAAGGTACAATCAATTATTTTATTCTGAATCAAAGATTATTTTTCAAATATATATATGTATTTGTTTTTTTATACTATTTTATTTTATTATGAGGTATAAATTATTTAAAAGAAATTCAAAAAAGTGTGGTGTACCATTAACTCACTCTTAAAGCCCCTCTGTAATTAAAAAGATACTTTTTTCTGACCCAACACAGGTTAAATTTTTGCTGAAATCGCAATCGATACATGCAATTTAATCTTATTACATCTGAAATTATGGCATTTGATCGAGTCCATGTGGAAGAATTCGTGCCAGAACAAATGTTCAGGTTCAGTGCAGAGTCCTTTTCCACGTTTTTAGAAAAGTGGGCATTAAACAATACAAAGAGGAAGCTGCACTTCACTCCGTACACTGAAAAATCATTCGTCCTTTCTCCCTATAGCAATCAGCCAACAATGTTGGACAATACAACAATCTGTCACATTTACTTCTGAGCAAGATACTCATGGTTCGGATCAGAATGGGCTGCCATATTTTCACTATGACAACTAACAGTTATTAAATCACTATGATTCATTTTAATCACAACGGTCTAAATTTTAGCAATAATTTTTTTTACATTTAATTTGTGATCTCATCTTTCATTGGCTCTATGACAGCTTGTTGCCATAAACAAGCATGATAGAACTCATTGTTCTTCTATATTTTGAAATCATGTATATATACCATTAGTATTATGGGAATTGAAAACGTACCATGACATACTGATATATGCAGAATATATATATAGAGAGATAGTTACGGTTAGTCGTGAAGTAAAAAGATTTTTTTACTTCATGCTCCTATATCTTATGACTCTAAGATTGAATTGTTGATCTAATTTGTTCAATAAAATTTACATATTGAAATATGGTGAAATGCCAAATTTTATTATTTTAAAAGTTTTTTTGACTATTTTTCATTTTTTTTAAAATGATCCGAAAATAATAATAAAATAATATCATTTGCAACTCAAATATTAAGTCATCTTTAAAAAATCAAAATAAATCTAAAAATAATAAAATTTAGTATTCTACAAAATGTTAATATGTAGATTATGTCAAGCAAGTTGATCCATTATTCGGACTTTAATTTTTGAGATACGAGTCCGAAGTAAAAAAAAACTTTTACTTCGCGACTAACCATAACTGAACTATATATATATGGAGTTGGATTATGGTGCTATGTATAACACGTATCGTCTCTATGCTATGGATTGGTTCTTCGTTCTCAAAGTCTAAATGATCGATCCGAACCGCTCAAAATGGTTTCCATATGAATATCTAGATAGAGACAAAATTTTATAATTTTAAAAAAATATAACTATTTTTTAGATTGTTAGAAAATCACTCTTTTGGATGGATCATAATAATTAAATTAAGTGATTTTCTAACTATTTAAAAAATAGTTAAAAAATATAAAAATTATAACTATATCTACATATTCATATGGAAATCATTTTGAGCGGTTCGGAACGGTCATTTAAACATTGAGAATGAAAAATATATCCATAACATGGAGACGATCCGTGTTATGCATAGTACCATAACCTAACTCTATATTAATACACTACTAGAATTATTGTTATTATTGTGGAAGGAAAAACACTTGTTCCGTGACTCAAGCACGGACAAGACGTCATTTCCGTGAATTACCCACGGAAAGACTTCCATGGTACTTTCATCGCCAGAACAAATACTATTTCCATAGAATACCACGGAGATAATCTTTTTCCGAGAAATTAAGCACGGAAATGATTCTACGGAAATAGTTTCACGTGTGAGTGTTCTGGTTCTTAATTTCGTAGTAAACATTTGGCAGTTCCGAGGAAATGAGCAACGAAATAACTCATATTATTTTCATGGTTCTTACTTCCACAGAAATAACTTTATCAAGTCACAGAATAATTCTATTCATCAACATTATTATTTTTCTATTATTAATTAATTTACGTAGATTTGAAGAAAAATTACAATAGGTGAACCCATTATTTCTATTAGTAAAAGTACATTATTTCTGGCAGTACACCACATTATTTTTGTCGGTAACGCGAATTATTTCTGTTAGTAACTTTGATTATTACTGGCAGATTTAAAAAAATTAAATATATGAATCCATTTCTGCACAAAATAGCATCCCTAATTTTTGTTTTATTTTCCAATTGTCAACTGATGAAAAATTAAAACAATCAAGCATTGAAAATAACTTCAAAAAAATAATATAGCATATGAAAACACCAATTGAAAGTACATCAAATAAAAAAATACAGGTATTGAACTGCCAAAATATAAACCCGTATATCAATTGCTATATTGCTATAATTGAAAAATTGTTCGTTTGCTATATTGCTATAATTGGACATTTTATTACCAAAAATTAAAAATTGTTACCCATACCAAACCTAACTACTGTATTTGTTGATTGTTCGAGTTCGATCCCTCGCACCATTGGTTCATGGTTGCCTCGCCCGTTGCAGCTTGTGTTACAAGTGCTTGCATCCCTCCCATCACATTTGGTTGCGACATTGAAGATAATCCCTAGTATAGAAAAAAAAATATACTTAGGATCTTTTACTTTGAAGCATCAGTACAATTAAACAACCTACATTTATAAAATTGAGTCCTCTATATCTCTCTATTTTGAAGCATGTACAACACAGTTTTTTCTTCTTTCCCACAAGCATGAATAATATAAATTTATAATATTTATAACTAAATGCATGTTTAAACCCAATATTGAAAATTGATCAAACCTTAGACATTTGAATCTATATGTTTTGTTCTTACTTGGTGCGGAGGCATTTGCATTCCCATAAGTGCACTGTAAGGAATGGTCGTGTGACTCTAAGTAAATAATATGAAAATATTAGTATTACGATGATATTCTTTTATGACTGTATAAGAGCCCTAAAATTTTCTATAATTTCTTTTTAGAAATTATATATAATTTTTAGTGAAATATGATAATTACCAACATTCATACCTATCTGTTATATTAATTATATTAATTTCAACAAAGTCTTAAGATACAAATAAAATATACAGACTTTAGCATGCATGAATCTCATAATACTAGTCCACTCCAATGTTAAAACTATGAAAACCTTACACAACTCTCGTCAAACACCATCACTCATTCAAAGTTATTATAAATTGTACTGACCTGAAATAAAGGCATATGATGTCCTTGAGTTGGCTGAGAAACGAGACTATAACCCTACAAGTACAACATACAGTGAACAACAAAAATTAGTATTGTGAAACATTAAAACCTTATTTATTTGCACTCAGTTCTCACTATAGAAAGCTGAAAATTCATCCGAGGTAAAGCTACATGCATTCTTATAGCTCTTTGAAATGATTGAGAAATGGAACCATGATGATCCTATGAGTGAAATTAGTAATATAAATTAGTATGTTATCAACAAAATAATATCTCCCAATAATTATCTTAAATTCAGTCTTTATTACTTGAAAGGTAGGATGTTGAATTCCCAACAAAGCAGTACCTCATAATATCAAATTTAAGAAAATAGAATAGATTTCTGGATATTTGATTTGGACAAGAGAGAAAAATTAGAGGTATAACAAGATAGAGATAGAAGAGCCAATAAATGTTAATTATCTGATTTATTTTTTCAGTTAGAAGAGCAAATATGACACCAACTATAAAAAATCAAATTATAGTCATTATTTCTGTGAGTAATGTCAATATTTCTGTAAGAAATATTTCTATGAGTAATGACAATATTTTTGTGAGTAATGTCAATATTCTTGTGAGTAATAATGAAAATGAAGTCATAGTAAAACTATTGCAACAACTAATGTGTAATAAAAAGAAAAGTTAGAGAAATAGTTGTTTGATTGATTTATATTACCTATTTCTTAATCGGGAGAAAGGGAGAGGAAGAGGACGGAGGAGGTGGAGGGCTAGGTTAACTAAAAAGAAAACAGAGATCCTCTGGAAGAAAATTCTAGGAGTGCACAACCTGACTGAGAAAACTTAGCTTCAGAATTAAGCCGGTGGAACGTGTTTTATTTAGAAAACATTTTTCTCAATAGTCCAACAAAGAACTTAATAAATGACAAAAATTTAATGACCTACTAGAATCTACAGAAAGATGAACTGATGATGCTAAATTAGAGGAATCTGAGAAAAATTAAACCTTTAAAAACTCCGACGTCGACGCATACACCACAACCAACGCCGATGCCAAAACCTAGGCCGAGTTTGCCCAGATCAGTTGTTTTCACCTTTGGAAGCTTCCAGAGTAATCCCTTCACTTCTTCCATCTCGCTTATTCGTCGAGGCTTCTTCCCCATCTCTCCTCAGTACTGTGTTCTTTTATAATATCTTTATATTCATCTCTTTTTGGGTCGCTGTTTTAATTGGAGTAAAACAGACGGCATCTCCAAATTTTTTGGCGGAGATTGAAATTTCATTTAGGTTAAAAAAAAGAATTGTTATGGCTGAAAATGAAAGACGTGGAAAAATGAATTGGAAAAGAATGGGTGTGACAGAGTAGAGTATTTCCGTGAAAGTCTGTACTTATTTCCGTGAAATAGAGAATTCTGAAGTATTTTTGTGAAAATGTAGACTATATTCCGTGGATTTTATTTCCGTGCAAATTTCTTCCGTGGACTTGTCTACAGAAATGTGAGCGCCACGCGCCAATCTCCTTATTTCCGTAGAATCCAGATTTATCACGGAAAAAACATCAACTAACCACGATAATAACTCAAATTCTAGTAGTGATACTAATCGCAAATGCAAAAATGACGGATGCCGTCCATTTCCAGTTAGTAATATTATCTTTAAGTGTAACATTTTTTGCAGTACCATCTGAGATATGCGTATAGATAGTAATGATTCGGAATTTTTTAAAAAAAATAATTTGCTGACCATTTGAGTAAGATTAAGTCTTTAACAGCAATTCATAAGAACGTGCTCATTTTTGTTACCTTAGATGGCTCGACCCTCTCTATTTTAATATTAATTGATGCTATCCATCGCATGACTCCATTAAGATGATCAGCAGCGGAACCAAGGGGTGCCAAAGAGTCTGACCAATAATTTATGTAAATTAGTAGAAGTGTTTTTTTTATTTATATTTATAAGATATTTAGTTATCAGACATCCTCTTAATTTTATTAATTACTTAATATTTTTTATTAAAATAATTATCATTTAATTAAATTTTCAGCACCCTAAATTCAAATTCTGATTCCTCCCTAAACTAAGTATCATCTGAAATTGCAAATAGGGATGATAGAAAGGTGAGGAACAGAGAGCAATGGGTACCCATAATGCCATAACATCCCTCCTTGATTTAATCTGTCTTGTTTCAAGAGATGGCAACTAGCATTAGAGTGAACGAAACTAATGTACAAAATCAAACCTGGATGGTAGTTCTAATTAAATGCAATACAGGTACTCGATCTATGGGCGAAACATCTTTTTCTCCGGTTCCAAGTATGTCAAAACTCATGCAGAGATATATTAATATATCATGAATTTGTTTTTTGCATCATGTGCTATATATGCAGCTACCTAGTAGTTTAATACTATAAGCACAAGTCAATTAATACATGGGTCCAATGTCACCAAATCATATGTACAACAGTAACAACACTACTTGTGAGCTTGTCTAGTCTTGACTTCATTTCTCCATCGACATATGAATAAAAAAACCAAATGTGTCCATACCCCTTTCAACTGCACAGAAAGGAGTTGTGATGTATATAAAGAGCACCATTTCTCCATCAGTCATCACCTGTGGCAACAAATCAATTCATAGACTTAGATAAGCACAGTGATTTTCTTCAAAAAGAATGGTTTCCAAGTTATACCATCTGATCAGAAGGCTCGATCTTTCAAGAAGCCAAACTGAAGCTTTTACTGATGTGCCAAAAGGTCACTTCCCAGTATATGTAGGAGAGAGCAGGAAGCGATTTGTAATACCAACAACCTACTTAAAACATCCTTCATTTTTGACACTGCTAAAGAGGGTAGAAGAGGAATTTGGGTTTCAAAATCAGCTTGGTGGCCTTGCATTGCCTTGTGAAGAGTGTTATTTCACGGCAATTGTAGCCGACTTGAAATGTTCTCTTCAAAGACAGAAATAGCTAAATATGAAAATATTATAGATCCTTCTGAATTGACTGACTGTTCCAATGTTATTATATTTTTCTTTTGTTTTTCTTGCTGTGAGAATTTCAAAAATTGTATTATATTTGTTAAGATACAATTGAGGCAAATATACATCAGAATATCAGATAATGAATTGAATAGAATTCCATATGTCACTTAATACAAATCTTTTTTTTATCTTCCTTGTATGAATAATTGATGCGGATCATTGGGTGCTTTTTGGTTGTATCCTAAATGGTTGCTTCTTTTCAGGTTGACAAGAGAAAAGGAAAAGGTCAATTTATTTGATTTCTTTCAAGACCTGAATAGAAGTACTCATCTGTTTTGTAAGATTAATAAAGATCCAAAGTATTCTTAGATGCATACAGAAACTTAAAATGAAAATCTGGGGGTTAGACAACAAACAAGAGAACAATTATTCAGAAATTGAATTGCATCAACTAATATCAAATCTGTGCCGGTACTATTAAGAAAGGTGTAAACAGACGACCTCGGCCTTCTATCACACTTTCTTGTTTACCTTCCATGGTTCTATTATGTTGACATAGCGTACTGTCCCAAGGCTCTGATCTGGTAAGTCTGGTACAGAAAGATCTACTTCTGATAATCCGATTTTGTGGCCTGTTAATCATTATTACTGTTATCAATTGTCAAATGAGGGTTAATAGCAGCCTATTGCTACATATTTTATCCATCAATTATCAACACTCTCTAGTACGACTTTGCAAAACATTACGGACAAGCCAATACAACACAAGGAAATCAACATGTACCAGCATTCTTCGGGTGTTTGGTATTATGAAACGGTCCATCTTTTCGGCTCTTCACTGTTTTCTTCTCCAAAAATTTTAGAAACTGAATTATCTTATAGTCAATTTTATCTTTGACCTCATTTGTTTCTCCCTTTTCTCCCCAGCTGTTCTTAATTAGGAATTGTTTTTTTTTGTTGTTTCTCTGAAGTAGAATTTCGGTGGGTAGTTTTTCCGAGCCTATCACACGTCTACCAGTAGGGCTGCAAACGAATCGAACACGAACGAATGACTTGTGTTTGAGTTTGATTTGAAATCTATTTCGAACTAGTTTGATTTGAAATAGATAGGCAGTTTCGAACTCAAACCATTGTTTGAAATTTGATTCGTTAAATATTCGAACTGTTTGATTTGATTCATAAATAGTTTGAAATAAAATTATTAGGTGAACAAATTCCACAATTCATATCAAAATAACAGAATCAAATATAAAAAATGTCAATTTAATATAAATTCATACAAAACTAAAAGTTCATTCAACAAAAATTAATAAATTTTATATAAATTCATACTACTCAAAGTCTCAAACAATCAAATAATTAATACAAATTCAAACAAAAATAGTTCGCGAACACATTTCGAACGAACTCACCATGGTTTGAGTTTGATTCGATATAATTTCGAATCGAATCAGTTTGATTTGAAATTAATTTCGAACTAGAATCGAACGAACTTTTTTCAAACTTTTTTCGAATCGAATACGAACGAACTACGAACTTCGAATATTTCTTGCAGCCCTATCTACCAGAGAGGAAAAAAGAATCATAGAATTCAGTGCCAGAAATCAAAACAGTTGGTCAAAACATTCTATAAAATCACAATGGGCTCGCAGTGGCCGTCTAATAACTAATAACGGGTCCCATTTATTTGGTAGTTAGTACCCGGCCCAGGGTGTGTTGTGCTCACCAGCATCCATCCTAGATCTTGATTATAGATTTATGAGCACCAATTTAAGCCTAGCTCAAGGAGTTGATGGGCTTATCTTTGAGATTGGGCCTGTGACTTCACTGAATATACCAGTGTTTATACCGAAAGGCAGTGGTTGAAATGAATCAAAGACAGAGAGGGTCAGGCTCTTTATAAATTGAAATTTGCATTTTTATCGTTTAAATTTGATATATTTTCAAATATAAATATTCTTTGCCTTCTATCGTAGAATTGAAATTATATTATAGTTGTGATTCAGCCTCTCCTATTTCTAATTTCTGTTTTTGTCCCTGCTGAAAGGAATAGCAATAGCATCATAGCAGTGTATTGTATAGATGTTGTCTCATATTTGATCGAACAATCATAATTGATAGATTTTAGGGTACGTCCACCACAAATCAATTAGGAACTTGTACTTTAATCTCTATAGGATGACTAACATCCACTTTCTCTTTTGTGGATAGCATATTAGCATGCGAGAAGAATGATACTATATATGGATGGGATCATGGGTATGAAGTTATTCAAACTATAAACTATATAGGGCTATAAGAAAAGTTTAAATTTTAAGGCTCACTTAAGTTTGTCTTGATTTTTTAACGACTCAGTTCAAATTATGTTTATTTTTTTATCAGCTCGTCTTGAGTTTCAGTACATTATTTTTTAATGGCTCGATTATATTCAACTCATAAATAACTCGATACTAATTATTTCAATACATTTTATTTATAAAATCAATGAAATATAGATAAATTAATTAATATAATAAAAAACTAGAAAATATATTTAGCTATAATTATGTATGATAATATGATAATATTATTATTTTTTAATTGTATTATAAAATTAATAAAATATTAGTTATTTCAACTCTAATTATTTATATTTATATAAAAATAAGTACAAAAATTATAATAATTGACCTCACCTAGAGCTCGACTTTAGCTCGATTTTAGCTCAGTTTGATTTTAGCTCGAGCATGATTTAGTTCAGCTTAGTTTAGTTTGTGTTTGATTCATTTTGGCTTGTTGCAGCCCTAAAACTATATGCCTACTTTGTATTAAGGATGCAAGAAAATTTCATATTTTGTAATTCATTCAGTGCTCTATTCAGTTTTAGTTCGAGCTCGATTCGTTTGTCTATATTTTTTTTATCAGTTCGATTCGAGTTCAGTTTGATAACTTTTTAATAAACTAGTTCAAGTTCGATTCATAATATTTCAATATGTAGTTATTTACATATAATTTAACTATTTAGTTAATAATGTATGTAATAATATAATTATTTTATGACAAATATAATAAGATGTTATTAATTTTTTATTAAATTGATAAATATTTGTTATTTTTTAATTTTAAATAAACTTACTAAAAATAAATTATTTTGACTGTAATTATTTATGATAATATGAAAATAAATATAATAATTAAAATAATTGAGTTTGCCTAGTGTTCGATTTAAGTACGATTTCGATTTAGCTCGAATTTGTTTTCAAATCAAACTCAAATACTAACTAGTTCGATCGAATTCGATTCGTTTGCAGCCCACTTTATACAATGATTTATTATTTCTTTGACAATTATATTCAAGGATCTCTATGATTGTGAATATGTGAGGCATTTTTGTTAGTGTAGTCTGTGTAGAACTTGTTTTACTAGGTTTTAAGCAAGTTCCACGAGTTGATTAGAGTCTGCTATTAGTATAGATGCATCAATGATGATTCTAACTCTTAACCTATGCAAAATAACAAAAGGTGTTGGGTTCTTTTTGACTCGGAAAAGGGACGATGTGAATTAATTTTCTTGTGGTTGATGCTCCTTTCATATTTTCTTATAGTTTCTTTTTTTGGATCTACGTTGTAATAACTTTTTGTGTCAACGAAAACGCGTCGAGTTTTCAGCCTATTTACCCTAAAGACTCCGAATCTGCTGTTACTTTTTATAAAAATATGATCCTATTATTTATTCTAAAAATATATCAAAAATTTAAAAATAGAAAAATAAAATCTATAGATATATTCTTTTATTTATAGATTGATAATTTGTTAAATTTCATATAATTTTATTAAGTTTGATAGTTCATTAAAGACCATTAATTCGAAACCGTTGCAAACATTAGTGAAAAATCGTTAAATTTGATATTTTTTTAGGAAGTATCAAATATTAATGAAATTATATAAAATTTAATAAACTATAGTCTATAAATAAATTAATATATTTAAAATAAATTAATATATTTAAAATAAATTAATATATTTAAAATAAATTATTTTATTTTTTATATTTTTTTTGAAATAAATAACAAGTCCCCTTCCTAGAATAACAACAGATTTAGTCCTACCCTAAAAAGGATGCGCATATTCATTGATTTTATATTTGACAAGTTTCCTTCATTTGACTTCATGCCTATTTATGCGGGATTCATTGCATATAACTTTTATAAACTTTTAGAAATCCCATTGGAAACGCAACCATGATAAAAAAAATTGCTATGGAACGGAAAGTACCAACTGCTGCCAACTCTTATCATTAAAGCGTTGATTATATGTCTTACGAATGAAAGACGAAAGAATGTTAATTAGGGATCCTCTGTGACAAAATCCTGGAAATATACAAATAATCCGAAGTGGGAGGGAGAAGACAAACCGGCCCGACTGAAAACTAACTCAAATCTCGGCCTAATCAGCCCATAATGGCCGAGTCCAAGGCTATTCCTCTATACCCTATAGGCCTATACAAAGTTAAACACAAGTTACTGTCTCTTAAATTTAGATCGGTCTAAACTGTGATTTAGTAGTCTTATGATGGATTAGATTGGAATTTTTTCATCTCGGAGCGTTCTAATATGGTCTATTATAATTTGGGATTTGGGATTGGTTCGGACTATGGTAACCCGTGATAATTCATATCAATCGTGTCAACCGTGTCAATCCGTGTCTAATGAATTACTTTCATGCATTGTATTAGCAGCCCCCTAATTTATCAATTTCAACACTATAGTGACGTTATACCTGCATCTCCCCCTCCCTCTCTATACAAAAATCCTTACTCCGCCCCTCATTTCAAACCAATGCTTCTTTCTTTATCGGAGGATGCATTCCTCTTGGGTACACCAAGAGACGCATCAGATGGCTCTAATTTAATCAAAGTCAGTGATGCACTGCATGGAGAAGGGAAGCATCTTGACCTGTAAGCCCATCTTCATTTCTTTACGTGTTGATAAATTATATTTTTCGTTCTCATTTTTGTTTTATTGTACAAAAAAGATATAAATTATATGGGAATAAAGTTTAATCATCTTTTCTACAATATAGACAGGGAATTCATAATGGTAATTTTTCGTCTTTTTTACTTGAGTCTCTTTCCTTCCCTTTCTATATTTATTTTCAATGAAGCATATTTTTGGTGTAAGAAAATCACATATAAAAAAACATACAGCACATTTTGTTTAGAAAAGGAAAAAAAAGTGAGCACTGAATTCGTGTGAACCCGTCATGAGGTGGACCAGACTGTCTCGTACTTGATCCGTTTCAATCCGTTGAAGTCTAATCTACGAAGGGATTAAGACAAATTGAATTGAATTTGTTTTTTCATTTTAAGCCATTCTAAATTCAGATCATCAAACTCGTACTAATTTGTAACGCGTATTAATTCATAGACCCAAAGGAATTTGAACCGGGTCAAACCAGTGTCAAATCTCGTAGTTGGATGGAGGCTTCCAATTCCGTCTTGACGGGATAGAACCGAACGGAGACCATGACATGTGCAAAGGATGGATGGACTCGGTCTTTGAGGACGCCAAGTGCGGTGTACACCTGGTGCACGGCCATACGCACCAAAAGTTTCGTCATTCCCCGCTCTTTGTGGATGGCCTAACAGTTGACTCCGACTTCAATGCCAGATCTTCTCTAAACCTTACACTACTCTCCCCTCTGTAACAATGTCATATAATCGTACAGATAGACAGATGGTTCTTTCGATTTTTGAATACTAGACCCGCTACATAGAAGGAAGCAGAAGAACGTGCAGGAGAGGAGTCGATCGTATTCAGCGAGCGTACTTTCCGATGTGTTTAATGAACTTAAGCGCTTGACAGCACAAACTAATGATAAGTTGTCGCCTTCTTTGACCACCGACCACACTACTTTTTTTTTTTTGAGGAACTCTATCTCTCTTTTTTCTCTCTTGATCGACTCATCAACACCCAGCTGGATCCCACTTTTCTCTCTTATCTCGTTCCCCCACCTCACCTTTTTTTCTCTGATTCTACTTTTTTTCTATTTGATGGTCCCTGTCGGCGCTAACACGCGCCGGTACTGGTACGGTTTGAATCTTCTTGGACTGCACCAGCAACGAATTCTGGTGCTTAACGGTCCTGTTTAACTAGCCCTAACCGTCTGACAGTAAACAGTATTCTGAATTTCTGATAGTGTGTTTTTAGCCTCCTATAAGAGTAAAAAGATCGGCGAATATCCTCGCGTACGGTGGTGGTACGTAAGGGAGGTGGTTCTGCTGCTATCCAAGCTGAACTGTTGCCTGATGATGATGCTATAGTTTTTTTTTTTTCTCACTGTCCGATTCAAAGAGTAGGATCTTACATTCCGGTTTGAAGAACAGAGACAGACAGTATTTAAACTTCAGGAATTTCATTTGAATTGAAGACGAACAATATTGTGAACAATACTCTACTCTAAAGGATGTGAATTTCTATAAATATAAGATTGTAATTCCATCAAACTGATCTGTTAACATCATATGTAATATGCTTTTGTTTTTATCTCATGATTGAAAATTGAAAAAAAAAACATAGATAATTAACGTCTTGTGAACAAAAATAAGATAGAAAATTTAAGTGTGCCTTCCCATGCTCAAATCAAGTAGTCCATCTAATTACCTGGAATGTCTCAGACTTAATCATTGAGACAACCAATTAGTCCGTTCTATCTTTTCATTTCCTATTTTTGAACCAATTGTTAACAATTTCAATTTCCCACATCATAGATATATATATAGAGAGAGAGTTAGACTATTGCAAAAACATTTACATTTTGATTCAAGTATATATGGCTCAAATTTTATCATAACATGTTCGAAATTCAAAATTATCATTCTCATTAAAAATTTCTCGTATCAAAATATTGGGGGATAGAAAAATTTGGGGTATATCGAGTTTTCTAAGTATTTATTTTGGATTTTTTAAAATTTTGGATTTTTTAAAATCAGCAACAATAATTTAATATTTTATTATTATTTTAGTGGAGATTTTCAAAAATTCAAAACAAATATTAAGAAAACTCAAAATATCCCAAATTTTTATATCCCTCAATATTTTGATATGAAAAATTTAATGAGAATGATTTTTTTTAATTTCAAATATGTTACGATAAAATTTAAGCCGTATGCACTTAAATTCGAAATACAAATGTTTTCACAATAATCTAATTTTATATATTTATATATCAAATCAATTTAACCATTGGCACATTCACGCACTTAAGTCTTAACACAGCAACACACCGCCATAAATGCCATAATAAATGCGACTGACATGTAACATCTGCACTTATAGTCCAATAATAAAATAAAATAACTGAGAAGGTACAAATTAATAAAGAATATCACAAATTCACAATTGGTTCGTCCCCATGAAAGTAGTCATATTTTTCTCAATTGGACTGTCTATTGTCTAATTTAAAACACGAATGAAATCAATTAATCGAGATCACATCAACTAAATTTTCGGATGGATTCGATTTGTCCGTTTTATGTTTGATAGTTTAGTTTTAAAAATTTAAAGATCCTGTGCATATTTCTCCCCCGTGGATTGCTAAATTCCAATTGCCCAAATAATTCTTTACGGGAGTGTTTGGCACTCAATGGAATAGTAAAAATTTGAAATAAAATAGCTATTCCGACGAATTAATTTGCCAAATAAATTTTAGACTAAGTAGAAGTGTGCGGAATAGTGCTAATCCGGTATACCAACTTATAGGTGGAATATCGGATTAGTTCTTGTCGGAATAGCGATTATTGTTTGATTATATTATATTATATTATTATATTATGATTATGATTAAGATTTAGTATTATTATATTATTTATTATTATTATAAATATAAATATTATATTATATTATTATATTTATGAATATAAATATAATTATTTTATTATTATATTATTATGATCAAGATTATTTATTATTATAAATATAATTTTAATATTATATTATTATATTATGAATATAAATATAATTATTTTAATATTATATTATTATGATCAAGATTATTTATTATTATAAATATAATTTTAATATTATATTATTATATTATGAATATAAATATAATTATTTTATTATTATATTATTATGATCAAGATTATTTATTATTATATAATTATATTATGATGATTATGATTTTGATTATTATTACTTATTATTATTTTATTATGTTATATTATATTATTATATGTTGATTATAGTGATGATTAATTTATTATTATATTATTATAATTATAATTATTTATAATTATTTTTATGATTATGATTATATTTTTATTATTATATTATTATAATTATGATTATAATTATATTATTATGATTATGACTATAATTATTATTATCATGATTATGATTATGATTATTATATTATGATTATATTATTAAAATTATGATTACTTATTATTATTATATTATTATAATTATGATTGTAATTATAATTTTTTATTATTATATTACTATATTATGATTATGTTTATATTTTTATTATATTACTATTATAATATTATTATTTATTATGACTATTTTTTATTACTTTATTATTATTTTATTATGTTGTATTATATTATTATATGTTGATTATAGTTATGATTAATTTATTATTATATTATTATAATTATAATTATTTATAATTATTTTTATGATTATGATTATATTTTTATTATTATATTATTATATTATTATGATTATGATTATGATTATATTATTATGATTATGACTATAATTATTATTATCATGATTATGATTATGATTATTATATTATGATTATATTATGAAAATTATTATGACTTATTATTATTATATTATTATTATATTATTATAATTATGATTGTAATTATAATTTTTTATTATTATATTACTATATTATGATTATGTTTATATTTTATTATATTACTATTATAATATTATTATTTATTATGAATATTTTTTTTACTTTATTATTATTATTATTATTTAGAGATTATTATTTTACTATTATTATTATCATCATCATTATTAGTATCATAATTATTCATATTTTAACTATTCTGAGTAACAACTGCCAAACGATATTTTCGCTCTTCCGAATAGTCAAGAATATCACTCTTCCAAAAAAAATACTATTCTATCACTCTTCCAAAATTACCACTCTTCCAAAGCTATTCCTTAATTTGCCAAACGGACCCTTATGGTTCTTCGGGCAAAAATATCTATTATTTTATCTTCTCATTGAAGTCATGATGGATTATATATCGGTTCAAAGTTGACTAACCAGTCTAGTGTTTTAAAAAAATTGGGAGGGGTAAAATTCGATATGTCAAATTTGATGTCGTGATTTAACCCATTCCGATCTATGATCTAAACCTGACAAATTCGGGGACCGACCAACCCATGAGCCAATCGCATGTCACGATTATGTTTTTTTTACAAAGAAAATCGAGGTAAATCGACCTGTTGAATGCCCGCTTTGACCCGATCTACCCCCAACCCAATGAAAAATCTGGCCAACTCGGGGTAAAATCCGACCAAACCCGAGGTAAAATCCGGCCAACCCGAGTTATATTTCAATTAAGCATACTGTATTTCATTGCTCCTCAGGCATCTGATTAGTATAATTTATAAAAAAATTAAGTTGGCAACCAAGCACTGAACAGTAGCGATGGCGATGTATAGACATTATAGAGCGCTGCAGCAAACTTTCTGGCAGTGGCGGAGCTTTGTATTGTCTATTTGGGCCATGGCCCCCTTCAAAATTAAAAATATATAAAAATATACTAATATTTAGCTTTTGTTTAAGTTTGGACAATAAAATGGCCTCCTCTTCCCTCATGAAAAAAATATTTGCTTTCATATGTGATTCAATTGCCCCCTCATAATTTAGGTTGTAGCTCCGCTAGTGCTTTCTGGTACAGAAATTTGTTCATAATTCATACCAATCATTTCCCAAATTTCCATTAAGAAAAGTTAGGTTTAGTATCACAGCCACCGCCGCAGTGGCAACAGATAACATATCACTTGTTATATACTTAATATATCACCTGTTATATACTTAATTATTTATATTTATATTTTATCCAGGAATAGTTGTTGGCTTGAAATTGAATGATGGTTCACCTTCCGCACGTGAAATTATATATAATTACAAGAATGAGAACATATTTGATACGGGGAAGGGATTTAGATTTTTGTCGAATCCATATAAATCTTAAATGTTTGAATGCAATCAGATTAATATACTTCTGATTAGTTCATTAAGACGGTAATTTAGTTTGTAGTTAATTGATTTGTTTAGTCCACTCAACTTATTTAAATTTAGTTTGTAGTTCATGTTCTAGAATTGAATTAAAGTTTTTTTGTAACAAATATATTAAAATTGAATGATTTAGAAATTATTTTATCTAAAAAAATATTTAATTTTTATAAGGTGGGAAAAAATAAGTACTAGAATGACTTCCAAGATGTAGCTTTTGGTCTAGTAGCTCAAGTGCTAGCTAACTAGAATAATTCTAAGAGGTTATAAGTTCAAATTTTTATAAGCACAAAATAAAATTTATGAGCTAAATTTTCATCTTTTTCTTAAAAAAAAAACTAGAAATAACCCACAAATAACAGAAAAAATAAGAGAGAATATTTTTTTCATTTCTTATTCGATGGATTATATTTCTTTCGTCTAAAATCCAATTTGAAGAACAATAAATATTATCCAACACAACAAGCAAGAACTATATACGAATTAATCTTTTTACTACCATTTATTCTCGTTATCAGCCTTTTCATTGAAACAGGGTGTAAAGCACGGCATATAGCTCAACCAGATGAAAAGGCTTTCTATGTTATTTTAGATTTGAAAATTGGGTCACATATATTTGGTAGCTAGCAAGTTCCTTGGTTTGTAAGATATATTATTCAATAGTTAAAGTAGACGAACACTTACCAGGATAAATATAAAATTATTGGCGTACTTTATCCCGGCGTTGCTTTCTCAATGGTTGTTTTTTAAATTTGAAATAGTTTTTTTCTAGAAGGAAATTTTATATTCTAATTTCTAAATATTATTTTTTTCCTCAAGTTGCGATTAAAAGTCGCAAACAATGAGAGATCTCAATGATATAATATATTAATGTGGATCGTCCGAAATTATTTGCACCCGTTTGAAATTAGAGTCATGCGTACTGTGTCTCTATCCGTTAATCATTAAACTTAACCACATAATTTCTTATTAAAAATAAACAATTTATAGTATGACACAAAATAACATAACAAATATATAAATATACGTTTTAAAAACATCATATATTTAAATTATAAAGTATAAAAAATATATTGTATTGTATGAGTGAGGGTATAGTTCCATCACCATGTACAGCACAAATTGCTTGATGTTTAGAATTATTTATTATTTATTATATATATATATAGAAAAATAAATTTTAAAAAATTTAAAATTTGATCTAAAAAATAATGAGTTAGGCTATGGTGCTCCGTGTAGTTAATGATCAAATTTACTACGGACTCCAAAAATATATATGTAAATCATCTTTAAATCTTGATTTATAGATCTCAATAAATTCTTTATATCAAAATATGATGGGATATAAAAAATTCTAAGTATTAGTTTTAGATTTTTTAAGATGATTCAATAATAATAATAATAAAATAATTCATATTTTTTATGTCATTTTTAAAAATCCAAAACTAAATTCAAAAAATAGAATTTTTTTATCCCATCATATTTTGATATAAAGAATTTATTGAGACTCATAAATTTGAAGATGATTTAACTATATTTTTTAGTCTGTAGAAAATTTGATCATTAACTATGCATAGCACCATAATCTAACTCAAAAATAATTATATTATGGAGATCATGTTGAACGGCCCGAATCAAATGTCCAAACTTTGAAAATGATAAAAATGAAAAAAAAGACCAAGTGATTCATGCAATGCGTAATATCATAGGGTTACTCATATTATATTATATTATATTATATTATATTATGATATAGTCTAGTATAGATAGAATATTAAGACAATAATGCAACTATTCTAGTATTCTTAATCGAGAAGTTGACAAAAATAAATTTCTCTTCTATACGCACTTTACTGAAATATGATACAAATAAAATAAATGAGGGAAATATTATTTATTATTGACAGCCTCGGACAATTGTACAAAATATCAAATAGTACTCTACAAATAATACTCTACTGATTTTTCAAAACTTGTAAGGTAATCGTGCTTGTTTTTAAATGTTAGCTAAGAAAAAAATACAATACTTGTTAGTTGTGAAAACCACAGAATATTATTAGGCTCGACCAAGAAATGTTTTAGAGTTGTTGAGCAGCCAGCAACATGATTTTCAAGGGACATAAATGCAATATAAAATTATAGGAAAACGATAAGAATTAAATTTTAAAAAGGTCCAATTGAAGAAAGATGGGATGAATATCTGAAAGGTGACAAGTTCATTGAGTCACCGCGAGTGACAGCACCAGACACAGTGTGAGCACGCTTGAAACTCCTCAACTACGTTCCAAAAAGCGGAAATTTTAAATTTTAAAATAAAACAAAAGAGAAAGAGAGAAAAGGAAAAGACGCGAGGAGGCCAGACAAGAATCAAGATACAAACCAACCAATGAGGCAATTCTAGCGCTCCAGTCAATGGTTTGCGCGTAAATAAACTCAAAAGCAGATGGCATTTTGGCATTCGGTTTCCTATTACTTTTTTGCAAGAGAAAGAGGACAGAGATTAGGTTAATGGTGGGAGAAGAAAGGGCAGTTTCCATGGGTCGCTCAGCGGCTTTAATCACCTCATTTTTAAAATCAAATTTTTAAAAATACTGAGGACTAATTTAAAAAGAAAAGTTATCCTTTTTTCCCCAATCTGCCCTTTTTTCTTCCCATTTTCCAATCCTTCCGTAATGGCCGCGCCAAATAATTATTCGCCCCTCAAACCGCATATTTCGATTTTTGGAGCTCCCGCGATTAAAATACTTCCATTTTTAACAATAAACAATAATTATTTCCCTTTCCTTTTGCTTTCCTTTGCCCATCTTTTATTATTTTTCTCCCTTATCTTTATTTTCCGCCCTTTAATTTCCATTTCCTTTTTCCTTCTCTCTTATCTCTCTCCCAAGCCATTTCTTCATTTCCGATTTCAAAAATCTCAAGTTTTGTATGCTATTTTTTTTTTTGTAAATTTTGATGCTATTATAGTTACCCAGCTAGATCCGAAAAGAGTTCTGCTCTACTAAAAAAACGACCCAAAAGGAAGGAGCAAATAGAAGATTAAGCTTTCGCTTGATCAGTTAAGAAGAAAAGCTTATACTGCCTCTCATCTATGAATAATGGAGGCGAAGGAAGGAGACACAACTGGTGAAAACGCAGCATCACCGGCTCAACCAGCTGCGGTGACACCAACAGCAGCACCTTCCCCCACCAATCAACACTAATAGATGTTCTTCCGTGGCACCAGCCGCTGTAGCAACTCCTGTGGCAACACCTTCGCCGCTTCCTACACAAGCTCCTACAGCACCAAACGCACCACCAGTGGCTATACCGCAAGCACCTGGGGCTGGGGTGGCGGGTCCCCCTGCACTGGTAGGTTCGGATCAGGGGTTGAAGAAGAAGAGAGGTAGGCCAAGGAAATATGGGCCAGATGGCAGCTTGATACGGCCGCTAAATGCTACTCCTATCTCGGCCTCGGTCCCAAGTGGAGGGTCCGAGTACACCCCAGCAGCACATGTAGGAGCCGCTATGAAACGGGGTAGAGCACGACCACTGGACTTCTCCAGTCGACAGCAGTATAGCAGTGGTGGTAGTGGTGGTTTCCGACTGGAAGGTCTAGGTAAGTTCATTCAAAATCTACAATGCTTGGATCGTTGAAATTTGGATTTTAGCGTATGCTTCCTTTTTTCATGGAGTGATGTATAATGTATGGCGCCGTTTGATTAGTTCTGTATCGGCTTTGTTTCTCTCTTTCTATCGGATTCTATACTGACCAAGTTTAGAGCTTGGAATAAAAGTTTTTGTGGGACCGACCAATTCGTGGTTTGGTACCATATGAGATCTGATTCAGTGTCTTTTCTTTGTTCCATTTTTAGTTTTCTTTTACTGTGGTAGGTTCCCTATTTTTGATTTCGTATATGTATTACATTTTTTATTCGGGTAGTATAGTGGTTAATGTGGTGTTATGAGTAGATTCCATGTCACTTAATCTAATATTTGGGATGCTATTAAATTAAAAACTTCATAGTCTAATGGTGTTAACTTATTCCTAATTTTATGTTGATTAGCTAGAATTGGTCTCACTCAATTGTTACGAGTATCAAGTGGTTCGATTCACTAAAGAAAGTTTAGCTTGTGCTAATCATATGTGCCATTTGACGTTGCACAGTCTTTTCTTTATCAAGACGATATCAATTTGCATGCCATTTCTGTTTATTTAGTGACTTTCTAAGTCGTGCATGGCATTGGAACAGGTCGTCAGAGCGTACTTTGTCAGAACCAGTTTGAACCAGTACATTGGTTTCCACCCATAGATAATGCTTATAATAATTTTCCCTATAATATAAAATTTTCAACAAGCAACGCTCTTTGTGTTTGACTTTGATACTGAAATGTTGACTTCAAATAGTATCTGGCATAGTAAAATAAGCTGACTGTACATCTGTACATAAGTACATTATACCTTACAATTATCTTCTTAAAACTTTTATGTTAGACTAATCCAAAGCCGATGAGCATAATGACGGTGCATCTATAAAACTACAGTAATTAAACTCATCCTCTTTATTAAGTGTTGAATTTCATGTTCTGATAATTAGGCTGTTTTTGTAGGTGATGCAGCAGTAGCTTTATCTGCTGGGGCAACTTTCACACCTCATATCATCACCGTTGCTCCTGGAGAGGTATGTACCTGAACCTTACATTGTATCTCTGGAAGAAAATATAGCAGGCCCGAGATGAGTACAGCTTTTATGTTGCTAATACAAGCATTACAATTTTGTAGGATGTCACTATGAAGATTATATCATTCTCACAACAAGGGCCAAGAGCTATTTGTATCCTCTCAGCTAATGGTGTTATTTCCAATGTTACACTTCGTCAACCCGACTCTTCCGGTGGTACGTTGACCTATGAGGTATCAATTTCTTTCTTTATTTCCTTTTTTGTGTCACACTGCACTGATATGCTGCCAAAGATTTGACTACGACTTCCAAATGATTTGATTGTGATGATTTTAGGTTCATTTGGACATCTATTCTATACTATGCTTGTTTGGTTGACTTTTTCATGTGCTGTCATTAATTCCACCGATCCTGGCCTAAATTGGAAATGTCATCTCTACATGTTAAGTTACAAAGAGTATATAATATTGTTTTGGGCTGCAGGGCCAGATGTAATCTGGCAAAAGCCTGATTAGACCGTTTAATAATAGACGCCCAGTGGCAAACATTTTTTTTTTGTTTAATCCCTCGAAAGATAATCTGAATATGTATGCCTTACTTCAGCAGATATGTCTTCCATCCTTACAAACCAGACCTACCAGTTGCATATTTGTTTCAATGACCATTGCTGACAACCAAGTTTTGTCTTTTTATATTTCATTGTATAGGGCCGCTTCGAGCTACTTTCTTTATCTGGATCATTTATGCCAACTGATAGTGGTGGTACCAGGAGTCGATCTGGTGGGATGAGTGTCTCATTGGCCAGCCCCGATGGCCGTGTAGTAGGAGGTGGAGTTGCTGGGCTTTTGGTTGCTGCAAGTCCTGTTCAGGTATGCCCTGTTTAATAGCTTTTATGCTGCAAGTCCAATGTCAAACTGCAGTCTGAAATTTCACTTACAATTTTTATTCTAGAATTTTTTTAAATAATGATTGAATTTGAAATTCAACATTACATTCTTCATCTATATTATCTACACATGGTTGTCTATAAAATATGATTTGAATTTTAAGTCAGAATTTTAATGGTCTTTGATCCATCATCTATCTAATAATACATAAATTCAAATGTTAGACTATATGTCCAATAGCATAACTGTAGATTCACTTTTTAATTCTTTTTTTTTTTTGGAAATCCATTGTCAAGGCTGTTCGAATAACAATCGCATTTGCACCCCTCTCACAAATAATGTTACATTGTAAATTTTCACCCAAAAATATGTCTAGCTTTTCCATAAAATTATGGAAATCAGCTTCTTAAACAGATACCTGAATTTATCTCAGCCTATTCATACTGTGTTATACAAATCATCTACAGAAGCCCAGTGCTGGTCAATCTCTTATCTTTTTCCATGTAATAGTCATAAGCTATACCATCTTTCAGCTTCCCCCAACTCCTTTAATTGGTCTAGTCCACTCGCATCATCCTTAGAGAATGTGAACTAAGAATGTCACTACAAGTTCTTTAAATCACATGAGATAATATCTTATAAGCAGTGGAAAACTTACAGTAAACAGCCTCATCTTGAGAAATGCAAACATGGTCACGATGTTGGGCATATTTGACCATGTGTATCTGCATGTTTGTACATGTACCTGTTACAAATTGTCTGCTTACTTCTGAATGTGTAGTATAAATGCAAGATTAAATTTTAGATGTTGTGAAGGAATGACTGGACAATTTCTCAATTTTTTATCAGATTGTTGTGGGGAGCTTCTTGCCAAGTTACCAGATGGAACAAAGGCACAAGAAATTAAAAACTGATTCAGCCTCTGTTTCTATGATTCATTCGTCTGCAGTCCCAATATCTACGCTGCCGCTATCTACCATAGACTTGCATGAACCATATGGAAGTGCAGCTCCGAAAGTAACGAATCTCTCTTTTAGAACTGAAACTTGGGCCACCCCATTGCAACAAATACCGCCTGATTCCCGCAACTCAGCTTCTGATGTCAAAATTACTGTAACAAGTGTGTGAATCTGCATCTCCATTAACCGAAGGTTATCTTACTGACCTAGTTGAACAAATGGTGCCTGTTTATTCTCTGCCTAATTTGTTGATCTTGTTTGTTGTGTAATTTTTAGTGCATTGAGTGTAGCAGGTATTATTAAGTTGTGACTGGTAGCACCTCATTTTATTAGATGGTGTTTAGCTGGTGCTGTCATGGAGGATTACTTGTAGAATTTTCTATTGATAGATTATTCGATTGTTATTGTGTAGTAGTAGCCTAGCACTTTTTGATATGCAATCAATGTTTGCTACATTAGAGTTCATAAGTTAATGTTTGTGCCTTGGAAATAGCATTCATTTCTTGCTGGACCAGGTTAGTTTTTTCACAGAAAGTGGGTAATCCCACCAGTTTCAGGGGCGGATCCAAGGTAGGCGTCAGCCGGTGCCTGAGCACCCTCTCGGTTCATTGAAAAATAAAAATCATATGATAAAAAAATAAATTTTCTTTTGACCTAAATATTCTATTTATTTGAACCAGGCACCTTTTATCGATTTTTTCTGGCTCCGCCCTTGTCAAGTTTCATATTAAATCATAGGTTTTTGATATCACAAACCCGATATCATAGGCTGATTAATAACTATCATTAATCCTACATTACTCCTATTGCTAATCTTACTACGCAATCATTACATCACAATCAAGGTAAATGAGGTTACATCACATTGTTTGATTTCCTTCCTCATGCATCGTAACTAAACCATACACAGTTCATATTGAAAATAGAAAAAAAAAAAAGGTAACATCTAACCATCCTGATATAATAATACTCCAAAATAAGACCAAAGAACATGTTTAAATCTTCCTAATAGCATCCAGTCTTCTCTTCAACCTATCTTGCAATACTTTTTGTCACAAACCTATCAATTTCAGCTAAAATATATCATCTTGAGAATAATCATTCTATTAAACTACTACAGTAACGTCAGTATCCAATTAGATTTATTTCTCTTCCAAACTAAGCTTCTTCCTCTTTGAGCTCTAATTCTAAAGTCACTTCTGTTATCTGCACTGCAGTATATTAAAATTAGAAGGCAAAATATTATGCAAGATTTCTTGATAATCTGGACCAGGTTAGTTGACTTACATATATATATTTTTTTCATGGCTTTGCTATTGCAAAAAGACGAACCATTGTGAATGAATTCCATCAACTAAATTACTGATCCATTATCAAGTACTGCTATTGTAAATAATAATTGTGGTGGTCTAGTTAGTCCAAAGATTTGCTTCTGATAATCATTTACAAATCTATCTTATAGTTAATTTGTTTTTAGGTATGTCTGGCAAATAATATATCTTCTGCAGTACTTTTTCCCGAAAAAAATAAACACCATGCCAGTATCCTACCAAGTGAATGCGTTGATTGTGTGTAAAAGTTGTATTGCAGATCGGATGGCTGTGAATCGTTGCTTTCTGCGCTTGTTTTTCCAGTGTATCTCATCAAAATCCCCATAGTTTCACAAATCGAAATGCTATGGATGTGTAGCAAAGAAGTTTGTGCCGTAGATGATAAGCACCAGCATATTGCTTCAGTGCATTGTACAATTGGAGATCAGAGGTCACAGTGCATTGCAACTTCCCATAACCATTTTGAGATTGTTTCTGCTAAAATATTCAAACTACATGATGGTCGTGTGATGAATGTGAGAATAATTTCAAACTGGACTATCCAAAATAAAAATAAAATATTTAAAACTGCATGATGGTTCCGTGATGACTGTGAGAATAATTTCAATCTGCACTCTCCAAAATATTTAAAACTGCATCAACGTTTTCTCTTGTTGTGGAAATTGAAGATAATTTTTCCGCCTATCTGATTTTTTTTTCTGACAAGAACCATTATTATATTTTGCTGTAAATTAATTCCGAAATGTAAGTTTGAATTTTAAAAAATATTATTTAACTGAATACAATCTTTACCGACAGATGTAAAATGGAGAGTTACTCTTGTGAGAACCCTTGAACAAAATTCATACACGTGGCGACATTTTACTGACATAAGAGGTGAATACAAAATTAGCAGTACACATAATTTAATGATTAAGACATTGTTTTTATGTGAGATATCACGGGTTGTAAATTCAATTTCAATGTCAGAAGTATGAACTTTCAATCTAAATCACATGCTATAGATAGAGAAAACAAATGTCCTGTCCAAGCTAATATATCTTTTTCTATTATTAAAATTTTGAAAATTAAAAGGTTCCGATATTCTAATTTGAATCATCCAACGATTCGTCAACTATGTGTTAGGCTACTATCTACCAAACTATTTGAAGTTCGTTAGATCGATGGCCCAGGTTTATGAAATTATGTTGTACACGTAAGACGGTCTATATAATTGACTATTGAGGCTGTACTGTTTATCTCTCATGATTCAAAACAAGTTTTATCTTTGTACCGAAATGTACTGCTTGTGACGATTTGATATATCCGATTAAGATTATTATGTTTGAAACAATAAGTAAAATGGCTATGGAACTACAGAAACTATCTCCTGATCTATAACATTATTTACAAGATGTCGAATGAGTAATCCCAAGAGGAACTTTAAAAAAGAAAAAAAAATATATATTTCAGCGAATACATAAAAAGTTTCGAGTCATTTAATTAGATTTAGGGAGCCGTACAATCCGTAAGCTGTAAACACAAAACACAAAGCCTATGAAGCATGTATCAATTCAAGTTTACGATGGTATGAATTTCAACCCCGTATGCATATTACAAAATGTTGTTTGTTAATTTTAGCTCTCATTTTATATATGACTGTTAGTCAGGTGTTTTAAAGATTGAGTTTTGATCTAATAACGCACTTATAGTAAACTATCCTTTGCTGGTTAGTGTGATCAATGAATGACCCCATTAGCACTACCACGTACAATTTAAAACAATATATATATATAAAGAGTGCCACATAATCAACAAGGTTGTCATAATTTAGCGTTGAAGTTGCCCCAAATTCGTGTTAGGAAGTGCCTAACGCAATTCGTGTACCAAAGAGCCCAATGGTAATGCAGGACATGTGGAAGTGATAATGTAAAGTACAAGTAAACCATAGAAATGATAATGTAAAGTACGAGCAGTTAGGGGGCTAAGAGAAACAGGTGTCAAGGTCATGATTAGTACCATCACCATGGGGCTCTAAGACGAGGTCCTTTATCCGATGCTAATTAAAGTAATTAGGAGTGTAATCTTCACTGCTTAATTATATAAGTCAGCTAGGCCTATAGGTTAGGTCTGTACTAGCCATGTGAATTGTAACTGTGAACTATCAAACTAAATAAATAATGCAGCAGCAACAGACAAGCGTGCATTAAAAGCAGAGCAAAAACATGCAGAGGGAGAGGGAGAGAGAGAGAGAGAGAGGGGTTGATCACGTGACTAACGGAGTTTAGTAGAAGGATTGGTTCTGTTACTTCTGTACATAAAACAAAGAGTTTGTCAGCTGGGAAGAGTGGGTTAATTTTTGTGGACAGACACGGTGCTTAAAATAGTGTGTCGTAATTAGGTTTTCGGTGATAGATCAATAGATTAATCATTGTTTCAGACAATAGAATTAAACTTATTACAATTTCTATTTCTAGGCTTTATTATCGACTAATTGAGTTTTGTCCAATGGCGGATTTTAATGGAGGCCGGGAGAGCACCGGCCCTCTAAATTTTTGTTAAAAAATAATATATTATAAAAAACTATTATATTTTATAATATAATTATGATAATTTTTAATAGCTCTCAAAATTTGAAATACAGTATATAAAATATATAAAAAATTAGTCCCTGTAAATTTTAGCTCAAGCTCCGCCATTGGAGTTGTCGATATATATAGATGTTGGTAACAGTTGATATGTATGATAAAGATTTATATTCTATTTTTTTCACGTCCTAGACATTGATGTAAATCTTATTTTTAATTTTCATGTCTATAAATTTATCATATCAAATATAAAGTTTAAAATTTTCTAATTGTTTTTTTTTGAAGTTTCAGAAAGTGACTATTTTTAGATAAAAAAAACAACGGCAAAATGAGATATATACCTCTCAACAAATCTCAATTTAGATATTTACCTCTTTAAATTTAAAAATTAAGTATTTATTTCTCATATTATCAAAATTTTAGTTATTTATCCATAATTAATATTATCTTCATAAAAATCAAAATAGTAATTAATTAAAATTACGTAAAAATATCTCTCTGTATTTTTTCATCGTCTTTACAACTTGCATTGTAACAAAGTCAACGACGGTGCATTGAATTCTTTTATTTTGTTATGCACATCGTGTTGTTATTTTACTACTATTTACCCTAGCTCTTCCTTCTGAAGCTCCAATCGTCACTGGCTTTATTGCGATGCAAATTGTATGGATTATTAGAATTTGTTGAAGATATATATCCAATTTTGTCAAAAACAAAATAAATATTAAAAAAATTGCGAGCAAATAAGGTAATCTTTTGAACAATAAATAAGAGTAAAAAATATTCTAAAATCGTTACGATATAAAGAATTTATCCAGCTACTTAAATGGATATTTCGAACATACTTAAATCAACATCTCATTAGTACCTTAACCAACTCCAAATAATATATTTATCAGTTAAATTTGATTACGGAAGCATTTCATAGATAAAATTGCGGTGATTAAAAAAGTTGATAAAGAAAAACATAATTATTTATTAAGTTGAAAAAAATGTTGGCTTTTGTTAAGAACATCCCACTACATTTCCGGATCAAAAACCGGGACGCACATGAACCTGGTGCGTGGAAACAATAAAAAAACCACGGCGTGGAAAAGAGAAGACGAAGGAAGAGACGACGCGTGAGAGAGCAGCTGGCTGTCAAGTCACGAGCCCGGAGCCCCCACACCGCCCCGCGCGCATTGCACGCCGTGAAAACTGCTTCCCAACGGCGCTGTTCTACCATCCATTCCTCTCTCGCTCTCTCTCTCTCTCTCTCTCTTTTATCATTTTCCCTTTCCTCGAAGGAAGAAATAGATTCATCGCTGGGAAGGAAGGAAGGAAGGACCCGTTGGGGACTGTGCGACTGGGCTTTTGCATTATAGCAGCCAGCCCATGGGCTTTGAATTGATTTCAGACAATGAACAGACAGACGTGACAACGGAGAAAAAGACAGATTTTTTTTGATAAATAAAATATAAAAATAAAGAAATGATATGATTTCAGTGAAAATATACATTCATAGTTAGATCTAAGTTTTAAACTTAATTCCAACTAGCTGAGATCGAATTTAAAATTTGATACAATTTTTTTAAACAAAATTTTAAAGTTTTAATTATTTTTTTTTATTTTTTCAAACATATAACATATAGATTTAATTGTTTAAAAAAAAACATTTCTTCCATGCCATTTAACATGCGATGCACATTCCTCAGCTGTCAGCACCTAACAAATTGGCATCTTTTAGTTGCAAACCTTTCTTACCTAAATTTTACGTGGCAGTGGCACCAAACCTCATTCCATTTCTGCTTTCTACTTTCCGTCTATAATTATCTCCATTTTGTCGTAATAATTTAAATTTTTTAATGAAGAACTCTCGACATCTTTTTGTTTTTGTTTTTTTGTCAATGCCATTTCTAAGAAAAGAACATGTAATTTTTCTGTAGAGAGACTAGGTTTGTCGTTATTTGTACTTAATTTAACGTTTTCATACAAATTAATTGGATGCCTCTGGAATTCTAAAATTTTGCTGTTATTTTTCTTAAAGAGAGACACAGTATATTTAAGCTGGTATAATACCCAAAATTTGTGATCAACATCACAGAACTCATTTTTTACTCTAATTACGGCTTAGACTTATTATCCATTCCAGGATTTTTTTTTCATTTCCGTACAAACCGCAAATTATGCAAGTCTAATTTCTTTACGGAAAATTTGAAATTAACATGCAAAATTCATAATGCATAGACGATGCTAGAGTTCCAAGTTTTTAACTATATCACAAATTCATATTTTCTGTTTATAAAAGTTTCAACTTTTTCTTAATATAAAATTATTATTGAATTTTTAATGTTAATAGGTCGATTCTACTATATGAACTATTTTTAAATTTTATACTGTAATTATTTATTTGTGAACTATTTTTTTGCAGAAGTCCCGTAACCAGGGGAGGATTTAAGTGAATCCAGGGGGGTCAACTGACCCCTCTGGATTTTAAAAAAATAGTGTTTTTAGGTTAAAGTTTTGTTAATCTGACTCATTTGGATTAAATTTCTGACCCATTTGGATTGTCTGATTATTTTTCATTGAGAAAAATATATTTAATATCGTGGATAATAAAATAATTATGTAAAAAAATTAAAATATGAAGTCTCATAAAAGAATTTTTTATCGTTTTGATTATTTATTATTTTAATTTTGATTTTTTGTTATTTTTAATATATAAAAGATATTATTTTAATATTATTATTTAATACCCGATTAGTTAACGAGTTTGAACCCGATATGATACTGAATACGATTACTGACCCCTCTGACCAAAATTCTACATCCGCCCTTGCGTGTAATGACTCTACTACTGATAGTTTGGAAAATGCATTCTTGTTTGTTCATCTTGCAATACCTTGTTGTCTTCAAATTGCAAATAAATTTGGTTCAATTTATATGAAGGATATATGCTGTTAATGTCAAGGTCCAATTTTTGTGATATGCATTTTTAAAGTGGCAAGTGGGCATGAAAAACACCTCCAATATTCCAGGAACACAAACACAAAAGTAAATTGAGGCATCTTAAATTGCTTATTTCAGTAGTATTTTATATTAGTAATTAGTTTTTTTTTTACTATGAATGGTAATTAGGTTAACAACATCAATGCTTCACATCAAAGGTGAAAGACGTGCTTCCCATGTCTATTCGGCATATACATCATTACCTAGCTTCTCTTAATCTATAGCTAGGTGGATCTCCTTAAATATAAAAATTATTGTGTGCTTTTCAACTTAAATGCTTAAAAGGCTAAAAAATTTAATATAATCTTCCAAAAAATTTAGCATGCCAAATCATCATTTTTTTTCCACCATTAATTTTATAATTGATTTTGTTAAAAAAAAATCATCTTGTTGAATCCAAAGATTCATATAAAATAGTTTCTTTCTACTCATTTAAAATAATATGTGTAATATACTTAAGGTGAAATTTAACTCTTAAAATGATATAGTCACTTATAGATTATTATATATTTAATTATATTATTTATTATTATAATAATTATCATTATTATTTAGTATTTAAAAATATCGTGTCTAAATTTTTTTTAATGTAAAATTTATTAAATATAATAAAAAATTTATATTATTAATTATTTATTTAAGAACTATATTATCAGAGTCAAACTTGACTTACAGCTCTAGTTTAAAAAAAAAGGAAGAAACAAATCTTTGCCCTCTGTAGAACAAAATAGGTTTAGAAAGGTAATGATTTAATCTCCAGTCAACACGTCTTATTGGCAGCTGGTTGTTAATTACTAAAATATATATGGCATTGGCGTATATCGGGTGCAAATATATACCACGAAAATAAGATGCTCAGAATAAATTTAAAATTTTATTCTAATTCCTAAAATGGTGTGGGACTATGGGTGGTTATTTTCGCCACCGGCTAATGCAGGGGCGGACTTAGCATTCGCTAGGGGTCAGTTGACCCCTCTGGATTTTGAAAAATAGTGGTTTTAGGTTAATATTTTGTTAATCTGACCCCCCTGGATTATCTGATTATTTTTCATTGAGAAAAAATATTTAATATTACGGATAATGAAAAAATTATGTAAAAATTTTAAAATATGAAGTCTTGTAGAAGAAAATTTTTCTTTATTGCTATGATTATTTATTATTTTAACTTTTATTTTTTAATTATTTTTAATATATAAAGATATCATTTTAATATTTTTATTTAGTACCCGATTAGTTAATGGATTTAAATCCGATTATTGACCCCCCGATCAAAATCCTGCATCCGCCCCTAGGCTAATGACAGGATAAATTGCCCCAATTATGCTTGTACAAAGAGAAAATTAGTTTTATAACAACTTAAACGTGCTAAAAGATGATAGATTCGAAAACAGAGTCTATCGCTGTCAAGATTTTGAGTGTAGATAGCATCAATAACAAGATTTTAATCTGTGACTGGGAAAAATTAATTCAGGCCATTTCCATGGCATTATGGCAAGATAGTTTGTGGCACCGCATTACTTCTACTTCCAAGTTCTATGTTGTGATCTCAACATGCAATCTTTACATCAGGTCTTTTAATTAGCTGTCAGGAAATTGTTACTTAAAATGCAACTGTCCGTGGTCACGTTCATACTTTTTTCTTATTGAAAAAAATAATATATATCCGTGCATGATACATGCCATCTCTTGACATGATAGTTTCATATCGTCGTGTAATATAAACTTCTTATACGGTGTATTTAATATTAGGGTCAAATATTTTATCAGAAGCTAAGAGTATTACTTTTGACCTATGAATACTTTATATCCGATACAAAGCTATAAATTACTAATCAATTCAACAAACGTGTAACACATAATACTATAATAATGATTAGGGGCGGATGCGAGATCGTAATTATCGGATTGTAATAGTTTATCGGGTTCAAATTCATTAACTAATCAGGTACTAAATAAAAAATAATAATTTAATATATATTCTTATCTAATAAAAAATTTATTAAAATAATAATATTTTATATATTAAAAATAACAATAAAATAAAGTTTAAAATAATAAATAATCAAGTTGATAAAGAGCGTTTCCATCTACGGAACTTTATATTTTGATATATTATACAAAGATATTAAATATTTTTTTCTCAATAAAATTAATCAAATAATTAAGGAGGCAAAAAAAAATTTCAGGGACAAATTACCAAAAAACATTATTTTTTAAAATCAGGGACAACTACACCAGATCCGCCCTTGATAATGATCTACATTCGCCATAAGTGCAATTAATTGTAACAAAGAATCCAAATATCTTCAAACAATGGCGCCGTCCCGTCTATGAACTGGTATGACAATTAGTCAAACAGGAAACTGTTCTCCCTCTTTCTCTGAGAAGGCAATTTGCTTCCTTTTTTGGGGGGAAGGGATCAGCAATGGTTATTTTGATAATGAATCTTGAAATATATATATATATTTCTACTTTTAGGTAATTTAAATTTTATGTAATTTTATTATTCATCAAAATTCATTAAATTGAAATATATATATACTTCAACTTTTAGGTAATTTAAATTTTATGTATTTTATATTCATATTTTAAATGGACTTCAATGCACTAGCAAATAACAATAAAATTACATGAAATTATAATCACTCTCAATCTATAAGACAAAGAACATCTATAAAGTTTTTTCTATTTTTAAATTTTTTTTTCATATTTATTTAGAAATTTATTGTCAAGATAACCCATTGTCAAAGGATCCCTTCCTTTTTGTTTATTTTAAATGATAACACTGCCCTCTAGGTCTAGGACAATGATCAGTAAACAATATTAACTTTCTAAAAGGGTGACAAATGAAGAATGAAAGGAACTTGATATTTGCATTCCAACGTTGTGTTCCGTTACAAATAAAACAGTTAATTCATGTTATGTACAAAGTACAGTACAGTACTATTTGCATGTCTCAAAAAAAGAACGAAAATCAACTAATGAATCAACCCCACGACCCTTTTCCATTAATATCCCATCTTTCAACCAACAAATCAGATCTCCAATTTGTTGTGCCAAATCTTCTAATCTGGTTTTCATGGCCGTTGTACCTTTCTTTCTATTGATTTCATCTCTTGTCCAACTTGATTAGGACTTTGATTAAGCGGCTTCTCAGTGTATGTACATGCCTCAAGTCGATAATATTTTTAGCAAATCTAAGTTTAGGATTGCAATTAGGATTTGATTAAGCCCAGGCTGAACAAATTTCTCTTGACAAAGCTACCAAGATGAAACAAACCAGCTGCCATGCCATAATTCGCTTCATCTAAGCTCTGTGTTGACACCTTTCTAAATAAAAGTGGGGACCTTTCTTCCTTTATAACCAAACAACTTTCACCGATCTTTTGTTGGACGGACTCAATGGACCTAGGATCAGCTGGTTGATCAGCCATGTCAGTTACATAAAACACGTTGCAAGCCATATCATCCTTGGTCGATACCTCTGCACGTGTGACAAGCAATCCATTTTCTCGGAATGTTCTTGTCACATCAGAGAGCAACCCTGAGCGGTCAAGAGTGCGTAGCTCTAGCCTTAGACCCTGTGCCATGTAACAATTTGTGTTAGGACTTAGGACTTAGGACTTGTGAGAAAGATTTTAAATTCTGCAAAAACTTCTTTTTTTCCAATCTCATACATATGGCCTTTTTTATGGAATTGATTTAGTACCTCAGATCCTCTTCTTTCAATTGCAGCTTGGACACATTTAACTACATGTTGTCTCTCAGCCTCAGAGCTAATGGGGCTTCCATCCATGTGCCTTATGTAAAACTCCTGTGGATAGAAAAAATGAAATAAATGTTAGACATAAATCCAACTAAATTTTATCATTTAACGTTAAATTTACTACATTTAACCAAAAACAAAGAAACGAAAGATTCAAATTACCTCATGGGCCTGGTCACCCACAGTATCAAGAGTCCCATGTGAAATAACATAATCCATGTCAGTCAAAGTGCAAACCACATCAAACAACAGCTTTCTGCGGTCCTGACATTGCACAGTCACAATTGAGTACCCTCGTTCAGCCCAGTCCTGCACTGACACAAGAGGCACATTGGTATCCAGGACAAGTGGCTCGCTCTTGTTAACACGGTCAAAATCAAAATCTTCAAACATCATTCGATGGAGGCGTCGGTCAGCATGCAAAGTGGAGCCAGCAAGAGATGGCATACCGATGATCGACACACGGCCATCATTCCGACCACCCAAACTGAGCAAGTGACTAAGGCGGCATTCAATCATGTCAATTCTCTTTGCATCTTCAATCGGGGAGCCTGATGACTCATCCTTGATGAAGACAACACAAGCAATGCGGCCTTTGTGAGTCCACACACGTGCATCAACAACATTACATTCAAAGTCTGCCAGCACAGCAAACACTTCGGAAAGGAGGCCTGGTCTGTCTGAGCCGGAGAGTTCAATAGCTGTTAGGCCTTCAAAGCTTTGTGACCTTGTTGGATTCCATGAACCCAAAGACTGCAGTTCAGAAAAGGGAAATAATTATGAAAAATTTATAGTTCATTAGTCCTACCGAAAATTATCAACTAACTGTACTTATTTAATCGTTAACTCTCTTTTTTCCCAAGGAAGGTAATTTCCAGTTCTTGCTGTTTTCTTTTCTTTTCTTTTCTTTTCTTTTTTGAAGTAGTAGGTGCTATTTCTTCTTTTTTTTAATGAACAGAAAATTTGAACTAAAAGCACAGAATTCGCCATTATTTAAGCTACATTTTACGGTTAATTTCAGAATAAGTGACATCAATGTCTGAAATGAGTTGTAGGTACCTGTTCAATGTAACTGAGCACACTGTCATCAGTGAGTTTGCAACCGTACTGGTCGGTGACATGGAACACATACATGAACCAGCGGCCATCAGAGGAGATGTACCTTTCTTAATTGAAAGGTTGAGGTCCATTAGAACCTGTACAGCCTCTAACAACACACCGTGCTTCCGTCCACTGTCGACTTGGACCACGGTTGCCGTGGGGCATGCCACATTGTCAATTACAACCCTGGATTAAGAGAGTTCGTTAGCATTGTTCCATCCTAAAGAGGAATTTGGGAGAGGTACAGAGAGTGATGATACCTCGGAGTGTTCATGCGAATGACAAGTTTCTCATACTCGTCTAAGCAAGCAGGCCACTCCATTGCTTTCTTTTGAAAAATCTCTGAAATGTTAGAATTGGAGTGAATGGAAAGAACGCTTCGCTTCTTGTTTCTTTTCTTCGTTTGAATCTCTTTCGATCTAAAGCACCAAGCACAAGAGACGGCTCTCGTTGGGGGGGAAAAGGAGAAGAGGGTTTGCTATTTAAAAGGGGAAGGCCGACCACTCGACCAGAACATGAGGCGGGTCCCGGAGGAAACATGAATCCGACAGCTCACGACGGGCCCACCATAAAAACCAGGTGGCTGCCACGTAGCGGGGTCCTGCTTCGCTAGTGGTTCGATTGATTGGTGGCTTTCAATGGCACCATTTTAGCTGTTATTTGATCCGTATTGTATTCGATAAGATGGATATAAATAAAATTTTATTTTCGTTAGATAATCGAATATGAATATGGGTAAAAAAAAATTCGTTAAATTATTAAATATAAATATGGATAAGTAGTTTTAGTTACTCGTTATTCATTGGATAAATTATATAAATATATATAGTTAAATATATATATATAATTATTTTATATTTTTAATAAATATGTATATAGTTAAATTATATAGAGTAAATATACCGTGAGTTTAACCTCACGGAGGCTTCTATGAGCTTAACTCAAAAAATATCATTCATCTCTAAATTTTAATTTATCATGCTCATTAAATTATTCATATGAAAATCTTGTGGGATGCAAAAATTTAAAACGTTTTGAGATTTTAAGTCACCATTTTTATTTTTAAAAATGATGTTCAAATATTAAATATTTTATTATTATTTTTAGAACTGATTTTCAAAAATTAAAAGCCATAATTAAAAAAACTCAAAACACTCTAAATTTTGCATCCAACAAATTTTTATATAAAAAAATTTAATGAACATGATAAATTAAAATTAAGAGATAATTTGATATACTTTTTGAGTTAATCTCATGGAAAGCCTCCATGAGTTTAAGCTCACGGTATCTTTAGTCAATTATATAAATATATATAGTAATTAATATATATTTTTATGACAATTAACATAAAAAATATATGAATTTTGTTATATCTAAAATATTCATTATTATTATACTTTATTAGTATATTTATTTAATGTTATTTATTTATCTAAATCATATAATTTGTTTATTGAATTATTTTTATTTTTATATATTATTTACCGTTATCCTATTGTTACCCAAACTTTTTAATGAATAAGGATAAGATATAAATTAAAAAAAATTAAATGGATATGAAATAAAATATTAATATTTTTTTTAATAGATATAAATATGAGAATACCTCCACTTTAGTACTCCACTGGTACCATAGTCTTACTCTACCTGGAATCTGTCTTTCTTTGCTTCCGGTTCAAGAGAAATGGCGCGGACAAGCACAACCCTTGCGTGACCTTTAAAAACTATATTTTCAGGTTTTAACCATATTTTTTTGGTGGATCCTCGGAAAAATAATTATTAGTTCTTATGCTTTCTCATTTTCAAACCATGCTAAGCTTATAAATTGTTATCTTGAAATTCATACTATTGGGCCCGTACATATTAATAATATAGATGATTGATAATAACAGATTAATAATATAAATGATTGATAGGTATCACCAAGACACAATGACATAAAAAAAGACAGAATCTTTATAAAAGTTTGGACTATTATTTTAAAATACTTTTTAATGAGACTCTAAATTATTTTGTATCCATGGAGATTGCATTTTCTTTATAAGAAAAAGTCAAAAACTTTGCAAAATTATTAAATTAACATAATTACTTTTCTAAGATAAGATTTTTTGTCGTTCAAACAGAAATTTTAGTATAATATTACATTCTGTCTCAAGAGTTGTAATTTCAATTTTTAATTAACATATAAACATAATGTGACCAGCTGATTGCATTTTATTACTCCATAAATAAGATATATAGAACAATGTAGTTAAGGAAGAATAAATTTAAATTATTCATATTAAAATATATACTGATAGATAGAAACTAAGTGGTACATTCTTTCTTTACATGTATACTGGAAATGCGAGGGTTATGAAAGGGTGTAAAATTAAATTCGATTTTATGAAAGGTTCTATGTGAAGCTGCCAGGTTGGTTTAGGTGCTGCTGGGTCCGGTTCAGGTGAGCAGACAACAAGGGTCCGGTTCAGGTGAGCAGACAACAAGGGTCCGGGTTTTGAGACTATTGTCACATACTGACATTATGGGCCCGGACAAGCTGGACCGTTGATTCTCCCGCGCTTTTTTTTCAGTTTCTCTTGCTTCAAGGATTCAATCTTATACTGCATTTATTAAACAAATTTATCATTAATCTGACATAGTGACATCCTTCTTTCTCCCTTTTTTTTTTGTGGACATTTCACATTTGTGACACAAACACAATGTCAACAGAAACGAACAAAAGCTTACCAAATGAAAAGTCTAGGAGCGGTCAAATATTTTGAAAGTAGTAAAGACATATTAAATTTCAAGTTATTTTAGTATAATTCGTCTCTAAATCTGTACTCACCCCTCCTCCTAAATTAGTTGCATAGTATATTTCCATAATTAATATAGTAATTACTAATTAGTACCGTTTATTCCACATAGATGCCTTCCAATGCCGCTTATCCTCTTTGTAATTGACACCTGATGTCTATAATGAATAATGATTGAAGCCTAGAATTGCAATTTAAATTCTACTTTCAAACCAGTGTGTCATTTACTTGAGTTTTAAATTATCATAAAATAATGAAGTTTTGTTTTCTTCAACTCTGAATATGATGTTCTGTTTTGGAAAAAGCTGGGTTTTAAACTATTTAGAATTCATGATTAGTTCAACGAAAAAAAATATATTTGTTGAAATCTGTTTTCTTACAAAAAAAAAATGTATGCTATGTCAAAGAATTAAATACTTCTCACCAGTCACCACCTCCCTATCTCACGCCACTATGTAGGCATTGGCTAATTTTAATTTGGCTCTCGCTGTATCAAAGATCAGTATCCAAACGAGATACCATGTTAATTTATAATTTGATTTTGTCAACTCCCGTTCAATTAGGGCTATCATGGGTAAGGTAGGATAGGAGATATTTTTATATATATATACTCATTAGATTTTTCATTATTTATATTCATTAAATTTTTTTTTATCTATACCTTACTCTTACCCATTAAAAATTTCGGGTAACGAACGGGTAATGATAGATAACGGGTAAAAATAAAAATAATTCAATGAAAAAAATTATATAATTTAGATAAATAAATAGTATTAAATAAATATAATAATAAAATATAATCATTTTAGATATATTTTAGATAAAAAAAATATATAATTTTTTTCATGTCAATTGTTATAAAAATATATACTAATTACTATATATATTTATATAATTTAATTATATATATTTATTAAAAATATAAAATAATTATATTTATATATATTTATATAATTTACCCAATGGATAACGGATAACGAAAACCTCTTACTCATATTCATACCCGATAAGTTAACAATTTTTTTTCTTATCTATATCTATATTCAATGAACTAACGAAAATAAAATATTATCTATATCTGTCTTATCAGATATGATTCAGGTCAGATAAACGGCCAAAATGATACAGCTCTACGTTAAATCCCTAAATATTCTGTAATTTTTTTTATTATTATGAGATGTTTATTGTCAAGGCACAGGTCTCCGAGGCATTAAAGGCAATTAATGCCAACGATCTGTCGCAAACCCTGAACAAAGATACCTCCAGTCCACCATCGTACCATACCGCAAACTAGAACCTCGCATTAAATGACAATCTGGTCATCTGCGGCGTAAAATGTAGCATATACACCAGTAACACCATCTGCTACCAGCCTACCAGTCTCTGGCTCTCTGCTCTTCCCTTGATCCCAACGATTCAACAAAGGATTGAGAACTTGTGTCAGATAATTTCTTCTGATCTGTCAATAGTCACAGAAGATCAGGAACGGCTATTAAATGAGGAGCACATGAGATGTCACGTGATCTGAGTCGGATCCAGAGAATACTCCGGTAGGTGGAGGCTTCATGCGCCTCCACCATTTCCCGTTGAACCATTCGTTATTAAATGTTCAAAAAATTACAAAATTTAATAAGGAAAAAAAGTCAAAAAACATCACATGATTTCATTAATAACTCTCTTAGCTAGATTATTCAATTCTCGCACGAACACCTATGTTCATTTGCCAGAATGAATATTTTTCATGTAACAACTTGGTTTTAAAAAAAAATTCAACTTACTTTTGATCGTACAATAAATACAACTTCTGTGAACTTATTTGAATCACGGTCCGCACAAGGCACATGAAGAATCATCTATGATATAATTTACTATGTACAACCCGCTATAGTGTTATATAGTAAAGTTAAATAATATTACTGTGTACTTAATATTATTGATTCTAATTAATTTTAAAAAATATATTGTTTTCCAATATTTCTCATATTAGTTTTTCAAATATATGTCTCTTCAAAAATTATAACACGTGAATTATATTCTTATAGATTAATAGATAAAGTACACAATGCCTATTTTGACAATCTGAACAATCAAACATTAAATTAATTATAAAAAAATTCAAACTATATTATTAATATTATAGATTGATAGCGTTTTAAATTTCAACAATTTGATTATTATTTGATCATCCGTCAAACACCATCAAAATTATGCAATTTCTAACTGATATATTTTAATGCTTCTTAATGAAATAATAAATAACAATTAACCTATATGAAATTTAAAATATTATTAATCTATATGTTTGAAAATGTATCCATATTTTTTTTATATATTTTTAAGGTTTTTTAGAATTTATTCAAGTTTCAATGCCAAGATTGTCAAAATAGTCATTATCAAGTGATCCTTTCCCTTCTAACAAAACTAGAAATTTACTATTTCAACACTTAGTTAATTGAAATACATTAAAATAAATTAAAATAAAATTTTAATACATAAGAATTTAATAGAAAAAAAAATTATAAAACATTTTGGCAACATCTATAAATACTTAAAAATAAAATGTTAATACGTACATGGTGATACATCATTCGATATTTACTATTTCAACAAATAATTGTAATCTTGAAATTAATAACTAAAAAGATAATGGAAATATTTGCCATTTTTTATATTTATCATTCTTATACTTATATATCTTTTTATATTTTTTTTTCAAGAGCTTCGTCCATTTGTCCATTTATTAAATACCTGGGTTGTTCCAGCCTCGAAAAAGTAATTATAAACTATATAAATAATAACATAAAAAAAATTAGTTCATTTGTCAAAATTAAATAATATTAACTATTATATAATTGTCCAATTGTGTAATGAAATATAAATAATAAAATTAATCTGCGGATTTCCGTATCACATTATAAAATCATAATTTGTTGTTATCAGTTTTTTTTGAATCAAAAAGTACGAGCTAGGATTTATTTAGAGACGCATAATAATAAAATATGAATTAATTGCCGCTTATTCATATGAAGTTGTAATGTTTTAGAGTTTAGACTTTAGACCCTTCGTTTAATTTTTGTGCGTGAGAGTTCTCAAAAAGTGGTTGGAAAAAATAATACATACTGAATGTTGTTAATGTGCTTATATATTTTTTTATTTTTAATTAATAGTTGAAATTTTCTTCAATTAGATGGAGTTTCAAATTATGTTTTATATTATTTGAAAGCAACAAAAAATCAAAACCTCTCTAAATCGTCTATTCAATTGGAATATCACGAATGCGAATAATTTGCAAATCTTATTACTACGACGTAGAAATATCTAAACCTTGCATCGTTCTTTGTAAAAGAAAAAACAAAGCGGCTCATGTCTTTACTCGGCGATCAGTTTTTAGTAATAATAAGTTTTATTAAATTAATATTATTAAAAATAAGAGTGAGAAACGTAAAATTTCAAATATACGAATGGCAGCGCGCTTGCTTCTTATTACGAATGGAGAGATGTAAAATTTCAAATATACGAATGGAGAGATGTAAAATTTCAAATATACGAATGGAGAGACGCTGCACGTTTTGTCAATGGCGTGTTTCATTATTTTTACGAAACGCGCCACTACCAGTAGCGCGTTTGCTTCTTATATATACAAAACGCGCAGCGTCTCTCCATCTCACTTGCGCGGGGTTTGGACGAAACGCGCCACTGTCAGTGGCGCGTTTCATAAAAATAATTAAACGTGTCACTGCCAATGGTGCGTTTTGTCCGCGCCACTGCCATTCGTATATTTGAAATTTTACGGTTCTCATTCTTATTTTTAATAATTATTATTAATAAAAAGTGCTCGGCGATTCAATGCATCATTATCTTCGAAACTCTCGACTCAGAAGGATTGCAAACTACACTAATGTTGTGTTACTTCCATGAGTATAATTGCGAAGGATCTTTTGGTATAAAATGTATATTCAAAGTCAATTCTGCACTTTTTGTTTGCTTTTGCTTTAGTTTAATTCCTCCTTTTTTGTATTGAATAACAAAAATTGTAATATTTGCTTCATCGTTTCAATCAGAAGGGACTTAATTATGATGAAACCTATAGTGACCGCAAGGCGCACGGTAGAAAATCAAAACTATCCCCAAAAGAATTACTACACAAAAAATAGCACAGCAATTCGTATTGGAAAAAAGTACAATGAAAATAATGTCAATGATTTGTTAATGTTCATTTACACCCTCATTTATATTATGATCTCATGTCTTATAATATATCAAGGCCAAATTTTTAATTATGATAAAATCGGTTGACATTGCTTGTCAACGATTTGTTATTCCCTCGCTCATCGCATGTATGGCTTTGTATATTTATTATTTCTCTCAAAAAAAAAGCACATATTTTCAATTATATCGTAGATCAGCTCGATCAGATGATAAGGTTTTCATAGCGGAAGCTTGTCTAATTTAGTCTGCACAATCGACTAAATATTTTTTGAACGCTATATTATAAATCATTAGATATATGTAGAGGTATGCAAACAGTTGGTTCGGTACAAATGGAAATACATATACGCATCCTGTATTTTATTTGGTTTGTGAAATTATGAATTGAATAAAAATTTCAACTGAATAAATCGAAATCTAATTAAACCTGAATTTTATTTAGTTAAACTAAAATTATATATTTTAAAGTGGAATGAAAAATATTAATAGTTATAAAAATTGATAGAAAAATAAATAGTTAAAAAAAATAAATAACTATATAAAACCTTTAAAAAGTAAATATATTTGAATTATTTTTTATATGCTCTTTATTTATATTAAGTAAAATAAATTTGCTTGGTCAATTTTGGTCTATTATGTTTATTCAGTTTATCTGATTTAGAAAAATATCTTACACGGATGTCTCTGTACACCACGTCAAAATCTCAAACTTTAAATTAAAAATAGTCGATCCAAACCGTTCAATTTATTCTCCATATAAAACCCTTGTAGAAAATTAAATTTTCTATTTTTTGAAATTTATTTACTATATTTTATAGAAAGAAAATCATCATTATTGGACGATCCAAAATACTCAAATTAAGCAACTTTCTCTTGGCCCAAAAAATGGCAAATAAATTTAAAAAAAATATATATATAATTTAATTTTCTACACGAGTTTGATATAGAGAATAAATTGAACGGTTCGGATCAATCATTTTTAACTTAAAATTTGAGATTTTGACGCGATATACATACGCATTTATGTAATGCATTGTATTTTAGACTTCCTATATATATGAAAAAAAAGAGTTAAAATATTTTGTGGTGTACAAAATTTACGATGTGGAAACTTAATCATGTATCATGAAATACATTGTTCAGGACTTTTCCGTTGTCATGTAAATTTTTTCTTTGCAGCTTGAGAAATAAGAAGACAAAAATTAGTCATCTGATAGTACACCCGTACCTCTATTTTTTTTTTCAAATAAGATTGCTTTGTAGTTTTCCAACAAATAGTAGAGATGTTATTTGAATCCATTCTGTTTTATTTTATTAAAAGAATCCTTTCATATATCAAAGAGAAGAAATCGGTGTATCAAAATCGATGGTGCATTGAGCTTATACTAAATTCTATTAATATAAATCTTGTAATTTTTTCTAATATAGTTGATAGTTGATAATTAAGAGGAGATATTTTATCCATCTTTGTTATAGCTATTGCAGCCGCCAAAGCAGCTATTGAATTAGCAATTGTTTCATCCATTCAGTGTAAATATGAATATCCTTGACTTTTGATATCTTCGGTGTCCATAAGGAAGATATAATCTTTAGCCGAAGGATATAAATATACTCATCAATACGAACTTCATTTTACACATTAAATGAGTTTTTTTAAATATAAATATACGTTAATAATTTTATCATGCAAATTATTTTATATTAAATTATATTATTTAATTTAAATATTACTAATATGTATAAAAACCCATTTAAGTTGAATTATAAAAGTACTACATAAAATGTTATAGCATAAAAACTCATCTAATAGATGCGTATAATAAAGCCATATCGTCATCAACAATTGATATCTGTGTATTTTTGTTTCAGCTGGGTTGTCACAGCATTGCCCACAATATTCATTTTAATCGGCAAATAACATAACTCATACTTTTTAAACTAATTTTTAGCATTTGAATTGACCAGAAGAAAACATAGGTCCAATTATTTTATTTAAATGCTTATTATAAACTGGTTGCTGCGCTAATTGGTTTGAAAAAATGGTTTGGGCTACAACTAGCGTCAAGTTTAGAATAATTCGGGTGTCAGATGCCGAATTCTCCATTTAAAGCCACCACATAGGAAAATTGGAAAGGACAAATAATATTCACTCGCGGCATCATTTTAAATATATGTACGTAACACTAATTTTATTATAAATTAATAATATATATTTTATTTAGATATAATTTATGTTTAAATCAATTATAAAGATTTTTAAAATTTTAAATGACATCAGTTTATTATTTAGTAAAATGATTTATAAAATATAATTTTTATTTGTCTAAATATAATAATTGTAAAAGACTAGTGCAATGCGGTGCTTGTTCATTTCAGGGACGAGTTCAGAACGAACAACACCATCCTTGAAAAGACTAGTGCAATTGAATAGAAATATTTATATAATTCCAAGTTGCGAGTAGGCATGCATGCCCAAAAAATAATGGATATACGGATATAAATATTTTGATTATTATAAAAATATTACAACATCAATAAAGAGATATAATATATATTCTTTATAATATATAAATAGAAAAATTGATTATTAGCTTTTTGACCGCGGCAACTTGATAAGATTGCCTAAAGATGCAAAAACACTACATGCCACTTGACAGCAGTATTTGCAATATAACAACCAACGAAGTTGATTACTGGGTACATGTAGGGCATCAATGACACTCTTTTGCTCATTTATTTAATTCATATCGTATTTGATAAAATAGATATAGCTAAATCTTTATTCCTTATTAAGCACGTAAATGTTCTAATTTTATAACGGTTTTTTTTTTTGAATTTTTAGAGCTAATATTAGTAATCGGATTAAGTTATTTGTCAAATAATATTACTATCTCTATTGTCATTTGTGTTGAAGTTATAATTTTTTCTTTAATTTTAATCGTTACACGAAATACAACATAATTTAGGAGTACAATTGCTCTACTTTATTTTTTTCTTAGATTGCTATCAATTATGAATTTAAACTTTCTTTAAATTATGAATGTCAATTTTCTTGTCAATTCTGTATTTATTTTAACATTAATTATATATTTATGATTGAAATTTATATTAATTACTAAATTATCTTCATTTTCATTTCCTTTCCTTTCACATGAAGATATGAACGTTGCTACGGTCAAGATACTAGTATTTTTTTATTAATTTATTTGATATGGATATGGATAAGATTTTTCTTGTTAAGTAAATGAATGAAGGTATGGATAAAAATTATATTCACACCCGTTCGCTCTATATGATAAATTAGTAAAAAATAAATTATATTATTTTTAATATAATTATCTCTTATAATAATTTTCCTCTATATTAGTTGCCTCAAATTTTATGAGTTAATTACTATGAATTATGAATTATTATTATTATTTTTCCCAATTTCACCATCTGATAAATTATTATATTTGAATAATATTTAATATATTACTTCTTAAAATAATATAGTGGGACAATGTAAGATTTTATTTTAGATAAGATATTTTTTTATTTTTTAGTTAAATTTTTTGACAAGAGATTTTTATATATTTTTTTAATTTCTTTGTTTTGAAATGATTCAAATTGGAATTGATTGTATAATTATATTTTGAATTCATACTAATAATATATATATATTTGCATGAAAAGAATGAGTTCAGATACTTCTTTTGTAAATGATGGTAAAATTAATTAATATATTAATATAATTCGTTCTCATCCGTTACCGTTTCGTTATTCATTTATTTAATAGGTAAGGATAAAATATGGATAAGTTTAATTTTAATGGATAACAATAGAGTATGTATAAGAGTACATTTTAAATGGATATGATAATAAAAATATTATCTTTGTTTATTATAATAGAAAATAAAATATTTAGAAAAATAAAAATACAATATTTAAATATGTTTTCCTTGGACTTGCTAACTATGTTTCCACTTGATATTCAGAAGAAAAAAACTGGGGGAGAGGGGGTGAGTTGAAACCCCACACCTCGACACAAGCATGAAAGATAGACGTCTTGTCATGCTATTTTTGTTTGTCCATCAAATATCTTTAAATTAGAATGGTGGTAAAGCGAATAATATTTTGATGGTAATGAATTAATAAATAATAATGAAATTATATGAAATTTGAATCACCATCAATCTATAAGTAGAACAATAAAAAAATATATTTATAACTTTTTTATTTATTTTTAAAATATATTTTATATTTATTTAAAAATTCATTATCAAGATAACCATTTTCAAGTATCCCTTCCCCTATTTACTACGGGTCCTTTTGGCAAATCAAGGAATAACTTTGGAAGAGTGGTAATTTTGGAAGAGTGATAGAATAGTATTTTTTTTTTGGAAGAGTGGTATTCTTGACTATTCAGAAGAGCTAAAATATCGTTTGGCAGTTGTAATTCAGAATAGTTAAAAAATGAATAATTATGATACTAATAATGATGATGATAATAATAATAATAGTAAAATAATAATCATAATAGTAAGATAATAATAATAATAAAGTAATAAAAATTAATCATAATAAATAATAATATTATAATAGTAATATAATAAAAATATAAACATAATCATAATATAGTAATATAATAATAATAAAATATAATTACAATCATAATTATAATAATATAATAATAATAAAGTAATCATAATTTTAATAATATAATCATAATATAATAATCATAATCATGATAATAATAATTATAGTCATAATCATAATAATATAATCATAATCATAATCATAATAATATAATAATAAAAATATAATCATAATCATAAAAATAATTATAAATAATATAATAATAAATTAATCATAACTATAATCAACATATAATAATATAATACAACATAATAAAATAATAATAAAGTAATAAAAAATAATCATAATAAATAATAATATTATAATAGTAATATAATAAAAATATAAACATAATCATAATATAGTAATATAATAATAAAAAATTATAATTACAATCATAATTATAATAATATAATAATAATAAGTAATCATAATTTTAATAATATAATCATAATATAATAATCATAATCATAATCATGATAATAATAATTATAGTCATAATCATAATAATATAACCATAATCATAATCATAATAATATAATTATAAAAATATAATCATAATCATAAAAATAATTATAATTATAATAATATAATAATAAATTAATCATCACTATAATCAACATATAATAATATAATAAAATAATAATAAGTAATAATAATCTTAATCATAATCATCATAATATAATAATATAATAATAAATAATCTTGATCATAATAATATAATAATAAAATAATTATATTTATATTCATAATATAATAATATAATATTAAAATTATATTTATAATAATAATAAATAATATAATAATACTAATGGTAACGATAATATAATAACAATAATGATAATAATAATTTAATAATAATAATATAATGATAATAATAATAATAAATAATAATCATAATATTAATATAATAATAAATTATAATCATAAATATAATATAATAATATAATAATACTAAATCTTAATCATTATCATAATATAATAATATAATATAATATAATCAAACAATAATTGCTATTCCGACGAGAGCTAATCCGGTATTCCACCAATAAGTTGGTATACCGGATTAAGACTATTCCGCACTCTTCTACTTAGTCTAAAATTCGTTTGGCAATTAATTCGTCGGAATAGCTATTCTATTCCAACTTTTTGCTATTCCATGCCAAACACTCCCTACATGAGTTCCGGTCAAAAGAATTCCAATTAAAGCACCGCACAACACAGGTGAAGCAAGTGATCGGAACTCAGAAGCCAGTCCCCGGGAAGCAGCTGGCGTGTTTTCATGCGTCAAAGGCATGTTCGAATTAATGTATTGCGAGGCAGCATTCAAACATCAATCTCGGTCGGTGGTTGGATCGAGAATTGGAGACGCGAAAGAGAGACAGAGAGACACTCACAGTCTCACACACACAGAAAAAAGCAAAAAGGGGAGAGGCAGGTCGGGCTTTACTCCCAATTAGAGTTTAGAAAAAATCCGTCCGGTCTAATCCGTTTCGGATCGATTCATACTTGCGGATCGGATCGGATCTAAATCTGTGTATGATCCGTCTCTTTTTATAATCGGGTCCAACGATGATCCGGTTCGATCTTTATCTAAAATCGGCCCGTGCGGATCTGTGGACCGGATCAGACCGTGACCTGTACAGAATTTTATAATTTTTTTTTTAAATTTTAAAATTTTATTATTATTCATTTTTTAAACAATTAAAAATAAAAAATGAATTAATTAAAAATTATTATTTAAAAAATTATGATAAATTTATTTTCCAAATTTTATAATTTTCTAAAAAAATTTAAAACTTTTTGTGGTTTTCTGAATTTGTAAAAACAAAAACAACGAACTTGACCGTGCCCGACCTGTGGGGGTCCGGCCCCCGAGGGCCAACGATGAAATGAATTATTTTTTATCGAATTTGACCCGTCTAGATCCGTTTCATATGGACCGTAGATATACCGACCCGGACCGTGTCCGGACCAGACCGACTGTTTGCATAACACTACTCGCATCGCATGTATGGAAATGTAATGGGACAGGCAGGTTGGCAGTTGTCAAGCCCCTTCAATTTTATTTAGTACGAGAAATGCAATTCCAAGTTTCCAATTTCCAGGCCTGGTGGACGGTACTTCATTTGTCAGGGCAAATACACCACACCAGCTGTCTGAAAAATGAGATGAGATGTCACGTGATTAAAGCATCGGATATTTGTTCCCAACTTTTTCTGATTGCGACACCTCTCCTTCTCGTCGTTCTCTTTTTTCTCCCTGTTCGAAATTCGAATAACTTCAAACGGAGCGCTACGAGGCATTGTGAAATATAGAAAGAAACCTTGGTGATACAGCTATTCATAACAGTTTTATTATGCAATTTATTTTTTAAATATATTTTTATTAATCAAGTTAAACTAATTATAACTTTTATTAACAGTGCTTAAGTTACTAATAAAAATATCATAAACAAATAGTTGGATAATAAAACTGTTAACATAAATATTAGTCCGTTTAATAAAAATAATAAAATCAGCATCAACATCGCTAATATATTTATAATATTTTTCATCTATAAATATAAAAATGTTTTTATGGATATACTATTGCTCACAGTATTGTTCATATCGAACCGTTACATATTATTCCGAAGCATTTCACAGCAGGTGAATGTGAGCATCTGATAATTATTGGAAATGTTTCAGTCAATCCTATAGTGTGGCACTGTCGACCTCCAAAAAGAACAAGTTTTGGCGCGCTTGTTATAAAAGTTTGGCGCCAAAATGTCAAGTGGGGACGCCGATTCAAGGGATCTTAGGAGCCGCTGCAAAACAATGCATTGTATTTGACAATTTGTAACCCATATATATCAGTCTTGCGTAGACCGCACGTCCTCTCGAGAGATTTTCTCTGGAGAATTTGTGATTTTTTTGCTGTGAACGTCCGATCGCTCATAATAGTTCTGATTTAATAATATAAAAGTTTTACATCAAAATTCATGTTTATTATTAAATTATAACCGTTGATAAATGATCAGACGATTCACAACAAAAGAACCACAGAGACTCTAGAGAAATTCTCTCCAAAGGATGTGCCTCGTCTTGCGTAGGGGTGTCAATTATTGACCCGACCTGACATGATCCGAAAATAAATGAGTCGGGTATGGATTTATTTTTTTTATTCGAATCGGGTCGGGTCAGATTCAGGTCAACCCACCCGATTAATTATGTTTTTTAAAGTAATTTTGTGATTTATTACTAATTAAAGCTTAAATATACACTAATTAAGATTAATTATAAAATAATTAATATTTTATTATTTAAAATTATATAAAAATAATTAATAAATATTTAATTATTTTACACGGGTCGGGTCGGGTATGGGGCAAGATTTTTTGACCCGAATTTAATCGAGTCGGGTCAATAAAAATAATAAAATAATGTAATCCGACCCGAACCCGACCCGAGCCGACCCATTGACACCCCTAGTCTTGCGCATTTTTAGTTTTTTTTAATAACTGCTACTTGGTTCTACAACTGTAAATGAGCGAGCCGAGCTGTGTCAAGTTCGTGCTCGGCTCATTAATTTAATGAGTCAAGTCGACATGGTTCATTATTTATTTTTGAGTCAAAAAATTTGACTTGATGTTGGCTCGTTAAACCTCAATAAAAATTATTTATTAATTAATAATATTTTTTATAATATTTTATATAAACATTTATATAAAGATTAATAAAATAAATAATGATAATATATTTCGTATAAGTATGATATAATAATTTAAATACATATTATACTGTAAATTATTTATTATACTAAAAATTCATAATAAAAATAATAATTATTAATAGTTTAATAAGCCAAATGAGTCTAACGAACAAAGCTAATCAAAACTCAAACTCAACTCATTAATTTAACGAACTTAACGAACCAATTCGTTAAAGACTTAGTCCACTAACAAATAAGTTAATAATAAATTATTCCCGAACGTGCCACGAATTTTTCCAACCCGGCCCAGATTTTCAACGAGTAATTACGTGAAAGACAAAATAGGCCGAATTTTTGTTATTTTAAGTTCCGGATCAGATTTTTTGATTGGATTTTTTAAAATCCAAATTAGGCGCTGGCGTTCAAAAATAAAGTTTATGGAAATTCCAATTTGGTCCTTGAATTAAAAAAAATAATCCTTAAATTTTAATTTGCATCCAGTGACTCATTAAAAATTTTAAGAAACATCCAAATAGTCCTTTAATTTTTTTTGAAAAAAATAAATTGATCCTTAAACTTAAATTACATCAAAATGATCCTTAATTTTTTTTTATTAAAAATGATTTGGTCTCTAATTTGTCCCGTACGTTACTAAATACTTTTTCATATTTTTCTCAATAAAATATTTTTATGTTTATTTTATTTAGACTTAGGAAAAAATAAATGAAGACAACCTCGAATAAAAGTTTCAAAGTACTAATTTAATTTTTATTTTTTAAAGTTCAGGACTAAAGTAGTTTTTTGTTTAAAGTCCAATAATTTATTTAATCTAGTTTAAGTTAAAGAACTAATTTGGTGTCTCCGAAGAAGTTTAAGGATCAATATGGTGTTTTAAAAAAAGTTGAAAAATTAACTAAATACAAATAAAAGTTTAAATATCGACTTTATTTTTGTTAAGAAAGTTCATCAATCAAAAGTTGAATTCTCGCTGAAATTTACGAAATGAAGAAGACTAGAGTTCGCCAGATATTGAGAACTACTTAGTACAAATTATACTGTCAAATTTGAAATATTATACTAGCCCCTCCAAACTTAATCTGTAATGTTTTCATTATCATAATATTATAAATTCTCATTCTTGCCATCTAGATTTGATTTATATATTCCTAATTTTTTTCTACATTTAAAAATTTCTATAAATTAATATATAGTTCCTTGTCATCAAAATAAATAGTTGTCAATGTATCCCACTTTTTTTTCTTTTTACTGTTAATCTTCATACTATTGTAAATAATGCATTGTAGATACATTTTCAAGAAGCAAGAAGCAGCGTTTACATCACGAAAGAAATAAAGCGAAGTTTCGTACTATAAACATCAAAGCATTTCATCATTCGGTAAATAATTTAAGGAACATTCTCATGCTTTTGGAGCTAACACCCCTTTCTAGAGTGTTAAAATAACCCGTCCGACCCATGGCCGCGACCCGTCTCGACCTGATCTGTATTCAAATCCGTCAGACCCGTTATCCATTAGAACCGGTGGGTCTAGTATAGACGCGGACAAAAAAGTTTGAAAAAAATCTGTGCTAGACCCGTCTCGACCCGACCCGTCCAACCCGTGATAATCCATGCCCGACCCGCCCCGACACGACCCAGGAAACCCGAGAATCCAACCCGTCCGACCCGATCCACTTTACCCGTTAAACTCGACCCACTTTACCCGTTAAACCCGCTGAAATTCAATTTTTTTTTTAAATCATAATTCAAAATTTTTTCTATAAATACCACCCCATTTCTTCTCATATCCTCACACAAACAACTTCACTTTATCTCTTTTCTCAATTCTACGAACCAAACTCTCTCTCGTTAATTCGTTAATCGTTCGATATTAACAATTCTCTAAATATATTATTATAGTAATTTTTTTATATTATCCAGAAAAAAAATCAAAAATATATATTAGTATTATTTAGTTATTATTGTCAATTTAGCATTCGTTATATTATCTGTCATTAATTCGTTTTAAAGTTTCGGTCTTTCGATAATCTTTCGATTCTAATAAAAAAAGGATTAGTTATTAGTATATATTATATGTTATAATTAGTATTTTATAATTAGTTCATATTTTTTTAATAATTAATTTTTTAAATATATATTTGCATTCTTTTTTGCCATTCGTTTCTTTTGATTAGTTTTTATTAGATTCTTTATTTTTTTATAATTAGTTGCATTTTTAATTTATAATAATTAGTTATTTTTTATAGAATATTCTTTAATAATTATTTTTTTACATAAATATTTACATTCTTTAATTTTGTTATATTCTTTATTTTTTGTTACATTCTTTATTTCATTAGTTATATTTTTAATTTACAATAATTAATTCTTTTTTATATTTATAATGTCCATTATAGTTTTTTAATATTTGTTTTATCAATATCAAATGACATCTCCCAATCCCTCTCATGCAGAAGAAATGACACATCGATTGAGCGTTAAAATTTTTGGTGAAGAAATGCCACGTTCTAACCCTCCGAACCCATACTGTTACAAAATCCTAACCACCCGCATCCTTATTATCAACAAATTACATCACAACAATATTATCCGTCACAACCGCATATTGATCCTAATTATAACCCGCAAATCACTTTCTTTAGTGCCGGACAAGGTTCAACTTCATTTACGTCAAGTTCCCAATATCCGTCAAGTTGTAATCAATATCCGCCAAGTTTCCAATATCTCTTAAGTTCCCAATATAATACCGATACAACAATTAGTGGTGGACTTCAATCGCTACATCCAATGAGTATGGGATGTTCCACACCAACACCCGACTCAAGCGTCCCGGAATCTCCGGTCGAATCCGAAGCTGACAAGAGAAGGAAGAGAGCTCTCCAACTTATGATGCACCTTGGTGGCGCTATTACGAATAAACTTTAGGTCCCGACAGTGTTCAAATCAATGCACAATGTAAGGTAAGTAATTGTAAAACTTCGTACAATTATGTAATTAAAATGGTTTAAGTCAATTTAAAAAATATGCCGATAAACACATAGCAAAAAATAAAGAACCCAAGAAAGACCCGATATCCGTATGATACAAAGTTGTTTGAACTCGGACGGTACTAGAACCCTTGTCAAATATGATGAAAAAAGAATGTTAAATGAGTTTGCTCGATACATAGCGAAAAAAGAACAACCAATAAGTATGACATATTGTATCGATTTTGCCCGATTGGTAATTAAAGGTTGTGGTCAACCATTATACAAAAAGTTCCATCATAATAAAATAGTATATGAATTAAAAAAATAATATGTTGAACGAAAAAGTGAATTATTGGCCATATTTACTGTTGTAACAAATAAAATATCAATTACATCCGATATATGGACTGTCGGTAAACATAGTCTTAGTTATAGTTGTGTTACCGCACATTATATTGATCATGATTAGATTTTTCAAAAAAAATATTCAGTTAAGTTTTCGAACCATGAATTATTCGCACATCGCACAAATTATTTATCAAGCCATTATAAATGTATTGCATGAGTATAATTTGAAAAGAGATCTAGAGAACAAAATATTTTCAATTTATTTTGATAATGCAAGCAACAATATTAAATCTATTGATTATTTTATACGTGCACTAAACCCAATTATGGATGGTAGAATGTTTCATCAAAAATATGCATGTCATATTCTTAGTTTAACTATTAAGGCGGGTTGGAAGACAACTTCCGTAAATAATTTAATTTGCAAATTTAAAGATGGTCTTCATCATATTTATTCTAACAATATTAGAAAATAATATTTTCATGCCTTGTGTGAACGATTAAATTTGAGCAAGTTAAGAGTATCGTGAGACATAAATACACGTTGGAATTCAACATATAGAATGCTACACCGTGTCCTTCCATACAAACATATCGGGGAGGAACAATGTGTGACATCCTCATTGGAAAAAATATTCAACCTATACAACATCCAACTTCATGCGAACCAAACGAATCAACCATCTTCTTCGAATCCTCATAATATTAAGTACTAAAATCTAACATATTTATAATATTCGAACTTGTTATATTATTATAATATTGTTAGACTAAAATTTTTATTTTTTAAAATATGTTAGGAGCAATAGTCGGTCTGCATTTTTGCGAGACTTGGAGGAAGATGACGACTCACAAGTGTAAACAAATATGAATGAATTATTTAGCTATTGTTTAGGAAGAATGAAATTGACGGTATTAACATTCTCGATTATTAAAAGAGGAATGAAACTGTATATTCAACTCTCGTCATGATGACACATGATATATTTACCGTGTCCGTGTCAACTGTCCCTTTTGAATCTTATTTTAGTTCAGCAATCAGAATACTAACAGATAAATGCAGCATATTGAGTGTAAAGACATTCGAACGACTCGTGTGCTTGAAAGATTGGTTTGATGCAGAACAACGTAATCAACATGCACCCGTAGAACAATCATCCGGTGAATTTATGACAGAAGCGAATGGAGACTCAGATGGTATGCTAGAAAATGAGCTATGGTATATGAACTCAAATTTTTAGATGATTTTTTAAACACTTATATTCTTTATTTTTTTTCCCATTTTTAATATTTTTCTAGCATTTACAATCCTTATTTGATTTATTTTTTCAAGAAATTTACCAACCAAAAAAAAAGTTAAAAATCCGTCTATGTATTACATAGCCGATTTCAAGCCCGAAATTAAAGTGGAGGTAACTTTAAGTTACATCATTTTATTTGAATTTTTTAAGATTTTATTTAAATTTTTACTTAAGTTATATAATTTTAAATTATTTTTGGTTTTTTATAATTTTCTAGAATTTATTTGATTTTTTTATTATTTTTGAACTTTGAAAAAAAATAAAATTATTTTTTATATCATTTAAAAATTTATTTCAATTTATTTTAAGTCATATCATTTAAAAAAATAAAATAAATTTTTAATATCATTTAAAATTTTATTTCAATTTATTTTAGGTCATATCATTTAAGATTTTATTTTATTTTTAAATAATTATTTTTGGTTTTTATAATTTTTTATAATTTATTTGAATTTTTTTGAACTTCGAAAAAAATGAAAATAAAATAAAATAATTTTTTATATCATTTAAAATTTTATTTTAATTTATTTTAAGTCAAATTAAGATTTTATTTAATTTTAAAATAATTATTTTTGGTTTTTTACATTTTTTTAGAATTTCTTTGAATGTTTTGATTATTTTTGAACTTTGAAAAAAATGACAAAAAAAATAAAATAATTTTTTTGGTCAAGGTTATAAGTATTTATATATTTTAAATATTTTTAATAATTATTTTTGAATTTTTTGGAATTTTAGAAAAAAAAATTATACCGCCGACCAGTCCCGACCTGCCCTGTCATTGAACCCGACCCGCCGACCCGTCCAAACTGACGTGTTGCGGCCAAACCACCCAAAGTGGACTGGTGATAATCTGCCCCGCCGTAACCTCTGACCTATCCCGTCAAAATCGCCGACCCGCTATATCCCGTCACATCTCGACCCAACTTGTCCTGATTTTATAACACTACTCCTTTCTCTGCTAGTACAGTACTAAATACAGTAACATACGAAGCTGCCTTGAATTGATGTGTTATGGTTATGGACCTATGGTACCAGTACCAGTGAAAAGCCAACATCTCATATGCTGGAATAAATGCCTTTGAAAAGTCCCTGCCTTACATATGACTGCCATTAATGTCACGACAGTACGAGCATCTGTCTTTGCTCTTTATGATCAGTGGTCTAGATATGGGGATTTGGGAGGATTTAATATCATCAACATAACAGGGTTTAGATTTTTTTTTTTAAGAATTATACGGAGAGAATGAGAATGAGAATGGAATAAAGTTGCAGCAGATGACAGCTAAAGTGCGTTTGGATCATCAACGGACTAATTTAAGAATGTTGCTATTTGATTTAGCAAGTGACGCCAATAGAAGGAATGCTAAAATCGAGCAAATATTGTTTCAATTGTATAAAACAAAATGTTTTGAATTCGAAAAGATATTAAATTCATATTTTGAAACCAAATAATGCAATCGAATTAATGTTATTCTCCGATCTCCGTGCATCCAAACATGACTCAGAAAAGCTGGAACAGAGTCTTGATGAGTCGCTGAGGGAACACTTTAGCCTCTTTGTCTCTCTCACCACTAGAAAGTAGAAACAAGTTTATCTGCAAGAGAAACCTGTCTACTAAAAGAGAAAGCCAACATTTGTTCAGACAAAGCTTGCCGCTTCAGCAACCAAAAGATGTTTCAAACTAAATTCGGGGATTTTAAGAAACCAAACCATGATGAGGGGCTGCATATCATTAGGCCATTTTATTTGATGCAAAGAGTGAGTCCATTTTACAAGGGGAACATGCAAGTTACATAGCAACTAGGCCTAGTTGTCAAGAGATATGGTACGGATCAGAAGGTGTTTTCATTATCATACGCATATAAAATTATTTTTATTCATATTCTTTCTTTATTCATTAAAATTAAACTTATTCATATCTTATTTTTATCCATTAAAATAAACGTTTAACGAAACGATAACGGATGCTAATGAATACTACTAATATATTACTTAGTATATCATCATTTATATAAAAAAATATATAAAGTTATAGACTCATTTCTTTCATACGAATATATCTTTATTTTGTTAGTATAAAATCAAAATATAACTATACAATCAATTCTAACTAGAGTCATTTTAAAATAAATAAATTAAAAAATATAAACATCTTTAATGAGAAAAAATATATAAAAAAATAATATTTTATCTAAAATAAAATCTTATATTATCTCATTCAATCATTTTAATAAGCACTGTACTAAATATTATTCAAATATTATAATTTATAACATGGTTAAATTCAAAAAAGATAATAATTATAATTCATAATAATTAAGGCACAAAATTCGGAGCAACTAACATAGAAAAAGTTATTACACAAGATAATCCTTTGACATAATTTAAGTTATTTTTTTTAATAATTTATCCTATAGAACAAACAAATACGAAATAATCTTTACGCATACTCTTACTAATCTACTTAGTGAAAAAAAATTATTACCTTTATCTATATTAAATAAATAATTTTTTTATCCATATCCATTTTATTGAATATGATACAAATCAAATAAATAAATAAAAGTATATCATTACATCCCTTACAGCAACAGACCCCGGAGAAACGCTAAAAAAAAAGAAAATAAAAGAAAAGAACGGAGATAAGGTAGGAGCAACTATGGGCCACACAAGTACACAACTATTACTGTTTTTACCAGTTGAATGTTGGTTCACTCAGTCAAGAGAATAAATGGAGGCCCGGATTCCACAATACTGATGCCCATGAATTTTCAATTGGTATCCAATTGCACAGTACTTGGGATTGGGGGCGTCATATGAAGTCATATCCATCCGATATTCTCATGTATCAAAATTCGTGCATGACAATCAAAATCAGACCTGTAATTAATTATATTTTTAATAATAAATTTTATTAAATAATAATTTTAATATCAAAAATGACATTATATTTCAGTTTATATTCAATTATTATATAAACTTCTGCTAAAGTTTTGTCTATCAGTAGGAGACGTCACTTTCACGTCACTTTCACTGATATTACTAATTTTTTTTTTAAAAATAACTAAAGAATTAAAAAAAGAGGAAGGACGTCACTAAAAGTGATATCTTTGCATAAAGCGTCAGTTCCAGTGATGCATTTGTAAAGCGTCACTGCCACTGTACAATGTACATTGTCATTCTTAGTATTATAATTAATTATATTATTATTTAAAAATTATGATCAAGTGCGCGTGTTGTGTAAGCATAGCAACCGTGGTGCATTGTAGGCGATATATATCAATAAATATTTCAACAAAAAAAATACTTACGTGGTCTCTGTTTACCAACAATTAGAAAATGCATCAAAGAAAACATGGTGTATAGTTTGGAGAAGAATAAAATTTTACTGTTTGATAGAAGATATTGTGTGATGCGTAATATAAGAAATATTTAGTAATTAAGATTAGTTAGTTCGATAATTAATCTATCAATAAATCCATAACCATTATAATCAAAATACCATAAAATAATAAAAATCAGTACATTTTTGTAATCACTCTCTCTTTCTCTATCTTCTCTAATCCTTTTACCAACACTTCTGAAGACATAGGACTTAAGATTTCAAAAAGTTTCTATTAAACATTCCTAATTTTTGGATAAAACTTTATTGACAATGCATTAGTTAACAATTTTAGCATAATTTATAAATCCTAATTGTTGATATATTTTAATTATCTTGATCTGATGATTCATGTAAAGTTTTTTTCTCTACTCATTTAAACAAAATGAATATATTATGTCTAAGGTATAATTTAATTCCAAAAATGATTCAATTTTGTTGTGTTATTCTGTAGAAATCTTTACATATTTTAGTTGTATAACTTATTACTGTTATACACGTATATGTTGTTTAATATAGAATTTTTATTGAAAATATTTTTAAAATTTATATTTCAAATTATTTATCTAATAACTATTTTTCAAAGCAAAAACCGAGACACAACCTTTATCTCTATATCTCTCTACTCTAAGTGCAACGATCAACATTTATTGATAAATTCTCGATTTAAAATCATCCCTTTGATGAGCTATCAAGACTCAGAGTAGTTATAATTAAATGGCCTCTGTGTTGAAATCCTCATTTAGTTTGTTTCACATTCGTCACACATTGGCTACAAAAATATGTGTCATTCAAAAATATCTCACCGATCCCTCTCTCTATCTCTCTCTGTTTGAGAAACATATTACGCAAATCCATCACAGAATTCCTCTTCTGCCATTGATTCAAGGAAAAATTACATAATTATCACCCCAAAATTTGAGATTTTGAAAAGTGCCATTATAATGTTAATTTGATTATTTGTTTGCCACTCTAATAAGATTATTAAAATATATTAATGCAAAATTAATTTCCTTTTCCGATTTGTAGCCTATCCGATATATCCTCAGTACAGATTCCTCTATTTTCCATCTCTAATCTTTTCAGCAGGTTCTTTGAATCAGCCACATCCATCTCCGATAATTTCTTTCAGATACCAATAGCACCATCTGAAATCATCAATTTCTTACACTTATTGCTAGAGGGAAGCATCAGCAAACAAGCAATTGCATACTTTTTCTTAGAGGTGACAGAACCCGACCCGACTTGAGAAACCCGCCCAGATCCGAACCTGATTCGACCCGATTTTTTAAGAAAGTCAAACTGATCCGACCTGATCCGAACCCGACCCAACCCGACCCGAGATCAAATGACCTTCAATTCAATCGAAATCTATCAATGATCTGAAAAAACACAACATATAAATTGACCCGACCCGACCCGATTTCTTCTAGAAGATCAAACTGACCCGACCCGCCCGACCCGAACCCGAACCCGACCCGACCCGCCCGATTGCCACCTCTACTTTTTCTTGACAGTGTTCAATGGGCTTGGATCCAGAAAAATGATCACCAAAAGAGTCTTGATTCGGATCTCCCGATTCAACATCTCCAAAAATACCAGCAAAGAATTCATACCCAGCTTGAGCGAACTGTTGCATGCTATGAGGACATTTGAATCTGACCAAAAAGAATTCCATTGAACTTGCTTTACACTTGTTCCCTTAGACCCACCTCCGGACAATTCTGTACATAGATCTTCACCTTTCTTCTATCGGCCAAAATGTAAATATGTTCATAATAATTCATAATAGTATATATATATATAGAGTGGAGATACCGTGAGCTTAAACTCACGGAGGCCTTCCGCGAGCTTAACTCAAAAAACATATCAAATCATTTTGAAATTTTAATTTATCATTCTCATTAAATTCTTTATATGAAAATCTCATGGGATGCAAAAATTTGGATCGTTTTGAGCTTTTTAAGTTGTGGTTTTTAATTTTTAAAAATCAGCTCTAAAAATAATAATAATATATTTAATACTTGAACATCATTTTAAAAAATTAAAAACGGTGACTTAAAAAGCTTAAAACACTCCAAATTTTTACATCCCACAAGATTTTTATATAAAGAATTTAATGAGAATGAGAAATTAAAATTTCGAGATGATTTAATATGTTTTTTAAGTTAAGCTCATGGAAGGCCTCCTTGAGCTTAAGCTCACGGTATCTCCACTCTATATATATATACTATTATTAACATATATATATACACACACTAATGTGAAAATATTTGCATTTTAGCCGATATAAAAACACATCACAAAAAGCCTCTAAAGTTTCAATTTATATTTTTTTTATTAAATTCTTCATATAAAAACCTTGTGAGATATAAAAATTTAAGGTATTTCGAGTCTTCTAAGTCAGCCGTTTTAAAATATTAAATTTTATTATTATTTTTAGAGCTGATTAAAAAATTCAAAATAACTTAGAAGACTCGAAACACCTAAAATTTTTGTATCGCATAAGATTATCATATGGAAAATTTAATGAAAATCATATGTCGAAAATTTGAAGACATTGAAGTATATTTTTTGATGCGTTTTCATATCATCCAAAATATAAATATTTTCACAATAGTCTCTCTCTCTCTCTCTCTCTATATATATATATATATAGAGAGAGAGAGAGAGAGTTGGGTTATAATGCTATGCATAACACAGATCGTTCCCGTGCTATAAATAGTTTCTTCGTTCTCAAAGTCTAAATGATCGATTTGAGCTGCTCAAAATGATCTAAATATGAAAAACTAGTTGGGAATCAAATTTTATATTTTTTAAGACTTTAATATTTTTTAAGATAGTTTAAAATCACCTCTTTTGAGCAGTGCATAATAATTAAATCAAGTGATTTTTAAACAATCTTAAAAATAGAAAAAAAAATTAGAATATGATCCCCAATTATATTTCTATATGTAAATCATTTTGAACGATTATGATCGATCATTTGAACTCTGAGAACGAAGAAACAATACATAGCACGAGAATAATTTGTGCTATGCATAACACCATAGCCCAACTATATGTATATACATATATACATATATACATAGAGCTTGGCTATGGTGATTCCATAAGCACTTCGCCCAAGTGCTTATGGCTCGAATTTTAAAGTATCGCACCCAAAATTTTAATTTAAATAGTTCAAAAAAATTTTCATATCATAATCCTGTAAATTATCAATTTTTAACACATTTGGAGTTATTACTATGCTTAATGATTTTTAAAAGATAGCAAAATTTGACCTACAAAAATTAGTATTTTTAATTATTTTTAGAGCCATCTTTTAAAAATTATTAAGTATAGTAAACTAACTTTAAATTTGATGAAAATTGATAATCTAACAAGATTATGATATGAAGAATCTTTTGAGATATTTAAATTAAAATTTCAAGCATGAGATTTTGAAATTTGAGCCGTAAGCATTTCGGCTCAAAATTCTTATGAAATCACCGTAGCTAGTCCCTATATTCATACATACATATATATGGATACATATATGGAAATTGATCACTTGACAACGATTATCTTGACAATGAATTTTCAAATAAATACGAAAGAAAATCTTAAAAATAGAAAAAAAACCTTATGTATATATGATCTTATGTTTATAGATTGATGGTGATTCAAATTTCATGCAATTTCATTATCATTTAATAGTCCATCAAAGACCGTCAAATTATAACCACTATAAATTATATAAAATTTTGATGGTCCTTGATGGAGTATCAAATGATAATGAGATTTGAATCACCATCAATCTATAAGTAAAAAAAAAAATATATCTATAAGTTTTTATTTTATTTTTATGATTTTTCGTATTTATTTAAAAATTTATTATCAAAATTGTCAAAATAACCCATTGTCAAGTGATTACCACCTTATATATATATGATGTTTGAAGTTATGCAATTAGTGATGTATATTCACATTTTAATTATGAAAATAGTGTTCTTCCATTTTTTTTTTTGTCAATTTGCAAAGCAACACTTAAATTTTATTCTCTTTTATGAGTAATATACAAAGATTAGAATGTAAAATGTATTAATGCACAAGAATCAAGATTAATGATGGAATGCAAGAGCTAAATCAAAATTATATTAGGCTTATATTTAGTTAAGCTCAAACTGAGTTGAATTGATTAAGGTAAATTGAGTTTAAATAATAAGAAATTGAGCAAAATATTATTTCTACGGCTTGAGCTATTATACTGAATATAAGTTAGACTCAAAAAATACATAACCTTTAAAAAAATTAACAGAGTAAATCTTTGTGTAAAGGCTTAGAAGTGTTGTAATGGCTTGAGAATCATTCTTTTCTCTATTTTATTTAATTGTTATATTCTTATGAGAATTGAATTGAATTAACTTTCGCTATGTGGATAGTCGTAATTTTGAAATTCAGGTAAAAAAATATTTATGAACAATTAAAGATAGGTAGCTAGGATTCTCATCTTTAACTCAAAAAAATATTAAAATTATTCACTTACTGTATAATTTAACTAATTTTTTAGAAGTTGAAGGATCAGACACTATTCTTGTGTGCCCTCTTTCCATCCCTGCACTCGCTGCTATAGAAAAAAGTATGGCAGCTTGGATGTGAATTCCAATTTCCACAATATACCCGGATGAAAGTTTTTATGAATAATTATGAAATTTGAGAACTTGACTCTCATATTTCCAATCAAAAAAAATTTCCACAACATACTTTTAAATCTTTTTGCTGGAATAATATAACACTGGCTGAAATGCTGAAAGAAATGCAACGCTGTTTCTCTAGACCCGCTAGATTACTAGTGTCGTCTCGATTCAATCGATTTAAGAGTTTCTCTTTTCTGGGCTGATATGAATTAGCTGTAGGCCTGGAGGACAAGCTCCAAAACAAGGGTACGAAAGCATTTCATCTTGTCAGGTATAAGTGAACAGTATTAACATTCTCTTTTGGGTTTGGTTACTAAATAAGTTGATGGAACCATCAAAAGCCCAAGACCGAAGACAAGCAGATCGACTCTTCTTCTTCTATTTACACCTGGATAAGCCTAGGCAAAATGTACTTCAATATCACAGTTTTTAGTAATAATAAGTTTTATTAAATTAATATTATTAAAAAAGAGAGTGAGAAACGTAAAATTTTAAATATACGAATGACAGCGCGCAAGTGAGATGAGATGGAGACGCGTTTCCTTATTTTTACGCCAAGCGTTTGACGAATATATACAAAACACGCAAAGTGAGATGGAGGCGCTGCGCGGTTTGACAAACGCGCCACCGCATGGCATGCGCGTTGCGTCATCGACAAATGGCGCGCTACCATTCATATATTTGAAATTTTACGGTTCTCACTCTTATTTTTAATAATATTAATTTAATATTAATTATTAAAAACTGTCAATATCATTGAATACATTCAATCCCCATTCTGAGAGTTGTGACATATGCGCCTTTTATACATGTTCAAGTTTAGTAGTAATTGATTTGGGGATTTATAGATTATTTATGGGGAATGATGGATGTGATTAAAAAAAAACACTCGCACAAGATTTGGTTAAATTAGTAGAAGCTATGGTTACAAATTAAATTGCAATTAGAGCCCTGTACTGTTTCCGGCCCGTTATTGAGTCCCAAAATAAATCATTTGCAACGAGCATAAGATTGATTAGTTATGTTGTGTACTTTGTTAATTATTAATTTTTTTTGAATATTATGTGCTTGCGATAAAAAATGTCCTCTTTATTTTTTTTTTTTTAATTTCAGTGAGCTGAAGTTGAAAGGATGAAAGCATTCTAAAATTAATTTAAAAAGTTACTAAATTATTGATGTGACAACTGAATTCAATTGTTTTTTGTAATTGCACTAATTAGATAACTATTTTTTTTTGTAAAGGTTAAAACCCTGTTCAGTGTAAAGTTGTCTTACACGTCAGATCGTATAATAGAGCCATAAACTGCATATTTACTGAGGATGTTTCAGGTTTATCAACTCCTAATTGTATCCATACTCTGTTTTAATCCTCGTTAAAATTAACTTTTTAAGTGACACTTATATGTATGTCACGTGTCTTTTTGGTAGATTTAGTAAAAAAATCAGGATCATTTTTATTTTAGATAATTATCGAAAAAGTGCTGTAATTTTTTTCAAACAGAAAATGAGATTAAATTTCAATCATTTCTAGAAGCATATAACTAGTTTTGAATTTATGATATCATGATATCATGTACAGGGGACGACATCGATCTTGCCAATGAGTGCTTTACGAACAAATTATGGAAACAAATGGAATTCAGTCGAACTTAATTGAACATAATCCTAAGCTTAAATAGTTGCCATCCAAACAAGGATCAAGGATAAAAGATGAACAACCCCAGTACTTACATGGAAATATTACATAATTATTAGAGCACATATTATAAGAGACTATGGCACAGTGAACAACCTGGGTTATTATAGCAAATATTACATAATTAAACAGTAGCTTTTGTTTATTAACATAAGTTGTCCTCAATGCTGGAAATAACTACTACCGGTCGTACATAATCTTCACAACGTTAAAAGATTCTGGGTCATTTATTAAAGAGATTCTGACGTCTAGTTTTAAGAGCACATTTTTTCCCCTTGAACAAGATTAAATTCAATCAGATTCTGTTCACATCACAATATGATTAATAAAAACTTTATGTTGTACCTTGCTAATCCAAGGTCCCCAGCTATTGAAACTCTGAGTTCACGCACCGAAATGGATCAGACTGATCCCACCAGTACCAGTTTACCAGTGGGACATGGATTGATCCGAAGAGGGGTCCAAAAGTTGGATCAAGTCACGAGCTTACAAGCTACCATATTATATATGTATATATTTTATATATATCGAGGTCGGCAGGAAAACGGAATATGGAGATTAGGAAAGATGTATAAACTATAAACAGCTCCCTTGATACCCGCTGCCTCTCTGTCATGAATAATGCTCAATGAGTGGGTGCTTTGCTGTCTGCACTTTACCAATGTTTTGTGTGCATGATCCTTGCTCACCACCTCACAATTTGAGTTGTTTCGCAGCACCAACGTTTCCGCAGGAGAAACAACAGATTTCTAAAGGATATCTAGCCTACATTTAATTTTCATCATCCAAATTTTAAAGAGCGTGTGTATATATAATTATGTTATGATGAATCATGAAGTACAAATTATCTTTTGTACTTTATATCATATTTTTTTATTTCCGAATTCAAAATATCGAACGATCATTCCAAATTCCATATTATATGTTAACAGACCAAAATTTATATTTATATATTTTTTTCTATTTTTTTTTTGAAGGAATAGAAAATCTTTCTTATTGAAAATTATTAGCTTAATATATTTTCTATTCCTAAAAAATAGAAAAAAGATGTCTAAGAGATATTAAATTTGGTCTCCCAGTATATTTTAATATGAAGATCATGTTCAACAGTTAGATTAGTCTTTTGAATTCAGAAATGATGTATCAAATATGAATCAATTTAAAACGCATTTAGAATTTCACCAATTAATTTAAATTTTTTAATAATGGGCTTTTAAGTACTTTTGATCAATTGAATTCCAAATTGATGACACTATTTTATCTAAATAATAAAAAATATCAATAATTTTAACTCTTTTGGATATTATAGACTATTCTAAAAATAAAAAAATCTTTTTTAATTTATGGACAAATTATGTTTTAAATTTAAACTGTTAAAATTATCATATAATTTTAATAGTATTTGATGGAATATCACATGACACTCAAATTGCATCAAACTTGAAACACAATCAATCCTTAAATTTGAGATATACATACAGTTAAGAATATAATTTTACAGTATTTTTAATTTTCAATTTTTTATATGAATTTGTATCAAATTGGTTGTTAACATAAATAGTTGTCATGGAATGCCCACACCCTTGTTTTAAAGTTGATTTTTCTATGATAGGGTGCAAATAGTCTTATTTTTAATATATAAATTTGGTGAACGATCGATACAAACTGGAAAACATACTATATATATTATGAGATATAATAAAAGTCTTACTAAACATATAAGCGGTATCTATATAGAATTTTAAAAGACGTTTCTCTTTAATATTAGACTATCATATGCGGCTAGTATTCGCAGTATTATCATTTAAAAGATTTAAATAAATTATTTTTTAACATGTTGACTTATAATTAAGAAGTATAACATGTTGCCTTGTTTATATGCTTCCATTTGTAATTTTCATTTTTCTAGCTTGTTGGTAGTGATTCAAATAGCTTAATAAAATATTTTATATTATTTTTTTTTAATTTTTGAAGAATTTTTATATTTTTAATGATTTTTGAAGATCAGCAGATCATCTTTCAATGAAAAATAGTAAAAATAAAATGGATTCTATAATATTTTAATATAATAATTCTTACAATAAATTGATATTTCAAACATGAAAAATAAAAAAAATGATCATTAACATTATGAAGAAAAAAATAAAATTAAGTTGGCAAATTTGTGACACATATACATAATCTAGGGCGGATCCAAGAGGGTTTGGGGGGAGGGGGACGCTTTTCGGTAATTTGCACCTCTAATTTTTTTTTTTGCTCCCCTAGATTATCATGCATAATAAAATATTTTTTTATTAAGTTACGTAGACGAAAACTTTCTTCATCAACTTGATTATCTATTACTTTGAGCTTTATTTAGTTGTTATTTTTAATATATAAAATATTATTATTTTAATATTTTTTTATTAAGTAAGAATATATAATAAATTATTAATTTTTTTATTTCGTACCTGTTTAGTTAATGGGTTTGAACCCGATAAGCTACTACAATCTGATAATTGCCCCTACCAAAATCCTGTATATAACTGATCCGTATGGCATATCGAGTTGATGAAGAATACACCCTACGGATCTTTCATTCATAAGTCGAATTAAATAAGAAAATAAGCAACCACATGATTTGGAGCTAGGGGTGTCAATTATTGACCCGACTCGACTGGTTAATCCGATCCGATCCGAACCCGATCTGACTCGATATGACCCAAAAATAAATGGGTCGGGTATGAGTTTAATTTTTTTGTCCTGAATCGGGTCAGGTCGGGTTCGGATCAACCCGACCCGATTAATTATATTTTTTGAAGTAATTTTATGATTTAGTACTAATTAAATCTTAAATATACACTAATTAAGATTAATTATAAATTAATTAATATTTTGTTACTTAAAATTATATAAAAAAACTAATAGTTATTTAATTATTTTACACGGATCGAGTCGGATCGACTCGTGACCTGTCAGATCAGGTTCGGATCAGATAAAAAAAATAATAAAATAATGTGACCCAACCCAACCCGACCCATTGACACCCCTATTTGAAGCAAAAAACACCAAATGAGTAGAGGGCCCTTTAGTCTGTAAATACTTGTGTGTGGTGGGTCCGCAAAGGTTGAATAAAAGAAGTAAAAACTTAACGGCAACATGGTTCAATTCAGTAGCGGAGCTTCAACTCTAATTAACAACATTTAAGGAGGAATTTGTCTTTATATTATAAAGTGATATATATAAATTATTAATCATTTTTTACTATGTTTTGATTTTAAAAGAAGCCATAAATTAATTGTATGAAGCTCAGTCTCTTCTCTGATTCGACATATCATTCTATTTGTTAAGAGAAATATATTTAGGAAAAGAAAAGAAAAAAAAATGGGCCTCACATGCACTCGCAATGCAAGATTTTGCTATGGAAATGGAGAAGTTTAAATTCAGGGAAAATATAACACATGGGATTTTCTTGAATTAATATTTTTATTTTTGAGGAAAGCTTGACTTAATATTTATTATGGCGAAGTTTTTGAGAATGAGTTATTTTGATAATAATGACAATCAACTTTAAATAAGTATTAAAAATCTTACAAATAGAAAACAAATAACAAATATGTTCTTTTACTTATAAATTGATAGTGTTTCAAATTTCATATAATTTCATTATCATTTGATAGTTCACCAAAGACCGTTATATTGAAAATATTGTAAATTATATAAAATTTTGATGGTGTTTGATGAACTATCGAATGATTATGAAGTTGTATGAAATTTGAAACACCATCAATTTTTAAGTAAAAAAAATATATCTATGAATACTTTTTTAATATTTTAATATTTTTATTTGAAAATCCATTATCAAGATAGTTAGAATAACCCGTTGTCAAAGGATCCTCCCCTTCTATTATATATACTTTAAACTGAATTCGTCAGAAAATTTACTGAAAATAAAACTTGAAAAAGACTGACTAATTTATGTATTAACGTGTGTAAATACTCAGTAACTTGCAGTTTATTTGATTGGTTCAATTTGTTTGATTTTTCATTTCCAATACACATAATGGAACATGGAATTGACGTAAATTTTAAACCAAATTAACCCAAATCAATAAAAAAAATCGATTTTTTTTAATCAAAATGAATTTAGTTTGGCTAAACATCAAATCTGAGAAAATCTTTAGCAAATCCTTAATAATTCTGTAGATAGATACAATCGTTATAAATTGCTCCATTAAACGAACTTTTTTTTAATATAAAGATTGAAATTGAGCTTTCCAACTATTGATCTCAAAGGATTTCCAATGGATTTTGAACTATCTGTATCTGGCAAATTTAATTTGACATTATAGGAACAAACACTATGTGGAGTTTGTTCAGTCTTTTATGCGCAATTGAACGGTTCATAATCTTGTCTTTTAGAATACTTGGAATGAGCAATATATAAAGCTCTGAATTTTACAATCTAGTTGGTGCCCACTTTATTAGATTGTTCTACAAAATATAGTCTGATCTTTGTTGATATTCCGTTTATATTAAAAGTTTCTAAATGTTAACGTTAAATCTAGCTACTCCATATATAATTTTGCCTCAGTATCTTTACTGATATCCTCGCGCACTATCAAAAGTGAAAAAAAATAATAAATTTATAGTATTTAAATTTTTATTTTTAGTTTTTGGTGGATTTTTTTTGAAAAAATAATTGTGACATTTCTGTGACATTTCTGAAATTTTTTGACATTGTCCACAAAATGAACTGAACAATACAAGCATTATTATTATTATTATTATTATTATTATTATTATTATTATTATTATTATTATTTTTGCAGTTCTTTCACCAGCGACCATGTCACGAATATATAACTATGTGATAATATTAGGCTTCCTTCGGGGGAAAAATAAATAAAAATCTTAGAAATTACCACAATTACCTACGGAAGTTTCTTGAAGTACCGAAATAAAAAAATTAACTAATCTTAACTAAGACTAGCCCACAAAAATATATAAAAAATAAATATACTGCGTACTAGGCAGGCGCATGCAAAGCACTAATCCGCCTCCAACGCACCAGAGGGTGGGGATTCCCAGAGAAAGTTACAAACTTTTCACATGCATACATGATACTTGCATGGATGGATGCGGCTAATTTTGTTCCTAATTTTTGATTAAAGTGTATTTAAGCAATGATTCCCTTCCTAAATGTGATAATTTATCCGTGCTGGTACTCGTACGCGTGCGTTATATCAACCAAGTCCTTATTGAAATCTTGTACAAGTAGACACATAAATTTTAATTTACTCAACATGACTAAGAATTTTGATACACCTCCTTTTGCTAATTTTCTTGTAAATATATACTTTAACGTCTTATAAATTTGTATATTTTTTAGATTTTATTATAAACGTTAATGTAGATATAATTACAACTAATAAAAATAGAATATTGCTTGACAATATGAACTAAAAATTCTAATTTTTCTGTACTGCACTTAGTTGAAATATTTGATAATTGAGGGATGACTATGTAGTTTTGTGTGGTCCCCAAAAGTGAGTTGGCGTGGATAAGCTCGGCTGTTAATGAGGATTAATTTAATTAAGAAGACTGAGGAGTGCTATGGTCGCATTAAAGATGGGGAGCACTAATTAAAGTTGGCTCTGGAGTTCGTGCAGATCAGGTCTCCGCACTTGGAGGAAGACTCTTTTGTTTGTTTTGGCCAATTAATTTAATTTGCAAATCTACTTTCAAATTTTCAAGAATATAACTGATGAATTGCTCCTAGATTTTTGTCATAACGATATATTTTCTGCGGACGTTTTGTAAGCACGAAACAGAAAGATCCATTAATTTGGAAAGGCAAAAAAAGACAAAAAAAGAAGAAGAAGGAAATGGACAATCGAACTTTACTGAAACAGAGAAAGAAAGGGGATTCAGAACAGCAGAAAAGTGCGAACTGAACCCATTGATTTCAGTCTATTATTCTCGGCTTCATGATGAACAGTTGACAAAGAAGAAAAACTTGCGTAATTTTTGCCTTGAAATGAAGTTTTGTGTAATATATATATATATATCGCACATCCAAATTACTGGAGCTGCAATACATGTCAGTTTAGATTCGATTCTGCTGATACTGGTTTCGCAACATCCACACCTTCAGTTCGTAATTTTTGTTTGTTACATGGTTTTATTTTGATTTGACATTAACGGTTACTAATGTCAACATGTACATGTTAAAGAGGGATTCGTTCTGTTGACCAAGATGCGCTATTAATAATTTCTTGGCTAAGAACCTAGGGGGGCAAAGTAAACCCACAAATTGCATATATAGTACAGAGTTGACAAACACAAAATAATTGCACTACAATTTATCCGAGTATATTTTAACTTATATATATCATACTTAATTTAGGAAGTTCTCGACATAATTTGGACTTTGGAAGTTATAAGATCTATAAAACAAAACCTGATAACTATATATTTTGTGAACATACCGCCAAAACATTTTTCATGAATTATTGTATACACCTCGAAATACACACTTTTTATTACATTAATACACATTTCAATTATTGTGTCAACGCACATGCACTTGTCTATAATAGTATCAATCTATACTTATCTTTTTTAGTTAAAAACAATTAATAGTATCAATTCATAATATCTGTTAATTTTGTCTGTAATATCAATTTATACTTATCTATTTCATTTAAAAAAATTGTTAATAACTGTCACACGATTTTGACCAGATAAACACACAATTTTACAGCTATAATGGAGCTAAAAAATGGATATACAGTTTTATTATTACAGAGTCATTTCATTATTTCACTAATACATGTTTCTCTATCGTGTCAATGCTTTTATAATTGTTTATTCAATTTTTTTCTCAAAAATTGGATCACAAGTAGTGAATTGTTGTTTGCAAATAATTCCTTTTTATATGATAACAAAAAGCTTATTTGATTGTATGATACGCAAAAATTATCATATGAAAATCACCAGTGAATTTTTTGTTGTTGATATAGTAAATTATCTTGTAAAAATCATTAAAGAATTTTTGTCGATAAGGTCAGAGGAGAGGCATAATTTTTGCTGCAGTAGTGGGAGAGAACAATAAAATATATAGTTAAGGGACAGAGTAATTAATAACGCTAAAAAATATTAGATGTTTTTAACTAGTTACTTGATCGCTAGATTAATATTCAATGTAGTTTTTTGGATTCAGCCATTAACGTGTATTTGTGGAAAAAATATATTTAAAGAGAAGGGATCCGTGGACAATGAGTTATCTTGTCAATCTTGATAATGAATTTTTAAATAAATATAAAATATTCTTAAAAATAGAAAACACTAATTTATAGATATATTTATTTATTTATAGATTAATAGTGATTTAAATTTCATACAATTTTATTATCATTTGGTAGTCTATCAAAGATCATCAAAATATTATACAATTTGCAACAGTTTTAATTTAACTATCTTTAATGAACTATCAAATAATAATGAAATTATATGAAATTTGAATCACTAATAATTTATAAATAGAAAAACATATCTAGAGCTTTTCCTATTTTAAAGATTTTTTCACATTTATTTAAAGCTCCATTAGCAAAATTGTCAAAATAATCATTGTCAACTGATCCCTTCCCATATGTTATCTCTGACGGATCTGTTTGGAAAGCTGGCTAACTAGATTAATTAGATATATTTCATTTTTTGTCAGGTGACTAACATTTATGCATGCATATCAATTTTATTTTTGGGACTACTACTTTAGTTTGTTATAGCTCAACCGACAAGTAATTGTCAAAAATGAATGTGAAATGTTAGCGCTGAATAAAGGAAAAAGAAAGACTGCATCAGCCTCTAAATTAAATACCAAGTAATTGAGTTGAAATGAAAATAATGAGCTAGGTTGCTACAAACTTGCACGCTATTATATCACTACTTCTAAAGAAACGAAGCAACAGGCCAACAACAAAATGCCTAGTTATGATTATAATTTGCTCCATAATTCAACGACCGCGACCCCGCAACAGGAAAGCGACCTTTTAACACATGGGCCCACCACCCCAGGTCTTAGTCAACGAGCCAACGAAATGGAGGAACCGGGTCTAGACTATATACATTTTCTCTCGAGCTTGACGTTAGCTGTGGGCCCCACCCACCGCCCTCCCGTAGCAGCAGCCTGTGTCAATTCTTCCTTTGGCATCTCTCAACACAACCCCATCACCTCTCTACTCCCTCCCCTGCCCTTTGACCTTTACTTCATAACCCTAATCTTGCTTTATTTTAGAGAGAGAGAGGGGGAAGCCTTCTCAAAATTTGTTTCTTTTTCCTGATCTTGAATTTATACCTAATTTAGGGAAAACCAATGAAAGTGGCCTTATACCTTTTCTAATTTGCTTCCTTTAGTGTCACTATTCCATTCCCTCCTGTGCCTCTCTCTTCTCTAACCCTCCACTTGTGATCTTATAGAACAGTTAAAAGTATCTAGCAAGAAAGAGGGGTAATACCAGACTTGTGTGTTCATTAATTTATTAGGAGAGAAAACATGGATCCAGTATCTCACGGCCACCACCTGCAGCAACACCTTCCCCCACCGTTTCACACCCGTGACTTCCACCTCCCGTCTCATATCCATACCTTCCACTCATCGCAACCAAAGTCAGAGGAAGAGACTGGCACAAATACAGACATAAATGACGACAACAACAACAACATGGGAGGTGGAGGAAATGGCGGAATTAATAGCCCGAGTAGCGGCGGTGGAGGCAGTAGCGGTGGCATGGACTTGATTACAAGGCGGCCACGTGGCCGGCCAGCCGGCTCAAAGAATAAACCAAAGCCGCCAATTATTATCACTCAAGACAGCGCGAATGCCTTGCGCACACACGTGATGGAGGTTGCAGATGGGTGTGATATCTTTGAAACTGTCTCAAACTTTGCGCGGCGTCGCCAACGTGGCGTGTGTGTTCTTAGCGGTGGTGGCATGGTGATGAATGTCACGTTACGCCAACCAGGAAGCTCAACTGCAGTTGTTACCCTTCACGGAAGGTTTGAGATTCTCTCACTCGCCGGCTCGTTCCTTCCCCCTCCTGCACCTTCAGCTGCAACAGGATTGACAATTTACCTAGCGGGTGGCCAGGGACAGATAGTTGGAGGAAGTGTGATTGGAGCCCTAATTGCATCTGGGCCAGTGGTTATAATGGCGGCTTCTTTTGGTAATGCTACATATGAGAGGCTGCCACTTGATAAGGATGAGCCTCCGCTAGACCAAGATCCCATGGGTACTCCTGGACTAGCGGGTCATGGTCAATCTTCGCCACCTCCACAGCATCAGCATCAGCAATTGCTTGCTGATCCGAGCAGTGCACAACTCTTCCAAGGACTGCCTCCAAACCTAATGAGCAATGTTCAATTGCCTAACGATGGATACAGCTGGGGCGCAGGAGCAAGTGGTGGTGGCCGGCCGCAGTTTTGATGTGAGAATAGGCTAGTTTCATTGTAGTTTCTCTCAATTTACATGATTACGTTGTCGTGGATTGAGATTATGGGTTAATTCTCTTTTCTCTCTTTTAGGTTTTCTTATGACTTAATTATTTAATATCTTGTCTGCCTCTGTGATGGATTTAAGCTTTGAACAACTTAAATAAGCTCAAGATGCAATAGAGGTTCTCATCATCAACCAACACAAACTTGTTTTAAACTAGAGTACGTATTTTATGTTTAGCGTTATTACTTGCGTAATATAATTGGATCATTTCTGATTGATAGTAGCGCTCAAACATTTTGTTATTCAGCTGAACTTAGTTTATTATAATCTCCTTAATTATAGTTTATTGTTGTTGCTTGTTTCTGTCCTACTCATACTGCATATAAATGTGTGTGCGTGCGTGCGTGTGTTTTGCATGTCATAAAATAAATTGCTAAGGGTATTGATATTGTGAGGTTCAGTTGGAATTTGTATTTTTTGGAAGAAAGACATGGAAGCATGAAGTGCATAAATGGATCAATGTACTCGTGCCTAGGGTTTGTTTTTCATGCCGGGAATCTTCTAAGCATAGCAGTACTGTCGTTGCATCAATCTCTAGTAAATTGTCTCCATGAGCTTTCTATCTTATCACTTAAAGATAGAAAGATAGAAAGTACTTGTTACCGAAGTTCATTTCCTTTTTCCTTCTATAAATTTACTAAGAAGCATGATAATCCATAATTCATATTCCAAACAAAAAAGAATTAATAAAAGGAAATCTAAATAAACACCACCATTCGTTTTGGAACTATTTTTTTTTTCAATTTCGTTTTAAATATTATCCATTCTTAAAAACAAACATTTTAAGGTGGTCATATATAAGAAATTTCACATGTTCCGAACGCTATAAAATTCTATATTTGTCTTCAGGGATGGATTATTTTAGTAATTTACGAACATAGGAAGAGGCCCTTCAAACACTCTCTGCTTGTTTTAATTAATGTATTAATTAAGCTTTTTTGTTTGTCCAATCAACCCTATTTGCAGAGATGGTGATCCAGCTTCTTTATATAATGTCCTCTTAATTTGTCTCCAAAAGAATATGGTTAATGTCGTTATTAATTATCACTCTTTGAGTGCTAGCTCGTTCTTAATTATATAGATGTAAGAAAAATAACGACCATTATATATGGATATATAAAAATATTGTCAAATGAGAGGTACTATCTCATAGCCAGAAAAAGAAAGATCTCAGAAGTAACAAAATTTACCGATGAACTCGATCATGAGAAGCTTAGCTTCACTCGATAATAATTAACAAAAATGCACGTTTTTTATTTGTAACATTATAGTCGGAAGAATGGTTTCACAGGTTATCATGGTTTAATTACAATACATTATAGTATATATGATGCACATATGAGATACAAATACAAGATCATATATCGATTGTCTGCTTTGATATTAAAAAAATATAGTGTGTATTTGCAACGATCCATTAAAGCCTAGATTGCAGATTCATCTACACGTTAATTAATATCTAGTTAATTAATAGTCTCTACGAGTTCATAACAAGTTTTTTCTCAACAACTCGTAAAGGAATCCCCAACATAACTTCGAGAAACTGACTGGTAATCCATATGTATATATTAAAGAACAATCAGTATTTAATATACTGATTGTTATGGTTCTCATAATCAGTATTTAATTTGTTTTAGATTTTGTTAAAGTGATTCCTTTTCATATCCAAAGATCCATTATTTTGGTTCCATCTTCAAAAGTCTGAAATAAATACATAAAAACACTAAGAATATAAAATTTCTATCTCGTAAGATTTTTATAAATAATTTATTGAACAGCACAAATCGACCTTAGGAAATAATTAGATATATATTATTTTAAGTTAAAAAAATATGAAGAAAGTTCTGTGTTTCTAGAAGCATTCTAATTTTACTCTCTCACATATGAAAGATTATCCAAAAATAATTATAAAATAGTAACAGCCGCATATTAAAAATTGTTATTTTTTCAACAAACAATCAGAAAAAAAAGTAGTTAGAAAAATCTTAAAATAATAATATAAATATACAATATTAAAATATGTAGATTATTTGAGCGAATTAACTGGATCAATCATTTGATCTTATATATGAGATTTTAGGCCGAAGCAAAAATTCACCTAATACACCATAATTAATTAAGTTTTGTCAATAAATTAAATTTGTTGGCCACGTGATAGGTTGGGGGCAGGGAGATTATGCCTTTCAATGTGGATAGCGATACAATGTCTCTTATGTTGTCATCTATTATGCACACAGTCCCACATAATCAATTTTTCAGGATGCCTCTCTATCGTTGAATTAATATAGGAGCAAAAACAGAGAATTATATTGACTTGTGGGAGGATCGCTTGAAAATAATTATCTTGACCATATTGATAATGAAATTTCAAATAAATTATAAAAAACAAAACTATAAAGTTTATATAAATATAAATATATATATTTGTGAAATTATAAATTAATACTGTTTTAAATTTCATATAATTTAAATGTCATTTGACAGTCTGACAAAATCCAATAGAAAATTTTATGCAATTTATAGTAATTATAATTTAATTGATCTTTAATGAGCTATCAAATCATAATTAATTAAATATTGCATTTAAATGTATCTTTTATAAAACTTTCAAATTTATTTAAAATTTTATTATTAAAATTGTCAAGTGATCCCTTCCCTTTTACTTTTACCTTTTGAGATTATAACTTGATATGGCCGGGTACCTCGTAGATATATACATTTCCGAATAACAAATCATTCCTGTTTGGAATCTCTCTGAATTATTTTTGATCTGGAGAAATTGTTTGAATAACACAATGTTTTCTCTATATCATTGATAAAAATATGAATTTTTTATTCAATTAAAATATGAATAGTTTTGTTATATTATTTATATTATAAAATTTTCCAAATTATAACCATATATTACACTAGCTAGGTTGTACTCGAATCAGAACTTGTTATAACATCAATAGCAAATTTGTCTATGAGCTCAGGCTGCTTAGCCCTCTTTCCTTCAAATAACCACCACAAATGGAGATGAAAGAGTCCAGATCATCAAGAGAGAATCAATTGTCGACAGATCATATCTAACTCACTGTAGACATAGAGTTGAGCTTGTGATGCATAGTATGAATTTTTTCCTATTATGAAATGATTTTTTATTATTAAAGTGCAAATAATTGATCTAACTGTATAAAATGATTTTCGTATAAATATCTAAAAATAAATCAAATTTTATATTCTTTTATGTTTTTTACTATTTTTTAACATAGCTAAAAAATCATTTATTTGAAATGACTCATAATAACTAAATCATGTGATCTTCCAAATATCTTAAAAATAGTAAAAATATTCTAAAAATATAAAATTCAAGCTATATATTTATGAGAATCATTTTGTACGGTTGAATCGATCATTTGTACTTTAATAATGAAGAACCCATGCATAGCACAGATCGACTTCGTGCTATGAATTATTTTTACGTTCTCAAAGTCTAAATGATCGATCAAACTGCTCAAAAATGACTTTCATATGAAAATCTAGTTGAGAATCAAATTATATATTTTTTATTTTTTAGATAGTTAGAAAATTACTTCTTTTGAATGCCATATAATAATTAAATCAATTAATTTTCAAACTATCTTAAAAAAAAAAAAAATTCAAAAATATAAAATTTAGTACCCAATTAGATTTTCATATGTAAATCATTTTGAATAGTTTGGATTGACTATTTAGATTTTGAGAATGAAAAAATGACCCATAGCATGAAAACTATCCGTATTATGCATAGTATGGTTTTAGTTCAAAAAGTGCATCAAATGATCTCTAAATTTTGATATATCATTCTAATTAAATTCTTTATAATTAAATCTTATGAGGTATAAAAAATATTTTGAGTTTTCTATGTCACTATTTTTAATTTCTAAAAACAATGTACAAACATTAAATATTTTTAGAGTTGATTTTCAAAAATTGAAAAAAGTGATTTAGAAAATTTAAAACACCTCAAATTTTTATATCCCACAAGATTTTCACATGAAGAATTTAATAAGAGTAATAAATTAAAATTTAAAAATAATTTAATATACTTTTTGAGTTAGTATCATACTAGTTTTACTCTATTTCTCTCTCTCTATATATATAGAATGAGGATACGGTACTTTGCAAAGCATAAGAACATTATGTATTTTGCGCTCTATTAATAATTTTAATTCAGAAATTACTCATTGCTCAATCTAATATCTATATCAAAATCTATTAGTAAATTAAATTTTATATTTTTCATAATTTCATTGCTATTTTTTTTGGATAGGAGAAAATCATCATTTTTGAATGAATTAGAATTCTCAGATCAAATTATTTTCTCCTCACTAAAAAAATAGCAAAAGTTCTAAAAAATATAAATTTTTGTTTACTAATAGATTTTGATATGGAGATTAGATTGAATGATTCGGATTGAACACAAAGCACACAAAGCTTTTGTGCTTTGCAAAGCATAATAGTGGACTATATATATAAATAAATAAATACATATATATATATATATATATATATAGAGAGAGAGAGAGAGAGAGAGAGAGAGAGTAAAGATACCGTGAGCTTAAGCTCACGGAGGCCTTCTATGAACTTAACTCAAAAAATATATCAAATCATCTCGAAATTTTAATTTATCATTCTCATTAAATTCTTTATATGAAAATCTATTGGGATGCAAAAATTTGGAGTGTTTTGATTTTTTTAATCATGGTTTTTAATTTTTGAAAATCAGCTCTAAAAAATAATAATATATTTAATATTTAAACATCATTTTTAAAAATTAAAAAAGATGACTTAAAAAACTCAAAACACTCCAAATTTTTGCATCCCACGAGATTTTCATATAAAGAATTTAATGAAGATGATAAATTAAAATTTTGAGATGATTTGATATATTTTTTGAGTTAAGATCACGGTATATCCACTCATATATATATATATATAGTCCGACTATGGTGCTTTGCAAAGTACAGAGGCGTTGTGTACTTTGCGCTCTATTTTTAATTTCAAGTCAGATATAATCGATCCGAACCGTTCAATCCAATCTTCATATAAAAATCTATTAGTAAATCAAATTTTATATTTTTTAGATTTTTTTACTATTTTTTTGATGAGGAGAAAATGACTTGATCTGAGAATTCTGGTTCATCAAAAAATGATGGTTTTCCCCTATTAAAAAAATAGCAAATAAATTCCAAAAAATATAAAATTTGGTTTACTAATAGATTTTGATATGGAGATTAGATTGAGCGGTTTGGATCGATTATTTCTGACTTAAATGTTAAAAATAAAGCGCAAAGAACACAACGCTTTTGTGCTTTGCAAAGCACCATAGCCCATAACCTAATTATATATATATATATTGGGCTATGGTGCTATGTATAGCACAGATTGCTCTCGTGCTATGGATCAGTTCTTTTTTTTAAAGGTGAATGGTCGATCTGAGCCGCTCAAAATGATTTCCATACGAATATCTAGTTATAAACCAAATTTTATATTTTTAAGAATTTCTTATCTATTTTTTAGATAATTTGAAAATCACTACGTTTGAATGTCTCATATTTATTAAATCAAGTTAAAAAAGTTCTAAGAAAAATATAAAATTTGATCTCCGGCTAGATATTTATATGAAAATTATTTTGAGCAGTTGTGATCAACCACTTTGATCTAAAAAATGAAGAACTAATCCACAACACAAAAGTGATTTGTGCCATACATAACAGCATAGTCCAAATCTCTCTCTATATATAAATAAAAAATAATCGATTCTAACTAGGTCGAATACTGGTACACTAGATATGGGTTACATTTAAGGTTCTGTCTTGCAGAACTGCAGTCATGAAAGTATTTATCAGATGTTCTTCAGGTTATCATAGATGTTACATTATTACTCGTTTATTTGATTAGAATGCATGTTTCAAACTTCCAAAAGTATATTTTCTGGAAACTCTTCAATTCGCATGAATATGTTAGTTTTTGCACGGCAAGCTTATTTTATTTGAACTAGCACAAAGAAAATGCTTTGTGCCATATCACAATGTGTGCAAGGCGGATATGGGGTTTCGGTTAGGTTGATGTAGTTCCATTAGAACATTTTCATCACATAGGGACAGTAAATTTTCAGGAAATGTAAAATTAATTGCCATTAACTTATGATCCCTGAGAATATTCATAAACATTTCACTCTTCATTTACATTTAAAAACCACGGAATAACAGAAAATGAAATGCATTAACTTTTCTGAATCAAAAGAACTAAGGCATAATACATTGACACAATGATTAATCGCATACAGATAGGAGAAATAAGATGGTATTGTTAAAAGAAGATCCAAGCTAAACAGTGTTTACTACAAATGACATCATTCTTCAGAATACAGGTGAAAATCATCATCTTCTAGCACACTCCAAATCAACCTAGATAAATTACCAAAAATAATAGAAAACCAAAGGATTTGTCAATGAATTATGTCAGTTTCCTAAGGCGCGCACCAACTGATTGCTTGAGCTGCTGGCATGTCTATTTTCTGTAGCAAGTTGACTTAGATGAAACTAGAATCAATGGTTTGGTTTCAATTTCGGTTATTTATTTAGCATTTAGATGAATTTATGAATGAACTAGTATCAATCAGCTTTGTACCAGGACAGAAACAACTAACAAGAGGATAGTAAAACCTCTTCATACCAAGTAAGTTGGAGTTCAACATGTATTGGTGTATTACCAGAAAGTACAGAGGAAAACGGGACAATATGGTGCCATTAGCTGTAATTGAACCATATTCTTATTTAATTAAAAAGCTTCAAAGTTTTGGCCCATACCAGAATAAAGAGAGACAGAGAGGGATAGCAAGCATGGGAAGCTTGATGACACGCTGACCTTGCTCCTGCTGTATCTTACCAAATATATCAACCTCACTCACCTTGTGCTGCCCCCGCATATACCTATAAAAGAATTTTACATCATGATTTTTAAAATTTTCTTTGATATAAACACATTCCTACTGTCCATGTACAATTTTTTTTCTTTTTTGATTTTTTTAGAGCAATAAAATTTTTGTGAATATCAGTCAGTACATACCAGATATCATCACAACATCAACCTGTGAACTGGTATGTGCATCTTTTGTAATAGTGTGCTTAGGCATTTATGCTAAAAATAATATGGTCTAACAAAAGGAAAATAATTGCAACTAATTCAATAGGCCTAGCCATACTGATACCAAGAAGTTTCAAAGCTGAGGCAATGAAACTTCAATTAAAGGGAGAATTAGTTATTTGCCACTCTCAAGTTTTAAATTTTGAAAAATGTGTCAGCGCATATGCTCCAGGCCAGTTGGTGCATAGCTGACATACCTTATTCAGAGCAACAGAAGTTAGAATGTTATTTTGTAGAAGATTATTGATTGTAATTTACCTTTATTTGGTAGATAGTTTCCTGATTCATTTTTCCTCCTTGTATTTAACGTGAGGCAGAGGTGCAAGTGAGATGTAATAGAATTATGTATTGGCTTTATTTTCTTTTCTAAATAATAAAAATATGGGAGGGAGATTTGGGGAGTCTTGTGTTATTTACTTTACTGTTAGTTATTTGACAAAATGTCACTTTGAAGTATGAGTTTAGATAAATGTCAATCCAAATTTAGTTAGATTTTAATTTTGCCACTCTAATTATATAATTACATAAGTTTATCATTAAAAATATAATAATTTTTATAATCCCAAAAATACCCTTTTCCATTCCCTCAGAACACAAAGGAAGGAAACTGGGGACGGAAGAAGGAAACGCAGGAGGGGCAATAATGGTGATAACACCACGCTACCTGAGACAAAAGCGAGATGAGTTTTTATATACTATTTCATCTGAGCTAAAATTGAGACAAAAGTCCTTTCCAGCTAAAACTTTTTTTTTTAAATCTCCAACAAGCAGAATGAAAGGAAAAACTCACAAAAGCGGCAACACCACACTACCTAATCTCATCCTTCCTCTTCCACACCTACCAACTTAAAATACAAGCCGTCACCAAATTACTTGGGCTCATCCTATGCATGTCCTCTACAGAATCCGATACAGCTACAGTGCTGATCGACCTCTCTTTCTCAGCCTCTACCACTTTCTCTCCTTCAACCTTTTGCATACCAGTTAGCCTCACAAGAACCACACAAGATATACCGCCGATTGCATCGCTTTCACACCTCAGTGCCACAATGGACCCTTTACATACTGGTGGTGGTAGTGCATTAGCCAAAAGAATTTCAATATAATTCAATGTCTGATACCTGAAGTTGCTACTTAAGCCCATGTGCAATGCCCATGCAGATGCATTGAGAACAGTTGGAGGCAGCTTGTTGGGTGTTTCGAAAGCTGGGTCCATTTTCTTTCAGAATGCTATTAATCCATTTTCCTTTCACAATCAATCGCTGCCTTGCTCAGCGTGGTCGTCACCAGATTGATTCTTCTGTGCTCTCATTCCACCAGGGACAGGTGCTGACGAAACATCGCCGATACAAATTTCTGACTCAGGGCCTCACTTGAGGAGCCTGACAATATTTGATTGCCCCAAGGCCACCGAGCTTGTCGTCACTGCTGCTCCTGGCCTCCAGTCCTTCCAAGTACTCAATTGAGAATGTATATAGCCTGAAGGAGATCAATTTCACCTCTGCTTCTCCCAGGAGTATTTGGATGGAAGAGAAAGAGAGGAAAGGGTATTTTTGGCATTATGAAAATTGTTATATTTTTATTGATAAATTTATACAATTATATAGTTAGATTAGTAAAATTAAAAACTAAGTTTGGAGTGACATTTATAAACTCAAACTTTGGAGTGGCATTTTTCCAAAATTTAAAAGTTTGGAGTGGCATATGACTAATTCTCCCTTAAATAAAATTTCAAATGGTAAGAGAACTTACGTTCTAGTGCTGTAGTAAATGATTGGAATACAGACTAAGAACATGAACCAATGACCAGAGAACAAGAATAGCAGACATGTAATCAGTTGCAATGCAGATTCAACATAAACCGCTTTGTTAATTTGAGAAACCCCCTCGTGTGTGTTTATGTGGTCCTTCTCTAAGTCTGATAGTGTAACCAGCTACCAAGTAGAAAAAAAGAGGGGAAAGTGCTACATTAGAACTTAGACAAAGAAAATAAAGTGGCAATAAAGATATACAATGATATCTTGTAGATTTTAGTGTCAATGCCAATTGTCTACCAATTTTTCTTCATGAAGTCTTAAGCCAAAAATAATTTTTTCTTTTAATCTTTCAACAACTTAGCTAACCTGGTCAAGTGAGCTTTACAGTGGAAAAGGGCACATCAAATTTTAAGCTAAAGGGAACAAAGCTAAATCAAGGCTCCTTTTCTTTTAGCATGAATAGACACTGGATTAACATAAATTAAGCATCCAGCCCAACCCTTACTTTTTATTATCTAAACTCTGAAGGAAGTAATATTTACAGATTAGATACTGGTACATGAATAGATACCAGTTTGTACAGACTAGTGTATCAGGAGTGACAGTCAATTAAGATATTACAGTTCAATTCTGCTGAAATTTACACCAATTTGAAACTTAAAAGAGCAATTAAAAACCTGATAAACGACTGAAATGAAGAGTAATAGTACGAGCATGAAGGAGGAAACCCAGAACAACATCATCTTCGCTCGTTTGCTCGCTCTCTCTCTCCTTCCTCCCCTCTTTCGAATCTTGAAACTTGGCAGCGGCTGCCAAGCCTCTCTTTTGTCTCTTCTTTCCTGTTTTCAGGCAAATTCTCGAAGCTACCAGAGAAAAATATGATTGGGAGTTGATAACAAAGAGAAAGGTTTGACTTTGATCTCTCTGGCCTTGTTCAACTTGCCAATAAACTGAATAAATATAGACTTCAAAAAATAGCGAAAAAGAAAAAAAAAAGTCGACTTCTCGAATATTCGGAGTTCCATGAAATTATACCCTTTTCAACATTTGAATTTCTATTTTCTATTTAGAATTTCGATTTAAGTGTTTTAAATATCTTTTTTTTAATAGGTCGATTCTTTTGTTCCAATCTAATGGAATTGGAGTAACATGACTTTTTTTTTTGGTCGCCACCAACATGCCTTCTCCGCTTTATTTGCAGACACGATAATTATGTTGTTGCAGAAAAGAATGAGGAAGCTGACAAATATTTCTAAGTCTTGTAGTCTTGTGCATGAAGTTTGATGGCGAATCAAATGTGAAGGTTCAACACTAAATACAGATTTTTTTTAAATATAATAATTATAAAAATCATATTATTAATAATAAGAGTGATACAAGTAAAATTTTAAATCTATGAATGACAGCGAGCCACTGATAGTGACGTGTTTGTCTCCTATAAATATCAACCGCATAGGTATCTATCTGTGTGTGTATTTATAAAACCCATTTTTAGGCAAACACGCCATCGCCAAAGGACGCGTTTCAAGAAAGACGCCACTGATAGTGACGCGTTTCAGTACAAATGCCACTGGCAATGACGCATTTACACAAAGACGCCACCGGCGAAGTGCTGGCACGTTGTTCCGCGCCACCTGGCAATGTACCACCGCCATTTGTAGATTTAAAATTTTGCTTTTATCACTCTTATTATTAATAATATGTTTTTTATAATTATTATATATAACAAAATCTGCACTAAATATCCTCTGAAAGGCCGAGAAACCTGAACAAATTAATGCAATATTATTTAGTTCGTTCATCCCTTAAATTTCGTGAACTTACCGTTGATCAAAACAAACTTCTTCGAAAATTAGATAGAGTTTAATACAATTTATATTTTAATAGAGATGATTTAGAATTAAATTTTGATAAAAAAATAAATAATAGATAGAGAAAAATTCAATGTTATGAATTTTCTGAAAATTCTTATTTTTTTTTGAGTAAAGATAAGAATCAAGTTCTTACCTTCTAAATTTTATTATAAATGAACAATTTTTTTTTTTACAAAAGATGAAGGCACTCTCCAAGAGTTTTGAAGATAGTATCAGAATTTAAAAACTTAACAAGACAATAGATAAAGCACTAAAGCTCAAAATAAATCTCCCATAGAATTACGGATAGAGGTTTGGATTTGCCCGAAATTTTTTTAGCACATCTCTCTTCAAGTAATGAAAATGATAATCATTAGAATGTGTTGTGCAAAATAATTTGTGAGAGCTTGTAGAAGCGCTTCTTAATTAGACGATAAAGGGAATGAAATTTTATATTGATACCATTGAGAATCAATTTGAACATAAATTGAACCTGTAGCCAAAGATTTTGAAAGAAGTAACAATTATTGAATAAATGATGAACTATTTCTTGTGCATTTTTACAGAGTATGTACATGTTGATCATTTGTCATCTTTTTTTTTATTAAAATTGTCAATAGTGAGAATACTATTTCTCAACATTAGCCGGGAGAATGTGAGAATTCTGGGAGGAGCTTCTATAAATCAGATATTCTTAAGTGAAGAACAAAGAGGAACATCCTTTACAAAAGTATATATAGTAGAATTTACACGTGACATTTTCATTGGATGTTATAGTCCAAATAGGTTTATCTTTTTGATTTGGTGATAAGATAATATTTCATAATAAATCAATCATATCGCTTTATCGTGCTTCAATGGACAAATTATTTCGAAAAAGATTAGAAGGTTGTGAATGTAATATTTGCAAAAAGAAATGTAAACTTACACTGGGATCTAAGGCATAGAAAAAAGAGTAATGTTTGCTTCGGACGAAAGTTTAATTCAATTGACTGTACAAGCTAGTATCCATTTTAGTTCCTCTGAATTCTAAAATTTCATTACCCCAATTAAAATGCCAAAATGAAATGTCTATATCAGATCCTATTTGAAATAGGCGTACATCTATTTTCAAAATTTTCTGCAACTAATTTTAAATGATTCCAAAAATATAGAGTATTTGATGGAGACCATTCCCTAATAGAAAATCCTTGATCTATCACTATTGTTTTAGGATTTTCAATATATGTACAAAGTACAAATAAGACAACAGAAATTATAAGTTGATTCGTCATCCTTTGCGTTATAATACCTTTGTACTCAAATTGTTTCATGATTCATGAATTCGGTTTAAACATTTGTCCTATCCTCGCTTTGGAGCTGTCCTAGGAGAGCTAAGTGTAAGATTTCCTCGCTTTGGCCGAATTGATTTCTATTATCAGTAATACTGTAAAATTTTCTTTCGAATTATTGTTTTCTAAGGTAGAATGCATCGATGGAGGGCCAGATGCATGATTTAATTGGTTTTAGGGATCCGTTTGCTGATGCTGGTCTATTTGAAAAATTCGGTAGCTTGACATCAAGCTTCTTTTAGTGGATAAGATGTTTTCTTTTTCTTTTTTTGAACTGGTAGATCAAACCTGGCTAATCATTTATTAAAAATGAAAAAGAGTTATAATTACATGCATGATTGTAGACATGCATGATTGTAGACAGAATTTACAATAGATCAATTCCCTTTAGGGATTTGCTTTTCTATATTTCACTCGCCCATAGTGTTAAATTAATTATTATTGATTATAATATATATGGGTTTATATGTAATAAATATATATTATATAATAGACTGTTAAATTATGTCCGTTATGAAGTGATCAAATTCTATATTACTAATCGGATTTAATATGTATTATAAGAAGTGAACCCTTTAATGTATAAATGTATATTAATAACTTTATAATTTAGTGATGGTCCAAATTATATAAAGTTTAATAATAATATAATTATGTTATTGGTCCCTGACGAACACAACTATAGAACAGTTTTTTGATTAAGCAACAAACTCGTTAAGAGAGATTTGGATATGATATAGACCCGTTAAGAAATAATTACTCTCAGTTATGAGCATTCATTATATACAGGGAGATTATTGGTTTTCAACACAATTCTCTCATTCTCTATTTTCCGGTACCTTTTCGTTTTTCAACATAAATCCATCTCTCTAAGACAGAGTCCATAAGAGACGAAAATTATCTCCATCGGTCTTCTCAGTCGCTCGATGGATTAGAGAAAGATTGCTAGAAAACTTAAAAGAATCTGATGATCAACATGGTTGTGTCTCTCTATCAATAACATAGATCAAGATAATCTAATTTATAATTAGATGTTCACTAGAGGATCAAGGGCCTAAAGAAATTCTAACACATAGTTGTATATGGTTCTTTTGACTATTTTTCATTCCGAAATGGATTGTCCCGAAATCTATATCGAACTCTTTGAACTCGAAGTACTATCTCGAGATGTAACACAAATGTTCACTTTGATAAATAAGAATAGACGAAAAATTAAATTAAAATGAGAATAAATTAAATTACTAGATCGGAGAGAAGAAAACGATACTCTGAAAGTTGTTTTCTTTATAACTCAATCGTGTTTATAAAGTGTTTTCTCTCTCTTGTTCTTCTCTACTCTACTTGTCTATTTATACTAACTTTGATGCATTAATTATAACTTTATGTATACATCAATTCAATCTAGCTATACAATGACATTAATTGTTTAGCCATATTTCTGTCAATTTCACTATTGCTCACATCAACTCTCCTTGACACATATGGTAGATGTCAGAAGTATCATGAATAATCCATCTCGAGCTTTCTGATATCCCCGAGCAGTTAGGTTCTAATTCATCTCGAGTTTTATCTCTGTCTTGTGCTCACTGTACTTGCTGCTGCTTCTTCGGATTCGACAAAATATCTTGAGGTAGTCGGATTCTCAAACTCTTGGTCCTTCAAGATCAGAACTTGAGTTTACTATTTTCAACAGTATAGCCCTCAAAATTGCAGTTTCTAATTCCCATAATGGCCGCTTTTTATTGTTTAATATCCTTCTATTACTCTCCTTTCAGCGACCCATTATTTAGCAGCTTGTTCTCACGTATGAGTTCATTGAAACAGCTTCTGGGGTGCACTCAATCCTGGATTTATTGATCTTGGTGAAAGGAATCTAGTAAGGAAATATGAGAGTCCAATTCTGAAAGAGATTTCATCAGAGGAATTAGAAGGAGAAGGTAGAAGGACAGAGAGGGAAAGATGTGAAGTACTTAAAAAATGATAAGGAACCATTAGTTGAGGAACGTGATAAAGAAACATAAGGTAAAAGCATACTTTAGAAGTGAAAAATATTTAATATTTTTGTTGACATAGTTTTCAATTTATAAGATAAACTTGTTGGATTTGAGGAGCAGTGAAATAAAAATAGAAGTCGAAAATTGAATTTTAAATCTTTGATAATGGTAGCAATGTTCTTCTATATAGAGGCGGAGCTTCCTTAAGCCAAATTGGGTTCGACCCCCTCTTAAATTTTAAAATTTCAAAATTAATCAAGTGAGGGTATTATTTTCAGTTCTAACTATGGTTTGGATAGCTTCTGACCCCCTCTTCTTGTCAAGTCAGCATTTGAAGCTAAAAAAAAAGAGCATTCAGTTTTTTTATTTTTAAACTTTTTAAGTCTTTTTAAGTATCGCAGATGAATTTTAAATGTAAAAGATTCTAAATAAACATGTAGTGATGCCATCCTTTTAAAAAATCATGTAAATTCTTTACTATATCATATCTCATTTAAATCCAACTAGAAAGATCTTCAAGACATGAAATCTTCTCCAGTACTTCTAAGGTCTTCGACTTTGGTGACATTATCAAATGATACCTCCGCCCCCTTCTATATATAATATTTGTTATAGTATGTTTTAGTGTTTGTGTGGGTGTGTGAGAGAAAGAGAAGATTTAGATATTTGATGCGTATTTCATCACACAGCTTTGTAAACTGATCTTGGTTTTTTGTTATGAAAGTAAGTTGATTTTCGCCACAACTACCAGCCCAATCTGCATCTGAATAACCAACAATATTATTAGAATTATTTGGTTTCATCCATATCCCTTGTCCTGGTGAACCCTTTAAGTATCCTAAAAATCTGGTTAACAACGTCTAAGTGACTGGTTCTGGGTGAATGCATAAACTGACTTACTACATTTACAACGAATGATATATCTGATCTTGTTACTGTGAGGTAGATTAACTTTCCTACAAGTCGCTGATATTGTCCTATGTTAGTGAGAGGTTTATCATCTTCTGGGTTAAGTTTAGTATTACAATCCATAGGGGTTGAGTAAGGCCTAGCTCCTAACTTTCTGATTTCTTTTAGTAAGTCAAGAGTGTATTTACTTTGAGAGAGAAATAAATCTTTATTTGAATGAGCAATCTCAATTTCTAAAAAATATCTCAACTTTTCTAAATCCTTAATGTCAAATTTTTCTTTCAAATAATTTTTAACATTCACAATTTGATTGTCATCATTACCTACAATAATGATGTCATCCACATAAATAAGTACAACAATAATGGTGTTATTAATGATTTGCACAAACATGGTTGAGTCAGATGTACTTTTAGTAAAGTTATTAAGAAGAAGTGCATGACTAAGTTTTGCATACCAAGCACGGGGTAATTGCTTAAGACCATAAATAGCTTTATTGAGTTTACACACCATACCTGATTTTTCTTGTTCATGTCCTTGTGGAATAGTCATGTATACCTCTTCTTCCAAGTTACCTTGTAGAAAGACATTTTTGACATCCATTTGGTACAGTTTCAAGCCGGAATTAATTGCCACAGATAGCAAAATTATGACTGTGTTCATCTTGGCAACCGGAGCAAAGGTTTCATGATAATCTATATCATAGGTCTGAGTATACCCTTTTGTTACAAGTCTGGCTTTGTGTCTTTCTATGGTTCCATTACCGTTATACTTAATCTTGTAAACCCACTTACATCCTACCGGTTTTTTTCCTATGGGTAGAGAAACTAGATCCCATGTATGATTTTTTTTCAAGAGCTTAAAGCTCATCCAACATGACTTCTTTCCAAATCGAATTATTTATGGCTTCATTAAAACTAGTTGGTTCTTTGTTATCAAGATTAAGAAGAAAGGCTTTAAACTGAGGTTTGACATTGTCAAAAGTAGTTTTGAATAGGGTATGTTACCTGATTGGTGACAAAGTCCCTTAACCTACTAAGAGGATGAATAATTCTGCTTGACCTTCTTGGTTGTATCTGTTGCTCACTTGATTCCTATGTCTGTTGCTCACTTGATTGGTGATCTCCCCTTGAACTAGAATCCTCTATGGATATACTTGCCGATGTTTCAACTGGAGTCGGCATGGGTGCTATGTCAGATCTAATAGTTTCATATTTATGCCCTTTGTAGTATGGTTCTTGTTCAAAGAAAATGACATTTCTAGAGATATAATTTTTTTTATTAATCGGGTCATAGCATTTATAACATTTTTGTTTGGTTGAGTATCCTAAAAAATTGGTCTTTATCGCATTTTTGTCAAGCTTATCAGTTCTTTTAATATGTACAAAGCTTGTACAACTAAAAACTTTCAAATGATTAAGGCTAACTTTTCTTTTATTTAGGGTTTCTAAAGGACTTTGATTTTCTAGACCCGGGGTTCGAAGCCTAATAATTAGGTAAATTGTTGTAAGGATGGCATCATACCAAATTTTTTTTGGAACATTTGATTGAAAAAGTAAGGATCTAGTTACTTCAAGAATATGACGGTTTTTTCTTTCTGACATATCATTTTGTTCAGGTGTATTGATGTAGGAAGTTTGATGAAGGATGCCCTTTTGTTTAAAAAAAATCAGAGAATTTTTTATTAACAAACAAACTCAGTCCCATTATCAGATCTATTTTTTTTAATGTTAGCATTATATTGATTTATAACATAATAAAAAAATTCTTCAAAGCAAGAATAAACATCAGATTTTGCTTTGTGAAGGTATAGCAACGTAGTACGTGAAAAATCATCAATAAAAATGACGTAGTATTTAAAACCATTGTAAGAGTCTATAGGGGCAGTCCATACATCCGAATGAACAAGGTCAAAAGATTTTTCGGATTTAGTTTGAGATAATGAAAAAAGAAGTCGAGTTTGTTTCGAAAATCTACACACATCACAATTATCGAAATATAAATTTGAAAACATAAATATATTATTTAAAACTTTATTTGAAGGATGGCCTAGCCTCTAATGCAGCAAGTTACTAGATTCCTTATTACTGATTTGTAAAGCATGGTTGAGGTAATTGATCACATAAAGCCCATTTCTCTATATTCCTTCACCAATCTTCTTCCCCGTAATTTTATCTTGAAAGACTACTCTATTAGAATGAAAAATAGCATTATAGTTTAAGTCTTGTATCAATTTTTGGATAGATAATAAATTTGTAGTAAGGTCAGATATATTTAAGACATTACTAATGTTTTGATCAAATATTATAGCCGTACCTTGTCCTTGAATTGGTATTTTGGTACCATTAGCAACACTGACATATTGACTAGTGTCATAGGTTTTCAAATTCAGTAGATGTCTCTTATAATTAGTCATATGATTGGTTGCTTCAAAATCAATAATCCAAGTATTATTATCTAAATTAATTTGAGAAAGAAATACCGATTTTAAACCTTTATGTTGGGTTTATGCTGAGAGGAGACTATTCAATTGTGAAAGCAATAAACCCAACTGATCTTGGATTTGCGGCGTCCCAAGTGAGGAGGTGCTCAAATTTGTGCTTGGCCCAGCGATCGTCAGCGGACCACTTTCTCCCCTTTTAATAGCGAGGCTAGGTTTAGCTTCAGCTACCGCCGTATATCCTCTTCTATCTTCATCACCTCTTCTCTGGAACCGATATGCCTCTGTTGCACCGCCATTTTCCTTTTTCTTGGCCGGGCGGAGGTGGGGGTAGAGAAACCAGCAGCCATCTCGATTGTGTCCCTGTTTTTTACAATGAGTGCAAGTCTCGATGGTTGTTAGTGCTCCCCTCCCGTGCCGATCAGAGCTAGGGTTTTGGTAGTTCTTTGTATTTTTAGTGAGGAAGGTGGAGTTTTCTGTTTTGTCATTGGTCTCATGATTCATCAATTTTCGATAAGTCTCCTCGCATTCTAATAGGGCGGAGATGGTGGAGAAGGATGGTGGATCACTGGACATCATTATCTGTGCTCGTATTGGCTCATAGCTTGGATCAAGTCCAGCTAGAAGCTGATACACTCTATCAACTTCAACTCTTTTTTGGAGCACTTTAAGGTCAGTGGTTATTGGGTTTAAGGTTGCTAATTCCTCAAACTTGGTTTTCAGAGATCCTATATATTCTGTCATGGATAAATTCCCTTGCTTGATTTGGGAAATTTCTTATTTCAATTCATATATGCGGGCAAAATTATTTTCGTTGCTGAAATTTTATTGGATTTCTTGCCAAAGCTCAAAAGCTGTATTTGTAAAGATGAATTGCTCAAACGGTTAGTAGAGTTGCTTGATATTTGCTGGCTAATAGAAACTAAATTAGGTGCATATCCAATGTAAACTGATCTTGATGACATACGAAATATGTTAAATTTCAGTCCAGCCATATGAGCTACTTGTACTAAAGTTGGATTTGTGTAAGTTCAGTGCCTCTAACCTTTCCGGATTAAATTTCTCTGTTGGTTTTTACCGATTTGTTTAATTATTTTAAGAAAAAAAAATCGAGGATTACCATAGAGAAACCCAAAGAAAAGGTTGGACATTTCCATCAATTAAGCAACATAGAAAATCAAGTTTGCTAAAGCAAAATGTTACATATGGCGCAAAACGTCATTGAAGTATTTAGTTGGGTTTCGTTGGAACTTAATGAATATATACTTCCATTTAAGGTGATATATATTTAATCACTCAATTGTCATTGATTGTGTCTCTAATCTTAAGTAATTGCAATATTATTTGATCGTAATTTTCCATTGTATGGACCAACTTATATTTATATACTGTTATAAGGAATATAAAATAATTTCAGATATCCTAATCTTTTAACTGTTTCTTATAAAGTAAGTATATATTTACACCTTTCTTTATCACTAATTATGTCCTGATGCTATTTGTGGTGCCTAATTACATGCATCAAGTGAGTTAAACCATGCACTCCATATGTTGAGTTAGATAACAATGCTAATGCGCTAAGAACATAATTAAAAAACAACAACAAAGAGATGCCAACATTAAACGTGTTGGCTCTCATCGACATCAGCGAGTGGCATTACTTTTTGATCTGAGTTACCAATACGAGCTTGTTGTTGAATTACTAGTGTGGACACCATGCAGCCAAAGTCTGTTGAGGCAAGCAGATCCCCTATAATCCCCAATTCAGGGTGTTCGCTCCACTCTGATAATCCTGCCATGAGAGATGGTTCCTTTGATTGATTCTGTGTCTCTCTCTTGCCAACTATTAGTAAACTAAATAAGCTGTTTGTCTCCCTTATCACCCCAACCAATTCTTCACCACTGCTCACCAGCTCCTCTCGATATACCACTCGATGATCATCCACACTATCTTTCACAAACTCATCAATCATCTCTTCGTCTATTTTGTCATCATCACTCTCTATCCAAAGTTGACTGCCATGGACCCGCTGCACTCCTGATCTTTCTCGAAACCGCACCACGGTTAGTCCGACTGCTGGGTTTTCGGACATACGAGCAGCAAGCGCAAGTGCTTCCCGATCATCAGGGCCACCTATGAAGTAAACTGCAACCTGATGAGTATATGCAGTAGATGTTCCTCCTCCTCTGTCAATCAATATGCCAATGGAGCAAGGGGCGTACGAGATGACATTGAGATTTAGGGTCAACATAGAGAGGTTGGGTGGTTCTGCGGAGCCATCGATATGATATCTTTTATGAAAGGGTATTAGAACTAGCACTGCCTTCTTATCCAAGGCAACCGTGCATATATCCTCATGCATGGTATTGTATGGTGAGATGCATATGTATGGTAGCACAGTCACAGCACCGTATGGGTTCTGGTGCTCAAAGGCTTGGAAAGCATTTACGATGCGGTCAGATTCAGATGCTGATGAGGTTTGCTTATTGGGCCGCCTGGATTTCTCCTTGTGGGGGCGAAGAATGGCATCAGATCGTCCTGCAAGCTCTATAAGGTGGATCAAATATACACAAAGAGGAGATGATTGTGTTGGGTGGGATGCATCAAGAATAGAGAGGATCTGGGTTACATCAGATTGAGAATGGATGCATGTGAGCACCCGGAGCTCATCCCCTGGCTTTGAGTGGTGTATGCTGCGACGTTTATATGCTATAAAACGATCTTCTGGGCGGTATAGATACTTGACTAGTATTGATGTGACGCCGCCGAGGAAAATCACCCATCCCATCAGGATTGTGTATTGCTGGTTATCCAAAGTCTGCAAAATTTACAGAATAATTATTTTCATTTTGATCTCTATATAAGATCATAGTAATTGAATAAGCAGTTCTATAGAAACATACAAAAATAAAATTAGAAGAAAGAGCATGTTAGTAGGCTTTTATGTCACCTTAGCAGTTTCATTTCTATATTAAAATATTTTTCCTTTTTATTCCTTCTACATTTCAAACAACAGTCGGTACCAAGCTAGCAAGTTAACAAATGTTCTTACCCTCCAATCTTGCCACTGTGTGGTGTAGTCCACTTCTCGAATCCCCTTAAAATTATTCATCAGACCAAGAACTATGGCATCTTTCACTTGCATTTTGAAATAGATACATGGTAGTACTGTGCCAAAAAATTTCCCTACCATAGAGATCAACACAAAGCTTTGAAAGTAGACCCATTTGTTTACATCTTTCAGCAAAGAGAAAGGATCCATCCGCAACCCTGCCAATGCCACAAAAACTGGGATGAATATCCCCGTTACCAACCGGTCTAATCGTTCTACAACTGTCACTCCAAGTGGTGCACCTCCAGGGAGCATAACCCCAAATACAAGTGCTCCTAGAGAGTTGTAACCTATTAACTCAGTAACCAAAGCGCTTGCTATTGCTAGCAATATAACCAATACAAGGAGTGCCTCGTCTAGGAAGCGGCTCTCTGGGGCCCGACGGATAAGCCAAACAACGAAGGGACGCACTATGAACCAGAGGGCTATGGTGAAACCAATTAGACTAAGGAGAGAATATGCAGCTGCCTGACCATTTCCATGACTGATCAAGCCCGTCATAATGGCTGAGAAGAATGTATTGGAGAAATCAGCAATTAAAGCAGATGACATGGCAAGGCGACCAAGTTTTGAGGTCAAAAGATTTAGTTCTCCAAGCGCACAAGAGAGGACTACATAAGAGGTCATGGACCAACGCAGTGCAAGGTTGATGAGTGTCGTTTCATCTGCAAATAGACCACTCATTTTTTTCCCATTAATCTTTGTAATAACAAGGAGAAAAATATGAGATAAGCCTGTGCTACAAATGGCAATAGCAGTTGCCTTCTTGCCAGATTTGAAGATTAATCCTATATCAGTTTTCACACCAATTATGAAGATAAATAACACGTAGGAAAGGTAGGCCAGTGTGTTCAGTTGTTCCCATCCTGATGGCTTGAAAAAATACTGCTCAAAACCCTCGCTGCGTCCGAGAAAAGATGGTCCTAGAAGCAGGCCTGCCTGTGCAAAAATAATCTATATATTAGTTAATTCATGCAATAATTTCTTAAAATCCCATGTAAAATCATTATCGTTATGTGTGAAAAACTAGGCCATCTTAGCAAAGTAAAGGAATATTGAAATTTCAATAGTTAAAAATTAAATCATCTTAGCAAGCAACTCTACGAGCATTTGGTTAACAAAATTAATTGATTGAACACAAACTGGGACGATTGCCAATGTAGCAATCGAAAAGAATAAATGAAATACATGATTACTTCATAACCAATTTCCCCTCATGAGAGCGTCCTTTTGAAACTTTCATGATTTTCTTTTTTTCTGATTACACATTCAGCATTGATCATCATAGTTTAATTTTAGCGTAGCAAAGAAAATGATATGTAAGTTTGTAATTGAATCAAACAACAAATTTAGCATTGATTTTGGCACTCAAAATTATGACATTGGACACATGAAAATTTTAATAAGAGGAAAGGAGGAAAGAGAGAACACACAATGAGTTGAGAGATGACAATCGGCAAGCCAAAGTTGCGGCAGATGCCATGTACCAAGCGGGTGCTTACGAAGATGACTGTTATCTGGTAAAGAAACAGTGGGAATGAATAATCCAATGGAAAGTCGCCGAGGAAAATTCCTGCAGAAATTGTCATGTCAGCCCTGTGGCAGAAGAACAATCCTGGACCTTGTTGCAAGCCAGTGTCATTGTGGTAGAGATCTTCAGGTGTTATGTTGTTGTCCATCATCGTCGTCATTGTTCTTCTTTATTTTTCCCCCCCTTTATATTTGTTAACAAATGAATAGAGACGAGGCAAGAGGGGAGGGGAAAAGGAATCAATTAAGATAAATGGAAGAGAAATTCAATGAGGTTGTGTTTGATGGACCAAATACACAGCTATATATTTTTGGGATGTTTAACTGTTTCCAATATTATGTCTTTTTTGTGGCAGATATTGATTGCGATTTACGTGGCGGATAATAGTTATTTATGGTGTGATTGCATGCTTTTAGTTAATTTTACTAAATTTTAGTTTTAGACATTATATTATAGAGTTATATAAGGTACTGAAATTTCAAACCTTTTTTTTTTGTTCGTGAAATATTTGAGGATGGAGTTCCGTTCTATTGCACTCAAAACTTGTGAAATCTTTTTTTTCTCAGAAAAAGAAAAATTGTGAAGTCCTACGTGGTAAGCTGCAAAAGCATAAATATGTTTGGTGTGCCATAAGTGTGGTCTCTCCTCTCACGTTCTACGACTGCAAGTTGGATCGTACCTACAGGGCTATATATATATTAACCCCAGGATTCATGTCAAGATTTGTAATTCGCAAAATCTAATACTCGCCTTACAAATTATAGACAGCCAGCCAACCATCATCTCCATAAAATATAGACGGATAGCAGCGGATTAGAGTTGGACAAATAACTCGTAACTCGCTCGGATTATAGCTCGTCATAACTCGAGTTAAATCTGACTCGACTTAAAAACCGACTCGAGTTGACTAACTCGGATAGTTTTTTATTTGTTAACTCGGATAGTTGATTTAGTTGTTGTTGCAATTTGCAAACTTGTAATGTTAATCATTTGTAAACTTATAATGTTACTATGTTAGTATTAGACACTAGCATTATACAAACACTTGTTATTTATTAAATTCGAGTCAAAATCGCGAGTTGTGAGATTGTTTTTAGGGATGATGTTAGATTCGAGATTTATTTATGATCTAAGTTGAGTTGCTATGAACTTGCTCGAACTCGCTCGAATAACAGCCCTACAGCGGATGCAACACCAGTTCACATTGGACCACAATGGACAGGACCCCGACCAATCTAATAATTAAGATTGAATTGGACCGTTGATGGGAAAGAAGCCAAGCTTGAACTGCTTCCGTGAGTGACATTTATTATTTGCTTCCTTGGCATATTCAAATATGAGGCGCTTAGAAATCAGGGTTTTGAATTTTGAAATTTTAACTGATAGATAATTTTGAGACGGGTGGTAAAAGAAAATAATGAATTGTTAGTCAGTCAGTTATATGCAGTTAAGTGTTAATCAACTTCAAATAAGTGTTAATCAACTTCAAATGTTTAAATTCTCACGCCAAAGAAATGACTAGTTTAATATACTCTAACGATGATTCTTGATATTATAGATGCTATTTAGCTTAATTAAAAACTCACGACAGTAAGTTTTGGAGCAGAATTTCTGGACATTAATCCTTGCAAAACCCTTCTTTTCAGAGCGGACCAGATTTTGCTCGCACGTTTTTACTTCGGGACACTGACACTGTGACACGGCACTGCAGCGCTGGATCAGACGGTCCACATGATCTGAATCTGTGTCTATGCAGTGGATTTTCGTATAAAAAATCTTCATGCAGTTTGATCATATAAATAATAATATAATATAAATAATAATATAATACGTCAAAGATAATTAATATGAATTATTAAGTGATAAAAATGATTCAAAATAAAATTTGTTTTAATATAGACATAAATTTAAGATATATAGTTAAAATTTTTACCGCTCAATTATCAAGTTACGACCGACTTGTATTATAAGTAGATATTATTATTATATTTTTTATTTAAAAAATAAGAAAAATCTTCATAATTTTTTTCATATGCACCTATATCCCGCATGTGGTGACCTTCTGTGCATGAAAAATATTCATATTTAAAAACATTGGTCTGACATGCGATATCGGGTCTAATTTTCAATACCCGATATAATTTATCAGTAGCTCAATAATATGTCAAACCGACTCGGCGACTCCGCACTATTTCCAGTTCCCACTTCTCACTTCCCACTTTAGTGACTTCACTACTTCAGTCACTTCTCATGGCGAGCGCAGAGAGAGGAAACACGCTCTGTTCTCTAACGGCTTCTCTCCATTTCCTCTTCATTCCCATCCTCCTTTCCTTCTCTTTTCTCACCACCGCAACAAGCGCCACCGGAGAGCTTGAAACCCTCATGGCGCTCAAGTCTTCCCTGGATTCCAAGGGTCACGTGCTGAGCACGTGGACGACTCGAGGCGACCCTTGCAAGGGCAACTTCGAAGGAGTTACTTGTAACGGCCAGGGGAAGGTTGTTACGATCTCTCTCCAAGGGAAGGGACTCAATGGGATGCTCTCGCCGGTGGTGGCGGGGCTCAAGAGCTTGAATGGCTTGTATTTGCATTATAACAAATTGAATGGGGAGATACCCAAGGAAATTGGGGGTTTGACTGAGCTGGTTGATTTATATCTGAGTATGAATAGTTTTACTGGTGGCGTACCGGTGGAGATTGGTAATTTGGCAAATCTACAAGGTAACTTCATATAATTTCAATATCTTCTGGGGTTTTAGATGGTTTGATGTGTTGAATCACAGGATGGAAAAAATATTTCGCTTTTATCTAAGAAGGATTGGTCATGTTAGGTACTTAATTTGAAAATTTTATCAACATTTTCAATCCCACTGTACGAATGCTTTGGAAGCATGGAGTTGGCACAAGTGCGAATGAGTTCATTCCTCCGATTCAGTTGTCATGTATTTTCAAATTTGCTTGAAGATTTTTGTCTTGTTGTTCGGATCAAGCCCAGACCATGTGACCGTTGTTACTCAAATTCAAAATTCTCCTCTTTCTCCGTACTCTTTTTTTTTACTTACCTTTGTTTTGTCATTTAGCTGTAAAAAAATACAAAATAAGAGTATTTTGAATCTTCTATTACTGCGGCATTTATTGTCCTTCTATATTTTTCTAAAGTAAATTCCAAAATTTACGGTGCATATTAAATATTAATAACGCATGTTGCGGTTAAACAGCAACAGTATTTTTGCATGTGCCATACCCATACTAAACAATTCAAAAAGACCTCGTGATAATAAAATAATTGTTCAGCTGCTTAGTGGAAAAATGGGTCCCAAAATTTCATGTCATCTGAATTTCTTTTCCATGTAACCAAGTTACATTTTATATATGCGGGAAATTAATTTCTTTTGCATGTTTGAACTAACAATATTTTCTCGTTAACAAGAAAAATAAATATATCAATCTCAATATCTTACATATGAACCTTTTATTTTGTTTATTGTAGTATTACAACTATGCTACAACCAACTAAGCGGAACTATACCGACCCAGCTAGGCCTTTCAAAGAAGCTAAATGTAATTGCTCTCCAGTCCAACCAACTAACTGGAGCCATCCCTGCCTCTCTTGGTAACTTAACCCGGCTTATACGATTAGACTTGAGCTTTAACCGCCTCTTCGGTTCAATACCATCAAAATTGGCTGAGATCACAAGTTTAACTGTCCTTGACATAAGAAATAACTCTTTCTCAGGCAATGTGCCTTCTGGTAAGCACCATTCGTCATTTAAGAATTGTTATGTCCGTATATACAATAAATATTTTCATTAACTTTTTCTCATTATTTTTTTTAAGGTTTAAAAAGGCTAAAAATTGGATTTCTATACTACAACAACACGGGTCTATGCGGAGTTGGATTTAACAGCCTCCAATCTTGTTCAACAGACAACCCATTAAAACCGAATAAACCTGAAGCAGTTAACAAACCTCAACAGATCCCCCAGTCAGCCAACCCAAATATAGCTAACAGTGCATCCAATTTCAAGCATTCCTCAGCTGGTGCTGTTATTGGATCTTTTATGGCAATCTCCTTTGCAGTTATCAGTGCATCCTTTGCCTTCTTGTTTTACCGAAGACGGAAGCAGAAAATCGGCAGCTCATTGGATATTTCAGACAGCCGTCTCAGTACTGACCAATCAAGTCACCTGTATAGAAAGAATGCATCTCCATTGGTTAGTTCTGAGTGCTCCTGTGAGTGCGACCCGATTGGTCAGGAGATGTCGCAGAGCTTGAGGTTCAACCTAGAAGAGGTGACATCAGAACCTTAATTTTTATTGGTCCAGTAGCTTAATCCTATTCCAGAGGTGTTTGCTGTTCACGCTAAAAATTTTTGAACTAGTTGCCACTAGGTTCCAGTACCAAACAATTGAAAATTTTAAATAGCAAATTCCAAAACCTATACAACAAGATGTCCGGACACGCATCCTCTGGAGTGAATTTTCTGTGGAGAGTTTTCAAAGGTTAATCACAATGGCTCGTTTTAATCACAACGACTGTGGAGAAGTCTAAACATGAATTTTGATGCACAGGGGGTTTATTGTTGTTAAATTAGGACCGTTTATCTCTGATCGAATGGATCAGATCAAAAGCACTCCATCTGAAGAGTTTTTTTTGCTCTCAAGAGGATGTGGTTTCCTAAAAAATCTTTCTAGCCTATATCTAGAGAAATACAAAAAAGAAAAAAAAATCATTGTCCATTTCTCCATATGGTTAATCTGCATCTTTACAGCAGTCCATCTAACAAGGCACAGGCAGATAAAACTCTCTTGTGAGTTGAAACCTGTGTGAATATCTGATGTATTACTTCCCTTTTGTTTTTTCTTATAAACAAAGCTAATGTATATGACAGGTGGAGTGTGCAACACAATACTTTTCAGAAGTCAACCTTCTCAACAAGAGCACTTCTGGCACATCGACTTACAAGGGAACTCTCCGTGATGGCACCATTGTTGCTATCAAACGAATAAGCAAGACAAGTTGCAAAGTAGAAGAAGCTGATTTCTTGAAGGGGCTTAAGGTTGTGACTGAGTTGAGGCATGATAATTTGGTTGGGTTGAGGGGTTTTTGTTGCTCGCGAGGGAGAGGTGAGTGCTTCTTGGTGTATGAATTCATGGCGAATGGCTGTTTGTCAGATTATCTTGATTTGTCTGGGGATCAATTGAAAGGGAGGTTTCTTGATTGGGGCACCAGAGTTTGTATGGTTAAGGGCATTGCCAAAGGTATGTTGCTGTATCTCGCCTCAATTTTTAATATTTGGATATTTTCAATTTTGTTAGAAGGATTATTTTTCATCTATCAGGTATAGAGTACCTACACAACAACAGAGCTAACGAGCTGCCTCTTTTACACCAAAACATTTCGGCTGAGAAGGTTCTCTTAGACCGTCACTTCATGCCTCATCTCTCCAATGCTGGTGTGCACAAGTTATTGGCTGATGACATTGTCTTTTCTGCCCTCAAATCCAGTGCTGCCATGGGGTACCTAGCACCAGAATACACCACCACTGGCCGGTTCACTGAAAAAAGTGATATCTATGCTTTTGGGGTGTTAACATTGCAGATACTGACAGGTACAACAAAAAAGATCTTTGTAAATTGCCTCTGTTATTTTGCCATCTGCAAATAGTAACCAACATTTTGTGTGTCTGCAGCTGGAATCCAACACCAGACAGTAAAAATAATAATAATAATGATAATAATAATAATAAAAATTGAAACAAACATCTGGACAGTTTTGTTTGTCACTGTCATATCATATCATAAAGTTGATATATACATGGAAGCCTGAGATGTATTTTTTTTTTTACTCCAATTGAGCCAGAAAAAGAATTTTGGTTACTAGAATTGGTCAATGAATAAATCTTTCTCATCACACTAACTTGCAGTGGCATGATAGTGTTGAATATCATTGGCCAAAATCTTTTGGAATGGACCCTCTTTATTTTCGTAGAGATGTTGCTAGTTTGCTATGCTTGTGACACTAGCACACTACTTTTCTGAATATTGGCAGGGAAAAGAAAAGTCTTCCACAGGAGGTTTAGCTCTGAGTTTGGTACTTCCACACTGGATGAAATTTTAGATGAAAATCTCAATGGAGATTTCTCTAGAACAGAAGCAGCGAAACTTATAGGCATTGCTCTGCTATGCATTAGTGAGTCACCATGTTACCGGCCTTCAATGGAAAGAGTTGTTCAGCAACTTGGCTAGAGCGATCTTAATCTTCTCTAGATTTGATATCGTCTTTAGGAGTTAAAAAACATAGCAACTTGATTGTTGCTAGAAGTTAGAATGATTTAGGAGCAAATTATCAACTAGATATTTGCACTTGTGCAATATTTTAGATAAGCAAGCGGTGTTGACTGAAGTTTCTTGGATATGAACTTTAAATATGAATTATTGGAACTCGCTTGTGTTGGAATTAATTAATTAATTTTTAAATCAATTTCAATTATCTTATAATATAATTATATATTAAATTATAAATTATCAACTAATTAAATCTTAAATTATAGTGATCAAATTTAGAAATACCTGTCATAAGAATTAGATCCTTAATGTGTAAAATGCACATTTGTATTTTTATGATTTAGTGATGGTTTAAATATTATAAAATTATAATTTTATATTACAAAGCTATTGATCTCCTAAGAACATAACTAAGCATATGTATAATTATGGATATAAAAATTGTTGAATATTTTGTTTTATAGAAATATTGAGATTAAATTGACTCTCCTTTTCTTATTTAATGGAGAAGATTGCATAGCACCATAAAATTCATTGACCAATAGAATGATTTAATAAAATTCCGTTGGCTATCAAATCAGATGGCTATTTCTTTCAGCTGGCTATCGAAATTTGCATGGCTACTGTGTGAATTAAAATCGATTGGCCATATTTATTATTGAACTTACCCACTGATTCATTTAGCAAATAGAATCGAAAATAAATGGCTACTCAAACTTGTCAGTTAACTAATGTTGCGCATGAACAATTCGTCATCGCAAGATAAAAAACATTAACCGTCATATATAAGTCGGTTAAATAGTCACCAACAGTATACATGTGATATATTCAAAAAATAATATTTTTTTTAAGAGAAAAAGCACCTAACAAGATATCAGCTTTCATTTCTTTATGAAAGCAAAACGTTATTACAACCTGAAGTTTACGAACTATAAACCATAAGAATATTGAACATCCCAATGGGTTTGAATATAATAGAGAAAGAGAAAACAAGTCAAGTAGTTTGAATAAATCCTTCGAACAAAGAAGAAATTAGTAAAGTAATTGAACTAAATAAAGATACAAAAAAGTTGGAGCAGGTGACAAAACAACTAGAAGCCACCAGCAGGAGCGACATATCCAATATGAACAGTCAAGCAAATTCTCATTTTCAAATGAAGTAGACACAGTCACTGTCTGGGACCACAGATCCAGTCAGATTCAGAACTAAAGACCCAGCTCTAAATTGATCATAAATAGGAATAGAGGGCACAACATTCGCCAAGTTTCATCCAGTCCCAAAAGACTCTTAAGTTGAGTTGAAGAATCTGTTTAGAATAAAAAAAAAAGTGCAAAATAAAAAAAAAAAGACACATTGGCAGCTTTAGAGTGCAACGAGACAGTAAACATTCATTTATTGCGCTTCAACTAAATCACTCAAACACTGACTGCTAATAAAGTACCTCAGTACTGAAAATTAGATAATATACTAGAGTGATTTTGAGAATTTGAGAGCTTAGATTCAAAATAAATCTGAATAAAAGTTCCTTCAGCTTGTCCAGTGTGGCCCCTTTGAAATGTGCATGCGTAATGTAATTGCTTGGTTTTCAAAATCCCATTTCACCCTCCAGATGCAGCATGTAACATTTTTAATCTTCAATTTGAAGCATGCAACTCATTTACTAAGCAATGCTGCACGGATTCAGGGATGCAATTATTCATGAATTTTATTTAATACGTAAGAATCTATTGACGTCTTTTTTTATTTAACAATCCTTACAATAGGCACAAATAAAAGTTAATGCCTCACTGAAAGAAAACAGTTAATGCCATTTATACTAAACATAATGATGTTTGGATCGGTAAGGAATAACAAAATAATTGTTATTTTTAAAATAGAAATAGTAGTAGTACATCCAATACAAATTTATTATTCTGAAATAGTGAGAATAATTATCATTTTACTGTTCTAAAACAGTAAGAATAATTAATATTCTATTATTCCGAGAGATATGAAATAGTCGTTATTCTTTTTAACTTTTCATTATTATTCTAAATGTACAATCTAAATGATATTTCTATTATTCAAAATAATATCATTTTTTATTATTTTTATGCTAATTTAGAAATCACTATTTTTCACTATTCTCAATTCTATTCTTACACTATGCTTTACATGTAGATGGAATTTGAAGCATATTCGTCGTGTATAGAACGATTTGAATTTTTAAGTCTACAATACTGGATATTCATGCGTGCTACCAAATCATAATTAAGTTCTAAAAGTTTGTTGTATCTTATCCATTATGTGTTGCTTAATTTTTTATTTATCTCGACTTGAGAAATAGGATTGCAAAAAAAAAAAATCGCTTGTGAGGACCCTAATCATAATCATAATAATATAATAATAAAAATATAATCAAAAAATGCAACAATTTATTATTCGTTCCTTTTTAATTAAAAAAAGTATTATAATAGTAATATAATAAAAATATAAACATAAACATAATATAGTAATATAAAAAAAATTATAATTACTTAATAATATAATAATAATATAATCATAATATAATCATAATATAATAATCATAATCATAATCAAATAATTATACAAGTAATAATATAACCATAATCATAATCATAATCATATAATAATAGAAATATAATCATAATCATAAAAATAATAATTATAATAAAAATGCAACAAAATTTAACAAGAAAAAACACCAGAATGTGAAATTAATCTTTAAAAAATTACCATTTTTCGCCAATACCAAATCAATTAACTTTTACAGCAGTAATTTATATAATATAAGTTTTTTTTTCCACGTCGTTTTCTTTGGAAGCGAATCAATGCAGTTTGTCGGGATTAGCTAATAATGTTCTTGTATAATTTCCCACTGGAATATTTTCCAAATCGCAATTTCAACAAGGCACTAGATTCGCTACTTGACAAGAATTAAGCCGGAAAAAAACATTATTACACGCTATATCTGAAGAAGCCACGAAGCCAGCACAGCCACAGCCTAAAACAAAGAAGCAATTTCTCAGTCCATAAAATTTTACATACCAAAATTAGGTACCCTCCCACAGTAATACATTCTGAAAAACCGAAGGCATCACAGACAAAAACTTTTAAACACTACAAAGGGTTTACCGTGTTCTGATCACTCAACTAGTCCCAAAGAAAAACATCTCTACCGGTACCTGCCGACAACAATAAAATCGTCATCATTAAGAACTTCCACTTCTCTTTGCCCAACAAAGTTCTCCCTTCCCAATTCCTTAACGATACTCACGAATTCAACCCTCTTCTCGCGTGGCAAGGGATAATAAGGCAAGCGGAAAACTGGCCGAATCACACCCAGTTGAGCCAAAGCCGTGTTCAAACCAATGGGGTTTGGTTCAACAAACAACCACTTCATCAGAGGCATCACCTTCTCTTTTAGCACCGCATTCTCCCCTTCAAATATGAGACTATGCATCAGCCCGGGTATTAAATTACTGGTCACAGATATGACCCCAGTGGCCCCAAACATCCATCTTGCATCATGGCACTCATCATCATTCCCACTCCATATCACCACCCCATTGTCAGTATACCCCTTGATTCTCTCATTTCCCATGCACTCTTTCACCCCAGCAAGATTATGTTTTACAGCAAGTGCATTAATGACATGCGGAGGTATGTCCTGGCCTGTACGAGATGGCACATTGTACACCACTGTAGGGCCCATTGACATGACAGCGTCAAAATGGGCAACGATGCCCTGGATTGAGGTTTTTCCATAGTAGGGATTGATATGGAGTGCTGCATGCATGCCAACAGCAAAGCCTTGTTCTGTGGCATGAATGGCCTCACCAGTTGAGTTGCTGCCAGTGTTGCCAATAACCTTGATCTTTGAGCCAAAGCAATTGACAGTGTGGGCAATGAGCATAATGTGCTCGTCCCAGCTCATGAGATGACCCTCACCTGTGGTCCCACCCACAATCACCCCCTCAGCTCCACCAGCAATTTGCATGTGCATCAGCCTGTCATAGGCTTCCAGGTCAAAACGCCCATCAGGGAGGTAAGGTGTTTTGATCGCGGTAATGAGACGGAGGGCACGGATATCATCCACTGTGGTTCTGTGGTAAACAATAAGTGGGAAATATTTTAGAACTTTTTTAATGTAATGTAGCATTAGGGTGCCTTTCTAAGTTGCATGTCCCTTTAAACATTACACCCATGTCCCATTTCTTAATAAGTGTATTCTTTTCTTGGCTACGTAGTGCTTGCTGTAAAACTGAAGCAGAAATTTACCCACAAAAATGTGACACGAGTACAAACTAGACCACAAAAATGAGCAGACCATTGTAGTATATAGCAAGGTGTTCTCATTAATGAGTTCTCTTTTTCTATTTCTTCTGACTTCTGGTTATCTTGGTCTCTCTCTTTTTTCTTCACAAAAATTGTTGCGAATCATTTTCTGACATGATAGCACTTTTTACCTCATCCTTTCTGTTTAAGTTCAATTTATTTGTTCTCACCAGTTTTACATATCAGCGAGATGAAGAAAAGGATAAATATATATGAGACAGCTTGTAGTAAAGTTACATAGACATGCCTGTGCTTAACTTCAAAACTGCGCATAGGTAGATGATTATTTTCAAGACTTATAGCTCCCATTACAGTTCTCCCTCTGATGGATCTGAAGAATGATAACATGTCAAATTAAACCCGAGGAAAAGAAAAATACCTAAAAAGTAAAAACATATTGCAACTATTGGTCCTTGTAATATAATAGAATTAAAAAACAAAAGACTATACCAGCCAAGATATAGGGCCTGTTAGTATTGGTATGAACTGTTATAGAAAAGTTATTGACTACTTTTTTTATTACTGGTATTGGCTAGACTGTACAAATACAGTAACTAATAGACTAACCCTGCTAGGAACCAGGCTGTTAAGGTCCAGAACCAATATCTCAAGACCAGATTTTCCTTACATAGAAGGCAAAATGCCAAAATTTACAACACAATTTTACCTCCTAGAGGCATCTGACATGAGCCTATGTGGTGCTGCTCCAATAGAAAAGGCTTGTCTCACGCATAAGGTCTGATTTGCCATCAACAAGGAGGCCATTTCTATATTTCAACCTGAGAAATGTAAAAATATTATATGAAGCGTTAAAAAGCAGAACAGAGCTGAAGTGACTTTGAGTCTTTGACCAAGAGCTAATTACAAGAGGAACCCAAGGAACTGAGTCATACCCATTCCTTGGGTCAGCTAAGGATGTTTCTATATCATAATTTTTTTTTTTTTTTTTGTATTCCTCCCACTTTGGGTCCTGCCCATTTGCAGAAAAAAGCTGTCAGCGAGAATCAGCGTTGACACTTACTTTCAGGTGCAATAATCTTAACCAAATCAATCAAAACCAATATACAGAGTTATCTTAATCACATTGATATATACAAAGAGGTAAAAAGTTTTGAACATTCATGTGAACTCAATATGTGAAAAATGCAATATCACTTTCCAACAAAAAAGGCATCCGGTGTGTATTGAGAAACACATAGCATAAAACAATTGCATATCAGCAAACATAGCAGATTATTTATTGGCTGTGACTCTGTGAGCAAGTAAAGCACGTGTTTAATTACCTACTTACCTTCTAATTGGCATCTCTTAGGCTGATTCAGGGGCCCAAGGAATTGTATCAAACAAGTATCATTCAGTTTCTCTAGCATAACATGTTTGAGCTTACAGTTACTGCTAATTATCCACAATCATTTCAACTAGTGCTTCAAATGGGTTCATAGAAATGCGGTAAAAATTACAATACGACTTCATAGCTGTTGAATTACGACCAATGCTCAAATGGAAGAACGCAAGCAATTCAAAAATGTCAACTAATACACATAATCCTTGCCTGTACAAGTCAATGATTTCAGTCTTACATAACAAAATCGTGAAGTTAATTCAGGATCTCATAGAAAAAGAAATAGCTTTTTTTCTTAAATCTCCGAAAATTAAAAAATAAAAATCTTACAACTAAGAAATACTAACAAAAGAAGTTTTGAAGGGGATATTAACCTCAAAATAAACAATCTTGCTTATTGGCCTAGAAATGTTCTGAAACAGAAGCAGATGTGAAGAAGCCGGCTTGAAAAATAGAGAGTAGGAGGCGGCGAAGCGAGAAGCTGAGGGGGTTGAGGCTGAGAGAGGAGCTGGAGAGAAATTCTAACGATGGAAAGGGGATGTTGATGGCGCAAGAGGAAAAGAAGAAAAGTTCTTGTTGTCCTTTGAAACTCAAAATAGTAATCTGTAGCAGCTGAGCCCGTCTGAGAGGGGAAGGCGAGCGAGCGAGAGAGAGAGAGAGAGGGTTTTTTGCGGGGTTTTGGAGGCGGAGAGAGGAGGAAAGAGGAGGAATTGAGAATACGGTTAGCTGGTTTGGGCCTTTGGGGCATTAAAATTATGCAGATCTCCCTTTTCTGTTATTTTATCATTTTCAGAGGGGCAACGTGTACTCTGTGATCTGTGGGTTTACTTCGGCGACTTTAATTGACCTGTGAGCTAGACTGCTAGTCTGCTACCAATGCTGGACCAGTGGATTTTCCTTTGGGTTAGGGTTTTATATAGAGGTAGCAGAATTCGATCGATCGGAGAAATTCGTCTGATTTGTTCTGATCTGAAACGATCTATAATTTGAAATAATCTGACATTGAAACTTGACCTGACCCGACTTGATACAATCTAAAACCCGAAATGACCCAACACTAGATGATCCAATATCCAACTCAACCCGACCTGATACGACCTGAAACCTGAAATGATCCGATACTAAATGACTTGATACCCGACCCGACCCGACCTGATATGACCCGAAACCCGAAATAACCTAACACTAGATATCCCGATACCTGACCCGACCCGAGATCCGAAATGACCCGACGGTAAAATTTTCATAATTATGGTTAGATCTTGAATGAATTATGAAAACATTATCTCAAAGCTCCAGCTCACGCTCTTAGAGACTTCAGACATGACATCTATGGGTCATGTGCAAATGTCAAATAAGTTGAATAATTTAACTATTATTATGAATATTAACTTATTTAATTTAAATAATAAAGTTAATATTAATTATAATATTAACTATGATATCTATCAAATATTTTTCTATCAATAATTCAATATATCTTTCAAATGAAACTTGTATTGTATCACTTAGAAATTTAATCTGATATGATTCATTAGACTTGACTAGATCAGACACATATATGGTGAAATCTGATCCGATCTGATCCAATCTAGTCTGATATGATTCAAAATCAGAAATAATCCGATATTATATGACCCGATAACCAACCCGACCTGACCTGATACAATCCGAAACCCGAAATGATCCGACACTAGATGACCCGATAACCGACTCGACCCGACCTGAGACGACTCGAAATCCAAAATAACCTGACACTAGATGACCCGATAACCGACCCGACCCGACCTAATAGGACCCAAAATCCGAAATGACCCGACATTAGATGACCCGATAACTAACTCAACCCAACTCGAAACCTGAAACGACCCGACACTAAAAGATCTGATACCCGACCGACCCGATCCGACTAGACTTGTGACTCGATAATCTTATTGAGTCAAATTGACCCAACCCGACCCGACCCAAACCCGAACCTGTCCGACCCACCCAATTGTCACCTCTAGTTTTATGGATGGATGAAGAGTGCCGGCATCAATATGTCGATCATTGACTGTACTGGATTTGGATCCACTTCCAGCTTGATTTTACAAATTGATCTGCTTTTATAACGTTCTTTATTTGACAATTTAAAGAAATGTCCTTCTTTCATAATTTTTTGTAACAATATCTTTCTTCTAAAATCTTTAATAAAATATTCTTAGAAGTAATATTAGTTGGATGATTAGTTAGAAGTGAAGATATTTTGTTTAAAAATATCATCATAAATCAGTGGTTGGTCTCATCAATTACATGATAATTAATAGGAAAATAGATTTGGGTAAATTCATAAGAGTATTTTGTTAAAGATTTTAGAGGGGAAGACAATTCGTTATTAAAATTTATGAAGAAAGATATTTCGTTAAATTATCTTTTTTATTATAAACAAATATTTTCCATCTAGTAGGTTGATTCAAAAAAAAATAATCACGCCAGCATCTGACTCGATTTTTTTCTCCGACCAAACCCTTCCTTTTTCTTCAGATCCGACCGTGTGTGATCTTTGAATTGGAACTTCTATGACTGGTTAATGAAATGAAGGTTGGAGGTTAGCCTGATAAAAAATTCGGATTAAATTTACTGGTCCAAAAAACTCCGATAAAAAAAATGATAGTCACATTAAAATATACAAAAAAAAAGTTTATAATTTTTTTATTAAAAAACAGATTTTCAGAATTTAAAGTTCCGAGATGGATGGTCAGGTCATGGTCAACCGAAATTGCCATCCCTATCTATCTTCTGGGATATTTTGAGATTTGGGTTCGTAAGTCTTGCAGTGTTTGTACGAGAGTCCAGAGACACGACTACACAAGTCAATTCAGAATTTGTTTCCAAAATTCAAAATAAATAATTTTTTTTTGAATGGTAAAAGAAAAACAAATCAAAATAATTATTTGACAGGCTGCGGATACAATTACAGCTAGAATACTAAAACCTCGACTTACGGAAAATTTGGTGCTTGCCGATTTTTATATTCGTGACTATTTAAATATTTTTATAACAGTTGAACTCAAATTGGAAATTTTGCAGGACTCTCTTGCAAAATTTTATCAAATTACTTTGTTAAAGACACTTAACATCAATTATTAAAATGGAGACATGGATTTGACTACCATATCTAACAACCTATAGCTACAAACATTGACCGTTGTCAAAACAGGCGTCCATATTATAATTTATAAAAGGGAGGGATACTTGACAATTGGTTATTTTGACAATCTTAATAATAATTTTTAAATATTTACAAATATAATCTTAAAAGTAGAAAAGTTTATAAATATATTCTTTTATTTATATATTGATAGTGTTTAAAATTTTATGCAATTTAAAATGATTCTAATTTAATAGTATTTGATGGACTATCAAACAATAATGAAATTACATGCAATTTGAAATATTATCAATTTATAAGTAAAAAACTTATCTGTGAAGTTTTTTTCTTCTATTTTTTAGATTTTTCAAATTTATTTAAATTTTGTGCCAAGATTGTAAAATAGCCATTGTCAAGGATCCCTCCTCTATTATAAATTATTAAACTCGTGTAATTAGGTCATGATAGAAAGGCAATTAGGTGATAATAATTGCCCAAACAATTTTGGCAATACCTTTTGAAATAAAAATAAAAAAATTAAAAGTTTTTTCTTCAACATATAAACAGTCTAATAATTTATATTCTACAATTCAATTATCATTTAATGTTTCAAACCATAAAAAAAAATGTCAATTTACGTGGAGTGAAATATTTATCACAATTCATTTTTCTTTTAATAAACATGATATATGCACAATATAGATCATATATACAATAGTTTAGGCATATTTTTAAACATCGTCAGCATTATCAAAATAAAGAAAAAACGACCACTTTAATCTCTCCTTTTGAATGATTGGATCAACAATATTTAAGCAGAAGCATCAGAGTACTCAATATCAACTTCTTCAAAACCAGAATATCTAACGCTGGCTTCAACGACAACACTGATCTTGGTAGCATATCACCAAAAGAAAATGTCAGTTTTTAGTAATAATAAGTTTTAGTAAATTAATATTATTAAAAATAAGAGTGAGAAACGTAAAATTTCAAATATACGAATGGCAACGTACCATCGATGGCGCGTTCATCTGCAGCGTTAGAAACGCGCCATGCGCGCTGGCGCGTTTCATTATTTACAAAATGCGCAATCACTTGGCGGGGCGTTTCCTTTTTTACGAAACGCGCCACTACCGGTGGGCGCGTTTGCTTCTTATATATACAAAATGCGCAATCACTTGCGCGGGGTTTGGACGAAACGCGCCAACGGTGGGCGCGTTTCCTAAAAATAATGAAACGCGCCACTTTGCGAGCGCGTTGTTCGTCTCAATCGCTTGCGCATGCGCTACCGCCATTCATATATTTGAAATTTTACATTTCTCACTCTTATTTTTAATAATATTAATTTAATAAAACTTATTATTACTAAAATCTGAGAAAATGTAATAACTTAATTTAACATACCTCATCAATAAGCAGTTAAGCACTAAACTCGACATAAATTGCTACAAAAAAAATGCATTCCAATAGAGAGGAAAAAAATGCTCATGTTCTCCATATCAAATTGCAAAGACAAGAAAATCCATATACAATTGTGAGGAAATTGGGTAGAAATTGTCTTGCAGATCGCGGGATCCATATTATTTCACGTCTTGCTAGGTATACTTGAATTGAAAGGGAAATTATTCCTATAGAACAGATCACAGGATTCACAGTTGAGGAATGGTGAAAGAAGGCTCATATTTCAGCAAAGAAAATTGACAATAAATTGCTCCCAAGTCCGAATATTCTTGAGCAACTACAAAAATATATCTTAATTTCCAGCAAAGAAACAATCGGAGTTGATTTACCAGATCACCCCCAATAAACCCACTCAGATCAAAGATCTGGGCAATTAAAACTGTAATCAGCTAGCTTTTAAAAAACACAGCCTTGAATTTTTGTCTTCAGCACATACCAAAACCAAAATTCAAACAATATAAACAATCAAACACCATTATGCACCAGCTTACATAACTGCCTCCAACAAAGCCTTGAATTTTTATCTCCCAACACTTACCAAATGAACAACCAAACTCCAATATTGTAGAAGAAAGCTAGATATAGCATGCAATAACAGAACAATCTCCTAAGTTCCAGTATTCCAAGCACTTACAACTAGAAGATTAATTAATTTCCAAAATAAAGCATCCGCCAATAATGCATCTCCACCAAACATAAGAGAAGATCCAACATCTCAGAATTCTCAGACTAAAACCCTAACAACCAACCAACCTAAAACTGTTTAGGTTTACCTCACAATTAACCCTAAATATATCCACAATTGACCAATCCTTGTCACTTAGAAAGGAGGCGTTGGATGAAGTCTTCATAACGGATGGCACCATCAGGGCCCACATCGACTTCACGGATCCATTCATCAAATTCAGCCGGCTCAAGCTTCTCACCAATTGAGGTGAGCACATGGCGCAAGTCTGACACATGGACAATCCCTGTGCCATCCTTGTCCAGTACCTTAAAGGCATCACGCAGGGGCCGATCAAACGGTTCAGGATGTAGATGGGTTCGCATCAGCTCCAGGAAACGGTTGAAATCGAATGGGGCTGTTAGCTTCTCCGAGGTGGTTATTTCTTTCAGCTGGGCCTGAACAATGCATAAAAGAGGTGGTAATTTCATGCTTCTTCAGAGCAAGGACAGAAATAGTATTTTTTTTTTCTAAATTTCAGAATTTTGTCAATTACTTGTAGACTTGTTGCTAAATTGATAGCTTTTCTAAGTCAATGCTTGACTTCAAATTTCGGGGAAAAAATAGCTGGCCAATAATTTATTGATCCCATCTGTTTTTGTCAGAATGACGCTGCACTGTAAAAGTCAGGTCTAGAAATAGTATGAAAATGCTTTTGGAAAATGTAATTAAACCATTTTTAAATTCAAGGACAGTCCCTTGTTAAAAGGCAATTAAATGACACCCTGCTGTGAAATGTCCTTGCAATTTTTTTTAAAAAGCTTGTTGAAAATAAATGATTCTACTAAAAGAAAGTCCTTGTGACAGGAAATTTAAAAGTGTGAAGTTGATTGTGTTAAATGTTATAAAGAATTAAATATATCCATCGCCTTGATGTGGAATATTTCGCTTCCAACACTGAATGTTCCAACCCAGATTACCAAATTAAATTTAATGCTATTACATGAAATAGGAAATATGAAGTTTAATTTTTAAAATCATGAAGACATGGATGCCATATTATCTGCATCAAACCCCTTGTAGGATAAAAATAGAGAACAGCTAACATCTTTTTACTTCTGACTGGTTAAAATAACATAATGACATAGCAGTACAGCATGAAAATGTATATGTGAAATAAAGCATGACAATTGAACACAACTGTAATAAGTTCTATACTGATGTCGTCATCACAATACAGATAACTCGCAAACCAAGTTGGCACCTTATACATATCTAAGTTACAGAACAATAATAAGTATATGACGATCAATCCAAGCTTCATGTATCAGGTGATCATATAAGTAATTGGACCAATTTTGATTGAATTAAAGACTAAGAACTGGACAGAAGAACGGAGAGGAAAGAAACCACATTTAGCACCATAGATTTCTCAATTCTCTCACTTCCTCGTATGGACCTCTACACGTACGGATTCATCACCAAAGAGAAAATAAACACAAAAAGAACAAAATGTCGTAAAATTTGAAAGCAATGAGATACCTGTGTGGGGTTACCGCCGAGGGAGCGCATTAGCACGCCGAGATCAGAAGGCGCGATGCGACCATCGCCATCGGTGTCGAAAAGAGAAAAGGCCTCGCGCATCGACGCCACCTGCTCGTCGCTCAACTCCGCCTTCCCCATCTCTCTCTCTTGGAATTCTCTCCTCTCTTTTTCTGTTTACCAGAAGAGTAGATTAGATCGAGATCTCGTTGGGCTTGCTTAGGCAGCGTACTGCGTTTCCTTCTTTTGGGGATTTCTTTCTCTTTTTCTATCTTTCGGTTTTGCGAAGCGTGCGTTATTACGCAATTGCTGGTGGACGGCTAGTCAAATCAGAGCTCCAAATTTAGACGGCGAGTCAGTCTGATATTGCATATTTGCATTAGTGATCTTTTATTATGGAAATGATTTTTTGCTTAGCCTTAGATTGGTTTAGTCAGGATGTTTTACACTTCCCATTGGTGTGAACTGTGAAGTCTAAAGTCTAAATTCTTAGCACTCTCAATTAGACGGGTTATTTTTTCACCCACTACCGACCTCATACTTCCTCCGATAAACTAAAAATCCATTACTCAAGTGCTATAGGGATACCGTCGAGTTCACTTATTCCTATTTGAAGAGCGTCAGTCAAACCTATTTCTAACTCTAAAATCAAAATTCAGGGTCGAATACATCTGTTTTTTTTTTTATATATATATATATATACCAGCTCTGCCCTTAATAGTTACACTTATTTTGTCAATTACATATCTTATTCTTATTCAGTCAAAGGCGGTTTTTAAGGGGAAAACAGATTTGAAACAGATTTTTTTGAAGTTTCAAAAATCAAATATTAGCTATCATGGTCCTTCCAAATTTTCACCAATATCTTACTCCTTAAGAAGTACATACAAAATCAAATGTACAAGAACTATGAGACCCTTTAGTTTTATACAGCAAGTGAAGCAAGAGAATTAGGATAGAAGATTTATTGATACAGATTGTTAATTAATTTTATTTCATGTTCTTTATATTCATGAGGGGTGTACGTAGGTCAGATTGATCGACCCTTCATAGTAGTTGATATGGATTATAAAAGTCATAGTTGATATGTAAAAAAGATGTGATTATTTGTTAGTAACAATTAGAAGATACAAAATGAAACAAATCATACATTTTTCTAAAGGAATAAAAATGAAAATATTATATAATAGTACCAAAGGTTGACTAATATGAAAATATTTGTATTTGACCAAAAAATAACATGTTTAAAATTTAAATTTATGCTTCTCATTAATTTTTCATATCGAAATATTGGAATGCAAAAAATTGGGGTCTTCAAAGTTTTCTAAGTACTTATTTTAGATTTTCAAAAATAATGTATAAAAAATTTATACTTTATTATTATTTGAGAGCTGATTTTTAAAAAATTAAAATAAATACTTAGAAAACTCTAAACACCTCAAATTTTGTATCCTCTAATATTTTTATATGAAAATTTTAACGAGAAGGATAAATTGAATTTCTGACATATTACAATAAAGTTTGAGCCGCACATACTTCTAAACTAAAATGTAGATGTTTTCATGTTAGTCAACCTCGTATTGTATATAATCGAACACGATGTATATTTGACTTATAATAAAAATACATTTCATTAAACAACACTGATAATATAATATAAAATTAACAAATTATTTAGCAAAATAAAGGTTAACAAAGTCAACAGTGCATGAGCATAATTAATTTTCAAAACTAAGCTTATTGAAAAGGAAAAACTGGGTATGTACCCATGAACACTTGGCTAATTGAAAATTTTCCCATCAATTCTTTAAATTTGAATATTTACCCATTAAAAACTCATTTAACTTATTATTTATCCATATGATGAATTATCTTTAATAAATTAATATTAAAATTTAATGACAAATTATACGATCAAACTAACCCTCATGTCTTATGTAAATCTTTCCTTCATTGTTAAATTGTTAATCCATGAAACTCCTCCACTCCTTTTATATTTGAGGCATTACAATATAACACTATTATAAAAACATGTTGAGAAATACATATGTTAGTTTTCCAAGGGAAAAAATATTCTGATAATAAATAAACAACACTTGATTGTCATATCTAATCGGCATTATAAATAAACAAGCACGAAAGAAAAAAAAAAGAGGGAAGGGCGGATGGAAGGAGAGAGAGATTTAATTTTGAATTTATGATATATGAGTCAAAGAAAAAAAAAAGATCATTTGCTCATGAAAGTAAACAAAAATGAAGGAAAAGAAAATTATGTGAGATGATAATTTGGTCATATATTTTTTTTTAATGTTGATTTAATAAAAATAATTCATTCTCTGAGTAAATAACAAGTCAATTGAGCTTTCAATGGATAAATATCCAAATTTAAAGAATTAATTGAATAACCAAGTTTTCATGGGTACATGCCCAATTTTCTCTATTGAGAGGAAAATACAAGCTAGATCTCTTGCAAAATTTTATGGAATATGATCAGTCAGATTTAAATCGGTTTTATTTTTTAATCCATGATCAATATATATGTAAGGGGTTAATTAAAACATCATTCCTATCTAACCAAATAAAATTCAAATTTGTCGTAGTATTTAAATATATAGTAGCGTAGAATTACATGCATCAACAATATAATAAAATAAAAATTGAATCAATTTATTCGTTGTTATTATTGTCGCCGTCGTCCTATCTTTTTCATTTTTTGTCTTCATTATTTTTATTTCATATGAATATTTCCAATAATAGGATAAACAATTGTTATAGATATAGCAGTAGCATTCGTGTCAAAAAAAAAGTAAAGAAAAATACTTTGGTTGTAATCAGTAATATGAATATTTTCTTTCACTAGAACAAACACTTGTTATAGTAATATGAATATTTTTCATAATTGGATAAAGTATTGTTTAACGGAACTTAAACAGGAGCTTAGATGACCGTGAGATGCTCCGAAAAAAGTCTTTATATTGAATTTCATGTGTATATTAATGATCTGTACCTTAGAAAAGAGCTTATGCACAAATAACATATCCCAATTCTTTAATAAGAAAGATGGGCAAACTATATAGGGGGAGTGCTACAAGATCCTTGGATCTTCCATTATTGAGTTAATGAAAACTATTTACATCTATATGACAAATAAGAAAAATATCCTCAAATAGACATACTTTTATCATTAATAATTTTTATATTTCTTATTTTTTAGACAAAATGACAAAATAACTTTTATATTTTTAGGGAAAAAAACAGAGAAAGAAATATACCACTCAGCTGTCGTGGGCATATTATAAAATCGGTTTTGAATATATATATATATAGAGACTATTGTGAAAACATTTGCATTTCGAGCTCAAGTGTATACGGCTCAAATTTTATTGTAACACGTCCAAAATTAAAAATTATCATTATCATTAAATTCTTCATATCAAAATATTAGGGGATACAAAAATTTGGGGTATTTCGAGTTTTCTAAGAATTTGTTTTGGATTTTTGAAAATCAGCAACAATAATTCAATATATTATTATTATTTTAGTGCTGATTTTTAAAAATAAAAAAAAATACATAGAAAACTTGAAATACCCCAAATTTTTGTATCCCCTAATATTTTGATATGAACAATTTAATGAGAATGATAATTTTGAATTTTGGACGTATTACGATAAAATTTGATATGTATGCACTTAGGCTCGAAATGCAAACGTTTTCACAAAAGTCTAACTCTCTCTCACTCTCTCTCTATATATATATCTATACTATTATATAAAGCATTTAAGAATTGGAGGGTCCATTTTTTGTCATGGTAATTTTTTATTATATCCATTTTATCTCTCAATTAGACAGATAATATTTATTTTTGATTGATCGAACGTATTTGATCGCATCCATTGATCTCCTCTTTCTCTCCATTTCTTTCCCTTATATACTATTATTTGCATAATATTATTTTTTTTATTTAGCAACCTTGTGCATATTTGATAAGAAATTAATGGTGATAATATATGTTAGAATAATTTACTTTTCTTGTCATAAAAATAATGAATCATTAACTCATATTGTGCAAAAATTTCATCCAAGATTAAATATAGTCTTTATTATAGGTAATTTTTCTCTATATTTTGGTGAATTTATAATTTAATATTAGATAAATGTGATTTTTTTATCTTATAATGTTTTAATATTTAAATAAAAAGTCTGCTGCAACGCGCGGGTATATAGCTAATATATATATAGAGAGAGAGAGTTATGCTACGATTAGTTGCAAAGTATAAAATATTTTTGTACTTCGTGTCGTATCTCCCATTTTCAAATTCAAAATATCGATCCGACCGTTAAAAGTGTTCTCCATATTGAAATATGTTTGAAGACCAAATTTTATATTTTAAAAAAAATTCTATTTTTTTTAGGATTAGAAATCCGTTCTTATTAAAAATTATAAATTCAATGCATTTTCATCCCCTAAAAAAAAAAAAAAAATTCTAAAAAATGTAAAATCTGATCTCCAATATATTTCAATATGGAGAATATTTTTAATTGTCGGATTAGTATTTTGAATTCAAAAATGGAAGATATGACGCGAAATATAAAAATATTTTGTACTTCGCGATTAACCATAGCATAACTCATATATATATATATATATGACATGAGATGTTGAAATTTCATGTAAAATTAAAGAAAGAAATTAAAATTCTTTACCATCATATAAGAAATGTAGTTCAAAACAAATAAATGCAAACCTCATTCATCTTGCAAAAAGCCGCTCCACAGTAGTAGAATCTCATCTTTTGTGTTGCCCCGAAGTGAAAATAGTCACATTAACTAAACTGTAAGAATATTCTCATTATTTATCAACGTAATATTAACATTATTATTTGAATTTAACATCGGAAGGTTTATTATTACAAAAGTAAAGTTTAGAAAGGTAAATATCAAAATTAAAAGCCATAAAAATGATTATCTCAACTATATATTTATCAAAACTAAAAAAGTTAAAAAAATAATTATCAGATTTAAAATTTTGAGAATGTGGTTTGAAGACATTTAACTCAATTGTATATTTGTAATGAGTTCATGGAGCGGAGGGTAACCGAGTAATAAATATAATGGAGCAGCAATGAAAAATGGCAGGTAATTTATCTATTTTTGTCAAAAAATATAATCGAGGAGAGAAAAAGAAACAAGCGTAAAAGAAGACAAAACTAAATTTGGACGTTTGTCAGCGTATTAATAGAATGTTAAGTGGCTATGAAAAGATTCTGAGATCCACAGCAATGCATGGAGGAGTAAGTATGTACAACTTGGTTCAAGTAACTCTCAGATCAAAATCGGATGAATAAGCTCGATATGTTCAATTATCCTAACTTGATCTCAGTCGTCCATTTTAGATCGAACGTACAGTAAGATCATACTGTCAACCAAGAATAACAGGGGATGTCAGAAACCAACCTTTAAAGGATGAGAATCCCATTGAAAATTCCCAGAGATATTTTGTTGCTCAGAGAAAACAAGCAAGGAGAGGAGGGGAGAGGATGAGGCCTGTCTTATTTCTTTGTTTATTAGCCTTTCCTTTTTGTTACGAGAACATTAGATTTAGATCTGAGTTGCCTTCGGCGCGGAGAAATTTGTTTCATTGCTTTTAGAACAAATCTCGCGATAGTTCTTGCTCGTTGTAACTCCTTTGAAATTTTTTATTATTTCAATAAATGGATCTCTGAGCGATGATGAAGTGAATTCTGTATGAGATATTCTATGATTTCAGAAAAAAAGCTGATGCTCAGTTAACCAATTGATCTTTTGGTCTAATTGACAAATTCTCATGATTTGTTTGCAACTTCTTATTGTTCGATCGATGATTTCCGTAGGAAATTTCAACAGATTCTCATGTCTCTTGACAAAGTTTTTCATCTAGAAATTCTTTTATTTTTATGAATTCTCTCATTTTGTCAGTTAACAAGTTGAGATTTTTATTTTCAATATAAGTTAGATTTCTTCTTTTGGGCAACAATTCTCAGATTTATCGGGCCACAAAATTGAGGCATCAATCCAATTGTTTACTATATTGATTTCTGAACGAAGCTCTTCCATCAGAATTGAGCAATGATTACAAATGTAGATTTCAATATACTTACAGATAGTCATTATATACTGTGCATACGGTATGTGATTGCATATGCGAATTCTTATATACAGATTTTATATTTATAATATAATAAATAAGAGTATAGAATATTAAAAAAGAAAAATATGATGTAGTAATTTCATTATTTATATAATAGCATATTTGTGCAAGTTCAAATCTCAATGAAATACATATTATTTTTAAAGAAATTTAAAGTAATTTTTCAATTTTTATGATATATTGTATATTAGATGATTTTTTTTAACTTTTTATATAATATATACCGCATATTAGCTGCACAGATCGTATATTAGACCGCACATACCGTATATTGAAATAAAATCACATATTATTCTAATCACATCCGACCACCATATACACATATACATTCACATGTATCGTATTTTAAAACACTGGAATTGAGAGCTCTCGCTCTTTTTCTTTTCTCTTGAAATGAATTTAACTACACTTTTGTGCTGAGCTAATCTGGAGGTTACATGTGTGGTCTTAGAAGCTTCCACGATACATTGGAACTCGACCTCATCGCTCACACTAGTATGTGAAATGGGATAATTCACCATACGGTTCTGAACTTTAAAAAAAAAAAAATCAAATTAACAGTCAACCTTTTATTATATAAAATTAAACCTTAAACTTTTTAAAAATATTAAATCAGTTCTTAAACTACTTTATAAAAATCAAATTAATTCCTAAACTTTAAACTACATCAAATAAAATTTAAACTTTCAATATAAAAACTAATTTGATCCTTAAACTTTAAAAAAAATCTAAAATGATAAATTTGAACTTTTTAAATTAATATTATTTTTATTTTTAAGTTTAAATAAAATAGAAATAATTATATTTTATTAGGAAAAAAAATTATTGGGTGTCATGTCGAATTTCAGGTAGATTGGTATTAGCCTTTATCGGATATCAAATCAATTTTGTGTCATGGGCTGAATAATATCAATTGACCCGAGATCCGAAAAAACTGATATCAATAGACCCGACACCCGACCATTGTCGATAGCTTTTTTTTTCTTAATAAAATATATTTGTTTATATTATATCTAAAATAAAAAATAATATAAATTTAAAAGTTTAAGAATCAGTTTAGATTTTTTTTTGAAAGTTCAGAGATCAAATTAGTTCTTATATTGAAAGTTTAAGAATTTATTAGATCTACTTTAAAATTTAAGGATCAGTTTATTTTTTATGAAGTAGTTTAAGGACTGATTTGGTGTTTTTTAAAATAGTTCAGAAACCAACTTAATAAAATTTAAAATTTAAGAATTAACTTAATTTTTTGTAAAATAGATCCTTTTCTTTGCTGGGTCCCCAAGTCCCAACAAATTTCTCCTGCCTATATCTCGTCGTCAAACATCGGGTAAAATCATGATATATATTCAATAAAAGTGGGTCCAAGACTAGTTTTCTTCGCTCATTTATTTAGCTATTTCGGATTTATATTTTTAAAAACAGAGGTAAAATATATTAATTACAATAAAATATACATAATAAAACTGTAACATTAGCTTCATTGGTGAAGTTCTTTATCATTTTTTAATTAGAATTAGAAAATGAAAATTTATATTTTTAAGATAAAAATGAAATTGCGATTGTTTAGAGATAATTAGATTGAAAAAGCTATTAAAAAGAACTTTTAATATTTTATAGAATTATTCAAAATATTTGTAATGATATAATTTTACTGCTTCACAAAAAATGACCAATAAAATTTGTTGGTATAATCTCAGACAATTTTTTTTTCTTGGTTTGGGACTAGGTTCAGTTCAGGTACCGGAGTCCGAGATTATAAACCAACGATCCAAAATTCTTTAGACAGACAACAGCCCAAATCGTTCTCTCTGTGTCGATCAAAGCCCAATCTCAGGCTTACACTATAAATGCCCCGTTGAAACCCTAAGCACCCATTCCAGCGCCTCCTACGAAAGAGAAGAAGGGAGATTTGCTTGGCAATTTTATAGAGATTTTGTCTCTGGTTTGATTTTTTTTTTATTGTTGAACTTCGAGTTTTTTACATTTTCTGTCTACTAATTATGTCTTCGATGGTTTATTTACTAACAATAATATGAGTGGTTTTTCAATAGGTAAATCAAATTGTTCTTTGTTATTTCTTTTTTTTTCTTTTTCTTTCTTGTGCATGAGCTGCTAATTGCATGATTTTCATCTGATAGTTAATACCAATTCATGCAAGTTCGTGACTATTAAGTGTGTTTTCCTTTACAAATATTTCTGAGCAAATGATGATGTTGTATATTGATTTTGAGCTTTTTGCTTTGATGTAGTCAAAATCGAGCTTTTTAAAACTGATGCTCAGGCTAATATAGCAAAGAAAGGAAGAAAATTTATATATTAGTAGGATCTTTGCTTTCAAAATGTATTGCTCTTACTAATTTCTACAATGTTTTTTCCCTTTTCATTCTCCGATCCTTAGCTTGTTCGGACTTTAGATTACTACATAGAGCATATGATGAGGCTATGTATTTGATTTGAGATGCTTTCTATGATGCATTTGAAATCGAGCTTTTTAAACCTGATGCTCCATAACGCCATGACATGGTGTATATGATGATTCTTGTCATTGATGTTTCTGAGTTATGATTTATTCGTTTAATTTAAAAAAAACATCATTTTAGATTGTAATTTGAGTTATGCAACCGAGAGATTTTTAATTGAAACAGCAGTGTTAAATAACGTGCATATGGTGACTTGATTTTGGTATATTTGCAAGTCAGTATGATTTCCTATTTCTGAGTAGTTCTAAAAGGAAGTGGGGAGGATTAAAACACTTTGAACTAAAAAAATTGGTTCAAAATCTTTTAAAATTATTGATTTTGTATCGAGATTCATACTTTTAATAAAATCTAAGTTTAAAATTTATATTTTCAATAATCATTATAAATCTTGATGTAAAATCAACGGTTATAAAAGACTTTGAACTATTTGAATCTTTGAACCTCCTCTACCACCGTTCTAAAATTGTAAATTGAACAACAACCCAAAGAGTTATTAGCACTATACTTGTATTATGTTGAAATTTTAAACACGCAGTTATTTTCTAGCAAAAATTCCGAAATCTCAGCTCAAATAAGCTCATGCCAATCGAGTTAATTGTCGTCAGATGGACAACAGAAAATTTTCATTTAATCATTCTCGTGTGATTGCTATCGAGTCTTTGCTCCCTCTTATTCTCCAGCCCTTTTTGGATTCCAAAGAATACAATCGAAAAGATAGAAAGGAAAGTAATATGCTAATTTAAAAAAAAATATTCAAACCTTTTGGATTCCAAATTTTTTTCTGAAACATCTATATAGTATGTATACGCTTAGTGAAATTTTGCAGGAAACCGTATATTCAATTAACAAAAACAAAACGCGCTTGTCGAAACCAAATTTTGCAAAATTAGAACTTGATGTTAATAGAAACCAAATGTTAATATAATTGTATATGTGAACACAACAACTACTATAAACACTTCTTATAAGCTTTATTATCGTTAAAATTTATCAACTAACTGTAGTCCAAAGTTCTTGAATGTTTGCTAGCTTTATGATTCCTTTTTTCACAGTGGACGGTCAGAATTTAGATGTTGATTTCATTTTTATCTTCTGTGGTTGTTCTCTCTTTCAGTCTTCCTTTTGAATTGAGAGACCGCATCCTCTATCATTCTTGAAACCTAGGTGCCGTCGTGCTGCTACCGTCCTCCGCTTCGCAACTTCTTCAGAGGCGGCGTTGTTGTCTCATGCTTCCTCTATCCGTCGCGCATCACTTGCAGCTCACCACCGTTGGTTGAATCCAGCGGCTCCATTTCCATCAGTGTCAAGCATATTTCAACAGATGAAAAATTCTAATTCATTTGATAACAAAAATTGTCTTTTAAATAAGTCAAAAGTTAATACATGTTATAATTTGAATCAAGCTTTGAAGCGTGCACCAGCGCAAAATTAAATTCGATGTCTATTTTCTGCGTTAAAGCTATCTTATTTTGTTTCCACGATTTCTAAATGCATCTTTTTGTCTAAAATCGTTTGTTTTCACTTAATAGAAAATGTATGACCGTATTATAATGGGTTAATATCATATTTATCTTTCAAACTCTTCTTCTATTTCATATTTATCTATCAACTCTTTAATAGATTATAATTATCCATCAACTTTTTTGATTCTTTCATATTTATTTTGATACTTTTTTATATATCTAACATATTTTTGAACTTTTTAAATTCTTTTATATTCATTTATGAATTCAAATATATCATTTATGAATTCTTTTAAATTCTTTTATATTCTTTTATATTCATTTTATGAACTTTTTATCTTCTGTCTATTGAGATTTGAACTTATGACATCTTTAAGACCTTCTTAGTTAGCTACCACTTGAGATACTAGGTCATTTGCATATTAGATCAAGTATATTCACATATAGCAATAATTACTTAGAATATCTTATATACTATTTAGCTTTTCAATTTTTTTTTATATTTATCATAAAATTAAATTTTATTTAGGTATGGAGTAGGCATTATTTAGTTTGCTTGACCTAACTCAAGTCTAAACTGGATAGTTCACATTAGGTTGAGTAAAAAAAAATTAATTAAATAATATCTATCCAAATTGATAAGAATATTTAATTTTGTAAATAAATATAAAAGTTAGAGTTGTAGGTTGTTGATTATAGATGAAAATATTTTAATAATTAAATATTTTATCGATGGATTAATATGAAAAATTTAACGATATATTTGAGAGTTTATGAGCAAATATGCAATAATTTAAAATGTTCATGAATATATTAGATATATTAATGAATATATAGGTAAATATGAAATGGTTTAAATAATTGATGAATAAATATGATATACTGGGTAAATATGAAATAGAAGATGAGTTGAAGAATAAATATGATATTAATTTATTATAAAAACAAGGATCACAAAACTATAATTGATGTTTTGCAGGGAAAATAAGGAAAATTTTCAAAAAATCTCAGAGCTATTATTCGGGGAACACAAGCACGGAGCCATTGCACATTTGCATGTTCCTATGACCTACATATGCACATCAAACTTTCCTCTACACAAGTTCTCTGTTTTTGTCAAGGCCTCTGTTTTAGAAAGAAAACTTTTACAAAGAGGTAGCCATTTTTGGAAGAACAAACAGAGTAGCGTGCATCATTTTCACACTTTAATTGGGAGCCTATAAAAGGCTAGTGCAACCCTCTTCTCCTCTTTCTGGCCACTTTGTTTGCATAGAAAAAACGCTAGAAAAGAGAAAGAAAGTGTAAGAGAAGGAAAAGAAAGAAAGAGGAGACGGGAGGAAGGTGCTTGTGCTGTCATCTTGCCGCTGTTGTGGTGCTGGAGGCTGATCTCGAGTTATTTGCTATACCTGCCAACCCTAAACCCGTTTTACTGGTATTATCTCCGTTCTTCCTCTTATTCTCGGGTTTAATTTTGAGTAGTTGTGCGATTGGCTGTTGCTTGGCTGATTGTTTACTTGTTGTGTTCGGTTTCCATTACTGTGGCCTTGTTGCTTCTCGTACTGACCCCTTAACCTGTTTCCTTTCTGCGTTTTTTGATTGTTGTACCGGCCTTTGAGACACCTGTGTGCAATATGTTGTACCCGATAATCTGTGTATGGTGAGATTTTAGTAAATTTGAGGGCTGATTTGAAAGAACCAGAAAAAAATAGGATCCTGTATGCACTTTTGTGGTAATAGCCCTCTTCTGAGGTTTATATGCGTAAAATATTATATCAAACCCTTTGTTTAGTTTCCTGAGCGGCTGAGCGTATAATAAATATAAGAACAATGAGCTGTTTCATTAAAAGACTAGATGTGGATTGCTGTCTTTTTAATTGTTGTATAATATGCTCATTTTTAATCTAGCTTCACAGCTCGTGCAAATTCAAGTACTGAGAGAGGATATGGACTACAAAAGAACTTGTGAAGAGATTTATACTCTTTTCTTTACCGTCTTATATGAGCAAAGGTCATCTTTCATGATTTACCTTGATGAGGATTATTCATCTCAAATTGTAAGTGCCTGAAATATCCAACTTTTTCCATTTCTGTATGGTGCAGGTTGTAGTTAAGCCATTTAGTACCTGCTAGATGTGAGATCCCTTTTCATGTTTTGTTTATTATTCCTGATTTTGTGCAACACTTTTTTTTGGTTTTAGGCATAGACCGGAGTTTAATTGGGTTAAGATTATGAATCAGGTAGTTCTGTTGGCTTTACCATTGATTGTTTTTTCATTTTCACTATTTTATTTTTAAGTTTCGGAAATATTTGTCGTTTTCTTTTCTGTTTTCTGTTGGTTATTATGAGTGAATTGCAACATAACTCTAGATATCAAAACATGACAACAGAATCTACTGGTAATGATACTGAATTCTTTTCTATTTCATATTGTTCATTTAACTTGCATTTTTTGAAGATCCTTGATCAAGCTCCTCTTGCCATGTAGGGTGTTTTTCCAAAAGATCACTTGAGTCGTGAAATAAGTGAAAGTTTACTGTCCAATATCCAGCTGAAAGGACCCACTGATCAGAAACATGAGATCAGCACCAAGTCAATTGGAAATGTGATCTTTCTGGCCACCGGATGGAGTGACTTCATCTCTTGCTACTCTCTGAAAAGACATGACGTGTTGGTCTTCTTTTACGAAGGCAACAGTACATTCCATGTTAGAATTTTTTATCAGAATGTCTCTGAGATAACAGAACCAAGAGGTGTCATTCCTAGTACTGGGCAAGTAGGTTCAAGGGGTGCAAAAAGAGGAAAGCAGATTCCTGAAGCTGAGGCTAGTTTTGTACTTGGGTATAAAAGAGGTTAGTACTAATCCAGTAGGTTATTCACAAACGAAAACCAACTATTGTTGATTTTTACTGTCTGGTTTTAGTACCAACAACAGGTAGGTATGTCACCGTTAAAATCAGTAATCATTGTGCTGATGAAACTGCTGCACTTTCAGTGACTCCAAAACTCTCTTTTTATTAATTGACCAACATATTAAGCAAATTTCTTGACAAATCTCCTAATTTGTCTAATTAACCATGTCTGATTGAGCATAACAACAGCATCATGGATATTAATTGACTCAGATGAACCAAGAGGTCCAGTCCAAGAAAGAAAGCTAGCCTCACTTGGGCATTTGGAGGTTTCCAATCGATCTGGTGAGAATGTTGTCGAACTCTCCGATGATTCTGACATGTCAGACTCCAAAAATGTTGCTGATGATGGTGAAGGGCCATCAGGAGGTAATTTTAGAAATGAAAAAGATATGTCAGGAGAGTTCAGTTTGGCATGTAGCAGGACAAGAAATAAGTTCTGTAACCTCATGTCTTTATTAATGTAAAAGAGATTGGCTACAAAGTTCCATTTATATTGTATTGGTACAAAATTTGGCCGTTTACAATTTCTGACAGGTGTAAGTACAAGCTCTCAAGAAAAAAAACCTAGCAAAAATTGATCTATAGAAATTTAGTCACCAAGTGTAAACCCGAACCTGAACTGAATGTTTGAACCCCATTTGAATACAATCTGAACTGAGAATTTTGAAACAGTTAAATATGGCTAATCCTGATTAGTTGAAACCATGGGTACAACACTTGATTTGTCTCATTCAAGGATCTTTTTAGTTAAAAGAGGTATACCTGCTACACAAATTAAATCCATCTCGAATTAATATTTGATGTGTTCTGGCCATTCAATACTGGGACAATTAAGCCTAGCGTATTTTTTTTTTGAGTAAATAAGGCTACTATATTAATTGTGCTAAAATGACTATGACTGGTAACTGTGGGCTTAGCTACTGGTGTACCTGGGATAACTATATGGGCGACATATTAACCAAAATCTCAGAAAAGAATGAAAAATTAAAATAAAGAAAATAAACTTCAATGATAATCTGTATAAGCCAGGACTAATCTGTTAAAAGAAAATAAGCAGGTCAGAACAATAAAGTGTCTAGTTACACAGGGGAAGAAAGCTGGAGCTATGGTTCAGTGCAAGAAATAGTAGCACGATCCCCACTTGAGAGAGAGGTGATCTCTATATCGTCAGGCTCCTTCCATGATTATACTGATGAAGTGAAGAGGCAACGTTCACAAAATTTACAAGCTAAGAAGGGTAAACTCTTTTCTTCTTTTTTTTTTTTTTTGAAATAGTTAATTTCTTCTGCTAAATTGGTACAGTAGTCAGTAGCCACCAACTCAAATTTGTGATATATTGTGAATTATGTTAAACTTTTTCTTTTACTTGAGGATATTTCATGTAGTTGAGCATTAACTGGTCATTTATGTCAGGTTCACGAGGCATAAAATTAAGAACTAAGAACTTACAGAATGCCTCTCTAGATAGTGTACACCAAATATTTTTTTTAAACAGATATTTAACATGGTAAATTTACAGAATGATGCATCAATTTACATCAATATAGTGCTGTAAATGATTTTAGTATATTTTCAAACTCTAGAGCCAGAAAACTCAGAGAATTCAGATAGTGATTCAGCCATTACAAGGAATGCTGCCAAGTCTAGATTTGTATCAAGCCAGAAGCCAGTCCCTAAAAGAAAGGAAAACCGCACAAGTCAAGCTGCTCGGTTCGGATCAGAAAATCCATATTTTGTGAAGGAAATGGTGGAAAGCAATGTTAGGAAAATATGTCGCTTGGTAAAGCCTGACTCCCTATTTTGTCTTTTTTTTTTTATCCTGCATATCACAATCTCTTCTTTTGAAAACATCGTGTATATCAAAAACGCAATTTCTGTTCCATATATTATGGTAAAATCTTTAGACCAGACTGGTACAGTACTCTACTTTTAAAATAAGAATTGGAATTATTCATATATCCATTACCAAGTACCAACCTCAATGATTATTAACCGAGATAAAAAAGAGACAAAAACTAAAAATAAAATAATGACTACTAATTGGAATAATATATATAGACATAGAGCAATAATTACCAGAAAAACAAAATTAGGGAGTTAATTATGGACCCTAACAAAATGTAGTGCCACTGCAGAATGTTTTGGTCAAATTTGGAATAGAAAACTTGCCACCCAAGCACAGCAGGATCACCTTGCGGCTGCCACAAGGAAGCAGGACATGGAGTGTAACGTGTAGATACAGCTACCAAACTCGGCCTCAGTGGTTCCTTTGTGAGGGGTGGTCAATTTTTTCTTGTGATAACAACTTGGAGGTTGGCGACTGGTGCGCGTTTGAGTTGATTTGTAAGGAAAACAAAGAGATGAAGGTTCACATCTTCAAAGCCATTGAGGATGCAGACCAACTTGGATGATATTTTTCCTTCTTTACATAGGCTTTAGTTTTTCTTTCTAGTTAAGGTAGTTAATTAATCATACTATGTTAGTAAGAAGTCTTATGGAATTTGATAAAATATGAATTTTTATTGTCATCAAAATTTGTGTGTGATGCTACCAACTCATATTTTAATTTTATTTTAAATTTTGACAGTCAAAATTGAAATTGAAATATTAATATTGTTAATTTTTATGATAGATGTATACTTATAAAATTTTATGAATTTTAGAACTAATTTTATACTAAAAGAATGATAATAAAATAATATATAAAAATTAATTAATTATTGTTATCTAAATTCATGCATTCTGTTATTATTTGATCTAATATAAAATAATATTCAAAAACTATGAAATATTATGAGCATACATCTACCATAAAATTATCAACACTAACTGTTTAAATTTCAAATTTGAAAGTAAAAATTTTAAATATAAATAAAAAAATGAGTTAATTATATTTAATGGCACACAAAATTTATAATATTAAAACTCTCCTTTTTAACCCAACAAGTCCATAATTTTTTTCTCTTTCGACACAGAAATGATTTTATCAGCTCGCGTAATTTTTTTATGGGTGTGCCCAAGACATTTGCAGGTGTCAATGAATATGAAACGGATCTAGTGAGGCTTTTTAATATCGGTCTTATTTAACTTTAATCTTATTCATACTCTATTTTATCCGCTAAGTTTAGTCCTATCCACATCCTACGAGTTAGATGAATATGGTACGGACCAGTAATGATATGTCTCCCACAAAAAAAAGAAACATATGAAAATAATATATCAGCTAATGGGAGCTCTATCCAAAAATATTATAAGAAAATAAAAATTATAATTATCAGTTTGATTATCAATAGATAATATAATTCAAATTTGTATAACCCAATCTCATCATATGTTACTGATTGAACATTATATTATATAGTTAAATATAATATTAAAAAATACTATATATTATTTTTGTATATTCGGTTAATGAAAAAGTTTTTCTTTATTTACTGTATTTATATACACTACGTTAAGGAAAAAAAATATTCATACTAAGTGTGCAGATAGGATAGATTAGAATAAAATGGATAAAAAAATATTATTGACAACTCGCTTTCAAGATGGGGAATGGAACATGGGCCACATGGCCGAAAACTGCAAAATTTGAAGCCATCCGATTCATAAAGAAAACTATAATTTATTCTATTATTGATCAAATTTTAAGTGAAATATTTTTATCTTTCTTTATTGGATTTTTTATGATAAATCTCGACAAAGATTCAGAAAACAGTATTATGCCTGAAAAAGTTGATTTTTTGGAAGATCGATAGCGACATACAGATTATTGGAGCTTGCCAACTGATATAAATTTCTATTTTGGATTTTAGCTTCTCATTTGAAAAATAAAAACTAGACCTGACACGCACAAGAGCTAAGAACCGCTAATATATGATATAAAGAACATAATTCGTAAATGCAGAAGAAGTATATTTTAGAAAGGGGTCGTATATGCAGAATTTGATATAAATAATTTCTTGAGAAATATAAATTAAAATTTGAATATATTAAAACATATATTTTAGTTAGGAGTATCGTCTTGATGCTCCTATCAGCGTTCTAGTTTTACTCACATAATTTATATAAGAAAATCAGTGTCAAAGGTTTTGTTGTAAAATCGAGCTATTGAAATTAATTATCAAATGATAATTATTAAACTTCTAACTAAAAATTTAGATACGAATAAAATATTGATACTGTTTGACATCAATGAGCATTGACATTACAAAAATGTGCAGACACGACAAACTTCAAACTATGATACTTATTTATATATTAAAAGTAGTATAACCCGATTATTACAGCTGATAGAGTTAAGAATGTACATAAAATCTTACCAACCCAGTCCAATCCATGCCTAGAGTAGCTACTTGGAACGAGGATCAAAGTCGTTACGAGGCCTCTTCAGCCCAGCATGAAAAATAGGGCTCGTCGAGGAAATCGTTCTAAGACCCCGACCCATGAAAATAAAGACCTGAATTTAATATATCATCTGACAGAATTATACTCCAATCTTGCAACCTATTTGAGTTCTGTTCAATAGAAACATTTAAGCAATTAAGCTGGCGCTAGTTGAGAAAAAGTTGTCGATGGGATGGGATCATGGGACGTGCTCAATCAAAGGTACGTGAAACAAAAGATACTGTTCTCTATCTTATTTACCCCTGGGGACAATTGGTTTTCGTCTGACTTCTGAGTTCAACTATTGTTGAATTTCCAATTGTTGTCCAAGTCTGTGACGATCTCTTTCAATACTTCAAAAATAAAAAAACCACGTAATTGATTAGCTTTCGCCTTTGTAAATTCTTCATGATTTCATTCGTCTGTCAATGATACTTTTCACCATTTAACTTTTCCTCAATATGTTATTAAAGAACCTTTTCAGAAAAACAATATGTTACTAAAGATGCATGTTCGATTGAATTTTATTTTAGCAAAATTCCATGCAATCTGACTTGGGTAGAGGTATGATCGCTCTTTTTTTCAGAATTGAAGTTTGAACATATTATTTTACACTCCCCAGTACAATTCACATCATGCGTACAGGCAACTGGTAAATACGATACCTGCTTCATACTGTACTTCTTTTCTACCTAAAAAAGAGACATGGCTAATCCTGCAAACCTTCAAGTAAACAGACACTGCGATATATAAAATTTACACCCTACATATTGCCCAGAATAATTCCACTTGCACAGTCATGGGAGAAGAGTACCAAGTAAGGGGCAAATTGGGCATCTTTTCACAGTACCAAATAAGAGTAATCTGATCATATAGCATCCTTCACGTTGTTGTATGGAATTTTATCCCCAATTCCAGGTTCTATATATAGGGACAAGTAGGTGACCTTTTCTTTAATTTAGTAGGACTCAGCTTGTTCTGATTCTGAGACTATCAATGTAGCTCTTATTGTTGGCTCCATTTGATAGTAAAAAGTCCAGAAATTCCTTGAAGCTACTTTCCCTGTAAATCTTTGGGTGTCGTTCATCCACTAATTCCCCTGCAGTCTTCACCTTCTCATGCATGGAGAAACTGTGAATACTTGCAATAGAAACCCTGCTATTATCACAATTCAGAACCGCTCTGTGCACCAAAGAGCGGTACCTGCCATTGCTAAGTAGCTCCAAGTGGTCTCCAACTTGCACAAAGAGTGTATTTGATGGCTGCAGTACTGTCTTCCAGGTATTGGTGCGGCGCTCCATTACCTCAAGACCAGGGCAGCTTGGAAGAAGCAAAGTTATGAAACCAAAGTCAGAATGTGCTGCCAATCCCACATTACAACCTGGCTTTGTTTGCTGGGGATAGGAGTTTACTGCTACAAATTGCATGCCTTCTTCCAGTTTTTTCCACAGGTATTCCTTGCGGAGACCTAGGCTTTGGAGGATTGCATCCAATATATCTAAGGCCACTCTCCTGACTTCTACTGTATATTTTCCCATTTTCTCCCTATTAAAGGCAATAATTGAAATTTAAGTATGCATGAATAAATCAAAGAATGTGATACCAGTCAGTCATCTCAGTACAAGGTTCCACCTACTGGTATGGTATGATCAGACCATATATGTATGGCTCCGATGATACAGTTATCTATTTGATTTCCATGGCTGTTAAGCTTGGGCACTTTGCAACAACATATACTAGACAATACAGTGTACTTACTATTACATGCTTAATGAAACAAGTTGACTTTGCTAGTTGCTCGCTTTCTTAAAAGGGGAGAAAACAAGTAGATAGTATGTGTATTAAATGTGAATATACCTATAGCTTGGTGGATCTTGAGGCCAGAAATGTTTCCATTCATCTAAGGGGTGGGAATAATGCTTCAGAAATGACCTGCATTTGTTGATACCTTCATTTGAGCAAGTGTATCGAACTGGTTTCGTTATGTCAGGTGATGTGAACTTGGCCTTCAAGTTGGGTGATAATTCAAAAAATTCAGATGCTGCTGCTAATGCTCCTTCCATGATAGATTTTCTGATTCCATGGTTTATCACCTGAAAGGTACATAATGTATGGTTTAGCATGTCTGTATATTAAGACATAATTCCATGGTTTATCACCTGAAGTATTTTGAGGTTTGAAAAGAAAGAGGAATGAATGGAAGAATAATTAATTTGATGCTAAAAGATAATTAATTTGATGCTAATTAATGTCTTGTAAAGCTGAACTAGGAAGCAGAATACTGAAAGGGATAAATTAGAAGAATTAGTCATTGAATAGTAAATGTAGTACCAGTATAACACCTTGATGGGAATATGTACTTGTAAACATATCATTTCACTATAAAGATAATTTCATGCCAATTAATTTTGATCTTTATCATCATCATCATCATCATCATCATATTATTTTTTTGTTTATCATTGTGCCTTCATTTCCTGGCTGACCATTACTTGGGGCTGGAGATATATAATTGCATGTCATTTTGCATATGAACCTAAATATTTATACCTTCAAGTATATATTATTGTTGGGTTAAAGTGTGGCAGACCTGGAAGCAACCTATGTCTCTGCATGCAGCAGCAATCTCTCTTATAACCTGGGACCTGCTCTTGTCTGTCTGATGCAACCTGCTGAGATCAATAACGGGCATTTGCATGGGCTCAAGTTGCTTAGCTGGTACCAAGCTGCGACATCCGGCACTCATGACTCTCCTAGTTATTCCCAAATCAACCCAATGGTAAAAAAGTCTTATATGCACTTGTGCTGGGAAAAGTGCATCTAGGTGTGTATTTATAGTCATTGTAGAATGCAAGATACAACGTACATAGAAGCATGGAAGCATGGAAGCTTCAAGAAGGCGGTTGGTGATAACCCAAGTTGATGTGTGTTGGGTTGGTCCAGGGAAGAATCCTCAGGCCCACTATATGCCATTGGTCTATGGATATCGATTCTGCTATTGGTCAAGAGAGAACTTTTCCAGTGATCATTAGATGTGGAAAATCAGAGAGAACTTTTCCAGTGATCATTAGATGTGGCAAAATCAGATTTGATTTGAGAAACACGTCGATTTATTTGGATTTGAATTCAATTTGTTTAAAAAATCAAATTGATCTGATCTAATTTAAGATCAAATTATTTACAATTCAATCAAAATTAATGTAACATCTAAACACAATCAATATATAAATTGACTTGATACATTCCGATCCTGATACAATCCAACCCGTTCCGATCCGATTCAGTCCGTCCGATTTTCATCCCAAGTGACCTCATGAAGGATCCAAATATGCCTCGTAGACATCAATTCCACAAAGAAATATTCCTTGTAGACTTCAATGCCACAAAGAAATATTCCTTCAAGATTATTATTTTTGTTCACTTTCACCTTTTGGGGAGAAGCCAAAATTATGGCTTTGCGAAATTGGGCTGAATGGGGGAGACCACCACCCGCCCACGGTTTTTTACCTGCCCGGCTTTGCATAAACTGCTCACGAGCTCGGCCAAGGAAATTGTACAAATAATTCTTGTTTCTCTAATTGAACAGGGAATGCAGCAAAACAAACTGTAACAAAATCATGGGTGCAGTCGCCTGTTTCTCGTGACTGCATGCTGTCGAAATATATAGCAGAGGTGATATTCTGATAATCGGCTGGAACGATTTAAAGATGGCATCATATTTCAAGGCCATTCAGCAATTTTATGATGTTATGTCAATTCACAAATATGCTAGGTGGGCAACTTTAAATTATGCATCAAATTAGGCTGTTTTTTTTTCCGCCCAATTCCCAAGCCAGGACATACATATACTGGTAAAAAAGTTAATTCATCAAGCTGACCAGATATTTATCATCATCCATGCGGGTGTCTTTTAATGACATGTTTAGTTGTTGTTATGGAAATATGACGAACAAGCTCCACAAACCAGTGGCTGTTTGACAAATTAAAAAGTAGTAGTAACATTAGGATAGAATCATTTGATAGTAGAAGTAAAATAATGATGTTTGAAAAAGCGGAAAAATATTATTTCGGAAGTGTAAATATTTTGTTCGGTAAAAAAATTGTTGGTGAAGTATTTTTCCATTAATTATTTTTTCCCACATCACTTTCGCTATGTATTCGAGTCTCTCCTTGGAGTACTAGAAGATGTTTTTAAAAACAATTTCATTTTAATAATTTGTAAAATAATATAGTATGAATTATATAATTTTTTTTGTTGTAAGATGTTTGCAGGATTATGTTCTAAATAAACATATTGAACGCGTATAAAAATGAGTCAAAAATAAATTAGAATCAACAACCTTCAAATATGTAATTGAAGTAAATGAAAAAGTGTGGTGATAAAGAAAAGTAAATCAGGAAATTTGAATGGCTCTGACAATCTTTAGAATTTTGGTCATATCTCTCTGTCATATCAACTCGAATTTGGTTGAATCACTGAATAGTGAGGATCTTCAAAATCGGAACATATCGCAGTTAAAATCATCATTAAATGAGATGTTTTGAAGATCAAATGATTTTGGCAATGTTTGATATATTCTGGTCATATCTTTCTGATATCAAATAGTTGAAGAATAATCCATCATGTATAGTTCTCTTGAATTATCAAATTGATTTCCTTTCAGAAAGTTCAAAATACTAAAAAAGAAAATTTGGAGCTGATATACAGATATGTGTTTGTTGATACCGTCATCAATGTGGGGTTATAATGCACATTATTTATAATAATTATGCATGTTAACAGTTTTGTTATACTATTCATTTTATATCATACCATCATTATGCATATTAGCGGTATCTACTAAATAGTATTAAAACTGAATGGTATAATAAAGCTGTTAACATGCATAATAACTATATATAATGTGTATAACGACTCTGTATCGATTTGCGTATTAGCAAAAAAAAATATCCAACAAAATTCCCTTATACTAATTAAATGCTTTATCACTTTACATTAATTTATAGATCTACATCTGAAATTTCTATTTTTATTATTGCTTTATTATTTATGGGTGGGGATCCTTATCAACAACCTACTTCATATAAATTCATAAAAAAAATTTAAAAAATATATATTTTTAACTTATATATTGAGCATCAATTGATATTTCATCAAATAGCATTCAAATTATATGATGATTTTAATGATTTAAATTTTATAATTTTAATAAAATATCAAATGATACTTAAATTTCATAAAACTTAAAAACAATCAATTCATAAGCCAAATAATATGTTTATAAAAACTTTTATTTAAAAATTTTCTATAAATTTATATACAAGTATTGGCAAAATTATCAAAATATATAATGATCAGAAATCCCCACTCATTATTTACGGTCTAATGTATGCCGAAAGTCAGAAACGTCAGTGCAATCAGTCGAACCAAGAGTTAACTATCAAGGGACCGTTATTTTGTGGGGTCCACTTTTGTTGATTGAGTCGTGATGCAAAGTTGTTAAAGAACGTGAATATTCTTATTTGACGTGATGTTCTTATTTGTTTTTGGCTAAAAGTGTCTTTTGGATTACATTCTAGCTAGTAGCCTAGTATGATAGATGTGAATTTACTAAAATTTCACAAAAGTTACAAGTAGAGTTTTAAAAAGAGAAATTAAACTTTTATATACCCATTAAAACTTTCTTATTAGATATTTGTCCATTAAAACATTAAAATTAGTTATTTACCCATTGGAATTAATTTACTTTCTTTTAATTACCCTCACTAAACATATCGAATATTATTAATCAAATTGAAAATGTTCTTTTCTTAATAGAAATTTTCTACAATATCCTTGGTATAAAATCAGGCGGAAAAAAAATGCAATTAGGCTTAAAGCTCGTCTTTTCTTTATACTAGCGACACGAACTCTTCTGTCTCGCAAACGGCCATCATGAAAGAAGATTTAGAAAATACTCATCTTCATTTCTTCAAACATAATTTGTTCTCTTTTATAAATATGAGGATCCATATGTCTTGTCTTAGTGAATTTTTGGTCAATTTAGTAAAATTGAACGTTTCAGTTAAAATATTGAAATAGCAAAATAATATGGCAAAGAAAAAGTAGTTGCTTTATATTATATTAAAAAAGTATAATTTTATTAAAGTAATATCTATTAGAATTATAAATATCCATGATGGATAACTGTTTGAGCTAAGGTAGGATATTTTTTTTCAAATTGTATTCATAAATAATTTTCTATTTTGATTTGAAATCAAAGATCTCCCGCATAACAACATTGACTTATCACTTAATCAAATCTTTATCTTTATCTCTACTCCTTATTAAACACATATGTGTTCTGATTCTGCAACGTTCTAGATTTTTTATTAAATTTTTAGAGCTAATATCACTCATCGGATTGAGTTATTCATTAAATAATGTTATTATCTCTATGACCATTTGTGTTGAAGTTAGAATTTTCTCTCAATTTTGTTTGTTATATGAAATGCTACATAATTTAGAAGTACAATTACTCTATTTTGTTTCCTTTTTTTCTTAGATTGCCATCAATTATGAATTTTAACTTTCCTTAAACGCTGAATGTTAACTTTCCTCTCAATTTATATTTATTTTGCATTCATTATATATTCATGATTAAAATTTATATTAATTACAAAATTATTTTTATTTTTATTTTCTTATTTTTCACATGAAGATATGAATTTTTATATTTCTAAAAGATATCACTGTAGCAACGCACAAACAATATATTAGTAATTAATTCTCGTGATACATGACTTCAACTCAGAATATTTTAGTGTATTGGATTAAAAAAATTATTTACTAAATTCCAAAAACGTTTCGACTTAATAAGATTTAAATTGGAAAGTGATCTTTAATAAAAATGAATTCATCCTCAATGTTTACATGGACATGTAACAGGTAATCATATGCAATTTTTTAGTGAAATAATTTAATCAGAAATCAATTGACAAGTATTTGTTGATAAACCTACCGAAATCTTTCTTGTTTATTCTTCTTCTTTCCCCTTGATGGTAAAATATCTGTAGTCGTAGTCTTCTTTATTTGTTTAACGTTTACTGTCACAGGATTCCTGGATGCATCTCCATGGGGGGATTATTTTGCTTCTAATGAGATTCAAATCAGATTTGATTGAAATTAGAATGAATAGCAAAATGTAAAATATGTATTCTACGCTCTAATCGGAGCCATTCTTGAGGGGACATCAAGGGCCACGTCTTCTAATTCGAGAGATGAGCCACGCCGCGTATTACCAGAATTTCCAGTCATATATTTTTACCAATACGGCCAAGATCCAAGTTTATAATATCCTTGTAGACTATATACATCCAATTCACCCAAGTTTGGTATGACCAGTTTTAGTACATTTTAGAATTAAAAAGTAAAAACTCCCTTGAACTAAGAAGTTGCCATACTGGTACAATGATAATTATATCAGCTGTTTTGCTAGACCAATACCGCAGGTTCGGATTTGAGACCTGCAAGAGCGGTATACAGCTTCTAATTATTTTTTGGAAACTGGGTTTTTATTTTAAGGGCATAATTAATTAATAATCTACTTGGCTGTTTTATTCATTTAATTTTTAATAGGATTTAGGTTATAGATAACCTTCTAATTTCCACTTTTGAAAAGTAAAATCACAAGAAAAAGTACTCTACAGCTCGTGGAATGCTCATAACTCACGTATGATCGGTTTGAATTTGATTAGTTCGTTTGTGATTTGAGTAATTAACGAGTCAGTTTATAAAGTTAATGGGCCAATTAAACTCAGCTCGGTTTGTTGGGTTTGATTAGCTCGTTAAACTAATGATTATTTGTTATTTGTATTACTCTATTGTAAATTTTTAGTATATAAACTACGTTATAATTTGATACATGTGTCATTGTTGCATGAAATATGTATAATAATTTATAGTTATTGGTTCTTATTTTTTATGCAAACTTTGTGTGAAATATTTGTGTAAAATACTATTATTTTAGTATTAAATAAGTTATTAATTAGCCAATTCAATGAACTTATTAACTTAATGGATTGATTATGAGCTAATGCAGTAATGCTTTTGGCTCGGAACAATGTATAAAATAATTAATGAGTCAGCTCAGATGTTAAGCTAATAAACTAATCACTAATTTGATATGACTCAGCTATACCTGGCTTGTTGATAGCTCTATAATAGGAAAGCAATCTTCTATGTTTTTAACAATTTTCCTTCCGAACTTACAATTAGTGACAAGCACTTTTTTTAACTGTAGTTTACAATTCAATTTCGATGATGATATGGTTAAAATACTTCGATAAATTTAAATGATGGGATCCATTACAATGGTCAACTACTTGAAATCTTTGACAATAATTTTTGAAATAAATTCAAACAAGGTCTTATAAAAAAAAGGGGAGGGATGACAATGGATTTTGAAATAAATATGAAAAAAAAAAATAGAAAAAACTTTGTAGTATGTTTTTTTTTTTAATTATAGATTGATAGTGTTTTAAATTTCATGTAATTTTATTATTGTTTGATAGATGATTTATAACGGTTCTAATTTAACGATTGTTGATGAACAATCAAATGATAATGAAATTATATATAATTTGAAATGCTATGAATCTATAAGTAAAATAACATATTTTTTATAATTTTTTTTTATTTTAAGATTTTTTTTTTCAAATTTATTAAAAAAGATCCATTATCAAAATTGTCAAAATTATCATTGTCAACAGATCCCTCCTTTATAAATAGAGAATAAATTTATAGACGCAAATTTAAGGTATCACAAGAGGTTTAAATTATACAAACGGATGTCCGATAAGCTTAGAGAATAACGAGCAGGCGATCTGGTCCGTCTCCTCCGACTCAAAATGTAGAGAAGGGTTACAATTTCGTCAATTTTATATGCCATCAAATGCATTAACTTATTTTTAATTTATATTAGAGATGGGATGAATGCTGTTATCGGAAGATCGGGAGTCGAAGTTGGAAAATTTAGAAGGTATTGTATAAATAAATGTATAAATAAATAATAATCATAATATTAATATAATAATAAATTATAATCATAAATATAATATAATAATATAATAATACTAAATCTTAATCATAATCATAATATAATAATATAATACATCATAATTAAATAATAATCACTATTCTGACGAGAGCTAATGCGGTATTCAACCTATAAGTTGGTATACCGGATTAGCACTATTTCACACTCTTCTACTTAGTCTAAAATTCGTTTGACAAATTAATTCGTCGGAATAGCTATTCTATTCCAACTTTTTGCTATTCCATTGAGTGCCAACCACTCCCTATATTTTGAATGGATTTGACCTTGTGATTGGTGCAATAGCCGCCAAACCCTGGCTAACCAAAACATTGTCTATGCTACGGAATTTGAAAATTTTTATTTAATTCATTCTATCTTATTTAATTTAAAAATTAAAAATATAAATCGTTGTAAATTTTGATGATAGATATATGCTGGTAAATTTTTATGAATTTTGAAGGTTATTTTATTCTAGATCAAATGATAAAATTTAGTCAACTATGATTAATTAGTTTTTATGCATTCATTTTATTATCATTTGATCTAGTATAAAATAAGTTCAAAAATCATGAAATTTTATTAGCTTATATTTATCATGAAAACTAAGAATATCAAGATAGGATTTAAATTCAAATATCAAATTTAAAATATAAATAATAATATGTGATGGAACACAAAATTGATGACATTATATCCTCCAAATATCCAAAAATAATTGTGCTTATGTTGCTACGGTATGGATGTGGTCTGAAGACCAAGGGCTCCATCTTTTTATTTGTGATAAAATTTTTCAGATGATATCTTTTGCATTTTTTTTCCTGCTTTGTTTTTCTTGGTGTACGTTGTTTTGTACTCGCTCGCTTTCGTTCTTTTTTTTTCTACTTCCCTTTTCTTAAAGTTATGCACAGGAAAAAAATGTAATGATCAAAAATAAAGGAAGTACATTTTAGTAGGGAAAAATAAAATTAAGAAATGTTTCATTAAATATGTTTATTGGAATGGAAATTTTTTAAATTAAAGCAATTTTTTTAATTTTTTCAACATTTTCATTTTGGGAAGACTGTCAATGAATATCATTTGATCATTTATTTGATCTATATTGTATTCGATAAGATGAGTATAAATAAAATTTTATTTTCGTTAATTTATTAGATATGAGTATGAGTAGAAAAAAAAACATTAACTTATCATCTAAGAGTATGGGTAAGAGTTATTATGTACTCATTATCTATAAAATAAAATATAAATATATATTGTTATTATAAATAATATAAAGATTTAATATTTATTCGATTTGTAAAATAATTTCATATAAATTTAAAAGTTTATTTGAGATTTATAATTGCAGGTTAAAGCTAATATTGAAGAAAATTTTATTTGGGTTATACTTCCTTAGAGAAGTCAAGAAAATTTTGGTTAGATTTGTAATATACAAAAGTAACTAAATTGTTCTTGAGATTAAAGTAACTAAAATGAAGGTGTCATGCTCTAGTCGTTGCAACGATTATCACAACAGTTATAACAGATTAAATCAATTTCAATACAAATCTGACCCAAAAGTTTTTAGAGCTTGATCAGTTCATAACTATTACAACAGATTCATAACCATTGTAATTAATTATTTTGAGACAAATTCTATTGTGTGCAGACTATAACTGTTGCAACGATTATCATAATCATTATAACGATTAAATTATTTTGTGTACAAAATAGTCCAAAAGTTACCAGAGCGTATTCCATCACAACCGTTGTAATATAACATTATTTTGTTATAATGGATAAATATCAATGAAATATGAATTAATTGGTTGTTATAATCTGTACACAACCATTGTAATGGGATTCACATTCATTGTAACGTTAATGACAATTAGGGTTAGAATCATCTAAACATTGTAACAGATGGACAACCGTTGTAATGAATATGATGATTTCTTGTCAGATTTGTGTGACAGCTATATAAAGAGATGATCTCTTCTTTCCATGAAAGCAATTTTCAAGATTTTCTTCCTCTATATCTAAACCTAACCTAGTTGTCATTGCTCCATTGCTTAAAACATTTGTTATCTTTTTACTTAATCTCAAGAACACTTTGCTAAATCTTGAATCAAGTGAGTTTAGTGAGTAGTTTGAGAATTTTTCTGTGTGAGACTACTCTCATCTTTCTTGTTTGTTGAATTGGCCAACGACAACCCATTATTTGGTGTAAGGGAGCGGAGGTTTGAAGTTGTACAAATTATTCTTTTTAGCGACTTTACGCAATCCAACAGTTAGTGGTTGTGATTCTTAGAGACGTAGGTTCTTCATAACTGAACTCCGTTAAATATTATGTCATATCTTCCTTTTATTATTTTAATTTTAATTTTACAGTGGTTAGAAATTAATATTAGAATCCTATAGAAAATACAACGCGTTGCACGGATGTACCCGTGCACCACGTTAAAATCTCAAAATTTAAGTTAAAAATAATTGATCCAAACCATTCAATTTATTCTTCATATCAAATTCTTATAGAAAATCAAAATTTATATTTTTTGGGTCAAGACAAAGTTGCTTGATTTAAGGAATTTGGATTGTCCAATAGTGATGATTTTTTTCTTGCTAAAAAAATAGCAAACAAAATTTTAAAAAATATAAAATTTGATTTTCTATAAGATTTTGATACGAATAATATATTGAACTGTTTGGATTGGTCATTTTTAACTTAAAATTTAAGATTTTGACGCGGTGTACGAGTGCATCCGTGCAACGCATTATATTTTAGCTTTCCTCTCTCTACATATATATATATATATATATATATATATATATAGAGAGAGAGAGAGAGAGAGAGAGTTGGCTACAATTCTTACGCATAACATGGATGGTCTGTGTGCTATGGATCGTTTCACCGTCTTCAAAGGTCAAATAGTCGATCTAGTCAAAATATTTTTCATATGAAAATCTATTTGGGGACCAAATTTTATATTTCTTAAATTTTTTTACTATTTTTTAAGATAGTTAGAAAATCACTTGATTTAATTATTATGAGTCATTCATAAGGAGTTATTTTCTAGCTATCTTAAAAAATAGTAAAAAAATACTAAAAAATAAAAATTTGGTCGCAAACTAGATTTTCATATGAAAAACATTTTAACCAATTGGATCGACCATTTAAACTTTAAAAATGGAGAAACAGTTCGTAGCACACGGACGCATCATAGCGCTATATATATATATATATATATATATATATATATATATATATATATATATATATATATATATATATATATATATATATATATATATATAGTTTGGCTACGGTGCTACACGTAGCACATAGCCAAGTGTGCTCCATGATCCGCAACCATTTATTTTCCATCAAAATCCATGCTTAGATTGCATAGCTGATGGAAATGAGAATTAACAAAGTTGTGTTCAATTATAAGTCTCTCCCTTTCGTTACTCTATTTCTCTCTCCATGTCGATAAGCCTCTCCCCTCTCTATATTGGGTGAAACCCTAATCTCTCCTTGGCGAAATCCCTCTCATCTCCTTAGCAAAATCCTTCTCTCTTCCAGATAACAATCACGGGTACTGATTTATATATTTCCATTACTGGTTTATATATCTCCTTGGCGAAACCTTCTCTTCCTTTAATCTTTTCATTACTGGTTCTATACCAATTTCAAGCAATTTTGCTTTCGACAATCCTAACCATTTGTATTGCCAATCAATATTTCAGATAGGACTCACTTGGAATAAATATAGAGTAGATATAAAGTAGATGCATGAGTATATCAAATAATTAGCAGTGATATAAGAGATAATAGTAGATACATGAATAATGCGTACAAGTAAATTAATGAAGGCAAGATATAAAGTACATACATCAAATTCAATTTAAATAATTATCACTGACATTTATATAACAATGATAGATATCATTTGAAGATGCTTCAAGTAGCATAGTGCCCTCTATCAACTCGAATTCCACTCATGATTCACCTGCCACAAATAACAATGATTCTATCAATCTCAGAGTAATAATCTGATATTGATTTTTGATATTATTTGTGATGCGGAATTGCAATTAGAAGTTAACATTTTATTAATTTATTTGTATTTCATATAAAAAAGATGGATGGTGATGATCCTTATATTGGGTTTAAGATTTTTCTGAATTGATGATTTTTTAAATGAAAGAGGAGAACTAGATGTAGTAGAAGAAGATGAAGAAACAGAAAAGGAAGGGGAATGCCAAAGGAAAATAAGAGAAGAATGTGATAATACTATGGCACAAATGCGACCTTATATTGGTATGGAGTTTCAAACATCTAATGAGGCTTTTACTTTTTATAATGCTTATACCGGTCATGCTGGTTTTAGTGTTCGTAAGGATACTTGTGAAAAAAAATCAAATAATGATGTTTCATCCATGAGATTTTGTTGCTCTAAGGAAGGGTTTTCAAAGAGATAAATAACTAGACAAAAATCTATGGGTAGTACAATGGATCATAAAATGCTTGAGAGAGAGCATGAAAGTACAAGAACTGATTATAAGGCATACATAAGGACAAAACTATTAAAGATAGAAATTTGGCAGGTGTTTGTTTTTAATGCAGAACATAACCATCCGCTCATTCTTTCTCCGTCAAAAAATTGACAATTACAACCTGTTGCCGAGACAATTGCAAAAAAGAGACAATTACAAAAAGGGTAGGACATGTAGTTACTGCCACACCAAACAAGCACACAATAACAAGTCTCCAAGTAATTGGTACCATCAATCAAGTAATTATATTTAATTTTTACTTAATTTTCACTATTGTATTAGCATTACCGGCTATTGGTACCAAATTGGTAATTGAAAGCAAGTTATACTCAATACCTTTGTGTTTGCAAGTCAGTCAAATTGGTACCAATCAAAGCAAGACCAGTTCTAGTTGCATGAAAATAGATTCGGTTCTACATGCGAAATACATCTAAACCCTCTTTCAACTTATGATGCAAATAATTTTGTACTGAGTTGATGAATTTTATGAATAAACCAGTACCAATCAAAGCAAGGCCACATATATTGAACTAGTGCCAGTCATGGGTAAATGACAAAATCAGTACTTATCGAGGTCGATTAGTAAATGAAATCAGAAGACGGTACCAAGAACTACAAGCACATACATGAGTAATTTCACGAGGAGAGGAGGCTTGAGAGAGAGACGAAGGAGAGCAAGCTTGTATATGGGTCTATCAGGAGACATCGCCGTTTGAGTGAGAGGCCGAGTCGCAATCAATTAGGAGCAGTCGGGTAGTCACGGAGAAGCTCAAAAGTGAGACCGCTACTGTTGACCACGAGAGGCTTATATCGATCTAGGGTTAAGAGCAAGCTTGTATCGATCTAGGGTTTTTCGCCTAGACGAGTGAGTTGGGAGGGGAGAGGCTTATCGAGATGGAGAGGGAATAGAGTAACGGGAGGGAGCTCTGGGAGTTCGCGGATTTGTTAATTCTCATTTCCATTAGCGACATAATCTGAGCACAAATCTTGATGGAAAATAAATGGTTGTGGATCGTGGAGCACACTTGGCTCTGTGCTACGCGTAGCACCGTAGCAAAATTTTCTCTCTCTATATATAGAGTTATGCTATGGTTAGTCACGAAGTACAAAATATTTTTATACTTCACGTTATATCTCCCATTTTCAAATTCAAAACACTGATCTGATCGTTAAAAGTATTCTCCATATTAAAATATGTTTGGAGATCAAATTTTATATTTTTAGAATTTTGTTTTCTATTTTTTGATGATTAGAAAATCATTCTTATTAAAAATCATAAATTCAATACATTTTCATCCCCTAAAAAATAAATTTTTTTTAAAATATATAAAATTTGATATCCAAACATATTTCAATATGGAGAATACTTTTAACGGTCGGATTAGTGTTTTGAATTTGAAAATAAAAATACGATGTGAAGTACAAAAATATTTTGTACTTCACGACTAATCGTAGCATAACTCTCTCTCTCTATATATATAGGGTGGGATCACTTGACAATGGGTTATTTTGACAATGAACTCTAGAATAAATATCAAAAAATTCTTAAAAATATTTTTTTTATAAATATGTTATTTTACTTATAAATTGATAGTGATTCAAATTTTATGTAATTTCATTATTGTTTGATGTCCATCAAGGACCATCAAAATGTTATATAATTTACAACAACCATAATTTAACGGTCTTTGATGGAATATCAAAGGATAATGAAATTGCATAAAATTTGAATCACTATCAATCTATAAGTAAAAGAACATATATATAACATATCTCCACCTATATATTCTAGAGTCCATTGTTAAATTGTTAAAATAATTCATTGTCAATTGACCCCCACCCATATATAAATACAATAATTTATTTTATATTTTAATAAAATCAAATTAAATTGAAATAGTATATGTGTGATTTTTATTATATCTAAAGTGTTATTTATTGTTGTAGTTTATTAGTATTTACTTGATGTTATTTATTTATTCTAATCATATAATTATACATTAAATTATTATTATTTTTTATCCATTATTTGACATCACTTGTTCGTTATCTAAAATTATCAATGAATAAGGATAGGGTACAAATAAAATTATTTTGTTAACTGGTAAAGGTAAGATATATGTAAAAAAAAATTAACATATATGATTATGAAAATATCTCCCCTCATACCGCACCTTACCCTACCCATTGACAACTCTACATTTTGGTGTATGTAAATTATTGAATACGGCTTACTAGTTGCTTCTTTAATCTTTATTCATAAACAAATTTGATGATCACAACAATATCACTAGTTCTATAAGGAATCATAAGCTGAAATCAGCAGCATTTTGCTTTTCAAGATCTAAAACATTCACTTTAACAGAGTATCTTTTCTCTTTCGTAATAGCGATAGTCTTTCACTTACTGGTAAGTTTGAGAGAGAAGACCCAGTGTTTATATAAACACATATGCACTTATTCACTAAGACATCTGTCTAGCGCACATATCCACTAATGCAATGTCTAGTACACCTATTTAGTAATTCACATCTTTATAATGCGTTGGGTTTTGAATTCAGATTTTCCATAGTGAGCATACTATTTATTAAATTCAATATCTTTCACTCACACAAAATGGGATACCTCTATACACTAACAGAATATAATTTCTAATCTCTGTAAAGTTCATGCAAGAAAATAGATCGTGACCAGTAGATTTAGATCGAATTCAATTAAAGAAGTAAATATATAGTACATTCCTTTTATTTTTTTATCAGTAATAATGTATTCTGAAATTGAAAAATGATATCAAGGAATATTTTTCATGCTCAGAAAGTTCGAAAGAATCAAGATATTTGTAATGCGGGTGGCATAGAGGACCACTAAAAGGCTATAATATATAGTGGTCACAGCTGATTTCATTTCAAAACTACATGGTAGGAATATATATAGATAATATTATTCTGTAAATCAATCTTATGAGCTATAGATGGTGATAAAAAACGACCATATAGATCTGTCTGATCTGATCGACGCGACCTTTTTTTTTTTTAAAAAAAAGAACCAATTATTTCGAATACAATTTGTCACGACTTTCCTGAAATCTAGTTTTCTAATCCAATGAGCATAGCTTTTTATTCTGTTCAGTTTTGACTTATTTTTATTCAAACACCTCGTTTCTTACAAGTTTCATCATGACCCTTTTTGAAGCGAACTCAATTATTTATATTTTTAATTTGTAAGAAATGCCTTAATATTATAGTTGACTTGAAATGTTCTACCCTCGTGCTTCTAGAAATAGAACAAACATGTTTTACCACAACTACGGGTGTCAAATGGGTCGGATCAGGTTCGGGTCGGATTATATTATTTTATTATTATTTTTTATCTGATTCGATCCCGACCCGATTAAATTCGGGTCAAAAAATCTTAACTCATATTCGACCCGATCGGGTCATGGATCGACCCGACCGGGTCATGGATCGACCCGACCTGATCCGTGTAAAATAATTAAATATTTATTAATTATTTTTATATAATTTTAAGCAATTAGATATTGATTAATTTATAATTAATCTTAATTAATATATAATTAGTGTAGATTTAAGCTTTAAATAGTACTAAATCATAAAATTACTTCAAAAATCATAATGTTATAAAATAAGTTAAATTAAAAAAGTATTTATATGAACTAAAATTTAAATAACATGAATATTAAAAATAATATAAAACAATAACAATTACAATATATGTTAACATTCTTTTCAGAATTAAAAACGTTCTGACCTCAGAACATATGTTTTAATATTTTAGCTTTTGTCAAAATAACAAAAAGAAAAAAACATAAAATGCTCCGTGATACTGTGATAGAGCTGGAGAGAAAACTGGCATTGCCTATGCAAGGATGCGCACGATGCCAGATGGATCCCATCTCCCTGTTGCGCGGTATATTGCATCGCAATATGTAAATCATTAGATATTCAGATATATATTATATTTATGAATTTGAGGATATTTAACGGTTTATATTCCGTGCTGCATGCGGCGCACACGGTAGAGGATAAGAATTTGCTGCCCAGCCGTCTCTATCTCGATCGGAACATATAAGAGTGTCAGCCTGCCAGGAATTCATACCCTCTGGCCTCTGCGGTGTTTATCGCACGTACGGTTCTTTTCATTTAAACCGTCGATATAACAATAATAAATTCCTCCAGTATATTAAAAATCATGCTTACTCTTATACACAACTGCCCATTTTAAATACCCTCGTCCATATTTTCTCTCCGAAAAAAAAAAAATCTCTATCTCTATCTCTACTCTTTATTAAATAAATAAATATTATGTAATGATTTAGATTTTTTTATTAAATTTTAAAACTAATATTAATTATCGGATTGAGTTATTCATCAAATAATATTATTATCTCTATGATCATTTATGTTAAATTATAATTTTGATTGTTACACAAAATGCTACATAATTTAAAATATAATTGTTTTACTTTATTTTTTCTTAAATTATCATAAATTATTTTTTTTATTTTTCTTAAATTCTGAATGATAACCTTCCTCTCATTTCTATATTTACTTTATATTAATTATATATATATATTCATAATTAAAATTATCATTAATTATTAAATTATCCTCATTTTTATTTATTTTTTTCACGTACGCGCCCAGCCGGTGAGAGGTTTCATAGCATTGTCACGGCGTTATTTATCTGCCTCACAAGTTAACCGAGAAACCTGTCTGAGGTTCCTTGTACCGTTCTTGGTGCATACAGTTGAGCTGCGAGTTGCTGCACGTAGAAATAGACTGTAAATTATAAATTGTTTGACCAAGCGGGCACAGATTTTTGTACCCGCAATATGTTTTGGGCATAGAAAAAGTGCGAACAAAAATTTTTGCTTCCGGGAGGCGGCAATACCTAACCGGCGCGACCCCCGCCCCCCGTCTTTGTTTACAACTATTGCGGTTGCGGATTTATTCCGCGCAGCTAATTGTGTGGCGTGTAGTTCGGGTTACTGTTATTATCATGTTATCTCTTATGTGTACTGTAATATAGAGAGAAAGGTCATCGACAAATACTCGCGATATGTAATTGCATGGAGACGCTTGGACAGAAAATTAGAGCATCCAAGTTCTCGAGTAATAAGAGAGATGGTTTGAATTTGCTGAAAATTTTCTCCCTGAGAAGCATGTTGGCGTGTTGGCCGCGGGGGAGAGTGAGAGACAGAGGGAGGACGAGGGTACCTTGGCAGCCTCTGCGGAGTTCTCGAGAAAAAGAAGGGGGAGGGGGAGGGAGGGGGGGCGAAGAGGTAGCTCTGGTCCGTACATCGAAGTATATGAACGGAGGTATGGATGTGATGAGCTCATCCGCCACAGATGCCGACTCGGTGCCAGATCATCTTGTGGTCATGGTGCATGGGATATTAGGAAGGTAATTGAACATTCTATTAACTTGGTACCAGATTATCTTGTGGGGAGGGAGAATTTTGTTCTGAGATGTCTCTCTGGATGGTTTATTATGAGATGAAAAAGGATAAAGAAAGTAAGGTGCTTTGGCAAAATCAAGTCAAAAGGCTGCTTCTATTCAATTTTGGCTGTACCAATTAGGTTTTCCTTTAACTATGTTTGAATGCTTGTCCTAATTAATTTGCTCATTTTTTTTCTCTGTCTGCAGTAGCGGTGATTGGCAATATGCTGCAAATCAGTTCGTGAAGCAACTCTCTGATAAAGTTGTTATACACTGTAAGCTATATCAGCCTATTGATCTTTTATATAACTTCAGAATTTTTATAGAAGTTAACTTTTACTTACTGAGCATGTTTAATTGGCTATGGCTGGTTTATTAGCAATAATTTCCTTTCGCTTAATTATCAGGATAGTGATCTTTTTGTTGGTATTTTTTTTTGTTTCATATGTAGGCAGTGAGAGAAACATGCGCCGGTTAAGCCTTCGTGGTGTAGATGTCATGGGAGAACGCTTAGCAGAAGAGGTAACCATTTTTTTTATTTAATTTCTTTTTGCTTATTTGTCTATCTATGTCCAAATTGATGCCAGATTAGTTTTTATGGAGTCATATTTTATGTACCAAACAGGTCCTAGAAGTTATTGGTGAAAGGCCAGAAATCCGGAAAATTTCTTTTATTGCACATTCTATTGGAGGGTTGGTTGCGAGATATTCAATTGCACGGCTTTATAGGCCTTGCACAGGAAATATATGTGGCTTAGAACCTATTAATTTTATTGCCGTTGCTACACCTCATCTTGGTTCAAGAGGAAATAAACAAGTAAGCTTTTCATTTCCTTCCATTTTTTTTTATAAAAATAAAGAAGGCCAATTTGACAGACTTGTGTACAATCAATCTGGAATTGGTGATGGTTTGACTCTTTTTTTTTGGGGGCAAGATTTGTTGTGTTAAGATTCCATATGAATGCACATATCTCATGGTTAAATAATGAGATATAACTCAACACACAACTGAACTGTCACATATTTGTACTGGCATGTTTAAGCCCAAACATTGTAAAATGTATGATTTAATTTCTTCATGTTAGTCCTCTTTAAACTGATAATCTTAATATTAAGATTGGGTTATCCAAGCTAACATATTGCCCATTGAAGCCCAACTTTTTCCTTAGAGGAGCTCAATTTACCTTTATGCCCCTTAGAGCTTTAATTATGTGAGTATACCTTTAGGAATAGAGAAATAATTCCAGCTGAGTTTTATTTTTTATGATAAAGAGGGGTTTATTGTGATTACTTGCGATAATGGACAAGCAGGTACCTCTTCTTTTAGGGTTAAATAGAATGGAGTACTTGGCATCAAGGGTTATACATTGGTTGTATGGGAGAGCAGGGCGGCATCTTTTTCTGACTGATAGTGAAGAAGGCAAGCCTTGCCTTTTGCTTCGCATGATCACCGATTCGAGCGACCTGCCCTTCATGTACATTTATGTTAACTATTTTTTGTTCTTCTTTTACTTAACTGTGGCCTTTTGTAAATTGCATCTGAATTTATTACTTGTCAGTGAGTGGCCCCAAGCATTTCTCTTTCTTGTTACTTTGGTTCTGCCCTGAATTGTAATGAACTTCAGGTTTTTATTGAGCCCGAATTGGAACAAATTACATATTCACATGTGAGCTTTAACTGATTTATACCTTTGGACCAACCCATTATGATCAGGTTGAGCCACATTACAAAATTTAGGGATTAGTCTGTTTTCTTTTCTTTTTTTAGCTTTTAAGATTTATCCTTATGATTGGTGGTACATAATCGGCGTGATTTACAAAAAGTAGATTTAATACTATTTAGTTTGGACAGTTCCTGTGTGTTCTTTTTGGGGTTTCCGTTGCATGTCATGTATGCTCCCAGAGACACTTTCCTTTCTTTAATATGATACCATTTTATGTACACAGATCTGCTTTGCAGGCATTTAAGCGTCGAGTGGCATATGCTAATGTTGATTGTGACCGTATCCTTTTGTCAAATTGAAATGCATTTTTTCTCAGTTATTTTTTAGTTTTCTCCCCATGTCACAGTTAATAAGGATTTGTCTTTAACGAGTTTTGCTAAGAGGTTGTTGGTTGGGGGACATCATCAATCAGAAGAAAGGATGAATTGCCACAGGTAATGAGTTTGCATTTATTCAGTAATAACAAAAGCAAAGATTGGAGAAGAAAAAAATAATACTGGTATTTGAGTAGTTCAGATATTTAGAGAAGCATCACATTTCTGATCAAATAATTCTATCATAAAGACTTTGAACATATCATTTGTAATATTGATATACAAATCTTTGGATATATGGAAATCTTATCATTTTGTAGTTGGATGGTTGCATAAATGAGAGGTATCCCCATGTTGTACATGAAGAATACACAGAAGCTAAAGATGGCAGTGCCTGTGAAGATTTTACCTCAGTTGCTGATTTTGAAACAATGGAAGGTGCATATCTTTTTACATTGTCAATGTTCAGTTCTGAAGTTAAAAACTATTTATGTGTATTGTAATGATCATAAACTTCAATCCAAATTAAGGATTACCATACCAGATCTTAGTAATATTTTTAGTTACAATATGTTCCAGTTTCTAGTAGAATGAATGGCTCCCTTGTAGCTTTCAAGTGTAGTCTGTATTGCAAACTTAAGCGATAGAAATAGGCTAAATTGGTTTAATTAAGGTTAAGAAGGTTTGAAAGTCTGTGTAATTGGTGCCAAATTTCAAACTTGATCACTCTAATATAGTCTATTAAAATTTGATATGCTTGTTCCCAGAGATTTTGTTGAGGAATACTTCTAGAATTAGGGACTACTTACAAGTACACTAATTTCAGATTAGTTCAACTAAATTTGGATTTGTTCTTTCATCTTGGTGAACCTATGTCATATCACCCGGCACACCTTTTGTTTTGAGGTTATGGAGTTTATCTTGTGTCTGTTAGGACAGCTTTACATTATTAATTCATCTTTAATAGCATATATATATTTTTTAATTCTTTTGATTTTCACCTAAAATTATTACAACTTTGCTTGCTTTGGTTTAGAGAAAATGGTAAATGGTCTAAGCCGCGTATCATGGGAGAAAGTAGATGTTAGCTTTCACAACAGCTTGAAATGGCTAGTTGCCCATAGTATAATTCAGGTTCTCTTTCTCTCTCTCACACGCACAAAATAATGTCAATGCAAGTATTTTTTTCCAGCTTATTTTTGTGTTGGTGATGCATGCGAATCTTTCTATTTATTTGACATTATCCTGCTGTTCTTTCAGGTCAAATTTTCCTTTATGTATGAAGGAGCTGATATTATACAACACATGATAGACCATTTCCATACTTGAGAGGGGAATATATAATATTTCCGTACTTAAGGATCTCATGACATTAGGAATGTCTTTTAGTTGATTCTTTGTTGGGAGGCTGCCATGCCCACAGAAACCAATTGTTGTTGTATTTTAGGAACAGGAAGACAATTTCAAAACAAGCATTGCATTGTAGTTAGTCAATTAATTGTTTTTCCGTCTGTAAATTTTTGTGCTTGCTCAAAGCTCTTATCGGTGAAAATCAAAGAAATTCTGTATATTTGGTGCAACTGCAATGAAGCACTGATTCAATTGGAATTTTTTTTCCTCAATGAATGCATGCCGCAATGTTTGATAAGAACTTGTATTGTCAATTTTCGTTCACGCTCTGAATATCCCTTAACAACATATCATCATACAATTTAAAAAAATCTAATCCTTTCGCCGAGCCAGTATTGTCAATTTTCATTATCAGGGAAATTCATTGTATAAAACTATTACTAAATTCAATTTTAATTAACTGCTGTAGGAATGAATTGCTCGTTTTTTTGCAACTAAGTCATTGCCCCTGGCTACTATTGTGTGCCTGTTTATTTGGCAACTAATGGTATACACATGGTAGCCGTTTGGCAAGGCGGATTAAATGAACATGTTAAGAAGAGTAGTAATAACAACCAGAAAACTACATGAAGATAAATACCATCTTTAATTATAGTAACTCAGTTCTAGTGCAAAAATTATCGAAATTAGAATTAGCAACATAGTATACTGATGCAAGAGCTCTTTGTATAATACCACAAAAGATAAGACCGATATGAAAATAATTAAAATGCACCCTATGACAACAATAAAAATATAAAAAAACTAAATAAAATTAAGCAGGTTGTTGTTTTGTTTAGTTCCATCCATGGACATTAATTGACATGAACTCTTCCAACATTTTGGGCATTAACTCTTCAGTGATCTTTACGACCCCTCCCATGGACTCCACCATTGTCTTCAATGGAACCTTTAGTAAAATCTCTTGACTTTCCCATGAAGTCATTGTTAGTTGCAGAAAACTTGTGAGAAGTACCTGCAAGGATTAATAAAGTAGGATATCACACTGTATTGATTTATTGGTCAAATTCTACAAATATTTTTTTAATTCTACAAATAACTTCTAAATGGCTTTAACTGCAACAACCAGTTCTCATCGCTTGGAAATAAATTTACTCGTTTAAATTTAAGGTCAAGAGTGAGCTACAGATTGCCTATTGATCTTTTATCTATCTCGAAACCTATTTTGAAACTCTCTGAACTAGAAATACTATTCTGAGGTCTGACACAAGTGTTCTAATTTATATTTATTGTTCATTGTAGGATTTGATAGCAATATATGAATCAACAAATTAATTAGAGTTCATCAAAATAGAGTAGAATTTTGATTGTAGTGAGTAACAAGTGTTGCTACCTTTGTTTTATAAAAAGATTTAGTATGGTATCGTCTAATATTTTTTTGATAGCAAGCATGGATTTTATTTAATTTATATTGTATTTGTTTAAAATTTTGTCATTGTTGTAGACCTATACCTATTTATTTGGGATTAAAGACTTTATTGTTGTAGTTATAGACCTCATACCATGTTTTAAATTAAATCTTTGTATTGTAACTATTGTTGTTGTGTATTATATAGTTATAATTAATTTATGATGAATCTTGATCAGAAAAAAAGATGCACAATGAGTAATATCAACATTAGATGTAGATATCTAATCAGCATATGCTCTATTGATGCAAAATAGGGTATTAGCATCAGCCAAACGTCAAAACTATTTTTGCATCGGTTTTGCCGATGCAAAAGGAAATATTGGCATCAACCAAACGGATGCCAATACTTGTACACGCAGATAGAAGTTTTTATGGTTGGCCAAACTGATGCTAAACTATGCTGATGCGAATGTATAGGCCGATGCAAAGTTGCAAAGCTGATGCGAATGACTATCTAATGTGGTGCCTGCTGCATCGGCTCTTTAGAATCGGTTGGCCGATGTAAAACACCTATAGCATTGGCAAAGCCGATGAAAACAATATTTTTAGGCCGATGCTAAAAACTTTTTTTCTTGTAGTGAACATTGCCAGCATTCCCCAGACCCTAGAAATATTAATGAATTTTGTTCCTTGTCTAAAAAGATCCGTTTGCAGTGAAGGATTATATTTACTCTCTAAATAAACTTTATTAGAAGGATGGGCTGGTGTGACTTTATTTTATTTTATTCTTTTGCTGATCCGTTACATTGTTTCAGTTCCGATATCAAGGTAGTTGCTTAATTATAAAGAACGTAGCCACGAAGGAATAAGCAAAATTCAGCTTAAGCCCTTAATATTTCTTTTCAACACAAATCAATGAAGGTAAAAATCAATATATGTCCAATATAGTTGAAAAAGAGAGATTGATATCTAGCCTGTATTATGGCGCTTGAACATTTTGTCAACAAGAGATGATAGGAATTGGCGAATCTTGGATACGCAGTTTGTAATGCCCTCATATAGACCTTGGCATGCTGACCACACATTGCTCATAACAGCACTTATAACGGCACCCATCCTATCGATCAATTACTCCCATGCTGGGTTATATATTCTTTTATAGTAAGTTTCCAGGGTTCATCTTAATCTTTTGGGAAAATTAGTCTCATGCCATCTTAAAACTTTAAATTTAACAAAATGCCACTTTAAAACTTTAACTCCTTTTAATGCCACTCTAAAATAAGTTTATTTAGTCTTTTGCCACATTTATATATTTTTTGTTTATTTTTTATTAAGTTCAATAAAATATCACTGTATTTTTGGGATGTATTTTTTTAATTCCAAAAATATCCTCATTTTTGTTTGATATATCTTTTTCTACTAATTTCATCTGTTAAAATCGTTGATATCTCTGCAAAATGCGTAATTGTTTTAGCAAATGTCAAACCAAACACTTTTTTATTTTATTCTACAATAGAGAAAACAGTCAACAAATAAATCATACTAAAATTTTCTATCCAAATGACCCATAAAGAAAATTAAAAAAATACATTTATATATGCTTACAAATAGAATTTTCACTTTTAAAGTTCTGAATCATGATGTTCATAGTCTGAAATTTGCTTTCTGCATTACGCATTTTGCAGAGATATCAACGATTTTAACAGACAAAATTAGTAGAAAAAGATATATTAGACGGAAATGAGGGTATTTTTGAAATTAAAAAAATACATCCAAAAAATACAGTGATATTTTACTGAACTTAATTAAAAATAAATAAAAAATATATAAGTGTGGCAAAAGACTAAATAAACTTATTTTAGGGTGGCATTAGAGGGAGTTAAAATTTTGAAATGACATTTTGTTAAATTTAAAGATTTGAGATGGCATGAAACTAATTTTCCCCAATCTTTTTAGTGAGACTTTAATTAAAATAATTAATTTTTTTGTGGCATGCCAAGAGACTTATTCATAGGAAGTAGATGATAATTAATTTTGAACGCTTTGGAAAAGCAAACGAGATCAGAAGGGATTAATTACGTATATCTGTGCACAAGCACAAGTGATCAATTTTCACGTTAGAAAAAGAGCAATAGAGTGTTGATTAAAATAATAAGCACTTGATAGGACAATTAGGTAATACTATTCTAATGAAGTTAAAGGACTTTTTGCATCATTTTCTTATGCTTGCTTTTGAACAGAAGAGAACAACTATAACTGCTTCAATTGAGAGATTTTCTCGAAAAATTAGTGCTGTACAATAATTTCAATGAAGCTGTTAACATTTTTATTGAATGAAAGAAATATTAATAAAAAAGAGGAGGAGAATGAAATCCGAACAAGGACAATGAAAGTGTCTAATACTGATCTTATCACATTGTGGGTGGGTGCCAGTGCCAGTCAGCACGGAGGGTGAAGCAAATAATAACATCACATTCAGAGCGGATATAAAATTTTGGTCAGAGGTTGTAATCAGATTTAATAGTTTATCGAATTCAAATTCATTAATTAATTAGGTACTAATTAAAAAAATCAATAAGGCAACATACATTTTTATCGAATAAAAAATATTAAAAATAATATCTTTTTATATATTAAAAATAACAAAAACTCAAACTCAAAATAATTGATAATCATATCAATAAAGTATAAAAGTGTTGTGTGTTTTGCGCTTTATTTTTAATTTTAAGTCAAAAATGATTGATCCAAACCGCTCAATCTAATCTCCATATCAAAATCTAATAATAAATCAAATTTTATATTTTTTAGAATTTATTTGCTATTTTTTTGGATAGGGAGAAAACCATCATTTTTGGATGAACCAGAATTCTCAGATCAAGTCATTTTCTCCTCATCAGAAAAAAAAGTAAAAAAAAATTTTAAAAAATATAAAATTTGGTTTACTAATAGATTTTTATATGAAGATTAGATTGAACGGTTCGATCAATTATTTCTGACTTGAAATTAAAAATAGAACGCAAAACACATAATTCATCTGTGCTTTGCAAAGCATCATAGTCGGACTCTCTCTCTCTATATATATATATATCATTTTAATTAGTTGATATAGGCATTATTAAAATATATTAATTTTTAGATGCACGAATTAAACACTATTATTTTTTGCTATCAGTATTGTTGTCATTGGTTTTAACTCTTTTTTAAATTTCTTAGTGGAATTAATTTCTTAAATTGATTCTCGTGCAGTTATATTTTTCATGTTGTAAGAGAATAAAAGAAAATAATAATATATACTAATTCAGGCTAATCTGATAACAGAAATCTTTTGGTTTACGGAACTGTCCATTTAATTTAGTGATCGGAACCCCATGCACGGAGATAATTGAATGAGTAGATCATTGGTTTATTTGTGGAACACGAAGAGTGATTTATAGTAATTGCATGTGCAGGAAAATTTAAAACGCGCTCAAAAAACAAAATCGTCCAAGGAGACTGAACCTATAATAGGATTTTGCGCATTAGAATTGCAAAAGATGTCCAAGAGGACGTTTTTTATTTATTTTTTATTTTGATAAGAAATAATAAACAAAAAACTCAAATGACCCATTTTATTCTCATCTTGTACATTTACAATAGTGTCATAATATGTACCACCCTCTCAATAGTGGGACCGGCTTTGCTCTTATTATTGAGACAAAACTTCTTCAATGGTTACAAACCGGCCTTTTTCAATGGAAAGCTGACCTGCCACCCCAATGGCTACAGAGAGCAATCCATCATGCAAGTTAACAGGTGGACCTGAACAGGCTTGAGCTCTAATGGCAGCCAAGAAATTCAAGTGCTCTAAATAGCTTGACCCATGGTGAAGCCCTTCATACCTTGTAAGAAGTAAAAAAGAAACCAATGAGATGCATCACATTATTATTTTTTTCTTATAGTCTGATGTTGGAAAGTTTGTAAATAAATATAATAATAACAACTAAAAATAGGCTCATACTTAATTCGTCCATCATCAGCTTTTATTCTTTCAACTCCATCTCTCCCAGATTTTCTCATTCCAACACGAACAATGCTCTCTGGAACAAAGGCTTCACCCTGGCAATAAATGCTAAATTTGTTTTTAAACTTTGTAACAATTGATGTTCCTATTACAAGGGCCAAAATCTTAACTAAGAAGAACTATGATATGTTTGTACCTTCCCAATGTCACCGACAACAGAAATCTCTTGCTCATTGCGGCTTCCCTCAGCAAACATGCAGAGGTCGAGCATTCCACGGGAGCCATTGTCAAATTCTACTATTACATATGCATTATCTATTATGTCCGGTACCTGTAGTTTCAGTCAAACAAAACTGTTGTTCGTGCATTTTTTTGTGGTTTGATCTTCAATTGATGTTAGCTTTTGGTATTAGGTGTTAACTAGTTGTGAGGATGGCTTATTTTCACAGCGTTAGCAAACATTGTTGGTATTGCTTATTGTAATGTCTTCTGTAGGCACTCTTTTGTACCAGCCAGTGGTTTGGTACATTGGACACAACTTAGTTGTAAAATCTCGATTTCAATGAAATCGGTGGATGTTATCCACTTTTTTCAAAAAAAAAAAAATTTATATCTTCTAGATATTTTATATCCTTTTCTGAGTTTTAGGTCAAGATTTGAATTTCATGCAGTATATACATGCATTGCCATAGAATATGATGTAGGCAGGATAATGCTCTTAATTTGAAAATAAAACTGAACTGAGGCAACAGAAATCAAGAAAAATCAGAAAATAAAGCAAGAATTTCTGCAAAGCTGACCTTGCCATCATAAACCTCATCTTTATGGTTAACATCAATAGCCCCAGAAGCCATTACTTGAACAGGATTTCCACCCGCAAATAGCCGCATCAAGTCAAAAAAGTGGCAGCATTTCTCTACCAGTGTCCCCCCACTGTTTGTGTTGAATCTATTCCAGTTATTAACCTTTGGGAGAAAAATGGACCAAGGAATTGCAAACGTAATAAGAACATGATCAGCAATAAACAAAAGATTTTGAAGTACAAAACTCAATAAGAGACATGTTGGTACCAACTTAGAGGTACTGTATTTGAAACTTAATAAAACAAATTGGTATTATAGGCACTAATAAATATTTACATTGGTCAAAAAATATAGCAAAATCAAGTCGATACCAAACCTTGACTAAGAAAGGAAACCGGTGCTCACGGATAGCGACCATTTTAACCTGCCCAAGGTTCCCGCTTTTAACAACTTCAATGAGCTTCGCAACAGGAGGCATATAGCGGTACTCTAGTCCCACCTGGACAAGTATGTCTGGCCTTTTTTTAGCTGCTTCCACAACCTGTAAATATTAAACCTAATTCATTACATCTGAAGTTTAAAATTTGAGTTGGGAGAATGTGTCAAAATTAATTAGGGAGGAAAAAAACAGATTCCCTCAAACCTCCCTCCCTCAATTTTATTTCATTGAAATTCTTTGTTACAGAATAATCCTCACAGCGAGGAATAGATTATATAGGTGAAACCTACCACCTATATTTTACCCTCTGATACAGCCTAATTATTTCCTTGTATCTTGTGTCATTTTAAGCAATAGGTTAGAAAAGATACATCTCAGAAATGGTCAAAATCTTTCAGTACATGGGCACTTCAGATTAGGAAACAGCTGTCCTTAGTTATTCACTGAAGGATGGTCTCATATCCTCCTGACAGGGATGTAGCACAAGCTGGTTTGAATCACTTGAGTTTAACATAATCTTACTAGCACAAGGCCAATTTGGAAAACAAATGAAAAGTAGCATATCTGTGCAACACATCCGGCCCAGGGATCAATGATTCAACTCATCTACAACAATTAGTTACTTCCAAATTACTTATTATGATTTCACAAAATCTGATTTTAATTCAATTTCACTTGATATTACTAACTAAATTGTATATTATTTTTTCTCACAGGGATCCTCCAAACTTATACATACCTTTTTGCAATCTTGAACGGTAGTGCACAGAGGTTTCTCCACTAGTATGTGGTGAGGCTTTGGATGTTGAATTATGTCCATCAGTATTCCAAAATGGGTCATATTAGGAGATGATACTACCACCACATCACATAGCCCACTGTCTAGTAATTCCTTGTGCCCTGAAAATGCCTTCAATTACATTAACCTGTTAGTAATTTTACTTTCTAGCAGAAGGTTCATATTCAGGGAAATGCTTGAAAAATAAGCATTCTGAATTTGCCTATGTTTGGAAAGTAAATTGCAATGAAACAGCCATAATAAGCAATTTATTTGTTATGCTTTCTTATAGGTATTGTAAGGACCAAATTCATGTCGATGGACTATTAAGTAAATGACTTCACAAAGAAATTCCAAGAATATTTGGGTCATATTGGTTGATTTAAGTCTTCTTAATTGTCAAGCCTTATTAGCAGATAAGCTTCAAAATTATGTAAAAAATATACCCTGTGAAACAAATACTATTATGGACGACCCCACAAACAACCAAAAACTCGAAATTTTGATATACTGAACAGTATTACTATTATCAGATGAGAAACTCCTTCACTGAAACAGGAAACAGAGTTACCACAGTGTGACGCCCCATGGATCCTCATTGGAGGAATGGGTTCAAAGGTACATGGGTACCTTTGGAGGAGGAAGACCGAGAGAGCGCGCGAGGTCGAGAGTGAGATCGAGCGAAGGCGGGTGAGGATCGGCGATACATGTCACGACGGCGCCTTCGCTGCGCAGGTGGGCCAGGTTTGCCACGTGTTCCCTCCCCATCATCCCCACCCCAACTATTCCGTACCTCATTTCTTCCATCCTCAGTTGACTCCTTTCTGCCCTGTCTAGCGAGTAGCGATTTGTACCATGTACAGTGAGAACCGAGAACTGAGGTATGAGGATGTGAGGTGAGCGATCGACTAATTTTTCCTTTATTCTTTACTTTTTGCGATTTTTACAGTGTTATAATAATCCTTTTCTTGAGTCGATTTTTTTTTAGAATTGTTAAATTTCAAAATTCAAAGTTCAATTAATCTTATATTATATGTATATTATTTAAAATGTTAATATTATATATGAAATAAATATTTAGTCATAAATCAAGTTTAAAATTTCAAGGTTACCATCTTTTATTAAATAGTATAAGAAAATAGGGTTCTAAACTTCTAATGCCATCATTTTTGTATGTTACAAAATGTCACTAGTTTTATGATATTTATTTTATATTTAATATATAAATTTTAAATGACAAATTATTAATTTCGTTAACTTTTATATAGATATTTGCTCGTAAAATTTTATGTTATTTGGAGATTGTGAACTAAATCAAATGGTAACAAAATGAATGCTTAAAAATTAAACAATCATAGTCAACAAGATTTATTTATTTTCTTATCATTTGATCAAGTATGAAATTATCCTCAAAAATATAAAAATTCATGAGCACATATTTGTCGTAAGAATTAACAAGATCTATTGTTTGAATTAAAATTTTTGGTGTTAAATTTTAAAATGTAAATTAAAAAAATAAGTTTTAACATTTGTGATGCCTCGTCATAAAAAAACTAGATCTGAAATAATTATTATTCTCCTAATGACAAGGATATGATATACTTTCATCATTGTTTTATAATGTCATCGAAATCAATTTTATTATTCAGGTTAAATGAGATATTATTCATGTTAAACTTTTATCAAACGACTTATTTCTTAAAGTACTTTGTTATCAAACCATTTTTGCTTCGCGAAACACCATAAGGTCTCCCTATATATATGAGAGATCTTACGGTGTTTTGTGAAGCAACGAGGCATTTTGCTTCGGCCTAAAAAATCTCATAAAATCAAAATTCAAATTGCAAATCTAATTCGCCCAACATAAACTACATATTCAAATATTGTTGAATACCAAATTTGATTATATTTGGAGCTTTCAAACTATTTTTTTTTGGATTTTTAAAAATGTCTCAAAAATAATAATAAAATAATGATAGGTGCACCTATAAAATTATCATCTTTCAAAAATAAAAAAAAATAATTACAAAGCTTCAAAAATAATAAAATTTGATATTCAACAAGTTTTCAATATCTAGATTATTGTAGATTAATTAGATTGATATTTTTAGTTTTTGGTATATGATTTGAAACTGAAATAAAATCTTTTTTTACTTCGTGAAGCACCGTAAGTTATTCCTTATATATATATGTAAGGTCTCCCATATATATATAAACACCGTAAAGTCTCTTATATATATATATATGTAAAATTTCCAATTTCTGTGCGTTGTAATACTGTAACCGGGTCCGGTCTTTCTTAATTTATAGATGAACTGATTGATAGTTTGAATAACATGAACATGATATTTAATTACTTCCATTGTGGAACATGCAAAGAAATATGGTTTGTTTACAAACATAATTAATTATTGGGATATTTGTGTAAATTAAAATGATATTTTCCTTGCTTTTACAGTTGGCTAAGTATTTCTGGTTTCTGCAGAAGTAATTTATTATATTGAAGTTAATTATTGAGGAACACAAAGAGTAAATTTATAATAATTTCATGGAAGTTGAAGAAGAATCTTGGAAAAGTAAAGGAAGGAAACTTGATATCATACGTGTTCACATTTCTTTTTTCTATATTAACTACACACTCATGAAAAATTCTCTTTTAAGAAAAGAAGAACAAAAAAAAAATGATAATTGAGAGACCCACAAATAAAATTCTTAGAGAACAGAAACAGAGAGAGCATCCATATATAATTATTAGTCGGTAACATAGTAGAAACACAAATTTTGGAATAATATTAGTGAGATCTAAAATTCTTAATACAAACACAACTGCAAAATAGTTTATTTCTTGTATTTTTTTAATACCGATGACCAACCCGTCCGGCTCAGAGAGAGAATGGATAGGGCCGAGCCGGATCAAGCCATCCGACAAGCCGAGGAGGGTACATGTTTGAAGTTAGAATCATTCGTCCAGCACGAAATATTAATATACATATGGGTATCATCAATGTATACTATAACATTTATAGTATTATGGAATTATTAATTCATTATATATATTTTAAATGTCAAAATAATGATAATTCATTATATTATATAAAAATTTAGTTATGATACAAATTATTTATATAATATTTCATGAAACTTTTAATCTTTTATTTAATATAAATCATCGGGTCAAAAAGAACTGTATCGAGCCGAAATCGAATGACCCATAAATAAGCTGATAAAAGAATTTTAGACTCTAAGGCATGGACCAAATAGGACAGATCATGAAGTAGACGTTAGGTCGGATCTCAAAATTGACATTGATTTGTCTATTCACTCCATTGCCATCTCTATTATAAGATGAGTTTGTGGTGTATTTCAAAAGGGAATGATGTAACTTATCACACCAAGAACATACTAAGGTTCTAACTTCTAAGCACTCGGATAGAAAGAAAAGATATAAACAAGAGAAGGAAAAAAAATAGTTTGTACTTGAAATATAAAAAAACTAGCTTTTCTCCTCTTTCTTTTTTCTGCTCTCCGAGATTGATTCATTTGCAGCTATTATCGCTTCCTTGGCATATCGGTAGACAGGTACTCCACCTACACAATCAACCAATGAGATCCTTAGATTTTTGTGAGATTGAATTCTAGCCACTCGAATGTACTCAAACCGATTATGATCTTACCCACAAAAGGGGTTACAAATATACAATCCATATAGTACATATTTTCATCATTTTTTGAATGATGCATACAAATGAAGAAATTTCAACAACCATTAACTAAATTTAGCATCCAACTCTACGAAGAAGAGGGTAATTAATTACCTGTGTAAGGTCTGCTGGCTTCATCAATTATGTGATCAGCAACATGCAACGCAACCTTTCCAATCTTCTTCCTACCCTTGGTGGTGGACATAGCCTCAGCAGCGGGGGCAGCAGCGGGACAAACAGCCCGCATTGTTTGATCTGCTGCTTCCTGTACCAACGGTACAGCATCTCTGATATGAGAAGCATGCACAAAGGCAGACTTGACTGCACATCCTGCCGCTGCTTGCACTGCTGGTAAGCTATGCGCGGCCTGTGAAGCAACTACTTTGATGGTATAGTCGGCTGTTGCTTGTGCTGCAACTATTTTTTCTGACAAGTGCATTTCTCTAATCCTATGGTTTTCCTGTCAGTATTTTCATGTACTCCTTTTAGTTTTCGGCTGACAGTTAGTGAAAGAGGCCCATACATTGCCATTCTCCACTGATATTCGGTTCTACTTGGTCCATATATAGAGGTCCAGGTAGAGAGTAAAAATTTGAGGCACTAAATTGGAATATTACATCTATTCTATTTTGGGCCATAAATGTTGGGCTCTTCAATTCTTTCTCATTTCGGGATCTATTCTACATGGATTCTAATTTCTCATTTCGGGCCATAGTGTGCATGGTGGTGTCAGCATAAGATCAAAACAATCAAATGTGAAAACTAAATTCCAAATAGAAGAAAATTAATATAAATCAAGACAAACCTGAGCATTATGGCCGTGCAATCTAGTCATTTCTATAGACAGAATGATGATATCTTAGTACAGAATAAACTGTGTATATACGGGTCACCAAAGTTGGAGAGAATGTGAGAATATCTGTCTCGTATTATAAGGTGTACCTGTCCCCTAGGAAAAAGTTGAAGCCGGTGTATCAAATTGGAACGAAAAATTAATCTTGTATATATGTTTCTCTGTTGACTGTTATTTTAAAGGACTTAGTTGAATACAGGAAGGAGCATGGAGCATTTACTTAAATATATAAATAGTGCCGTGTTGCCAGGTGGAACCACCGAGATGGGTGGGGGTTTTGAACCAACGATTAATTCGCAGATTAGAATCTCCGAGTCACCACCTCATCTCATCTGTGCCATGATTGTATGAATGTATCAGCGCCCAATGGAGCATTGACGATTTCACACCCGAGTTGTTAGGTTGGAAGTTTCAGATTTATCCGGAAATAGCCAAATTGTCAAGTACGATCATGTCTATTAATTTTTTTTATCTATATGTTAGAATTTCAGAAGTTGTTTTCAACTTATTGAAAAATCAGATTGTCAAGAGATGCCATCCAAATTAAGTAATTCTTTTTCAAAACCGGAGACAGAGTCTTTAATTTACATCCGTAAAATATACTTGGGCGTTGTTACAGTGCCTCTTGCAATGTCCCTCTATTTCACGCACCATCACTACACACAGACCCCGAAATTTTGCTTTTTAGAAGTCCTTTTGTCATAGGTGATAGGTGCATTTAAGTTTTTTTTAGTATTTTTTGAACATTAAAATTCAAAATTGCAGTAAAAGACCAACCATAATGTTGCAGCTTCCATCTATGATTTTGCAGCACAGGGACCACCACTAATACCATATCCCACCTTCTCTTTCTATACTGAGAGACCGACTTTCTGAGATGTTTGATGTTTCTGTTCCCACCTCCTCCATCCTGTTCATTTATTCAAATGGTTTCCATACTTGTGATTCACATCTTCTTCTTTTTTTATCACCTAACTCTTCAATTTTAACGTCTTCTCTTTGTCTAGTAATATATGCTTATTATTTGCTCTCTACAAAATTATCCTTGTTATGACTCTAATTTGTCTTAAAATATTTTATAATCTCACTTAACTTATTTTCCTTGTCGATTGTTCATATTGCATGTTCTTAATTTTGTATGACTATTCATGTGGATTTACTCTGCAATTAAACACTGGTTAATGAAAACTTTTGTTTAAGAAATACGAACTCTTGTAACTATACTTCATGGTTTTGGATTTTACTTGGGTTTTGAGTTCGGTTACAATCCTTCAAAACATTTTTGTACATATTTAAAAAAATATAAATAACACAGAGAATTTATGCTCATTTTGTACCTTGAACTAATTTCATGAATTGATTTGATGGGATAAATTTGAGGGATTTTTAGCAACCATCTTTCCTTAAAACACAATCCACGCACCAATACTTTGTCCCTTAGAAGCCCAACAATCCTTCAGGCCACAAACACACGCCATTTTATGACTCTGGGCATTTTGGTCACGCTTACACGATCTATCCTGAATTTATCCTTCTACCATAGCGGTCCCACAAAAGATGACTCCATGTCATGCGCACCACCTTCCTTTTTCTCTCTCTATTTCTCACTTTTTGCCTACCAAGGAACATCAAAGATACTAGATCAAAGAAAAGAACCAACAAATAAAAAAAGAACGAGCTATAAGTTCTAAAGTTCAATGAAAGAGACAATATCTGCTCTCACAGTCCAAAAGACCATCATACAGTCGCATAGTGTAGATTAGCACAAAGAAATTAAAGAAAGTTCGATTAGAGAGAGCCAAAAAGATTTTAAAATGAAAGGCTATTTTAATCAACTTCAAAATTTACAACGAAAGAGCAAAAAAATTGAGCTCAGGTTTAAAGACAATTGCCAAGAACTGTTGGTCCATTTATGCTAAACTAACAGGGAATCCATTATGTGGGATATCCTTATTTTTAAATATATATCATTAAATTTAGTATAACTGAATGATACATTTTATTTAGAAATAATTAAACTAACTATAATGATCCATTACATCATGATCTTATCATTCATTAAAGATGGAATAGGTATAACTAAAATTATTAAATATTGATGATATTTTGACAATTAAAATGATATTGAAGTGAGATTGGAGCAATAATAAATTTTAGAGTGGTATATAATTTTAAAGTTTTGAAGTGACACAACACAATTTTCCCTATCAATTAATACATAGACGCGCGTCATACAAGTAGTGACCTATATTTTGCTAGTTTCGACCTTATAAAAGGATGTGGTGGTTATAGGCGTGAGCTTAATTATACATAATTTATCATGTATTAATTGGAATATTGCGAAATACAGTAAATAATGTTATTTTAGTAAACATATTCCAATATTGGGCTTGACGTATTATAACTCAATAACAGAGGAAATTTACTACAGCTGTTTTAATTAAGAAGGGGCTCTCTCAATACTCAAATGCAGAGTCGTCTTTGCAATTTTGTTTTGTTTTAGAAAAATAAAATAGACAACCTTTCTGCTGGAAGTCAGAATATGTTAATTTCGTAATGCTGGACTTCTATCATTAATAGACTTATATATTTCAAAGAAAGATCAGAAACCTTCTGTAAGTCTTCATTAATTAAAAAGCTTGAAAATTCAAATTAAGAACATGAATGCGTAGTAAAAATACATCCATATCTTATAATTTTCATTGTCCATTAAACAATGTCCAAGTAATTCTAATAAAAAGGGCCGGCATGGAAGTCATACTCGATATTATCGCAGTTGAATGCAAATTATAGGTAAGCCGTTCAAATATAATTTTCAAATTGAACTAAAGATTTTAATAAATAATATTCAGCATGATCTCCATATTAATATATTTAGAAAGAAATATTTTTATTTTTGAATTTTCTATTTTTAGGGGTAGAAATTACATTGAGTTTATGACTTCCAATAATAACAAAGATAAAATTTAATCTCTAAATATATTTTAATATAAAAAATACTAATAGTTGGATCAATTTTTTAAATTCATAAAAAAATATATGAAGTACAAAAATATAAAAATATGATCCGTACTACACAAATCATCCATACTATGTATAGTATAATATTATATATTCCACCCATAAAATTGGATTGCATGCCAAAAATATAATAAGCACTGATCATGCAGCGTTAATTGTTGTTCTACTTTGATTAGTTAAATTATAAACTAAAATAATCACATGCTACATAAGTATCAAATTAGGAGTCGGAGCGATCTCACATCAGAAAATTTGAACTTAAAAGAGTCCCGATCGACTAAATATAAAATGCATGGAAATCTAAAAGTTTGAATCATACGCTCAGTCGAAAGAGAAAGAAAGAGAACCAGAGAGAGAAAGAGATCAGAAGGGAGAGCTCTTATTTCAACCAAGCCACGCTCAAAGAAAGAAGCCATCATCATCACCACCACCAAACCAAATCAATCATGACTAATGGAAATGCATTCTTTCCCTTCCCTTTTATCACCCCTTGCATTCCCAATTCTTTTTCTCATCTCTTTCTGCTACAACCACCATGAGCTCTCTCTTCTCTCTACTCCTTTCCATCTTCTTTGCAATATCATATGCTTCCACAGCACCTCTCCCTCTCCTCTCTCTCCTCTCAATAAAATCTTCTCTCCATGACCCACTTTTAACCCTCCGCAACTGGACTTATGCATCCATCGAGAATTACTCGTCACCTTCACTCGATCCGCCCTGGTGCAACTGGCCTGGCATAACATGTGATTCTATTACCGGTGAGGTGACATCGCTGGATTTATCAAACCGCAATCTTTCTGGTACAATTGCACCTGAATTATACCTTCTGTCTCGAACTTTAAAACATCTTAATGTTAGCCAAAACAACTTCACCGGGCCCCTCCCATCAGTCATATTTGACCTTCACAATTTAGTCTCCCTAGATATAGGCCATAACAACTTCAACTTCACTTTCCCTTCCACCGTATCTAACTTGAAGCTTCTCAACACTCTAAATGCATATAGTAACAGCTTCACTGGACCAATCCCTGATACAATCTTTAATCTCACAAATCTACAGCATCTCAACTTTGGTGGTAGCTTCTTTAGTGGAAGTATACCACCAGAAATTGGCAGATTACAACAGTTACGGTACCTTTATCTTGCTGGTAATGCACTTGGTGGACATTTACCAGATCAGCTCAGTGAACTTTTACTCCTTGAACATCTTGAAATTGGATACAATAACTTCTACGGTGGCATCCCAGTTTCATTTGGTCAATTATCAAAATTACAGTATTTAGATATCTCATTTGCTAATCTCTCAGGGCCGTTAACTCCTGAGCTTGGTAAACTTGAACAGCTCCAATCACTTTTTCTTTTCAAGAACCAGTTTACTGGTACAATTCCTTCCGAATTTTCAAATTTGAAAGCACTGAAGGTACTTGATTTGTCTGATAACAAATTAAACGGCACTATTCCGGATCATTTAGTTGATTTGGTCAACCTGACCTTAATTAGCCTTATGAGTAATCATCTGTGTGGTTCAATACCAGTTGGCTTTGGTGATTTACCAAATCTTGAAGTTCTAAATCTCTGGAACAACTCACTCACTGGTAAACTTCCCCAGCATTTGGGTTTGAAGCAGAAACTAGAGCGGCTTGATGTGTCAACCAATTTCCTTGCTGGTCCTATCCCACCCAATCTCTGTGCTAGAAACCGACTTGTTCGGCTGATACTTTTTTCTAACCAGTTCAACTCCACCATACCAAACAGCCTCAGAAATTGTTCAACACTCTGGAGAATTCGGGTTGAGAACAACCAGCTGACAGGTCCAATTCCTAACGGTTTTGGTTCATTACCCAATCTCACATACATGGATTTGAGTCAAAACTTGATATCAGGTCCAATGCCATCAGATCTATTTGTGAGCATTAGCTTAGAATATTTAAATGTTACTGGTAATCCGTTAGGTGCTTTATTTCCAGAGTTAATCTGGAATGCCCCAAGGCTAGAGGTTCTGTCAGCTAGTTATTGCCAGTTGGAAGGCGAGATACCAAATTTTGAGTCCGGCTGTAGCAATATATACAAGATTGAGATGGAAGGAAATAGGTTAATTGGGAATATTCCAATTGACATCAGCCAATGCTACAAGCTTGTGAGCCTTAAATTGGATAGAAATCGACTAAGCGGTGAGATTCCCCAGGGACTTGCATCTTTACCATCTATTACTGAGCTTAATCTCTCATGGAACAGTCTAACAGGATTGGTTCCATTTGAGTTCAGCAACTGCACCACATTAGAAACTTTTGATGTCTCATACAACCGGTTAGCTGGGCAGGTGCCTTGGTCAGGCCCAATGTTGAAAAACATGCAGCCGTGGGTCCTTTCAGGTAACCCAGGGCTTTGCGGTGAAGTTGTTGGTAAACCATGTCCATCTAATAATGATGGAGGAAAAGTAATTGCCAAAGTGTCGGCTGGTGCAGCTATCATGTGGGTTGCAGCAGTTGCAGTTGCAGTAGCTGGAATTGTTGTATTAGCACTTGGTACGAGATTTGCACAACGAAAAGCAGAAATGAAGGAGAAAGAAGGGGCTGAAAGATGGCATATGATGTCATTTCAGAAGTTGAGTTTCACTGCTGATAATGTGGCCAAATGTGCAGCAGGTACTGAGGGGATCATTGGAGTCGGATCCACTGGCACAGTTTATCGGGCCAAAATGCCAAGCGGTGATATCATAGCCATAAAAAAACTTTGGCAGCCAAAGAAGCAAGAAGAATCCTTGGCTAGAAAAGAAGTGAAGGTTACCGATGGACAAAGGATAATGGCTGAGGTGGAGGTGCTAGGTTCCATACGTCATAGAAACATAGTCCGGCTTCTTGGCTGGTGCAATAACAGTGATAGCACAATGCTGCTATATGAATACATGCCTAATGGAAGCCTTGAAGAGCTTTTACATGGAGGTGGAGAGAAGAAAGGCGCAAAGGTTGTAATCGACTGGGAGACGAGATATAAGATAGCGGTAGGTGTGGCGCAAGGGTTGAGTTATTTGCACCATGACTGTCGACCAATTGTGGTGCATCGCGACTTGAAGCCTAGCAATATACTCCTTGATGCTGACATGGAGGCACGAGTGGCAGATTTTGGTGTAGCCAAGATAATCAACGGTGCAGATCAGTACATGTCAGTAATTGCCGGATCTTGTGGGTATATCGCACCAGGTATGCACTATGCAGTACAATAGATTTGGTGGCTTTCAATTTTTGTATCTCATTTGCTTGTTAAATGATTTGATTAATTAACTAACGTCAATTCTATGAATTGTACACATTATCTCTCAAGAAAGTTACTTTTTGAAATGCTAATTAATGCCCAAATGATTATTTAGCCTAATGAATTACTGGTCCCGCTTCTATAACATTCTCAAAGTACAAAATCCAAGTTGAATTTATCTTGTCAATTACTTTTTTTTTCTGAACAGTCCTTTTGTTTGGGATTCGACATGGCATTCAAAAAGAGCAAATAATAAAAGAAAAGAGCAAAAGAAAATACAACAAAATATAAAGCTGGGAAAGTTGATCAAATGGAATTCATTGACTGAAGAGCCACACACTCCATGAGAACTTGTCATTGGCTTTAATCATTTAGTATGGCTTTAGTAATATTCTTTTTTGCACATTGCAAACTTGAACAACTTTCTGTCCCTCCAAAGATTCCTTCAATTATCTCTTGGTTAAAGTCCAAATTAAGAAAAAAAAAAGGCACTCACTTTTGCGGACACGAAATATACTAAGACAAATTCTTAATTAATCAGGCTTCTTCTTAAGTACCGTAGCTTACAGATCTTAATTTGTCAACTTAATTGTAATGTTATAATGAACTCTCCTTTGTACTGCCTTCACTTACAGAGTATGCATACACACTACAAGTCGATGAAAGAAGTGATGTATACAGCTTCGGGGTGGTACTACTAGAGATACTAACGGGAAGGAGATCGGTGGAAGCAGAATATGGCGAAGGAAACAGCATCGTTGACTGGGTAAGAAGCAGAGTAGTGAGAGCGGCCGATGGACAGGCCTGGGAAGTGTTGGACCCAACAGCTGGGGCCCGTTGCAAGGAAGTGAGGAAGGAGATGACACTTATGCTCCGAGTGGCACTTCTCTGCACAAGCAAGAGCCCAGATGATAGGCCGTCGATGCGGGATGTGCTGTTGATGCTTCAAGAGGCCAAACCAAACAGAAAGCAAGCTGATGGATGCAAGGGACCTGGAGCGAGCCCTGCTGGAGATGTCAAGCAAAAGCCTGTTGCTGATTGTTAACTTAGTTGTACTGTATTTATTGTTTGAGTTTCTTTTTTTTTTTTTTTTCTCCTTTGTATTTCTCGTGTTACGAAGAATTAGATCTTTTTCTTTTTCTCTGTTTCTCTGAACGTATAATGTGGTTTTTTATTATAATGATATTTTCTGGGGTGTTTTTTTCTCAGTCAGCGGAGTATTGGATTTGTTGAGAGAATCCATTTAAAAATGATGTTAAAATATTAAATATTTTATTTTTTTTTAAAGCTGATTTTTAAAAAATTAAAAACCATGACTTAAACACTTCAAATTTTTGCATCCCATAAGATTTTCATAAAAATAATTTAATGAGTATGATAAATTAAAATTTGAAAATGATTTGATATATTTTTTGAGTTAAGCTCACGATATTTTTACTCATGATTTGATTATCATGTCATTGCGACACAGTCCTTAAAAAAACTAACCTGCTATAGCGAGAGCTATCCGACATAGCGTAAATAAATAATATCAATATTTTTACCTAGAGATTCATAGAACAAATAAATAAATAACGCAAAATCAATTAAATGATAATACTGATATTAAACAAGTATAATTTTTAAACTACTATTCAAAATACTTTCGATATAGTAAATTACTAAATTAAGTAATACATATTATTTTTTATGAAGCACATTCCGTTATTAACTAAAGTTCATGATGAATTAATTAAAATGCTAAATTTTAGCTTAGATTAAGTCTCAAAATAAAACCTTTTAGGTTAATTTAGTTTAAATTAGATTTAAATTATTCAAGTTTAAAGTATTGTCTAATTTTAGTCGTTATTTCAAGTAAAGAAGGAAATCCAAGAAAAAAAACAAAAGAAAAATGCAAGTTGGGATCAAATTAGAACACTGATAACAAAGAAAAAATTAATTAAAATTTATATGGAGTGATTAAAATTATATGTGAAAGTTATAGATTTTTTTTAGCTTTTCAACGCATTTTGAATCACCTCAATAAAAGTTCGGATGATGAAATTATGATAATTTAAAATTTATTGTGAACAAATGTACAATAATGTGCAATAGTACCGCTATACGCTAATAGCACACACAACGCAGTATATAGCGTTTAGATTCCAAAAACGTTACAACATGCTATTTAGAACACAAATATTTTTTGAAGCAATCGACAACTGCCAGCTAGTTTGATTTGTATTAAGAAGATTATATACATTAGCCGTCAGCCAAGTGGCTTGTGGCTACATTGTGTTTAAGAAACTCAGAATTACAATTATAAACTGAATAATATCACGATCATAACCGTGAACTGCACTGTCGCGCATCTTTATTTGAAAACTATAGGCAGATGATCGGGCCTGAAGAACTTTTGAGACTTGAAATAGCATTAGACATGCTAGCTTTTAAAAAAAAAGGTGATCATTAGACATGCTAGCTTTTAATTTTATGATTTCTCATTCAAAATGTATGTGTCATAACATATAAGCATGAACGGAATGCGCCGAAAGATATCAATTTACTTGTTTTATTTTTATTAACACAAAACCAATGCAAAAACTAATGACAATAGTGGGTTGACAAAATTAAAGACAAAGTTGCAGGTAAGAACTTGTGAAGTTCAACGAAACATTGGTTTGGCAATGCCTGCACTGTAGTACTTATCATGGAGTTATAGCTAATAATGCAGTTGACTGTGATTGTCATAATAAATTGGTGGAATTAGATATCAATATGTTGAATATGCAAATGTATGATATTTAATTAAAGAAGGATTTTACAATTACTTATTTTGATAAAGTTTAAAATCAAATTAGAACTTCAAATCTAAGTTTATTGACACGATCATGATCTATGATGTCCATAATAATAAGATGTCGTGCATGTTTCATTCGCTGATTACAAAAATAATATAAACCTAGTGCTACCCAATATCAATTTTTGCTAAAATTTTCAGTCTGGAATGGTAATGAATTAGTGTATGTACCAGTACCGACTAGTGAATGTACCGGTACAATTCATTTAAAAATTAGAAAATCTAAGCTAAAAAACTACTGAAAAGAACAAAAAAAATGCTACGTAGTCATGGCCAAGTCCGCTAGAACATTTGCAGTGCGCATGCCTCTGAACCACTTGCCAGACTTCATGTTCTCCTCCCAGGAAACAATATATATATGAGTAAAGATACGGAGCTTAATCTTACGGAAGACTTTCGCGAGTTTAACTCAAAAAATATATTAAATTATCTCTAAATTTTAATTTATTATCCTCATTAAATTTTTATATGAAAATCTTGTGGGATGCAAAAATTTGGAATGTTTTGAACTTTTCAAGTCACCGTTTTTAATTTTTTAAAATGATGTTCAAGTATTGAATATATTATTATTATTATTATTATTGTTGATAATTGAAAACCATGACTTAAAAAACTCAAAACACTCTAAATTTTTGCATCCCATAAGATTTTCATATAAAGAATTTAAGGAGCATGATAAATTAAAATATAAAGATGATTTAATATATTTTTTGAGTTAAGTTAACGAAAGACCTTTGTAAGTTTAAGCTCACGGTATCTTTACTCATATATATATATATATATAGAGAGAGAGAGAGAAAGAGAGTTTGGAAACGGTGATTCCATAAGCACTTCGGCCAAGTGCTTATGGCTCGAATTTTAAAATCCCGTGATCGAAATTTTAATTTAAATGGCTCAAAAAATTCTTCATATCATAATCTTATAAATTATCAATTTTCATCACGTTTGAAATTAGTTTATTATGCTTAATGATTTTTAAAAAGCTCAAAACACTCCAAATTTGTGCAGACCGTAAGATTTTCATATAAATAATTTAATGAAGATGATAAATTAAAATTTAGAGACGATTTGATATATTTTTTGAGTTAAGCTCACGGAAGACCTCATTGAACTTAAGCTCACGATATATTTACTATATATATATATATATATATATATATATATATATATTATATGAAATGTTTTATGGTGTTTTACAAAGTAAAAATCTCATATTTTTTGGGGTGAGATTTAATATCCCGAGACCTCAAATGGTAATTCTAAGTTACAAAATAATTTCTTCATATTAAAATTTTGTGGGATATTATATTTCATGATTTTTTTTAGCTTTCTAGCTATTTTTTAAATCAACCCTGTTTAACATAATAAAATAGCATATTTCAGGGCTGATTTTAAAAATAATTTAAAAAATAAGTAGAAAGGTCAAAAAAATCATGAAATTTAATATTCCACAAGATTTTGATATGAAGAAATTAGTAAGCAACTTAGATTGACCATTTGAGACCTCAGGATATTAAATCTCACCCCAAAGCAATATGAGTTTTTTTGCTTTGCAAAGCACCATAGCCCCTTTCTCTCTCCCTATATATATATATATAGTTAGACTATTGTGAAAACGTTTGCATTTCGAGTCAAAGTGCATACGGTTCCAAATTATCATTCTCATTAAATTTTTCATATTAAAATATTAGGGGATACAAAAATTTGGGGTATTTCGAGTTTTCTAAGTATTTGTTTTGGATTTTTGAAAAGCAGCAACAATAATTCAATATTTTATTATTATTTTAGTGCTGATTTTCAAAATTTCAAAATAAATACTTAGAAAACTCGAAATACCCCAATTTTTTGTATCCCTCAATATTTTGATATGAAAAATTTAATGAGAATGATAATTTGAAATTTCTGACGCGTTATGATAAAATTTGAGCCGTATGTACTTGGGCTCGAAATGCAAACGTTTTCACAATAGTTTAACTATATATATATATATATATAGAGAGAGAGAGAGAGAGAGGCTATGGTGCTTCATGAATCACAAAATCTCCCAAAAATTTAGAGTGTTTTGAGTTTTTTAAGTCATCGTTTTTAATTTTTTAAAATGATGCTTCGCATCCATATCTCTAATTTGAAAGTTTTAAAAGAATTTAATGAGAATGATAAATTAAAATTTTGAAATGATTTGAAATAAGCTGATCCAAACCGTTGAACATGATCTTCATATTGAACTATATTTGGAGAACAAATTTTTTTTAGATAGGTACAAAATCACAAGTTTTGATGTTGCAAAAATTATTAGATCAGCAAACTTTGGATAGTCCAAAATCGCTAATAGAATGAACTGGCACTCAAAGCCAAGTTGTCAACCTCACTATCTCACATCATTTCCATTGATCTCCAAGGATATTTCAATGTGAAGATGATGTTCAACGGTTTGGATCGGTCATTGAAACTTTCAAATTCGAGATACGGACGCAAAACACGGGAGGTTTTGTGCTTCGCGAAGCACTATAGCCTCACTATATATATATATATATATATATATATATATATATATATATATATATATATATATATTTAGTTTGTCTATTATGATTCCGGTAGCACTTCGGCCGAAACGCTACAAATCTAAATTTTATTTTTTTTCATGCTCGAAATTTTAATTTAAATAGCTCAATAAAAATTTTATATCATAATCGTATAGAATACTAATTTTTATTGTGTTTGAAATTAATTTACTATGCTTAATGATTATTGAAAGATAGCCCTAAAATAATAGAAAATTAATAAAATTTGTATGTTAAAAATGCTTACTTTTTAAATATCATTATGCATAGTAAACTAATTCCAAACACGATAAAAATTAGTATTCTATAAGATTATGATATAAAGATTTTATTGAACTACTTAAATTGAAATTTAAAAAATGAAAAATTAAAATTTAGACTGATAACGTTTCGACCGAAGTGCTACTGGAAGCACAATAAAGAAACTATCTCTCTCTCTCTCTATATATATATATATAGTGAGGCTATGGTGCTTCACGAAACACAAAACCTCTCATGCTTCACATTGTATCTCGAATTTGAAAGTCCAAATGGCCGATCCAAATCGTTGAACATGATTTTCATATTGAAATATCTTTGGAGATCAAATTTTATATTTTTTTTACTATTTTTTAGATGGATACAAAATCACTAGTTTTGAATGATGCAGAAATTGTTAGATCAACAAACTTTGTACACATCTAAAAAATAGAAAAAAAAATTAAAAACATATAAAATTTTATCTCCAAAGTTATTTCAATATGAAAATCATGTTCAACGATTTGGATCGACAGTTTGAACTTTCAAATTTGAGATATGAACGCCAAATATGAAAAAATTTATACTTCATGAAACACCATAACCTCACTCTCTCTCTATATATATATATATATATACACTTCTTTTGCGGACATAAAGGTCTCTCTTTCCAGATCATTCTTTATAATATTTTTAAGATTGACCAGCTTTTAGTGCATAATTTTCTGCAATTGTGTAATGAAGTTCACACAATTTTTTTGCTTCTATTTGGATATGCTTTGCATTTCCACAAAAATAGCGAGAAAGAATTGAAAAAAACATATTTTTTACCATACTGGTATCCACTGGTGCAGTTATCTGCAATGCATTCTTTGCTTCCCTATGCTTGCTATCTGAAATCGGTACGTAATGCAATAAGGATATGAAAAGGTAGTTTAGAAGTAAATTTTGATGAGCGTGCTATAGCAAAAGTGTGTTGTGAATGATGAGTCTGACTCCTTTATAGTACTTCATCACGTGCAGTGGGCAGAAAAAAAAAATCCAAACTGTTCAATTAGAATTGCGGGCAGTTATATGAGGTGTGGGCATGTCAAAGAATGGAGGAAATTTACTCCTGAACACTTCACGGGGTGAAGTAACACAGGCGTTGTGAAGTCTGAATGATGGCATGCATGCTTTTCTCTTGTGTGTTAGATACCCATCACACACAGAGACCCCAAACTGGTACTCCCACACAGACCCACATAAAAGGAAACAGAGAAAATATATTAATGGAGAAATACTGAAGAATTTTTCTTTTTACAATGCTGGTACCCCACTGTTGGAGTTATCTGCGATGTGCTCTTTGCTTCAATATCCTTGCGATCTGAAACTGGTACATACTGCAATAAGGGATGCTGTTTATAATTGTTTGACAAACGACTATTTTATTAAAAAAATATCCATTTTTAATATACGTGTCATCAAATAGAAAGACATTAGATTATAGTACTATCTATATATAATATAAAGAGCACATGGACTGGACTCTCCATTGATGTTGTGAACTTTTTAATGACCAAGATGCCCTCACTTAAAAACAGGCGTACCTATTGAAACTTGAATAAAATCAAGAAATGAGATCTGCTAGCATATCTCTCTTCCTCCTCTATTTCGTTCAAAAAGAAAAGCTACCCACTAGAGAGATTAGTGTAGATTACACCACATATAAATCGCTGATTAGCGTTTTTTATCATTCTTATATAGTAGTCTGTACAAAAATTATCATAATTATCAGTCTTGGTGTCTGTGTATGGGCCACTAGCATAATTAAGAAAGGCACACCATCATTGACAACACACTACTTTTACTATAATATTCACCATGTGCATTAGACTAGGACTACAGTTTTCAAACAAATGATGCTGGGATAAACAGAGAAGTTCAAATGAGATCAGTTCAAAGTTATTGATTAAGAATTCCTCTTTTCAATAATTTTATATATATATATATATATATATATATATATATATATATATATATATATATTGGAGAATGTCTGAGGGCTATGTGCGATAGCCGTCTCAAACCAAGATGGTTCAACATCTGGTTTGCCACGACTAGTGAGGTTTGTCAAGTTCATTTATTCCATTTTTTTCTCATATATTATGAACTGTCTTGTGCTAAGACCTAGCAACGCATTGATCCAACCAATCCAACGTGCAACAATATGTTCATGACCATTTTTTTTTTTTTTCCTTTATATCTACCTTGGGCACACCCACATAATTCTTCATTGATTCTGACTTAGGTGTACTTATTAGTTATTATATATAGATTTTACACTTTTATTTCATACTATCATAATTATCTCTAACGATATACATGTTTATTCTCATCTAACCAGTTTTTACTTTTGTCCACATCAAGATTAACTGATGTATGTTGACATGTTACTTGCTATAGCTATATTTACCCAAACCACACCCAAAATTATCGTCAATTATGAAGTTTACAAACATCATGATTCACAAGTACTCAGAACCAATTTTTGGCCTAGTAGCAAAGATAATGCTTTTCGTGTGGAAGATCGTAAGTTAAAAATTTAATTAAAAAATAAGTAGGTTAGACTTTTATTTTTAAAAAAAAAGATTCACAAGTACTTTTATTGTTGTCGTTGTATTACACCTAACTACATGGATTGACCCTCAATGCTGGAGTTACTTTATGAACCACCGGCCCATAATTAGAGGTGGCAATCGGGCGGGGCGGGTCGGGTCGGGTTCGGGTTCGGTTCGGGTCGGGCGGGTCGGATCGGTTTGACTTTCTGGAAGAAATAGGGTGGGCCGGTCGGGTCAATTTACATATTGTGTTTTTTCAGATCGTTGATAGATTTCGATTGGATTGAAGGCCATTTGATCTCGGGTCGGGTCGGATTCGGATCGGATCGGATCAGTTTGACTTTCTTTAAAATTCCTAAAAAATCGGGTCGGGTCGGACGAGTTTGTCGGGTCGGATCGAATTCTACCACCTCTACCCATAATGTTGGCTCTTAGAAGAAAGCACTAGCTCGATCGCTCCCCATCTGAATCTGACATAATTAACAAGCTAATGTTTCTTACAAAATGACATGTAACTTTATGCCCTTGCATTTAGTATGGGGATTCTAGTAAGGATTCATAATTTAATTATGATTTGCATTTAGTATACCATATTGAAGTATATGAGTTGTCAATACAAATCTAGCAAGAAGAGTAATCAATGCTAGAATTGGGGTGGAAAGAAGAACTTGGAATTGGAGAAGAAATGCCTTGAGAATGATAATCTTGTATCGTGCTTGATGAGTGCTTTGTTTTCGTTATTGTCGTTCTTTATAAAATGTGACAAAACTTGCAATAGATGATACTTTTGTTAAATAGTTCTCATAAGTATCAGGATTTGATAACCAATTTCTGAAGATTTAATCTAGTATTTATGTTAGATTATAGATTTTAAGTGTAGAATGTCCATCGGTACCGGGATGTGGTACCGAACTTGAATATGTAATTTCTAATAGAAACTGATGGATACTAGATAATACCACTATTTTATAATGCGCATATCATATTTACAAAAATTAATAAGATGTGGTTCTTGTTCCGTCCTACATAAAAGTTGAAACAAATTTCAGCAACCAAAATTAACAATCCTTCATAAAATAATCAAATTATGCACAAATCTCACTAATTTGATTGTTATCCTATTTTATATATGTCAAACAAATACACTTTGAAATTAACTTTTTGATTTTCGATATCATTTAAATTGGTTTAAAAATTATGTTATTAATTTATAGATTTTTTATAAGAATTTATTTTCTGAAATTTCCAAATTATATAATAAATTTCAGAATTATGTAAGTGTTAGTTTTGAATGATTAAAATATTGTGTCATTAGAGCTTGAAGTTGAGACCTCAAGCATTCAAAAGTCATGGTTCTAACCAGTAAATCAAATATTTATTTAACTAAACAGGAATGCACTTATTAAATTCCAAAATTTGGTCGAATCGAATTGGAGAGTTCTTAAGGATGATCGATTCAGGTTGAGTCCAAAATTCTAATTCGTGTTGAATCCAATGGAAAAAGAGTATCAGACCCATTTAAAAAGAATAATAAGTTAATATTTACCGACCCATTGAAATCCGAAGGATAATATTGTTATTCTCAACAAGAAAAATATGTCCCCATATTGCACGCTTTGCAATTGAAAGAATTACAGATAACTGGAGGACTTGCTATTCTTTATTCCAGTAGATGAAAATCTATTGTACAGTCTTCCCTGCGTCCATTTCCCAGCAGTCACTGTTAGGCCAGCTCAAAAGAAACTGAAATGTGTGTGGGACTACTTTGTCAGAAGATTTCATCTGGGGCCAACTCAAAAGAGAGAACACAGAGAAACCGATCTATATATCTTTCATTTGACCCGCTTTATTTTCCTACCACTCTTGAGAAAAATAAAAAGAAAGAAATCATGAGTAGCGACAAGAGGAAGAAAAAACTGACCAATGGTGGCGCCGGCGGTGACGAGGCGGCGGTGGAAGAGCTTCTCCGGGCGGCCCAGGACGATGTCCTCCTCAACCTTCGCCTCAATTCCCACTCCATCTCCGACGATTCTCATTTCACCTCTCTCGATCCTGATTTGATGCGCCGATTTGATGCCCTTAAATCCAAACCCTCGGTTCCTGCTTCATCTAACTGCGATGTTGATGATCTTGAGTCGAGATTTGCAAAAATCAAAGGAGGCGTTGGATCGGATCATAATATCGAATCTGGTGGCAGCGGGGGCATTAGTGAACCGGGAATGGAGGATGAGATGGAGAAGGTGATGCAGTGGGCCATGGATGCTGCTCGGCTGGATCAATCCAGTGGAAAGAGTACTGGAGAGGATGAAGTATGTGAAATTGTTAGTGCCGAATCTAGTGATGAGGAAGAATCAGATGATGAAGATGAGAAAGCGGAGGGAAAGAAAACGAAGGCCAAGGCGAAGGGAAAGAAAAATAAGTGGTTTTTTTGAAGTTCAGACTCGTACAATAATTTTTTTTTCAGAAGAACTGGCTTTTATGTTATCAAATTCATTATTATTCGTTGATCTTGCGTACTTGCTTAATAATTGCTATGTAGAAAAAAAGGTGGAAGTGCCAACAATAAATTTCTCGTGTGTTTCGATTTAAGATGCATTAGATTAGACATACAATTATGAGGACAAAAAAAGTTAGCATCCTGCTATTCATGCCAAAGAAAATATGTTACCAAGAAATTCATTGAAGCCACCCTTTTGTCATTCTGAGAAATTTTGAAAGACATAAAATAAGATTAAAGATATAAGCAAGCAGTAAAAAGTGTACTCTACTTCACATATGAAGTATCATTGTGACCTGCAGTCTTTCATACATTTTTAAATGGATATGTCACGTTTCCGACCGCTCTGCTGTGACTCCCAATTCTGATATTATTTTTGTTGTAGTGTTATTCGATATAAAGATAAGTAGATCCTAGAGGCTTAGAGCACAAATCCTCGCTTAAAACCTTTGTTGCCCAAAATTTTGAGAATTAATTAATAATCTACTTTAAAATTCAAAATTGTTGGACTAAATTTCCTATTATAGAAGCAATGAAATTTGATCTTTGTTTCTTACGGAACAATGCAACGTCTGCAGCAATTTGTAGTTTGTAATGAACTTTATTTATCTATATTAGAGTTGTAAGTCGGACTTCGCCTCGATAATATAGTCATCAAATAAATTATCAATAATAAAAAAATTATATATTTAATAAAATTTTACATTAAAAAAAAATAAGACACACTAAGTAATAATGATAATTATAATAACAATTGTTATAATAAATAATATAATTAAATACATAATAATATATAAATAATCATATAAAAAATAGATTATTTTAAGAGTTAAGTTTCACCTTACGTGTATTATACACATTATTTTACCACTAAAATAAAAATCTAGATTCAGAGTTCCTGCTAGAACTCTTACTTCAGGATGAGTAGAAAATAGGTGGAGAGAGAAATTATTTTATATAAATCCTTAAATTCAAAAAGATGAAAAATAAAATCAATGATGAAGAAAATTAATAATATGATATATTTAAAAAACTTGAAAACTTAATCATCTTTTTGTATTAAAAATAACACTTAACATCTTACATGTTTTTTTTCTCAAGAAATTTATAAACTTAACAATATTAATGTACGCTAATAATTTTCAACTTTAGAATTATTAGGGCTTTATTTGGAAAAAAAATATTACTAACCATGTTGAATAACACTGTCAGATGATCTTACCGAAAATGTACTTATAATTGGATGGTAACTATGAATGGTTTGACCCTGCACAAACAATACCTGCTAACTGAAACAATCTGTAAAATTGGTTTCAATGCTGCTGGGATTGGATGGTTCAAAATTGCAAATATCCAGTTAATTTCTCTCATAATAGTTGTGTTGACCTTTCATTATAATTAGATTTAACTCTGAATGATTCATCCTGTGCATAGAATATTCTTGCTAAAAGCAAACAATATGTATAATTTATTATTCACATATTTTTTGTAGGATACTTTCCGACCAATCCAACATCCTATCTATTTCTCTTGACAAAATAGCCAAGGATCAGGCTATATCGACAGAGAAGCAAAGAGAACATTGGTAAACATTGCCAAAAAAGTGTTTTCATGCTTAATGTTGATCCTCACATATATTCTGTAGAACATAAAATGCAACGTTTGAGATTTCTGACACCGGATCATGATTTATGTCCAAAATATGGAAGATCTCAAAAATTGATCTGGATCTCCAAACTCAGTCCTCCCAAATGATATGGCTTCATTTCCCCTGCAAGAAATATATCATTAAAATGCATCAAGCTATTTGCCCAAATTAATCATCCATTGTCATCAATGTGAGTATTGCAACACATTATAGCATGCATGGATTAATTCCGCTAATAGTACAAATTTCATTAAATGATCTTAAGCAGAATTGGCATAAAATTTCAGATGAGACCACCAGAAAAGAACTGTCAAAATCTGCCTAAATATACAAGCAAGGCCAGGACATACCTAGGAGGCTAGGACTAAGTAGTGACTTTTTTACAACTGATAAGGTCTTGAAGCCCGTCATGCATACTGAATACAAAATGCCATATAAACCCCTTTGGAACAAACAAATAGTTTCTAGTAAACCCAACCACCCCCACCCCCACCCCCACCCCCGCCCCGCGGTTACAGGGCTCTGCTTGCTCCTCTACGATCCGACCAAGGCACAGAGTGGTTTCATTTAAAAAAGTATTATAGTAGTAAAAAAATCAAAGTGCACATTTTTCAGATATATCCATGTTGGAAAATGAAAAATTACCAATCTAATCCTTACATTCTTATAACCACAAAGGATAAGGCATAAAAATTATCAAAGTTTAAATAGAACTAGAAGGGGCCATATCTCACAAAGGCATTCTGGATATCAGTACTTTTTCATATTAAAAAGGGGGTATCTAATCAAATCATGGTGTACCAAAGTGTACATGAAACAGTTCCTCTTGCATGTTATGCCCAAAAAACCTGTGTAAGGCCAAAACATCAAGCACACCAACATCACTAGGACATCTTAGCATTTGTATGGATTATTCAATGGTTCCCAGATCACATAATCCTATTTCTAACACAGCTGCCAAGACTAATGAATTTAAAGCTCAGTGGCTTCATATCACCTGGACCATCCAAACTGGACCCATCTAATATCAACCCCGAATCATACTGTGATTATCCAACAAGCTCCATAATCTGAACAAAAGCAACATTACATAGTTCCCTCATACCCCTTCGAACATGCTATTCATCTGTTGATTGCACAGTACTAAGAGTAAGAAATAGGCTACAAACTTACGTGTTCATCATCAGGGTAATGTTGTCACCCTTCAAAAGTATCCTTCCTGCAGGTAACAAGTCCAAAAAAAAAATTCATTTGAGAAATTAAAAACAAAAACAAACTTATAGTAGTTATAGCAGTTGATTGAGTAATTGAGTGTAACGAGTCATGTGAAGATGACTGGTTTGAAGCACCCAACCAATTATTGAAGTATTGCACCTAATGGTGTGTAATGCTGTAAATTTGTATTGTTTGTACAGTCATTAAGACTTCAACAGTCTTTTTTGTAAATTAGCTATATTACCAAGTGACTTCCATTTGTACCACAGAATTGACTTATATATTTGTAGTTTTGTACAACTAATCCATAGACAATTTACAGAAACAAATACTTTAAAGAATCACAATTTTTGAGAAATTGTTTCGCAGCAGTAAATATATCTCCCAAAACTATGAAAACTGAAATTAACTAAATTTATCATTCAATAATAATTTGACATTGCTACCTATATTGATGCATAAGGCTATTACAGTGATTAATAAAAGCAAAAGTGACTAAACCAAGGACCTCTAAGTCTGTTTCTTCACATTTATTTCATCTGCATCATCTAGCACCAGGTTCATGTACTCATCAAAAACCTACAAAATATAAGACATATTGTTAGTTTACCAAAAGATTGTTTTGAATAAAATAAATAGCACAAGTTTTATATTGAGCAGACTAATGTCAATCAAACAACACAAACAAAACATCAACATAGCAAATGTGTATTTAGAGCCTTTAGATCACTGATCAAATGGGTCACAACAGCAAAGACTCCTTGTGATTTACCCCAAGTACATGTATATGATTTGAACATTGTTTTTTTAAGACAAGAAACAGAATAACAACAATTGATAAGAAAAAGTAATATGAGTAGATAAGGGAGGAAAACATACAATAATTCCTCCTTCAATCCTCAAATCTTTCTGCTCAGATAGGGTATCAAAATGAATATATATATTAACATATGAAAATGCCTAGAAAGAATTATTAGATAAATAGTTCAGCTGAGAAATTTACACTCTGAAGAAACCTGAAGATAAGATTCCGCAACCACAAGAGAAGAAATTTAAGTTGCCAGTTAAAAGGATGTACATTAAAATAAATGTTGAACTGGTCCAGAGTGGTACAGTACCCAATACCATAGAAACCAAAGCATACAAAATGAAGTTGGTAAATGATAATGTCCAAAATTGAGTACAATGCCAGCACTATTCATATTTGTAATTTTGGGGTTATGTTTGTTATCACAATATCCAACTATATGATTTTTTGGGTTCTTTTTCTTGCATTTTTAACAGTGAATGTTCAATCCTTAGAACAAACATGGGCTCGTTGGGAAAAAAAATCGATCAAAAACAAAATATGGTTTCCAGCAAATAAAGAGATAAAAGAAACATACAATGGGCTGGGCCATAATCCGCTGGACCTTGGACGACGCCATGGCTGGAGCTTGAATTTCAGATCCGCCCCCCCCCCCTCTCTCTAAACCCTAGTTTGGTTGACAAAGGGAAGGACGATTTGCAGAAACCAGAAAAGGGTTTAATTGAAATTCGAAACTGTATCATTCTTGCTAGTTGCTTGCTCCAAGTTCAAACCATATAAATCCTGATTTCCATTGTCTCATTGATAAAATGGGGCCCACAGTTAGTTACGTAGGTCATAGTAACTGGTAAATGCTATTCCATTTTCTTTTTTCTTTTTTTTGGATTGGATATTTGTGATGAAAGAATTAATATATATATATATAGTAAAGATATATATATTTCTTATTAAGTAAGTATGTGTTTTGATCCTGCAACGGTTCGAATTTTTTGTTAAATTTTTAGAGCTAATATCACTCATCGGATTAAGTTATTCATCAAATAATGTTACTATCTCTATGACCATTTGTGTTGAAGATAGAATTTTCTCTCAATTTTGTTTATTACACGAATGTTACATAATTTAGGAGTACAATTGTTTTATTTTATTTTCTTTTTTTAGATTATCATTAATTATGAATTTTAACTTTTCTTAAACGCTGAATGTTAACTTTCCTCTCAATTTATATTTATTTTACATTAATTATGTATTTATGATTGAAACTTACATTAATTACTAAATTATCTTTATTTTTATTTTCTTATTTTTCACATGAACATAGAAATTTTTATATTTCTGAAAGATATCACCGTATCAACGCACAGACAAGATACTAGTATATATATAACATACAATAGAAATATTAGAATGGAGATGCCATTTGATGATTATTTTAATATTTTTTTGTACAAACAAAACAAAATTATAATATGAACAATTTTTATAAGTATGTTATTGAAAAAATAGATAGTTTAATAATTAAAATTTAGAGCACTTAAGTATTATTCAATAATGCATTAAGAACTGTTACTTTCCAGCTTTAAAATTTTAAATCATACATCATGGTAAAAAAATACGCAAAATCCCATTATAATTTTTTTTACTCTCTCGTATGTATAAGGTATATCTTGTAAGGCACTGTTACGGAAATATTTTAAGAAATTTCTTTCACATTTTGGAGGGCCGTAACAAATGAAAGAATTCATTAAATCAGACATAGATGTTATCTTACAAGATACGATTTTTACGATACGATATGATTTAGAGACCAACATATTACATATACGAATTTTACGATATAATATGATTTAGAAGCCAATAGATATGAATCTTAAAATACGATGCAATTCAAAGGCTAACAGATATGAATCTGCACTTTGTATCTATAGAGAAGGGATTTGCATAAATCCTTAGCGAATCGCCAGCAAATCCTTACTCAAAAATAAGTGACACTCTAGAAATATTAAATAAAAATATAAAACCATTTTTTCTAATGTATTCAATAAATATGTATATTAAATTTCTATTTATTATTTCATTTTAAAAATATATATATTGAATTTATAAGTGAAAATCAGATGGCAGATTGACATAAAAAAAATCCTCTCGGAGGCAGGGAGAAAACCAGAATAAAAGGAAGGCAGAATTGGGCTCAACAGAGAGTTTTGAAAATAAGGGTAGATTTAATCCGTACAAATCTATATCTATTATCTATTTCGAACTGTTTCGTTCAAGATCCGAGGGTAGACCCGGATCCGTGAAAAATTTGATCCTAACAAGAACCGAGTTTCATTTTTCTCATATTAGACCCCCTCTAACCAGTCCCGTATTAGACCCACGACTCGTTGAAATCAAGCCCCCTACAAACCTACCCCCGACCGCCCTTACCTACCCCTACCTGTTTGATTTTTTTTAATATTATTTGATTCTTTAATAATTAAATATACAAAAACGAATTAGTTTAAATTAATTATTTTAAAAATTATGAAATACTTCTTTTTCGGGTTTAATTTTTTTTTTTTACATTTTTCTGGATTTTTTAGAATTATTTGGAACTTCTCAAATTTTATTTTATTTTTAAATAATTAGAATTAATTAAAATTTTGACATAAAACATTATGATTAAATTTTTAACTCCTATTAATTTTTTTGGAATTTTTTGGAATTTTTAGAGTTTTTTATGATTTATTTGTATTTTTGTGAAATTGAAAATAAAACGACTCGTCTCCACCCACCTTGGCCCACCCATTCGATCCATGAGGGTCTTATTCACGGGGGTCCAATACGGGTCGGGTCGAGATTTTTCAGTTTTGAACCGCTCAAACCCGTCCCGCCCTATCCGTCCTCACTCGTGGCGCGGTGTTTCACCCGGACCGCACCGCACCGTCCCGTCTTGAAACCTCTATCTCAACAATAGGGCTGAGCGAATAATTCATTGCTCGTGATTCGCTCGGATTTTAGTCTGTTATAACTTAAGCTAAATTTGGTTCGAATTGATTGGCTCATATATTTTCTAACTCAAGTATGAGTAAGGGTTGACTCGCTCGGTAACTCATTAACTCACTCATATTATTGGACCTATCATTTTTTTTTATATTTCTATTAAATGTCATTTGTATTGTTTAAACTTATTTGGTTATGTAATTTATTTGTTGTTATGTAATTTATTTATTTGTTATGTAATTTCTTTATCTATATATAATTTGTTTGTTATTTATTTTGATTTATTAGTTTTTCTGATTTTTTTATTTTGAAATCAACTGACAAATTAAAATAAAAAAATGAACTAACTCGACGAGCTCATGAGCTGGCTAGAGTCAAGAGTCAGACACAAGCTGAGTGCTAACTAAGCTGACAACTCAGATAAACTCGATGGCTTAATTCAATTTGGCTCATATAGCTGTTGACTTGAGTTGCATCTGATTCAGCTCATACTCACTTGTTGAACAACCGTACTTACCACTAAATATGTTAACTGTAGTAAAATATAAACACTATAGTATTTGTGCATGTATGAAGTGGGTGCACGATTTAATATCATGGTCCAATGCTATATAGGCTTAGAGATGGCAAAATCTGATCTGACCTAAAAAACTCATCCGATCCGTCGAAACTGAACTTAATTTGATCCGATTTTTTAAAAAGTCAAACTGATATGAACCCGAGACAATCTAAGAGCATAGTGCACAAAACCCGACCCGACCCAGCTCGACCAACCCAAAACCTGACCTAATACTCAAGACGACCCAAGATCAAACGACCCGAAACCCAACCCGAACTGAACCTGAGACGACCTAAGATCAGATGATCCGAAACCCGACCCAATCCGAACCCAAACGACCCGAAACCTGAGATGACCCGAGATCAAACGACCCGAAATTCAACCCAACCCGATTTTAAAATACTTAAATATAATTGAACAATTAGAAATTTATAAATGACATGTCTTATCTCAATCATTTTATAATATACATTGTGCGATAAATTATGTTTAATAGACATTAGTTGTTCTTATAGGTCATGACAACGATGGTGATATTTTGCAAACAAAAATATATGGGTATGTCAACATATATGTACGAATATGAGTGTATGACATAAATTGGATGGAAATATTTTTCTATTCGCATCCATTATAAGTATTAGTTTCACTTGTATTGTTAGTTAAGATTAACGGATGACAAATAACTATCAAATAAAATTAAGCACTTGAGTTATATTAACACATGTACAACCATCTGTTGTTTTTTTCGCTTATCATATTGTAGATTAGAAAATAAATATATATTTTCAAAAGGATTCTCCTCTATCTAATGGCATTTTATATATGCACATTGGCTGAAGTAATGAAGCTATGGAGAGCTATAATCTTAGTCAACAAGATGGGCATGCAAAATCCTCGAGAAGCAATTAAAATTCTAATCCGACTACAAAGAAATAAAATGACAATCAAATTATATTATGCATCTCATGGATGAATACTTGTATGCACGTGTACATCAAGATTTGCTTCTGTAATCCACATAAAATTCAACACGTAAAAAGATATGCCAAAGAAAATCAATAGCGCACTACACATGAGGTATGGCTAGGAACCTCATTAATAACTCAAAACAAGCCACAACTCCACAATTTAAAAAAAAAACTTATTCTTGACAAAAAAAAAAACTCTAACTAGTAAGTAATAAGGTAATAAGGATGCTCACAAAATAGAAATAAATAAATAAATAAATATGTATATAATAAATATAGCGTGTTCTTAAGCTTATGAAGATCTTCCATGAGCTTAACTCAAAAAGTACATCAAATTATCTTCAAATTTTGATTTATCATACTCATTAAATTCTCCATATGAAAATCTTATAGAATGCAAAAATTTGGAGTGTTTTGAGTTTTCTAAATCATCATTTTTTATTTTTAAAAATAATGTACAAACATTAAATATTTTATTATTATTTTTAGAGTTGATTTTCAAAAATTAAAAATGAAGACTTAGAAATCTCGAAACACCTTAAATTTTTGCATCCCACAAGATTTTCATATAAAGAATTTAATGAGTATGATAAATTAAAATTTACAAATAATTTGATATACTTTTTGAGTTAAGCTCATAGAAGGACTCCGTAAGATTAAGAGCACGCTAGATTTACTATATATATTTATATATACACACAATAAGTCTCCATAGAAAATCAAAATACTACAAGGCTCCATAATTTTGTCCATAACAAACCAAAATAGAAATATCTTATAAAAACTCCATAATTTTATCCATAGCAAACTAAAAAAAAAGAAACAAGCTCAAGTTGAGAACAACTCAATGAGCTTTGGGGTCCATAGAAAACTAAAAAAGAAACAAGCTCAAGTTGAGAACAACTTAACGAGCTTTGCAAATCTCATAACTTCCAACAAAAAGGAAACAAAATAAGATTTAGAACCAATAGATCTACAATAAGTTAGAAGACTCTAGTTCATAATCAAACAGCTCTCCAGTAAAACTCCGCAGTGCAATTAAGGTGGCATGTTGATATCACCTTACAATCTGTATACTTAAAATTTGGTTCAGTTTTATTGAAAATAAAAAAATACATAAAAATCTGAAAATCAGAAAAATAAGTGTTAAAACAGCTTTGACCAAAAGTTCTAGCAGAATGATAACAAATGATTCTATTTCATGACTTTAATAAAGTTTAATCATATAGTGGAACATCTATTTTTACTTCAGAAGGCTACCTATGATGATACTTTAAAAGTATGATAAGGTAGCAACAATGTATTCAAGATGTATGTGCAGGATGTGCAAGATGGACAAAAATTTATAAAAAAAAAATATATACAAGTAAAAAGTTAATTCATACTTTAGTTGAACTGCCGAACTGCAATTATCAAAGTAAACAGAGGATATAAATTGACTTAAAAACTAATAAAAAGCTATCTAAATTAACAAAAGAATAGTTAATTGTTGGTAAATAGTATATAATTAGGAGTGTAATTTGACCATATTCATTCATAAAAGTACCATTTATTCACGTGGCAATATAAATTAACGGCTACTGTTGACTTGGCGCTAATTCACCATATAAAAAAGTTAAAATGCATATTCTATGTCTGAACATACCAATTATCAACTATTTTAAATGTGTAAATTGAAATTGCACTGTATGCTTCAAAGTTAGCATTTCTATCAACTATTATATTAGAAATTGCATGGTATTATAATTTTTTGTTTTGTTCAAGAGTTTTAAAATTCGCGTCTTGATCGGTACTATTTTCATTTAGAAAAGTTAAATTATCATAACATAATTGAAAATCTAGATTTAATATTAAATAAAATGTATTTTAAAAAATATTTTAAAGTCTGATGACCCGAAGTTCGATCTGACCTGATCTGAAATAAAACATAACAAAAAAAGAATCTGATCCGACCAGACCGGATCCGAAATCCAAAAGTACTCGATATCATATGACCTAAAATCTGATCTGATCCGAACCCGAATGACCCAAACTCAAGATGACCCGAGCTCATAAAAATTTGAAATCCGACCCGATCCAATTCAAAATAACTCAAAACCTGAAAAAGTCGACAATACTCGACTCGAAATCCAACCCGACCCGGGCCGGATCGACCCGAACCTGACCCATAACCCATGACCTCTATACAGGCTACAACAGGGAAAACAATAGAAGCGACCCCACCTTAGGGCATGCAGGATGGGATTTGATGGAAATTGAATGAGTTTTTCCACTTATGGATTTTATTTTCTGAGGCATGTTCGGCGCAAATGAGCGAGTTTTCCAACTCAAACCCATCAAATATAATTGAAATTGATGGAAAATAAAAAAATCGACTCAGACTTAATATTCAATTTCTCATTTGCGCTGGGAATCAACTAATTATCTTTATTGAAATCCATACCCACATCTACCCATATCCATCTAAAACGATGCCTCCGAACAGGGGATTCACATCTGCTGTCATAATGATGATGGCAGGGTCCTACCATTGAGTCAATGGCAGGTGGGGCCCACAAAATAAGAGGGGGTGGGGTCCACCTGCCATTCACTCAATGGCAGAGCTCTGTCATCACCATTATGGCAGCAGATGTGAATCTCCGAACAGGCCCTTGCAGTAGATCACACTGCAATGCCCAAAAATACCAAGTACATGTGAAATGAGAGATATGAGCATCCATCACATCACATCACCCCCTTACGCCAGCTAAATAACTAGGGAACATCGGATGTAAATCAGAGGGCCCTCTGTGCGCGAGCATCAACTGTAGCTGAAAATTCAAAAATCTAAGAATCGTAAAATAGAGTGATTCTTACACTATACTCGGTAGCGGAGGAAAGAGAAAGGAACAAAGAAGGTGATCGCGCGGTTTGTTCAATGATGAATTATTCACCGCAGAATCATTATTCTTAGAGGGAAGACAATAGAAAGGGACGCGAGACGAGATAAACGAAATATAAAAATTTTATGCATTTTCCCAGTGATCGTTAGCCCGATTTAAAGAGTAATTTCCTCTAATCGCCCCTTCCTTTTTTTCATTATTTTTTTCTTCTTCTTTATGAAGCACAATCTTAAGATGAATCAAAATTTTAACAATTATCAAATTTAAATAAATCACAACGTTGATATCGACTTGTCTCTAACTCTTGGTTAAGACTTAAGAGATAGACATGTCACTGTGCACTCAGTTACCATGCATTTAATCATATGTCTACTTATGATCCGCGCTAAGCTCCTATTAACTGCATATCCTACATGGCTACTACAGCTTTGCACGTGAAGCATTTTTTTCTAGGTCAGATAGATCGTTGACTTTTGTAGCAAGAGCTGTTTTTATTAAGCAAATATTTTTTTTCTGTCTTTGTTTGATAAATTGATTAAAGTAATTTTAAATTCTGTACCCTAAAATATAACTTAAAAGGAAAACAACTCCATTTTAATATGTAAGTGAAAAATCTTAATCGAACATGATAAAAGTTATGACTTGATGAAACGTACGTACATATATATAATACATTAAGCAGCAGCTGGAGCACCGTCTCTGTTGCGCATATTGATGTGACGAAAAACCTGATCCTTCGTGCATTATAAATCTCCAAAAAAATTTCCAGAAATTTACCTATCTAACTATCTACAGACAGATGCAGCACGCAGATTGAAAATTTGTAAATTGACATTTGAAAAAAAATGCAGGAGTCGTGAGAATTTATATGAAAAAATATTTAAGCTGGTGATTACATGCTTTGATTGTATTGTTGATATTATTTTAGAGCAAATTCAATTTACTAATCTATAATGGATGACATTACTAATTAAGTGCTCGTTTAATTATGTATAGCTTTAATTAGGGCCAATATTGCAATTTGTTAAACTCTTTGTGGTTGTTCGGCAGGGGCTACTTGGCTCTCCTTAAGATTTCTTAGGTACTTAATTCATCTTAAATCCTCCATCTATTCCTTAGAATTAATTAAGAGTACTTCCTTAGCTCCTTAGAACCATATCTTAATCTATCCTTGATAGGGCCCAAATGGATTGGACCAAATCTCAACCCGGCCCGACACAAAGACACAATGACGCCTCAGCAAATTCACATCTTAGAGAATTCATGACATTAAGTGACGGACATTACATTAAATCTAATTATTCGTTGAATCCCGATCGAAAGCAACTCCTATATATAGAGACCCATCACCAATGAGAAAAAGATTCATAATTTGTTACACTCATCCACACAAAAAAAGAGCAATACATATCCGATATATTATACTTATACCGAATAGGCTCATTACCTTCCCTTTCTTAAGGGAGAAGGGATTCAATTACCACCATTTTGATGCCACATGAGTGCCATTAAAATTAAATATCAAATAATTATTATTCAAATTCTTAAATAACAAAATTAATTAAAGAAATATTGTTTTAAATATCATCTTATATATGTATACAAAAAATTATATCATTTCAATATTATTTATATAGACATCAAGCGTTAATAAAATCAACGGACCAAATTTTACAATTTAGACACGTTACTTGATGGCTATTCAAATGAAGTTAAAATTTTATGATTTTTCATATACATACAATTGAGATAATATAGAATACATCTAACGGTTAACATTTTTAAATTTATACATAAATAAATAAATAGACACCATGTGCACCAAAAAATTGATAATTAGATCCCTTCTCTTCTTAAGGAATGACAGATTAGAAAGGTTCACATATCTTTTCTTTTAAAAACATCGTGTAATTAATTTGTGAAGAACTGGAAAGATTAATTAATACTTAATAGGATGCTGGATGTTAAACAAGCTTAGTTAGCCAACATTTTATTATCCGAATTATGAAATGCAGTAGCGTGCAGTGAATTTGATGCTGATTGCTCAAATATTTCATGCAGAAAGTTAAAATTTCTGTAGAAAAATTACTGGGCCCACAGGCCGGTGTCAGCAATGAGTTCATTTTAAAAGATACACAAATGCACACTAAAGATTGAAGATGTTGATCCACATCCACATGATAGTAACCCACTACACGAAACGTCCACATAGAGAGCGACACAGATTAACCGAACATCAATGTGAAATATGTGATGCATCATAAGAGCTGTTATCGGCATGATAAGTGATATAATAATGGTTCTCCAAAAGTTTATACTAACAAGTTGAATTATAATGTTCATAAGCTTCTGACTTCTGATACATTCATCTTTTAGAAATTAATTAATGTATAAAGATATATAATTAATGGGTTTGAATTATTATGTGGTTCAGACTGATAAGCACTTTCCACTTGTCCATGAGATAAATAATAAACAATTGGTGGTGTCGTTGACACCGAAGTAAAATTAATTTTGAACAAATAATTTTATTGTTCAATAACACGTACTTGTCAGCAGTATCTTTGTGCAACTTTTTTCCTTATATTTATTTTCTTTTGTGATTAATGTTTCTATATTTGTGGACAAAATGTTTTTTGTGATAATCACATAATCAATGATAGACCCAAATGTCCAAACAATTAGCTTCGGTATACAAATTAACTTTTTACATCAATATGGCGCCATCCTTAACAAAAAAAAAGTAAAGATTTTTTTAAATTATAATATTAGAAGATAAATTTTGATCGAACAAGCACTTACACGAGTTAAAAGGTAATTATTTGATAATGTGGTATAAGTATAGACAATATGAAATATATATTGAAATGATGTCAGATGCCCATCATCGTGCCCTATTTTTTTCTGGTCCTATATATTGTACTGTCTCTCTTTTTTTTTTTTTTGGCGATTGTGAGTAAAAAGAAAAATGTTTCATGAAAAATTTATCCTTTGGAAATACTTCTCACCAGATATGGAATTTTCTATAGTGATATATAAACTTCTCCAAATTAAAAAGTTAATTTTGGGAGGAATATTTTGTTATGGGTGAGAGATCTATTTACTTTTGACAATTTTGAAAATCAATTTTATATAAATTCATAAAATAATCGTGTTTCAAGTTTTATATTATTTGAGTGTCAATTGATATTCCATAAAAATTCATAAAATACTCAAATTCATAAAATAACCATTAAAATTGTCATATGATTTTAATGATCTTTGATGAAGTATCAAATACTCAAATTACCAAAATTGAAACACAATCAATATAAATTTAAGATACATTTGTAAGTTTTTTTTTCTCAAAGTAAACCGTTGTCAAGGATAATAGAAAGTAGAAAGAGCATCTTTGTCCTGTAGTTTTAATCGACATATGCGATATGATAAAAGAGAAAGAGAACAATTAAATATCCCGACAAAAGTTATAGCCTTGAGCAGTATTTGCCAATTGAATTTGTGTATATAATTAAATGAGTTAGGTGCTATGCGTAGTTAATGATCAAATTTGCTACAGACTTAAAAATATAGTTAAATCATCTCTAAATCTTGATATATGGGCCTCAATAATTTTTATATGTCAAAATATGGTGGGATATAAATTTTTTATTTTTTAAATTTTATAAGTATTAGTTTTGGATTTCTAAAAATTATCTAAAAATATGAATTATTTTATTATTATTATTGAATCATCTTAAAAAAATCCAAAACTAATACTTAGAAAATTCAAAAAATAGAAAAATGTATATCCCATCATATTTTGATATAAAGAATTTATTGAGATCCAAAATTAAGATTTGGAGATGATTTACATATATTTTTGGAGTCCGTAGAAAATTTGATCATTAACTATGCGTAAGCACTATAGCCTAACTCTAATTAAATTACTTCAACTAATTACTTATATTAGAGTTGTAACTCAGACTTCAACTCGACAATATAGTTCTCAAATAAATAAATAATAATATAAAATTTAAAATATATTTAATAAAATTTCACATTAAAGAAAATTTAGACACAATATTTCTAAATGTTAAGTAATAATAAATAGTATAATTAAACACATAATAATTTATAAATGATTATATAAAAAGTTGAATCATTTTAAGAGTTAACTTTCACCTTAAGTATATTACACACATTATTTTAAATGAGGAGAGAGAAGTTATTTTTTACGAACCATTGGATTCAAGAAGATGAAAAGATTTAAATAAAATTAATGGTAGAGAAAATGATGATATGGCATACTTAAAAACTTGAAAGTTTAACTCTCTTTATGTATTAAAAATTAAAATTGAATCAATTAATTGCATAAAGTTGATGAATGATAGAGAAAGATCAGGGTGAGGATCTTCTACGCAGCCTATTATATAGAAATTGCTGTCCCAATTTTTCCATGTGAAAGCAAATCAATATCTGTAAATTTAGAAAAATCGAATGAACTTAGTGATACCATTCCTCCATTGTATTATCATTAAGAGAACACAATTATTGTTGTATTATTCTTAAAATTTATATTCAGCTTGATATGATTTTTTTTAATTATCTTATTGTAGGAATAAGAGATCGAAGTTATAGTTTACTCCAAAAACTAAAAATTTATTAACTGACTATCGAGGACTTTTAGTATATATAAAAGAGAATTGAGATGCATCTTAATTTTGTAAATTATTAGGATATATTTGTTGACATATTACTATTTGTTTATTTAATTAATGACAAAATTGAATATGATCTATAAATAGAAACAAAATAAGATGCATCTTAGTTAATATATTTGAAGTATGACATTGGTAATTTAATTAAATAAAAGGATTACTCGGCGATATGGATTAAAAACTCAAAGGGTTAAGGTTTAAGCGTTGCTATAAGGAGACTATTCGACAACAACAACAAAAAATGAAAACCTCCTCAAGGAACTAAGTAGACAATGACAAAATCGTTAATAAAAATGATATTTTATGCTTTGAAGGAGGGTTGATATTTTAGGCTGATCAAAAGTGCTCATATCGTATCATAAATGTCGTCACTCCACTTAGATATGGTTCTCTGTTTGCACTTTCTTTCAAACACTTTAGGTTGTTCGCATGCGTCCTTTTGTATATTATGTTTAAGGTTGAGACAGAAAGTTCAGATTTCACAATTAGTGATAGCCAACAATATAATTAATTAAATCCATAGGATAAGTTTTTTATTGTATCCATGAACTGAACTCAAGTTTTTTGGGGGGGGGGGGGGGGTCAAAATGATCGATTTTATTTAGACTTTGTGTGTCATGTTAATTTTATGTATTAGAAAAAGTGAAAATATATATCATACACTCAACTGTGCATGCTTGTATCCTGTAATATAAGCAGAGCAATCTTATAATAGGATTCATCACAGTAAATTGCAATAGGAACTGAGATCTGTACATACGCTAAACCTAGACAATTAATCGCCATCAAATGCACTTGGAAGCAATTGGTTTTCACAACTATATATTAAGTCTCAAAGAAAGCAGTATAAATTTGGTGGCAGCAACCTGATATACAACAATATGCTGAGGCTAAGAATTCTACCTGTGATGCATATGTAATAGTTTTGCCATTTAAACTGTTTAGCTTTTATCGTCCAAGCAATAGTGCTTTCCCTATATATCATGAAAAATCTAGCGTTTTCAGGTAATCTCTTGTATCCTTTATTATTAATGATGCTCACATGCAAAGGCAGTCAAAGTGCTTATATCCACACTTTTCGATTCACTAATTGTTCCCCTACATGTATAAATAGGGCCTGCATGTGACCTACTATACCACACTAAGAGCCAAGCTTGATGTTCACTTTGCTACTTGCAAATACATAATACAACCCCATTCCAAACAAGCAAATTAACACGCTAAGCTCCATGGTGCCAAACGGAGAAACACAAGTCCTGACCTTAACCCCACAACAGGGATCATTTCAGAAATACCAAAAACCGAGAAGGATTTCCAGTGAAGGACTTCAAATGGCTCTTTCTGACCTTTCATTCGACCTAAAGGAGGCAAAAGACCCAAAACTCAGCACCATATCAGAAGTAGAGGAGGCGAAGTGCACCTGTTGTGGCATGTCCAAGGAGTGCACGCAGGATTACATCTCGTATGTAAAGGAGAGGTTTTCCGGCAAGTGGATTTGTGGGATTTGCTCTGCCGCGGTGAAAGAAGAGTTGGAGAAGAACGGTGGGGACAAAGAAGAGGCGCTACGTGCACATGTCAGTGTATGTATAAAGTTCAACAGACTAGCCCGGATTCAGCCGGTTTTGTCTCAAGCTCAAGCCATGAAAGAGATTTGGAAAAGAAGGTCCAACTCGATTACAAGAGAAATGGAGAATATAAAGAAAGGATCAGGTATTGCAAGGAGCTCTAGTTGCATCCCTGCCATCAGCAAAGACATGATGCACAATTAAATCTGTATTAATTTTCAAATATAGATGCTTGGTTTTATTAGTGCTTGTGCCTGGTTTTTGAAAGGACCGGATCAAGAAACTATGCATCTCCTGTGCCTTCCAAAATAACGTTGTAGAAGGGTGTTTTTTTTTAAGTTTGTTTTTCGGGGTGAGCATATTTTTGAAGTTTGTTTTTTTGACCAGGCATAAGCATCAAAATTCTATTATGTATATTGAATGGGTTTATATATGTCTTGGTTTTACTTTGTGGGTATTTTTTGTTGTAGAAGGGATTTGATTTCCCATTGCATCTTACATTGTTTGTACTGGTAGCTGGGTAACAAGCCTTTTCTCTATTGAACCCCTAACTAGCAAAAGAGCGCGCACCGTGGTTATTATTTAGCTCTGAACCCCTAACATCTTTCTATGTTTCAATTTTTTTCTTAGATAGCGGCATCAAATTTGAATTGAAAATGCATTTAGTAACTGTAGCTCTGAAACATACAGTTATTATACGTTATTAAGGAAGACAAATTGAATTGAAAATGCATTTAGTAACTGTAGCTCTGAAACATACAGTTATTATACGTTATTAAGGAAGACAAATTGAATATGTGCAATATATTCACTGATAATATCGAGGAAGTTTAGCTTTTTTTTCTCTTCAATGTCAAATTAGACGTAGATAAGCCCGTTAGTGGTGTTAGCCATTGGAACTCTATTAAAGAAAATGAGCAAAGAAGACAAATTATTACCAGAAAGGCAATCCTGATGCATCCAATGGCTCCAAATTTCTTCAATTAAACCACAACCACAAAGATTTCATTAGGGATTTGGACCAGAAGAGAAATGACCTGGAACTGTAGTGCCACAAATAATCAAATCATAAATACAAATAAATTGTAGTTTCACAAAATTAAAATGACAAATTTTAAAATGTACGAGCAAATATGGATTTCTTTGCTTGAAACTCATCGTCCATGCAATTATGCTTGAATATATAAATATATAAAGGAAAAAAAAACACTCATGCTTATGAAGAATGGAGAAGGCCTGGACAAACAAATAAGGAGGGTTGCCGGAAGAGGGTTTGGGAATTGTACTCAATCGATAGAGGAAAAAATGACCATCCAGTACTGATATGGGAATCCAAACTCTAGAAAGAGTTTGGAGCTTTCAACAAAAATAATAAATCACAGTAAAAAACTAAAAATAATGAATGAAATTCGAAATTAGAATTTGATTACCTCAATTTCATAATACCCGAGAGATTTTGCCTCTAGTTGATTGGATGCATGCTGCATGGAACCTTTTTGTTGTTTGTATATTTTTTATACCTCCATTTTGTATGGTACCTACTAAATAATCAAATCATAAATACATACACTCAAATTAAACTCTGAGCATTATTTATGCTTTCTCTGAGGATATTGTTCACGAAAGTACATTAGGAAAAAAAAAATTATCAGTTTAAAAGGCAATCCATAATCAATATAAATTTAATAAATCATTGCTATTGGTACATAACAAACTGCTCAAGAACTAAATTTGAACCAAATCTAAAATATGCTCCCCAGAAAAGAATATGACATCGTTATTGTTTAGAAATAGTATCGTTTCTGGTATCTGATACTGATATCTGGTACAGTTCGGCTAGAATTAACTCATAATAAAAGCAGTTTGTTTATACATGTTCAGTAGAGTGCAAGAACCCAATAGAGCATGTGAGATGCAAACCAGCAAAGAACACAACACGAAGAACCCGACCAAAGATGTAAAATGCAACAAAATCACACCGGCAAACAATATCAAAAGATACCGCAAACCTATGATTTCAGTCGGATCTTGGTGCTCTCTTCCAGCGAACCCTATAACAAAATAATAACTTAGAAAGAATATGAACTGATCTGTCAACGCCAAGTAATCCAAAATTAGCATGTACTGAGGGAAAAAAAAGCATAGCTTGTTGGAGGCTAAATTTTTTTTCGTTATTTGAAAATAGAAGCCAAAATAGGATGCACTACGCTAAAGGATGCAATTGCAGACAAAGCAAAAAAAAAAGAACTTGAGGATTTTTCTAGCTCAAAATAGTCAGGATTGCCTTTATGGTACTCCTTTCCAAAAGCCTTACAGATAAATAACTTAAGGATTTTTCTTGCAATAGGACAGAAATGCCATTCTACTGTACCAGCAGAGGGAGTGCTTGGTTTTTATTTTTTTAAAGGCCTGGTTTGTACATCTAAAGACCTTTAAAATGCCAAATGAGACCTAGAGAAAGATAACAAATAAAATTAAGTTTAGCTTTCATTATACTAAGAGTAAATCATTCTTAAAGGTACCATGAACAGAAACTATTACGAAAGACATGTTAGTTGAATCTAAAATAATAGTGCGAAAGTCAAATACCTTTTATGGATAAAAGCATGAGCTGATGCGAGCAGAGATGAAAATTACTTGATGATTTTCTGTAAAGAAATAAGTTTAAAAGTATAAATGAAAAATATGCAATTGTGGGAGCTTCTCTGACAATGCAACAACAGACAGGAAAATCTAGGGTCTAATGTACAGTAGTTTAGGACAATATTTTCTCTTCGGACTTTCAACAATTTTCATGTACATACTCTTTCTTTAATTTAATGAAAAATATGGTAGGCTTTTGGCCTGCCCTTACCAAAAAAAATTTAAGTATAAATGAATAGATAAATAGCATGAATTACAATGCATGTTATAATGCCATTTCAGTTTCTGAACTGTGAAATGAACTGCTCACAGGAACAGTTCTCGAGATCAATCACCTTTTATCTACAAAATTTTAAAAATGAATTAAGTTGATTAGTTATATGTTTCAATGCAAAATTAAAAATAAATTCTGCTTGTAGAAGTGTTTACGAATGAAATATTTGGAAGCAAACCTCGCAGAGTGAGCAAAAGCACGTGTGACCTGCAAGAAAGACAAAAAATGCAATCCATAAAAGAGGACAGAAAATAAGATAAAGCTCAACACACACAGAATCAAAACATATATTGAATGATTGATCGCCATGTAATTAAGTTCAGGAGGTACTAATTTGATACCCAGAATTGTATAAATTGGATCTACATAAACACCCAAAAAACTGACCAACAGTAAGCTTCCACCTGGATCATGCATTTTTTATCAGACAGAATAGAGGAAATATGATAGCCGAGTGCTATCAGCCCATCAGTGGCATGAGAGCAGGGACAGTGGACTGGCAAAAGATCCACAGCACTGTCAGTATAAACAGCACCAACTACAGCAAGAGGACAATGAAACCGGCTGTACAGTACAGTAAATGGTGCCCAACCATTGCCAGGAAAAAGGAAAATCTCAATCTTATACAATAATTATCATCTCCCCGGGGGGCTCAGGATATGGAGATTATAAATTAACAATTTTTGTATTGGCCGACAGTAAGAAAAGAAAAGCCTCACGAAGCTGTGAGGCTGAAATGACAAAAGCAACCAGAATGAAGAAATTTTTACTGGAACTCACAATTATGGAATTAGATTCACAATTAATGCAGCTAGGAAAATCTTTTGAGGCAGAAAGGAATCAAATACATTCCAGTAGTTTATCGAGGAGAGAAGACCACATCCTGGATAAACCAACAAGAGAAGAAGGCAAGCCGCAGCGAGGAAGGAGGGAGCAGCAGACCTGACACTTACCAGAACAGGAAGGTGAGGCGAATCACGAAGAAGGGAGGTGGGTCTCTTCCGTCGAAAAGGCGGACATCCCCGCTGTACCTAAAGCAACAGAGGCTAACCTGCCACCTCCGGACTCGGTGGACGCAGCGCTGCGAAGTAAACTGAACCAAAATGAACGGAGATGGACCGGGTCCGTCCGAGAAGAACCCGCGCAGCGAGCGGAGGCGGGTTCGCTACTTCGCTTCGATGGGGAAAGAGCTGGGTCCGTAATTAAACTTAGACTAACTCAAGTTTGATTTGTTCTTACATAGGCAATGTTATTTCAATCAAATTATTTTGTTAAAATTTTCATCCAAAATATTAATAAAATATAATATTAGAATTTATTTATTATTTAAATAAAAATCATAAACTAATCAAATATTTGATATGTGAGGATTTTAATTTTTAAATATCTTCAACCTCTTAAAAATATATATTAATTAATATTATTAAATCTCTTTAATAAATATTAAATAATTAAAATAATTGATGGAAGCATAGTGAGAAAAAAGAATAAAATTTATAGAATGTAAAATATAAAAAAAGATAATATATGATATTTACGTTGACAATAATATCAATTTTATTAATATTTTAATGAAAAATTTAATAGATTAATTTAATTGAAACAAATAGAAAGTTGAGTGATTGTTGAGGGACAAATCAAATTTCAATGGTCAGTTTATAATAAACTAAAGTTTAGTGACCTTTAACAAAATTTACCCTTAAGCTTATTATGGATTATGGATGATTTTAATGTTTTATCATTTTAGGTTAACTTATGTTTTCCCCCTTATCTGAGGGGTTGAGTTTGTAACTAACATCCTGTACTTATTTGAGAGGTTGAGAAGAGCGTTTTTTTGCATAAGAACTGCTTTCTCTTTTGAGTTATTAAAACTCATAAATTATAATAGCTTTCCTAATATGGTTATGGGGCAATTTAATGGAGCTCAAATCTTGGGGTTTCTTATTCATACTCTTTGGTCTATGATAAAAATACACAAATTTATAAGGGAAGGGATCAGTTGGCAATGGTTATCTTGACAATCTTGATAATAAATTTTTAAATAAATACGAAAAAAATAGAAAAAAATAGAAAAAAAAACTTTTAGATATATTTTTCTACTTATATATTGATGATGATTCAACTTTCATACAATTTTATTATCGTTTGATAGTCCATCAAAGACCGTCAAATTATAACAATTGTAAATTATATAAAATTTTAATGGTTCTTGATGAAGTATCAAATGATAATGAAATTGTATTAAATTTGAATCACCATCAATGTATAAATAGAAGAACATATCCATAAGATTTTTTTTCGTATTTATTTAAAATTCATTGTCAAAATTGACAAAATAACCCATTATTATGTGATCCCCACCCAATTTATAAATAGTACTTACATTATATATATTATGTTACAAAATTAGGTTGTAGATTTAAATTGTATTTTTTAGGATTATTGTACTCATTTCTAAATGATCACTCATTTAAACAACACATATATATGAGCAGGGGTTATTAACGTGATTTCTGTCTGTATTACTCGAAATGAAAGCTTAAACCATCACAGACGCTGATTTTTTTATCTGCAAGCAACAAATGAAGTGTCTCTATAATCAAATTAATTTAACTTTAAAGAAGGGTGCATGGTGGTTGAAGTAAAAACTTTTTCTGAGGGCGTAGAACAATTTGTGAAATTCGGGTTATCGGCCATAACTGTTTTATATAACTTCTATATCAAAAATTTATAAGAAATTGATTTTTTTTTCAATTATTTTATTATTATTTGAAGACGATAATAAAATCCATTAATTTCAAACATTTGTAAAAAAATGCAGTGATTTTTATTGTATTCAAAAGAAAATTGGGAAACATAAATTCTTTTTATATACAAGAATCCAAAATGAAACATTTTTAACTTTTGAAGATGGAGACGAGAAACACTACCACAAAAAATGTTTTAGAACCGGTTATATAAAGGATTTAGCACCGGTTATACAACCGGTTCTAAAACTATGCGGTGCTAACCTTTAGAACCGGTTATTTGAAATAACCGGTTCTAAACTCTAACCTTTAGAACCGGTTATTTGAAATAACCGGTTCTAAACTCTAACATTTAGAACCGGTTATTTGAAATAACCGGTTCTAAACTCTAACCTTTAGAACAAATAACCGGTTCTAAACTCTAACCTTTAGAACCGGTTATTTCAAATAACCGGTTCTAAACTATGGAAGAAATAATTTGAGTTCGTCAATTTCTCTCAAATATCTCCACTACACTGCTTGGATAATACATTATTATCTTGGAAACTTTGTTTCTTAATATTTTGTGATGGTACTATTTACTAAAAAATAGTTTTTTTTCTTATTATTCTCTAGTTCTGATTTCTTTTAAATTTTAATTAAATAATTTAATTTTATCATTAACTAATAAAGTATATTTCATTAACAAAATAATTATATATAATTTACATATTAAAGAAAATCTAACAAATTTTCTATCTTTACAATTTCTAAAGAAAAAATAAAAAACTAAACTAAAAACTTTAAATAAACATCAAATCCATTTTTGAGCATCAAGACGAGCTTCAAATCTGTCTTTCTCTTTCCCTTTCTTTTTTCTTTCTTCAAGACGACCTTTGTTCTTTCTCTTTCTCTGTCTCTCAATATCTCTTTTATATATGAAATAGGAGGATGAAAAGTGATAATCCGTGGGATATAGATTTTTGATTTTTGGTTTTTAGATCGTCGGATAAGCATGAACCAACGGTTAGATTGAAAAATATAGCAATCCGTGGGAGCAAAAAACTGAAATTCTATTGGTTGATGCAAAGAATTTCTTTAGAGCCGGTTTTTATTAAAAAGCGGTTCTAATTCATATTAATTAGAACCGGTTTTTATTAAAAAGCGGTTCTAATTCATATTAATTAGAACCGGTTTTTATTAAAAAGCGGTTCTAATTCATAAAATTGAATTAGAACCGGTTTTTATAAAACCGGCTCTAAAACAAAAAAATTAGAACCGGTTTTGTTAAAACCGGTTTTAATTAAATCAAATAGAACCGGTTATTATAAAACCGGTTTTAATAAAAAAACTTGTAACTAAACCCACTTAAATAATTTGAAACATATTTTAATCGGATATTACTTGTTTCAAAATTACGATACTAGAACATAATATAATTGGGTAATTATATTTTGAATACATTTCTATTGGATTGGTAAGACAATTAGACTTGTATTCAGGCCCACCTGTCATAGTGCGTAACACGTGAAATGCAAGAATCCATTTAAATGTAAGAAAAGAAGGGAGGTGGATGTAAAATGTGTTAAATAGGTGCATAGTACCAACCGCAAAGCTCACACCCATCAACTATAGGCTGGAGATGAAAGGAATTCGTTGAACATAAGGTCATAAGCACCTAATTTCTTCTTGGTGTGGGGGATTCAGGATTTCTGTTGCGTGTACATGCAATGACAAAAGCTCTCTCAACGGCCATACAGCTCGGGCTGGGACGAGGGCTAAATAAACAACTATTATCATTCCTTCCATGTGTGACCACTGATCACAAGTTATGATCTTGATTTTGTCGTCTTGCCTCTCTTAACTTAATTTTGCGGTCCCTTCTCAATACGTAATTGATGGATACATCCATCATACATGGGGCTCCTCTCGTGAGCCCTGGAAGATTACCATCCGAAAGTTATCTGTATGGAGTGAAGAATAGTTAGCTGTGCAGTCACTACGTATGCACATGTGATGTGCACTATTTCCTAATTTTAATAGATGAAGCCATTAAAATATCCAACAATTTATCCATAAAAAAATGGATTTTATTTATTTATTTATAAGTGGAGTTACTTTATTATATACTGTCCTCTTTCTGAATAATATTTAATTAATCCTAAATATTTTTGTTGGTTAACATTAGTTAGATACAATGATGCCTAGGCCTGATGTCATTTGCTCTAAATAACATCTAGGTTATTAAAACGACAATAATCATTACTCAATGAGTTGAAGTGCATACATGGATCATATTTTCCCCTATCGAATTCAAGTTTCCTTTTTTATTATTTCTGTTCCGTGAGTAAAAAAGAAATTTCTGCACGCCTAAACGCTTTCCAAATTACAATGAAACTATAAAAGAGTCATAAAGGATCAAGAGAGCCTAGTCAAAAGTTTTACTTGTCTGATACATTATCTTTTTCTTTATCCTTTAGATCTCTACTTCATGGAAAATTTTGTTATTCTTTCTGGTTTAGAGAGGCGGTAAAAGTTTAATTACATTCAAGTTCACATCTATATTATTTTCTTAAAAAAAACAAAGATGATTAGACATTAAGAAATAGTTTTGTACTTCTGGCAAATCACTAGCTAAGATATTTTATTGCTCCCTCCTTGTCTTATCATGGCCGAAAATTGTACATTCAATAGTAATGGCATAACAAATGTCTTCATTTGATTATGTGATGTAATATCCTGATTTCTTCAATTTTGTAGTTTATCAGAACCAAACAATAAATTTTGGGTTTGTTTGACACATGGTGGAATAGCAAAAAGTTGAATAAAATAGCTATTCCGACGAATTAATTTGCCAAACGAATTTTAGACTAAGTAGAAGAGTGCGGAAGAGTGTTAATCCGGTATACCAAGTTATAGGTGCTATACCGGATTAGTTCTCGTCGGAATAGCGATTATTATTTGATTATATTGTATTATATTATTATATTATTATATTATGATTTATTATTATGTTATTATTATGATTATGATTCATTATTATATTAATATTATGATGATTATTTATTTATTATTATTATTATTATATTATAATAATTATGATTTTAGTATTATATTATTATATTATGATTATAAATATGATATTATTATTATTATTATATTGTGATTATGATTATTTATTATTATTATATTATATTATATTATTATAATTATGATTATAATTTTATTATATTATGATTATGGTTATATTATTACTATTTTATTACTATTATATTATATTATTATATTATTATTATAGCTATGATTATATTATAATTATATTATTATGATTACAATCATTTTTTTTATTATTATTATATTATGATTACAATTATAATATTTCTTATTATATTATTATATTATTATGATTACGACTATGATTATTATTATCATGATTAAGATTATTATTTTATTATTATTTGATTATGTTGTATTGTATTATTATATTAAGATTATATTATTCAAATTAAGATTATTTATTATTATATTATTATGATTATGATTATAATTATATTTTATATTATTATATTATGATTATATTTATATTAACTATGAATATTATTATTTATTATGATTATGAATTATGAATTATGATCATTATTTTATTATTATTATTATTATTGTTATATTATTATTATTACTATTATTATCATTTTACTATTATTATCATCATCATCATTGTTATTATCATAATTATTTATATTTTAACTATTCTGATTAACAACTGCCAAACGATATTTTCACTCCTCCGAATAGTCAAAAATATCACTCTTCTATCACTATTTCAAAAATATATTATTCTATCACTCTTTTAAAATTACCACTTACAAAACCATTCCTTAATTTGCCACACGAACCCTTTCTCTTTGCTAGTGTATGGTTTGCTAGTGTATGGGCTCTCAAGTATCAACATATCCTCCAGTCTAGTCCAGTCTGAAATAAAAGCTTCTAGCTCCATCGATCTGTGGGCCCAGAATCTTTAAAAAAAAGCCCACTTGATTTTGTGGTGTAAAGTAGCGTAGTCCAAGATAGACGGCGTGTGGGACCCAAAGAAAAACGAGAAAATCTCCATTTAAAGCAAGGAGGTGGGCCCAAAATTGTAGTAGACATTTCATCCATCCTAGACGTGTTAGCCTGACCAAACATTTGCTTTCTTGTAAAACAGTTATTTCGTATGAAAATGATCCCCCTCATAATAAAATTATTTAAGATGAGCACATTCTTTAGTGACAATGAGACATTTGTGCTAAAAAGTGGTCCAAGAAGATGGAATTTCAAATTAATGGTTGTTAAGCTTGACTTAAATAAACAGAATAATTATAATATGCACATTTAAAGTTGGCTCTATCTGAACCTTCTGCTTGCACAAAAGAGGTAGCTCATTATATTTTCAGCTTTGGAAAGGACCGCAGCAAATACTTCTCTATTACTAATAATTATTAATGTGTACTGGCACCTAATTCAAGTACAATAAAAAGGATTTTGAAGAATGTAACATTCATGAAAAGAAAAAAAAAACTTGGAGGTTGGTTAGTCGGTTCTAAAGAAATTAATGTCACTGGTTTACTGATGATCCATTTCAAGTCGAAATCAATAAACAGCAGAAACACTAAAAAAACCCATCTAATCCTTACAAGAAAATGAATTTTTAACACGCCTCTGAAATCTTATGTGCAATCTTATGTTGCATGTGTGCGGGTGTGTGAATATCGTATCTGATACAGTGCAGATAAGATAATACAATATTTTTCAAAAAAAATAAAATACGACGGATTATATATAAAATATTGGATTAGCACTCTTGGTATACCGGATTAACACTATTATGCACTCTTCTACTTAGTCAAAAATTAATTTGACAAATTAATTCGTCAGAATAACAATTATATTCTTAATTTTTGTTTTTCCATTCATTGCCAAACAAAGTGTTGATGTAGTGGTAAACTGGTAATAGACTGAGTGTGGAGCGCTCCTTTTCCATGTTTGAGTCCCACATTTGTGTTTTGGGATTTTAGGAGATTTTTGTTCATTTTATGGGATTGTCTGTGGAGTAATCTGTGTGGCAGCGCAAGTGGCCTCTTAAGTTCTGTCCATAAACTCATTGAAATCATAGTAATAAGTTTGTGATTCGGGAAATGTTCGGTGAGGTCAAAAATTCGAAAATAATTTATTTCATATAATATAAATAAAATATATATTATAATGATAAAATATTGAAAAAATATAAAAAAAATTATAAAATTTCATATAAAATAATATATAATATGTTTTTTGGTGAATAATTCGCGAATAAAACGTTTTTTGACCAAAAAAACGTACTGTATATTAAACTAATGAATTCGTGAAACATCCGGCTATGGATGAAAAATAAATTATTTATAAATTATTCACGAATAATTCATAAATCTTATTACTATGATTAAAACAACTTAGATATGTTACGAAACGGTGAATCCGCCGAATCCTACAAATTTCAGACAAATTATTGATCGAATCAACAGGCCAAATATACTGAAACGTTCTGATACATTGACCATAATATTAGATACGAATCGCATATGAATATGTATCTGTATCATATATGTATCTGATATAAGATGCGGCGGTATTTTGACGAATTTGGGTAACATGGCTAACATCGCATTTTGCTCCTCTATCTGACAATCATCGTGATCGATGTTTTTGGGTTTTTTAAACCCCACTTTTGAAAACTCCCTGCTTCTGTACTGGTTTGCGATCCACCCAAGCAAAAATAGTATTTTCTTCCCACATTGTCAAGGGTGGTGAGTAATTTGTTTCCATCAGTCATCAATCACAAAAGAAAAAAAAATCTTGTCCTCTTTTTAGAGCTGTAGGCTGTAGCTCTTTCCCTCTCTGCCGGACTCTATCATCTACACGTATTGTTATCTTACCAAAGTTACCATCATAAAAGATAAATGAGTAGTTAACACTGATTTATTTTTAACAACATTGACAGTGATTTTTTGTGATAATTTTACAAATATTTTTTGCTATGTAGATGGCTTATTAATAAAACTTAGATAATTGAGTACTATGTTGATGATGCATAAAATGTTATTTATAAATATAAAGTTTAAATTCATTTAGCAAATGATCTAGTAGCTTGAGTGATAGCTAACTACGATGACCTCCAAGAGGTCGTAGGTTCAAGCCCTCATAGGTACAAAATGAAACTAGATATTGAAATTATAATTGTATGCTTCATTGTCTAAATGAAGCATGCATTAAATACAATTTATTGAAAATAATTTAATTATCCCTTTATCAAATAGTTTAAAAGATTTAAAGCTAAATTCAATAATTTTAATGAATGATCAATTAATTTCAAATTGGTTAATTCTGCTATAAATCGGAAGAAGTAATCGTTAATTTCCGAAACAATGGTCATAATTTTTACTCATCAATCTCTCTTCTATTATTACATCAAAAAAAGTTTATCTTAACTATCTAATACTTAAAATTAAACTGTAAAAAAATATTTTGATCCACAACAGAATCACCCTTTTGAATTTACTTAACTTTGATACGTACCCTGAGTTAAATGATGAAGAATCTATACATAAAACAGATGTGCATTATATTAGTACTTAATTTACCACCCTATCTAATATGTGCTCCTTGGCAAAATGTTTTCACTAAAATGTCAATTTGTCCTTTCTAGCTAGTACATTTTTTCATTCAAGATCAATATCAATTAATAGTAGATGTCACGCTTGCAAATTATAATTGATCAACTACGTGAGCCTTGTCAAAAAGTCTAATTAACCTAAATCACTGACCATTCTTCGACGGTCAGCAATACTCATGATAAGGCCGACCATTGTTCACAGATATGGACTGTAATCTCATTAAACTTTTTTAGCCATAAATGGCACGATTTCGAACATAATTGTATTTTAATATTTGAAACTTCAATGACAATTTGTACCTTTAACATTTTTTTTTCTGAGAAGGAATCGATTGACAATGGATTATTTTGATAATCTTGACAATGAACCTCTAAATAAATACAAAAAAAATTTAAAAATGAAAAAAAATTATAAATATGTTATTCTACCTTTAGATTAATGGTTATTCAAATTTCATGCAATTTCATTAACGTTTGATAGTCAATCAAAGATTATCAAATCTTCATATAATTTATAATGGTTTCAAATTATCGGTCTTTGATGAACTATCAAAAGATTTTTTTTATATTTATTTAGAGATCCATTATCAAAGTCGTCAAAATAACCCATTTTCAATGGATTCTCACTCTTTTTTTCTAAGCTAGAAATGGGAGCACGCAAACTTTTGTAATTTGTCAAGTTTAACTGTTTAAGTATTGCAGGATCCGAAGTCCAACTTTACTAAATCGAATTAATTGCGTTGTTTGATATAATGATATATCTGGTTTGGATTCATCATTTTGTCATATTGATCTGCTAATGATAACAGTGCATGCATCACTTGCATGAGAAGAAGAAGAAAAATTACAATTAAGCTGTTTTTTTTTTCTTTTACTAACTTTGATGCAAAATATTATTGCTTACAATGCCCAAGAATTATTTGATATAAAAAAGTAGTGGTGTCGGCATCTTCCCCCAAGAATTAATGTAGACCGACACTCTCATTTCTCACTCTTTCCCTTTAACATATATGTCGGGCGGATCCATTACCTTTAAGAATAACGTGAGAATTTTGATGTCAGTTTTTTTTAAGTTATAAATATATCTTCAATTTATTGTTTTTTTAATATTATTTTTAAGTATTATCTGATATTTTATTAAAGATTATTAAATCTAGACTGTTATATTTTATGTATTTTTAACTGTCTTTGATAAAATATCGGATAAATCTAATTACCTGAAATTTAATAAATGATCAATCTATAAATTAAATACATATGTATATAACTTTTTTATTTTTATATTCCATTAAAAAATAATTGTCAATATTGCCATGGCAAATTGGCAACTATTCTCATTGAATCCACATCCTTCTATTTACACTAGGGTCTTTTGACTCGTCCCTATCAATCTCAAAAATAATATCTATTTCAAATAAACTAAAATTTTAAAATAAAGGTTTCGGAAAAAGAGCTTATCATCTCATAATTTGCATATAAGTAAAAATATAAAAAGTATATATATATATAGTAAAATTAGTGTACTTCCAGCATCACAGAGCTATTTTGTGATCTTCTCTTAAAAAAATATATTTAATTATCTCTAAATTTTAATTTATCAATCTCATTGAATTCTTCATATAAAAACCTTATAAGATATAAAAATTTGAGGTATTTTGAGATTTCTAAGCTATTATTTTAATTTTTGAATAATCAGCACTAAAAATAATAAAATATCTAATATTTGTATATTATTTTTTAAATTAAAAATAGTGACTTAAAAACTAATATTTGTATATTATTTTTAATGAGCATGATAAATTAAATTAATAAGAGTGTCACAATGTAAATAAGGCAAGCATACATATTCAGACCCCAAAAATATGTCACATCATCAACAATATTGATCATTTTGTAATGTTTATGTTCTCTATGATAAAAGCAAATAAAGAGTTTGTCAATTTTAATTTTTTTTTTAAGAAAGATAAGAGTCTTAACTCTCAAATTTTATTTTGTATTCATGATGACTTGAATTTATAATCTCTTAAAACTCATACTAGTTAACCACTACTTAAACTACTAGGTCATTGGCCTTGGCCTGCCGGTTTTAATTTTAATTTTTTTGGAAGTCCAAAACATAATACAATGATTTCGAAACACATTGTTTAAATGTCATGACAGAAGTATCAAAATAACCCCTCCCGCATACCCCAAACGAAACTAAACCGTATTAATTTACATTGATACAATGGTTATCAATTTTTTTATTTTTTTTCATTATCAAATAAATACGAAGAATACAACGAGTCATTACGATTAATTTATGTATGTATTTATTATGACATTTTGATTTTTGGTAAATAACTTTATTCCATTCAATTTTATGAGTTTCAAGAATTAAATCTTGACTTTTGTATGAGTTAAGTCTCCATAAAATGAGTTATGTCTGCTGACCTCTTATACATATCACATTATGAAGATTTCTTATTTACCTAATTTTTTACTAATAAATTCCAAATATATTTTCATAATAAAATTATGTATTTTCAGAAAAAAATAATCTTCAAAAATTAAAAATTAAAAATAATGAATTTTTATTATTTACATTCATATTTAAAAAAATATAACATTTAGTCCAAAATAATTTTATAATTATAATTCGCTGCCAATTAATGTAATTAGATTTTTTTTACTTTTATCTATTTCTATTTAATGAAATTATATATATGATCATTATTGTAGGTATTGAATTTATTTTACAGCAAAATGCAGAGGATAACCGTCTTAATACAAGGAGGGAAAAATATGAGAAAGACATGAGCGAATGTATAATTAAAAAATTCAGATAAAATTAGAAGTTAAATAGAGAATCAGATTAGCAAAAGATATATTTTTTCTTCGGTCAGAAATTAAATCCTAAGGTCAGCATGAATCCGTTTCCTTTCTAAACTACAAAAGGTACATTTTTTTCCTCGCTTATGAAAAAACCACAATTAAATCTCATGTCATGTAAGAAACTTCAAATTTCTCTAATTAAAATTGCGTCCGAGATGTTTGTCTTCGTTACGATAAATGGATACCCATATTCAATACGTTCAATATTTAAGTATAAAAAATACTCTCTATTGGTTTCGTAATATTTAAATTAATGATATATTTCGGATATTATAGCACAATATTCGTTCGGAATATTCGTACAATGCCACCAATTAGTTTAACATATTTGATTTTCTACTTTTAGTGATTCTTTTTCCGGATATTATAGCACGATCGATAATTTAATCTAGAAAGGATTTTTTCTCTTTATTTTTTATTACATGATTCAGACTAAAAATACTACGTTAATTAAGTCTGAATATTCAAAGATCAACTAATAAGACTATAATTCTAAAATACTTAGTTGTACAAATTCCGAAAGTATAATTCTGTTATATTTTTATTTCGAAGGTTAATGATAGAGTTATGTTTTTAAATGCTTGATTAACTTATTAATTAGAATTGAACATTTAATTTTAAGACGCTATTTTTTTATGACCTAAAAAGCCTACCTTATTCATTATTCATCTTAAATAGTTCTCGAGCTCATCTTGAATATGACCGTTGCTGTCATTAATTTTTCGTATCTCACAACTATTACACTTAATGTCATGATTTAACTCATATTAATGAGTCATTTTTATGATTCCTCTTCTATATAAGACCATGTTAAGGATTTATGAGGTGATCGTCATTTTCACACAACATATAAATCAGAGTAGCTCTTACAAACAACCAACACACATTTCAAACACTCCAATTCTTACATACAACCTGAGCTCTTAGACTAAAATATTTCACCAACAAAATGACAAATTTGTTCATTCAGAATTCAATACACCAACATCGATCAAAAAATGAATGTAAATATTCAAATTTATGAATAATTCGTTTTACCCTTCTAAAGATGCATACATGACATATCTATATATATTGCATGGCGGTTTGGGTTTATATTATTTTAATTATCCCATACATCATATACTGTCTACTAATCACATGTTTTTTTCTCATTATTTATTTTACTAATTGAAACACTCATGTGTCTTTTCCGGTAGTAATAGCATTAAGTTTCTCATTATACAAATCTGGCAATACGGCTGCTTGGTGCATGAACAACTACTTTATGAGTGCAGCAGAAGATCGGTACTCTCCTTACTCGCTGCTCATGCTTGATTTCGAATATGCTGTTATTAGAATTTCAGATAATAGGAATTTGTTATTGTGATCGGGATCATTAGATTCAAAACCAACGATTCCGATCTGTCGAAGAAAGAGAGTGAAGGAGAGAGATTCAAAACCAATAGTTCCGACCAATCCAAGCCGTTCAATATCTATCTCATGATCTCGATCAGAATAATAAAATTCTATTATCACTGAAGAATCACAGCAGACTCAGACGCCTCATACTTTAATAGCTTAATGCAGATAGTGAATATATAGTGATGACTAACACAATTAAGCAATCATCATTGCTTCAGATGGTGCAATTAAACGATTCTGACCAACTAACAACCTTCCAAATTAAAATATACAAAATTGATATTCGAGGCATATGACTATATGACGATCGACGACATTATTTTTCACCTGAGTACGACTTTGAACTCATTTGCAAACTGTCGGCAAAATTATTCTAAAAATTTTCTTGATAGAAAATGATTTTATTAAAAAAGAAAATCCGTTGGCAATAACTAACTAATTCCGTCAATATACAAATATTATGTCACAAAAGTGATATTCATCAAACAATATCTGTATTGGGGAAACAAATATCATTCTTCATGTCACAAAACATTAATTATATTAACAACAACTCTCATTTTTTGCATTTCATATTAATAAGAGATGATATGCACAATACATCACCATAAGTATTGTAGCATATGTGACATGAATCTTCATTTTATTTTTCCGATAATAAGTGTATGTCTATTTTGTTACAAATTGAAAATTTTATGGAAAAATGGTAAATTCGTGATATTTTAAAGGCTAATAACATATCTTTGGAAATTAATGAAAATGATAACAAAGTAATATTTGAAGGATAAATTAATAATTTTTAAATTTTAAATTTTATCAATAAAGATTCATTAATGTAATTTACTCCCAAATATTACTTATTGATAGCGCAACCGTACGTGTTCAGCAATTGAACCATGCATGCACCTAACAAAACCTTGAATGCTTGACAAAATGACAATGTAACATGAGATACCTCGAAAGTTTATTCTCATTCCGCGGAATGGCAAAGAGAAACAGTAAAAAAATAATCAGACCTTCGTCTGATCGTCTCCAAATAAACTAAAACTTTTAAAATCCTCTCTATCTAAGTAGTTATTCAATCTGTTATTTTTTTTACAGTATCGCTACAAACTTGATTATATTAACTAGCAATCAACTATCTTTTTGAACAAAAAACAGGGCTAATTTGTAGAGGTGGTAAAACATATTCGACTTCAAAAACCCTCATCCGATTCATTTGGATCTGAACTCGACTCGATCCAATTTTTTTAAAAAAATAAATTGAATTAATCTGGTCCGAGATCAAATGAACTATAATTCAATCAAAATTAATCTAATATCTAAAATAATCAATATATAAATTAACTCAATCTGATTTCTTTCAGAAAACCAAACTAACCTGAGCTGATCTGCCCAAATCCAAACTCAAACCCATTTGAACCACTCCATGGCCACCTCTAGCTAATTGGCTATTCGCTAATCGGGCGTAGAGTGAACTAACAATATTTGGATAAAACCCAAGGAAGAAATAGAATCGAACAAATAGAGTTGCTTTAATTTTAGGGAATAAAAAGCATAAATCATGAAATGGACTTCGAAATATGTTAATTCAATAAGATACAAGCATGAAACTGCAGATTTAATATAGATGATAATAAATTTTATAGATTAGTGCAGCAGGTTCAAGTTCTAAAATATATATGAAAAAATATATATATTAAAATTTATGGAGCCTTAGTTAAAAAAATAATATACAAGCTGGAAGCAAAAGGTGTTGCTTTCACACTCCACTCCACGTCCATATATTATCCATACATTTGGGGAATCTCAAATCATTTTCGTACGTACATAATATATGCGACAAAAGATACACAGTACTGATTTTAATTCGAAACATATATTATCAGACCTGAAGAAAGAAGTTATACTTATCATAATAAATTCAACCCAATTCAAAAATCGGTGGATCAGTATATCACACAACCTGTCTAGATTTGAAGCTTTCTATTTATAATTATGAAAAAGTATCAGGCGGGGCGGATGCAGGATTTTAGTCAGGGGTAATTATCGAATTATAATAGTTTATCGGGTTTAAACTCATTAATTAATTGGGTACTAAATAAAAAAAATTAATAATTTAATATATATATGCTTACCTAATAAAAAAAATATTAAAATAATAATATTTTATATATTAAAATAACAACAAAATAAAGCTCAAAATAATAGATAATCAAGTTGATGAAGAAAATTTTCATCTATGAAACTTTATATTTTGATATTTTTACATAATTATTTCATTATGCACGATATTAAATATTTTTTTCTCAATAAAAATAATCAAATAATCCAAAAAAAATAAAAAAAATATTCAAAAAAAAATAAATTACTGAAATCATTATCGAAAAATCATTATTTTTTAAAATTCAAAAACAGTGCTGCCCCTAATATTACATGGATCCGCACCTGGGCTTAGGCATATATAATATCCCCATTACAGAACCCACTGCTACCGTGTACTACGCATGATTCATACTTGTGCACAATCCTAGCCGTTCAAGATAGTACTACTATATAATAATATAATATCGTTCGATCAGAAGATCAAACGCTAAAAATCTGGGAAGTTCGGACCGTTTGCTCAGCATTCAGGAGGACGTGCCACGTGGCATGACGATAATACATGTCACATCATCAAATTTTTATGCCAACTCATCAAATTGATAATTCATTTAATAGTAGCATTCTTGAATAGAATGAAATTGTCAAAATGATATTTTCATAATTATTTTTTTATCTTTACTGACGTGATTTGTCAAATAAACTGTCAAATTTAGATAATTTTCTAATTTTGTCTAGTTTTTATATATCTGAAATTCAAATGATAATTATTAAATAAGATTTGATAATCAATTTGACAATGGAATGCGGATACTCTAAACACGATTTTTCTTAGGAATCATTAGCGGCGCATGACCCGTTGGACAATTTAAGTTTGCTATCGCTTTCCATTACAGGTTGCTTTTGACCCGCTACACTTTTATTACAAGACGAACGTCGAAGGAAATTTTGAAACAAATGGGCAAGAGACTTCAGCCATATCGATATGATTGAAGTGATAGCATGAATTAGACGCAAATGGAACTACGTACGAATGGCTCAGATAAGATCTCATGAACTCTTTTCTTGCCCTGATTTTTTATTAGCCTCAAACGGCTCGTAACATATTAAAATTAAACCCAACTTTGCTTAGGCGTGTACTAAATTTAGTTTAGTATGAAACTGGAAGCATTTTTTTTATTATAAATCCTCTTTATATTCAAGGATGGAACTGAAATTTTAGTATAAAGGTGTTAAGATGTGGATTTATGTTAGTGTAGCATTAAAATTAATAAATTAAAGATCATTACATTTCACGAAATAAAAATATATAATAAATTTTAACTGCACATATAATTTCTGTGAAATTAGAGGGGACGAGGGGGATTAGAGGCCCGATGCAACCTTAGCGATAGCAGTGGTGTCATTGTCCATCAATATCGGTCACCACGTTATAAGCATACTCATACCTTTCATGATTTGCATCTTTATTTTATTTGTACTTAACAAGAACATAATTATTTATATAAGAAGATTAAAGTTAGAATGAACTTAAACTTACGAATATATCTGGTGAGCTCAACTCAAAGTCATCTCAAATTATCTTCAAATTTTGATTTATATTGCTAAATTCTTTATATCAAAATTTTATGGGATATAATTTTTTTACTTTTCAATTAGTTGCTTTAGATTTTTAAAATTGATAGACTTTCATATAAAAACATTGATTGTTTTAATATTATTATTTTTTAAAATTCTAAAATAAATACTTAAATATTTAAAAATAAAAAAATTTACTATCCCATAGATTTTGATATAAAAATTTATTGAGCAATACAAATCAAAATTTGAAGATGATTTCATATATTTTTGAATTCACCAAAGACCTGTGTGATTTCATATATTCTTGAATTCATCAAGCACAAAAATGTTTCAAAATAATATTAATACTTTTCAGGTGCAAGCATGGAATACACCTAAGGCTGTTATTTCACTCATCTAGCTTCATTTTAATTACTGAGTAGTAAACAAATTGACACATTAGGAAAAAAATACATCTATATATGTACATATATTGTTTTCGATAAATATTGACATACAGTATCAAATAAAATCAGTTGGCTGATATATATATATATATATACACACACACACACACACACACAATTTATCTCACATTAGGTGTCTCTCCATGCCAATTAAGTTCTATACTTGTGAAATGAGGAAGAATTCAACGGAAAGTTCTTACGTCAAATTAGTGTAAATAAAATTAAATTTCACAGAACTACTTTTAGGTTCTAAATGGCAAATTAAATATATTTAATTATGAACTAATGCTTTTCACATGCTCTTAACCCCACGTTATCAATTTGGGGCCATGTGAAAAGGAAAGAGAAACAGTTTGGCCGCTTTAATTAGAAGATACCAGCCATATTATAAGATTTAAGAGCTAAGTTTCAATGAACAGTTCCTACAAGGTCCATGTCCATAGATCATCTACAGAGTATCAAAATGTACGTCGTGCGTACGTAACTAGCACAATAATTAATGCATAGTTAATTGTGGCTAAAAAGAAAAATCTGATCGGAGCTGTCAATTTACATGCATAAACACATAATTAACGCATTGATGATTGATTTAATTGAGTCATATCCTAGTTATTGAAATGAAGGGAGTTTTTTTTTTTTCAATTTTGTGAGGTTTTTTGTTTTTGTTTTTACCATGCCACTACTTTTTTTTTCACGATTTATTAAAATATAATTTGAAGCGCGATCTCGACCTTGAATCACGGTCTTTACATGTCCGCACACGTGTTAATATATTGTTTTATTCGCTTCTCTCTAACAAAAGCAAGATAAAGAATTTGGGCCCGATTGCAATTAATGATGAATTGATGATTGACTCCAATTGGTACCAGTTACCAAACAGAATTTAGAGGCCAATTCTGATAGCTAGATTTTGCTTCATTTAGCAACTAATCAAATCATTGCACTTGAACTGAAAGTTCCCTTATTAATATTTTTTTACATAGATAGCATTGCTTTCAATCTGACATTTGATTTGTACCTACGGGTTGCATAGAATTTAAACGTACTAATACTATTTTGTTTTGTAATACATGATATTGAAACGTAAATTGATATATGCTACGATTAATTTTGGTATATATTCTTACTAACTAGTTGCCGGTTGCAAGTATGAATTGATTCTTCATTTTCAAAGTCTAAATGGTTGATCCAAACTTTTTAAAATAATTTTCGTATAAATATCTAATTGAGACCAACTTTTATATTTTTTTAGAATTTTCTACTATTTTTTGAGATAGTTAGAGAATCACTTGATTTAATTATTATGTGTCATCCAAAAGATGTGATTTTTTAAATATCTACAAAAATAGTGAAAATTTATAGAAAAAAATAAAACTTGGTCTATAACTAAATACTTATATGAAAATCATTTTGAGTGGTTTGGATTGACCATTTTGATTTTGAAAATGAAAAATTAGTCTATAACACATAGGCGATTAGTGCTATGCATAGCGTCATAGCTCAACTCATTAGTCAAATTATAAAAATAAAATTGTAGATAATTAAAAATTGCAGAATATATGCTATTTCTTAGGTAACACGTACATCAAGTTCAACAGATTTTAAAGTACGTGGCTTGGATTTTTATTAAACAATTTTATGTATTTTACCATAAAAGTTTTTGGTTTTGACAAAAGACCAAATAAAAATTTTGAGTGACTCAAACTAATAGAAAATGTATTAAATTAATTGAGAATATATATCCAAAAATTTACCTTTTTAATTGGAATATATTTTTGAAGTATCAAATTGTTGAACCTATGACATCAATGGATCGCCAATTAATTAATTAAAATATTAATATGTCCATATGACTTATATATTCCCACATTCAACGGTCAAATCAGAGCAGTTAGATAATTAAATTTTCTTCTCTTCTAATGATATGTTCGGCTTTCCAAAAGTAAATGTAGTCAAAATCTAGTATTGATATTAATTAAATTATAATACTACTAGTTCAATTATTGGAGTCTGCAATGTCTAGCACGTGTATTATTTCCATTGCAGAGAGGAAACCGGCGCCTGAAATAGGCGATATCTCTTTTGAATTTTTTGTCACGGGCTGAAATTAATTTGAGACAACTCAATCGACGAGTATTATGACCCCTGTACATGATTAATTAATTAAATCTTCTTTCGTTTGCCATGTATAAGAGAAACAATTGCGCACTGGGGAGACAAAGTAAACTTCTCATGTATCTATCACGTACGTACTTGAGCATTGTATCTTTAATAAAGCTAGTATTACATGGATGGACTGATGTGGAGATCTCTAGATAGAGATGGAGAGAGAAAGAGGGAGATGGATCGATGCTACGTCGCTATAAGGTTAGATAGAAAGTAACGAGATCCCAGTAATTGGCCCCATAATCTCCTTAATTTGTCGGTCTCTCGCCCCAGTTACAAAGAGAAAGAACTAACATCTGTGGAGTACAAAGAACACAGTCTCTGTGTGTGTGTAAGAGAGAGAGATAGAGAGAACACAAGTGGAAGGGAAGAGACCCCGCCAACCAGCCAGCCTTAACAGAGATATATAAAGAGAAAGACGACATAGAAAACAGATAGTAAATAGTGCAAAGAAAAGAGGGAGCTAGCGAGAGAAAAGACGGGAGGTACAAGCGAGAAAGAGAAAAAAATGGGGCAGCACTCATGCTGTAATCAACAGAAGGTGAAAAGAGGCTTATGGTCACCTGAGGAGGATGAGAAACTGATTAGATATATCACAACCCATGGCTATGGATGTTGGAGTGAGGTCCCTGAGAAGGCTGGTTAGTATTTTTCTAAATTCTAATTAATCCTTCCTCCAAATGATGAAACATTGTTTCTAATATTTTGAATTGTCACATTTACTATACGAATTAGAAGTTCACTTTTATTTTACCTCTAATTTTCGATCTTTCTGAATTAATTTCATATAACAAAGGGACCTCCCTGCAAGTGCAAAGGCCATGCGGAATTCTGATGGTAATGGGAAACATGAGGTTCTAAATTAAATCATTTTTCCAGAAAAAAGACAATATGGATGCTAACAATTATAATCACATATGGTTGGCTATCTTATGCTATACATATCCATTGAAGGTAGTAGTTTGACGAGTATCCATCAGATAGTCGTAATTGCTACATTTTGATGCGCGCCTTGATTTATTTGAGTTTAATTAATTGCTGCACTTATTTTTCTCTCTTTCTGAAATGTGTGTTTTATATCTAATATAGGTCTTCAAAGATGTGGAAAGAGCTGCCGATTAAGGTGGATAAATTATCTGAGACCTGACATCAGGCGTGGAAGATTTACTGCTGAGGAGGAGAAGTTAATCATAAGCCTTCACGCAATTGTTGGAAATAGGTTAATCATCACGAACCTGTTTATATTTCAATCATATTTGTTTTCTGTGGACTTGTACTTTTCCTCTAGCGTCACTTATGTTCCAGTGACAGTGAAACCTTGCCAATTCAGTGACATTATAATTTTGTATCTTCAATTAGCACTGTTATATGATCAATAATTCAATATCCATGCAATATTCTATTGGCAATGTACTCTATATTAATTGATAATAACATGGATTCACCAATGAACTTCTGCAGATGGGCCCATATCGCGAGTCATCTACCAGGTCGCACAGACAATGAGATAAAGAATTATTGGAACTCATGGATAAAAAAGAAGATCAAGAAATCAAGCACAAAATCATCGACTACACCTACCCAGGACCTATTCCAGACAAGCTACAACTCGATCGACCAACTTGATGCTATAGTTAGCCAAAACCTAGCTCATCAGAACATAACATCTAAACCAGCTTCTGGCTCAATCTTTCTCTCACAATCACCATTTTTTGCTTTTGATGCTAGCATTGGAAGTAGTTGTGACAGCAGCAATGCAAGTAGCAGCGCAAGAGAATATCTAGCACAAGTGCAAGCCTTAACTAGTTGCAAGATTTGGGGCAATAATATTTCATCTGCTGCCAATTTTACGAGTGCAACTGATCCAAATTACTTGCCTCCTTTGGTTGATAGTATGAGCGTCGGTAACTTGGTTACGCTGGAAGAAGGCGAGACGAGTGTTGGTGACTGCTACGAGAACAATCAAGGTGAGACTGACTGGGGGGACCCGCAGAATTACAGCGGGTTTCTCATGTGGGACCAAATACAAGGTGACATCGGAGAAGGAATTCATATGCAAGATGCATCTACCTTAGACACTACATTAACCTCATTCCCTTCACTATGATCAAACAAATCTACAACTCTCTTTCTCATCTAACTTTGTGGGCCCTGAATGTGTGTAAAATAAGCGCCTGATAGTACCTCGAGAAAATATATAAATTATATATGAGTGGGTTGAATTTTCCTTTCATTTTTCTTTTTGCTGTTTGGAGTGGGATTGTGCGTGAATGATTTTTGTATATATATATATATAAAAAAAACAAAAGGAAAAATGGAATGTATATGCATGCAAGCGTGCATGCATGAGGAAAGGTTGGGTTTCTTGGATCTTTGTTTGTTTATACAGATTGGAGAAAATAACAGAAAAAATAATCATGGGAAAGTTTGTATTTTTCTGTTTGTTGTCCAGTTCATTTGACTTTGTTCAAAAATTAAATTTTGCTTCTCTATCGTCTTAATTATTCCTCCAACCATAAGCATCAAATTGGGGCTCATTTATTCGTAAGAAAGTAAATAATGAATAAAATAGAAAGTAACCGGCACAGAAGAGCAAAATTTACACTGGTTGTAGTATGTATAGAAGAAGCCTCTTTTTTTTTTAAATATATAAATAACAGAGAGCTGTAAAGCTTAGTCAGGGTCAATTTATTTTTAATTTTTATCGATGGTCTAATTAACAAAAACGTGAATATTTTCTCGCCTTTTAACAAAGACGTGAATATTTATTCTTTTTCTTTTTGCAATCGGTTTAGTTACAATTTCCATTTTTTCCGAGTCCCACAATTTAGCGTAACAAAACTTCTTGCTCACTTTCTTAAGGGGCAATATTTCTTTTTCTTGCCGTTAGACTCTTTTTATTAAGGATGAACAATTTTTTTCTCGTCTTTTTATGAAGCAAATTATTGTTTTATTACGTTGAAATATATAATTCAATACAAAAGAAAAATTGCAAAAAAAAAAATGGTGCGAATTTTTTTAAAGAGCCCTCGCCCTTTGATGAGGTATTTTTTTAATCACACTGAAATATGGGACTCGATGAAGGAAAACAAATTACAACAAACTGGCCGAGGAAAATGTAAACAGCTGAAGGACAGCGAATGTAAGATTACATCCTTATTATATTCTACGTTAAAAATAAAATAGTTGCTTTACCCTTAGTATAATTTTGTATAGACCATGATTATTTCTAAAAAGATTAATTCTGACATGTATGTGTTCTATGAGCTTACTATTGGATACTATATATACCACTGAAGGCCCGCGGTATAAAATAAAAATTTTTAAAGATTAATATAAAGAATACCGTTCTATGTACGTATAGTGTATACATGTACCGTGTAGATGATTAAAGTCACAATCAGATGTTTATCTTGGTATCTTACGAGGACAATATTTCTAAATGGTTGTACGAAGATTATTGCATCCATCCGTTGTTAATATCAAATGGAGAAAATATGTTTGAAGAAACTTGCATGAGAAGGTCCAGGGACTTTGTCTCGTTGCTGAATTAAGTTGAGGGGTCACAATGCCAATCAAATAGGATAACGTACGGTCTAGCATTTTGGTAAAAAAATGAATGGCGATGGCTCGATTTTGCTTTGATTTTTCGTCTATTTCGTTTCTGATCTCGGACTTTGCTACGACTTTTTCACTACTATTATTTTTCTTTTTTTTGCTTTGGTTTATGTTAATAGGCAGGATAGAATTTGACATCTATGTGACCATGGTTAATTAATTCATTATAATTAAGGACGGTAAGAGCATCTCCAACCTAGTAATTATTTACCACGTACACCCTCATGCCAATTGTTCAATCCTACATGACATTTTAGAAAGACTTGCTTTATTAGCAAGCTTTCTAACTAGAAAGTCTCCAACTGTTAGGGCAACAAAATTTGACTCGACCAACCGAAAATGATCTGAGAATAAATAGATTGGATATGAATCAAAAAAATTTAATCCGTCATGGATCGATCGGTTATAGGTCGACCCAACCCGTTTAATTTTATTTTTTTATTTATTTTATAATTTAACGCTAATCAAAACTTATATATATTACTTTAGATTAATTATATATAGTTAATATTAATTTTCTTAAAATTATATAAAAATGTTTAATAAATACTTAATTATTTTATTGGGGTCCGGTCGGGTCCGGTCGGAACAAAAAAATGTTGATCTGACTTTAATAGGGTAAGGTTGGGTTAATAAAAATAATAAAACAATGATGATCCAACCCACACCCCTACGGCTACAACCCTAAATTGAAATTGCAAGTGGCGTGTAGAATTAAGCAAAATCTTTAGCAATTAACATTGGAAATGCTCTAAGAAACATCCAGTTTTTCTACAGTAATTTATTATATTAATTTGTTAGAGTTCACCTATGGTAGTAATTTGTTAGAGCTCACCTATGATAATAATTTGTTAGAGTTCACCTATGATTGTAACATACAACATTATTAGTACTATCATTTCTTGTGCGGTCCGATTTTCATCATGATTTTTAATTATTACATCATTTGATTTGTTCTTAATTTGAACAAAAAGTACCAATTGTTATCATTTAATCATTTTTTTTGCCTTACCATTGCATGAATCATAATACAAATCGGATGGTAAAAAAACACTACTACCAATAACTTTGTACTAAATTTACTATAGTAGTCTTACTCAATTTGTGGATAGAGCCTGTTCCCTATTTCCCAAAAGCGAATCTACCCAATCATAATGTCAAAAGTAATAGATGCACAATCAGCGGTATGCCATCTCACTCTTACATGAGGCAGGTCACTTAACAAAGAGAGATATATAAGAACAAAAAAGTTTACTTATAACCAAGAGGGCCCAAGACTATTTTGTTGTTACAAGATTACCCCATCAACGGGTGACTATCGATTATTGAGATAATTAGTTTAAGAATTCAAATTCTATGAGAAATCTTCAGTTCTTTCCAACCATACTTCTTCAGCTCTTAACTTTGTTTTTTATCTTTGGCAAATCCACCTCCACTTCAGCTTTCTAAAATCAAATAGTTGAACTTACGTAAATTAATGTATTTACATGATATATACTAAACAAATCTATCAATCATGCGCTTCTCAACAAGAGGGTTCATTAGACATAACTAGAGGTCTAAGAGGTGTCTTCTATTTTCTTTTTCTGGTCTGATATTTGCAATACTGTCAGCCAGGTCTTATGCAAATCTGATAGTATCGACACTTCAACAAAAAAAATAAGAACAATTTTAAGGAAAAGGAAAGAGAGTTTAAACCGACTCGCCGTTGGATAAGTGATCTCAGCCCTGCTCTTATCACATATTTGTGGGTCCCAGCAGCATTGGATGACTCTTGGTCCTTTTTGATACCTTTACATATATCAGCATCTTCAAACATAAAATGTCTCAATTTTTTTAGAACAAAATAAAAGAATAACTTCGACCACCCTGAAACTTGGATAAGTAAAAAAAATGGTAATGAGTAATGACCATTGTTCGTCAATATGGCTCAGACCACAGTTTGGACCAGTATATAAAAACTCTTTATTTGGTACTTCATGAAATAGCAAAAGATAGGAATAACGTTACTATTCTAACAAATTAATTTACCAACTGAATTTTAGACTAAGTAGAAGAATAATAATCCGATATATCAAGCTATAGGTGGTATAATGGATAAGCTCTCATCGAATAGTGATTATATTGTTTGATTATGTTATATTATATTATTATTATATAATAATTATGATTATAATTTATTATAATTATATTATTATTATTTATTATTATTATATTATTTAGTTTTATTATACTATCATTATGATTATATTATTATCATGCTTATGATTATAACATTATATTATTATATTATGATTATGATTATAATTTTTAATTATATTATTATATTATAATTATGGTTATATTTTTATTATATCATTATGATTATTACTATGATTATTATTTTTATTATTATTATTATTTACTAATATTATCATCATCATTATCATTGTTAGTATCATAATTATTTATATTTTAATTATTCTGATTAAAACTGTCAAACGATATTTTCGATCTTCCGAATAATCAAAAATATCACTTTCTAAAATTATTTTTTGATTTACCAAACGAACCCACCTTGAGGAAGAAATCTTTAGTTTGCATTTTTAACATAGGGATCTCTGCAAATTGCTGCCGCATTCACTAAAAAAACCACTTAACAGTAACAACAATAAAGGCTAACCAGAGCAACTAGTGGGCTCGTTGAGTTGAAATGTTTTTTGGGCCACCATAGATTTTGTTACAATGACAGTTCGCTTCTTACAGAGGCATACAACTATTGTTTTGAATTCTTTTGAAGCCTTCTCATTCTGCAAAGAGGCGTACAATTTTGAAAAAAAGAGCTTCAGCTTTTCACTTCCCCAAAGCCTTCCTAGAAGTTCCTGCTGTTTCTCTTTGTAACTCCTCTACTTTTTCCTGATATTGTTATTCAATAACAAAACAAAGAACATATGAGTTGTTTGATACTTCTAGCTATTTGGGCACTCATGTTCACCAGCATTGACTTGTAAAACCTATTGATATTTAATATTAGTATTTGCAGGTATAGAAATAGCTACAGCTTGCAAAATTTTGACTAACTGAATCTTAGATTTCTGGAAATCAAGCTAGCTGAAACAAGGCATAATACGATAGACCCAACCTCATCCACATCCCACAACTGCAACAAAGAAAAAGAAGATTTCCCCTAATACAAACAACCTACTTGAAACTTTACCAGCAAAGACTAGCTGCACAAGAACCGAATAACAGAGGGAATGACAGCAGTTATAATACATTAGGAAACATAAATGTTTAATACACCTGACCTGTAAAGATTCCAAAACTGGATAGGAAGTATTAGTCATAAAAAAATAAATTAGATATAAAACCTTCAGTTGTTCATTCAGTTTCAAGGTCTCCTCAAGCTTCCTCTGAGTACGGGCCTCAGACCTTGTTAGGATATTGCACCTTGATTTCAGTTTTCTTGTTTCTCTGAAACAACGACAAATTAATCAACTTGTAAATTAAGCCTAATATTTGACAGCTACTGCTTGCACCCAATCCCAACTCCAAATGTTGTTATATTAATATTTATACCCATTTAAGGTGTCCACTCGTTCGGCTTTCCTTTTTCTTTAACTTTTTGTTGTGTGAAATTGTGAATGCACATGTTGGCTCTTAAACAAGATTGCCATAGTAAGCTGACAGCAGGATAGTGGAGCTTGGCACCAAGGTATACATACCAGAAAGACCAGATCAGTGCTGAGTATTTTAAACCAATATAATAATTTTGATACTCGTGAAATCAAGGAAAAGGCTATAGTATGTTCAAGGGCGGATCCAGTGTATATCAAGGGGTCAGTTGACCCCTCCGTATTTTAAAAAATAATATTTTTAGATAAAAGTTTTGTTAATCTGACATTCCCTAAATTAAATTTTTGACCCCCTCTGAATTATCTAATTATTTTTCGTTGAGAAAAAAATATTTAATATCGTAGATAATGAAATAATTATATAAAAATTTTAAAATATGAAGTTTCATAAAGAAAATTTTTTTTATTGCTATGATTATTTATTATTTTGACTTTTATTTTTTATTATTTTTAATATATAAAAGATATTATTTTAATATTTTTATTTAATACCCAATTAGTTAATCGATTTAAATCCGATAAGTTACTGAATTCGATTACTACCCATCCGACTAAAATCCTGCATCCACCCCTAAATATGTTACACTGCTAATCCAGAAATATTAGGTCCATATATTGTTAATTGTGTAGGTGAATTGCAATATGCACCTTTTGGGATCTTAAAACAGTTTTTTATTGTTGAAGTAGCACAATGCCTACTTTAATTTTTTATTTAAAAATAAAATGAGTTTACAGGCCACAGGAGGGCGACTTAAAACAAAATTTCAATTGTAACGTACAAGTAGTTTAGTAAGACTAAGAATTAAGAGGACCCTCCTTTTAAGACAGAAACATATCTTCTGCAAATATTGCAAAGGAACTACAAGTAATTTTAAGGGATTGAAAAAGAAAGTTCAATTGTCATATGAAAGGTAGTAAACATATATACGAATTTAGAGTAGAAAGCTCTTTAGAAATAGACAAGTTCCTCTTTTTGTGATTGTTGCACTCTGATGTTTTCTTTCTCAATTCCTACGAAACAAACAAAACAAATCTAAAAAAATAAAATAAAACCAATCAAATTGAGCAAATTAATTTAAAAAATGTACAAACAAGGAAGGCTTACAGCAATTTTCTCCACATGGAGATGCTCCTTCCTAGTTAACTCGCATAACAAGGTCAATTCCCTATTAGCTGATTCTCTATATAATCTATTCACCTCGGTGAAGAAAGAACAAAAAAATTACCAACAGATGAGAGAAATCTCAATGGTATTTACTGAAAATGCATTAATAAAAAGATTATCACTGATGTGTCAGAACACAGATTTGGTGACTCTCATATTCGAGTAAAAACAACATTAGCCAATTGATTGCCAAATTATCAATTATTTCATGGTTCCTGCTAGTAAAAATAAAAGGTATCAGAAACCACAATTTCAACTGGTTCATTGCCCGATCTGTCAGAAAAATTCAAGGACACCAGATATAGCAAAACCAAGTAGCTTTAAAGTAGTTCATGCACAAAGATGGCAAACAGAATGTTTAAATTATCAAAACAACTATAGGTACATAGTTGCTGATAGGAACATAGGTCATGCTCCTATGTAGGCAAATCAAAGATGATAATATGTACCGGATATCAAGAACTACGATGTTTTAGCTAGGAACATATTCAGATACAGTATCAATAAATCTACACAAAAAATATTGCAGTTTATTACATGGTAGATAGCTACAAGAAGACAATTTCAGGAAATAATGTCAACTAGTTTGTAAAGCAGTTGCCAGGAAATTAGTGGTCATCCAAGGATCCTAGAATTGGACTACAATTTTTATGTCTCGTTAAGAGCACAAAGACAAATCAGAAATTAATTTTACACCAATTTACAATGACAGAATTATGCGTTTGCCACCGTAAAGTACTAGCATTATAAAAAGGAGGGTTTCCTGAAAAAGAATAGTTTTTTCTTATTTTATAATAGAAGGTGCATTATTGATACCTTATAGTCTACCTCTCTTACACGTGCATCAAGAGCTGATTTGCCCAATTCCATGCGAATCACTGCACCTTGGGGCAAATTTGCAGTAATAGAATTGGAATTTCTAACCGGATCCTTGGCGACAATGTCAGAATTAGCAGTTGATTGGAAATATAAACGGGACGGAGGATGTTAAGCATAGCACTGTTAACATACTGGGCATGTCGGCTCCTTCCCAGCTGGACAGTAGTCTGTCCAATGCTGTAGACTGTACAAATTCTAGTTAGTGTTTGTGCATCAGTACATGATATGTGTCAGGAAAAGAGATTTATTGCACAGCAAGAGTTTATCAGTCATAAATTTGGTACATAAGCAAGACAAAATTAACACGAATCACACAAGATAACTTGAAAAGTTAACCCTTTGATCTGTTATTTAACCAAGCTAATTTCTTGTAACAAATAGTCATTGACTCCAACAACATATATTAGTTCTAATTATAACAACATCTGATAAGAATTCCAATAAATTTGGATTTATTTTTATCTAATTAATAAACCAACCTGACAAACCTGGACTATACTTGAGTTTCAACTCGACCATGCAACTTTTAAGATACATCAGGATGAAGATGTTGTTACATACATATTTCCGTTACTGAATATTTCTATATTTATCTGGCATTTTCTCATTCAATTACCATACTGGCCTAAACGATTTTATAATTACTATGGAATATTCACAAGCATTGAGAAACTGACGAAGAAAACAGAACTGTGTTTGATTGTATTTTTCATTATATCTTTGGGAGGAAGATACAGCTCTATTTAGAGCAATTTACAAATAATTGACTCATAGTTGTACAAAAAAAACATCAAACTATTGCTTTGCTGTAAGTAAAGACAAAAGAGACAAAAAAAAGTGTTGTGCTGCGTTAGTAGAAGACATAAGTAATTGCAGAATTGGAGTTGTCCAGTGAGTTGTTTATTACGCCCCTTCAAGCCTAGTGACATCAGTCACGGTGAGCTTGGATAGGAGATAGTGAAAACTGTTAGAACAATAGAAGGACAAACAAATACACTAATAAATAATTTCTGTTGAAATTCTCTTTTCAATTCATTGCATATTGGAGACATACAATTACATAATGTTCTATGGTTTATATAGCATAAAACTTTCTTAAATTAACTCTACTACTTTCCTAAAATATCATCCACTACTTCCTATAAATTACCCCACTAACTACATTACTTTCTAAATATAATTGTCTACTAATTTTGACTCTTGTCTTTCCTAAAATAACCCTATAATCATTCTATGTTTTTGCTGAAATTATCTCTACCAAAATAATTTCCAAAAATATATTTTGAATCAATTCTCAACACTTCCCCTTGATTCAAAATTGGTTACGCCAAGCTTCATCCGCAGAGTTTCAAATGTACTCAAAGCCAATGTTTTAGTTAGAATATCCGCCTTATGATTTTCTGAAGTAACAAACTTGAGCTCAACTATCTTCTCAGCCACAAGATCTCTGATGAAGTGAAGTTTAATGTCAATATGCTTTGACCTTCCATGGAACACCAGATTCTTTGCTATTGCTATGGCTAATTGATTATCACAGTAAATTTCTGTAGGTTGCTGCTGTTCCTGTCCAACGTCTTCAAGTATTTTTCTTAGCCAAATTGCTTGCCAAACTGCTGAATTGACTGCAACATATTCAGCTTCTGAAGAGGATAACGCCACGGTTGATTGCTTCTTTGAACTCCAACTGATTGCACTGGAACCACATGAGAACACGTAGCCTGAGGTGCTTCTTCTATCTTCTACACATCCAGCCCAATCACTATCACTGTACCCTACTAACTCAAATGAGCTTTTGCTGCCATACCAAAGCCCATAATCAGTTGTTCCAGAGATATACTTCAATACCCTTTTTGCTGCGCCAAAATGATGTTTGGTTGGATTCTGCATGTATCTAGAAATCACTCCTACTGCGTATGAGATGTCATGCCTTATGTGTGTTAAATAAATCAAACCACCAACTAGACTTCTGAATTTTGTTCCATCAGCTGAACATGTACCATCTTCCTTCACTAATTTTTCATTGACATTCATAAGTGTAGATGCAGGCTTGCAATTATGCTTTCCAAATTTCTTTAGCAAGTCTCTAGCATACTTCCTTTGTGACACAAAGATGCTACCACTTTTCTCCTCCACTTCTAAACCAAGAAAATAATGTAACAGTCCCAAATCTGACATCTCAAATTGCTGCTTCATGCTACTTCGAAATTGTTCCACTAATTCTTCATTTGTGCCCATGTAAATCATATCATCAACATACAAGTATACAACCAACATACCATTTGCTCCATTCTTCTTAACATAGAGATTAGGCTCACTCTTGCTTCTTTCAAAAACAAAATTTATGAAATAAGCGTCAATTTTGCTGTACCACGCCCGTGGTGCTTGTTTCAACCCGTATAAAACCTTCACCAATTTGTACACCCAATCTTCTTTGCCTTTGACTTTAAACCCTCTCGGTTGTTCAATGTACGCCTCTTCTGCTAGCTCTCCATTGAGAAAAGCTGATTTCACATCAAACTGGTAAACATGTTTCTTCAAGTGTGCTGCCAATGCCAACAGCAGCCTCATTGTTTCAAATCTTGCAGCGGGTGAGAATGTCTCTTCATAATCTACTCCATAATTTTGAGCATAACTCTTAACTACCAATCTTGCTTTGTACTTTTGCACACTTCCATCTGCGCCAAACTTTGTTTTATATACCCATTTTACCCCTATTGCACGTTTGTCTTTAGGAAGTTCAACTAGCTGTTATGTTTGATTCTTTTCTATTGCTGACACTTCTTCTTGCATTGCTTAACACCACTCATCTTTTTCAATTGCCTCCTCAAAGCACTCAACATCAGCCACCATAAGCACCTGTGTTGTCTCATATAGTTCTTGTAAGGTTTTGGTTTTTTGCTGTGATGGTTGATTGCCTCGTCTTCTATAAACTTGTATTGGTTTTGGCATGTTATTTATTTCTAGTTGGAGCTCCTCGTTATCATCATCTTCATCCTGTAAAGCAATTGGTGCTTCAACACCATCCGAGTTCCATCTCCAACTCATGTTCTCATCAAACATCACATTGCGGCTGACAATTGTCTTATTTGTTTAGGGGTTATAAAGTCGATATCCCTTCGATTGAATGCAATAGCCAATGAAAATACATTTTTTAGTTTTAGCATCCAACTTCTTTCGGTGGTGTGAGTTGACTAGAGTGTATGCAACGCATCCAAAGACTCGTAAGTGGCTCACTGTTGGTTTCTTCCAAACCACGCTTCATAGGGGGTTTTGTTCATGACTGCCTTCGTCGTTGAAAGATTGAGGATGTAAACTGTCATGGCTACAGCTTCTGCCCAAAAAGAATTTGGCATGCCCTTTGATTGTAACATGCTTCTTGCCAATTCAACAACAGTTCGATTCTTTCGTTCTGCTACACCATTTTGCTCGAGGGTGTAAGGTGTGGTTAGTTGCTGTAAGATGCCCTCATTTTCACAAAATTGCTTGAATTCGGTCGATTGATATTCGCCACCTCGATCTGATCTTAGAATTTTCAATCGAGATCCTGTTTGTGTTTCAGCCATGGCCTTGAATTTTTTTAAAAACACTAAGTGCTTCACTTTTATAGGTAAGGAATAATACCCATGCCATTCTACTGAAATCGTCAATAAATAACATAAAATATTTGCTTCCTCCCATTGAACTTGTCACCATAGGCCCACATAGGTCGGTATGCATCAATTCAAGTACTCGAGTTGCACGAAGAGATTTATCCTTCGGAAATGGTAATTTTGATTGTTTTCCAAGAATACAACCTTCACATAACCCGACTTCTTCTATCTTTGATAGCCCTATCACCATATATTTCTGATTTACCAACTTCAAACCATTGATATTTAAATGTCCATACCTTAGATGTCATAATCGGCTTTGATTGAGTTATGTGACTACAAGTGCACTTTCATCAACTTTTGCCATCTCCAGTGGAAACAAGTTATTGTGTGTCTTTTGAATGGTTGCTACTGCATGCTTTGTTCCTGACTCCTCAATTTTACACGTATTGCCTTCAAATTTGATCGTATACCCATTGTTCATCATTTGTCCGATGCTTAGGAGATTTTGTGAAAGTTGGGGGATGTAGTACACGTTTTGTAAAAACCTTATATTGCTTGCAGTTTGGACAGCCACCTTGTCTATGCCTTCAACTTGTATTTCTTTGTTGTTACCAAGTCTCACAGACTTCTTGTATGACTCGTCCAGTTCTTCAAAGAGATGCTTGAAACCGAACATGTGATTAGAACACCCACTGTCCAAAAACCATACTTGACTTACATCTGATATTTCATCTATTTTTGTCATGAAGAGCATGGTTTTGGTGCCTTTCTCGTTGTCTTTCTTCTCAACAATATTGGTTTACCCTTCTTCACGCTTCTTCTTGTAGCAATTAGCCTGCACATGACCGATCATGTGGCAATAGTGACATTCAACGCCTTGCTTGCCTTGTCCGTCTTCCTTCTTCTTCTTGTAGCAATCTGCCTTGACATGACCAAACTTGTGGCAATAGTAGCACTCGATATCCTTATTTGTTTGTTGTTGACGGTTGTCTCTACTGTTTGTATCTCTTCCACGACCTCTACCGTTGTGACATCTCCCTCTATCTGAACTGTCTTTGGTGAGGAACGCCTTAGAATCATCCTTCTCTTCAGATCTGAGAAGTCGTATTTCATGGGCTTGCAATGAACCCATCAACTCGTCGAAAGAGTATGTGGACAGATCTTTAGATTCTTCAATCGCTACTACAATATGGTCGAATTTGGTTGTAAGGCTGCGCAGTACCTTCATTACTACAGTTCCTTCAGAAAGATCTTCACCACAGCTACGGATTTGATTAACAATTGTTGAGACTCGTGTGAGAAATTACTGAACTGTTTCACCTTATTTCATGCTCAATGTTTTAAATTCACGCCTTAACCCTTATAATTTGATGGCAATGACCTTTGAACTGCCCTGAAACACAGTTTTCAGAATTATCCGAGCATCTTTCGTTGTTGTTGCCGCTGAATTTTTTGTGAATATTGACTCATGCATTACTGATTATATAAAGAACGGCGCTCTAGCATCCTTCTTTTGATCATCTATCGTAGTCCCGACACCTTTCTCGACTAACTCCCACAGACCATAAGACTTGAATAGAGTTGTCATCTTAATACTCCAAAAATCATAATTTTCTCCTTTGAAAAGTGGAATCGACGGATTAAACATGTTGGCGTCAGCTTCTGCCATTGAAAATAATCCAAGATTTCTACCTGCTCTGATACTAAATTATTGGAATAATAAAAGGACAAACAAATACACTGACAAATAATTTCTGTTGAAACTCTCTTCTCAATTCATTGCATATTGGAGACATACAATTGCATAATGTTCTATGGTTTATATAGTATAGAACTTTCTTAAATTAACTCTACGACACTCCTAAAATATCATTCACTACTTCCTATAAATTACCCCACTAACTTCATTACTTCCTAAATATAATTGTCTACTAATTTTGGCTTTTGTCTTTCCTAAAATAACCCTATAATCATTTTATGTCTTTGCTGAAATTATCTCTACCAAAATAATTTTCAAAAATATATTTTGAATCAATTCTCAACAAAAATGAGAAGTAGGTAAGGGTTTTGTCATGATGTCCGCTAACTGATCCTTGGAGTATAGAAAGTGAACATTTAATTCTTTGGAGGCTACCTTTTTTCGAACAAAATCATAATCAATTTTGACATATTTGGTGCAAGCGTGGAACAGGAGATTCAAGGTAAAAAATGTGGCTTCTAAGTTGTCACATCACAAGGTTGGAGGATATGTAAGTGGAAAGTTGAGTTTTTGGAGAAGATGCTGGATCCATAGAAGTTCAACGAAAGTGATGGAAAGGCAGCAATATTCGACTTCCTTACTAGAACTGGATCTATAGGAGATAAGGTCGTGGCCATGAAAAATGCAGAAATCAGAGGTAGATCGCTTGTCGTCTAAGGAGCCAGCCCAATCAGCGTCACTATAGACATATAGTATGATGGATGAGGCAGAGTAGAAGTTGGTACCATGAGTTAAGGTGCCTTGAATATAATGTAAGATGTGTTTGACTGCAAATCATTGATTTATGGTGGGAGCATGCATGAACTAAGAGGCGTTGTTAACCGCAAAGAAGAGGTCAGGTCTGGTTATGGTAGTACATTGGAGAGCATCAATGACGTTGCGGTAGTGGCGTTGGTTATCAAATAGGACATTATCGGCTTGGGAGAGAGTGAAGTTGGGAGCCATATGAGTAGGACAAGGCTTTGGAGGTGTGCATGTTTGTTCTTTTGAGGAGGTCCTGGAGGTATTTAGTTTGGGTGAGGTGGAGGCTTAAGGGAGTAGGTTGAGCTTCAATTTCTAAGAAGTAAGTCAGGGGGGCCGAGGTCTTTGAGAGAGAAGGCTGAGTGGAGGTGTGAGATATAGTTGTCAATATGAGAAGAGTTGTTGCTCATGATTAAGATGTCATCAACATAGATGAGGAGAATTATGATATGTTAAGAAGAATGAGAAATGAATAGTGAAGGGTCATAATTAGAGGCAACAAAACCAATGGTAAGAAGGACAGAGCCGAATTTGGTGAACCAAGCCCGAAAAGATTGCTTGAGACCATAGAGGGCTTTGTTTAAGAGACAACATGATCAGGGATTTTAGGGTGAACAAAGTCAGGGGTTGGCTCATAAGTACTTGTTCAGTGAGTTCACTATTGAGGAATGCATTGTGCACATTAAGTTGGCGAATAGGCCAACAAGAGGATACAACAATAGAAAAGATGATATAGATGGTTGTTGGTTGTACTACAAGACTAAAAGTGTCAAAATAATAGATACCTTCAGTTTGGTGGAAGCGCTTTATGACTAGGCGAGCTTTGTAACGTTCAATCGAGCCATCGGCATGGTGTTTGATGCAGTAGACCCATTTGTAACCGATAGGATGTTAGTATGATGGTGGAGGTATGAGAGTCTAGGTATTGTTGGAGGCTAGTGCAGTCATTTCAGCAGTCATAGTGTTGCGCCATTCAGGTATACGGTTTGCTTAGTTGAAGGATGTAGGTCTGGTTTCAATTGAGACAGAGAACATAACATTGTAAAGAAAAGTGCGGATTCGTCATGTGTTATCTTGGGTTCTTGTGGTCATGGAATGAGTGGAAGTAGGAGGAATGTTAGAGGAGCGAGGTCTTAGAAGAGAGCCAATGGGTGGAGATGGAGGTGAGTTATCGGTTAAAGAAAGATGAGCAAAGGAGAAGTTATCGGATGGAGAAGGAGGGGAAGCAGAAGGGCTTTGTGAAGTGGGTTGAGAAGGATGTAAGGTTGGTGTTGAGTCAAAATTGAATATAAGGAGATGGGTAGGGAGTTCGATCCGGGCAGATGATGCTTGGTCGATATTTGATGGAGTTATTTTAAAAGGGAAAGATGCTTCATCAAATTGAACATGACGAGAAATGTAGAGTTTATTGATCAGTAAGTGAAGGTAATGATATCCCTTTTGGGAAGTGGCATAACTAAGGAAAAGATAAGAAAGTGCACGTAATTAGAGTTTATGAGAGGTGTAATGTCGAGTACACAAAAAAAGCATGTGTAATAAATGACCTTAAGAAATGTATAATTTGAATTTTTTTTATTAAATAAAATGGTGAAGGATATGATATTAGAATGATTGGGAAGTCTATTAATGAGATAAACTATGCTAGAATACATTTCATCCCAATAAAGAGGAGGAAGAGATGCATATGTCATAGTGGCTAAGACTAATTCAATAATGTGGCGATATTTTTGTTCGGCTAAACCATTTTGCTCGAGTATATAGGGGCAAGTTGTTTGATATATTATATGAGAAAATTATTTGGTGATAAGAGATATTTGATACCACCATTGATTCGTAAGGTTTTGATTTTTCTTGAAAGTAGATTTTCGACTTGAGTTTTGAAGTATGAGAAAATAAATGATACTTCACTTTTATGTTTTAAAAAGTAAATCCAAGTGAATCGGGAATAATCATCAATAAAAATCACATAAAATCAAAAATCATTGAAAGAGGTAATAGGCGAGGGGCCCTAACATCAGAGTGTATTAATGATGCGTTGCATTCATATGCACTTATTTGCCCTGACATGTACTCATATTCATCCTAAAATCATCATTTCAGTTGCATTTAGGCTTTTTCTCTACCTTGTTCTTGTTTACTGCTCTACTTTGGTCTTATTTCAGGTATATGGAGCATATGGAGCAGTTGGGACCATCACGAGCACATCAAGAGCTCCGTTTTGAGACGTTTACCTCTCTGCACATCAAGACTTTGCTTGCGACCCGCAAGGCCAGATATGGAAACTCCAGACACTCCAGGGCCTTTTCCTCTCGCGTTTTGAGCTATTTATAGCGATTTTTTTGGAGGTTCTAGGGTTGAGCCGTCTAGACCTGACACAGGAGAAGAGGACCTGACCCTTGCTTGGTGTCTCCCTTCACGAATTTCGAGAGATATCACGACGAGAAGACCACCTGCAATGGCAGATTGCTGATTTTGGGTTTTTCTGGTTCTTTTGACTATGAACTCATTCTTTTACCCTCTTTTCTTGTTGTTTGCTACTATGTGTGAGTAGTAAACTGTATCTTAGGGTTAGGGAACAGATTGCTTGTCATGGATGTTGATTATAATTGATATTTGGTCGTGATTTTTATATTGGATTGATTTTATTCTCATCTTTTCCTATTGAAACTTGTTTATTGCTTGGTAAGCCCGTGGATAAGGCCAAATCCAGTGTGGCATGAGTTATCAAATGATTTGCAACTGATTAGGAACTATCTTGGTTGATTTGGAATCCGAAAATACCCGAGAGGGACATTTCGTGTTTAATCGAGAGGTTAAACAAACCAATAGAACGAATCTAATTAAAATTAGGTATAAGAGATTATCCTAAGGGTTTACAACTGTTAGCAAGTGTGTAATTACCAACAAACGAGAGTTGAGGTTATTAGAATAACGAACTGATAGTTAAGAACCAATTACGACTGAAAACCATTCTCTGCGACTGTTGCTTGCGGGCCGCAAGTGAGAGCTTGCGGGCCGCAAGTGAGAGCTTGCGGGCCGCAAGAAACCATTCCAATGACAGCAATTTCCCGAAACTCTGAGATCTTATTATTGATTAATTTAAACACATGTTCACTTTGTTATCTTTATTTGCTTACTACATGTTAGTGTTAATTGCGAAGTTTAATTAAAACTTTACAAAACCCCCCTTTTTTTATACAAAAATACCAAAAAGACCTACCTTTAGGATCTGAATTGAACTGAGTCTGGTTTAGAGTTTATTTCCGTCCCCGTGGATTCGATACCCGAACTTACTCAACGAAGTCGTACGCTTGCGATTAGTGGAGCATTTTCTAGGTTTAAAAACCTATACGTATTTGTACCATCAATTAACTCTAAAGTAAAAGAAGTTGTAGAAAGAGAAAATAAAAAAGATAATTTATGAAATTTAGCTAAACAATAGTCATGACATTTATTTTATTTATTAGAATTACAAGATAAGTTTGTATGTTGAAGTAATTGTAAAGTAGTAGAAAATGAAGGATACTCTAAGTGAGCGTGCCATGTATATGCGGTAGTGCGAACACTTAGGAGAGCTTAAGGTAGTAAAGAAGGTGGTGAAGTGAATGAGAAGAGACCATTAGTTTGGGGGATTTGGAGGATGATAATCTTGATGTGAAGGTCCTTAAAATAAAAAATATATACAAGCGAAAATAAGGATTATATGAGGGTTATATAAAATAAGTTAGGATATAGTAATGAGATTTTAAAAAAATTATGGCATGTGATTGGAAATATAGAGAATGAAAGAATCAATGTGAGAAATTGATAAGCCCACACCATTTTCAATATGAAGAGAGTCATTGTCATCAAAATTGATGAATATGGATAGGTGTTGAGATCATTGGTAACATGCATGGGTTGCTCCGGAGTCTAGAATCCAGTCAGATGAAGAAGCTGTTTGGGTTATGGGGTTGTGCAACATAGACTTGGAATAAAGTCAATTTACCATGATATGGAGGATCCGAGTTATAGTGAAAATAGCAGGCTTTGGTAATATGACAAAACTTGGAGCAAATTTGACATTGGGACTTATTATTGGGATTAGTAGGTGTTTTTGTGGCGGTGTGATTTGGTCGGACAAGAGAGATAGGTGTATGGTTGAACGGAGAGGTCTGATATTAGTGAAAGGTAATTTAAAGCAATATGGGTTTTAGTCCTATGTGATGATTTGGGACAAAATCAGGTGGGTTATTGGGTTGGAATTAAGATGGATAATTGAGTTTTGGCCTACTATAAATACATTAGGTGAATCCACAGAGGGAAGTAAGAAGATATTAGAAGATTGACCTCATATGCATGATCAAGGTTCTAAATAACAATTATCGTGTCATCGCAGCGGTGTTCTGAAAAACACTATCACGCTATAGCGTGCTATAAAGGAAGTTATGGTACATCACATTTTCTCTATATTTTCTATTAATTTTCATACATCCTAGACTTTAATAGAGTAATTAGTAATAATAAATTGATTAAGGAGTTATAAATAATTGGACTTGGGATTTTCATGTGAGGTAATTGTGTTGGTTTAATTTTGTTGTTATTGGGAAGCTAAGAGGTATGACTGGAGTGTGATTCATCGGTTGAGAAGTTGAGAAGATTAGTTGGAGTACTTGATCAGCGTTGGCCATTTGAACAACTCTCATACCATAAATGATTTTATAATTACTATGGAATATTCACAAGCATTGAGAAACTAACGAAGAAAATAGAATGTGTTTGATTGTATTTTTCATTATATCTTTAGAAAGAAGATACATATCTATTTAGAGCAATTTACAAGTAATTGACTCACAACTATATAAAAAAATAATCTATTGCTTTGCTATAAGTAAAGACAACAGAGATAAAAAGGGTGTTGTGCTGCGTTAGTAGAAGACTTCAAGTAATTGTAGAATTGGAGTTGTTCAATGAGTTATTTATTATGGTCGTTGTCAGTACAATACTAGTTATCAAAAATTAGTTCAATATCTATCAAGTATCATTTAACACTTAATTGGAGACCTAGAAGAGAGAAAACATATTTTACTAAAATTCATGAAACAATGGTCACAAATGCGGAGCGACTAGAGAAGTTCAGAGACTGTGTGGATGTCATCATAGCATATGGGATAGATTATCTTCTCCGCCACTATAGGGTCGGCAGCGAGGGACAATGCAATTGGCGTTACAGTGTCATAGGCTTTGATTCGGCCATGGCGATTTACCGACTATTCTACTATCTATCGATTTGAATTGAAGAAGAATTATTTGGTACGAAGTGCAGTGTAATTGAGTTTATTCTTTTATAATGTTGGGGGAATAATATGCATGGAAAGTAATTAATTTTCTCAAATCAGACTTAGGGTCGGTAGCGAGGGACAATGCAGTGGTATTTACAAGCATTGGGCTATGATTCTGCCCTCGCGATTTACCCACTATTCTACTCTTATCAACTCAAATTGGAGAAGAATTATTTGTAACAGAGTGCAGTGTAATTGAATTTATTCTTTTATAATGTTGGGAAAAATAATATTCATGGAAAGTAATTAATTTTCTTAAATCAAACTTAAGGGCCTAGCTCACAGGTCAGCTTCATAAAGCCGATGTACAATATGTCTGTAATATAATTTCTCCTTTGGCCTATAGGTTGTGCAACCAAAAGTGATTTCTTTAGGTTGTGCAACCAAAAGAGAAAAAAAAATCGCACCCCCTGCGTTAACCGATTATGATAAAGTGATTTCTTTGAATGTGGCGGACAAAATCACATTTTTGCTCCCATACTTTTTCTACGACACATTTATGTCATACTTGAGTGCATCTATGTAAATAGAACCCACATAAAAAACACCCCCTATTTCTAAATTTTGAACTGATTAAAATGATCCGACGGGCCATAGTGACTATGGCAGGATCCTGCCATAGCCATTTATGGGATCCGTGGTTGGACCACTGGAGTACGGTCCAACTCGTATTATATAAACAAACGAGCTGGTAAAGATGTTGATTATGTAATAAATAGTTTGTTTTGTGAAAGGTACGTATTAGTGTTATTTGAAATGCGTTTGACAGATATATAGAGTATCCCAAGCGACTAATTGTTAAACGGTCGATTAATTTAATTTTTATGCATGATTTAACGTTTATAATTTAATTTATTCAAATAAAAATAAATTGTGTATATATTTATTATATATTATGTTTTATTTTATTTTAGAAATAATAAATAAATATTAAATATCTGAATATATGTTTTTTTAAAATCAATTTTGAAGAAAATGTTATAATTGTATGAATGTGATAATAAATGATATCAAACAAAATTAGTGAAGTCTAATTTATATAAAATCTTTAATTATTAAAAATAGAGTTAGATGAAAAATATATAATAGCATACAATCTGAAAAAATAATCGATTGATTTACATAATGAATTTTCTATCAATTATGTTTTTTTTTATGAAAAGTTGAGGGAGTCGACCGATCAGTCGTGATGACCGTTTTAAAACATTGGTACGTACCATCAGTCTAACTCCAAATTCCAGTAAAATAAAAATCAATTTCCTTTCTCCCATAAATAAGAAATACGTGCAGCTCTTTACATTGTTCTTCATAAAAGAGGAGAGAAAAAAAAGGAAAAAAAAATAATGACCGGAGTAAAAATTTACCTATTTAAATAAATTTACTTATTCCGTAAAAAAATAATTTGAATGATAAAATATAAAATATAAAATATAAAATTTTTTTTCTCTCTCATACTCACTAATTTTTCCTTCCGGTTTTTCCTCTCAGTCCTGTTTTGCGGAGCACAGTATTAGGCGCTTGGCGAATTCTTCTTCCCGCTCCAACTTCTAAATTTTCTTTCCTTTTTCCAAAATTGCCGCCGTGACTCCTCTTGGCGAACTTATTGCTTTCCATGAGTCCATGACACGAAACCTATAATTTCACTCTTCCTTCCAATTTATGGCCGATCCGAGACCTGATGCGAGCCCGAGTGCCACGTCAGCAGGAAATAGGCCAATCTGCGCCATCTGTTATGAGGATCTCCGACCGGTGGTAGAGCTGCTTCAGTGCGTCCCTGCCTGCGGTCATGTCTTTCACGAGCTCTGGTCTCACTCTCTTTCTCTGACTTCAATAGCTATCAAATACAATGCATTATTATGTGATATATCTTGATTAAATCGATGGTTGATTAGTCCATTAAAAAGCTACTGATGCTCGAATAAGATAGTGGGGCTAGATTTTTTTTCTCTTTTACAATTGATATATGAGAGGTACACTTGCGATGACTTATCATATGGCATTCAAATATCAAACTGTTGTGTTCTTAGTAATTGGAAGGAATGAAGTTAATTTCATCATGTAATTATTTTTTCTAAAATAAAAAATAAAGTCAATTAAGTAATTATTAAATCCCAAGAATTTTTCTTTTGAAGCCTTCAGCAGTGGTTGGAGTACTGCCCTTCTGGGAAGAGCCCCACATGCCCCATGTGCAAGGCGTCATGTGGGACCCACCACAAGCCAACACGTTTGTACTTCCAGTCCAGCGCTGCTGATGGTGGGCCCAACCAGCACTTATCTGCTTTTGGTCCGGGTCTCAGTTTTGATGCCGAGAAACTGGCTGAAGAGGTGGCCAGGCTGGAGAAGAGGAACTCAGCATTAACTGAGATGGTAGATGCCATGAAAACTCATACAAAGAAATTAACTGAAGAGGTATGGTGCTTTTCAGGTTAATCAACTCTAAAAGCTTAAACTATGAGGATAGGCATTGATTTTTTTTATACTATTAAAATAATTTGTGTTTATTGAAAATGATTTTCTTCCTATTAAATAAAAAGATCTATTCTTTTTTGGGGGTTTGGTGTTGATAAAGATTATAACTACAAAACTAAAGAACTAGGATTTGAAGGTCAAGCAATGTCACCAGTTGGAAACAAATCAAAACTGAGGTGTAGTGCTTGTAACACCATAAGCACTTATACATCAAGTTAGGATGTTCAAAAGAGTAGATTAGGAAGCTGGAAAAAAACATGCTTTTCTAATCAAGTAACTTGTATACAATGAATAGTTGCAAAGGACATGGTTATCATTGGCATGCTTGGTGTTAAGTGTTTGTTGGCTTTCAGCTTCAAGTGTCTCAGGAGTCGGTGAAGAGTGTAAAAGCTAGACTGGAAGATTTGAAGAGAGAGAAGCAAGACATTCAGCTACTCCTCAATGTAAAAATCGAGGTAGTTTTCTTCATAAACATGTTAAGGATTTTATTTTATTAGGTATGAACCTGTAAAGGATTGTATTTTTGGTTCATGTGTAAAAATTCGTGTATGCTCAGAATGAGCACTGTTTAACAAAATCAACAGCCGTTATAGAAGCATCAAAATAACTTATGAAGCAAAGAGAGAAAACATAAAAGAAATTGAAGAAGATGACCAAAATAGAATATTTCTACATCCATTTTTACAATCTGATAATTTATATCCCGCGACCGTCTTCATTTTATTTAGCCTCATTGTATTATAACATTGTAAATTTTATAGGAAGTTTCAAGAAAGACCATGGAATGTAACAAGTTACAAGAGAAGAGCTTGGCTCTAGCCAAAGAGCTGGCTGCACTCAAACTGTATGATAAAACACCTCTGGAAGTTTTAGTTCTTTTATTCTTTATACTCTTATTTGTACATACTAATAGAACTCTTATGGGTTTGCAGATCAACAGATATGAACCTTGGAGAAGAAGAGATTGTGAAGTTCGCATATCTCGGCCACTCAAATAATACTGAGAATGCTGTAGATGTCTTGAAAAGATCTCTTGCCATGAGGAACAAGTAGGTCACTTTTTCTCACATCATAATGGTTCATCTCAGAGAGGTTTTTTTCATTACAACTTTACAAGGGATTAATGTACCTGGACCGGGTTATGTTACGAAATGTGTGTGGGTGTAAAATTATACGAAAGACTAGTAAATAGGTAATTTGATATACTTGTATGATGGTACTATTACAATCACTTGGTGTTGTAACTACATTGACATCCTGAACTGGCACTTCAGTTATACTATATTAACCTTCTGAATTGGCACTTATTTTGTTACTATATTGTCCCCCTGACTGGCACTTTATTTTACAAATCATTTCAATCATTTTTACCTTTTTACCTGGTGGAATACCCTTGCGAAGTTGGAACAATCATCCAAGGGTATAGATGATATTTAACATACTTTTAACTATTTTGTAAAACCATATTTCTATAACCTCACTTTTGTGTGTATGTGTGTGGACAGGAGCTATAAAGAGCTAATGACACAATGCAATATTCTTGGGAGATCAGAGTCACGCTTTCAGCAAAAGCTTGAGAAGGCTAAAGATCAAATTAAGAAACTAAAGGTTTTCTTAACAGTTAACATATGTTTATTCTAATATTTCCTCTATTTAGTTCAGAAGTTATTTTCAGAGATAATTTCTCTAGGGACATCAATATAAGACTTGTGATTAACATTTTGTTTCTTCGTCAATATAGACACAGCTTTCGGAACTAGAGAAGGAGAATGAAGAAAGAGAAAATTCTGTGCTGAGAGATCTAAAATATTCCAAGAAGTTGAAAACTGATGAGAAGTGTACTAGTTTAATGAAAGGTTGTACAGCTGAAACCATTAATTTAGAAGTTGATCCTGATTTTATAGATAATGAAGAATTTTTGGGCCACAAATTAAAGACTATGAACAGTAGTCTCATGTTTTTAAGTAAGCAGTCAAAAAATGAGCAGTTCCATGTTGAGCAAGAGACCTCTCCATTTGAAGCTAAGAATGAAGCAGGAAACAACAGCAAGGAGAACATAGTGGTGCCTCTGATAAGCACACGTTCAAATTGGGTGAAGGGAATATCTCTCATAGAAAGAGTCGACAAACAATTAACTTCTATTGCAGTGCCTCAGAATGAAGTTGAAACTGAGAAACCAAATTCTAGCTCTGGTAAGACTTGTAATAGATTTTTTATCAACCAAGTGGATAGAAATAAAGAAAAATAGAAGTTCTCTGTATAATGATTTTTGTCCATAATTTGATGAAATATGGTATATAATTTGAAATACCACAGAAAGTGTGGCAATTCCTGCAAATGTTGAGATAAACTATAAAGCATCAGCATACCAAACTAATGGGTCAACAGCTACTGCTCTCAATAACCCAACACATATTACTTTTCATGTCTCTCTTGGTATTTGAACCTTGCCCACTCTGTATATTCTATGGTAACCAATATATGGTTGCAACTTCCCCTTTTTATATCTTGTAGATAATTTGCATCTTCCAATTCGGTCAACTGGTACTGGAGGGATAAATAGAAGTACATCAAAATGGTGCAATAAAAATGCAAAAACTCGAGCAAATGGAGATTTAATTGCAGTTGGACCTGATGGCAGGGGTGGGAGAGTCAAGGTGCTCCGATCTATGAGTCACTTTCAAGTTAGTTAATGCTTTATTATAAACTTTCTTTTCTGCGATAAAAAAAATAGTGGTCTGTTGACTGGTAATAACCTGATAACATACTTTTGAATGAATTTTATTCAACATTTTGTTTCATTTATAGCGGGATGCTCAGACGAAGACATTAGCATCACAGTCTCAACATAAAGTTGGAGCCAAGGGCAGTCAATTTCAGATAGAGCACTTTTTCAGCAAAAACTGATGTGTAGCAAAAACTTTTCTATAGGCAACAGCATGAGTTGATTCAGATTACCTGATTTTGTTGTAGAGGCATATTTGCCCACTTTCGTGATCTCTATATAAGGGAAGTATCACAGGACAATTGTAATTTTGAAGTGTAATGCAAAATCATAGTAGGTTCTACCAAAGGGTTGATTTGAACATCCCAAGAAGTGGATCTTCATAACAAAGCAAAGAGGAGTCGTAAGGTTGACTAAGGTAATGTTTCTGTTTATGAAGGATATAATCGAATGGACCAGATGGTTCCAACCGTTATGTCAAAAACAAAGGATTTTGACCCATTTTTACTGTTTCATGTTACAAATTTATGCCGCTTTACGTGAGCGCTGGAGTCTGGAGGATCAGTGTCGTGGTGATATATATTTTTTATTACTCATTCACAAAGATCTTGGCAAAAGGAATAATTCATGAGTATGTATAGTACTCGCAAGTCATAGCTCATATAACACAAATGTGTCTCCTTGTTTTGGACTTGATACAAAATGATAAAAATGGATACATGTAAAACAGGCAGCCAGCAACTTGGGAATATGATATCACGCTCTCGAACATTGCAGATTCAACGAGAATTCGTGGGATAGCACTGGATTGCACCCTATTGTAAATTGTAATACAGAACCAACTGGTGAAGATATCAATTGATCGGTTCGAAAATGACAATTTCTGCAATGCTAGAATGTAACTAGGAACCTCCACACAGATTACGAATAGGACCAGAAATACTAATATCTTATCAGATAATATGATAATTTGTACAAACTGCATTGTACTAAAATCAAGATATTCATAAACTACACTTAACAAAATAATACAAAAGGTTTTGTTGGTCTGGTAATACATTTCAAAATTGTAGACAGAATTGCTATCTGCCCCCCGCCCTAAAATGTTCTTTCCCTTCGAGACTAGCATTGAAAAGACCCAACAGCATGGATCACATGGGATGATTCAGCCGATCAAATCTTAATACCAGTAGTACAGGAACAGATCAGCCGGCAAAGTTCTGAAGCGGGTGTAAACTCTTACAGAATCTTCCAAAATCAGTGAGAAGTTGTTACGAAACTTATTTTCTTCTCCCAAAAGTATCAGGAATTTTTTCTTATCACAACAAGTCATTGCATTGCTTAAAAGTGCATTACATACATATCTGATCTTACTAAATTTAGTTATATTCCATTTCTCCTATCTTTCACTGTTGATTTTGTAAAATTTCAACAAGCTCATTTGGCTTTGAAACAGTGTAGGAAAAGAACACTCAGTTTGAGCCTGTTCTGGTCAGATATGTTTCAGAAATTACCCTAATATAACAGATTTGAGGAGCTTTCTCCATATACCAATTCGAGGAGTGAAACCTTGCTGCACCATACACTTCAAGACAAAGTGTGCACTATCCAAGCACTTTTTATTGCACAATCCATGTATAGCAACTTTATATGAAAGAAAACTTGGTCTAACGCCATTAGAAACCATCAATTGAATAAAATCCTTTGCCTCCAGGTACCGCTTTGAGTTAATTAAACCATCAAGAAGTGCTTGATATGTGCCAGAATTAGGAGAGCAATTATTCAGGGGCATCTGTTTCAAAAGACCTATTGCCTCATCTACCCTTTTGTTAATACAAAGACCCGAGATCAATATGTTAAACAAAACTGTATCAGGCGGGGCAGATCCATCATTACACATCCTCTCATACATTTCAAATGCCTCTTGCACTCTATTATTTCTAGAGAGATAATGTATCAGAGTAGAGTAAGTAGTTGTATTAGGTGGGCAACCTTGTTTAGGCATTTCATCAAACAGCTTGATAGAGGCCTCGAACTGGCCAATCTTGCATAGTCCCTTGATTAGAATATTGAAGCTACATGTATCTATGGTTATGCCCAATCTGGGGGCATACAAATAGAGCCCATGTATAACCTGAAATTGTCGATTGTTCACCAGCAAGTTCAGAACATAGTTGAAAGTCTTCACTGACGGGGAAGAACAGAATTCAGGCATTCTTCGAAGAGTTTCAATAGCCCCTTCTGTGTCATTTGCAATATTTCCATACATCTTTACCAACCTGTGGAATAACACCTCGGAAAGTTTGATTCTTTCAAGTTTCACCGTTCCTAGTAGGGTTCCTACCTCACTGAACTTGCCAGCAAACACAAGTTTTTCAATCAATAATGCATAAAGCGGTTCATTGGGCTTGTAATCAATCCGAGTCTTCGCCTTTTGAAATGCAGGCATTAGCGACTCAGGGTTCTTTATGTGAGAGAAAATCTTAAGGATTTCATTTGGAGAGAGCCAATCTCTGTGGTTCAATCTCTCAAGCCAATAATTCTCATCGTTTGATCTCACGCATGGCGAATCGGATAGTGTCGAGAAGTAATATTTTGAAAAGCAAAGACTGATTAGCTTGTTAGAACAGGAAATATGTCTCAGTTGCAGTTTGAGAGATGAAGCCATGTGCGCCTCTAGCTATAGCTAATTAGCATCTGTTTGAAATCTGCGCCTACCTACTGTCTTGACCCAAGCACTGTTACTCAATACAATTACCAGATTCGACCAAGAAAACGCAAACCTCAACTTTGCAAGCTGCTCGGATTCTATCCCCTTACCAATTCAAGAGAGCGTACCAGTTTCCAGCTTGCACCGTCATCTCCAATATCGTGTCTTTTCTCTCAACCCCAAAATCGTGACCTCGAGACCAGTCACAAGATCCGAGAACATCAAGCACGCTGCCACTCTTCACGGCGACCAAGACAGTCGTGATTTACCTAGTTGTTTCGCCACCGAAGCTTTGCCACCTCAGAACGCAAACACAGAAAATGGTCAGATCACGGTAGCATCGCACGGCGACCAAGGCAGTGTCTATTCTTCGTCGGGGCCAGCCGAAACCTCGGACAAATGCAACTCCCACTTTGTGCGTCGTCAAGATCAGAGTTACGCAAGCAAATTCGCTGATCTGATCGAAGAAGATAACAACAGAGAGATCGAATTTTAATGTAAGTGGCGGGACAATTATTCTCTGAGTTTTTTTTTTTTTTTGTGGGGGTCTCTGATTGAACAGATCAGATAAAAATACTCTAAAATTTTTTTTGCTCATCAAAGAATATCATTCGATCGGTGTGATGGTTCAAAATAAAAAAATTATACAGTTCCATAGAGAATTCTCTCAAGAGAATATGATTTCCAGGCTACAAACGTATTATTTGGGCTGCCATTTCATTTTGGGCTCCAGCGATTTCAATTGCGATCAAGAAGGGGGATAAGTAGGCTGTGCACATCATTGACTTATTTTTTTTTTCATTTTCCACGGAACGTGAGCATCTTAAGTTCTATAAATAAAAAATATATAAAGAGAGAAGGTACTTTGCGATATTTGAGACAAGATTGTTATCTTGAAGACATTATGAGCTCAAATATAATAAAATATAGATATAAATATAAAAAGTGTACGATTTTGTAAAAATTTGATGACATTTATAAAGATATAGATCATGGATCTTGTTCGAAAGAGAATAGGCGATACAAAAAAAAAAGCGGAGACAAGCGAAACAAAAATACCTCCCCGCCCACCCTTACCAAGTTCTCCCTCCTCTTCTTGCTTCGGAATACCTCTTTTCTTTCTCTCCAATCGTATCTTTTTTGATTTGAAATACAAGCAACTCCCTGATCTAGGATTTTACCTTACCGATACCTTTCTCCGATCTTACCTCAGGCGATCACAAACCTACCGACACCAACCCATTTTTGGTGACAATGATCCCTCAAACACCACGACCCACCTTGCACGTTTCTTTCTCCGACCTCCGCCAACCCTAACCTCAACCTCCGCCCTCCGACAACCGCTACCCCGGCCTCCAAACCTACCTTGGGCGCACAACCGTCACTAGAGTGCTGCACAACCAGACCTAACCACCTCACCGCCTTGGGCACCGCTGCTCCAAATCATGTCTGCCACTTCTGACCTTACCCTAGCCCCTTCCGTTCTCGTCGCTGCCTCTACTACTCTTTGAAATCGGCAAGGCTAAACACAATAGAGCAGTTGTTATACCAGTGGCATCACTCAATTCACCCTTGTGTCTCCTCTTGTGCCTAATTTTCTGCTGCCTTGAGTTTGGTCACTTCTTGCCACTTTCTTTGTTGTTGTCTCTGTAGGTTGAGACAACCTCAGTGCAAAAGACGACCAAGTCCCTTTCATCCATTTCTCTTATGTGACCGATTGTCACCGTCTTTGTTGTCTTTGTCAATTTAGTAATATTCTTCCTCTCTTTTTTTGATGTGTGGGTCGTACGCCGGCTGAGCCCATGCCTTTACGTTGTGTGTTCTTTGACTTGGTTCGGCCTCACTGCCCCAAGATTGCACACTTTGCCCATCAACCTCTCCCCAGACAAACCCAAACTTGGCAGCACCACACCCCATTCATTAGCCAACTTCACCTTCTCCACTACCAAGAACTCGCTTCCTTTACCCTCTTTCCAGCAACCCGAGGCCATCACCTTACGTCCCTCGGCAACATAATCTCTTGAATCGAGAATCTAAATCCAAACTGAGAATCTAACCTCTCTTTTCCAAACCGAGAATCTAAATCCAAACCACATCTGACTCCCCTCCGATCCGATCTATATTAACTTCTAAGAGTGTATGACTACAATGAGCTGATCGGTGGACATATGGAATGGAACTTGTTTTTTATTTTAGTTTATTTTACTTTTATGTTTAAGGTTATGATTGTATTTCATGTTTCTTATCTCTTTCTATCTTCATCTAATCTGTATTAATTCTTCTTTAATTTGCTTTAATGCAAATTTATAGTAGGCTTTTCATCCGCTACTTCAAAAAATATAGATCATTATTATTTTTGTCGGGAGTTGTGTAAATAATAAATAATAATTGATAAATATAGAGCTATTTGTAAAGTAAGTAGGTGGTTACTTGACTTATCATCAATAGAAGTCGAGGCGATACAAATATTTTTCATAATGAATCTCTTCAAAAAATTAAGGAGTATGTGGTCAATGCATATGAGTATAAGATCGTGATGAACAAGATAAATGCATAAAAAAAGTGTGAATTTAGAAGTCAAATTAATTGAGAAATTTGAAATTGAGGGCACATAAAGATTTCAAATTCGAATAAGAAGATCGAGACTACTCACCAAGATGGTCAAGACTCAATTGACAAGGATTTTACACTGGAGCAAGAAGATCAAAACTCAATTCACCAAAAAAAAATCAAGATTATACTTACTAAGAAGATGAAAACTCATTAGATATCTTGCCACAATAATCCAACAAGAGACTCCAATAATAAATTTCCTATAAAACACTTTGTATAAAGACTTATTTTCTATCTGTGTTATTCCTCAATGCCACACTACTCTATTGTAGTTCAAGATCAATTCATATGACGATATTTTTCTTTGATGTGGAACAAATATTCTTGAGTTGCATCATTCTTTGACCAAGAAACCCACATTCAAAGTCTAATTTATTGGTTGTTTATTTTCTTTGAACAAGGAGGCCACCTCTAAAGTCTAATTTTTTTTTTCATATTCTTTTCTCTTGGGTTAGGAAGTCGCTTCCAAAGCCTAATATTTTTATTTATTTTTGTTTTTAAAAATCCTTAGCTATTTGGAAGAGGGAGATAATGTCATATTCTAGAATAATTATATGAAAGATATTATAATAGATAATTAGAGAGGACAATTAGTAAAATTAAAAAGTTAGGTGGGATAATTACCTATATAAACACACCTCTTTATTGTAATCAAGAGATGTTGAGGAAAATGAAATAAATAATTGTTCATTGTTAATATTCTAGTTTTTATCAGTGATTATTTTCTTATCTCAATTATCCAAAATACCCCAAAAAATATCCTAAATCATGCAAAAATATTATTTCTGCCTAATTAATTTCATCAAATTCCTTAAATCACACTCTTAATTATAATTAGGAATATGACAGATTTAGTGCTATGAACTGTGTACAGTGGATTCAAAGAAGGAAACCCACCACTATACACAAATTCAAGCAATCTTTTATGGGCAAGAGCCCTAAATGCGAAGAGATATTTAAACACAAAATTTATTAGGATAGCTAAACTACAACATTGGCCTAATTGGAGATCTACAAGGTAAGAGACTACTAGAGCGGCGCACATTGGGGATGCCATAATCGAGCTTTGCTATTACTCCATGGCTATGTATAAGCTCGATGAGGAAGCGCTATATTCCTCCCTTTGGGGCAAGTGCGCTATGGTAGTGGTATGTAGGGTAAAGGTGGTAGAATTTGATCTGATCTGAGAAATTCATTTGATCCGTTCTGATTCGATATGATTTATAATCCGAAATAATTTGATATTGAACGATTCGATATCCGATCTGACTCGACCCGACTTTATACGATCCGAAATTCAAAATGATCTAATACTAGATGATCCGATATCCGATCCAACCCGACCTGATACGACCCGAAACTCAAAATGATCCGATACCCGACCCGACCCGATTTGATATGATCCGAAATCTGAAATGACCTGACACTAGATGACTCGATACCCGACCTAATACGACCGAGACCCGAAATGACCCGACACTAGATGACTTAATATTCAACTCGACCTAATATGACCCGACAATAAAATTTTCATAATTGTGGTTAGACCTTGAATGAATTATGAAAATATTATCTCCAGATTTCAGCTCATGCTCTTGGAGACTCAAACGTGACCTATGTGGGTCCCGTACAAATGTCAAATAAGTTGAATAATTTAATTATTATTATGAATATTAACTTATTTAATTAAAATAATAAAGTTAATATTAATATATTAAGGGAAAATTAGTCTCATGCCACCTCAAAACTTTAAATTTAGCAAAATGCCACTTCAAAATTTTAACTCCCTCTAATGCCACCCTAAAATAAATTTATTTAGTCTTTTGCCACACTTATATATTTTTTGTTCATTTTTAAATAAGTTTAGTAAAATATCAAATCGTTGATATATCTGCAAAATGCATAATGCGTAAAACAAATTTCGACTATGAGCATCATGATTCAGAACTTTAAAAGCGAAAATTCTATTCGTAAGCATATATAAATGTATTTTTATAATTTTCTTTATGGGTCATTTGAATAGAAGATTTTAGTATGATTTATTTGTTGACTGTTTTCTCTATTGTAGAATAAAATAAAAAAAAATGTTTGGTTTGACATTTGCTAAAATAATTACGCATTTTGCAGAGATATCAACGATTTTAACAGACGAAATTAGTTGGAAAAGATATATCAGACAGAAATGAGGGTATTTTTGGAATTAAAAAAATACATCCCAAAAATACAGTGATATTTTACTGAACTTAATTAAAAATGAACAAAAAATGTATAAGTGTGGTAAAAGACTAAATAAACTTATTTTAGGGTGGCATTAGAGGGAGTTAAAATTTTGAAGTGGCATTTTGCTAAATTTAAAGTTTTGAGGTGGCATGAGACTAATTTTTCCTAATATTAACTATGATATCTATCAAATATTTTTCTATCAATAATTCAACGTATCTTTCAAATGAAACTTGCATTGTATAGATGACGATGAATTGAGGATGGAGAAGATAAATACAAAAGAGTTTAATTCAATTGAAATTAAGATGAAACCTGTATGACTCAAATATGCATCACGTAGAAATTCAATTTGATCTGATTCATTTGACCTGACTAGATCAAACACATAAATGGTGAAATCTAATATGATCTGATTTAATCTAGTCCGATATGATTCAAAATCTAAAATAATCCGACACTATATGACCCGATAACCAACCTGACATGGCCTGATACGATCCAAAACCCAAAATGACCTGACACTAGATGATCCGATAATCGACCCAACCCAACCTGAGACGACCCGAAAACCAAAATAGTCCGACACTAGATGACCCGATAACTAACCCGACCCGACCTGATACAACCCGAAATCCGAAAATGACTTAACATTAGATGACCCGATAACCGACCGATACGATCCAAAACCTAAAACAACTTGACACTAAAAGATTCAATATCCGACCCGACTAGATCCGTGACCTAATAATTTTACTGAATCAAATTGATCCGAACCTGAACCCACCCAACCCGTCCGATTACTACCTCTAATGTAGGAGAGGGAGGCAACGTTGCAACGTGAGGGTGGAGCAGAGAGATGTACAAGTTAGGCTGAAGCATTTGTTCTTCTTAATTACTCTCGCTGACTTTTTGATTCGAATTGCATCGATCTCAAAAGCTTCTAAAAGAAACCGCATTAGCTTATTACCATCCGACCTTTTATTTTAATGTTGATCCGTCAGATTTGAGATGAACGATCTTTATTATCCCAAAGAAAGAGAGTGAAAAGAGAGAAGAAAAGAGAGAAAACTTCATCCGAACCATTTGGGACCGAACTGACAACCTCGATCGGAATAACAAAATCATGTTTTTGCTCTGTAGAAGATAGACTATTTTTTTTTCCTTCAATTCAGAATCTAATAAGATCTTTTTCTTTTTTTCTTTTTTGCAATTTTTACTGAATTTTCTATACGATAATTGCGCTATAGAAGTAACTTTGAAGGACAATTTTACGTTATTTATGGTTCTCTAAACATAATGGATTTTAAAACTTTTGGACAAATGATAATTTTGAGTTTTGACAATACTAAAGTATTTCAGTTCAATGTCGAGAAAATTATTTAAAATTTGTTGATTGAATTTTGTTCTTTGTATAAATAATTTAAGTCGGCTTCAAAAAGTATGAATAATTCTCTCAACATAACTTATAATTAAACATAACAATTGATTTAGTGTAATGTAATCCTTTGAGTTCTCAATAGTCCTTATCAATAGTACCAGAATTTTCCCTTCTCACCTTCCTGCTTCTCACTGCACTGGTGCACTGCCAAGTGGTAAGTGCTGAATGCGGAGCCGTGCAGAAGTAGGACTCAATAGCAAGGATTTTTGACGATTGTCTCGATTTTATTGGATCGGGTTCCATCATTAGTCTGAAAACCCGTTCGGAATTGTTCTTTGCTCGGGCCTAGGGTCCTTCGTCTACTCTCTCTCATTCCTCCTCAGTCCTCACCCTTTCGCGCCTTAAATAGTCAGTGACCTCTGAACTCGCGGAAAGCTAATCGAATCCTCTCTAAAATAATTGAAGCTACCGACTGACGGATTATTTAAAGATTGTTCTAATGGCGTCAGGTCAATCTCTCTCCCAAACCCCGCCTTCAACTGCGATAAAAAAGGCACGGCAAGTAATTTTGCTTTTGTTTGTTTTTGCAAGTGAGCAGCATTTCTCAGGCGAATGGCGAGCTCAATCTCTTCCTCTTATTCCTACTACGCTTTGAAGCACCGAGTCGTTGGCACGCCTCGTAATCCGAGAAGGTCTTTTGTTGTTTCTGCATCCAATTTTGCTAATGAGAATCGCGAGTGAGCTACCTTTTCTTCTCTCCTTTGTGTTATTTTTTCTACCTTTGCATATTTATCCTTAAATAATTGAATTTTGTACCAGACTGTGAAAGTTTGGTGATGGTTATTAGTGAAGTAATAGCAACATTTTCCTTGTCTTTTGTTTTTTTTTAATTATTGAGTTTTCTTTTTTGACGGTATGAAGTTAAATTAATGTTCAATCTTGAGATAAGTTCCATCAAAAGACAAAATGGTCTAAAATAACACTTACAAATTACAATTACTAGCGGTATCGTACTGTACATAAGAATTATACATTTGTTTCGTGGAAAATTACAGATTTGTGATCGTTGGTGGAGGGAATGCAGCAGGATATGCGGCTAGAACTTTTGTTGATCATGGAATGGCAGATGGCCGACTCTGCATTGTTTCTAAAGAGGTCTATGTCTCAATAGCTTTTATCTGTGTGTGCTTCTTTTACCAACTTCCCATTTACCTCCTGTAATCTTTGGGTTAGCTCATTCACTTTCACATCAGTAATAATCAACTTCCTATTTTTCCTGCATTGTTTTGTAAAGAGGAATATGTCTCAATAGCTTTCATCTGTGTGTACTTCTTTTACCAACTTCCTATTTTACCTCCTGTAATTTTTGGGTTTCTTATTCACTTTTGCTGTGTAATATAAGAGAAATATGAGGGACATCTGTGTTTTAAAGTTTCTGGAGTATGAAGGAAGATTGTCTGAAAGTTTGCTTGTTCTTGTATCATGTCTTTCTGTCCTGTGTCTGTATTTACTAAAGCTCCTTTTCTTTTTATAATTTGAAAATGCAGGCTTTTGCACCATATGAGAGACCAGCATTAACAAAAGGCTACCTGTTTCCTCTGGATAAGAAACCAGCACGCTTGCCTGTGAGAATTCTTTTAGATTTTAAGATCTGAAAAACCAGTAACATTGCTATTTATCAATACCAGAACTAATGAAGGTCAGGGGACTGTTATTAGATCACCAAGTAAATACTAATATAAGTTGATCTTGAATATTCTTAAAAGTATTTGAGTTGGCACAGGGTTTCCATACTTGTGTTGGCTCTGGTGGAGACCGGCAAGACCCAGAATGGTACCAGAAGCATGGAATAGAGGTACCTATCAATGATGTCTATTTGTTCAAATTATTCATGTGAAATAGGTTATTTTGTTGTGTATTTTGACACTATATGCATATGTATATGTGAAGGTGTTGTATAAAGATCCAGTAGTATCTATTGACAGCAATACACAAACTGTGGCAACATCTTCGGGAAAAACAATCAAATATGGATCTCTTATAATTTCAACTGGTTCTGTGTCTGTGAGGTACTGTTTTATGGCTAAGATCTTTTTCTTCAGTACAATTTTCTCTTTTTTTTAGAACAATCTGTTTGTAAATTGGGTTATGAAATAAATTCAATTTTAGGTTCCCCGAGAAAATTGGAGGGGATTTACCAGGTGTTCATTATATACGTGATGTGGCTGATGCTGATTCACTGATTTCTTCTTTGGTAATACTCTTTTTAAGACTCCTTTCATTAAATAAATTTAATCCCTTGTAGTTACAGTTTTCTAAAGCTTCCCTATTGATCACACTTATCTTACTTTTTTTTAGCAAAAAGCTAAGAAAGTGGTGGTTATTGGTGGAGGTTATATTGGCATGGAAGTGGCTGCTGCTACTACCGGATGGGATCTTGATACGACTGTAATCATTAACTACTTCTATCACATTTAGATCTAAAATGAAGGATTATTTATCTCACATAGCATTTGACTACCAAGATTGATCTTTTATCACATGTTTCTGCTCTTGAGGCTCTAATTGGGGTTGCCCAAATGAGTAAGAATTGTCTACAGACTAGCAATATATATGTTATGGTGCAATGCAAATACATACTCTCTAATATGCAAAAGCTCCAGTTAATAATGTACAATTTTGTTGTTGCGTCACCTCTAATAATTTTCTTTGTTATCAACTAATGTGATTTTATTGCCCTAATAAATTGAATGTTTGGTTACTAACAGTTATTGGAAACTGTGTAACCAGGTAATATTCCCAGAGGACCGCATTATGTCAAGACTCTTTACACCTGCTATTGCACAACTATATGAAGAACTTTACCGAAGTAAAGGTGTCAAGTTCATGAAGGTATATAATACTACTGTTTCTGAGATGAAATTACAATTTCTGCTGCGGTTTTAACAGCCTGGCACTGGTTGTTACCAAATAACAGTCGAAGCTTTTTGTCATCAGGAATTAGGGAGATTCTTAAACTGAACTTATCTCTTTTCAATTCAGGGGTTACTAATTGAAAAATTAGAAGCTGGAGCAGATGGAAGGGTGGCAAGTGTTGTACTTAAAAATGGATCTGTGGTGGAAGCTGATACGGTAATTATTTTAATCAAATCAGAGTACTTTTATATTCAGTAAACAGAAAAGAGGGGAAAAATCGGGTGGGTGCATCAAGAAAAGGCATGACAAGAATAACTGACCTACCTTTTGGTATGTAGCAATACATTTCCTTACCATAGTAGGCAACCTTTCTTATATTTTTCCCTGCAAATATGGAAATCTGTTTTTGTCTTTGTTCTTTTATAATCTAAGGTAATGCTGATTCAATTTTTTTTTTTACTTTAGGTCATTGTGGGCATAGGGGCAAAACCAGCTGTCAGCCCATTTGAGTCAGTTGGATTGAACTCAACTGTTGGTGGAATACAGGTTGGTTGGATTATAGACATCAAATGCTAGTCATTTGGATTGTTCGGTGCTTTCTTTATACCATGTATAAAACTTGATATGAATTTTGACATTGGATTTTTTAGGTTGATTCTTTATTCCGGACAAGCGTGCCTGGCATATTTGCAATTGGTGATGTGGCAGCATTTCCATTGAAGGTACGTGGCGTGCTATTAATATTACTCATTTAATTTCATGTAGTTATGATCTTATTACTAACTTGGTAACATTATGTTGTTTTGGTTAAAAGATATACAACAGGATGACACGAGTGGAGCATGTTGACCATGCTCGTAAGTCAGCACAGCACTGTGTCAAAGCTCTTCTTACTGCCTACACTGAACCGTATGCTTGTTGTTATTTCTATAGTTCATTTTACTTTGTGAAAGGAAAAAACAAAAAAAAAAGTTCAATATTAGATCATCAGCAAGAACCTTCTTAGATTTTGGTATTTACATGCAACCTTTTGCAACAATTAGTCTAAAACTAAAAGTATTGTGTTTGACTATAAAACTAGACAAATATGTTATAGTTTTCATGTTTGCAAATGATCATTTCTTATTTAATTTTCTGACAGAAGTCATTGTTGAATAAGATCAATTTTATATGAGAATTGAGCAAATTAATTAGGAGACAATTCAGAGGAAAAAAAGTTCCTTTACGACTCCAATAGATTCCCCTCATTTTTTGAAACTAGGACGGGAATTCTGAAACAAGAGAGATTCTAACCAGGATGCATCTCCTACACGCTCAGTACTCACGCTTAACCCTAGTCACATGGTTTTAAGAACACAAGATTATAGCTGAAAAATAATCATGTATTTGGGTAGCTTTGTGTTTGTCAATAGGTATATTAACTATTTTGTATGCATTGTCATAGCTCACGGATTTATTTACCTTTCTTATATTGATGACCAGTATTGATTTCACTTGATCCAGATATGACTACTTACCATACTTCTACTCTAGAGTATTTGAGTATGCGGGGAGCACCAGAAAAGTATGGTGGCAGTTTTATGGAGATAATGGTAAAATTAAATAATTATCTATCAGATTCAAATAGTCCTCTGTACAAAATATGTACTAAGAAATAGCATTGCTGTGATTTGAGCAGTTGGAGAAACAGTAGAGATTGGAAATTTTGATCCTAAGATTGCTTCTTTTTGGATTGACTCTGGTATATCCCCCATACATTCTGTCTGTCCCTCTCTATCACATACACACATGCTCTCACTCTCAGATACACATATTGGTTGAATTTGATTCAACTTTTGTTGTTTTGTCATGCAGATAGTCGATTGAAAGGTGTTTTCCTTGAGAGTGGAACTACTGAGGTGATTACAGTAGATTTTTTTAATTTTTATATTTTCAATTATGAAGGCCACATAAGTGAAATAGTATAAGAATCTTTTTAAGAGGAAAATATTGTTTCGGAGAAGCAATTAAATATTCTGATGCAAAATTTTGCTTCTAAATGTCCCCTTCACTAGACACTTCAATGTCCAGCATGATATATCAAACCCAGCACGAGTGTTATCAATTACTCGTTGTGTATTGTCTTTCAGCATCTTAATATTTGTTAACAATTGTCACTACTTTTCAGGAATTTTCTCTTCTCCCACAACTGGCAAAGTCTCAGCCAGTGGTTGATAAAGCAAAGCTTAAAAGTGCATCCAGTGTAGAGGATGCTTTGGAGATTGCCAAGAGTTCTCTTTAGATAATTCACATTTTTTTATTATTATACACCTTTTATCATAAGATGCAGGGCTGTCTTTTGCAATGCACGAGGTTAGATGCACTTTTCTCATTCTCTGGTAATAAAACGCATATTCTCTGTACTGTAGTTGCAGAGAATTCTTTCTGTTTCCTATATAAAGATTGCTGGATATATAGAGCTGTGAAATAAAGGATGTTTAATTTTATTTTCATGTACATTTTACTTCTATACGATTGTTGAAGTTGAATTCCGTTTTTACATATCAGAAAGTGCAAAGGCCGTTTTTACATAAATTGATCATATAATGTAAAAAGATAATTGCATGCATTCTACTTCTAGAAGTAGAAAATAATTCGACGTGCTGTTTTCGTTGACGAAGTAGGCTTAATGAAGTGGTGCACTGATCTGGTTAATGTGCTCAGGCTTAATGAGGTGGCACACTGGTCCTCATATGCCTTGCTTTTCTGTCTTCGTAAAGGAAAAGTGGGGTTGTTCGATGTCATGATTCTAATTGATTGGATCATGCAATTGGTGATGGTTTGGAGATGAAATGTGAAAATTTGAGGTTAAAAAATGGATAATTTGTGTCATTTTTTGGCTATTCTGACAGAAAATTGGTAAAAAGATGGAAAACAAAATTCAATTCATTTCATTTATTTATAATATCACAATTACATGTGATGAGTATCTCTTTCAATATTCTTATATGTTTCCGATTAATTGCATTCTTAGCATCTCCTATCTAGCTATCTAATTATCTTCTTATTATTTAAATTGAAATTTTTTTTAGGACATTACATTCAGTAATCTGTCAAAGAACACAAATCAGATTAGAGATTGGTGCAGTGCCAAGAACCATTTCAACACCAAATCCTACCTCGCTCTTATGACAGTCCTGGGAGTTCGTCAGTTAACACGTCAGGAAACTCTAAGACGGTCCACTTCTTTAGTGACCGCATATAAAATTGTCGTTATTCGAATAGATAAAGAAAAGAGAAGATTCTAAATGTGGTTAGATAATATAAGAGAAGAAGTCGAGCTGAAGAGGAGAGGGGTAGAGCGGTTAGAAGATATTGTATTTTGTGATCAAAGGCTTAGTAGGTTATTGAATGACAAATCTATCTAATTTGACTTTTGCTGGAACTATGTTAGGGGGCTTATAATTACAGAAAAAATCTGAGTTAGAAAGGTTGTACTCTGGAGTGGTTAGGATTATCTGCTCTATATTAAGTAGCTGACCCAAAAGAAAATTCTCAATTATTACAATTTATGAACAAAGAAATAAGCAATCCTTCAATCTTGAGATGCTCTGAAAATGTGGCTTGAATGAGTTGAAACAATGAACGGCCAAGGCAAACAGACACCTGGACACCATTTCCTTGGCACCGAAAAGCACAATGTCACCATCTCCGTTCATTGAAACAAGCTCCCCCACCTGAAGTCAGTGTCATACACCATGAACCTTGTGATGCAGCAACTCTAATAGTCCTTTCTAATGGCAACTTGATTAACCTGTCCAACCAATCTTCATTCCCTGACAAAGCATCCTCCAAGGACAGATTCACAGCACCTTGTATTGCTACTGATTACTGAAGCATGAAAAGGCAATCTTCTTGCATTAAAGTGCGACAGTTGATACTGGAGTGAAGCCCTTTATGCAGTTACCAAAATACCTGTAATTAATAACGTTTATCGAGTTATATATACAATACTATATTTTTCCTCCAAAAGAAAAAAAAAACAATACTGTGTTAACTGATTGTGTATATATAGTATAATATGCATGGGTCTTTTTTTTTTGGAAAACTTGACAGCGGCTGTCAAGTATAATTTCATTAATTAAAACATAAATTACAATCAACACTCTACATCTACAACATCCTCCCAAAAACAACTACATCAAACACATCACCCAAAAACAACTACATCAAACACATCATCACAACATCAACATCTAAAACAACATTACAATAACTGAGTGTGGTCTACAATATTTTTTATCTAAAATCCCACAAAATTTTCTACTACTTCCATCCTTAACTTGTCGAGACAAGGAACATCAACATCCATCTCATTATGAATTTTGACGACGACTATCAAGTTCTTGTACCTCTCTGTCAGGAGTAGGTTGGGCATATGATCTCCACCGTACACCTACAACATGCAGCAGAAGAACTAAAATAATCTCCGGGCCATCTTTTTTTTTCAGCACCAGAGTTGACGGCAAGGGGAGGTCGGTGCTGACCTCTCCTTCCTAGGGTTTAGGTGTTATGTGTTTGGTGGCTGCTAACAAGAGAGGTGGAAGAGGATCAAGACTGCAGTGGAGAGGCAGATGACTGCTGGGAGAAGCCAAAAATCTGACTTCCCTCCTTCCTCTCCTAGCAGTAGAGCTCCTCTCTCACTCCCTCTCGGACTAAAGTCAGAAGAAACTAAAGTCAGAACAAAGTAAAATGGAGACGAATGAAGATTGAGGTGGAGCGATGGAGTAGGTTAGAGGGAGGTGGAGTAGTTCTGAGGTGGCAGCGGAAGAACGTTGGAGCCAAGGATATCTAGGCGGAGAGGTCACAGCGGAGGTGGAAACAAAAGAGAGGTCGGGACAAGAACAGACCAGAGGAGAGAGAGATCAGAAGAAACCAGAGCACAAAGATCGGAGTAGAGAGGGTGGCTGGTGGTTAGGGTTTTACCAAAGCAGCTGCCAGTTTCTCCTCTCTCTTTCCTCTCCCAATCTCCGTCAATAGAAGAGTTAGCTGAAAAAAAATGCATGGGTCATTTTGATCAATTGTATGTATGCAAGGTCATTTAACATGTAGCATTGTATTTAACATATCAACACTATGTCAGTTCCCAAAATACCATGGCATGTACACCCCTTTATATTCCAATTCTTACAATAATTACTGATTTTAGAATTTTAAAACACATATTAAGCTAACATGGACATGATGTTCAATAGTTATTCATCACTGCTACGGTATGACTGGTCTGATGAACAATTAAAGAATCTTTCAGTTGACATCAATGCGGTTGTTGTACATTGTTCGGTTATTGGGGGTTTGAGATGTGAGTGACAGTTGACATGTCATCTGCTGGGTTGAAGTTGTGGCACCGCATAAAGGTGACCCATATGTGAGCAGCAATAACTGCAAAGCTTGACGGAGCAAGTAGTGATGCATTACTTTGGCTTTAGCTGAATTGCACAAACTCATGCTTCAAACAATTAATGTGGTGCAAGTTGAGTACAATGTCCTCCACTCGACATTGGAACTGCCCTCAAAATAGGATCTTCAACATGTAGCCTTACATGAGTGACAATTTGTTTGAAATATATCCCTTTGTTAGAATAGACAAATATACTCATCTCTGAAAATAGTAATCATGTACCAAAAATTTTCCCTTTTCTTGTTAATTTTTCTGAAAAAAAAATCCATAGAAATTTTGAGCATTCTTAAACAAAAGAAACAAAAAAAAGGCTACATGATTCAGACACTGCGTCTGTTCTTAAAAGAAGCAATGCTGAGAGAGAAGCCAGGGTTTTCATGCATATGCAAAGGGAAGGGAACATGCTGTTGAAAATGAGGAAAATTAAATGAGAATCAAAGTTGATCTTAGAACAAGCATGCATTAATCAAGTATCTCATCATTGATTAAAATGAATCAAGGGCAAAGATTTAATCAAGAATAATATCGAGGTATAGAGTCCAACTGTTAGAAAAGAGACACTTGTAATAAAGACAGTAAAGGAATCTTGTAGAAATTGAGATAAAAAATAATAAATTTTTCATTCATTATTTTCCTTCTCCTATCTCACAAAACCACAAAAACTCAACATGGTATTAGAACAGGTTAGAAACGTGTACATCAAGTTGAGTACAATTAATGTTAGAAAAGAGTACAATCAAGTTGAGTACATCAGGTTAGAAACGTGTACATCAACTGTTAGAAAAGAGACACTTGTAATAAAGACAGTAAAGGAATCTTGTAGAAATTGAGATAAAAAATAATAATTTTTTCATTCATTATTTTCCTTCTCCTATCTCACAAAACCACAAAAACTCAACATGGTATTAGAACAGGTTAGAAACGTGTACATCACATAACCATCGCCACTACAATAGAGCAGTGCACAGCCAAAGGAGCCAAAAAACTTCCTGTATAAACCAGCTCCAAAAAACAAAAATGGAAAGTCTCCAATAGAGACAGCCATGTCGGCAGCAAAACAGATACTACCACGACAAAAAAAAGAGCCAATTAGGCAATCAAAGAGCTGTGCAGCTAACAAAGAACTGCAACAGCCACTCAAAAACCAACAAAAGATGAGCTTTGCGCCTAACAAGAAACTACAATAGGCATCCAACACACATTGGCTGCTTAGAAGCCAAAAGCCATCCCTTTGTCATAAACCAAAAAAAAAAAAAAGCAAACATACCACAATTGAAAATGAGTTGAGACAAAGAGCAATGAGCAGTCCACAGGCCATAAACAGCAGACACAAAACCCAAATTTTCGCTGCCGGAACATCCATCCTAAAGGCTACAGAGCCAAATACCAACAAAGCCACAGTGCAAACCAAAATTAGCATAGTTGTTGACACAAAAACACACAAACAACATCAACCAAAAGCCATACATACCAAGCCAGGAGATCTGAACCAGTAATTGGTACAAAGAAATAACCCATTGCAAGTGTCATTGAACCAAAAAATCACCATAACAAGCACCAAATAGTTACCAGCAATAACAAAAGCCACAGAGCCATCACAAATATAACAAGCACCACAAACCATCCATACTGGTAAGTACTGTGAGGTACCAGTAAGTGACTCAAAGATCAAATTCATTAATCAGAACAACAGTCTCAACCAAAACACAAAAGCAACTCCCACCACTGACGTCAACAAACGTAACAACTGAGACTTGGCAAACCTACAAGAGCTGCAACGACAAACAACACCAAGAAGGTACAGTTCAAAAGACAATACTTCCCCAAGAGATCGATTTCAGTGCTGCAAAATGGTAAGAATTATTGCGGCTTCAAACAATCACAATTTCACTCAAGGATGAGATAATACAAGAATGTCAGTGTTTAAAACCCCAAACAAGAAACACATGTATACTGGTATGAAATTGAAAGAAAAGCCAGCAAACATATCAATGCAAAGACATAAACCCCAACGACCACCAACCTGATATCACTGAGACACTGACAGAAAAACTATGAGAAAGAAGAGAACAAGATAAGAGTTTTTCAATACCTGAAAAACCTGGATGTGAGTTTCCAATGGGTCAGTGTCCAAAGCCATGAACTCCAAGCCACACCCAGTAAATAAGCCCAAGAACCTGTTTTTTCTAAAGATTGTATTGGAGCCAGTAAATTATAGACCAGCTATGGGGACCCATCGAAGGAGAGTGTCAGACAACATGCCTCTCAGAATGGTCACAAAACCTAATCTTAGCACTAGTGACAAGGGAAGAGAGGCCCGAGGCACAGAAATAGATCTCACAACCTAAATCTCATACCTGGAATCAAGCAATACTCCAGGTCATAGATGAATCACATGTGGGGTCTCTAAGCGACCAAGGCAAAATGGCGGGAAGCTACCCAGCACCACCCATGAACCCAAGTCGGTGGAAGCTTAGCTTAATGTGGTCGTCTGCAGCACTGATGCCTAGCCTGCCAAAAATGCAAAAAAAGTCAATTAGTGTAAAATAAGCCCCAATTGGTCCCTAAATAAAAGTTAACAACAAAAATTAATCCAATAGGTGAACTGGTAAGAGGGGTCTTGTATTGCTAAAGCAGGCCTTCATTTTGAAGACATAAAAGCGAGTCGAATAAGTATTTTGTACAGGCCCTGTCATGATAACACAAAAATTCAAAATAAAATAAACATTCACAAAAGGGAATAAAATGAAATAGGATTAGTTACCCGAAGATCAGACATGCATCCAAAAAAGAGAGCCGAAAGCAAGGGCAAGGCCTGACGACGTGAAGGCAAGGCAATTTTTCTCCACCTATCACCTTGGTACTGCCATCAAGATCGCATGAAGGAGGGAGGATTGAGGGATGAATGGCGTGTGGAAAAAGAACAGGTGAACGGATTAAAGGTCATACACAACAACTTTCGGACTGATCATGCCGGAAAAAAGAACGGAAGCGAGATCGAATGAGAAGAAGAGGGTGTCCGTGAGCGAGATCAGGAGATAGAGAGGGTTACCACGCGAAAGAAGACATGCCATCTCCCTCGGTGGCGGAGAGGTTGGACTAGCTGTGATTCTTTATTTTTGGTTTCACTAAAATAATCAATAAGCTTATGCAATTCTTATGCACCCTGTATTTCGATGAACTTACTTACTTTCACATAACAATTTGGTTCCAGTACAAATTCTCTCTGTGAAATTGATATCATATCCTAGCTACCTTTTTTTTCTGAGCATGATCTGCCTCATCAAATTTCATCTGATTTCACATATTCAGCACGAAAAAGATTCGTTGTCCCAACCAAATTGAACAATCACATGTTTTATATTGCACAACAAAAATACTTGAGAGAAAGTGAGAAACAACCAACTAAACCAACAAAAGAAGCAAAATGTCTTGATTTCCTGAAGACAAACATTTGACCCACTTCTTTAAACTATTCTTTTGCCAAGAACATAATCGGTTGATCGTTCTACTTCCGCTTGAACACTATCTAAAATTATTCCTTTATTTAACAACAATAAAATGAATAAATTGTATAATCATTCGAATTCAAGTTCAATAATATAGGTAACTGTAATAATGATTATATCCTTGTATGGATGCCTCAAAAGATTTTGCTGAAAGCGCACTATGTAACTCGATAACCTTTTTATTGTTTTTGTCCATTATGCTTTCGTAAGAAATTGTATTTTGTTCTGACATTGCACAGTAGGAATACTGTTTGAAAACAAATCCCAGTTTTTAAAATAAGTAAAAAAATATCAAAATTAAATATCTAAGTAAATTAGGCTGATGGTCACAGTTAATTCCGTCTCCAAAGAAGCTGAGATCGGATCTCCCAATTCCATTCCAAGAATAAACACACAAAAACAATTCGCCCCAGCCAAATCCGACCCAGGTTAGGATTGACCCTCCCAACCCCAACCCAACGGCCCCACCTTTGTGGAAATGTGAAAATTAATAACAACCTATATGTTCACGGTTTTGTCATGATATTAGTTAAAGAGAGGGGATCGGTTTATTTTGATAATTTTGATAATTGATTTTTAAATAAATATAAAAATATTTAAAAAAATTATAGATGTGTTTTTTTTATTTATGGATTGAGGATCGTTCAAATTTTATATAATTTCATTATCACTTGATAGTCCATCAAAAACCATCATTTTTTTATGCAATTTGCAATAGTTCCAATTTAATAGTTTTTGATGGACTATCAAACAATAATAAAGTTGCAAGAAATTTGAATGATCCTCAATCCACAGGTAGAATAATACATCTATAAATTTTTTTTCATTTTTAAGATTTTTTTTGTATTTATTTAGAGGTTCATTGTCAAGGTTGTCAAAATAACCTATTGTTAACCGATGACAATGGGTTATTTTGACAATCTTGACAATGAATTTTCAAATAAATATAATAAAATACTTAAAAATGATTTTTTTTATAAATATGTTCTTCTATCTATCTAAGAGAGGGGATCGATTGATAATGAGTTATTTTGACAATCTTGACAATGAATTTCTAAATAAATATAAAAAAAATTCTTAAAAATGATTTTTTTTATAGATATATTCTTCTATCTATGGATTGAGGGTCATTCAAATTTCATGTAATTTCATTATCGTTTGATAGTCCATCAAAAATCATTAAATTAGAAATTGCCCTTGGACCTTCTGATGCGCTGGACATGAATGGATATATATAATATATATATATATATATATATATATATATATATATATATAGTTTGGCTACGGTGCTACGCGTAGCACGGATGACCGTGTGCTACGCGTACACGTGACCATTCTCGGACCGTTTCTCCGTCTTCAAAGTTTAAATAATCGATCCGACCGGTCAAAATATTTTTCATATGAAAATCTAGTTGGGAACCAAATTTTATATTTTTTAGAATTTTTTTTACTATTTTTTAAGATAACTAGAAAATCACCTCATTTAATTATTATTAGCCATTTAAAAGGAGTCATTTTCTAACTATCTTAAAAAATAGTAAAAAAAATCCTAAAAAATATAAAATTTGATCTCCAACTAGATTTTCATATGAAAAATATTTTGACCGGTCGGATCGACTATTTAAGCTTTGAAGACGGAGAAACGGTCCGTAACACATGGGTCATCCGTGCTATGGGAGTCAAACTATATATATATATATATATATATACAAGGAGAAGTCAACAAAAGTTGTACGTGAAATAGGATTAGAGAAAAACGGGCAGCCCGTTCAGAATGTCCAATTCAACAATATCTGTTTTGTTTGGGCTAAAAATGAGCGTATCGATTTCAAAATGTCTGGAAATTTTTGTGAACAAATTAGATGGGCTAAAAGGAGGTTATTGATGGGCTTGAGCAAGTTGGACGATTGACACTATTGACTGATGGATTTATTTGGACTTTGAGAGGATTTAGAATCTGAATTTTGAATCCTTCTATCCCACCGACTGGCCTGTACAGATCCAGTTTTTTATATAAGATGAAGCTCCTCATATTGCAGTGATGCCAAGCAAATAAAAATTGGAGAAAAATTACACCCATGTAAGTTTGTAAATTGTTATTTTCTTTTTTTGATATTAAAGATATCTTGCTAATAATCTATTTTTTCTACAGATCTGATTGGAGAGCTCCCAGCAACGAGTTGTAATACGCCAATAATCAAGCTAAGAAACTTTTTACGTTCAATCTTTCACACAAGCAAATGAAAGATGAGTTTGTTGAATCAAACCGCGTTATGTACATATATAGAAGATTTTTGCATCAAGTTTTATATGCTAATTAATGGAAGTGATGAGCAATGATTTTGCTATGCGATTATAAAATGTATCAGATGAAAATTATTGTGTAATATTATAATTTTAGTACTGGAGAAGAGTTGTTTTGTAATTAAATTTTTTTTCTCACTGTTGTTGATAATAACTATTTCCCTTAGCGATTAAAATCATTCTTCTTACTAGTTAGATCATTCTTTTTACCATTTAGAAATAAAATAATTCTAAGGTCAATCAAATTGGGATGAGTCCCCCCATTGTGATTGAGTTTCTCAACACACTTGCTAACGCACCAGTTTTCTAATTTGCTTGCTCGATTGTTTTTTAATTCTTTTTATTTTCTACGATTTGGGTTACCAGATTATACCTCTCAGGGTTACTTGTTTGAGACTATATATAGTGCTTGTGTTACATTTTATGCCAGGGATTGGAAATACTATATCACTTAAGGGTTGAATTTAATTTGTACAAAAAAATGCTTCTTTCTTCATACAATTTCGACACTGTTGATTTTTTGATGAGTTTGATGCACACTTGAAAATTTTAATTGGCATTTTTTTTTTATATTGGAAAGATGTCAGTGGTATTATCTTTTGTCACTAGATCAAAAGTTGGTTCTTTAAATTTGGAGTTATTTAGAACATAACAGTAGTACAAATGAAAGTCTGAAAAATAGATGCTTCAATTATCGAAATTCGATCCATACAAAGGAAAATTTAGTCTTTGTGACATGACTGTTAAAACTGAAACTAACCATTGATCTATGAGAGATATTTAACAATCCGTGATAGGGTTTTTCGAAATAAGAAACAAGCTCTAAACACCTTTCCTGCATACTTACTAAACAGTTGTTCCTGATATAAACAAAATTAAGGCAGAACACCAATAAGCATCATACAACATACACTGACAAAACAATGCAACACACCCTCAAAGATTCCAAGTGTAGCACTTCCTGAAGGAATTTGGTGGGTTGGATATGATAATTGATGTCCCAAAATTATTTTGCTTTGCTAATATATTCTTGACTGAATTCCATCACAGAACCAGTAACTATGGATTGCATGATTTTGTTTACGTAAATTTGATTTATGGTCGTAGTTCCCACCTTTGGAAAGCTTGATGTTGGACATCTCAATCTAATGAAAAATTTTAAACATTTGAGTGGTATATCCCATATGGTAGAGAACATTTCAAACTGAGTGGTATATCCCATATGGTAGATATCAATTTGAAACTGTTAAAGGATAGCTGATGTAATTAGGTGATATATTAGATAATAGATGTAATTTAGTAATTAGGATAGTTTCTATTTTTTATCTGATTTTCTCTATATGTACAGAGGTGCTCTCTCTTTCAACAATAGAATTCAGTATTTGTTTTTTCTCCAGTTTATTCACTTACGTGGTAACAAAGCTGAGTTCGCCGGCGACTGTCTAGGGTTCCGACCAACTCTGGCTATCTAGCTCTTCTCCAATCGCCATTTGAAGAAGAGATCGAGTCTGTAAGAGTTTTGCTTCTCTTTTTTTGTTACTGTGGAAGGAGAGGAAATTATCAATGGAGAAAACAGAAGTCCATCGAGTCTGGACACTGAAGAGATTTTTTTTTTAAATTTGTCCCTGAAATTTTCTTTTAATAGAGAGGATAAGAAAGCTGCTACTTCAATTGTACCTATGGTTCCATAATTGATGTCCACCTAGCAATTAAAAATTTCTATTAGCCTGTTTAACTCTAATTAGGAGCAATGATCAACATTTATTGAGACTGGATTAGATTCTCTTCGAAAGAGAAAGTATCTGTCAGACAAATCACAAACTACCGAGGAGTGAAAAGCTAGGGATAACTCTATTCACATGATCCTGTGGAATGCGATGAACCTTGATATTTTATTAATTGTACATACCTTTAAAATTACCAAGAAAAATATGAGATCATCTCCAATCCACATATTCTAAAAGAACCAATATGGCACACGTATATGCAGTTTCTCAAGCATATGTAAGATGTGAACATGGTGATGCAATTCTTATAAGTACTTCACCAAATTTAAGAAATTATCTGATGAGATGAGAGATTTATTTCCTTTCGGTGCGGAATCAACCACGGTATGAGAGCAACCGTATACACATACGTTTATTGGAGGTATGTCATCTAAATATTTCTCAATATGACCGATCCTTCTTGGTCAAGCGACTATACCATATTGTCTGCTACGTATCATCTTCTATGATAGATGTTTCCATCTGACGATTGGGTCATCACTTATTACTGAAAACTCAATATTAATGACAAACTCTTATAAAGATAAAAGTATAGGTCAATCATTTGTGAAAGAGGCACTTTTAATTCTAGTAGCAATAAGAAAGTGCGGCGTCATTATTGCAAGGAGTGAAGACATATAAAGTGAGAATGCCCAAAGCGCCATAAAAGTTCACCACATCCTCCAATCACCTAATGATTGTACCAATTCATATGAAGTTGCTACACTTGTTCAACGACTTAAGCAGCATGGTTTCTCTCAGACTATGAGGGCTACTTTAGTCCATTTAGATATGACTTTCAACTGTTTTATAGCATCAAAGTCATCATGAATTATTGATTAAGATACTACTGACTACATGACTGAGATTGAGAGTTGCCAATTGGCCTAACCTTCACATCTTTTTTTGGACTCCTATCACAAGAGGCAGGTAGGCAGCCCGGTTAGGCTTCCGTATCGAAAGTTGTAGCCCGAGATATTACATCGGAGTGATTAGCTGTCGACATGTAATATATAAGCAACTACTTGGTGTAATTCTTCCTCAATTGCAATTGGGAGGAACCTGGATTGTAGTTTTTGTCGAGGGAAGAGAGATGAGGTCATGTTCAGCCATTTGAAGATGGTTTGAAGAACGTCTGCAGCTAGGATGAATAATAGCGGGGAGAGGGGGTCCTCTGTTGCAGGCCTCTTCAATGGTAAAAAGGAATACCTCTACGGACGTTAATTTTGAGGAAGGATGTTGAAGATATAATGATATTATGAATCCATATTATCCATAGGGCTAGAAAACCTCGAACCCTTTGGTACCTCCAGTAGAAAGTCCCATAATATTGAGTCAAAGGCCTTTTGAAAGTTAAACTTTAAGAAGTTTCATAATTACATGGTGGTTTTATAACTATCTGCAATAACGGCATTTAAATAAATTAGTATACTGTAGCAATACAACAACTGTTAAATGATGTGAGTTCTTAGACGACACTAGGGACGACAATATTTACCGGAAATTAATAAAGCTGTCAAGTGTTGTGATTTTGCTGTCACAATTATCTCACACGGTTGTATTCAAAAGATTATTAAAAAAACCAAATTACAATGCTAAGCCATTTAATATTTATATATCTCAATTTATTTTTCTCTCAGGCAGTGATTTTTTAAATGACTTCACTTTCTAACACACATGGGAACTTAAAAAGACAAATGCATCGAATTTAATTATCTATTATGAAGTAATATTAGTTTTTAAATTTTCCATTTTAGTGATCCTGGGTATTCTATTAAGAAAATTAAGATCAAATAAAATTGATTGTTCAAATTGGCGTTGTTTTGACAGTACCAAATTAAGGCCAAAGCAGTTTAGTATTATTCTGGTGAATACAAAAATAATGAAGCAAGGAATGCACCACAACGAAAATGCTTTACCGAAGCCTCCTTAAGTACCGTCTCTAGAGAACAACGTTAAATTAATTAGTTAATAATCTCAGGCAATTCTTATGCATCATATATCTTCAGGTAACAATTTGACCAGTGGAAATCCTCTCTGAAATGATATCCTAGCTACCGGTTTTCTGAACATAATCTAGCGCCTCCTCAAATTTCATCTGATTTCACATTTTCAGCACCGCAAAAACTCGTTGTCCCCAACCAAACACTCACATGTTATTGCACAACAAACAACGTGAGAAAAAGCAACCAACCAAACTTAAAAAAGCAAAAAGACCTCACTAAATTTGCCTACTTTTACAAACACAAACCAATCAATAAGTGAAAGGGGGAAAAAAATACAACTCTACTTAAGCCTTAATACATAAAATTACCATTTTACCTTATCGGAGCCACCGCCGGAGGTCCGTAGTAGAAGATGGTGAAATCTCCCCGCCAAGGCTTTCATTACATGAAGAAACATTTGACCTAAGATCCGGTACATATCTGCCAGCGACACTTTTGAAACTTGGGCTTCTTAGGCTTTGTGAATAGCTATAAGGGTCTGGCGGGACCGGAAAAGAAAGCCTCTTCTTTGCTGAACCAGTGGCCCCACCTTTCTCTCGCTCAGGTGTTGCGGGACGCTGCCTTGGTGCACTCTGCGACCTGAGTCTGGCTTTCGCTGACTCAGTTGCTGCCATGTAATTCGGCAGGTTGTGGACCCCACCGGCTGTAGTAGTGCATCTTGGGCTTGCAGATCTCACCTGTGATGCCCCACAATTCTACAGTAAAAATGGATTTAAAAATATTTAGCTAGGTAAACAATAGCCGCTTATAAATGGTACAAAACAATAGAAGTTATGTAGATAAGAGTTCTTGTTATTTGTTAAATTTCTTTTGTTCAGACATTTACAGGAAGCCAGGGAAGGGGTCTTAGATAACAACAAAAATGGAAGAGGTCCACTTACTACAAACTGTCATGGCCACCATTTATTGCTGAGTTGAACAGTTTTTTTTATACTTTTACTAAATAAACGAGAATGAATCTCAGTTACCTGTATTGGCCTTGCCTTTGAAGGGGAAGGTGTGACCGGGGACCGATGGTGGAGGGGTGACTGAGGAGGGTGATATGAGTTTTGGTGCAGATGAACTTGCTGTAAATGGCTATGCGACCTTCTTGGTGTAGAGTAAGAGAAAGGCCGTGCTGTGTCAATCTCAACTGTCTTTATCGGGTCCCTGTGGTCAGTGGAAGCCCTTGCCCTGCTAATCATTCGGTTGTCAAATGAGCATCTCGAAGCAATCCAACGGTCCATCCATCGTGGCTGGATTGTCTCGGATGTAGATATTGCTTCAGATTCTGTTTCTTCCTCCTGTGAAGTGGATGGGTTCTTCCAGATCTGCAAAGCATGTCAATATTTTGAAATTTAAAAGCTGCCTCCTCCCTTCACTAAAATTGGTCAATTTAATTTTAACAAGAGGTATAAAGTAGGAATAAAAGAAGTAATAGAGTAGTGCATCATCACCTGACTAGAGAATGCATGAGAGAGTGCTCTTTCTCGATTTAATGCAGCTTCCTTTCTTGTCTGAAGCATTGCTTGAATAGCTTCTATCGTGCGTGGTCGCTCGTCCCAGTCACCGGCTGCAATACTCCCATCTCTTGATTGATCCTTGAAGAAATAAATTGGTCCAATTTATTTTTCTTAAATAATTGAAATTTAAAATAGCAACAAACATAAATCATTTTTTGTTTATCAATTTATATTGTACATTGCAGCAGCAATGATGTGCCTATTGGAGGAACTGCATGTAGTAACTTCGTAAAACTATTTTTAGTAATGATAGTTGCATGCATTTTAGATGACTGCTTTAATTTGTGCTGTGTCAGAAACACTGATCAAGGAATTGAGTGGCATCTTCAGCTGGTAACTAATCACTGCCCTGCATATTAATTCTTACCATGGATCGACGCTCGGCATAATCTTGAAGGTACTTGGAGTCCCAAAAGGAGGTATCACAACTGTAAGTTGATTTGCTACTGCAGCAACCAACTGCCTCTTGTGAGAGTCTGATACGCTGGTCCCGCACCCGAGCCTGTACTCGCACAAGGGCTTGCATGCACCTAAGAGTCATGTTTGCTTGTTTTCGGACATTGTGACCCCTCACCAAGGCTTGTAGCTTCACCAACCCCTTGAGCGCTCTTAATGCTCTTCTTGCCTGATAATAAATAAGAACATTAAATGAAACAATTTTGGTACATGATCTTATTTAATTTAAGAACCAAAATCTCATTTGGTAATTTCAACCAAGGTCTTCATAAAATATTCCAGCAGATATTTTAACTAACCTTTTTCTTCATTCAGTCAAATCCCCAATTTTTTACACTTCTAGGAACGGAAATTAACAAGAATGGACCCTTTGGTCAAGTATAAAGTTACATTTTCCTTCGTTTTATTTTATTATATTGAATGAGTTTTTTTTTTAATTAAAATTGAATGAGGGTTGAAATAATGAGAAAGGAATGGTGACCTAAAATGGAGAGTAGAGTGAATGTTTTTCCAAGTATTCTTTGCAAAATACTACACAAAATTTATAGAACCAAACTTTATTCTGGTAGACTAGACAGACCATCCTTAAAAATCGATGATAGCTGTCAAGCACTGTTTCCTTCTTTTTATAAAAAGAGAAAGACATAATAGCATGGGAACGTTTGCCTTTCCAAGTTATTCACTTTCAAGGAAGGCAGCGCCAAAACAATGGTCTTTCCGATTTTTAGTCACAAATTCATCCAAAAACATTGTTTTTTTTTCCGGAGGATTAAACTTTGGTGCTTTCTAGATTAACCACTTATGGTCGAAATCAATAGACCAAAATAGTTTCATCGTCAGATAATAGTATGCTAATTTCATTGCTGCTGTTAAAAACAAACAAATCAGAGTTTCCTACGTGTCGCATCATTTGTGGCTTACATCTGTGCTACTCAAGCAGCTTAGTTTACATCTGAACTTCTGTTTGACCCATAACTATATTAGTTCCAAGGGGAAAAAAGGACAAACAGTAAAAAAAGAACTCAAATATGGGAGAACCAATTTGAAATAACTGTGTGATTAGTTCATCATTAATGCCCCGATATAGTAATAACTAGATGATACGAAATGAGCTTACCAGGTAGCCGCGAAAAGCTGTTTGTATAACAATGGCAGCATAATGCTCTCTAACATAGGCAGCAGAGGGACGCGTGAGGCGGACCACCTCAGCCGCTGCTTGAGCCGTGGCCACCGCTGCCTCGGCTGTGGCGGCAGAGGCAACCGCTAGTGCAATCGCATGCCTCTGCTCATCTGTGACTGCTGATGAAGTAGCCGTTGGTGTGGTGGACTTCGTTAGTGGTGGCGTGGGTGGCGGTGGCGTTTGTTGGTCGAGAGCCGTCGATGATTTGCGAAATAGCCATCTTCTCTTCTCTCTCTTTTGCTGAAAAACAGAGGATACAATGTTAGTGTGTTTTTAGAGAAGTAAAGAAGTTACCATTGAGATAGAGGGAGCATCTTGACCTGGCAATCTTCGTCCTTGGAAGGAGACCTGAAGGCGCGCTTGACTGCCGTCAACCAAGAGCTCGCACCTTTCTTTCCCATTACCTCCGCCTCAGGGGCATTTACACCCCCACCAAGGAAAGTAAAAAACAGAGACACTGAGAGAGCGATGGAGAGAGAGGAATCACAGTAAAAGATAAAATGGTACCAAACCTAACACTTAGTACAGAGAAGTGAGTGACTACATGACATCCCAAGCTCAGCTCTGATTTCACTCTCTCTCTCAGTCTCTCTATCTCTCTCTACCCCTGTTTACTAGATTTTATTACACACTCAGATGGAGAGAGAAAGCGGACGCAGAGCTTGCGCCAGCTTGAGATGTGGGGATCAACCGATCAAGTCAAGGGGGCAGTAAATTAATCCGGTACTGTAATAAAAAAATCATCTTGGTAATACTGACGAGCGGACCCCACATAAGATTAGGTAGTTAGAGCGTGTGATGTTAAATTAGAAAGTGGATTTATGTGTGTTTTAACTGCTAAGTATGGTATCTTTGCGGTTTCCAACGGCTATTTGTCTTTTAAACTTTGGCCGACTGCGTGCCGTGGGGTACAGAAAAGGTTTAAAGAGCCTACAGGCTACTGGCAACATTACCAAAAAATACAAAAAAAAAATCTCTTACTCGGAAATTCCCCCAATTGCAAAGCGCTGTTAAAGAATGTATGCTTTTTATTAAAAAAAAAATCATCTACACACCATAGATTTCATGGAAAATTGCAAATTAAACAAAACTGCAAAAATACAACCTCTACTAAAATTATTTCGAATTATAAAAAAAAGTATTACATGTACATATCTTCTTTTGAATATGAATTTGAAAATATAAAACATGTATTTTTGCCTTCTATAACGATACGACACTAATTGTAAAGTATGAGCCCAAATTCAATGAGATAATTGACCTAGAGAATCGACGAGATTTTACTTATTTTATCTATGTGTGATATTTTAGAATTAAGACTAGACAATTTGTAGGGAGTTTAATAAACTATAATTAAATCAATAGGAAAATAAATCATTAAGAAAATTGAAAGTCATATATCATTAAGGATGTGAAGTCATGAATTTATGAAATATACTGATCTTGTGTATTTCATCGAAATCTTTATGGATTTTTTTTCTAAAAAAGATCTTGTTAAAAAACTACATAATACATGTAAAAATCTTGTTAAATGATTAAGGTGTATATTTTCATTCAAAGAAAAAACTAATTAACGTGCATGAAGAAGTTTGAAAGATTCAATATAGAAAAGCCGGAAAACAAAGGGGGCATAATTACTTAGATTATTGGTTTGTTATTTTTTAAGAAAATAAACATTTAACAATTTTGTTTGGTTACAATATTTACTAGCTATAATATAATTGTAGAAAAGTTAACTAATTGTAAGAATTTATTATTTTTGTTTCCAATATTTAAATTTTAAGGTAACAAATGAAGCTCATTAGCTTAACTATTTTGTACCTTCAAAATATTAGTTCTTATAATATCCTCAAGTTTACGGAGTAAGCGAAATAAAAATTTGCTAAATGTTCTGTGGCTTAATTTCTTACTTGTCGACATATTTTTCTAAAAAAAAATGAGTAAAGCATGTTTCCAATTTAATTTCAGAAAAAATATTTTGATTTTGACAAACTTAACTCAGAAAATTAAATAAATAACAGTTTGAGCTGGTTTCGAGCTCGTACCTAGTGTTTTCAATATCACGAAATTTAAGTCTTTTAGAGCACTTCATATATCATATAGATAAAATATTTGTAAAAAAATGAACAACGTAAATTTAAAAGAGATGTGGTTATATTTATTTATGATTTAAATTCGACGATCATGAATAATTATTCTACCGGAAGATACGAATCCAATATCATACTCATCATGTAATTTGAATCCGACAATATTATTGTGTGCAATTGATACCATCACAGAGCATATAGCAAAACGTGAGGGATTAGTAATACGGAGAGAGGCAGCAGTACAAGCGCCTCTGGCATAAAAGCACAAACTCCTCAAGAGCGACGAACAGTAATATGGATAAATAAAATAAAAGGAAAAGGAGGAGGGAGAAAGAAAAGTTATAAATATGTCATGATCAAATTGGTCTGACAGGGAAAAAAGTGGGAGAGATCAGCAGTATCTTTTGAGGGGGTGCGATGAATGAGTTGGATGCACGTGACACCCACGATGTACTCCGGTCCACTTGTTTGTGCTTCCACGTTCGATCTTCTATGAAGCTCGATATGTGCATTTGTATAATCAGGATTTATGACGAGGTTTGTAACAAGTTCGTGATTCGGGAAATGTTCGGCGAGATAAAAAATTCGACGTTCAGATATAATTCAGAAATAGTTCGTTTCATATAATATAAATAAAATATATATTATAATGATAAAATATTGAAAATATATCAAAAAATATAAAATTTCATATAAAATAATATACAATATGTTTTTTTGCCGAATAATTCGTGAATAAAACGTTTTTTGACAAAAAAAAATGCAATATATAGTAAGCTGACGAATTTTTCGTGAAATATCCGACTATGGATGAAAAATAAATTATCCGTGAATCTTATTACTATGATGACGAGTTTGCAGACTACATCTCTCATGGGATGAAAGACCAGTTCGCTAATATTTCAAAGAGATAATTTATCACCTGATCCTCAGACTTACTTAAAAAAAATAATTCTTTATTTTTTTATAATTTTGTTTTTGAATTTGTTAAAATGAAATAAATTTGTCCTTTAACTTTCCAAAAAAAAATCAGATTAGTTTTCCTATCATTTTCTTTTGCTGATATGGATTATTTTATTTCTCATGTAAAATTTTAATTTGCCACACAGATCCACTATAAAAGTAACAAAATTAAACTGCCTTGTCAAACTCAAATCCGTTTTATCATAGACCCAATTCATAATAATGCTAAGTCGTAAGTCTTGTTGAAAATTTAAAATTTTCACATGGCAAAGAAAATAATCCACATCAGTGAAGAATTAACAATAAAATAATTAATTTGATTTCTTTTTAGAATGTTAAAGAATCAATTTAGTCCATTTAAAATGCTAAGGGACCAACCCGTTTTGCGGATGCAGTAAAAATGATTTAAGTATATTAATTATTTTAATGCATCAAACTAAAATGATTTATGTTAGAGCAAGTTAAACCACCTATAAAAATGGATTAAAATTAAATCACCAAATTCTTCATTTTTTCTTTTACTTACAATATTTCATTTAACTATTTTAATAATACTAAACATCACTTTCATTACAACGATTTAATATTTATTTTATTTTAATTCACTTGTCAAATGAAAGACAAAATTAACATAAATAAAAGTTAGACTGACTGCGTTTTTTGAGGAAGTCTGAGGACGAATGAATTCTCAGTATTTCAAAATTACCAAGCATGACATCAGTAAATATGAGTTTATTCGACATTCACACTCATATGATGAAATCGCAAGAAATCCTTGAAACAGTGGATTAAGACAGCTGACATAAATTTAATAGTGTTTCTATAGATATGACAGTTAAATAATTTTATCGGTACTTTTTTATCTCAAACTAAATGATATCTTTCATTGACATGGAATATCTTTTATTGACATAAAAACAAGGGCTGCTGTTTTGCACCGCCTTTGCCAGAAAAGTTTCCTACTAACATAAATTACATGCATACATTGTATGTAACAAGAAACTTAATTAACGAATTTCTATTGATCGCCCATTTTTAAAGTTTTTAAGGGTTTCAGTGTCAACCAAACAAGTGAATTAATTAAAAAGAACCAGACTGAATTCTATTGAGCTTTGAGCATGCACCCGTTTCCTGACACGTAGCAAGTATCCAACGCCAGGGCAGAGAGCACAGTGGCTGAGTCATATCAGACAGAGCATTAATTAAGCAAATAATAATGGTGTACGACAGGACATTCAGCGTGGTTTGTAGTGAACCGAAAAAAATCTGACCCATTTCGTTTCGTTTTGTTTCGCCTTGAAACTAGTGTTGTAAAAAATCGTCGGGTTAGACCCGAACTGTCAAAACCGACCCGTCTCGATTCAGGGTAAAACCAGTCTAATTCGGGGACCAACCAACTCATGAGTCAATCAAGAATCTAGGCCGTATTTTAAAAAAAAAAATCCGAGGTAAACTCGACCTGCCCAGCCAATCAGTCCAATTCGTGTAAAAAAACTCGTTAAAACCCAACCAAATTCAAAACAACTCTAGCCCAAATTTTTTTTTAATAAAATCAGGTAAAATCGGGCAAACCCGATCCAAAACCTGGGTGAGACCCGTCTCAAACCCGGAATAATCCGAAAAACTCGTTACCTTTATATCCAATCCGACCCGACCCACATGAAAACCCGATTTTCACCCGAGTAACCCGGGAATAAAACCCAAAAATCCCGATTACTCATTTATTAAAACTCGATAACTTTTAAAAAAAAGTTACTTTACAGTATTAATTCAAAAAAATTCAAAAAATTCAAAATAAAAAAAATTAAAAAAGTGCCATCACAATATTCTCTATAAATACTATCTTATTTCATCTCAAAATCTCAAATCTCTATGTTCTCAACTCTCATCTTCCAATATCTCTCAATTGATTTCATATTGTCAAATTCTAAAATTTTAATTTTATAATTTCAAATAAAATAAAAAATAGTTGTAGTAGTGTTAAATATTTATTATTATCATTCCGTAAGAAGTGAAGAAAAAAAACAGTGTTAAATTTTTTGTTATCTTCCGACTGCGACGACATTCAAAGGTTAGTTATAGTTTCTCATTCATAAAAATTAGTTGAAATTAATATTATTTTTACTTAAATGTAGTTATAGTTTAATTATATTTATTATAGTTGTATTCATTTTGAATTTAGTTAATTTATTTATGATGTATTTATGTTACATTCATTTTGTTATCTTATTTTGTTGTTGCATTTTTTCATGTAGAATAAAATGTGACATTTTAATAATTAAAATTTTTAATTAGTTTATATTATATTCTTTATTATTTTAATAATTAGTTTATTTTAGTTTATTTTATATTCTTTATTTTTTTATAATTAATTTATTTTACATTCTTTATTTTTTTTATAATAAGTTTATTTTACATTCTTTATTTTTTCTTTTATATTATATTTTTTTGTTAATTGTCTCATTCTTTATTTTTTATAATATTTTTTTTTGAATGTTGTTTTTCTTTAGCAATATTAAATGGCATATCTCAATCGCTCTCATGTTGAAAAAATAATATGTTGGTTTAACGTTGAAATATTTGATGAATAAATAAGTGAACAAAATTCTATCCCTCTGCATCCATAAAATTCCACAATAATATTATCCATCACAAATGTCGATTGATCTTAATTATTAATCACAAATCACTTCTTTTAATGCTGGACAAGATTCTACCTCATATCTCTCAAGTTCTCAATACAACACTAATGCAACAACTAGTGTTAGACTTCCACATTTACATCCAGTGAGTGCAGGATGCTCCACACCAACACCCAAGTCAAGTGTCCCGCAATCACCGATCAATTTGGAACTGATAAGAGAAGAAAAAGAGCTCCCCATTTGTGATGCATCTTGGTGGCAATTTTATGAACAAACCAAAGATGCCGACGGTATCCTAATATTTGCACGAATCATGATGCAAGGTAAGTAATTGCAAAATTATTTATAATTATAAAATCAAGAATAGTTTAAGTACATTGAAAAAATTATGTCGATAAACACATTGAAAAAAAATGAGGAATGCCAAGATATCCAACTTTTATCATGATGGCCTACGACATATTTGTCGTGTCCATGTCAACTGTCTCTTCCGAATTCTGTTTTAATTCAACAAATATGATTCTAACCGATAAAATAGCAGATTGGATCTAAAAACTTTTGAGCGACTTGTGTGCTTGAAAGATTGGTTTGATGCAGAACAATGCAATCAACATAGTCCCATTGAAACACCATCATCCAGAGATTTTGAGACAGACGCGGATGAAGACTCAGATGGTATTCCAGAAAATGACCTATGATATTTGAACCCAAACTTCTAAATTATATTGCCGGTATGTATTTCTAACTCTTTTCATTTATTATAGTTTATTCATAATATTTTTGTTTTTAATAACATTTTTATTAATTTTTTTAAATCATTTTTTACTGTACATTACTAATAAAAAGTTAGAACTCTGCATACATTATTTTACATAGCTGGTACTAAGTCCGGATAAAAGAGGAGCATAAATTTTTTTTTGTCATTTAATTAAATAATTTAACAATTTATTTAATTTTAAAATAAAGCCAAAAAATAAATATTTCTTGTACTAAATTTTTTAAACATTTATTTCAATTATATAATTATTTATTATTTTATTTCAAGTTATACCATTTTATTTCATTTTTAACATTTAATTTTTATATTTACTTATTTAATTTTATTTATAAAAAATTAAAAAATAAAAATATTTAAATTTGTTGAAAAATATTAATGGTTATATATTCTAAAAAGTTTTGAAATTTTTTGACAATTTAATTTTCTTTGAAAAAAAAATCATCGGTCCAATTAGACCGACCCATCGACTCGTCCGATACATGATCCTAGAATGGATCGCGGTCACACTCTCTTAAAATTAATTTTTTCTTAACCCCGCCCCGTCTAACCCGTTAACCCGCCTAAATCTTGCCCGTCCTAACCCATTGGACCGCCCGGATTATGACCGAACCGGTCCGACCCGACCCGACTTTAATACACTACTTGAAACAGCCGCCCAGACCCAGTCCTTGCATACTGTATTGGCAATGACAATGGCATTTTAAATCAGAGATTCATTTTGATAGTATGATTTGTTCGACTCTAATGTAGTCTAATGTAGTGTTGTAAAAAAAATTTGGCGGGTCAAATCTGACCCGGTCCAATCCGTGCTCAAACATGTTTCTAACCCGTGCTCAGGAAAACCCTTGAGTCTATAATGGATTGCGGTCAAAAACTTTCAAAATAACCAGTCTAAGACCCATCTCATCCTAACCCGTGCCCGACCTGACCTGACCTATCCAAACCCGGTCCGTGATAACCCGTTATATTATTTTATTTGAATTTTTATTAAATTTTTTTGAGTTGTAAAAAAAATCAAATATTTTCAAGAATATTAATGGTTATATATTTTTAATATTTTTAATAATTATTTTTTGATTTTCAGAATTTATTTAAATTTTTTGAGTTAGTTTTGAATTTTGGAAAAAAAAACTATTCGTCCGACCCGCCCCATACCGATCCGTCTCATCGACCCGTCCGACCCATAGTCCAAGAACGGGTCGTAGCCGCACCCTCCCAAATCCAACTCGTGCTAATCAGTCCCGTTTATTGGATGAGTTGGATGAGTCAAGCGGGGAAGTAATCACTTGAACCATTTTGTATTTTCAATGAAATATAAACATTCATATTTTTATAATAAATATATATTAAATTATCTATATGAAAAAATATTTTTCATACTTTTATCACTTTTCAGATGCAATCTCTTGAAATTTTTTATCATGCTAGTCTCATAATATAATATTTTTGATGAAACAAATTAACATTATTTTCGCTAACCTAATATGAAAATATCCGTTACATAATGTGATGGTAGAAAAATATCTTCAGTCTAAAAAAACTAACAATCCATCATATTAACTGATGTATACCATTATCAATATGATTATATAATCTCAATTATAAAAAAACATCGAAAATAGACACACAACACACAAGCAATTCCACCCAACTTAAATATTGAAGATAATAAAAAGAATGAATGTGCACTTTAGAAATTAGATTTAAGTAAATAGAAAAAAAACATCTGCCTAGCACTTAAGAGAGGATATAAAAGTAGAAACTGATATATATTAAATGCTTGTTAATTATTAATTTATTTTGTAACTATCCTTAACTGAATTGGCAACAAATCGATATGAACTTTATTAATCATATTAAATGAGTTGTTATTCATGTTAATGATTTTATTATGTAATTTATTTTGTATTGTATATATTTATTATACAACTTAGATATCCGTAATACAAATAATAACTTATTGAACATAAATAATGATAATATTGAATACAATGAGTTGCATGATAGAATTATTAACATGAATAATAACGCGTTTAATGTGAATACTAAAGCTAGTATCAATTTTGGTGGTAGCTCCTTTTTAACTATTCCATTATTTCATTAAAAGGAGTACATCATAATCGAACATCTTTCCAAAAATAATGTTTTAGTGCCATATTTAAGCAATTTCCTTAAACCACATCTTAAACTGAAAATTAACTTTTAACTCAAGACAAAAATGAGATATAACTTTATGTTTTTTTTCCTTTTATATTTAAATTTCAAAATATCCTTTCATTTAATTAGCGTTAAAGTGATACGCTCATCCTCACACAATTACGTAACATTCATATATTATAAATATAAAATCCATAAACCATAGAAATTCTTTTCTGACACAAACCGCTGTCCATTTTATTAAGGTGATCAATTCACTATGGATTATTTTAATAATTTTGACAATGCCTATCTACATAAATTCAAAAATAAATTTAAAAATAAAAAAATATAGATATATTCTTTAACTTGTATATTGATAATATTTAAAATTTCATACAATTTATTTATAATTTTATGATCTATCAAAGATCAATAAAACTTTATAAAATTTATAATGATTGTAATTTAATATTTTTAATGAATTATTAAATAATAAATAAATTATATAAAATTTAAAACATTATTAATCTATAAATTGAAGAATATATATTTATTTTTAAGAATTTTAATTTCTTTTAAAGTGTTATGTCAAGATAAATTTTTATCAGCTACCATAGTTGTGATGGCAAAGCTTTATCATTATGTCTATGATAGATGAAATTCACTAAATAAAATTAAAAATATATCTTTTTTATTTAAATTAAATTTAACCGTCTAAATTATAATACAACCATGTCATCACTATTATGACAGTAGATGCGGACTCATGTCAATATTATCAAAATAGCCTCGACGATCCCTCCCCCTTATTCAAAGATATTTTATCTGATCGAACTAAGTATCAAACACATGGCAGAAAGTGCCATCGGCCCAACGCATTTTATGACTGCTGATGCGATCTCCCGAAATTAGGTAGTTTTATGAAAAAAATGACTATAATGAAGCAAGCAGCATGTATTAAGCGCATTTCACAGGTATGTTTAAGGTTTGGAATCACATACATACAGGCAGATCTTCTATAGTAAAAATGCAACCCCAAATTAAAGAAAAACCCAAAGTAAGTTGAAAGATGGAAGGTCCAGCAGTACCAATCAAGTTGTGAAGCAAAATGTTGACTCTCAGTTCCAGCATATTTTACGGAAATTTTTATATATATCGAGAGGATAACATAGGTGCACGAATATCTGTATTGGGAACAATTTTTGTATTTATCTTCAAACTTTTTGAGCCGTGTCAGCAACTTATTATATGGTCGGTGTGTCAGTACCGATCACAGAATTCCGGTTTTTTCTGACTCCTTGTTAATTTTTTTATTTAGTGCTATTAGAGCGTACAATGTGGGCCCACTTCCCGGTAACATATATGTTGCACGGTCAAACGAGGCAGTCAAACTTGATTTTCTCGTCGTTTGTTGTACAATATTATTTCTCAAAGAATCCAATGAGGGATAATCAGTTTAGACTTTTTAAAATAATTAATTTAGTACTTAATTCTTTAAATTAAGTAGTTTGATAGTTTTCATGACTTGGAGGACTTGTGACCCTGCAAAACAAGAATTAACATTTAACAATGGTTTTGACCAAAAAAGAAAAGGGTTATAAATCTGACATTTTTTTAATTCTTGGAATTGATACAAGCTATATAAAATGATGTGATATTTTTCAAATTAACTCGCCTTGTCCTGAAATTTTGCAGTGGAGTCAGTATCTACCTACTGGCATTTGTAACCAAATGCCCTCGCTAGATTATTATCTCTTGTGTAATCTTGATTAAGATTTAAATTAATTAGATTATCCGGACTAGAATAGGAAAAATAGTGCAGATATTGACAAGCAATTGGTTGCATTGTACACTACTTTCATCCATGGCATCTTAAAAGATTTATACCTTGATTTGATCTAGAAAATCAGCTGTGCAGCTCTGTCGAATTAAATCATGTCAAAAAGCAGTCTTAAATTTGTTCCAAAAGGAAAAGAAAACCTTCAATTCCCTGAGTTCAGTGTTGTACAATTCATATGTGAAACTTCAAACACCGCAAACGCGCCAATCTCCGCTGAGTTGCGAAACAAAGGCCGTATTGTTAGCACAACATCCTGAATTACAAACCCCTGCTCTCTCAGCACCTTCAAACACTCCTCAACTCCATCTCTAACCTCACTTGCAGCATAACCCTTTGTTTGTTCTGTCCATATGCTGGTCATTGTTTTTGCAAGTGCCAGCATCTCCTCTGGATCATAAAATAAATCAGAGAGTAACACTACGTCCACCTGACCCAACATCGATGCATCCTCGCCCCAGTTCAATTCCATAACCTTGAGTAACATATATGATTAGTTACTCAGAAAAAAGATAACAAAATTAAGGTGAAATAATCACAGAATTATTTTGAATGAAATTTTCTATAGAATATGCAGATGTCAGTGATATAAAGTGCAGAGATTTTAACTTGATAAAATGTGATAAGGAAAGTAATGACTCTTTACTTCTTTCTAGTAGAAATTGTAAGATATGTGATTTTGTTTGAAACAAAATTCAAAATTAGCTTTGCAAACTATGTTGAGATCATACTATCAGATAATGATTTCGAATCGTACAATGTATCGTGTATCGTAGTATTTTGTATCGTATTGTGTATCGTATCAAATTGTTTAAGATACACTAAATTATTCTAGAAATTAAGTAATATAACTAGTTACAAACGAATTTTATTAAAAGAGAGTTTCAATAACAAAATCTATCATACTTCTATGGCGCAGCGTTATATTGTATGCTATATGACCATTAAACATTATCAAAATAAACTACTTCATTATCAATTCTAAAAAATACAGTTAATTTATAAAAAAAGTCACAGACAAATGTACAAATTAAATATTAATACAAGACACATTTATACCTTGAAAAAGATAAATAAAATGTATAAATTTTATAATATGTACATACTATACAAAAAAAATTAAATTTATAGTTTTATATCTTGTGAATAATTCTACGGATATCATACAAACACAATTACATACTAACACATAATGTACAGTACACTAAATAATAAATAGTCACATATTAATACTGTAAAATCGTACCTTATCATACGATTCGTATTGCCAACCTATAGAATCGTACCGTATTGTACGATTCATACCGTGAATCGTAAGATACTGAAATCACTGCTATCAGAATAGTATTTTAAGAGTATTAATTATCTGCAATATCTCAACTTCAGATTGCATCCAGTATTTGTCAACAACAACTGTGAAATTTATAACTGACAGGTACTGAGTATAAGCCACTCTTAAATTTCTTCTTTTGGTCTGAAGTTGGCAAGTATAATTTTACGTTCAAAATTGCAGGTTATAATTTACATTAACTGTAGCCATCATTCGGGCAGATTTTAATTTATTTAATAATATAAATAATTAAATTATTAATAATAAGAATTAGAAAACCATAATTTTAATATTAAGAATAGAAGCACGCCAGTGGCAATGGAGTTTTGAAAACGCGCCAATGAGACTGACGCGTTTGTACAAAGACGTCACTCTCAATTGCGTCTTTCATTTTTTTACTGTGATTATGTTCAAACTTAAAACTTAAATATTCAAACGTAAATCAACCTTTGTTGGCCGCCAATGGAATTGTGTCGCTCTCACTGGCGTGGTTCTTTTCTTCTTTTTTTTGGCTAAAACTAAATGGAAAAAAAGACGTCACTCTCAGAGGTGTCTTTACAGAGCACCACTGTCACTGACGTGTTGACATTTTAGTATTATAATTATGTTTTTCTAATTCTTATTATTTTTAATAATTTAATAATTTATATTATTATATACAAAATTTGTCCTTCAGGTCACAAAACATACCCATTAAGCTCATACCTCTAAACCCCAAAAATGAACTAACACAACTAATATACGAATTGTTGCCGGACAAATATGTATATCTAGAATAATTCGACCTAATTTGAATTTTAAATAGAAGATACGCTGTCTACCTTGGTAGGATTTCTTTTATTCAAATTTATCTATTCTAGAATCATTCTATTATCTATTAGGCCGAGCAGCATGCTAGAATCTATATGCTGATGACATCTAAGGCTGCCTTCATGTCTTTGGTTGCGCTCAGTGCTAGTGTGCTACTAGAAACCAAGTATAACGCCATTTTGGGTTAAATTAGTTGTGATAGGCCTTCTATAGTCCTCTCATGTTAAGTGAGTAGGGACCAGTCTAAGGTGCATGTCATCTTTTTTTGGGCCAAATAGGCCTAATGATCCACACACTCTTACCTGGTGCAGCTCAATTCTTTTTTGGAAGTCCTTTTTTTATTGTGACAGCAAAGTAGGAAACTGTCATGGTAATTAACATTTTGACTTGGTCGAGCTCGCTGTGTAGAGAATCTTTACCGTTTCTCATTGACATTTATGGTTGTTACGATTTACTATTAGTCTCTATTATTAAGAAGATTATTTTGTGTGCTTGTTTTCATTATGGAACTGAAAATTTTATGTTCCGAAAGCAAATTAATGCTCCAACATCGTGCGACCGCATAAGCGGTGGGTCAAATGGGAAGGACTAATTCTATTGCTTTGTTGGTGGGATATTTTTTATTTTTTATTTTATTTTTTTGCCTTCCTCCTCCCAAATCAGAAAAGCTAAGTTCTAATTTCCTAGAGGAAATGAAAGGAGGCTTCCACCTAATGCAACCCTTTTAAATCAGATTATACAGCTGAAATTGATTCTTCATCTTCATACAGGAAAGTCAAGTTAGATTATAACCTGAACATAGTCTTCTAGCCTGTTGGCCGCCACGTTGGCACGAAGGCCCGGCACGAGGGCACCAACATCAGTCAGGATGACTCGTGACGCCCCTTTAGCAGCCATGAAAAGGCCTGGCAAGCCTGTGCCAGCACCAAGCTCTAGCACAGTGGCACCAGAAATTCTAATTTGATTGGCATCAATGGCCTCACCTATCCACTTAGACAGGTACAATGCCGAGTCCCAGAGCCAGGAGCCGGTGATTGCTCGGCCGGTAATAGGGTCTTGTGTGTCGTCACGTTCATGGATTGTGAGATGTGCATCTCCTATGACGATTTCTTGCTTATGCCCATAGCTTATTTCTTTAGATATCTCTGAATTTTGTTCCATGTTTCCCTCCATTTTTATGCACAATTAATCTCTTGTAGGAAAGGGGATTCCTGGTTTCATTTGATGGGAATCGGGTTGGATTGATGGAAAGATGTTGGTAAGTGAAAATATTTGGTTTTAAAATTGGTCGGGGGATTGGAGTTTTTTTTTTCTAGAATAATTTTCTCTCCAGTTTTAAAATAATTAAAGACGAATCTTCCATGCCATTTTGTTCAAGATAAGATTGGGTCTAGAGATGGAATAAATAAATTGATCAGGCAGGATAAAATAAAGGAGCTGGTGTCAATGGTTACGGTAGGTCAAAATATTTTTATTATTATATCTATATAAAATTATTTTTACTCATACTCTACTTTTACTCATTGAAATTAGACTTATTCATATTTTATCCTTACCTATTAAAATAAACGGTTAACGAAACGATAACGGATACTAACGAATAATACTAACATATTACTTAGTTTATCATCATTTGTATAAAAAATATACAAGTTTCATACAAATATACATTTATTTTGTTAGTATAAAATTAACATACAACTATACAATTCATTCTAACTTGAACCATTTCAAAATAAATAAACTAAAAATAAAAATAAAATCTTATCAAAAATAAAATTTTATATTATCCCATTCAATCATTTTAATAAGTACCATACTAAATATTATTCAAATATTATAATTTATAAGATTATATATTTGGAGAAGATGATAATTATAATTCATAATAATTAAGACACAAAACTCAAGACAAACTAACATAGAAAAAAATTATTATAGGAGATAATTATTTGGAATAATTTAAGTTATTTTTTAATAATTTACCCTATAAGGCAAACAGGAACGAAATGATATTTATCCATAACTTTATACATTTACTTAACGAAATTTTTTTTACCCTTCCCTATATCAAATAAATTAATGATTTTTTACCAATATATATTTTATCAAATACGATACAAATCAGATAAATGAATAAAAGAATATAATGCCACCCTATATGACATACAACTTAACTTGGTCCTAATAAATGGGCCTACTAAACATATGAGCCTAAAGGATGTTGGATCAGATCTATTGTAATTGAACTGTAGTGGACCAAATCTGTACCACTCCGTCCAGAGATAGAAAGTTAAAGTTCATTGTACGAGGTCATTGATGGGCCCAAATTAGAAAATGGAAGGAACGAACAGACTGTGGATGGTACTAAAATTTAAAAATGGGGCTGTTTTAAGTAAGAGAGGGGATCGGTTGACAATGAGTTATTTTGATAATTTTGACAATGAATTTCTAAAAAAATTAAAAAATTAAAAATAGAAAAAAATTTATAACGTGTTTTTCTATTTATAGATTGATGTTCATTCAAATTTCAGTCAATTTCATTATCGTTTGATAGTTCATAAAAAATCGTTAAATTGGAACCGTTACAAATTGCATAAAAATTTGATGATCTTTGATGGACTATCAAATGATAATGAAATTGTATAAAATTTGAATGACCATCAATCCATATGTAGAAGAACACATCTATAAACCTTTTTCATTTTTAAGATTTTTTATATTTATTTAGAAGTTCATTGCTAAGGTTATCAGAATAACTCATTGTCAACCGATCCCTTCTCTTTAAGTAATGATGTAGATATAATGACAAGTATTTTTTTCCACTATATTTTTCGTTCTCTTTGATATTATCATTTTAATAACTTCTTTATAAAATACTAAATGTTAAAACCAACCCATATTGCTCTTATTTTTCTTCCTTGCTTTTTTTATTTACTTCGGGAATTAGATGGAGAAAAGCAAAAATTAATGAAGATAATTTTGAAGAACGCAATGGAAATTAAATAATATAGAGAGAGAAATGAAGAAAATATAAGTGCAAAATTCCCCCTTTAGGATTGGCGAGAAAATAGCTTTTTTATAAAAATTTTCAAGATAAAGAAAACCTCCCAACTGTTAAAGACAATATATTTTCCAGCTGAATTATAAATATACAATCAACACAGGATGTACTGTTTACACCAGCAACGTCACTAGATCCAAAACTGGTCGGAAGATTAAAATAATATTATTTGGCAGTTGGTTGGCAGCAACGAAAAATTCAATGATTTTTTATCAAAAATCAAAGTAAATAAAGTAAGTTTTTTGTGTAGCTTGGCGACATTTGATGAAACTTTACCTAAGCAAGTTGAAAATTTACCAGCAAATAATTGACGCACCAACTCTGTACCAAGCAAATAATATGCTGAACATCACCTATACAGTAAAAATTGTGAGAAACGTGGTTTCTATTCTTCAGTTACTAGAAGCCAATAATATGCTCATCATCACCTAAGCTGGATGGCATCTTTCAATTATGAGTGAATTGATGTTTAATTTTGCGTTGTTTTCTAGTATTATATGAAAAGAGAGGAATCATCAAAATCTATAAACCTCGCATGCATAATTACAAAGGAAATGTCTCCACACCCCTTAATTTTTTGATAAGTTGGCTTTCAAACTTTTAATTGTCTCTGAACTATCCAATCCGGTATAAAAACCCTCAAATGCTAATTAGCAATAAAATATAATATTTTAAAATGATAAATGACCCAAACATTATTTTATGTGATTTCTAATCAATGAGTACCTATTTATATCTTATGAACTTTAATTTATGGAAAAATAACTATTTAGAAAAATATATGGAGCTAATTAAATATTCACAATACATAATTTATTTGGGTAGGGATTTCTTGACAACTTTTAATAACCAACTTAATATAAATTCCTAAAAACATCTTAAAATAAAAAAAAAAACTTTACAAATATTTTTTTAAACTTATTTATTGATTATGTCTTAAATTTTATATAATTTGGATGTCATTCATTTTTCATCAAAGATCATTAAATTTTAACTCGTTAAAATTATCACATGATTTTGTTGGTATTCGATGGAATATTAAATGACATTCAAATTATATAAAATTTAAAAATTATCAAAATTGTCAAGGGATCTATCCATTTTTTACTTATCTCATTTTCATTTTGATATATTTTCGTAAGAAATATGTATTTATAATATGGTTAAAATAAAAGATGAATTTTTACTTTTCAAAATATTTTTTAATTTTTAAAATCAATATTAAAATTACGAAACTAACTTTAAATGCCATAATATAACTTTCAGATCGAGATGGTACTGAATAGTATCTTCTATATCTATCCAGCGGCCAACAACTACATCGCTGACATAAAAGAAATAAATTGAAACAAAATGTGACCAGGTTTAAAGTTTAGTAACCGATTATTTAATGACACAATTTTTTTATAACAAATTTATACAATAATTCTATCCAAAGCATTTAAAATAAAATAATTTATTATTATTTATCAAACATACAATCTAAAATCACTATACATATACATGAAAATCACGACCAAATCCGATGGTACGAGTGAGATATATTTCATTCTTCCACTGATAAATGAGGCTTTGCGGAGTATATTTTCACTCACAACCCTTTACAAGTTGTGTGGACCATCTTTGTCGGGTTAACGAAAGAATCACTTACGATATTTAAAGTTATACATATATAATTTGATCAGTTTCAATTATCTCTTTATGTACTTACAACATTCAGCTGTTTAATTAGCATATTATAACCATATATACATTCAAATTTAATATCAACATTTACAATTTCATGTTTCAAAATCCAACAATTCTGATAAGTCATAGGTCAATCAATCCACAACAATAAATAATAATTAAATAAAAATTATAGAAAAGTCTAATTATCTTATGCAAAATAATTTAAATTCTCAACTCGATATGCGATATGCGATGTTTCTTGAATCAACTCGCGACACCTATTCGAGATGGAACGATAACCGTCAATTTTATTTCTCTTTTATTTTCCCTCTTCCCCTCTCTCCCTTTTTCTATTTTTTCGAATCTCATCTGTCTTTGCTTTTTTTTCTGTTTTCCTTCCGATTTTTTTTTTTTTCTTTTCTTTCATTCCCATGTTTTTGTCCCTTTCGTATCTTATGATTCTTATCGCGAAGAGGTGGCCCAACGTGTTTTGTGTATATATTTTCTTTTCTTTTACAACTGAGACCCTAAAGTTTATTTAAATTATGAAATAGTCCAAAAATAAACAAACATACTTATATTTTTAGGGTATTACACATAATGTTTCACATTTTTTTATTTACGTAAATAAAATTGTATTACATTTACTTATTTATATAACTATTTTTAAGCTTATTATTAATATAAGATATATAAACTATGATGAGAAACGATATAGTAAATATATTATAGACTATAATATATTTAATTAGCTCTCTTACTTTGTTAAATATTATTTTTTGTAAAATAAAAGTTTATGAAATATAAATATTTTAATATTAGGTTATAGACAAGTATATTTTTCTTTTAAAATGTACTATTTATAGCTAAATAGTATCCGGAACCGTTTTCTTTTTAAATAAGCTAAAATAATATTGAAATTAAATATTTAGCCAAATTCAACTGATATGTTAAGTTTAGGCTGGTCGGGACTACCAAGTCTGTCCCCATTTTTTTTTTACTTTTTTATTTACCCTCGGATCGCTGCCAGCAACTCCATCCTTAGGTAATTCCTGCCTCCTATGTCCCTAGTTTAAAATAAAAAAAATGAACTGGAGTCGTTGCAGCCCATTTCATCCCTAACTGGATCAATTATTGACGCGCTCTGGGGACGTTATAGGTAGGGACATTCCAGCGTAGGGACGGAATATGCTGGCATGACTTCATAACTTTTAATTTTTTATTCTTTTGTTTTAAAAATATGAGAAGATTAGCTATGGGGACGTTATCGGCTTGGACGACCTCAGTTTGAGGACGTTCCGAGCTACAACAATCTGATTTTAGGGACGGTTATGATAAAGATGACCATAGGTCTTTGGGACGGCATAACGTCCAGTCTATATTAAAATATATCTATCGTTGGCCTATTTTTTAATTTGTATATATTATTTGCTTATTAAAAAAACGATCCGGGGAGGGGTCTTCGTTCCTGATTATAATTTAGGAGTTTAAAAATATCAAAGTAAAAAGATGCCCTTCGCAGATTTTGACATTTGTGCTCCTAGAATGTTCTGGAATTACGCAATCACTTAACAACCGTGCGAAGACCATTTGGGTCTTTCAATTGATCACATTCCTTCGAACTATTCCTTCATTTTGTAGTATATTTTTATTCAAGTATGATATTTTAGATAAAAAAAATGTTAAAGGTACAATATAAGTATTATATTTTATAAATCTTGTGTACATATCCCCTGACAATTTTGTCCAAAAAATTTTAAAATGTCACAATTAACTATGTAAATGTTAAGAAAAATGAAGTTTATAAAATATTTGTTATTATTAACTTCCTTCTGTTTTAACAAAAGTACCGACTTAATTTCGACTAGTATACCGTCCATAAAGATTTGAACGGAGACCAATCAAGTTAGTTACTATTTGAGTTATTAAATCATTTGCGGGGAGGGCAAATTTATTTCTAACGTTTCTCAATCTTGTGATTTTTTTATTACATTCCAAGTCTTCTTCTAAATTCGAATTAGCACTAGTGATTTCCCGCCGCAAGAATACATTTTTTTTTCAAGAATTGATTTCCGTTTCCGGAAAATTATGAATGGTCCTATTTTCCCTCAGATGTAGGTAATTGTCAACTTATTGGTCCGGGAGCACAAAACATGAAAACAGAACCCGACGCTTTTTGTACCGCTGAAAACATGTTCGGAAGCGTAAAACATGAAAACGGGACCCGACGCTCTCATTACCGCCAAAAAAATTTCCCGGCGCAAAACATGAAAACGGGACTCGTCGCCCTCCGTTCCGCCGAAAACGTGTCCGGAAGCGCAAAACATGAAAACGGGATCCGACGCCCTCGGTTACCCGCTGAAAATGAGTCCGGACGCGCAAAACATGAAAACGTGACCCGACGCACTCGCCACCGCCGAAAACATGTCCGAAAGCACAAAACATGAAAACGGGATCGGAAACAAATGATGAAAACTTTTGTTAGTACCACGCGGCACTTTAATTAGTAGCAAATTGGAATATGTATACAAGGTTTATTTAGTTTATCTTCCTCATTAGTTGGCTCACGTGTAACTTTTGCATTTCTGTATATATATACAGAGTTAATATATAGTTGACATGCTTCTTATAATTAAAAAAAATATATTACTTTTACGTCTAACTACGAAGATGTTTTTAATAATTGTATGGAATTAATTGTTGACGAAATGTTTTTACAAATCATTTAATCTATCATTATTTTCTTTAAAAATCATATCGGCTAATCATATTGGTTAGAAAAATTAAGAAGTAAATTCTCTCGCACAACCGAGATTTTCAATTGATTCCATTATATTTGGGTTAGGATATATATTGACAATGCTTTATCTTAGACAATATTGTCCTCATTTCTTTTGGTGCAAATCTTACGTCGTGCTTCGGAAGGGGATAAACGAAGGAAGGGAAGAGGAGAGAAGAGTGTCTGGATAAAAAAATTACTTGCCTAAACAAATTTGTTTACTTCAAGATAATATTTTTTTTTAAAGGAAGGAGGGAAGAGAAAGTGAACTTTTATATATAAAAAACTCAATAAATTTCTTATCCTTCAAATTATTTGAGGTGTAAAATTTTATTTTTCCTTTCTCATCTACTCATTTTAATAATTTTCCTTTCATGTCCTTCCTCTTGCGTGGAGCACAATTTAAGTTCATATGATGTTTTACCATATATTATATTAAAGATGAACCCTTACAAGTTTCATTCATTAGATTAGATATCAAACTCATGAAATAAAAAAACTTTTAAATCGTTGAAAAATTAAAAGTATTTTGATATGCTGCTAAATAAATTAAAAATAATTTCCAAAACTTGTACTCAGTTATCTTATATAAACAACTAGCAGCGACAAATTGTACTCATTTGAGACTTGTTTATCTAAATTTGAGTGGGGCTAGCTGTACGATTAATGGTGGGACCAACATTGATTTTTTGATCATTGGTTTGTTTTCTTCTCTTTAATTATATGAACTATCAATAATTATCGATTGTCTCATTTATTGGCTTATATCTGATATATTTGACTATTTTCTTTTAACGTACGGAAGATACTTCAAACTTAAAGTGTCTGTTTTAAAACCGACTTTTATTTCTTGGCCCCCAATGTGTTCTTATTACGAATGGACCCAATACGTGCAAGACAAAAATAATACTTTTTTGTGTCTAACAAGAAATTTCCTCGTGATTATTTTGACAAATTGATATATATTTAAAGTTTAGATTCTAAAAATTCTCTAAACCCTTAAACGAATAATTATTAATTAGATATTTTGTGTATATATACTATGATATACGCTTACACAATAAATAAATTTTGATTTTATTTTGATATGCAAACCTCACACATAGGGGTGCCAATTATTAACCCGACCCCATATGATCCGAAGATAAATGGGGACCCGATTAATTATGTTTTTTAAAGTAATTTTATGATTTAGTACTAATTAAAGCTTAAATATATACTAATTATATACTAATTAAGATTAATTATAAATTAGTCAATATTTTATTACATAAAATTATATAAAAATAATTAATAAATATTTAATTATTTAACACGGATGGGTCGGGTAAGTGTCAAAAAAATTGATCTGAATTTAATCAGATCGAGTTCGGATCAGGTTAAAAAAATAATAAAATAATATGAACCGACCCGAACCATTAACAATTTGACACCCCTACTCACACAATATAGCAAGGAGCCAAGTTATATGATGTAACTCTTTATTTTGTTATCTATTGAAATAAGTTAAAATTTCAAACTTGTTTCTGTATATTTAATTATAATGATTTAAAATAACTCTAATATTTACCTTTAAGTTTTGTTTTTTGCGGTACGCTCGAGATTAAATTGCTAATATTACATTATTAAGAAATCATCAGAGAAAATATAACCGGAGAGTTGGTAGCACATGTCGATGTCGTCCAGTACAAATCAATCTCGTGCTAAAAGCGCTGATTAGCAAGACTTGCATGAAACCGACTTCTTCCCAACCGTGATCTCTTCTATGGGAAGATGAAGCACTTGTTTTTCTTACGTCCTTCATGCTCCGATACTGTGTAGCGAACAGTGGTGAAGAGACAAAGGATGACCCGCCACACGGAAATATTCATGGATTCTAGCATAGAGAATTGAAATACCAGATGTTTTTGGTTCGTCTGTATTGAACAAGCCAACGCATTACACATTCGTCTTGAGTATGCAGAAACGGAGACAAGGGGACAGAACCCAAGATTTAAATATACAAAAATATTATATTTACAGAAATTATAAATTATTTTTTTATAATTTATTTTAATTATTCAAAATTTTGGATTCCATCAATTTTGATCCTCCTGAATGTAAATTCTGGCTTCCAACAGGAAACTACTAATTATGTATTAATATTTAATAACATTAGTATCTGACCTCAGCAGTATTCTTTGTTGTTTGGAAGTTGTGGGGACGATTAGAAGAGAACGATTAGTGGTTCCTAGTGACAATAGAGGGCTGATATAGGCATCCCCACATAATCTCTTTTATGTGACATCTTTTTTTAATCATTCTTGTAGTTCTTAAATAAAGATAGCAAATTAATTACCGCAGTTTTATTTTTTGGAAATTTCATTTTTAAGAACATATTGTCTGGTGTTACCTGAGAAAGTTATATAAAACAATGTATTTTGTTTCCAAATTACAGCAATGACAAAATTATTTCATTGTCATTTGTTAATTTTTTATACTCATTTCTAAGCAATAAAATAATAAAAACTAATATCGTTTTCAATTAATATGTATGAAATAAATATTTTATTTTTAACTTAGATAATGAGGATTAGCTAGGGGTGTCAATTCTTGACCCGATCCGATCCGAATCCGATCCGACCCAACACGACCCGAAAATAAATGGATTAGGTATGGGTTTAATTTTTTTGACCCGAATCGGATCGGGTTGGGTTCGGGTCAACCCGACTCGACCCGATTAATTATATTTTTTGAAGTAATTTTATGATTTAGTACTAATTAAACCTTAAATATACACTAATTATATACTAATTAAGATTAATTATAAATTAATCAATATATTATTGCTTAAAATTAAATAAAAATAATTAATAAATAATTAATTATTTTACACGGGTCGGATCGGATATGGGTCAAGATTTTTTGACCTGAATTTAATCGGGTTGGGTTCGATTTGATCAAAAATAATAATAAAATAATATGACCCGACCCGACCCATTAACACCCCTAGGATTAGCACTTATATATGGACTACGTGATTCAACAATTATTAGGGATGGACCAGTGGGGCGAAATTCCACCAATGACTAAAATCATTTTCTAATAGACAGTACTATAGCCATGCCATCGTTTTAAGTATTAAAAATATGTTAGAATATTTAATGTGTGGCTTACTACTAATAATTATGAGCAAAATATTTATTTACGAATAATTAATAAATGGGTGCATCTAAAAAGTGTATCTGGAGGGTGCATCTAAAGAATGCATCTAGATACCTCTGTATTTTTGATGAAAAAATTCAGTTTTCCAAATTCACTGTACATAATCTCAGAGGTTGCCTCAGTGTTTATATATATTCAGTTCTGCTCATTTGGTCTAATTAATTCTCTTAAGATCGTCTTAATTCGTCTATTAAGAAAAGAACAGAAAATAAGAGACTGAGTCGAAAAACGTCATAATTCGCCATCATTAAACCGAGGAAAACTTCTGAAGATCAGTATTCTTGCATCGCTTCCGTCTAAAGATGTCTGCAATTCTGAATTGTAAGTTTTATGGGTTGTGATTTTTAATAAAAAAATATTACGAATAAAATATATTTTCTATCATTTTGGTATTAGAGCCAAACGTATTTTCATATAAGATACAATATTATAATTTTTGTATTCCAATTATTAATGTAAACTGTATGTGTTAAACCATAAAATTTAATTAAGTAATAATGTTATTTAAAATGAGTCAAAATAAATTAATGAATAAATTAATTTAATAATTAAGGGAATACACATAATTAATTAAATAAATAAATAAATAGACAAATAGAACTTATGTATATATAATAATAATAATAATAATAATAATAATAATAATAATAATAAATAATAAAAATTATTGTCTGGTTGATAACTTACGTAGATAAGAAGATGCATAGTCAATTTTCCAGGTTAATTATAAGAACTCAATTAAAATGAATTGAAGATAAAAATTTTAATTTTGAAATGAATAATAAATTATTTAAAATTTAGAATATAAATAAACCTAAATGAGATTAGATATCGAATAATAAAAACCAAAGATCATATAAAAAAATTATGAAAATATAAATTAAGTAAAAAATTGAAAAACTAATACAAATTATTAGATATAATAAGATCTAATAATCGGGTTTAACTCAAGTAAATAATCAGGGAAAATAACAACGAGTCGATAATGTTCAAAGATGTAAACCCGTCTTAATCAAAATATTTGAGATTGAGAGACTCTAATTAGTTAATCGAATTTCGACAATAATGCAACTCAAATTCTACCCATACACAAAAGGCCACACAAATTGTCACTAAAATCGCGTTCTAATAGATCTGAAAAAATCCCTAATTTAATTTTGTAACAACCGTGACCTTTGTGTTGTAACGAGAGTGACCCAATGGGTCACTTATGAGAGCCATAAACAGCGCTCCGCACGAAAAACCACACTGCCAAAATCACACCCGATCCCGACTTTTCCCACCTTCTCTCTCTGTCTCATTTTTCTTCCCCTGTCACTTCTCTCACCCGTTGTCTTCTCTTTTTCCGTTCTTTCTGACTTCCTCCGGCGAGACCACGCCACTTCCTTCTTAATCTCTCTACTCCCCTCGTGCCTTACCCGCTCGGTTCTCTCTCCTCTCCCCAATCACTTTCCTCTTCATTTCTCTTTGCTTTATTCCTCTTCGATTTCAATCGCCCTCCTCCATTTGATGCCGCACGACTCGGCACCGTCACTAGAGCAGAATCCGGCCACCACACCCACAGGGGCAACATCAAGTAGGCCACTTCCTCAACCCTCTTCTCTCGTAGAGACACCGCCAGCCCCCTCACCAAGACCTTGTACTACCTCATCCCCGTCTCCTCTCCACCTTTGCACTTTCTGCCTCGCCAAGCACGACCCCTACCTTTCTACCCTCTTGTTGCCTCTGTTGTTTTCTGGTAAACTCTTTCCTATCTCGGCCTTGTGGGCCTCTGTGCTTGCTTGACTCTTGTTGCCCTGTTAGTCTTGCTTAATTGGTCTGGCCTGTGCTGATTTCGTTTTTGGCATCTGATTTGTGCCTGACCCTTGTGCCTTTGCTTGTGTGGGATATAATCTTGTTGGTGCTTGGTTACTTGAAATTGGGATACTGGCTTGGTCTGATTCATGGCCAGTGCGCCTTTTTCACCATTGTGACTCAAGTTTTTGTTACCTTCCAAACTATGTACCTTGGTACACTGGTACCGGTTGGTACCAGTGAGCCAATGTCAAGCTTGTTGCTGATATATGCCTTGGTTCTTGATAGTACTGGTCCTTTCTGACTTGTGGCCTACTGTGTTGATAATTCGATTTGTTGGTTTTGTGCCTTACTGATCAATATCATTGCTTTGATGCTTGATTTCCCTGGGTTGGGTTCTATACTACCCCATTGGCTATTTTGTGGTTGAATTCCAGTATGATTATGTTGGTATGGTATATCCCTTGTCAGGGACTGAATTGTAAAATATAATAAATATGGGGGTTGATTTGTAAAGTCAGTATAAGTTAAGAGTCAAATTATGAAATATGATAAAATTAAGGGGCCTAAATGAATTATGGTAATAGCACCTCTCGGAGGGTTATATACGCAAAATTCAACCTATACGGACAATTGAAACTATAAGAATAGTCAGAAAATAAATTGATCAAAGTTAAATGGGACGAAAGGTTAAGCGGGATAAAAGTATAATTAATAAATTAGTAAGTGTCGTAATGTAAAACGTGCACAACTAATAATTAATTAATACTTATAGTGAAATACGGGAGATGATTACATGATCTGCATCAATAATGAAAATCCAAACAGATACAGAGGTTTCTGAGGCAGCCTATGATCCCAAACACATTAAAACACCAACACAGTTTAAATTAAATAAAAATATTAATTAAATTTAAGTTTAATTGAATTTCTTTTCTTTCCTTTTGATTTTTATTTTTAATTCTATTTTATATAATATATTTTCTAATTACTAAAATAATATTAATATATAAAATGAGATATAATTAAAAAATATGATATAAATAATTAGGGGTTAGAAAATAATAAATAAAGTACAAAAATAATTTATAATATAAAATATATATTAATCAATTTTTCTATTTTAATAATTTAATAACATTAATTAATATATATAAATACCTATTAATCAATTTCTCTATTTAATAATGAAATAGTATTAATAAATATATAAATATATATTAATCAATTTCTTTATTTTTAATAAAAATAATATTAATTATATAATATTATATATTAATCAATTTCTGTATTTCTAAATAATTAATTATCCTAATTATAATTATATTAATTAAATGATAACTTTAAACTAACTTAATTAATCTAAATAAATTAAGTTAGTTACATTAATCGAAATAAATATAATCTCAAAACACGAACACTACTTAAATCATGATTCAGAGTCTGGTATACCCTGACCTAACAAGACCAAACGTGAATAGGATATTCGCCAATTTAATCTATTTTGACTTCATAGGTTCTTGAAATTTATCTTGACGAGCCGACAAACGAGTACACTCAGGATGATACGGCTGACGAGAACGTGAGCGTCACCGGAGACTAAGCAATTTGACGCTACCGACCTGATTGAATTATTCCTAGGTACGGTTTCCTAGGATTTATTTTTCTTTCTTCAGAATTAGGAACCCAAACCGAAAATAAAATTATTTTCAAATAATTGAACTGCGATATTTTTCTCTGACCAACCACTATTTACAGACTTAATCTAACCTGTCATATGCATCCATTGACCAGCATATTTGAGACCTACCCGCATTCGCATGTCATATCATGTCACATCGTATGTAGATAGAATAAGAGTAGGACTCAGAAAATAGTCCTGAGATAGAATTAAATTAGAATTAAATAATTAAAGTTATAGATTATAATTAATAGGATAATACTCTTATTACCACCAATTATCATTACAGTTGGATAATTAATCATACATTAAATGCATGGCAAAGTGCTGAGAGGTGGCCCGGGTGATCTCAATCTGAGGTTGCCTTGTATAACCAGACCAACGGGTTACATTCCCTTTGGTCTGCATATACACTACGCACCTTGGCTTGTAGGTTATCCACTGACCCCGTCATTTGGCGGGTTCGGCCGTGCCAGAGTGTTTTTCTTTTGATCAATATTATACTTTTACTATTCTTAATATAGTTAAGATTTTTAATCCAAATTTGAGCGATTAGGATACCATGTCTTTTAGTATTTAGTGTGGGCGGCTATATCCGAGTTTGGATTCTACTATGTTTTGTTATTTCTCGGGATTCGGTCATCTGGCCCCTAGTTGGTACAATATAGGCTCTCATTTGTATCCTATGTCGTTTTTCATTTCTCGGGATGCAGTCCTCTGGCCCCTGGTTAGTACAATGTAGGCTCTCATTCAGGATGCGGTCCTCTGGCCCTAGGTTGATACAGTGTAGGCTCCCATCTGTATTATATTTCATTTTGTCATTTCTCAGGATGCAGTCCTCTGGTCATTAGTTGGTACAGTGTAGGCTCCAATTTGTATTAGTTTTCAATTTGTTATTTCCTGGGTAGTTATCTCCTTTTGACGATATGGCAACTGAAAGCATAACTTCTTAATCCCTTTTGTATTATTATATTACTATTATTCTGTGAGGTGGATCATCAGATTCAGAATACCGAGTACATGCTTTTAGCCGTCACTCTCCTAGGGCGTTATCGCCCCGAGAGGCTGAATTTTCCCAGGATATTCAGGGCATTGGCGCCCGCTTACTCAAAAATCCTAAGTTTGTAAGTTGGGCCCGAATACGTGCCCGCTTAGGTAAGTCATAAGTCCAGGACCGATCATGTGCCCGCTTGTGGATGGACTGATGATCTGCAAATTGGGTTATATATATACGGGTGTTTTAAATCTCTTACCTTATATATATGTTTATTGTATATTATATAGATTTTTATATTTTGGGGCATAGTAATTTGTCATCGCATCATAGTAATTTATTGAATAGATGCATTAAATTATTAATTTAATTATAATTAGATAATTACTGCATTGAGAAAGTCAGTATCGGTATTTGGGTCCAGTCTAGGAAAGAAAATCAAATCTCAAGGCTGGATCTAAATTCGTAATGAGTAATTTTTAAATTACTCACGTTTCCACGGTGGCTGTGGGATCCAAGTTTACATGTGCGGGATTAATTTTTGATGAGAGTGCTAGGTGTAGTCCTGCGTGATACCAGAGCTGCTTCGCGCATTAGCACAGTGAGGCGGGTAGATGATTAGGACTTATCGGGTATCGGGTTTTTATTTCTTTCTTTGGGTTTTATTTGAGAGATTTTTCCTACCCGTTCCGATGGAGTTAGCCCCGCCGGTGTCGGACGTTGTACCTTACTGCATATTCTGGAATGTTATTATTTTATATTATTATTATTGTTTTATTTATTCAGTATTTAATTTATTTTATTCATTCAACCTTTCGTACGCACGTCTCATCGTGCGTACGTGGCGGGATTAAGCACACAACCCGTTTTAATTATTCTGGGGTGTGACAGTAAGTGTGTGCACGTTGGAATTTTTTATCAAATTATTTTTACTTTTTTGTGTACAAATTGGAGATGGCTATGAATTTATTTTTTGCCATTTACACGTGCATATGAGCACATGGGTACTTTTTCCCATATATTTTGATTGAATAGAACATAATAACATGATTTTTTTTTATCCAAATCCCATCAAAGCCCTTTATTGCAAGAAAAATGGCCCAAATTTTTAGAAAATTGATCTAGAGGACTATAACTAGGTAGGATAGGATTTTTGTTATGGAGTTTGTATAGAATCCCATTTATTTTAGGGATATAATTTTTTCCAACTAGTATTTCTTTTATGTTATAATTATGAATTCTATTCTATTTCTTGAGATGCAACTTTTTGTTACATTTTTTTCACAAAAGTCCTCTTATTTTTCTGGACGTAATTTTTTTAGTGACAGTGTATTTTCTGATGCTAAATACATGATTTTTTAGTGACTATAAATGTACTTTTGATACTTGACTGTTATCAATTTTATAAACTTTAATTTTGACTGTCATTTTATCAAAAATAAATATATTTTACATTATATTTGTATTTCTATTATGTTTAATAAATTAATATTGTCAATTTTATCAACTTTAATTGTCAGTATATTTTATTAAATTAATTATGTACTAAATTTCAATTTATTTCTGCCCAACGATGATATGAATTGAATTTTATTTATGGATCAACTATTATGTTAGAACTGAAATATTCTTAGGTGTTTTATTATTTATTTCAGATTGATTAATTATTACCCCCTTATAGTTGATCTAATTATTTTATTTTTGTGGATATTTAATTTATAATAGTAAGCATTTTATTTTTTCTGAATTTCATGCAACATTAAATAATGTTAGTGCTCAAATCTCTAAAATATCACCATTGAATGAAACTAATTTCTCAACTTAGAAAGATCAAATTGAATTTTGTGTCGGTGTTCTGGAAATTAACTAGGTCTTACGTGTTGATAAACCTGCTGCTTTTACAAATGAAAGCAGTGTTGATGTTAAGGCTAACTTTGCTAAATGGGAGCATTCTAATCGCATGTCTCTCATGATTATGAAAAACAATATTACATCTGCAATAAGAGAAGATATTCCTGAGAAGGTAAAAGAAAGTAATTATTTCATTGCTAAAGAATATTTAGTTTTTATTGAAAAGCAATTTAAGAGTACTTCTAAGGCTAATGTAAGTGCTCTCATAATGAAAATGCTCACTTTCAAGTATAATGGGACAAGCGATGTATGTGAACATATCATGATGATGAATGATATGGCTGTAAAATTAAATGGCATGGATATGACAATTTTTGAAGGATTTTTAGTTCATTTCATTATGACTTCTCTTCCTACATAGTTTGATCCTTTTAAGATCAACTATAATACACAGAAAGAGAAGTGGAAAATGAGCAAATTAATTGCTTTGTGTTGAAGAATAAGAAAGGATTAAGGCTGAAAAACCTGACTTTGCACATGCTGTCACTGATGGTAAAAAATCGAAGAAAATTAAAGACAATGGTAAAAGTAAAAATAAGGCTAATATGATTTTTGGTGTTAACAAAGCAAGTACGTCTGGTACAAAACATACTTCTAAGTGTCATCATTGTAAGAAATGTGAACACATGAGGAAGGATTGTAAGAAGTTTAAAGATTGGCTCCCTAAGAAGGGTAATGATTTTAATTCTATAATTTGTGAATCTCTTTTAGTTTATATTCCCTTAAATACGTGGTGGGTTGACACTGGTGCTTCAGTGCACATTACAAACTCATTGTAGGGATTCCTTACCATGAGGATGCTTTAAAAGGGAGAAAGGAAACTCAAGGTAGCTAATTGATTAGAGGTTGAAGTCGAGGCTGTTGGAACTCTTCATTTGATATTAAAGAGTGGATTTATCCTTAATTTGCATGATGTAATATATATTTCTAGTATGATTAGAAATTTAATTTCTATTTCTAGACTTGATGTGTGTGGTTTTATGTTTCAGTTTGGAAATAATGAGTTGAGACTATATCATAATTCTAAGTATATTGGTTCTAAATTGTTATGTGATAATCTATATAAATTATGTTTGGATTATTCATTTTCTGAATCTTTATTATCCTTGAATGTTACTGATGTTAAATGTGGAATTAAGAGAAATCGTGAAGGTGGATATTCTTCAAAATTATGACATTACATGTTGGTTTATATTTCAAGAGATAGAATGTAACGTCTCATTAAGAATGAAATTCTCCCAACATTAGATTTTTCTGATTTTAATAACTGCATTGAATGCGTTAAAGACATATTTGTTAAAGGAAACAAGAGGGGAGTCATTCGAAGTGGGGGACTATTAGAAATAATTCACACTGATATATGCGGTCCTTTTCCCACTCCGAGTCTTAACGGGTATAAATCATTTATCACTTTTATTGATGATTATTCTCATTATGCTTACGTGTACCTAATTTCTGAAAAATCTGAGGCACTTAATAAATTTTAGATTTTTATGGTTGAAGTTAAAAAGCAGTATAATCTTAAAATTAAAGTGGTTAGATCACATAGAGGAGGTGAGTATTATGGTAGACACACCGACTTGGGTCGAAGTCCATACCCGTTTGTTTTATTTCTTCAAGAAAATGATATTGTACATCAATTTTCTATGCGAGGAGATCCTCGGCAAAATAGAGTAGCTGAAAGGCGTAATCGTACATTAATGGATACGGTACGTAGTATGATCTATTTTGCTAGAATGTTTGTGGTCTGAAGCTTTAAAAACAGCCACACATATACTAAATCGAGTTCCTAGTAAATTTGTGCCAACGACACCTTACGAATTGTAGATGGGTAGAAAACCATAATTAGGATACTTACGTGTGTGGGGTTGTCCTGCTGAAGTAAAAATGTATAATCCACATATTAAGAAACTAGATTCTAAAATCGTTAGTTCTTATTTCATAGGTTATCCAGAGAGATTCAAAGGTTTTAGATTTTATTGTCTGTCGCAAACCACTAGAATAATTGAGACTAGACATTAAGTATTTTTTGAAAATTGCAACATTAGTGGGAGTAATGAAAAATGAACTGTAAACCTACAAGAAGGAGATCGAATTTATGTTTCAACTTTGATCTTTACAGAGGTTATACGTTCTTCTCCTTCATAGAAAAATGATGGTACTAGTATTAATAATGTTCCTAACATCGATGAAGTACCTATGCTGCCACAAGAACCTTTGTGTAAATCGCAAAGAGAAAGAAAATCTACAATATCTAATGATTATATTGTATACCTTACTAAAGAAAATTGTGATTTAGGCCATGAAGATGATCCAGTTTCTTTTAAGTAAGCTATTATGAGCAAAAATTCATCTCAATGGTTGAAAGCTATGAATGACTAGATGAAATCTATGGAAATTAAAGAAGTTTGGGATCTTGTTGAGTTACTGTTAGAGTTAAACCTGTAGGTTGTAAATGAGTTTACAAAACTAAAATAAATTCTCAAGGTAATATTGAAAGATATAAGGTCCAATTAGTTACTAAAGGATTCACACAACAACGAGTACATTATGATAAATTTTTTTCACCAATCTCAAAGAAAGATTCATTACGAATTATTTTAGCTCTTGTAACTCATTATAATTTAGAATTACATCAGATGGACGTAAAAACTGCATTTCTTAATGGTGACTTGTATGAAGAAATTTATATGAAACAACCTGAAAGTTTTATTATTAAAGGCAAGGAACATATGAGATGTCGGTTGAAACGATCAATGTATGAGTTAAAACAAACTTCAAGACAGTGGTATTTAAAGTTTGATCAAGTTATAATCGAGTTTGAATTTAAGGAAAACACTATTGATCAATGCATATATCTCAAGGTTAGTGGGAGAAAATTTATCATTCTCGTTTTATATATGGATGATATCTTATTAGCAAGTAGATTTAGACATGTTGTTCGAGACAAAATATTTTCTATTAAAGAAATTTGACATGAAAGATTTTGATGAAGCCTCTTATGTTACAGGCATTAAAATATACCGAGATCGGTCTCGTGGGATTTTAGGTTTATCTTAGAAAGCATATATTGAAAAAATATTTAAACGTTACAACATGCAAAAATGCTCTCCAAGTGTTGCTCCTATTATCAAGGGTGACAAATTCAGCAAGTTGCAATGTGCTAAAAATGATTTAGAATGTGCACAAATGAAGCAAATCTCTTATGCTTCGGTGGTAGGGAGTTTAATATATGCTTAAGTTTGTACACGTTCTAATATTATATTTGTCGTTGGTATGCTTGGCCGGTATCAAACAAATCCGGGAATGAATCATTGGAAAGTCACTAAGAAAGTTTTACGCTATTTACACATAACTAAAAACTATATGCTTACTTTTAGAAAGTCAGACAACCTTGAGGTTATTGGTTATTCAGATTCTGATTTGTTTGGTTGCGTTGACAGTAAGAAATTCACATCAAGTTACATATTCATGCTTGTAGGGGGACCAATTTCATGAAAGAGTGCTAAGCAGTCTATAACAACATCTTCCACTATGCAAGCAGAACCTGTGGCATGTTATGAAGCTACTGGTCAAACAGTTTGGTTGAAAATTTTCATACCCGGACTTCAAGTGATAGACAATATTACTAGGTCGCTTACCTTATTTTGTGATAATGAGGCTGTTGTTTTCTTCTCTAAAAATAACAAATCAAACAGTGCTTCTAAATGAAATGACATCAAATATCTTGTTGTTAGAGACAAAATCAAAGATGGTACCATTGTCATATAACACATTAATTTTAGAGCTATGTTAGCTGATTCTCTAACAAAAACATTACCACATACTCTCTACAAAGAGCATGTTGTCGGCATGGGTTTGGTAAATGAATTCTGATGTTGTTGTTGTAATGAACAATATTAATAGTTTATGTATTGAAGATTCGTTTATGTATATTGACTTTGAATTTATAATATTTGCTTATTTATTATGTTGCGCATTATTATTATTTTTAAGCAAATTTTACTTATGGGGATCCAATAAATTGAATTAACCATTTATTGGAAAGAACATCATTTCTATAATTAATGGGGATCAAATAATAATAAAAGTTATTCTGATTATATTAGTTTGGTTTGATGTTTCTAGCTGAATATGGTTTAAGTTAATGATATTATATTGACCAATTTTGAACATGTGCTTCATTATAATGTTTAAAGTTTAGGCCAAGTGGGAGAATGTTAGAATATTTAATGTGTGACCTACTACTAATAATTATGAGCTAATTTTATTTATGAATAATTAATTAATGGGTGCATCTAAAAAGTGCATCTGGAGGGTGCATGTAAAGAATGCATCTAGGTACATCTGTATTTTTGATGGAAAAAATTCAGTTGTCCAAATTCAATGTACATGAACTCAGAGGTTGCCTTAGTGTTTATATATACTCAGTTCTGTTCATTTGATCTAATTAATTCTCTTAAGATCTGCTTAATTCATCCATTAAGAAAAGAACAGAAAATAAGAGGCTGAGTAGAAAAACGTCATAATTCGTCATCATTAGGACTGAGGAAAACTTATGAAAATCAATATTCTTGCATTGCTTCTGCCTAAAATGTCCGCAATTCAGAATTATAAATTTATTATTATTTATTATTTTATATAAATTACGTTATTTTATGAGCTGTGATTTTAATAAAACATATTACGAATAAAATATATTTTCGATCAAAATATCCACACATTAAATACCATCTAAATTTGATTGATCCTTGCTAATAGAAAATTATATATTGTTGGCATACTCATACATGAATAATTAATGGAAGGATATAGAGAATTAACAATAAATAAAAATTAAAGGCGCCGGGGTTTGTTAATTAAAAATGTCGGGCTTGGACCAGCAGTAAACATGTGTGTTAGATTTCAGTACATGGTAGACCCAGTGAAAGCTCAACTCCTCCGACCCCATCAATAATTTCTCCTTCTCCTCCTTTAATTGTATATCTAAAGTAATGGCGCGAGAAAAGCACCCGAATAGAGCTCGCATTGGATATAGGCTTATAGCCTTTGAAGATGCATCCAATGGTTTGACAAATTTTCCTATGTTCATGTCATGTTTGAAATATGCATGCGTATAGTTTGACAGAGTTTCGAGTAATCATGTCATGTTGTCATTCTTTTTCGTGCTCATCAAGACTACACTTGAAGGTAAAGATATGCTTAAATAAGAAGAATTACATCCACACACACAAGAAAAATGTAGGAATACGGGAGCAAATAGACAGATATTAAGAGGGACTCTAGGGGTTAATTAATATATGAACATTTTGATGAAGCATAATGCGATGAAAATGATCTGAAATTCTAAATCATATATTAATATTACTTTAAATTATTGAAATCATTCTCTTTCACTTTGCTCACAAAAAGTCTTTACATTCTCATTAGAAGGAACCATCAATTAAGACATTTGAAAAATATGTAGTGCAACCGTCAATGATTCGGATCAAGATGCGCCGTTAAAAAGGTGCATGTGTTGGAGGTAGAGAGGAATTCGCGTTATATTATAATTAAAATTGTTTCTTTCTTTTACTTTTACAGACCAAAATAGGTGTGTAAAATTTCCCAGCATAATGATATATAACATTATAAGGTAGTTAATTTTAATGACATTTAACTAGTTTGTAGTCTTACACACATTTTATAGCGAAATTTTGTTTTCGAACTAAGAAGTTAGCATTTTAATTATAAAGGATAAATTTCGTTGGAGATCACTAAATTTGATGTTTATGACAAATTGGCCACTTAAATTGATCCTCCACAATCACTAAACTTTCTATTTTTTTTCTAATTAAGTCACTCTATTAAAGTTTTCATTCAAAATATTAATAAAATTAATATTACTGTTCATTAAAATATTATTTATTATCTTTTTTAAATATTTAATCTTCAAATATTTATTAAAGAGATTAGATATTATATTTTATTCTTTAAAATACCGACTTACTGAATACTCAATTAATTTATGATTTTATCTAATTCTTGTTTAAATAATATATAAATGGACTATAATATAATATTCTATTAATGTTTTGGACGAAAATTTAATTAACAAGATGACATAATTAGAACAAATTAAAAAAGTTTAGTGGCTATGAAGGGACAAATCAAACTTTAGTAATCTTCGGTGCAATGTACCCTTTTGTAAAACATAATTTCGAGTTGATTTAAAGGCAGTTAGAATAATACGAAACAAATCAAAATTCTTAATTGTAATGTTTTGTTGCGCCTTTATAAAAAAATAACTATCGATCGACTTTGAATTGATTTAAAATTTATTACGTATACACTTTATCGAAGTAACGAAAAGCACGTCTAGTTTTTATTTGAATATATTTTAAGATATCAAAATGAATGTATCGTACAAAAATAATTACTCTAAAACAACCCACCGTTCGGAGAATTCGCAGTTGTTTGTAAACACGGGAGAAGATGAAATTCCATGGCCATTGGATCTATCCCTTGATTCGATGGAAGAATCTACAATTTATCCATATTATAATTTGTACTTAAATTTCTCCATTAATTTGAAAATCGTAAACATCAAAAATCCAACGATGTAAAAGGCCCATTGAACCATTTCGGAACTCCCCCTACCCCGTAAACACAAGGGACCTGATATATGAATACGAGCATCCCGCTCATGGATAAATAATTATTGATTGGTCAACACTTGCCTTTTCTCCCAGGTCCAGTAGGCATAGTTTAAAAAGGCTATGTTTTTTAATCCGATTTGGTCGGTCTTTCAAAATATTTGGTCTTTATAAATTCATTCTGATTTTTTTTAATGATAAGATCAGATTTTTTAAAGATTAAATTAAAATCTTTAAAATCAAATTTTTCTAATCCGTTCATTTCTAATTCTTATCTGACCCTTTTAAGATCTTTTCTTTAATATTTTATATTATATATTAATTACATTAAAAAAATTTAAAAAGAGAGAAAAATTAAAATAAAATACTAAAATAAAAAAATACAATTTAAAATTTTTATATAAATATAAGTTAACATTAAAAAATACGTAACCATCAATATACATACATGCATATATATATAGAGATAGCTTATGGTGCTTTACAAAGCAAAAAACCGTTATTGCTTGAGGTGAAATTTTATATTCTGAGATCTCAAATGGTCAATCTAAATTACTCAATAATTTTTTCATGTTAAAATCTTATAGGATATTAAATTTCATGATTTTTTGAGATTTCTAACTATTTTTTAAATTATTTTTAAAAATAACCCTGTTTAACATAAGAAAATAGACTATTTCATGACTGTTTTTAAAAATAATTTAAAAAATAGTTAGAAAACTCAGAAATTTATGAAATTTAATATCATATAAGATTTTGACATGAAAAAATTATTGATCAACTTAGATTGACAATTTGAGATCTCAGGATATAAAATCTCACCCTGAAACAATAACGGTTTTTTGCTTTTGCAAAGCACCATAAACTATCTCTCTCTCTCTCTCTCTCTATATATATATATATCCAGATCTTACCCGTTGACTTTTATCATGTCTTTACCCTACCTTTAGAGTCCGGAGGGCTTCATAAGGACCGACTCACCCCTTAAAAATCAAGCTTTTTGAATCCAGCCTTCTAAAAATCATCATCAAACATGACCCTTACTCGGTCCTCTCGTAAGCCCACTAGACTCGACTCTTAAGAAATATGATCCGGCCCTTAAGGACGATGCTTAGTGATGCGTTGCATTCATATGCACTTATTTGCCCCAACATGTACTCATATTCATCCTAAAATCATCATTTTAGTTGCATTTAGGCTTTTTCTCTGTCTTGTTCTTGTTTACTGCTCTACTTTGGTCTTATTTCAGGTATATGGAGCAGTTGGGACTATCACGAGCACATCAAGAGCTCCGTTTTGAGACATTTACCTCTCTGCACCTTCCTTGCGGGCAGCAAGACTTTGCTTGCTACCCGCAAGACTTTGCTTGCTACCCGCAAGAATTTGCTTGCTACCCGCAAGGCCAGATATGGAAACTCCAGACTTTCCTCTCGCGTTTTGAGCTATTTATAGTGATTTTTTGGGAGGTTCTAGGGTTCAGCCGTCTAGACCTGACATAGGAGAAGAGGACCTGACCCTTGCTTGGTGTCTCTCTTCACGGATTTCGAGAGATATCGCGAGGAGAAGACCACCTGCAAGGGCAGATTGCTGATTTTGGGTTTTTCTGGTTCTTTTGACTATGAACCAATTCTTTTACCCTCTTTTCTTGTTGTTTGCTACTATGTGTGAGTAGTAAACTGTATCTTAGGGTTAGGGAACAGATTGTTTGTCATGGATGATTGATTATAATCGATATTTGGTCGTGATTTTTATATTGGATTGATTTTATTCTCATCTTTTCCTATTGAAACTTGTTTATTACTTGGTAAGCCCGTGGATAAGGCCAAATCCAGTGTGGCATGAGTTATCAAATGATTTGCAACTGATTAGGAACTGTCTTGGTTGATTTGGAATCCGAAAATACCCGAGAGGGACATTTCGTGTTTGATCGAGAGGTTAAACAAACCAATAGAACGAATCCAATTAAAATTAGGTATAAGAGATTATCCTAAGGGTTTACAACTCGTTAGCAAGTGTGTAATTACCAACAAACGAGAGTTGAGGTTATTAGAATAACGAACTCGATAGTTAAGAACCAATTACGACGAAAACCATTCTCTGCGACTTGTTGCTTGCGGGCCGCAAGTGAGAGCTTGCGGGCCGCAAGAAACCATTCCAGTGACAGCAATTTCCCGAAACCCTGAGATCTTATTATCGATCGATTTAAACACCTGTTCACTTTGTTATTTTTATTTGCTTACTACCTGTTAGTGTTAATTGCGTAGTTTAATTAAAACTTTACAAAACCCCCCCTTTTTTATACAAAAATACCAAAAAGACCTACCTTTAGGATCTGAATTGAACTGAGTCTGGTTTAGAGTTTATTTCCGTCCCTGTGGATTCGATACCTGAACTTACTCAACGAAGTCGTACGCTTGCGATTAGTGGAGCATTTTCTAGGTTTAAAAGCCTATACGTATTCATACCATCACTTAGGTTCCAACGACTATACTTTTTGTGAATTTATTTATATTTTTAATTTCTTATATTATAGACCCATTATTTTTAGATTAGAGAGTGAGAGTGCAAATGAGAGTGAGCAAATAGGTCATGGACCGGTTATCTGGTTCAATAATATCATCTTTTTCATTTATTATTAATATTTAATTTTGTTATGTTGTATTTTTTTTATTATGCGCATTAATTATGTTGCATCTACTTTGTTGTATTATACGTATTAATTTTATTATGTTGTACATTATTTTATTATGTTGTTTTTATTATGTACTTTAATTATGTCATACTATATGTTATTTATGCCATGTTGCATGTAATTTTGTTCTCTCCCCTTATGCATAATAAAAGCAGTTATATGCAACATAATATAAATAATACGCAGTACAAAAATTAATATACATAACAAAATATTACATGCAATATAACAAAAATAATTAAAAAAATTGAATTAATGTGCATAATAAAAAAAAGATTCAACAGAATGAAATTAATGTGCATATATAATACAAAAATATAACAGAACATAAATAATATATAATATAACAAAAATAATGTGCATAATAAAGAAAATTAGATATAAACTAATAAAAATAATATATAACATAATATAATTAATATACATAATACATAAATGAAAGAGTGTGATTGAGAAAGAGACAAATAGATCACAAGCTGACTCTAGTCTAAAAAGAAAGAGCGAGAGCGCAAGCAAGAAATATGTATAACTCAAATAAAATACATAATATAAAAAAATAGATACATAATTCACATATCAATCCGCGTCTCTGTGGAACATTTTCTAATTATAATACTAAAAGGTCCTAAATTTGTGGTGCTTTTAAAAATTGATAAAATTTCAGCTTCACATATGTACCAAGTTACATCTACATAAGACGTGTAGTGGACGGTGGATGACTTTAATTATGGGCTGCCGCTGTGCGATGTTTTGATGAATAATAAAAAAAATTCAAGCTTTCAAATAGCGATTATCACGTCATCACGAAATAATACTAAAAAAACTATCACGTTATAGTATATTATAACGAAACTATCCGACATAGCGCAATGTTAGTATTTTTATCTAAAAATTCATAAAAAAAAACTAACACAAAATCATTTAAAAAATAATACTGATATTGAACCAATATAATTTTCAAACTAATATTCAAAATATATTTAATATAATAAATTACTAAATTAAGTAATATATATCATTTTTCATTCAAATAACTTAATCAATCATAAACTACAAACAAAAGAGTTACCCAATACTATAAACTAAGCATCTGCCTCATACAAAATATATCATGTAACATTTTGCTACTCCATACATAAGTCTGATTCATATATTAAATTATGAATGCTAAATTGTCTGTAAAAATCTGATTAATCAGCCACATAATGATTAATTATTTGACGGCGTCCCATTAGTCTGTCAAGCACATTCTGTTATTTACAACATTAGACTCATCTACAACGCCTTGCTTTCTCTTTTGATGACAGTGATGGTGTGTGATTAAACCCTAGAGGGACGAGATCATGAAATTAATAGAGAGGAAAATGTGAGAAGAAGAATAAACTATCAATGAATTGTTTATAAAACCGTCAATTTCATCTAAAATCCATGATGGATTAATTAAAATGTTAAATTTTGAATTGGATTAAGTCTCAAAATAAAAAATTTAGGTTACTTTAGTTTAATTTAGATTTAATTTGCTCAAGTTCAAGATACTATCTAGTTTTAGTTGTTATTTTAGATAAAGAAGAGAACCCACGAAGAAAGCAAGAAAAAATGCAAGTTAGTGTTAAATTAGGGCGTTGATAACAAAGAAGAAATTTCAATTTAAATTTTATATGGAGTGATTAAGATGATATTCAATGTTGTATAACTTATTCTTAGTTTTTCAATGCACTTTGAATAATCTTAATCGGAGTTCGGAAGAAAAAAATTGAAAATTTATTGTAAACTAATCAAAATATATGATAATGTGCAATATTAACGCTATATGCTACATGCAATAACGGTTCGCTATCACCGCTATAATGCAATATAGATGTATATATATCATAGCGTCTGAATTTGAAAAACGCTATAATGATGTACTTAAAATCTTGAAAAAAAACTTAAATATATCGTAATGAGTAACAATAGTTCTCATTCTGAGTACGTATTGGGTGGTCCACGTCTGTGTTCTTTGTCACTCTAATTTACCGTACATTAGCAGACAATTCGTTTTTGATAATCTTCCATATAGTCGATCTTTTGCATGTGGTATATATTGTTGTTTTTTAAGTATATATATGACAAAAAAAATGTTACCTGTTTTCTTTTGTTCAACAGGTCTAGTATATTTGCCGTATAACTGTTAAAAAGTTATCCAGTGTTAATTTTGTGAGAATGGAAAGATATAAAGCCTCTTCTGCTCGATTTCGTCTGTTTTTTCAACTCAACACAAAGGGAGTGTTTGGCACTCAATGGAATAACAAAAAGTTAGAATAGAATAGTTATTCCGATGAATTAATTTATTAAATAAATTTTAGACTAAGTAGAAGAGTGTGGAATAGTACTAATTCGGTATACCAACTTATAGGTAGAATATCAGATTAGCTCTCGTCGGAATAGCGATTATTGTTTGATTATATTATATTATATTATTATATTATGATTATGATTAAGATTTAGTATTATTATATTATTATATTATATTTATAATAATTATTATTATTATATTAATATTATGATTATTATTTATTATTATTATTATTATTATCATTATATTATTATTATTAAATTATTATTATCATTATTGTTATTATATTATCGTTACCATTAGTATTATTATTATTATAAATATAATTTTAATATTATATTATTATATTATGAATATAAATATAATTATTTTATTATTATATTATTATGATCAAGATTATTTATTATTATATTATGATGATTATGATTATGATTATTAATACTTATTATTATTTTATTATGTTGTATTATATTATTGTATGTTGATTATAGTTATGATTAATTTATTATTATAATTATAATTATTTATAAATATTTTTATGATTATGATTATATTTTTATTATTATATTATCATGATTATGATTATGGTTATATTATTATGATTATGACTATAATTATTATTATCATGATTATGATTATGATTATTATATTATGATTATATTATTAAAATTATGATTATTTATTATTATTATTATTATTATGATTATGATTACAATTATAATTTTTTATTATTATATTACTATATTATGATTATGTTTATATTTTTATTATATTACTATTATAATATTATTATTTATTATGATTATTTTTTATTACTTTATTATTATTTTATTATGTTGTATTATATTATTATATGTTGATTATAGTTATGATTAATTTATTATTATATTATTATAATTATAATTATTTTTAATTATTTTTATGATTATGACTATAATTATTATTATCATGATTATGATTATGATTATATTATTAAAATTATGATTACTTATTATTATTATATTATTATAATTATGATTGTAATTATAATTTTTTATTATTATATTACTATATGATGATTATGTTTATATTTTTATTATATTACTATTATAATATTATTATTTATTATGATTATTTTTTATTACTTTATTATTATTATTATCTTTACTATTATGATTATTATTTTACTATTATTATTATTATCATCATCATTATTAGTATCATAATTATTCATATTTTAACTATTCTGAGTAACAACTATCAAACGATATTTTCGCTCTTCCGAATAGTCAAGAATACTACTCTTCTACCACTCTTCCAAAAAAAATATTATTCTATCACTCTTCCAAAATTACGACTCTTCCAAAGTTATTGTTTAATTTGTCAAACGGACCCAAATAGAATATCAAAAAAGGCCAAGGGATTATATTTTGTCAAAATCTCGATCTGGGATTTATATATTGTATAGCGAATCACAGACATATTAGAAATAATGTTCTGTTATGTTGAGAAATAATTACAGAAATAGTCATCTTGATTTGGCAAACTGTCCTCTTTGCTTGTGATAGTTTGGCTCTGTACTAGTCAGTGATCCTATAGCAGCAATTTCTCATCTTTTACGTACGACTGAGCACATCCATTTCTATGAACTGGAGAGAAGTAGACCACCACAATGTACAATAATAAATAACACTCTAGAGTTGTTTCTAGAATATGACAACTTATGTGCAAATTTTGTTGTGTTGGTGCAAACCTCCGTGTTGGCTGTTGCAAATATGGTAAGTTGTGGTAAGGAGCGGAATCAGAAACGATCGACATAGGGTGTTCGGTTTAAATAAATATAATGTTTAGATTAAAATAAATTTTATTTTTTATCGTATGATATTTATTTTTTAATGAACCGAGATAGTGTTCGGATATCTATCTTAATTCCGCCTCTAATTATGGTGGCGATTACAAGAGAGAGGGAAAAAAAAAGAATGTGTGTGATAACCGATAGATTTAAAAACGGAGGAGATAAAAAGGAGAAATTGTTTCCCCTCTTTTTCTCTTTTCACCCCTCTTTTTTCTCTCCTCGCCCCATTCACCCCACATTCATTTCCAATATCACTCTCCCTACAATATAATACTGATATCCATCAAAGAAATTAGATATTTTCAACAAGACAGTAGCATTCATCATATAATAGGATTGAGAATAATTTCATCCAATGCTGAAATGTCAAATAAAATGAATAAACTTAATAATTGGTTCAGGCTCTTGTAACTAAAGTGAATTTGTTAATTTATCTGATTTCTACGATATTCTATAAGACAGATATAATACATAATTAATTGATTTTGTTATTTTTTTGCACATTTATACAACTAAGATCTAATACAACGCTAGTATATTTAAAATATAATATAGGATAATTAATTCTACCTATCGTTCATTGCCCTATTTTAACTAATTAATAATTCATAATTCTAATATAGTAATGTTCATACATATATATAGCTAGTGTTAGATTGTATATTATGCGACATTCAAGACAATATTGTTTGATTGATTACTGATAAGAGATAAACAACGAGACTAGTAAATATATAATCTTCTGATATATCTTATTTCTTAATAGTTTTATTAGAGATAGATTACATAACTTATTATTATATTTGTTAATTAATCATATTTTTATCGACTGCGTATTTATTTACTTATCAGATTGAAGGAACCGAAATCTGCTGTCTATAAATTCCTACCAACATATGAGTTGGATCAATCATTTATTTCCATTGAGATGAGTAAACTCACTTCAATATTTTTTTTTGTTCTACATTTTACATATTAATCCTACAATTTTACAATTTAGTTCAACATCTGAATTTAAAATGAATAATAATTAGTCCAACTCGGTAATGATTGGTCGAATCATATATTCAGAAATTAAATAGCAAGGCTACGTACGATATATTTAATTAATAAGGTATCTTCTGATACCGTCAAAACTAATTAATTATTTCTGTCCGAGATACAAATGATGTAATGGAAAAAAAAAACACGTATATCCTGCCGATATATATTAATTGTACCTGTTCATGCATGCATGCACCTGAGAATCTACGTGGAATAATAATTAATGAGTCCGCAGCATTCTCACGAATAAGTTATCCTTTTGCGATAAATGAACATCGCCTCATTAATACAGTTTTCGAAAATACTGATTATGGTATTAGATGATCATTAATGGGAGACGACATGTGGATTAATTCGTAGAGTCATCAAAAGCATCTCTCCAATCTTCTTCATTGGTCCATCTGCGTGTTGTCTGCTTGTGTTGTTTGGTGGCTTCTCTCTATTAACCACTATATAAATAACTAAACCATCCCAAACTATCTCCACCTTCCTATACTCCCCTCACATCGTCTCTTCTTCTAGCCTCACACCTTCAACCTGTACTTCAATTCGTCTCCTTTTGGTAAAAGAAAAAAAAGAAAGAAAAAAGGAAATAAGACACTCAATGAGTACACCGGTTATTGGCCAGTCTTGCATGCCGCCTGGCTTCCGGTTCCACCCGACCGAAGAGGAGTTGTTGATCTACTATCTGCGAAAGAAAGTCGGAAATGAGAAGATCGATTTAGATGTAATTCGTGATGTAGATCTTAACAAGCTTGAACCATGGGACATCCAAGGTATGTAATGCACCTTTTACAGTTTTTTTTTGTATATAATAATTATAATAATTATATTATTAATAATAAGAGTGGTAAAAATAAATTTTGAAATTTACGAATGATGTTAAGCATTGCTATCAAGATGGCGTTTTAAGTAAATGCGCCACCGATGATGCGCGTCTTTAAGTAAATGCGTCATCGACAAAGTGACGTCTTTTGTAAACGCGTCCATCGTCGTGGCGTTTTGGTGGTTGATCAACAATAGTAATGTTGATCCAACGGTAATGGATCGTGATCACGATGAGTAAGAGTAAACGCGTCACTGACAGTGACGCGTTTACATTGTTTTACACAAAGACGTCACTGGCAGTGGCGCGCTACCATTCGTAGATTTCAAATTGTACTTTTATCACTCTTATTATTAATAATATAATTATTATAATTATTATGTACAAAAAAACTGCACCTTTTAATGTGCTCAATTTTGTCCGAGATGGTATACGTGAAAACTAAAAAGTGAGAGTTAAATTAAGTTGAGTGAGACAAGGTACGTTATACGTATGAATTTAGTATATATATATGCTCTTTCAGAAAGTGCACAATATTAAATTGCTTTAATTACTTGACCTCATACTCAATAAACAATATTAGTCTGAAGTCAAAAAGAATATGAAATTTAAGTATACATACTCAAGTAGACAAGTATCTAGCTAGTAGGATTATCAACTGCCATTGATAGTTGAATATTGAATATATATTTAATTGTACTTTCTTTTGAAGAAAAGTTGCATCTTTCACCAATTTAATTTGGAAGGGTCAAAATATCCATGATTGTCATCGTAATTGCTTTAGTTTGCAGCGTTTGACACCTGGTTTTTGGCATTAATTTCGATGAGCATATACGGTATAAATTCATACAACAATTGTTGTTCGCAGAGAAATGCAAGATTGGTTCTACACCTCAAAACGAGTGGTACTTCTTTAGTCACAAAGACAAGAAGTACCCGACAGGCATGCGTACCAACCGGGCAACTGCAGCTGGCTTTTGGAAGGCTACTGGCCGAGACAAGGTCATATATAATAGCTTCGAGCGGATTGGCATGCGCAAAACCCTAGTTTTTTACAAAGGTCGAGCACCACATGGCCAGAAGTCTGATTGGATCATGCATGAGTATCGACTAGATGAACATGCCGACTCGAATTCTCACTCTCAATCCCATGTAAATCTACTAGAAAAGTATTTAAATATTTTCTTGCACCAAACATGCCAAGTTGCATTAGTTTATTTAGACAAAAGCAACACTTACACAAGTTGCATTTAAGTACAACTATATGCATGACACTGGTGAATCAAAAAATATAATAATTAAATACATGTGTTACATGTGTACAAAATTGATATAATAATGCATGTAGGTGGCCAGCCCAATTGGAGAGGCAAATCAAGAGGATGGATGGGTTGTTTGTAGGGTTTTCAAGAAGAAGAACCACCTCAAGGCCATTGGTACCCCAAAGAATTGTTCTTCTATCACAAGTGATGCGAAAACACAGCTCATACACTCTGCTAGTGATGAAGCGCTTGACCACATACTACAGTACACGGGCAGATCATGCAAACAGGAGACTGAAAAGTGTTCTAATCCATCGAATAGTATCAGTTTTAAGTATCTCAAGCCTATTGAGACAATTGCAAGCATGCACGAAAGGTTCATGAAGTTGCCAGCACTGGAGAGCCCGACTTTCCAGTCATTGGTCTCACCGACATGTAAGAGTCAAGAGTCTCAAGAGAACTACATGCAAGATACGGTCCAAACGGTAGTTAACATGGACGAGAGTTACAGATCAGGTGATGGCATAACCGATTGGGCTGCAATGGACAGGCTCGTTGCTTCGCACCTTAACGGGCAGGCAGACCCAGCAAAGCATGATCTGGCGTTCTTTGACGAACCCGGTTTCAATTTCTATCCAATTAGCAGGCTGCTAATGAATAGTGATGCAGATGAGTACACCCGAGGTGCAAGTGTTATAAGTAGTAACACAGGTGCAGGTGGCTGTGATGGTGATCTCTGGAGTTTTGCAAGGATGGCATCTTCCGGTTCGGGTTCCAAGCAACTAAGCCATGTTTCGCTCTAATGGAAATACACACCACTCAAACGGATTTTCAGAAACACCGTGATAATACGGCCCAATGCTTTCATCGCTCTCAGTTAATTTGTTAGCCTCTACCAGCATATAGGATCTACAAGTGGTGAAAGATCGTAGCATGCATACAAATAATTTAGATTTTTTTCCTTTTTATTTCCTTTCTTTCTTTTTGGAACAGGAGGAAAATAATGGTGGTGATAGTGGGGTGCGATGGTGTGGCGCTGTCAACGGATGGGGCCTGATCAAAATTTGTTAACACAAAGTAATTAGGCTGGCAAGAAAATAATTAATGTCCGTTAGGAGAATGAAAGAGCATCACTTTAATTAATTAGGGTGGGCAAGGAGTGTGACTTTCTTTTATTTATTTTTTTCTGTTTTCTTATCCTCTCCATTTTTAGAAAAATATAGAGATGTGTGTTCCTCTATTTTATATACCATATATATCCTGACATGTTTCCGTCCATTACTTGTAAATTAAGTTGTAATATAAGCTCAAAAAAACATTCTTCTTCATATATGACAACATTTTGTCATATACATTTTTATATGGGATAATTATCTTATAAAATTAAGAAACCTTTTTGCAAATTAAAAGGTCACACATACAGATTATATCATTTTCATTAATCAACTAGTTGCAAGTTAAATGGAGAAGATGATCAAAGCACAGTACATAATAAATAATATGAAGTGCTAATGATGAGATCGCTTAATAGATTCTACAAACTTTTGGTGCGCTGGATGCGGATTAGCGGTTGGTCATCTTTTAGTGGTGGTGACAAGAGAAAAAAAGGTGGAGGCGAAAGGCAAGCTTTGGCCCCACACCTGGGGTAACCTTCAATAATTTAAAGCTGGGCTGTCTTGGCCTCACATCACGTCTCTCTCAAGTCTCATTGTCTCAACTCTCAACACTCAACACTCAGAAACACACACACACACACACACACCGCCTAGTGTCTACCCGAGAGAGGAATTCGTGATCTCTGACGTGTGGCACAGTGCAGCGCAGAAAATGTGCCATTGGATTTGCGTTAAAATCTGTAATGCATCAATCTTAAAGATTCCGTAAATATCTATGACAGTAAGAATAAGATGCGTGCAGCACGTGCCGCGCGTCAGTGGACGAGCACGCGCGAGAGGGTGGGGTAGAAAGGAGATCTAAGGCATCCAGAGAGAGGGAGGTTGGCGCGCTTCCGTGGCTACCAAAATAATTCCTAGAGAGAGTAGCTCCCGTAGGAGTTGGAACTTGGAACTGAAGTAGGAATACATGTCTATTGGATGATCAGAAAACTACTTTTTTGTCTTGCATGCGGAACTTTCCATACAGGTCCTACAAGTAGCAACTCCTGTGTTTGTACATCACGTTATTAATTGATTAGTTTATTTAATTGTTTCTTGGTGGATGGACATGGACGTCAATGTTATCTCTTGTCTTGCTCACTCGAACTTGTTAGTGGGTTTTTAAGTAAGAAGTGCTAGATGATGATCCATCGTGGCGTAAATCTTGTCCATGGTGTGCGCGTGCGCTGTCGTCGTGCGATCTGTCCTTGTTTCGGTGCGGCGACCAGGGCTAAGAGAAAGGTGAAATATCACTAACCGAGAGACAGGTGTGTGGTAGTTGATGCAGCCTCGTCATCGCTCGCAAGTAGGCACCAGTGATGAAATCCTTGTTTATATATTATTTTGTTCAAGTTCGAGAGATTTATCTTCTTGTCTTGCTCTTACTCGACCGTTCTTATTGTTCTTCTTGTCTTGCTCTTACTATAAGAGAGAGAGAAAAAAAAACTAAGAGAGAAGGCGAAAAAAACTAAGAGGTTGGTCTTCTTGTCTTGCTCTTCTTGTCTTGCTCTTCGTTGTCTTCTTCTTGTCTTGCTCTTCTTTCTTCTTGTCTTGATCTTCTTGTCTTGCTCTTCTTGACTCTTCTTGTCTTGCTTCTTCTTGTCTTCTTTGTCTTGCTCTTCTTGTCTTCTTGTCTTGCTCTTCTTGTCTTCTTGTCTTGCTCTTCTTGCTCTTCTATCTTTTTCTTCTTTGTCTTGCTTTCTTGTCTTGTCTTCTTTTACTTCTTCTTGTCTTACTCTTCTTTCTTGCTTCTTCTTGTCTTGTTGTCTTGCTCTTCTTTGTCTTCTTGTCTTGCTCTTCTTCGTCTTCTTGTCTTGCTCTTCTTGTCTTGCTCTTCTTGTCTTCTTTGTCTTGCTCTTCTTGTCTTCTTGTCTTACTCTTTTGTCTTCTTGTCTTTATCTCTTCTTGTCTTGCGATTTGAGAGGAATATTCTTGTTGTTGCCCTTCTTCTTGTCTTGCTCTTCTTGTCCTTATTGTGTGAATATGGTATCGTTGATGAATCGAGCTCGATATTTCCTCTCGATGAGTATGTCTCCTCACTCTAACTAGCGTATTCTTGTCTTCTTGTCTGGCTTGTTGGCTTGTTGGCATGTGTTGTTTGCTCGTTATATGTTATCTCGATATAACGTTGTTATTATATATACTTGTTGTCTATTATCTCGTTATCTGCTAATTGTCTTGCTTGTTGTCTCGTATCTGTTGTGGCGAGAAAATGGTTTGGAATTTGGTGATAAATTATGGCCTAGTGATGATGAGGTGGCACCCATGATGGTGTATGTGGCGATGGAATATGAACTCAGTATCGTATCGGTATGTCGGTTGTAACTCTTTCTATACTTTGTTGGTTTTGCTGTTGCTTTTTGTTTGTTGCCTTGCAGCTTGTTTGTTTGTTGCATTGTTGGCTTGTTGCCTTGTAGTATTAGTTCGTAGTTGTAGCCTGGAGTTTGTGTACTCTTTGGCTCCTCGGATCTCAAGTTTGTGATTTTCAATGATGCTTAGAGACTAGTTGGTTGAGATTGGTATTTAGCCATTGGTTGAGATTGGTATTTAGCCATTGGTCGAGATTGGTAAATTGCTGAGAAATGAGCTCGAGATCTGGGTTGAGTTTGGTATTTTGATGTAATATTTGGTTTGATGTATGATGGTGTCTGTGTAGCTTAACAAATTAAGCCCTAGTATTAATACAATTGGTCGCAAGCGCACGACCTAATCGTATAGTACTTTGGGTTATCGATCCACAGGGAGGAGCTAAGAAGTACTGGTTAACTAACCTTTGGTAATCTAGACCGATCAAAACTGAGTTGGTTCAATCTTAAAACTAAAATAAATAATAAAAATGATGTTTGTATCCTAGAAATGCAACCTAAAAAGAGGAGAGATGCAGCCTGTGTCTAGGAATGCACCCTGAATCCACTAATGCAGGTCAAATCCTAGGAATTTGGATTGAGTCACTGAATGCAGTCTTTATCGGAAGAAATGCAGGTTGCACTAATAACTCGGGGGTAAAATTGATTTTTCTTATGAATATGAAGTATCTAGGTATATGGGTTCACCATCATATTTTAGTTATACATGCTTGGTTATTTATATCATATTAGTTGGTTTATATAGTTGAGGGATATATCCTATGATTGATAAATAACTATATGTCTATAGCTAATTATACCGTACCTAGTCCAAATATGACAGAGGATACCGTCGCACCATACCACTTTGGCTTAAGTCCATTAATTTATGTGATATATCTTAAATTCCCTTAGTTTCTAATACACTCGTCGTGCACAAGGTGCCTAAGTTTATTTCATTTCGATCACGCTTTCAACGTCACCGTAATAAAGATCATGATTTACTTGCCTAAAATGTGCTTATAATATTATAATCCTAACTTTATGTAACCCCTTTGTGCCCGTCAGCAATACACTCACCCTTTCAGTTTGTTGTATATTACCAGCAAGATTACTAAGCTATTCTCATAATATCACAAGCAGTTTAATCATATGAAATAAATCAACACATAAACCATATAAATAACTCAAACATGCATAACATAAAATATTCAGGCTACATCCATATCCCTAGACGGAGGACTTAGCATTCCATACTAAATAAGCTAGAAACTAGAAATGCAAAAATAAACATCTCTAATAAAATTAAAAGAAAAGAGAAAATACAACCCGTTTCTTGCAACTCGAGAAGAGACGCTGCCTTGCAACCGAGCACCTTGTTTGCTTCTGGAGACTTTGCCAATGGAGGAAAGAACAAAAATAGATTTTTCTCGGTCCAGCATGAATGCTAGTCCAAGATGAAAGAAGAGAAGGATGGAGAATGGGATGCCTAGATGTGTAGATTGGCAAGGTTTATATAGAAGTGCAAGAGTGCTTGAGATGCAAAAACCCTTGATTGTGGGACTAATCATTTGGAGGCCGGATACAATTATGCAATTAATAATTTGAGCAGCTGGAGCATCAAAGACAGAGTTGATTTTGCGATTTGATTTCAATTGCCTTCTTGCGCACAAGAGAGAAATTAAATGACACATGATTGTGTCTTTCACGGATCAAGGAGAGAAATTAATTAAATTTGATCTTCGATTTAATTAATGCACATAGGAGAGAGAGCGCTGATTTTGCAATCTTCATTATTTGGATTGCGCCAAGGGAAGGTATAGCTGGCTTGTCTTCACTTGATCCATTTACAATGGAGAGAAATTAAGGCCCGTGTAGGCAGCATGTGTGATCACAAATCGTCCAAGAAAATGGCCTGGTGATGATTTGCATTAATGAGAGGAGATTGGCTCAATAGGTTGCTTGTCTTTATGCGATTCAAATTAATGGAGTTGTGCAAAATTTGATCAGCAATGCATTTGACATGGCAGGGACAGCGAGACGGGTCGTCAAATGGGTCAACTATGAAACATCTTTAAATTTTTGCTCCAAAATCTGCAATAAAAACACAAAATACGTAGCAACCGACCTCTTGACAGAAATTGCACGAAACTAGCTAAAAATAAATAAAAATACAATAAAACAAAATAATTAGATTTAGTTTTTGGCTTAACAATGCATGAAATTATAGGTATAAATATCGTTCAATATCTCGGTTTGTTTGTTTGTTGTAGTACAGCGTCATCACCTTTTGACGTGGAAATATGGATCTCTTATTTTTCATACTAGACATAGCATGAAATGATTTACTACAAGAAACCAATTGAATAAAATAAGAAATGTTGTTCGTTCTTCAAAATTAAAAGAACTATCAATTATTAGGATGGACGGCGACTTCGATAAACAATTGTTTTAATATGCTATCGGGAGGCGACCAAATCTGATAAATAGAGATTCAGATCTGATTTTTTTTAAAAAATCTAATTCGAATCCGATTTGATCTGATCTGATTAAAATAAAATATTTACAATCTAATTAAAATCAATCTAAAATTTTAAAAAGTCTATATATAAAACTACCTGATTCGATCTTATCCTGACCCAACACAACACAATCCAATCCAATTTTCTTCTAGAAAATCAAACTAACTCAATCTGACCCGTCTAAACTAAAACCCAATCTGATCCATCTCATACCTCTAATACTTTCTCCGATTAGCACATATGCTTTTCGAGCATGATCATGTGAGTGTCAAAATTATTTTTACTTTTTTTACATACGAGAATTGTATTTAATTTGAACACATTATTCCTCATAAGAAGAATACTGTAATATCAATGAACTGTGCTAGACATCAACCTTTTAAATTAGATACACGGGCATCGGTCGATATTAAGTTTGGCTTCAGACTTGGGGCAGAACTTTCTTCGAGATAACTGTCTTTATTTAGATAACTTTGTCTATATATCTCTTCGGCATCGCCGAAAATCGCTAAAATAGATTCATTAGGTTGTGAATTTGAGCTCTAAGGGCAGCATTTCCATTTTCCAGCAGCAAGCAAGCAACTTAAAGGTGCTTCTCGCCGGGAAAGCATCTCGACTCAATTGGTTTGCTCCTCAAGTATTTTTGTTAAAAGCATCTCTTCCTGATGCTAAAGCACGCTAGCCTTGCCACTGTGAATGCCACAAAGAGGCTGATGCCCAAAAGAGATGAAAGCACAGCATACAGTCTTTCATTAATCTTTCTTAAATCTCTGTTTCCGCTCGGGCCGTTAGGGCCTTACACCGTCAGTCGCCATGATGGGAGGCAATTTCTGTATCATGAATTTGCTACTCTCTCTTCAACGGAGAAATAATTCATTTTTATTTAATTTCGTACTAACACGTATTTTGAAAATGCCCTAAACTTCTACAAGGTGTCTTCAGGCGTGGGAGAGAATATATGAGGATTCCTTTGCTGCCACCAACTTTTTAGCTTCTAAGCTCGTAATGGTGTGGCACCGTTTCAGAAGGACGAGTTCTTAATTTGTTTAGTTTCGATAAGTTTTGCTTTCCTAAAAGCCAAATATATATATATATTGAAATCAGACGTGACGGTACTTTGTACTGATTGTTTGATCAACTGATCTTTTTCTTGTCATTAATTCGACCTAATGTTTTTATTCCGACTTCAAAAATCTGCAAATAAATGAATGAACCATGTCAATTGAACCCATTGAATTTTCAAAATAGGACCAATATCTATTTCTATAATAATTACCCAATCCTCCAATTAAGCCCAATGACAGGACTTAAGCCCAATGGAGAGTGTTGAATCTATATGTATTAAAGGTTACATGTAAGCCCATATGTTATGGGTATTAGATGAACGGGTTTTTATTCATCTTTCACTACACAACAGTCTACAAAAAGACCCAGACTTGAGAGAGCGTCCGGATTGCAACGCCTGACAAATGTGCTAAGATAAAATCACTATATCACTTTGATGCCACTTTTAGTGCAATATACGAGCAATTAGCAATCCTAGCACGTCAAAATGGTTTTTCCCACCAAGCAAAATGATAAGTCTATTTGGGTAATCTCATCCCAGCTGAAATCGTGGTCTAACTTATTGCATGCATTTTTCAGTAAGGAACGCGCATGCTCTTTTGCTCTAGAGGCATTCAAGAAAATTTTCATTCGTGGATTTTCTAACAAGATTGACAGGTCAATTATATTATTAATTAGTAAGAAGTTGGTCCAAGTAATTAATTTGAACGACTTAATATGTTGGACAATAAGATAGGGAAGGCATCAACCAGCAGTCACAAGTAATGGTTTGCAGATATTTTGTAGTACTTTTTCTCTTTTCTCATCTAATACATTGCTCAACCCAACATGCTCTCTCAACGTACGTATTACTTTGCCTTCTGGTCACTGGTAACGAGACGTCTGATCAAGAAAATTATGTTTTAATAAACACTATTACTGCGTAATAAAATCAACAGCACACATATTAATATGGAATTCCTTTGAAAATAATAAACATAACAATCATGAAAATACTTTTTTAATGTTGGGTGGCTTAGACTCTTGTCTTTATCTCAAAAAGAATACTTTATATTTATAAATTAATTGCGTGTCTTATTTTGTACAATGTAAATTAGGACCATTATACAAATTTTATGGTTTTTGATGAGCGGTAAATTTTGCACAGTATAGCAGCATTTCGTTTGTTGCAGTTGCATGCTATAGATATAGTATAAATGTAAAATCCACATTTCAAACATTTTATTTTAATTGAGAACTTATTTTTATTATTGTCAAGATTGTCAAGTTAAATCATCGTTAATAGATCCTAGTGATCTGTTTTATATAACTGATGACTAGCTATTATCTTCCATTCTCATTGTAATACATATATGTTTCTTATGTTTTGATGAAGAGTATATTTTATTTCTTTTACCGGTATAATGCAACTTTCCCTAGTTAGAAACTTTTGCTATATAGTTTTGCTAGTACTTAGGATATAAATATTCGTCTATCATACTTTATTCTCATTAACAACACAGCGCTCTTGCAATCTCAAATTCTCAATAAATAAGAGAGTTATTATTGGATCTCGTCCGATCAATTATAAATAATATTTTCAATCCGTAACCAACCAATTAAAATAAAAAACCGTTAAATCCATATTTCTTTTTGGCAGTCGGGTTTCACGGATTTCGCGGGTTTCACAAGTTTATGTTAATTGATAAAATTCTGCATATAAAAAATGATGACATAATTAATAACTGAAAGTAAGTCAGATGCAACATAAGCACAATACAGTGATGAGTTTATTAGAAAGTTCAAATTCAAAGTAACACGATATAGATGACAATAAGTCAATAACATCAAAGTTGCTTACATAATACATAATCTAAGAAACAAATTATTTCTAACAATATCAAAATAAAAACTTTACTTTAATAATTAATTATGATATCTAAATAAAACAAGAACAAAATTTTGGTCTAAAAAAATAAGGAGCTCATGTTAACTTTGATCTTCTATTGGATTCAGTGCACCGTTTAGATTTCAAACCTACAAAAAAAGAAGAAAAAAAGAACATGGTGAACATACAAATGGTACAAGGCATTTGCAAATTCTTACAAAATTGATGATGCAACTCTCAGTTATAATAAAAAGATGTTATTTACCTATGTGATAGCAATATTTCCTATAGTACTAGCAACCATCAACTCTGAAAAATTCAAATATGAACAGTGTAAGAATGCTTAATGAATATAATAAAAGAGTTAATTGCATAATATAGTATATTTTACCTTTTTCCAATACTTCATATGTTGCAGCATCCTCCATCTCCTCTTTAACATCATTAATGATTTTGCTAGATCACAACCAATTTTGAGTACACACAAGTGCTTGCACAATTTTAGGAGAAAGAGAACTCCTAAATGGGTCTAGAATGCGGCCACCCGTGCTAAAAGCCGATTCAGATGCAACTGTTGATATTGGAATAGCCAAAACATCTCTGGCTATGGAAGAAAGAATATGATACCTAATAGTATTTGTCTTCCACCAAAGTAGAATGTCAAAGGAACTATTATCATCATCCTCACATGGTTCTGCCAAGGATTTTCCGACCTCTGATTTATTTTCCTTAGATTCTTTAGACATCATATGAAGCTTATATTGGGATTTCACAAAATTAAAATAATTTTCCTCGGTCTCCTCAATGTTACTTGCGCTAGGGGCTCCTCCAATGGAACTATTAGCATCAACATCCTCACAAATACTAGCACCAGTAGTGAGTGTACCGTAATGTAGACGGTACTGTTCATACAATTTATTTTAAATTAACTCAACCCTCTTTATCAAATCACTTTCCTTCTATCTACCATACATGTTTTCAAACCAAAAATTAATGTACTACAATTTATAACGTGCATCAAGAATAACAACAATAAAGAGCAGCATGTTAAGCTTTGTTAGGTCATCCCAATATTTATCAGACTTAGTTTTCATTTTCCCTGCCATTAACCTCAGCTTTACATCAAAACTTTTAAGCAACCGTCTATCATTAGAGACAAATAAATAAATATTTAGTTTTTTGCTGGAATGAACTTTTTTTTCAATACCAGTACTAAACTACTAATCTAAATTCATCAGAAGATATATGTGCATTTAACGATCAAACATTTGCTCTTTTTTTCCTTACTATTATGCATATATTAAAAAATAATTCAATAAATATACCATAATTCCTCCCATAAAGTTGATTTCATCTTAAAGAACTTTGCAAACAATATAAAAAAATTCTTTGTCTAACGCACCTCCTAATCTAAATAATAAAGCTGATTTAGTCAAAAGGAAAATTGGAATCACAACACAGCTCTCTGACACAATTGCAAAATTAACAAGTAAGTTTCAATATGAATAACTAAAAGAAACTTACCTTTTGTCATTATGAAGAAGGAATAGTCTGGGTAGAAACAATTCCTTGTGTCGCTGGATTTTGTCAAGCAAAATTAGGTTTTGATGAGTAATTTATAAATTTGGGAGAGAATCATTGCCAGATGGAGCAATTTAAAATCTTCACAATTTCTGAAATTGACAATAGAGCTTAAATGAGGTTATTTGCCATATGGAAGGAACGAAGGAATTTAAGGAGTAAATTTTGCCATCTGAGAAGGACAGATGAATTTAAGGAGTAAATTAGGTGAGAGTCGAAGAGAATCGAACATACGCGATTTAACAAACCGTATCCGTCCAATATTAATGGGGTTGGCTAAAATACAATCCTTAACTAACTATATAAAATTAAAATTCGTTAATATTCGGGTCGGATCGGTCGAGTTGGTCGGGTCGGTCGGCTCAGTCGGGTTACTCTTACATCCCTAAACAATATATATATATATATATATATATTTAGTGCTACAACCTGATTTGATGAATAAACCAGTCGGTTTTGATTGACTTCAATCAAGCCAGTAAATAATAAATTGCTTTATAGAAAATAAAGAAAATTAAAATAATTAAAAGTGTTATTATGCAATTAGATTACTACATTCAAATCTAATGGATGAAATAATTCATTTTTATTTAATTTCGTTTACTAATACATATATTAATAATACCCTAATTAAAATTCTTCAGGCTGTATCTTCAAGCGTGGGAGAGAATATATGTGGATTCCTTTGCTGCCACCAACTTTAGCTTCTAAGCTCGTAATAGTGGGGCACCATTTTAGAATGACGAGTTCTTAATTTGTTTAGTTTCAATAAGTGTTGCTTCACTAAAGCCAAATATATATATTGAAGTCAGACGTGACAGCAGTTAACTTGCACTAATTGTTGGACCAAATCGATCTGTTCTTGTTATCAATTCGACCTAAACAATGACCGTTTTTATTGCAACTTCCCAAATCTGCAGCTAAATGAATTTAAATGTCCATTGAACCCACTGAATTTTCAAAATAGGACCAATATCTGCATTTTGTATTATTTTAGGATAATTATTGAGCTTCATTAAATTAAAATTTCTAGCATAAAAAATTAAAAATTAAACCGGTAATTTTTCAGCCGAACTGCTACCGGAAATACAATAGACAAACTATATATAGAGAGATGCATTATGGTACTTTGCAAGGTAAAAAAAATAATTTTGCTTCGGCAAGATATTTCATATCATGATAGCTCAAACAGTCAATCTAAGTTGCTTAATAATTTCTTCATGTAAAAATCTTATGCGATATTAAATTTCATTATTTTTTAGCTTTCTAAGAATTTTTAAATTATTTTTAAAATCCGCCTTGTTTAACACAAGAAAATAATCTATTTCAGGGTTTTTAAAAAAATAGCAAGAAAGCTACAAAAATAATGAAATTTAATATCCCATAAAATTCTGACACGAAGAAATTATTGAGTAACTGAGATTTATCATTTGAGACGTCAGGATATAAAATTTCATATCAAAATACAAAAAAATACTTTATAAAACATCATAATCCACACACACACACACACACACACATACACATATATATATATATATAGTAAAGATACCATGAGATTAACTCAAAAAATATATCAAATCATCTCCAAATTTTAATTTATCATCATCATTAAATTATTTATATGAAAATCTTGTAGGATGCAAAAATTTAGAGTGTTTTGAGTTTTTTAAGTCACCGTTTTTTATTTTTTAAAATGATGTTCAAGTATTGAATATATTATTATTATTTTTAGAGTTGATTTTCAAAAATAAAAAATGGTGATTTAAAAAGCTCAAAACACTCCAAATTTTTGCATCTCATAAGATTTTCATATAAATAATTTATTGAGCATGATAAATTAAAATTTAAAGACGATTTGATATGCTTTTTGAGTTAAATTCACTGAAAGCCTCCTTGAGTTTAAGCTCACGGTATTTTTACACTTATATATATATATATATATATATATATATATATATAATACTTCGTGAAATATAAAACCTCACATTCTTTGTATCCAAATCTCAAATTTAAAAGTTCAAACGGCGATCCAACCTATTGAACATGATATTCACATTGAAATATATTTGGAGACCAGATTTTAAATTTTTTTTGTCATTTTTTAGATGGGTAGAAAATCATTAGTATTCAATGGTGCATTAATAGTTAGATCAACAAACTTTGTACACATCTAAAAAATAAAAAAAAATAAAAAAATATATATATAATTTAATCTTCAAAGATATTTTAATATGAAGATCATGTTTAATGATTTGGATCGGCTATTTGGACTTTCATAAATATATATATATGTAGTTATTCTATGCTTATTCATGAAGTATAAAATATTTTTGTACTTCATGTCGTATCTCTCATTTCTAAATTTAAAACATTGATCTGACCGTTCGAAATGTTCTCTATATTAAAATTTATTTAAAGACCAAATTTTATATTTTTTAGAAATTTTCTTCTATTTTTTTGAGGATTGGAAAATTGTTCTTATTAAAAATCATAAACTCAATGGATTTTCATCCCCTCAAAAAATAGAAATAAATTTTAAAAAATATAAAATTTGATCTCCAAAAATACGTCAATATGGATAACACCTTTAACGGTCGGATTGGTGTTATGCTACGGTTTGTCGTGAAGTACAAAATATTTTTGTACTTCACGTCATATGTCCCACTTCTGAATTCAAAATACTGATTCGACCGTTAAAAGTGTTCTCCATATTGAAGTATGTTTGGAAACCAAATTTTTTATTTTTATTATTTTTTGGAGGATTAGAAAATTATTCTCATTAGAAATCATAAACTAAACGCATTTTCATTCCTTCAGAAAAATAGAAAAAAATTCTAAAAAATATAAAATTTTGTCTCCAAATATATTTCAATATGGAAAACACTTTTAACGGTCGGATCAATATTTTGAATTTGAAAATGGGAGATATGACGTGAAGTACAAAAATATTTTGTACTTCACGTCCTATCTCCCATTTTCAAATTCAAAACACTGATCTGACCGTTAAAAGTATTTTTCATATTTAAATATGTTTGGAGACCAAATTTTATATTTTTTTAGAAATTATTTTCTATTTTTTTGATGATTAGAAAACCGTTCTTATTAAAAATTATAAACTCAATGTATTTTCATCCCTTCAAAAAAATTCTAAAAAATGTCAAATATAGTCTCGAAACATATTTCAATATCGAGAACATTTTTAATGGTCGGATTGGTGTTTTGAATTCGAAATAAGAGATACGACGTGAAATACAAAAATATTTTATACTTCGTGACTAACCCTAGCATATATATATATATATATACTAGGGTGCTCCATGGAACACCAAGTACAACTCGCAGTATAAAACATATTTTCTTACTTCGCGACTAATGATAGCATAACTCTCTCTATATATATAAGATGTTAAAGCAAGGATTTGTTGGGTGAGAGATATAAGCCACCTAAGGATCCACCGGTAATAAATGCAAGGTAAACATGAACACAGATTGAAAAACATGAACACAGATTGAAATAGAGGACTTCGCTTATATATATATATATATATATATATATATATATATATATATATATATATATATATATATATATATAGTAAAGATATTGTGAGCTTAAGCTCACGGAGTCATTCTGTGAGATTAACTCAAAAAATATATCAAATTATCTTCAAATTTTAATTTATCATACTTATTAAATTATTTATATGAAAATCTCGTGGGATGCAAAAATTTGGAGTGTTTTGAGGCTTTTAAGTCACCGTTTTTAATTTTTAAAAATGATGTTCAAACATTGAATATCTTATTATTATTTTTAGAGTTAATTTTCAAAAATTAAAAACCATGACTTAAAAATCTCAAAACACTCCAAATTTTTACATCCCACAAGATTTTCATGTAAAGAATTTAATGAGCATGATAAATTAAAATTTGAAGATGATTTATTATATTTTTTGAGTTAAGATCACGGAAGATCCCTGTGAGCTTAAACTCACGGTATCTCTACTCTCTCTCTGTATATATATATATATATATAGAGAGAGAGAGAGAGAGAGAGTAAAACTTTGGATGTTTCAAGTTTTCTAAATCACTATTTTTAATTTTTAAAAATAATATACAAATATTAAATATTTTATTATTATTTCTAAAGCCTATTTCAGGACTGTTTTTAAAAATAATTTAAAAAATAGTTAGAAAGCTCAAAAAATCATGAAATTTAATATCCTATAAGATTTTGACATGAAAAATTATTGAGCAACTTAGATTGACTATTTGAGACCTCGGAATATAAAATCTCACCCCGAAGCAATAAAGGTTTTTTGCTTTGTAAAGCACCATAAGTCATCTCTCTCTCTCTCTCTCTTTCAAATTCAAAATACGAACACAAAACACTATAGCCTCATTATATATACCCATACCCGTAATTAATTAAAATGATAAATTGCACCTACATAATTATCATGTACGATAAACATTAATTGTTTGGTCTCGTTTCATTATTATTGACCCATGAGGTTGCAGGTTAGGAGGCCTTGCTAGCTCCCAAATGAACAAATTATATATATGTACAATGAAAATATACAAAAACTAATTAAACACCTTAATTATTAGAACAATAAAACCATAAAAGTTAAATAAAACAATAGGAAGCAGCAAGTAATATGAATCATCGGTTACTCCTCTAGACCTGATCTTGTATATATATCTTCGGGCTGTGACCTGTCTGAAGCGCTCAAACTCCTCAATTGCCACCTCCCTTCAAGGCACCCATCAAGGATAAGCTTTCCCACCTCACCTTCATCAGTTGCCTGGCTGAAGAGTTCCTCAAGGTCGGCCGCCTTCATGCGTACCTTGATCTGAGCTGACCGTAATGGAAGCTCTGGGTGAATTGATGCACTGGTCTTCATAAAACAATTTCCCATTATTTCTTCTTCTTTATTTCACCTTCTTTGTTTGTGGGTGGGGAGAGGGGGAAGGGTAGTTGCATATCGGATGTACCGTTAATAAGGTAGTTATATAAGTTCAGACAGAGAAACAAAGAAGCAATATAGAGATGGAGGCATGGGGCTAATGCTGTTAACCAAAACGTCTAGAAACTGGAAAGGATGGAGACGGCAAGGAATTACTATCTTAGAAGGTTGAAGATATGTGGGTCATACTATGCTTGATATTTGTACTATACTAAGCTAGTTTGTTTTACCTAGAGACACTATGCGAGTCCTTGTAATATCTTTGTTTGTCTTTTTGTGCACGTTAATTAGATTTATAACTTACATGGTCATATTATAGCACCAGAGAAATAGAAAAAAAAAAGTAAATTTCAACTGTTTTATTAAACAGAATTAATACAATTCTAGCTACCAAAATTATGATACAAAATTGGAATTCATACGAAGGCAGTCAATACCAAAGATAAATTAACATAATATATTTGATAACACAAAACTATGACAGTTGAAATTAAACAACAATAATAACGTTTGAAAATTTCTTTGCAAAGAAAAGTATGACGCCAATGGTTTTATTTATTGAAATGAACTTCTCTACAAAATGGAAATTTTATTTATATTTAGTTTAAATAAATTGACTCTTAAATTTTTAAATTTCTGGACATGAAAAAACAAAATTTTCCTTTACCAGGAGGGGAACAGGTAGTGTGCAAGCAAACAATCAAAACAAAGAAGAAAAGATCCATCACGGGTTGCTTTTGTGGATATATAACGGTGCTAGAACTATGTACTTGAGTCTTCTTTCATTTTGGATAGTTCCAACATCCAACTAGGCATGTAAAAGAGAGATTTCTGGGGTCGCTGCGCGCGTTCTTGGCGACCATCTTAAATTATTTTGAGGAATTTATGATAGAGAAGGGATTCAATTATTATTTTTTGGTATTTCTTCAATTAGTTTTATTATTTAAGAATTTAAATAATAGTTATTTGATATTTAATTTTAATGGTACCGATATGACACCAAAATAATGGTAATTGAATCCCTTATGATAATACCTTAATTAATTTGTCTTTAAATAATCAATATATTATATGTGTCATTTCAACTTCCATTTTTTTGGAAATGATCTAATAATTCATATAGTGATCAGATATTCTAAATTTAATTGTGACTTCCAAACTTTCGATAATACCTGAATAGGCTAAGTAATAAATGTACCTATGACGTGTGACATCCGACTTATGACTTGTGATCTCGACCCTTTACAATTATAGTAGTAAACTATACCTCCACATGCCGGAATCAAAACTAGTTTAGTTGAATTGCATAACTACAGTTGGGTTTCATTAAAATTTTATATTCTTGAACTTAATACGAAATGCACCATGCAGGAATACTTGGGGTGTCAGGTCGGGTCGGATCGGATTTGGTTCAAGATCGGATTATATTATTATTTATTTGTCTCGATCAAAGCCGATCCGATTAAATTAATTCAGATAAAAAATCTTAACCCATACTTAATCCGATCGGATCACAGGTCGACCCGACATGACCCGTGTAAAATAATTAAATATTTATTAATTATTTTTATATAATTTTAAACAATTAAATATTAATGAATTTTTAAATAATCTTAATTAGTACTAAATCATAAAATTACTTCAAAAAATATAATTAATCGGGCCGGGTCAGGTTAACCCGAATCCGATCCGATCCGATTCGGATTAAAAAAAATTAAACTCATACCCGACCCATTTATTTTCGGATCATGTTGGATTCGAATCAGATTCGGATCGGATTGGATTAACCTATCGGATCGGTCGATAATTTACACCCGTAAGGAATACGGATCATGAAATTGAAACAAACATGCACAACATTTTTTTTTTTCATTTTATCTCCACCACCTGAAACCAAGCCTTTTCATTTTACCCGCACCATACGCTGTGTGTGGGGTGGGAGGGTCGGGGCGGATGTGGTTGCTTCTAGGTGTCAATGATAGTATTTTACTCATTTATTATATTTAATAAGATGGATAGAGATGGTATAATTCGATCTAATTCAATTTGATTTTTTTTAAAAGTCAAACTAATTCGGTCTTGTCCGAATCTAATTCGATCCAAAATCAAATAATCTATAATCTAATCGAAAATCATTTTAAATTTGAAAAAGTCAACATATAAATTGACTGACCCCACCCGATCTCTAAAGATGAGTATGGATAATGATATATGTTCTTTAAGATATTATATACGAATATGGGTAAGATTTTTTCATTAAATAAATGGATAATGATATAGATGAAAATCATTTTATAAATTTTTGTCCAATAAAGTAAATTATTAAAAGAAATAACTTATATTGTTTCTAATATAATTATCTCTTGTAGTAATTTTTTTCTCATGTTAGTTGTCTTGAGTGCCGTGAATTAACTACTAAGGATTATAAATTATAATTATTATCTTTTTCGAATTTTGTCTACTCATAAATAATAATGTTTGAATATTATTTAGTAGGACACTTCTTAAAATGATACGAAGATTTAATATAAGATATTTTAAATAAGATACTATTTTTATTTTTAGTGTGTTTTATTTTCTAGTTAAAATTTTTGCCAAGATATGTTTGTGTTTTTCTAATTTATTTGTTTTGCAATGATTCAAGTTAGAATTAATTGTATATTTATATTTTAATTTCATATTAGTAAAAATTGAAATGCATTTGTTTTAAAGGAATGAATTCAGATATATTTTCCAAATAATAATAAATTAACTAATATATTAATATTATTCTAAGTACTCGTTTCGATTTTTTAGCTGTTTATTTTAATGGGTGGGTTGAATATGAGTAAGTCTAATTTTAATAATGTAAGGATAGAATATAAGTAAGAGTAATTTAAAATGAATGTAATAATAAAAATACTTTCACTCGATTGATAGCATACCCAATGGCATCCCTATTGTTGTCAAGACTTAAAACAATTGCATGAACATGGGTAAAATGTTGTGTCAACTGACACCTAAATTTTAAAAAAATAGTATTTTGTGTTAAGTTTTTGCTAATTCAACCTCTTTGGATTTTTTTCTGATCTATCCTAGATTGTTGATCTATCCTAGATTGTTTGATTATTTTCATTGAGACAAAAATATTTAATACTGTGGATAATGAAAGAATTATGCAAAGATTTCAAAATATAAAATTTGTAGAGAAAATTTTTTCTTCATCGATTTGATTATCTATTATTTTGAGTTTTATTTTTTATTAATTTTAATATGTGAAATATAATATTTTTGATAATTTTTATTATTTAAAATATATGTTGAATTGTTTATTTTCTTTAGTATCAAATTAGTTTTAATTGTTTGAACTCAATAAATTATTATAATATAACTAATGACCCTGATCAAAATCATGCATCCGTCCATCATGCATAAATTCCTTGATGAGCGGGACCTTTAAGTATTAGTAGAATGTATGCATAGTATGACTCGAGTTGGCATTACTGCATTAGCAATGAACAGGAGAAAGTTGGTATATATTATGTTTATGTTGATAAATATCAGATACTGTCTGCGCAGTCTGTTAACAGCATTTTTTTCCTGATGAAACATTACTGTCTGCTGCTAAAGTGGGTTAGCGGGTCAAAGATGCAACTCAAAAAAACACTGCATTTAGCTGGCTAGTTTGGATGATTAATGGGAAAGGGAGCAGATTAGGGAATTTGCCATGTTAACTTTGACTGGGAACTGAGTGAAAGTGATTACTGATATATGACCACGAGGGTCAATCTAGTGACCTCAGAAAGGATATACATATAACATAGTGCTTTATTATGAGTTGAGAATGTGCACTTAGCGACAGATTTGACAATGGACATAAAATCAATTGATGTAATAATCGATGAAAAATATGATAATTAATTAATTAAGCAATAACGATATGTACTGGTTGGTAGAAAATCCTGAAAGAAAATTATGGTCAGATTTAGTGTTTGAATTTTCGTTTCCAATGATGTTGCAAGCAGCCGTATATATCTTCCGAAAAATTGCTTTCTGATGTATTCTAAGTCAACTTTTCTGCAATCACTCCATTGAATCATACTCCGGTTTCTTCTTTCGAATTTCGTTCAATAAAATACAAGAAATACTTCTTTTTCCAAAATCAGTTTGACAGACGACTGCACATGGGAAGTCTGGCTTAGATCAGAACTTTGGGTTTCATTTCATAGACGACCTACTCGGAAACAAAATACATTTTTCTATTTTTCTTCACCAAATCGACAGGGCTGGGCTTTGAGAGATTTTACCATAGAGGCCAACGATAGACTAAACTCCCCCCCCCCCCCCCCCCGAACACAGCTTACAACTTTTATCGTACTGTGCTCTTCAAAGAGCAACTCTTCTCAAAATCGATCGAAAAAGATGCTGAGTTGGAATCCTATTCTCAGAAATCCTGTGGTTTCTAAGAATCCAGCTACACTACAGGAGAACCTGGAACGGAGAGCTCTCCCCTATTTTCCGCCCAACTCTTTGGTTTAAGAATGCCGGTTTTAGGCTTGGGCTTTTGGGTCGCTTGTTTAATCAGCAATTAGCAATGTAGTAAAATCGTACCAAATACAAACTAACACCAACATTCGCTTAGAAAGACGGGCAAAGACTGTTTAGCATTTCCAAAAATGGGGAGGAGCAACAAAAACACCTCCAATCAGATGCTCTTTTTGGTTACTTCATTGCGACGTTCTTTGGCAAATTAGCAGGCACTCTCTCACCCCACATCCATAATGCCTGGTGCAATTTACATGTTTCAAGTGAACGAACAATTGCTAAATAACACACGATCCACAAAGGATATAACAAAAAGTTGACAGCATGCATTACTTCTCTGATCAAAAGTTCACTGGAACAGTTTGGCAGCATCACACAATTCATAACCAAGTTCGCATGAATTTCAAGCTGATGCCTTAAATTTCTAAACTCAAACTCTTATGTGCAAAACGCCAAAAGAACAAACCCTTTACCCCGCCTATCTCATGTATGAGCTGGTAATCTACGACATAATTACTCCATACTTTGTTCTTTAAATGTCTCATATAATTATGTAAATAAAGGCTTATAGATGGAAGTGCTATATGCCAGCACCTCATATACCTACAAAAAGAAACAGGTTAATGCATTTGCTGACGAGGTGTGCGTGGCCGCACAGGAGTCTTCGAAGGGCTCACCCTATAAAAAAGAACAAACAATGTTCATGAAAAATCATATTTTATAAAATAAGCACAAAACTTCAAACAAGGATGAACCAATTGCCAAAAAAAAAAATACCTAAGCTCCAAACTTCAGTACAGTAATCATGCACAACATTTTCACCTTTTTCATTTATTTGAACAAATTTAAAAACGGGGAAACTCAAAATCACACAATTTTACAACTAAGAAGTTTGCAGATAACGGTCCACGAATGTCTGACAACTCGCAACATATAATCCAACATAACTGTGTTCGCAAATAATGTCAGATTTCCACACATAATTGTTTACAAACCAACTTATTGGTTCGCAAACTATGGGTGCGATCTCTTCTGTTTTGAAAGAAAAAATGTTTTGGGTTGAGATGCAACCCATTTATTATTTTGTGTTACCAAACAAAAAAACAAAAAGAGGTTCAATATTTTGGCACAGCAGAAGGCATGAACCCTCAAAAAGAACAATTGATTGAACCAGAGTTTAAAAATGTCTTCAACCAAATGTTTAAAAAGCATTTCTAGCATTTCAGCAACTTAAGAAAAATGACCACTTCTTAAGAAATGAAAGAAATTATGACAGAACTTTAATGCAACAGGAACAATTGATACGTCAAATGCATATGAACTGAAAAACAACAGTAAAACAATTCACCTGATGGGTAAAGTTCCAAGGATGGCACCACTACAATTAAGAGCTGCAGTTGCACTCTCAGCCTGAAAAGAGACGAAAAGCCAGCATTTCTAGAGGATTAACTTGTTGAATAACAAAAAGCATTGAACTCTTGCACATGGTTACACAGTAAAAAGGAGTTTTACTGTGTAAAAGAAACTATCCCAAGTAAAAGAAAAGAGATTAGGCTCGAAGTTGAAAATTGACAGAACAGAGACAGGAAGGGATAGTATGTGCAAGGCAAAAAAGGAAAGTTATATGTTTTCCTGAATAGGTTTGCATATAGAATAGGTTAAGGTTCAGTTCTCGAAGAACCACTATTATTTCAAAACTGCAGCTTTTCTACCTGTATGAATGCAATATCCTTTTCTACTCATCCAACTATCAAAGAAAAACAAAGCATGCTGACCAAAATATTTACTTTTTGCTTGGGTACAAATGATTTTTCCCCAACAAAAAAAAGGTAGGGAACAAGAAATTTTGGGAGTCAGAAATGCCAAGAAAGGGAAGGAAATAGAGTATACAGAGAATTATAAGGTCTTGAACTCAAAAGACAAGCCAACAGATAGTTGGATAGTGAGGGTGGAATTAAAGAATGACACAGATCGAGGGATGGTCAGTGGTCTTGTCAAAGGTTCAAAATCTTCTTTTCTATACTCATGCCTAAGATTTGTTCATTACACTACATAAATCTCCTCAAATTTGGATTGAGGAGTCCTCCTGTGATATATCAACTACATCCTTGAGTACAACAGCAGTAAACATATTTAAAGAAGTTCTATTTTATAAGCAAGAGATGAGAACTGTATGAAAAAAAAAACTCACCCTAACAAACTCAACAAAGGCAATTCGAGTTGAATGGTGGTAATCCCCAAGCAACCTCAGCCGGTAAACCTAAATAAAAGATGGTCAATTTCCAGGTTTGCAGGTGCATAAAAAAAAAATATTAATGGTTTATAAAGAGTAAGATCTAGCCAAAAGGAAATAATGGAAACCTCTCCACATATGGACTCAAAGAAGAGCTTCACATCAGCCTGAGAAATCTGAAACAAAAAACAAAGAATAATAAGAAGGCAGTGGATTATGTTACTTGTTAAAACAGTGCACATTGTATTGTACACATTTCTCGCTCTTAGTACAAAAATAAATATAGCAGAACCTGGTGCAGTACTAGTACCATATGTGTTAATACTCACAAGTTGGATATGGTTTGCAAGGCAGAAAAACATTTACAAAACAGAAAACGCAAAAAGAGATTCAAAAAAAGAAAACAATCTGAAAGTGAAATGCAATATCTATGTACAGCAACTAAAATATCTGGTGATAACTGTTCTAATACAGAGCCCATTTACCGACTATCATACGGCGAAAAATGAGAGAATTTAGTCTATTAAATACCTTTTTGTCAATATTGGCACAGTACACTGTCCTTGCACACATCTCACGCTCATCTTCAGACTAAATACACAAAAAGGGAACACCATTAGTACTTTTGACTTGCAAAAATATTGAAAATTACTAAGGGTTGCTCACCTGGCTGTTGCACAGCAGTACAAGATGAGACATGCCCACTTCAAACCAAAATGGATCAAATAACTTTCACTAAAAATATGAAAACAAAAGAGACTAACCCTGGGGAGAAAAGTGGGGTTAACAGGTGCAATTGCAGTCTTAGAAGGCAGAACACGCACTGGGTAGTAACCAAGCACCGTGCCAGATAAACTAAGTGCAGCTCTTGCTCCCTCTATTGGCAAAACAAAACATGAGGAATTACTTTAGTAAATCATAATAACTATGAACTTCTCCTGGAACTAAAAATATGAAGTTACAAAATTACCTTCATCAGTGAACTCAATGAAAGCGAAGCGAAGGACAGAATTGGGATCCCCACACATGCGACAGTCAACGACCTTACCACATAGAACTAAAATTAGTTGCATGCAAAATAGAACAGTCAAACAAAAAACCAAAACTGAGAAAAGGGAAAAGACTGACCTGGCCACAGTTGATAAATAAACCTGCCAGCTGCTCCTCTGTGACCTGCAAAAGATTAAAAAAATTAATCAGCTTAACTTCATATCAACAATACTAGACATAAATTAGGACAAAAAAGTTGACAACAGTTTACACTTTTAATACCGTTGCTAAATCTGACCAAATTCTCAATCAATTTTAATAAAAAAGGATGTTTGCATCTATGATCTATGCATCTACCTAGTTCATCATTGCATCTCTATTTGCTATCAAGAAAGGTCGATATGCAGCTAAAGATAATTCAAAGCTAGCATACATATCATTCCAAATAAAAATCACCTCCAGATCATACCTGACAAAATTAAAATTTTACTAAACGAATGCTTCAAATAGTGCACGCTGTAAAAGAATCTATCTGATACATCAGTTTATATTAAAACAACTTAATTTCCTATCCTAAAATAGCCCATATTTCATAACAAAGTAATAGGTATATTTTAGGTACAATAATATATTTATTTAATTATTCATGCTAATTAGGCTTATCATACTACTACTTCCTGTCATAACTGAATATCTTAAGTTCGTCTTCCACTTCTTGAGGTTGCTAAATATTGAAGGGTGAAAAGAATATTTTAGCCATTAATTTACAGCATCTTAACCAATTGATTAGACAATATGAAATAAAAAACTTACAAATTTACATACATAACACAACTTGTAAAGTAGATACTTTTCAACAGTTCATTCATCCAACAACACCATCTGACAGTTTTTGAGGTAAAGATAACAAATATAATTGGTTAAATTGCATCTATGCTGAATTATTAGTCTCGTATTTTTCAGTCCCTGATCTAATTGGGAACTAGAGTGAATAAGAGGGGAGTTGGGCAGGAGCCCGAGAGGTGATAAAGATGTAGATAAGGACTAGGTTATTGATTCTACTCATTTTCTCTAAGCTTAATGGGAATATATTTTGTTTAGTTCCACTGCCTGGCACATAATCCCAGCCTTTAGATGCAATTTTGGATGGAACAGATATGTGATGTAGATTAATTGAACAATCAGGAAGAGTTTAAATGCTGCCCGGTTGGATCAGTGGTGGCACTAAAATTGTCGCATTGGAACCCCCTCTTTTTTATTTCAAATTTTATCTAAATATAGATGCAACACTGCCTTTTAAAAAAAAAGTAAAAGAACATTGATAAAAGAAATTAATAAAAAATGAAGTGCAAAAGGAGTAAGTCCCATATTTTCCCAAAAAAAGAAAAACTTTATGGCTGCCTTCTATTTGAGATAACCAAGCAGTAGCTCCAAAACGCACAAATATAAATTTCCCAATAGCTTTTGTAGCCGTTGTAGGTTCACCATCCATCTATTTAAAACTATAAACTGAAATCATCTGCTAAATATAGTATGTCTAATACTTCAAAACTCGAAAGAAAATGAATAGTCATTTTTTAAACGTTAACAAGAAGTTGTGCTTACTCCCACGTGTAGGAGCAAAGAAAAAAATGAATCAATATAAGACTACAAGCAAAGACCTGATTTGCAGACCAATGAGTATAGACGGTTGTATGAGATATCTAGTTGTTTTTCTCAGAAGCACTTTTACAGAAGAGAATACAAACTGCTCATTTCCACACAATTTCATGATATCATAGTATTAGCAAATTTTACAATAACGCTAAGCAAAACTGTCTAGGATCCATGGGGCAAAAGAAAATATGAACTATGAACTCATTTCCCATTTCCCAAGGGAAATGCGAGACAAAAGGTATGTAATCATAGTAAGTTATAGTTATGTACAAAGCATCTTGAAACAGAATGCAAAAAAAAACAAGAACTCAGATCTAACACTTGGAAAATTTTTGCTGACCTGATGATCAATATCAGATACATAAACAGTTCTGCGGATGATTTCATCTCTTTGAGCCATGCTAGTTCGAGTGTTCACACGCCTTCTCCCTTGACCAAATCCATTCTTCTACTAGCCAAAACATTAATAAAATTAGATTTATATGAACACAAAATCAGAGAGTGACTAAAAGTTCTCCGGAACAGTGCTTCATTGCTCTCCTATATACGTTTTCGTTTTTCACAGAGGATACCTGAAAACCTATCCTCCAACAAAACTATTATAAGGACAATCCTAACATCAGTGAAGCATTTCCAGCTCTGCCTCCCTATGGATTTTTTTCTCACACAAATTACATAAATTTTGATGACAAAAAGAACTGATAAATATTTTTTTAATCCTTTTTTCTCTGGACAAGTTTTTACATGTATCTGCTTCACAATAATCATAAATTAAGTAAAACTATTTTTTTTTTTAGAATTCAGAGAGAGATAGAGATACTAACCCTTCTAGCACCGCCACCAACACCAAAACCTAGCGCAGCAACATTCTCCACAAATAACCCGTTCTGATAGAACCCTAAAGCTTGCCCTCCATCGACAGCGCCGCCAGCGATGCCTCCGCCGTACACCCCGGAGGAAAGCGACGGCGGAACAAACTCCTCCGCCATCGGATTGAGCTTAGACAACAGCTCCTGCAGATCTCTGATCTCCCTCTTCAAACCCTCTTCTCTTTCCTCCACAACGCCTTCTCCGCTCCTCATCCCCGCCATAGAGTTGTTCTCCACCACCGCCATGATCGTCGGAGAGATCGACCGACCGGACCGCCGCGATCTCTCTAGGCTCACGCAATTTTACAAATAAAAGCACCACTGCTTGCGCTTGACTGTTTGTTGGGTTTTTTGCGTTGTTCAGCAAAGCTATGTTGTTTTCTTGTCTAATAGGCAGTTTTAACAGAGTGAGGAGGAGGGAAGAGACGATCGGTGAAAAGAGTCGGAGAAGGGTAGGAGAGACGTGTAATTGGTAGAGAAAAGAAAGCGAGAAAAGTTGGAACATAAACCGAATCACTGAAAATGGGCCCAATATGCTACTTTTTCATTGTGGGTCATAGCTTCAGTTGTATATTTTAATCTGGAATATCAGAACAAGTCTACACGATATAAATAATGCCAGAAAAATGTGGACTTTCATTTGTTGTATGAACCAATTCCTATGACGGGTGACGTTATGTCGTTCTTTCGTTGCCGGAGCTGTGCTGTGATTGGTACGTTGGATTTAACTTCTGTTACAACAGGTCTACCGGTCTACGGAATAAATATATTTAGGACAAGGGAAAAACAACGGAGACTATTTCGGCTATATGACCCCACTTGTCATTCTTCTATCGGTCGTGTTTCCTCAGACCCCATCGAAAGTACTTATTCACGACAAGAAGGAGAAACTATAGTAGACCATTCCATTGACATGTGGGACCCAAAAGAACTATGTTTCCAACCTTCTTCAGACCGGGTGCATGTACAGACTGTTGGGTTATCGACTTATCGGATCACTATCCGTTGCCTGCGACCTAACACCGGTCCAGCAGCTCTCAGGCTTTCGCCTCTCTCTTGTCTTTTCTTACTTTTTGAGGATTAATCCTCTTTGTTTTCGTTTCTCGATTGTGAACTCCAGAAAAGGTAATTTACCGGTTTGAATTTTGAAATCTCTTGCACTTTTAGGTGCTTAACTTCTTGAACATGTTGGAAGTTGTTGCCTTCTAAAATTGGCTGGCCTATCTCTTTAAGTCAATTTGTCATCAACTATCACCATTCAAATTTTAAGAACGCTAACATCAAATTCAAATCGTTAATTCCGCTTATTTTTAAAGAGACGTATCTGCATTGAGCTCCGGAATTTTTAGAGTTTATTCCGTACTGAATCAAGTAGACAAAAAGTAAATTAATATAATTTAGTTATAGTTATAATCATTTTTAATGAGTTTTCTTTTTGACACTCAATTTAAGTAAATTAAAAAAATTAAATTTTACACAAATATATTTTAGTAAGAATAAATAAAAATCAATAATTTTACATTCAATGTTTGAGGTTCATATTTTTTTTTTGAGAAAAGATTTTCAAATTTTGTAATATAAATGATAATGAGGTTCTGACATTTTTTTGACTCGAAGAACTTATATAAAATTAAAAAATCCTCAATAATCATCAGAGAGCGAAAATTCTTTCAATTGCCATCAGCACAGCGGCTTTGTGTGAAACCTTGTTTGCTAGGAAGTAGGAAACATGTGAATTCAAACTTTTTAGTGGTGTACCAATTTCCGCAAGCGACCCATAGACACTGCACAAGCAGTCAAGCAGAACTAACTGCATAACATGCCAACGCCATGCACAGCTGGTGGTACAGAAGTGATCGGAGTGGCATCTGGCACGGAGCAGACAAGGGATGGCATGGTCAGGAGCGGAGTCAAAAAAATTATTATGACAGCGAAAAAATAAATATATAATATTATTAATAATATTATAAAATTTTTATAATTATTTATCATAGCGATTATCATTGAGTTTTTAGAGAAAATTAGTGATACAAATTACAAAATAATACAAAATTTATTATTGATCGGGATATCAATTTGTTAAGATTAACTATTATTACACGTCAAGTAATACGTAGACCTCACCTCTATTTTTTTAAAAGATATTTATTCTTCCGATAAAATTTTCAAAGTCAAAGTGATTCTTTTATTTTAATATGTAATAAATATTTTTAATTATAATTTATCAATTTGATATTTTTAATTATATGACAAGAGAAGGTGTTTATTTTTCATACTCAAAAATTGAATAAATAATCTAACAAAATAATTTCAATATACCTGTTAAAGTTTTAAATATAAATAAATTGAATATTTTCATTTCAAATGCACAACAAATAACTAAAATTCTGAAAACTATTTTTGTTTCAACAATACCCTCATTCTTAACTATCATAATTAAAATAATTATATATAATATATCTGAATATGTTAATGCAACAAACAATAATACTTTTAAAACCTTAAAATAGAGAAATAATAAAGAGTGATATTTTTTTCTTCTTGCATCGGTAGCCCTTGCAGCTTATAAGCAGAAAAAAAAAAATAAAAAGATTATTTTATTGAACCTCTCTTTAGACGCTGACAACTAATTATACTCATCAAGTTAAATTACAGTTAAAAATATTATATAAATATTTAAATTGGACCCACTCATCAATTTATTTCCTTCCGATTTTTTTTTATCTCAATGTCGCACAAAGATCTATTCAATCAAATTTTAACAAGTAAAACTATTAAATTTGTTAAATTTATTTGAGATTTATTGGACGATAAACATGAGTCTATAAATGTAATTTGATTGGAGGCCAGTATACATATAATTTTTAAAATATCAAAAATTTATTTTATTTCAAATGAAGATTTCAAAATCTTGGGGGCTTGTCCCACCCTCATTCCGCCCCTAGGCGTGGCGACGCGGCGGCATAATATATGCAAACTTGCATGCTAGCTCAAATGTGTGGTTATATTTTCAATTGGAGTGCATTTTCTTAATTCCCAACATGACTGGCGAAGATCACAAGCAGGGGCAATGGTTGGTAGGGGTGTCAATTAGGGGATCGAGATCGGATTATTTTTTATTTTTTTAACTCGATTATTTTATTAAAAAATTTTGATTCATATTCGAACCTATGTAAAATAATTGAATATTTATTAATTATTTTTATATTATTTTAAAAAAATTAATATTAATTAATTTATAATTAATCTTAATTAGTGTATAATGGGCAATGGTTGGTAGGGTGTCAATGGGTTAGGTCGGATTCGGATCGAGTCATCATTATTTTTTATTTTTTTAACTCGATACGATTACATTCGGATTAAAAAATTTTGATTCATATTCGACTCGACCTATGTAAAATAATTGAATATTTATTAATTATTTTTATATTATTTTAAAAAAATTAATATTAATTAATTTATAATTAATCTTAATTAGTGTATAATTAACGTATATTTAAACTTTAATTAGTACTAAATCATAAAATTACTACAAAAAATATAATTAATCGGGTCAGGTTGGGTTGACCCGAACCCGACTCAACCGATTCGGGTAAAAAAAATTAACCCATACTCGACCCATTTATCTTCGGGACATGTCAGGATAGGGGTCGTATCGAGTTGACCCAATGACTCAGATCAATAATTGACACCCCTAGTCCGGTCAGATTAGGTCACCATTATTTTATTATTATTCTTAAGCCGATCTAATCCGAGACGTTTAAAATCGGCTAAAATTTTTTTTGACTTATCCCGATCCGAACGGGTCACGGATCAATCTGACCCAACCCAAATAAAATAAATAAATAAATATTAATTATTTTTATATATTTTAAATAATTTAATATTAATCAATATATTATTAATCTCAGTTAGTGTATATATAAGTCTTGATTAGTATTAAATCATAAAATAAATCAAAAAAACACAAATAACTTGAAAAATCAAGTTGGTCCTTAAATTTAAAAAAAAATTAGTTCTTAAACTTTAAATTATACCAAATAATATCTTGAAAATTTCTTAACAAAAACAAATTTAGTCTCAGAGGACGATTTTACTTATAGTGATTAACGGATTTTAAATGATTGATATCATACACTAACATGCACTTAGTATTTGTTATTTTCTCTTAATAAAATAATTTTATATCTATTTTATTTAGATTTAGTAAACAAAGATATAAAAACTTCGAACACCAACTTAGTTTTTTATTTTTAAAGTTAAGTGACAGAATTAGTCTTTATATCTAAAAATTTAAGAATTTATTTACTATAATTTAAAATTTAAGGATCAATTTATTTTTTAAAGAAATTCAAGGACGGATTTGATTTTTTTAATAAGTGTAGGGATTAACTCGGTGCAAATGAAAATTTGGATGCCAGCTTATATATATAAATATATTTGGGGATAAAAGGTGAGCTCGAAACCAGAGAATTGGATCAACAATGAGCCATTAAGTCGTATAGGTATGTTTGGATCGTGTAAAAAATAGCTTAAGAACAGAGAAATTAAGAATAATAAATGAGGATAATGAAAAAAATAGTAAATTCTCAGTTAGCATGAGAATAATAAAAAGATAATACTATTTTAAATGGTAGAAATATTATTTGAATTGTTTGTTTGGAATAGTAACAGAGAGTTGAGAAAAACAACAGTCATTCAATCTCCTTTTTGGAATAGAAAAATAACAACTATTCTCACTATTTCGGAACATAGAATTTATGTTTGATTACGTTCATGGCTATTTCAGTATTGACTAATGAAAAAAATGTGTTGTTATGCTCAAAATAACTTGTTAAATGCAAGAAGAATGAATAGACTTTTTGCTATTCAATCTGACTATTAACATTTGTAATGATTTATATTGTGCGTATTTTACCGTATTCGTTTTATAATTGAGGTTTAAAAAACACTCGGGGCCAATTCAGCTTGAGATAATTTGTGGCCACTAATTGAACCGTCTCGGACCATGTCTTAAATCTGTATCGACTCGGACTGTGACTTAGCACGTTCCTATGATAGACTGAGTTAGGATTTTTTTCATCTGAATCGTAATAACCCATTCCGAACCATGATAACACGTGATAACTCATGCCAACCGTATATTAATAACATAAAGAACAATGCTACAACAAAAATTTCTCTACCAATAGCATAATATTATAGGGAGTGTTTGGCACTCAATGTAATAGCAAAAAGTTGGAATAGAATAGTTATTTGGACGAATTAATTTGCCAAACGAATTTTAGACTAAGCAGAAGAGTGCGGAATAGTGCTAATCCAAAGATACCAACTTATAGGTGGAATACCGGATTAGCTCTCGTCGGAATAGCGATTATTATTTGATTATATTATATTATATTATTATATTATGATTATGATTAATATTAAGATTTAGTATTATTATATTATTATATTAATATTATGATTATAATTTATTATTATATTAATATTATGATTATAATTTATTATTATATTAATATTATGATTATAATTTATTATTATATTAATATTATGATTATTATTTATGATTATTATCATTATATTATTATTATTAAATTATTATTATCATTATTGTTATTATATTATCGTTACCATTAGTATTATTATATTATTTATTATTATTATAAATATAATTTAATATTATATTATTATATTATGAATATAAATATAATTATTTTATTATTATACTATTATGATCAAGATTATTTATTATTATATTATTATATTATGATGATTATGATTATGATTATTATTAATTTTTATTATTTTATTATGTTGTATTATATTATTATATATTGATTATAGTGATGATTAATTTATTATTATATTATTATAATTATAATTATTTATAATTATTTTTATGATTATGATTATATTTTTAATATTATATTATTATGATTATGATTATGGTTATATTATTATGATTATGACTATAATTATTATTATCATGATTATGATTATGATTATTAAATTATAAATATATTATTAAAATTATGATTACTTATTATTATTATATTACTATAATTATGATTGTAATTATAATTCTATTATTATTATATTACTATATTATGATTATGTTTATATTTTTCTTATATAACTATTATAATATCATTATTTATTATGACTATTTTTATTACTTTATTATTATTTTATTATGTTGTATTATATTATTATATGTTGATTATAGTTATGATTAATTTATTATTATATTATTATAATTATTATTATTTATAATTATTTTTATGATTATGATTATATTTCTATTATTATATTATTATGATTATGATTATGGTTATATTATTATGATTATGACTATAATTATTATTATCATGATTATGATTATGATTATATTATGATTATATTATTAAAATTATGATTACTTATTATTATTATATTATTATTATATTATTATAATTATGATTGTAATTATAATTATAATTTTTTATTATTATATTATTATATTATGATTATGTTTATATTTTTATTATATTACTATTATAATATTATTATTTATTATGATTATTTTTTATTACTTTATTATTATTATTAGCTTACTATTATGATTATTATTTTACTATTATTATTATTATTATTATCATCATTATTATTAGTATCATAATTATTCATATTTTAACTATTCTGAGTAGCAACTGTCAAACGATATTTTCGCTTTTCCGAATAGTCAAGAATATCACTCTTCTACCACTCTTCCAAAATTACCACTCTTCCAAAGCTATTCCTTGATTTGCCAAACGGACCATAGTTATTTACTAACCACAATAGTTGCTTCTTAAACGACCTGAAAGCCTAATTCATGTGCTCTTGACAAACAGGTAGAGCAAGATATTCCCTTGAGGTCATATGCTAATTGCTAAATTAAATTAAAACTAAACTGATGAATATCTCATGATTCCATATACTGACAATCTGGCGGCCTAACTTTAGTGTCTTCAGGACCTATAAGAAAGTAATATATAAGTTGATATCTTTAATTTACAATCAGACTTCAGAGGATTTAGCACACTGTTATATGGCTTATGGAATAAATACCAATAATCAGTTTAAAGAATTAAGCAACAAGTTTATCTTTCACTTGATTATCGGACCGCCCCGTGTGTATTTGTCATGGATGGATCATTTCATTCTGTGTTCGATCCGTTTCAATCGGAGAATTCAATCTGCGGGGGTCTAAGGCAGGTTGGATTGAAAAAAATATTTTGGACCGCTCTAATCCGAATTACCGAATTCGTGCTAATTCATGACTCGTAATCCATGTTAACCCGTCACTTGAAGGGATTTGGACCGAACCGTAGCGACCAGACCGTCGTCAAATCTCTAGACGTCAAATCTCTAGACGTAGTATCATTAGTTGGCTAAGTAGATAATTATTAGTTGCATTTTATTGAACGATTTTAGTTATGAATTTTTCGCTTTCTTTTTCACTAGTATTTCTCATTAGTTGGCTAAGTAGATAATTATTAGTTGCATTTTATTGAAAAGCATTAAATATCAAGTATTAACCAACTATGATGAATATGTAATGTAGCAATTTATCCCATCTACCTGAACGAGCACAGTAAAATAATTTATTTAATTGATATTTTATTTAGACCTCCTATTTACGTATGAAAAAAAATAGAAAATAAAATGAAGATAAAAAATAGACATCGGTGATGAAATTGTTTCTTCAATTCCGCGTTGGAGCCAAGCTTCTAGTTCTATAAGTTTGAGTTGTTTATCAACAAAGTTAATTGGGTAGCGAAGTTCAGTTGTTTGTTGTTTTGTGCTATTTGTTTTGTGTTTGATTGAATCCGCACGGGTAGCTTTCCACTCTGATGAAAGAAGAGAGGTGGTCAAAATATTAACCGTTAGTTTATAAATACTAATTTATACCGTTTGATTAGGTGTATTTTGATCATTAAAAAAGACTGAAATAATAAACAAATTTCGTGCATATATTCTACAGTATAAATAATTCTGTCATTTTATTATTCTAATTAAAAATTTGTCAAATAATTTTTGTTTTCATTATTATTTTAGTGTTATTATAATTCTACTAATATTATTTTTTATTTAAAAAGGGGAAAAAGAAAATGAAGGATGAAGAAGAATGGGGCGGGGTCCACAAGGATAGTCTGAAAGCAAACACGTATGAGCTCGTTTATTGTCATGACATCTTTTGGAGTGAAAAAAAAAATAAGAGAAGGGACAACATTGCGTTCCTTGTCAGTTGCCAGTGCAGCTGGGCAGGGCAGGCTCCTCAGCAGTCAGCAGGGTAGGCACATTAAAGTAGACATTGAATTTAACATGCCAAAAAAAAAATCAATTTAAATGAAGCGACACGAATGTGCATTTGATAGAACCAAGAAAAATAACATTATCCTACAGCCCAAATTGAAATGAAACGATAACACATCTATGTAAATTGTTTTCTATTTCTCTCAGTCTAACAGAAATATTAATACTGTGACAGCTAAGTTTCAGAATGAAGCAACGCCACGGACCTGAGCTTGCCCTCACATAGGCTGCCCCTATTTATTCTGATTTTACAAAAATAGACAATGTAAAAACTAAACCGTATATATAATATACGCTTGAGATCAGCATCAACGAATCTTATTTTTCTATGAGAGGTGTCTGTTTAATTTCCGTAGAGACATCTAAGAAAATGAATGATGCACCTACTTAAATCAATAAAGTGAGAGATGAAGAAATTTGTTTCCCCTCCTGTTTTTCTTTCCTATAACTCTGTTAAGAGAGTATGAAAAGTCGTGGAGAAAAACAGAGTTCACTTCTCACGCAATTGACGATTATTTTCAAAAAAAATAAAAGACAAAAGAAATGGAAGAACAGGACTCCATCTCCGCGTTCGCCGCCTGTGCACCTCAGCGCTGCTGAAGTTTTTAGTAATAATAAGTTTTATTAAATTAATATATTTAAAAATAAGAGTGAGAAACGTAAAATTTCAAATATACGAATGGCAGGGCGCCACTGCCAGTGGCGCGGACGAAATGTGCCACTGGTAGTGGCGCGTTTCATTATTTTTATAAAAAACACGCCACTGCCAGTGACGCCCTTTCATTATTTTATAAAAAACGCATCACTTTCATTATTTTATAAAAATAATAAAACGTGCATCGCCATGGCGCGCTTTCGTCCGCGCCATCGATGCGCAGTGGCGCCTACTGCTCGTAGCCACCGACGACAGTGGCGCCCTATCATTCGTATATTTGTAATTTTATGTTTCTCACTCTTATTTTTAAATATATTAATTTAATAAAACTTATTATTACTAAAAACTGCAGCAGCGCTGAGGTGCACAGGCGGCGAACGCAGAGATGGAGTCATGTTCTTCCATTTCTTTCGTCTTTTGTTTTTTTCGAAAATAATCGTCAATTGCGGGAGAAGTGAACTCTGTTTTTCTCCACGACTTTTCATGCTTTCTTCACAGAGTTATAAGAAAGAAAAACATGAGGGGGAAACAAATTACTGCATCTCTCACTTTATTGATTTAAGTAGGTGCATCATTCATTTTCTTAGATGTCTCTACGAAAATTAAACAGACACCTCTCATAGAAAAATAAGATTCGTTGATGCTGATCTCAAGCGTATATTATATATATACGGTTTAGTTTTTACATTGTCTATTTTTGTAAAATCAGAATAAACAGGGGCGGCCTATGTGAGGGCAAGCCCAGACCCGTGACGTTGCTTCATTCTGAAACTTAGCTATTACAGTATTAACATTTCTGTTAGGCTAAGAAAAATAGAAAACAATTTACATAAAGGTGTTATCGCTTCATTTCAATTTAGGCTGTAGGATAGTGTTATTTTTCTTAGTCCTGCCAGATGCACATTCGTGTCGCTTCATTTAAATTGAATTTTTTTTTCTATGTTAAATTCAATGTCTACTTTAGTGTGTGGTCGCTTGATTACTATCCTGAATCCATCCATGAGAATAAAGGTGTTTTATTATCGCTTCCAGTTGTCACTCAACAGTCGACAATGGTGTCCGATCTTCCTTCTCATCGCGAGAAGCTCATCATTTATTTTACCCAAAATTAAGTTAGGGAAGGGATCTTTGACAAAAGGTTATTTTGACAATAAACTTCTAAATAAATATAAAAATAAAATTAAAAATATTTTTTTTATAAATATATTCTTCTACTTATAAATTAATAGTATTTTAAATTTTATGTAATTTCATTATCATTTGATGATAGTTCATCAAAACTATTAAAATATTTTATAATTTACAATGGTTTTAATTTATCGGTATTTAATGAACTATCAAACAATAATTGAATTGCATGAAATTTAAAACACTAGAATCTATCATATCTAGATTTTTTTTCTATTTTTTAAAGTTGACAACGATTAATACTGGTCAATTTAAACAAAATTGACAACGATTGAAATAATAAAATGAGATAATAATATAAGTTTGGAAGTGACGTGTGATCAATTCTCAATAGTGCAATGATGCATTGAGCTAAAAACACTATCGTCCTTTCAACATAATTAGAAAGTATTTAATCTCAAATAAATTGGGATGATTAGAAATAAAATCTAATTCAAAATGATTGAGATCAGAGATTTTACTGTGCATGCACTGGTAGGAATACTGTGACCCAGTAACGACTACTTATTCCTCATTGTCAGTCTGAAAGAAGATACTATATACTGCATTTCACTTCCAAGCGTGTGTTGAAGTTTTATATTTAATAATTAGAATTTTGGATTATTCTTTTCTTAACTGTAGAGATCAAGACATATTTTTATATATCGTCTTGCATATTGCCTGACATATTTTAATCGATAATTAAATGAATTTATGATAATTAATACCATAAACGCATAAGCATTAAAAGAATGACAAATTAATTGAATTAAAATCATTTGAACAAAGTCAATGATGCATGAACATGTTCTTATATAATCTTTCCAAATAATGCATTCTAGAAATAAATTGTCAGATCTTTTGTGATCTCAAATTGTGTAGCTCCATATACAACTTATTAAATAAATCAAATATTGAGTCATGTAATTTAATTTATCTAACACGAATTAACTGGCAGATTTCTGTTTTACAAGACAAAAAAAATAAAGAGAAAAACCGAAAATGAAAATGAAGTTCCTTATTACAAAAACAGGAAGAAAAGAGGAATCTGTTCGAAATATTGACAATATCTGTTCGATTGGTGGCAATATCTGTTCGAAATATTGACAATATCCTCTTCTTCCTTCCAATTGGTGGCAAAAAAATCATTTTAACATCTATGCCCTAAAAATAATAAAAATATTGTCAATATCTGTTCGAAAATTTAGTATGATTAACTTTCTCAGCAGTTTCGACTCTTTTCTTCTTTGTTTCTTTAAAAAAAACACACACACAAAGATTTGGTCGCAAGAAAAAGGAGACTTTCTAATTTCTATGCAGGATTTCATGATATACTGTATAATGTATATCGATAGCCACCTTAATTGGTATATCAGGTCACCTGTGGATATGCAATCAGTCGGTTTTATTCAAATCGAAATAAAAGTAAAACAGTTGAAACTTTGTTCAGCTTGTTAAATTATAAATCGAATCAAATTTATAAAAATATCAATTGACTAAATTGAAACTCTATTTGGTTTGTTAATTTATAAATCAAATTAAATTTATAGAAATATCAATTGACTAAATCAAAATTTTATTCGGCTAAACTAAATTATATTAGTTGATAATGGTTGAAAATATCAATAGTTTGAAGATAATTATAGAATAATAGTTAAAAATAAAAAATAAATTATAGAAATAAATATATTCGGATTATCTTTATTATGATCCTTATTTATACTAAATAAAATTAATTTACTTAGAAATTTTTGGACTATTCAATTTATTTGGTTTATTTGATTTAGAAAAGGGAAGAGATCACTTGACAATGGTTCTTTTGACAATCTTGACAATGAATTTTTAAATAAACATAAAAAATCTTAAAACTAAAAAAAAACTATATGAATATGTTCTTCTACTTATAGATTGATGGTGGTTAAAATTTAATATAATTTCATTATCGTTTGATAGTCCATCAAAGACCGTCAAATTATAACCGTTATAAATTGTATAAAATTTTGATGGTACTTGATGGAGTATCAAATGATAATAAAATTGCATAAAATTTGAATCGACATCAATCTATAAGTAGAAGAATATATTCATTATATTTTTTCTATTTTTAAGATTTTTTTAGTATTTATTTAAATATTCATTGTCAAGATTAACGAAATGATCCATTGTCAAGTGATCCCCACCCTTTAAAAAAATATAAACCGAACCAAGGTATAAAAATTAAATAGCTAAAATTTTTAAACAAATTGAAAAATCAAACAAAATAGTTCAAAATTAAACGGTTCATTTGAAATTCAAAAGTACATATTTTTACTTTTTCATGTGAATACTTTTACGCCTTTTTCGAATCATTGCATATGGAGAAAAAATTCACAGATAATATATAGTGCCGAATTCTCGGACAAATCTTAATAATTTTAGCGATAATGTTTCAAATTATTTTAAATGTGATTAAACATAAATTCGTTGGTACAGTGTTGAACATATTATAGATGCCTAAAAATTAGACCATGTACAATATGAATGTTATTTTTTTAGTAAACAATTTGAATATTATTTAGTGATGCACTGGAAACAACTAATTTTATTCTCAAGAATCTAAATCACTTGTCGAAAAATAAAACATATTCAATCGAATTGTTTTTATAAAAACATAACATGTGTATCATGACCATCACCATGTATATCATCCTAAGACAATTGGTTTCTGATTGAAACTTTATTTCAACGATTATAATAGGGAAAGATTTTTTTTCCCCTACCAGAATCTCCCAACTCAATCAATACACGTGTTACTTATTTAAGTTACTACCTTCTTAACTTCCATTCCAATTAGAAATTTCAGGAAAAAGACATTAAAAACATAATTAAAGACCGAATAAATCTATATGATGCGAAATATTACTACTGATGGCAAAAGTCCAACTGATCTGATTTATCCGTCTGAGTCTAAACTTGATCCGACTCATTTTTTCTAGAAAAGTCAAACCGATACGATCTGAACCCAATATGGCTCGGATTCAATCCGAAATCAAATAACTTACAATACAATTGAAATCAATTTAATATATAAAAAAAATTAATATATAAATTAACCCAACTTAATTTAAATTCTTTGGAACGTCCAATTGCCACCTCTATGAAACGCCATGATTCAGAGGATTCACATCAGCTACCATAATTTTCTATGATAATCATGTGCCATACAATTTTTTTTGTATCTATGATGATTGAGATTAGGGCTGTCAACGAATTCCGTTTCGACCGCGTTTCATTTCGTGGTAACGAAACGGTTAACGAAATGAATTTCTGTTTCGTTTTATTAAACCAAACGGTTAACAAAACTGTTTTCTATTTCGCGCAAAGAACAAAACGGTATTTTTCATTTCGTTAAGAGTATTTCAGTGTAAAATACACGAAATTTCGTGTTTCGTTCCATTTCGTGATAAACGAAACGGTTAACGAAATGATTTTCTGTTTCGTTTATTAAATGAAACGGTTAACAAAACTATTTTCTATTTCATTTATTAAATGAAACGGTTAACGAAACGGCACTGTTTCATCACCGTTTCAGCCGTTTGACACCCCTAATTGAGATCCACAAAAAGAGAGCTCTCTATTTCAAAATCTGCACCATTAAAATTATAAACCAATGTCGTATAAACTATGGTAGGCAATGGCAGCAGATGGGATCCATAGTCCAGTGAGCGCAGGAGCAGGTTAGATAATGGACTGATAGCCTGATAGGCCTTTTTCCCAATTTCTGGATCAAAATATATACCGGGCCTAAATTCTCATGCATCCAACACAATAACTAAAAAGCCCTCTTTCTAAAAGTTGTAACTTAAGGGCCTTTATTAAAGTAATAACTGAAGTCTAAAAGTAGAACTTTCGCAGAATAAGAGAGCAGAAACATAAAAAACAACTGCAATAACATGGGCCTCGATCCATTAAGTAATTACAATGCAGATGCATTCAATCTTTGTAACATTTTTTTTTTTTTGTAAGAAATATGTACATTATAAATGCATTTTAATTTTTTGGCAACATAGATCACACAGTCTATTTTTCTAAAGCATTGTCAAATATAAAATTTTGGCATCCGAAGACGCATGCATGTCAGAAAATTGTATTTTTTTTTTTTTTTGTTTCGTACACTATAATAACCAATGAACATTTGATTTTTGAACTACATTATTTCATGTAAATTTGTTGCAAGATTATATGATTTCCAGCACAACTGCATTGTTTGTGACGTCAAACTAGATGAATGATATTCATATGTGTGATTTAAAATTCAGGCATTAACTGTTTTAGATGTCAATTAGCATAAGGTACACTAGAAAATAAGTATGGCGCTCTCTCCTTTCTATATGACAATTATTCCACCCGAACCTTTTCAATAATTGGCATTATAAATTCCACAGTTCATTAAATTATTCAGTTGATGATCATTATTGGGGTCTTTTAAAAATATATGTACTTTTGAAAAGAAACCAAATCAGAGCACTGTTAACAGTCATAAATCATAGGTGTTTTGTGCACAAAAGCACACTGCAGAAAAAGAAAATAAGTAGATAGAGCAGTACTGGTCTCTATCAGTACAAGTCATTTTGTCAAACACCTATGCATCAGTAACCTCGCCTTAAACCTTCTTGCTTGAGAGTTGAGAGTAAAACAGCATCACAGCTGAAAGGACCACAAAACAAAGCAGCTCCAAAAGTGCATGCTTTCACTTTCAACATGAAGGCATGAAATTTGCACTTGTATAAATTTAGACCGAGATGGTACCTAACATTGGTGGCCTTTCATTGAAGACCGTTGACAGCAAACCTCGCATATCAGTTTACTAGGGAAGTGAAGGAAGTTACTGTACTGTTAATTTAAACGATAAAATTCCTCAAAGATATTTGGTCATTTTACTATTGCGAAATTACATATGTGACATTTTAAGTTTAAAAAAGTTGTACAGCTGCTGTTAAATTTGACTGAAAGACAAAGAGATGGTACTAATTCAGTTTTTTTTTTAATGGGGAAATGAACTATCGGACAATCTATGAACAATTGTGTCTAGAACCGTTGTTAAATGTTGCGTTTAGCAATTGTTACTTAAAAGAACCGTTGCTAAATAGTTCTCTTATTTTTTAGATATGACATTTGCTTTGACATTTATTTTTTTTGTTTCCACCAAAACATTTGCTTCCACGGATTACCCATCTTATCCTTCGTTAATCCCAATCCAATGTTTCAAAACTAAAAATTTGAAAACTGAAATATCACGGATTACCAACCCATTTTAATCTGTTTTTATATATAAAAAGAGATGAGAGAAAAGAGAGAAAAAAGATACAAGAAATAAAAACCGAAATCCGACTATCTCAACTTCAAACGACATATTTTTTGATAGGAAACTCCGATTGAGGCATTCTACGCGGCCACGAAAAGCTAACGACGAGATCTGCAAGGTTGTTGTTAACACCATTTTTGGGGCCAAAAAATCTCGTCTTCAAGCTCAAAAACTCATTTATAGTTTTTTCTATTCTTTTCTGTTTTTTTTTAGAAATTGTATAGGTTTTTCATATTATTGTATGAGAAAGATGTATGTATTTTTTGAGTAAATATTATTTTCATTTGATGGATAATTATATTTCTTTCGTATTAATTATTGAATGAATAATATATAATAATATGTGTTCTTATCTAATCAATATAACTTCATATTTATTATTTAGTGTTAATCAATACGACTCAATATCAATTTGACTCGCACCTTTTAAATTTAAAAACAAAAATTAAAAAATACCTTTAGCAGCGGTTATTAGTTAAAACCGTTGCTAAAGATATTTTTTCAAAAAAATATATATTTATATTTAAGATACCTTTAACAATGGTTTTTATTTAAAAATCGTTGTTAAATGTCTTCCTGATACCCTTTACAACACATTTTTAACAACGGTTTTTAAATAAAAATCGTTATTAAATGTCTTCTTGACACTCCCTTTATAACGTGTTTTTAATAACGGTTTTTAATACTTTTCCTAACACACCTTACTAACAGTTCCATAACTATTGTTAAACTTGATCAACAACCGTTGTTAAACTTAATCAACAACCTGTCAAAGATATTTTCTCTCATAGTGAATTCTATGATGGAATATTAAGATGATGATAGTGTCCATTGTTTACCGTAACACACCCACTGGGCTAAATGACACAATAGAATTAATGATTCTGGCCGAAATTATCATCTAACATCTTGTCTGTTAGAGATTAATTTAAAAAGGTAGAATGAAATCATTTTTACTTCAAAATCGTATGAAGGCAAGAACCACATTACCCAAAACCATGTAGCCGTGCTACTCAAATGTGCAAATCTTGGATTATTATGTGTTATTGTTGATTTAGATCTAACGCCTTAGATGTGCTACATATGATATCAGCATGGGAGAGGGAATGGACTCCGTTATTCACTAAATAATATTCCCCTTTTAGTTCTTTCTAATTTCGTAAGATGTTGTAGAAATCACCATGTTGTTTTGTCTAGTAATTAGATATATCCACTCAATTTTGAAACTAATTTCATACTTAAAAAGGAACCAGTAATCATTAGATGATTCGACCCACATTTCAGTCTTATATTGAGCCAGAAAAAATATATTTCCATGAAGAACACAAAATAATAGAAAAATAACTTGCATAATGTGCCAGAGCTTAGCTCTCACAGACTATGCAATTATTCAATTTTCAGAAAAATGAGGTTATTCTCTGTTTGTGAGGCAGGGGTTCAATTCCGGCTAGTAATTATGACCTGGCATTAGAAATATACCCTCACGTTCAGCAACAAGTAAAAGTGGTTTAAGTGTATTGAAACACTTTTTTTTAAATATAAATGCCTCAAATGGAAGTGATTTAAAACACTTTTGATTTAAAAAATAAATGTATCTATAAAGGTGCCTTAAAGTTAAATCATCAAATTTCATCTCTTTCAAAAAAAAATTACTCAAACAACTTTATCTATTTACTTCACAATTACCAAATACAACTGTTTTAAATGACTTAACATTTACCATTTTAATTTAATTCACTTGCCAAACAGCATTGTCTAATTCTTTTCATTAACTAAACGAAAAAAGTTCTAAAAAATATTATGTGGTGGAATTTGTTCAAAAAGGCAAAAGGCAAATAAAAAATGCAAGTAGAAACAGGAGGGAGTAGGGGAGCTTTCATGTTGGGTTGGTTAACATGTCAGAGTTTGCTAGACTTGTAAATGGAAATGATTCAGTTTGTTCTGTTTTATTTAATCTGGACCATTCGCAATTTGCTTGATGGTACAAGTTGTACTATGCTTGACAAGTACTTTGCATATTTTGGCCTCAAACTGAGCTGAGACATCTCTTTCCATCTTTTGAAATGGTCCTGTTTGGTTGTCAGTGGATGCTTTTTTTCCTTTACCCTTTTTGTTTTTCCTGTTTTGCTTTAACAAGTGTAATATGCTAATTGAACCAGCACGTATAGGATTGCTTTCAGAGTGTTGGTCTCTTGGTGAGTTATTTATTGTTCATATCATAAATTTAATTATGTAAATGACTAAATGGAGTTGATTGTATCATTTGGTCATTTTCTTAATATGGCCCCACAGATCATTCTCTTCATTCATTAACAATTATTTGAGGAGAGTGATCTAGATTTGATGGTAAGATGGGGATGAAAAATATAACAAACTCTTTTAGATCTTATATACACATTCTCAGTGGATGTACGCTTTTCATTGGGCCAAGTTTCGGAAAATGTGAAATAAATAATTGCAAATTGCTGTTTAAATTTTTAAGGTTTTTTGCTGGATGATTTGAGAACGTTAAGTTCCCTATCATATTGAAATAGTCTAAAAGAAAATTAAGTGGAAGAACATTTTAGTAACTTCGTTATCATTGACGAGACGTGTTGGCAAATGAATATATATAAGAGTGACTATAGAAAAATAAATAAATAAAACTTCCTTAATTATCAATGACAACAGATCGTGTGTTGTATGACAAATTTATCTGTCGATAAATGAAGAACATATTTTCTCGCAGAACCACGTGTTTCAAAAGAACAAAATAAAGTTTGGTTAAGTGACAAAGACAATATTTTTGTGTGTGAGAGATTGTAGATTTGAAATCCTGATGAATATTTTTTTGTCCCTTTTATGAACATTCAAAGTGTCTTGACCTCGTTTTGTATTTGAAAATACCAAATAAAGAATAAGAGAGATATTATACTGAAAAAATAATTTATTCTATTATAGATGATCTCAAACAAAAATTTAATTAAAACAATATTTTCTTCAACAGTATTTGAAATTATTTTCTTTTTTTCCCAAATGTTAGTACTTAGAGGTACATTTTTTTCTCACCAATAGTACTATTACAACACTATTTTGAAAGCTTAGCTTTTGTTATTTTTGCTTATTATTTAACACTATTTCAAAATCCATTGAATTACCTTGTTAATCATTTAGAAAATAAGAGGAATATACTGAAAAGCACTTGTAAATTTTCCTATTTTCCCCTTATTATTGTCCGAAACACTCTAGTCAACAAACTTTGCACTTTTCCACTTTCTCTTTACCCATAGTCAAAGAAATGTGAGCCAAGAAGCTTGGGTCTTGGTGCATTAAGTGCCCCATTGCCATTGGTTATAGAAAAGCCATATCTTTGAACAATTTATACAGCTTGCTCCTCAGCCCCTCATTATTTATGCGCGCTAGTGCTTCACTAGCATGTAAAGACTATATATAAAGCAAAAATAAACAATTTCTATCTCCTACTTTATGAGTAAATTATATGTACCTTATTCTTATTTCCACCGCCAGGATTCTCCCAATAGTTTTGTCGTGTCCTTTGACTGACACTTTGCAAGGCTACTAATTAAGATGTTTTCCTCTGTAGTTCACAAATTTATTTGACCTATAGTTATTGCTTTTGAAAAATGTCATAATAAAAAAAGGATATTAGCTTTGAAAATATCTGAGTCAGACAGACAATACCTGAGGCAATGACCGTTGGACGCTGCACAAATTCAAGTTGATTTATATACAAAAATGTATATTGAAGATAAAGCTATTATTGTCAATTAAATGAAAGGATATACAAGTAGGTAAAGAGAGTGGGGCCCTGTTGTACGAAGGCAATGAAAGCAGACCCACGAGAGGCTGAGCCCAACCTTGTCATTAAGCACACATACACTGGACCCCACCCACATGCTCTGGTTTGATTTTCTGTAGTACTTCACCTCTCCATTCCGAACACAAACGGATGGTCATGCTCCTTGTTGGTTAATGGTTTATTTCATTGGCACGGCACGGTAGTAAAGATGTTATTTTCATACATATGTGAATTTGTATTCATTATCATATTTTTTACGATAGAGAAAGTATGACACACTTTTATAGTTACCGGATGAATTTAAACATTTCATATTAAATTCAAGAGATCTAAGTAGGTCTCACCTGCAGCCTCACATAATTATCATAGTCATGTATGACAACAGATGTATTTCCTACATATGTTATATATTGTCAAATTATACTTCATTAGTTTTGTTTATTATTGTCTTCCATATAATTAAAAACTAATTTGTGAAGAAGTAATAATATTGAAATTTTAGTTTATAACTAATGTGTTATGAAAATAAGTCAAATATCTATGTTTATCAGATTTAAGAACGACAATTTATTGTCAGTTTGCTTATGAAAGTTAGCCACCATCATACATATATGTATTGAGTATTCTTATGTACCTATTCTTGTTCTCCAACATATTACATGTATATTATCTATTATGATTTCATTTCTCATGATTTGAATAGTTTGTCTTATTATACTAAATAGTATATATTTTGTGATATATTTTGCATACAAGTAAATAATACAAATTAAAAGGTTATTATACTTTTAACTGACTTATTATCTTAATAATTTAAATACTTACCAGTACCATCTAATCCTATAAACTTCATGCATAACTGTCCAACCTGATGCCCATCACTTGACAACAGCACACTTCTCTCAATCTCCATAGCAACTGGAGAGGTGTACAACTTAATGCTTCCAACATCTCCACCACTACCTTCCCTGATTATAAACCCCTGTAAGTGCACACCAATTCCATTCACAACAAATTCCTTTCTACAACCTCATCCCCATCTCTTCCACAAAGTTTCAGTTCCTCTCACACTCAATTCTCCCCAAAAGAAAGAACACACATGGCTATAAGAAAACAAAGCAAGATCACCCAATCAAGGGCACTGAAGCAGATACTGAAACGCTGCTCCAGCCTCGGCCGAAAGCAACACGAGAACATCGACTACTGCGATGGGTTCCCTTCTGATGTTCCGAAAGGGCACTTTGCGGTGTACGTCGGTGAAAACAGAACCAGATATATCATCCCCATCTCCTACTTGTGCCACCCCAAATTCCAGTACTTGCTTCGACAAGCCGAGGAGGAGTTCGGGTTCGGCTATGACAGCGGCTTGATGATACCTTGTGAGGAGGTTGTTTTCAGACTTTGACCGCTTCACTTGGATGAGAAATTAGGATAAATTTTCCTTCATCTCTCTTTTTCATGTAGGAGCTAATTTTCTTTTTGTCCCAGTATAGAAGGGTTTATTGGAGATTTCATTATTCTCATGAGAATTTTGTGGGGATAACTAATTTGGGGTTGTATATTATAGAGTGAGGCGTGCTTTCTCGCCCAAGAACTTGATGCGTCTGTAAAGATTAAGAACTAAACAACGGATATCATGAATGACGTTGCTTCTTTTTCATCAACTTTTTTTTTTTACTCGAAAAATAAGTTTCTCTTTTGTTTTCATGAATTATTTCTGTGTAATTTTTCATGTCATTTCAGAATCTTTTTGTCAAATTCACGGATCTTGAAGGAGATCTGCACTAAAACCAAATTTGTAAAGGACAACCGTAAAAATTGATTGGTTGACTGACTGGTCCAAATTAAATTGACGAACAAACCATCATATATTGTACAGGAAGATATTTTACGTATCTTCACGATTTGTGGGCCGTAAAAACGATTAATCGGCCCTCAAATAGATTTATCAGATGCCAAATTATTTTCAAACCAGCAGGGTTATCTGTTTGTCTTCGCAATTTTTTTCGAATTCTGTTTTTTTTATGTTCTCATACTCAAAAACTAGACCTTACAACGTTTATTTGACATTAGTTTTAACAAACTCGAACATTTATCAATTATATAGTTGGGTTATGTTCTACATATAGTGTACTAGATGGCTCATGTGCTATGTAATGTTTCTTTATTTTCAAAATTTAAATGATTGATTTACTACTTAAAATAATTTTTATATGAAAATTTAGTATAGATCAAACTTCATATTTTTTTTAGTATTTTTATATGAGAAGGGATCCAATTACCATCATTTTGGTGCCACATTGGTGCCATTAAAATTAAATATCAAATAACTATTATTTAAATTCTTAAATAACAAAACTAATTGAAGAAATATTTTATAAATATCATCTTATATATGTATATAAAAAATTATATTATTTCGATATTATTTATATAGACATCAAGCGTTAATAAAATCAACGACCAAATTTTACAATTAAATTTATACATAAATAAATAAATAGTTAGAAAATCATCCCTTTTTTTTAATACTCATTTTAATGAAAATCAAATAATTTTTTATCTATCTAAACAAAATAGTAAAAAATATATAAAATTTAATCTACAACTAGATTTTTATCTGAAAGACATATTAGATGGTCAGATTTAAAAATGGAGAAATGTCTTAGCATACGAGTTATCTGTGTTACATGTATCACCGAAGCCAAACATTATACATATCTTTACTTCTTATTGAGCATCTTAGTATTTTGATCCTACAACGGTTTAGATTCTTCATCAAATTTTTAGAGCTAATATCAAATATCAAATTAAGCTATTTTCAAATAATATTACTATTTTTATGCTCATTTATGTTGAGGTTATAATTTGCTATCAGCTCTGATTGTTATATGAAATGTTACATAATAATGGAGTGCAATTGTTCTAATTTATTTTCTTTTTTTCTTAAATTCCTCTCAATCATGGATATCAGCTTTCCTTTAAATTATGAATACCAACTTTCCTCTCAAATGTACATTTATTTCACATTAATTTTATATCTATGATTAAAATTTACATTCATTGCTAAATTATCTTCATTTTTTTTGTTTTTCTCATGAAAATCTGAATTTTTATTTGTTTAAAAATGAATGCCCGTAGCAACGTACAAACAAGAAACTAGTATATAATTAATGCATACTTTTTTTTCAAAATGGATGTAGTTAATTCAATATTTCAATTTTGATTTCAATAACCTTTCCTATAAATATGTGCATATGAAATAATAGATTATTCTAATCTACTTTTAATCACTTCTCTTTGTTCCATATTTGTTTGTTCTGCCTCAATTAGAGTGTCAAAAATAAAAGCATAAGGTCAGGTGCATTTTTAATATTATCGAAATTTTATTGACAATAATTAAAAAAATACTCTACTTTGTTCTATCCAGAATTTTATACTTAAGTAAAAACAAAATTAAAATTAAATATTTAAATAAGTTATAAGTGAAATTCAGGATCTACACTTCATAAATTTAGCATCCGCATAGAATATTTTCACTCTATGAGATTATTATTTACATTGAGTGCTCTCACCCTATGAAATTATCATCCATATGGAGTGACCGAAATTCAAAATTCATTATTTTTTCATTCACCTATTGTCTTTGTCTCTCATGTATTAAAAAAATGTCTTGATGTAAGTGACAATCACTTTGAGCGAGAGCACTCCATCAAACCACACCAATTTTTTGGCCATGTAGCTTATCTCTCCACTGGTCCAAATACTGAACCGCTTACTAACTTGCTTACGAGTTCTAGATATGTGGCAAGCACTTGGAGTGGGAGCACTCAACGTAGGTACTAAATTATAAAATATAGATCTCAAATTTCTTTTTTGATTTACTCAAATATTAAATTTTATTTTTATTTTTACTTAAATATAAAAATTGCGGTCTTTCTATTGTCTTCTACAGATGAGTCGTAATATATTTTCTTTTGATAATAAAATTAAAGTGAAGTATATACTAAATTCATTTAAATAATATGAATAACAGTAGTCTACTTCACCGACAAAAGTACTTTAACATTGTTTCACTTTGAAATACTTCTACTGAATACTTTAATGGACATTATAGTACTTAAGTCATCACTATAATTCTTATAATATTATCTTAATTATTAGGAGGTTGCTTAGCACATTTGCATGTCCTTGGTGCCGATGTTTATCTGAGCTGGCATTGAAAACTAAGTATTTACTAAGTGTTTCCTAATTCCTATGATTGAATTTTAAATTTTGACATAATAGGAAATTTTCTTTTTAACCACGCACGCTAGTAGACGTTACAAATGGTTGGGTTTTTGGGTCTAAGAACTGCTCTGCAAAATTCACTATAGTATGAAATATTATTAATAAATAGAAAATAAGAAAAATATTTTCATTGGTACCACTTAAAGTGTCAGTAACCAAAATTAATCAATATTTTTATTTAGTATAAGGTGAATTTTAATAGTGATGGAGAAAGATTGTTGTCTTCACGTAGTTTTCAGTAATATGTATATTATACACTAAAAATAAATCCAAGTACTGAGATATGTAGTTAATAACTAGTAATTGACAAGTTAATAGATCCATTACTCAAAAGTCTCTACAATTGTATTTAGAGAGGTTGATCATTGAGAAAATTAACTTTAAAAATACATAGTTCAGTATACTTGGAAACATGAAACAAGTTATTGATTGAAGGATACTCTATTTTGCATAAATTATTTTATTAGACTTCTTTTAACTAAATAAATGTAATGATTGAGTAATAACCTTTTTGTTTTGAAATTATTCTAAGGGAGTTCTTATTGTTCATTAACTAATGCAATAATTGAGTAGATAGCCTGTCAATTCCCTCTATATTGTCAGTTCACGGACGATTCCACTTTAATCATTTGATGGCTTCACTTTAAATTGGCATATTTTAGACGCCACTTAATTAGCAACATCATTGGGTGCGTTAATTAGAGACTTCTTCTTAAATTTAATGCCTTATTAAGTGGATCATTAGTCAAAGAATGGTCCTTTTCAAAGTGCGGTACGACAAGTACAAATTTAGCGACTGTATGACATTTTTTTTTTATCAAATAAGAGATATCAGCTGTTTCCATCGCCTGACGGGGACAAATTTTACATAACTAACACACAATATGTTCGTTTGACTGAAATCATATACATCTCACACTAACACAATCTCACTGTAGACATTTAGGGAACTTTCAAAATTTATACAAGTGCTTGCCTGAGATAAAATAATTTATATACATTCGAATCCAACTGATCACAATGAAAGTAATAATATATGTTGACGTTTGACAAATAAAGTAATTGAGTTTTGAGTGATATAAAGAGCTTTAATGCACAAAACCAAAGTGCTTCAGAGAATTCTAACATGGAGTAAATATGTCAATTTAAATCATCAACATCTGACACTCGTTGTCCTTATTACATCGGTTGTTAAAGAAAATGTTTAAATGTATGGAACATTTTAATTAGTATTTTTTTCATCTTCTTACTATTAGTATTTACTTGGCATTTCACATACTTAATACCTGATGAAAATAATTATCTTTGCATTAGATAAAATTATATTATCTGTCATAATTATAAAAAAAGTGAGCTTATTTTTACGTAATTGTATAGGTTTTGTAACATTTTATCCCTATATTTTACTTCGAAATCTTAACAAGCAAGATGGACTCATAATGTTTCGTAACAAATTCTTCGAAAGTAGTAATTCTATTCGAGTCAAATATTTTCGTTTAATGTGACTAAGTTTTCTAAGAAATAATATTTTATTTATAAAGCTAAATGATAAAAATTGTAATATAATTTATAAAGGTTTTTTCTAACATTTATCTAAAGTGTTCGCTGAGAACAATCAAACAGCTAATATTTTCTTTTCTTTTCTTTTTTAGGATAAATAACTTAGAGTTGTTTGGCTCTTATGTCTGAAGTGGATTGTGATGCACCTTCTATCATTTTCCCCTATTTTTTATTTCTTTTCAAAAATACTCCACAATGTTGTGCGTAACTCATTTGTATGGTAAATCTATTGGGTTGGTTTGTCAAATTAAGGAGTAGATTTGAAAGAGTGATAAAATAGTGTCTTATTAAAATAGTGGTAGAAGAATGGTATTTTTGACTATTTGGAAGATCGTAAAATATTATTTGACAGTTGTTAATCATAATAGTTAAAATATGAATAATTATGATACTAAAAATGATAATGATAATAAAAATAATAGTACAATAATAATAATAATAAATAATCATAATCATAATCATAATAAATAATAATATTCATAGTTGTAATCATAATAATATACTAAAAATAAACATAATCATAATATAGTAATATAATAATAAAAATTATAATTATAATCATAATCATAATAATATAATAATAATAATAATAAATAATTATAATATAATAATATAATATGACATAATCAAATCATAATCATAATCATAATCATAGATAATAATACTATAGTCATATTCATAATAATATATAATAATAAAAATTATAATCATAACCATAATATATAATAATAATATACTCATAACTACAATCATAATATAATAATATTATTACACTAAACATCTTATTTGGTTTGTCGATTTGCAAAACAATCTTAAATTTTATAATTTGCCTTGTTTGAGTTTTGTGCAGGAATTAACATGCAAATATATTAGTGCACAAGAATCAAGACTAATGATGGGATACAAGAACTTAATCAAGACTATATCAGGCTTAGGTTTAGTTAGACTCAATCTGGGTTGAATTGGTCAAGATAAATTGAGCTTAAACAACATAGAAAAATATTTTTGCCCAGTGAATCGTTATAACCGTTCATCTCAATACTCAAAAATATTCTAAGGCGGAAAAATTTGTATAGAAACCAGAGCGTATCGTTATGTAACGATTCAGTAATCGTTACAACGATTATGAAACATATAACGATTCAGTGAATCGTTATAACATTTTAGCTCAATTGATCCAACGACTATTCTTTCTAAACCGTTATAACGATTCCCAAACCGTTATAACGGTTCAGGCCAAAAAATAGTTTCTTCAGATGTTTCAGAATATTTATTTTAAAAGGATCACCTCTCTCACTGAAGAGAATAAGACCGATTTAGCTAAATCATTACTCAAAAGAGTTTACTAGCCATATACAAAGTGAGAGAGATAATTCAAGAGATTGAAACACTCAATTAGCTAAATTCTTGTTTAAGCTCAATCTAGTTTATCTCTATTCTCCCAACTTGATCATTCGTGATCTTCTTGTAAATGTTTTCTAGAGCTGTAGTGTTCACCCTTTTTGAGCTGTAGCTCACCTTTTTAAGTGTGTTGTCACTCACTTCTTATTTTTTAGTGTATTATCACTCACCATTTTTAAGTGTGTTGTCACTCTTGTTATCGATAGGCTTGGCAGCCCATTTTTGTGTAAGGGACCAAGTTCTACAAGTGTAAAATTATTTTTAGTGTTTCGGCTCAACCTCAATTATTAGATGTTGAGAGTCTCGGAGACGTAGGTATTTTTAAAATCGAACTCCGTTACATCTTGTATTCTTGTTTGATCTTTTTTTTTCTTTTCTCACATTTCTTTGATTGCTATATTCTTGTGAGAATTGAATCGTATTGAATTATATTTTGTTGCCATTACACTTGAACACTAAGCCCCAAATCGGTTTATACATTTCAACATTAGATTCTTTATATTCTTGCACTATTTTTGACCTTTAATACCACCATCCTAGGGTTATCAAATATAATACAACATAATAAAATAATAATAATAATAAATAATCATAATCATAATAATATAATAATGTAAACATAATGATAATATAATATAATATAATAATAATAAAATTATAATCATAATCATAATAATAAATAATCATAATTATAATAATATAATAATCATATTTATATTCATAATATAATAATATAATAATAATATCATATTTATTATAATTTAACAATAATAAATAATAATAAAATAAATAATGTTATAATACTAAAATTGATGATAATGTATAATAATAACAATCATTATAATAATATAATATAATAATACTAATAGTGATGATAATATAATAATAATGATGATAATCATAATATTAATATAATAATAAATTATAATATAATATAATATAATAATAATAATAAATCATAATCATAATATAATAATATAATAATAATAAATCATAATCATAATATAATACAACATAATAAATCAATAATCGCTATTCCGACGAGAGTTAATCCGGTATACCACTTATAACTAGATATACCGGATTAGCACTCTTCCGCACTCTTTTACTTAGTCAAAAATTAGTTTGGCAAATTAATTCGTCGAAATAGCAATTATATTCTTATTTTTTTGTTATTCCATGCATTGCCAAACAAATTGAATTTAGAAGATCAGTAAGGAAACATTGGATATTGGACATGTTTTAATGCACAAAGAATAGATAATAGATTTTATTCTCACAATTGGAATAGTAGTTTACAATTCAAAGACAAATTCACTAATTTTCACTATTTTTTTATTATTCTCAATTATTCTATTCTAACTGTATTCTTTGAGACAGAAAATGCCGTCTAGTACTAACCTCGTGCTTGACCATAACGACAGATGCCAGAGAAGAACAAAGCTTTAACGGAAGAGTGCAGACCATCACGGATTGTACAAAATAGCGTCTTCAGTGTGATAAATTAATATCGAACCTCATCCATTAATTTAATTGTGTTTCCCCTATTTGCACATGTATTGCCCTTTCTCTGTTGCTACGTCAATTTTCCATTGCTCCTGGTAATCTTTTCTCAGTTTAAGAGAGAGAGAGAGAGAGAGGCTAGCTGGGCAAACCAACCAGCCCTGCTCTAGTTTTATCTTTAGTTCAGCTCAATTGTAGTTTGTTTAGTTTTAATGGTTAGTTACGTTTTACTGGTTCCTGTTTGTGAGACAACTGTTAGGTTCTAGTTCTTTACATTGCAACAAGCATAGGTTTTGGTGTATTAAGCACTCTGCTGTAACAGTACCTTAATTAGATTAATATATACGTTGACGGCCGCTGTCAAGCTTTCAAAAAGAGAGAGAGAAGGAGGGAGGAAAAAACATGTAATTTTGTAGCACCTTTTTTTATTAACCGTTATGTTAATTTGGTTAATGCAGAGAACAATTTTGTTCTGATTAAAGCAGATTAATTTTTCAATTTATATAATTCAGTTCGGTTTAAAAATTACGAACTTATATATATGACCATTTGATTCCTTCTTACTTTTGGTTCTTTTTTTACAACTCAAAACCAAATAAGAGAGTGATTAAATGAAATATCAACAAATACCCCGTAATTTATATGTTTTATTTATATCACTGCGTACATTAGCAGTTCATGATATATATACTGCTTAATGTATTACACACCGTATATCAAATTAGCTATTTTGTTGCTTACAATTGTTAATAATCATTAAACATCATTAATTATGTATAATATCAAAATAAATCATCAACTACAATTCAATAAAATGTCAAATAATAAATAGTTAGACCAAAAGATGTCTCAAAGTTAGTTTCGTTAATTATTAAATGTCCAATGAAGTTCTAAACCCCAACATAAGATGCTTTAGCATGAGAAAGAATCACTTTAAAAAAAATTGTCTCGACAATCTTTACAAATCAAATTTAATAAACTCTATATTAAAGGAATGATATATATTACCCAAAATATGTTTTTAAAATATGATAATTTGATGGATATACGTCAAGCTATAAATTTCAGTGATATGAAATTAACGTTTTTTTATGGTTCATAAAACAAACTTTTGATTGCAAGCAATTTGATAGTCAGACCATATGTTCCTAAATATATACAACTTCCTAGATTTTGAATCTTATTTGAAAATTAAAAAAAAATCATGATAATTGTCGTATTTGTCAAAATAACTATTATTTGAATTTTTAAAAATTCACTATTTGCCAAAAACAATTTTTATATTCAATTGGATGAGAAAGCAAAACTGACCTAATAATAAAATGCTTGCGTTGCAAATCTGCAAAACAACACTATGAACCATTTTCTAGAAACGAAATCCGATAGATGCAGGTGTATTAGAACAATGAACAAATGCATGACTATTAACTAAGTGGATGCAACAGCATTAAATAAGAACATCTCCATCGATGAAAAGCAATTTGAATAATTCTCCACTAACAAATTCCGTCGTCATTCAACGGCTCCTTTTTTTCTTTTGTGTGTGTCCATTTATAAATAGTTTATAGTTGTGACTTGTGACTTGTGACTTGTGAACATGACCTTTTACCAGTCCTTTTACTAGTTATATTTTATTGTATTCCTTGTTACTTTTACACAAATACCACCTGTGGAACATTATGATTTTACCATTTTAGGTGGTAATTTTTGGTTGTAAACATGTGTTTACGAACAACTCTATATTTTAATACTGCATTACTGTTGTTAATATAAACTCCAGATTTAATATAGATTTTATCTCACTACGAAGCTGTGCAGATTCATGTCTCGAGAATAATATGTTAAAAAATATCTACCGGATTAATGAGATATTTATTTTTTTAATAATAATCAAGAAAATTTAACTAGACGACGAATCTCCTCCTTGGTATCTCTGACAACGAATCTCTTCACCTTGGTATCTCTGACAACGAATATCTTATCCTTGGTATCTCTATCTGGTCCATACAGGGAAGAATATATGCTGTTTGTAAGTTTCAAAATAGTTAGGTTAGACATTTTTCTATCAACGAATGCGTTTGAGCAATATACGCCAACGAGGAGTTATTTATTTCATGGAAATACGCTTGTCCATTTTAAGTAGCATGTAACTATCAATAATTGGGAATATAGAGCTTTCTCAATTATATATATATGAACATTTTTTTTTTAGTAAAGACGAAAATTTAAACTATTCAATTTTTAAATATCAAAAATCTTGATTCAAATTTTGAACATGCAGCATTCCATATCAAGAGCTTTCTTTACCACTAGATCAAAGTTCATTCTTGTAGAACCAAATTATAGCATACTACCTTCTTAATTTCTTGACATACATTTTACATTTATATGTATAGACAGTTGTAGATTGGGTGGATCCCTTGACAACTAATTTAGTTTGACAATCTTAATAACCACTCTCAAATAAGTTCATAAAAAATTATAAAAGTAAAAAAAAATCTTACAAACATAATCATTTTGAAAATAAGTACCTTGCTCTAACAAAACGGCAAAAACAATCAGTACACAAAAGTTTGTTAATGTGAAACAAGAATGTAGAAGCTTAATTGCAAGGCTGACTTACTCTTCAATTGGCAAAAGTTACACGTTTATTAAATAATCTATGAACAGTTGATCCATCTAAATCCTTAAAACATTAATTTACAATCTATTGTCAATTGGACCAATTGGTGCACCGAAACAAAGCTGGTCCATGTTAAATCTGGACCACTGTGGACCGCATCCATGTTATGAGTTCTCATTTATGGGCAGTGCAGTTATGGTGGTCCTTTTTATAGATTTTCTTTCTGGTGAAGTCTCCACCACTCAATTTTCATGCAAATTTCAGTTTCAAATGTCAATTGATATCAATCCAACAATTAACAAATACACATCCAACTGCAATATTTGACTAAACCAAAATTCAACTGGAACATTTAAAATTTTATATCTAGAATAGATAAATTGGTATAGAATTAGAAGGGGCCCTATATGTCCATCAAAGAGTGAACAGAACCATGGGAAGTGGAACCCTGTATCGGTTTCTTTTCCTTTCAAGATCCACCAGTTACCAGTAACACTTTAAATTTCACAAATAATGCTCACAGTCACACCCACCCACACACACACACAGAGAGACCCCACATAACAGTGTCCTCTACGTCCTTCCTTCCTCCGGACCACTACCCCACCCCACGTGGCTATGCTCTCTTCCTTTTCCTCTGTACTTCCTTTATAAACCCCTTACAACCTCTACAACTTCCCACCACCTCCAACAGAACCCTCCTGATCTCTCTCTAAAACTGCTCTGTCACACTAATTAATTACACACAGTAATTGAAATGGTCATGGGAAGACACAGCAAGATCTCTCAGCCAGCCGGACTGAAGCAGATACTAAAACGGTGCTCCAGTCTCGGCCGAAAGCAAGGAATTGATTACAATACGACATTTCCTTCTGATGTGCCGAAAGGTCATTTTGTCGTCTATGTCGGTGACAATAGAAGTAGATATGTCCTACCCATTTCCTTCCTTTCTAACCCTGTTTTTCAATCTTTGCTCCGACGAGCCGAGGAGGAATTTGATTATGATTATGACACGGGCTTGATCATACCTTGTGAGGAGCTTGTGTTTTGTTCTCTCATTTCATCTCTAAGGTGAGAAAATCAGAGAAAAGTAAATGCAACTCAAATTTATGAGTTTCCAATTATTAGTCAGCAACAATTGATTCATTGAAGATGGTGGGCAAATTGTTTATTTAATTTGAAGTTCTTCATATAGGCGCGATTCTTTGCAGTAGATGAACGTATATGAAATTTTATCTGATTGGATTAGAGGCAGAAAACTGTAAAAGTTGGTACTGTAAATGCCCTAAATGAGGCGTGTGGTGAATCGCCCTGTGTAAAATAAGAAATTATTGTAAAGTTAATTAGTGTAAGGATCTAGCTTAGGATCTATAGTGTACCATGATCTGAGTAATAAATTTAAATTATTCTTAGATGCGACATAGTACATGTACTGTGCAAACGAAAATGATTTGCATATTAAAATGTTTGATTGATACACACTTTATTGCTCATTTGATATAATCTAAATATATGTTTATGATGATTGTTTTTATCGTATATCCAAAATAAGAACACCAAGTACATAATATTTATTTTAGGGCGGAGATAATTTACTGGCAGTGAACTATTGTGATAACTATATCAACCGTAAAAATAATTTATGATTAAAATTTTACCATTTTATAATGATATATATCATACAAAAATGATGGAACTTTTTGAAAATTTTACCATTTTAATAGCATGAAATTTGCAATTTATTCATATTTGTCATAGTTTTATGAAACATAAATTTATGTTTCAAGTTTTAGAATGATACATACATAATCAATCTATATGAAGGACATGTTAATATTTTTTAGTCTATTTTCCAAGTTTTATTTCGATATATATAATTTAGAAATGCCTTGTGAAAGTTATCAAAATAAAAAGTTGCAAAGGACCTTATTCGTTCATTTAAACAAACAGTCTAGAAAAGCAATTAATACACAACCACATTATAATTAATTTGGAAATTAAAATTTTGATATATTGTAAAGTCAAAAAAATTACAAAAAAAATACTTCTTCTTAAGCTGTTTTAAATAGCAGCAGTCTGAAAAAGGATCGTTGGTACGGGCCTATTTGATTGGTAGGTAGCAAAAGTAAATTTATGTGCGCGCATATAATATACCACTCCGTGCATCGGCGTGTACTATCAAGTACTATATATAAAAAATTAATTAGTAGGTTCCATTGAAATTAACTGAATCGTGCAACTACCTAAACTTCTCGGCTAGCTTTAACTATGGAATATTAAAGAATGATTTATCAACTAGGGTTCTTCTTTTCGTGATGACAGCTCCATTCTACATAGGGTATGGCCACCATGCACATGCCATGTTCCTAAACCATGTAAATTTCTCATCGCAATCTAGATCTTCAGAAGCGTAATTTTCTTCTATCCTTATATCTTCGTTACAATGATATATTTAGTTTAGTTTGATAAGTTTGAGATTTCACCAATTACTTTTCTAAACGTATATGCCTCAGTAATTTCAAATCATTATAGGAATGTATCAAATAATTAAAAAAAAAACTACTACTGTGAACATATACGAAAGTACGCAACTGAAAAATAATTAAAAAAATTTGTAAGTATAAAAACAATTAAAACTGAACACAGAGCACTAATTTTATGCCTTGAAAATGAATTGTGAACATATACGTAATATATACCTAAGTTCAAAAACATTATAGAATGCATCCATTCTAAATTAATGTTCAATTAGTTTGTTTGAGCAGTTAAATTTATTTCAGTGCAACTGTATAAACGCATAAATCTATTTGTTGTACAAACACATGCATTCATAAAATAGAAATAACATTTTCATTTTTTTAGTAATGATGGGGAGTATAAAATATTTAATTTTTAAATATTCATTAAATATTTTCATTTGAATTCAAACTTGATATATTCCACAAAGAAAACATTATCTTTATCACTGGATTGAAAACTAGTTCTCAACATTTTTTTTAAATACAAAATATTATGTTCTCTCTTTTTGAAAACAAAAAGGGGGTGTGGACACAATTGCGCGAATTCCGGTAATTATATAGACTAAATTTTCTCACAAGTGAGAAACAAAATTTGAGGGGAAAATAAAAAAATAAAAAGAGAGAGAAAGAAAAGGGAAAAAATAAAAGAAGAAGAATTCACTAATTCACTGAAAAGCAGCATGACTTTGCAGAAATCAACTAATCAACTAGAGAAATTCCTAATCCAGTATTTATTCATTTACACCGCAATATTGAATTACAGGAACCGCTGCGAGATCTAGTGTTATATTTTATTAGATTGATTGCAAAAATCGCAAATTGTATTTGTAAAATTAATATGAATCTTTGCTTTTGCCGAACAGACCCAAAGAGAGAACTTACAGAATTGTCTCGCCATGTCACACAGCCCATCTGCTGATTTGGGACCAATAGCTTTTCCAGTGGGACCTACTAAGCTGTATCTCGATTGCGCTTCAGATTTACATAAAATTACAGGGAAGGAATCTGGACAACAAGTTATTCTGATAATTTTAACAATATTTTTTTAAATAAATATGAAATTTTAAAAAAATAGAAAAAAAATTATACATATATTCTTTTACTTATAAAATGAATGTGTTTTAAATTTCTTACAATTTCATTATCCTTTAACGGTCCATCAAAGATTATTAAAATATTAAAATATTATTAAAGAAATATGCTGTCTTATTCTGAATATGTAAAAATTAAATAATGTTATTCCATTAAACAAACAATGATATTGAAGATATATACAATAATACAAGCGTGAGGTGTTTCTATTATTTTGTGCATAACATAAATACATATTACTTTACAGCATCATCAGAAGATACACTACCTGAACCCGCTAACTCCCCTATGGAGTCTATAAATGCAGGTTTTGGATTCATCAATCCAATTGGTAAAGACTGTTTAGGTTTTTGTGGGAGAATGACGTAGGTTGGCTCTTTCAGCTGGCGTCGACCATTTTGGTGCTGTGACATTTCATGGAGAAAAAGAAATTTGTATTCCTTTGCTTATCCAAAATTGGTAGAGCCATCCTCTGTTCTTGAAGCATAAACAGCTAGTTTAGATAGGGAAGCGGAAGTTTTGGAAGAAAGGTAAAGATCTACTGTTTAATTGCAGGTATTTTGAGGCTTCAAATATGAAACTAACATTGTTGCCTTGTTTCAAATATAAAAGAAAAGAAACGAATGCAAAAAAAAAAAAGTTCAGGTAGTACCCAACATGTCAACTATACCACATGTAACGAATGCATATAATAATAAGAATAATAATAATAATAATAATAATAATAATAATAATAATAATAATAATAATAATAACAACAACAACAAAAACAAAAGAGATGATATATCCAGTAAAACTAAAAGGAGGTTGAAATTCCTATTTGGTAAAAAAAAAAGATGATACATGAGGTGTATTTTAAAAGTATTTCTGCATATTTTTGTAAATACATTATGTATATTTTTTATTAAAATATAAATCAAGGATTAATTTTATGACACATCTATGTTCGTATTCAGAATAAATTGCAAAATACGATTGCGAGTTACCAAAAACATCCAAAAAAAATTAAAACTAACAATTTAATAATATTGAAATGACAATTTTGTTTATTGAAAAATATTTTGCACGGAATTATTTTTTTTATATTCAATAACATGAGTAGAAACACTTCGGACCACCAATAAAGTGTTGAAGTCATTAATGTATCAATTAATTAGGTATTGCTTCAAAGACCAAAGAACCAAGGCAACGTGAGTCCGTGCAGTTGGCAGTCTCCTCGGTTCTCAAAAACAACTTGCAGTTCAGTTCATGTGACCTCTGAGCTTTCACAAATTTCTATCAATGAATCTTGAATCTTTATCCATTGGAAATACAATATATATTGAGGTCTTCAACCTCAAGCGTGATAAGATAGCTGAAAAATCCAATGGAATGTCAGATATTTATTTGACAATGTTGCAGTGCCAAACTGCCAATTTGACACTGAGCTTCCAGTTTATTAGAGAGATTCACAGAATGAATAGTTTCTTGTTGTCTAAATGCACAAAAAAAATATTTCTGCAATATGAAAAATTAAAATTATTGTGACAAGATGGAATGAAATTTAGATGCTCTCTGTATATAATAAATTATATAATTTCAAGTCATGTTAAAAAGGTTTCACATAAATTGTATACTTCTCAAAAGAAGTTGATGCATTTCACTATTTCGTGCATAATTTTTTTAGCAGAGTCTAAGCTAATTAACTTTTAAAATGTTCACAAAGAATTCATTCGAATTTCGAATATACGATCTTCCACGTAAAAAACATTATCTTTTGTCATTAACGATAGATTCTCCTGCATAATTAATTTATTTCACAACAGGCAAGTTATTAAATTGGAACAGTTATATTTTTTATTCTGTTTGATGAATGGTACATGATGCATTATATCTCATTTTTCATTTGTACGGCGTAGATTCTTCTAAACATTACATTTAAAATTTAGAAATTAAATATGGTGATTGCGAGTAAAAAAAAATGTCAAATTCATCCATTAATTGTCCACAAATTTAACCGGCGGGACTATGTGGGGTTGAGAATAGATGGAGAAGAAGAGTGCAAAAAATAAGGGTGTCAATGGATACATTACCTATCAGGTGAACATATTTTCATTATTATATTTATTTAAAATTATTCTTATGTATATTCTATTTATATCCTATATTTACTCATTAAAATTAGACTTAAACTTACTCATATCATATTCTTAACCGTTAGAATAAAGTGGTAACAAAATGTTAAACAATGCTAATGAATATACTTACATATTAATTAGTTTATCATTATTTATAAAAAATAATGAAAAAATACATTCAAACTCATTCCTTTAATAAAAATACATCTCTATTTTACTAATATGAAATTAAAATATAACTATACAATCAATTTCAAGTCATTTCAAAATAAGCAAATTAAATATATATATATATATATATATATAAGTATATTTTATCAATTATTTTGTCTAAAAAATAAAATATATTAAAAAAATCTATAAAAATCTTTTATTGTTTCATTCTATCTTTTTATGAGGTACTCTAATAAATATTATTCAAATATTATAATTTATTATATGGTGGAATCTGAAAAAGATAATAATTATAATTCATGATTCATAATAATTAACTCACAGAATTCGGGACAACTGATGTAGGAATTTTTTCTTTACAAGAGATAGTTATATTAAAAAATATTTACTTTCTAATAATTATCCAATAGGGCAAACAGTACGAAATGACCTTTACTTTATACTCTTATTCATTTAATTAATGAAAAAAATACCTACATTTATATCAAATAAATTAATGAAAAAAATATTTTTCCATACTCTCCTATTAAATATGGTACAATAAATAGGTAAAGGATATTATCACCACCCCTACCAAAAAAAAGTATTCAAATCTTAGGTGGGTCCCAAGCTGAGATTGCTGTGGCGACATGCCATGGTGGCTCTACGCAGCCTATTGGGCCAACCTGGGCCCAATTTGCCTGTTGGTACCTTCTCATCATTAAATTTCTTAATAGCTGGTGAATATCTTGACCAATCTGCATTCAACTATCCATCGCCATACAAGTAGAAAATGCTTGGAGTGAGTGACCACCATGGAATCCAAAGGAGTATATCTCCGTTACTTCATGTGCCATACAATTATGGTGATTTGCAATCTGCATCAGTGCAAGCAGATAATTAAGCAAATTTTGAATTCAATCAATATAGGTCAAAGTTTCCAACTGCATTATCTGTCAATTATGTAAGTATTTCTCAAGAAAAATCTAGTTTAACACCAGTCTCATTATCGTGGCCCCATGTACGCGATGATTAGCATGATGGGGGCAATATCCAGAAAATAAACTCCTGCATTTGTACTAAGTATTACTGTGCTAGCTTCTGGTACCATAAGCAGTAAATGAACTGTTACCAGCCAACAGATAAACCAAATGACTAATGACAATGTCTATTGGAGATAATAAATTATAAAAATAAAATAACCTACTACATAATTCGAATAATTTACTTGATAGAATGAGGCTAATAACTGTGTTGTGAAAAGTAATATAGAACCAGGGTTGAGGTATATGCTGTAAGTTAACAAACTGTGCATAGTTCAATTAACAGAATAATAATAAAGTCCATCAAAATATCTGAAATGTCATGATCAACTAGTACAACAAATTAGAGATCAGTAGACCACTGAAATAATATACTCCATTCCATCTCATTTGCATCAACTACTAAACTAATCAACATATTTTGACTTCCAAACCATAGCATCACAATCATCGAGCTTCTCATTGTAGGCCAGGATTTTGTGCTTGATCTTGGATGAGACGATCCATGTCACAAAATACTCCATACTTCATGTCACAAGAATAGCTGGGACGATTACAGTCCCGGGCCCCCCACATGCACATGCTCCTGTTCTAAGCTGCTATGTATGTCACAAATCCACTCAGGTGCTCAGGGAAATTTTACTTTTCCTCAAGGTTTACCAATATTTGCCTAATTTAACATTAAGAAAACAACAGTAAGAAAATTAAAGTTGCCACATGAGAGTGTACTAGTATAAAAGTAGCAAACTGTTACCTAAATTAAACATGCCTATTGTTGTATCTGAAAATCTACAAAAGTCTGAGCCATAAGTACATAATATGTGACATGACATCTACCAGAGGTTCAAACAGGAAGCTCTAACACGTGTAAAACCAAGTTTAGCCTGATCTGGGTTAAGTACACTTCTGATTACGGATCATAGGGGTCGGCACATTGCAGTAAGGGTCATTTCTGAATTGTGCGGTCTCAGGGCATTTGGGTTTCTACGTTGATGAAGCTGTGGGTAGAGTCATTTCGGGTATTAATTCTGATAAAATTGATCCGGACTCTGGATGAGTTAGTTGGAGCCAATCAAGTGAATTTCCAGGTAATTATTGGGTTTCCATTGGATTCTGCTTCAAGGTTCAGTTTATTTCCACTTTCTGCTAAACCCTCTTATTGGTTTAACAGAGTCACCAACCAGCTGTTTCTGCTTTCTACTAAATCCTTCTTGTGGTTTAACCGTGTCACGGTTTATTTGATTTTTGGTCATTTGCTTGTCAAAATAATCAATTCAAGAGCACTTCCATGGGTTTTTATTCTCCAACAGATTCTGCAGGCACTTTGTTTAATACAGTTCATTCCAGATGGCTCATAGGGCTTTGTAAACCCAATAAACCTGTGAAAATGAAAATCCGGCTGCTCAAACAAATTTGCTTTTAACCTACCAGTGTGATTTAATTGGCACCAGATATCTACATTTACAGCATTTCAAATACAGAATGAGTCTCTTGGATTCATTTTCTAAGCAAGGTTAACAAGACCACAATAAGTACAAATTGATAATGAACAAAATGCTTGGTTTGATAAAGTGCTCAGAAATGAGGTAGACAAACAGAAATTCCTCAAGAACTGGTGTTGGTAAGAAAGAATATATTGACAAGACAATTCAAGTAAGAACAAAGGAACTACTGGTTCCAATCATCTTTTCCAGTGAGGTTGTAGCAGCATACGAGGGCTTGTGTAGTGGCTATGCTACAATTTCGAATCAAGAAAACCGACCTTCTGAGCATCCTCGTGCTTTTCACTGAAATTGTAGATAAACCATCATACAAGATGAATCGATTTAACACGGAAGTAAATAAATTTGAAAACTAGAAAGAGAGAGTGAACCGTGAACCAGTAGGTGAAAAGGCGAGGGAGAGCAAGACTAGGGGTGTAATGGTTACGATACGGATGAGATAAAAATATTTTCATTATCATACTTATATTAAATTATTTTTATTTATATCTTATTTTTATTCATTAAAATTAGATTTATTCATATTTTATTTTTATCTGTTAAAATAAACGGTTAACGAAACGATAATGGGTGCTAACGAATAATATTAATGTATTATTTAATTTATTATTATTTATAAAAAATATATGAACTCATTCTGTTCATACAAATACATATTTATTTTACTAGTATAAAATAAAAATATAATTATGCAAACAATTCTAACTTGAGTCATTTCAAAATAAATAAATTAAAAAATAAGTATCTCTAGTCAAACTTTTTAAGTAAAAAAATAAAATATATTAAAAACAAAAATAATATCTTGTCTAAAATAAAATCTAATAGTGTCCATTTAATCATTTTAAGAAGTACTCTACTAAATATTATTCAAACATTATAACTTATAAGATAGTTAAATTTAAAAAAGATGATAACTATAATCCTAGTAGTTAATTCATAAAAATCAGGGCAACTAAGAATACTTCGAAGTTGTGCGTTAATGATCTAGACCGAGTTTGAAACTATTAGCCATTAACACACAACTTCAGGTTGTTCTTACTAATTCCCTATTTTTTATTTTATTTACCAAAAAAATATTACACGAGATATTTATATTGAAAATAATATAAGTTATTTTTTTAATAATTTACCCTATAGGGCAAACGGTTACGAAATGATTTTTACTCATACCCTTACCCATTTACTTAACGAAATAATTTTTTTACCCTTACCTATATCAAATAACAAATAAGTTAACGGAAAAAAAAAATTTACCCATATCCATCTTATCGAATACGGTACGAATCGGGTAAATGAATAAAAGGGTATCATTGACACCCCTAAGCAAGACTATCCAAGCATGGATTCAAATCAGAGTGTCCAGATTTCCCTGAAACTGAGAGGCCTTCCATCTATACCGTCTAATTAAGATCGCACGATTGAAATTCTTGGGCTGAATCAGGCACCGTCAAAGAGTCAAGACAAGAGAGGTATCCAATGAGAGAGAGAGAGGATCAGATGGCCTGAAATGTAAAACAGAAAGAGCAGTAGCCAGTAGGATACTGACATTAAAAAATTTCGTCAAAAAAAAATATTTGTTATAAAATAAAGATAGAAGACAAAAGTTGTGAGAGGCTAAAATCTTATTTCTATATTATCTCATCTAAAGATTTTTTTATATATATTCCCATCAACAACATACAAGCCTCTATTTATAGGCTAGAGAAACATCATGTAATAAAAGAGAAAATTAATACAAAATTAAATCTAGAGTTAAGGAGAAGGTGAAGAGAATGAAAAACTTCTATTATTATGGAAGGAGGTGGAGGAATGAGAAGAGGTGGAGGAGGTGAAAACATCTATCATTAATATTATAACACTCCCCCTTAGATGTTTCGCCTTATATTATACACTATTAATATTGTACTATTTGGACAAATATTAAATTTTGGTACTCCAGGACCAACTTGATTTAACCGATACTTCGGATCAGTTATGTTGCCTCATTAAAAACCTTACTAAGAAAACCCAATGGGACAAAACTTAGTGAAGGGAAAAAGAGTGCAACGTGTATAATACTCCCCTCATTTTAACGTACATCTTTTAAGTGACGAATGCCAATTTTATGTGAAAGTTTGCTCAAAAATATTTCTTGGCAATGATTTTGTGAATAAGTCCGCCAAATTATCGCTTGATCTCGATTTGACAAATATTTATCAAACCATTTTTCTCGTAAGTCATGTGTTGAGAAGAACTTCTGGCGAGATGTGTTTGGTTATTCTGTCACCTTTGATATATCCTTCTTTGATTTGAGCAATGCATGCGATATTATCTTCGTATATCACCGTCGGGTTTTTCTCGATCGTCTCGAGACCACATTCCTCTTGGATGTGTTGAATCATGGATCTTAACCATACACATTCCCGTCCAAAGATCATAAAGAGCAATTAATTCAAGATGATTTGATGATGTTGCTATCAATGTTTGCTTTGTTGATCGCCATGAAATTGCAGTCTTATATATGTAAACACATATCCGGATTGTGGACCGAGCTTTATGCGGATCTGATAAATATCTGCATCCGCATATCCAACTAGTTTGGACTTTGTATTTTTTCGATAAAATAGTCCATATAACGTGTCCCACAAAGGTAACGTAATACATGTTTGATTCCGTTCTAATGTCGGCGTGTTGGATCGAACTATATCTCGCTAATACATTTACGAAAAAGCAATATCGTGTCTCGTATTATTAGCAAAATACATCAAAGCCCCAATTGCACTTAAGTATGGTACTTCAGGACCAAGAGCTTTTTCATTATTTTCTCGGACCGATAAGGATCTTTTTTCACATCAAGTGATCGGACAACCATTGGTGTACTTAGAGGATGAGATTTGTCCATATTAAAACGTTTCAACATCTTCTCGGATGTAGTTTGATTGATGGACAAATATACCATTATGCAAATGCTCGATCCGTAGGCCGAGGCACAACTTTGTTACACCAAGATCTTTCATTTCAAATTCATTCTTTAATAATTTTGCAGTCTTTTCGATCTCTTCAGAGACCCAATGATATTCGAGTGTCATCAACATATACTTGCAATAATTATAAAACTCGAGATTGATCGTTTAATAAAAACACATGGACTAATTATATTAGATTTATATCCTTCTTTTATGAGATATTCACTGAGTCGATTATACCACATTCGATCTGATTGTTTTAGTCCATACAATGATCGTTTTAACTTTATAGAATACATTTCTCGAGATTTTGATGTAAATGCTTCAGACATTTTTAATCCTTCAGGGACTTTCATATAGATATCATTATCGAGTGATCCATACAAATAAGCTGTGACAACATCTATGAGACGCATTTGAAGGTTCTCAGTGATTGCGAGACTGATTAAAAATCGAAGAGTTATTGCATCCACTACGGTGAATACGTTTCTTCATAATCAACTCCTGGTATTTGTGTGAAACCTTGTGCCACCAAATTTTGCTTTATATCTCACAATCTCATTTTTCTCATTTCTTTTTATTGCAAAAACCCACTTGTAACCTACAGGGTTAACATTTTTAGGGGTTAGAATTACAGGTCCAAAAACATTTCGCTTTTCAAGCGAATCTAATTCAGCCTTCATGGCATCTTTCCATTTTGGCCAATCATTTATGTGCATACACTCTTCTGGAGTTTTTGGCACATAATCTTCCTCATTTATCACTTCAATTGCTATATGCAAAAATTTCATCAACACGTGTTTCATTTCGGTTCCATATTATACCATTCTGTACATAATTTATTGAGATCTCATAATCATTCGGTAAGCTCGAGTTTCTTCCCGAACTTTATCAACGACCTCTTCTAGGGTTCTACTTCCAATCTCTTCTCGGGATTTTATCGACAATCTCTTCTCGGGATTTTATCGGTAACTTTTGTGAAGTTACACCAACCGCATTATTCTCGCTCTTTCATTTTTCGTGGATTTTTGTCTTTGGAACCGATTGGTCTTCCACGTTTTCTTTGTATAGTAACCTCTCATTGGGTTATTTCAATTCGAGCAGTGCATTTAAAGCCGGTATATGTGATTTAGTCACTCTTTTTGTATCTGTAAATGCATCTCGGTAACTCATTTGCTATTCTTTGCAAATGTATAATCTTTTGAACTTCCAGTTCACATTGACCACTCCGGAATCAAGATAAGATATTGATGATGCATTCCAAGTTACTTATTTTTCCAAATTTTCTTTTTCTCCCCCTAAGATTGGGAATATTGTCTCATCAAATTGACAATCAAAGAAAACGAGCTGTAAAAACATCTCCAGCTAATGGTTCTAAATATTTAATAATTGATGGAGAGTGAAAACCAATATAAATTCCTAATCTCCTCTGTGGTCCCATTTTTGTGCGTTGTGGAGGAGAAATTGGAACATACACAAAACAACCAAAAATTTTAAGATGGGACAAGTTTGGTTCTCTTCCAGAGACCAATTGTAATGGAGAAAATTTATGAGATGCAGTTGGTCTTAATCTAATAAGTGCAAAGAAAGATGTAATATGGTATGTCCCCATGCGTAAGATGGTAGATTACATTTCATAAGTAACGGTCTAGCAATCATTGTAATCTTTTAATTAATGATTCAAATTAAACCATTTTGTGTATGTACATGAGCAACTGGATGTTCTACCTTAATCCCAATTGACATACAATAATCATTAAAAGACTGGGATGTAAATTCTCCTGCATTATCAAGCCAGATACTCTTAATTTGGTAATCCGGAAAATTTGCTCTTAATTGGATTATTTGTGCTAATAGCCTAGCAAATGCAACATTTCTTGTAGCTAATAGGCAAACATGTGACCATCGAGTTGATGCATCAATTAAAACCATAAAATATCTAAATGGTCCACATGGAGGAGAAATAGGCCCACAAATGTCTCCTTGAATTCTCTCTAAAAATAAAGGAGATTCATTTTCAATTTTATTTTTAAATGGCCTAATTATCAATTTTCCAAGAGAGCATCTTTGCACACATGATAAATCTTTTGATAATAGAATCTTCAGGTCCTTTAGAGGATGCCCATTTGCACTTTTAATTATTCTCCTCATCATAATGTTACCTGGATGACCTAACCTGTCATGCCACAGAGTAAACATTTTTGTGTCATGCAACTTCTGGTTACTGACCATATTTGATTCTATTGAACTTATGTTCATACAATATAGTCCAGATGATAAAGCTTTCATCTTTTCCAATATGATCTTCCGACCGTATTTAATCGTTGTAATTTGAAGATATTCAATGTTATTTTCAGTCATGGTTTCGTTATGATAACCATTACATCGAATATCTTTAAAACTTAGTAAATTTCTTCTGGATTTACTAGAGTATAATGCGTCATTTATAATTAATTTTGTTCCTTTTGATAACAAAATACAAGCTCTTCCAGAGCCTTCAATTAAGTTACTAATACCAGAAATTGTATTAACATGTGTCTCTACAGGAGACAATTGAGAAAAATATTTTTTGCTTTTTAATATTGTGTTTGTTGTTCCACTGTCTACTAGACATTCATCTCTAATACTTGTCATTGCTCTGCTGGAGCCTTCAATCATATTCTTTTTCCTCTTTTTAGAGACAATCTTACGATAATCTGATTATGTCGATCTTGTGCTTCTACTATAAAATAAACTTCCGTCACAACTCGATTAGAGCGAAGTCGTGCTGATAACGTGTTATAAAATAAAGATAGAAGACAAAAGTTGTGAGAGGCTAAAATCTTATTTCTATATTATCTCATCTAAAGATTTTTTTATATATATTCCCATCAACAACATACAAGCCTCTATTTATAGGCTAGAGAAACATCATGTAATAAAAGAGAAAATTAATACAAAATTAAATCTAGAGTTAAGGAGAAGGTGAAGAGAATGAAAAACTTCTATTATTATGGGAGGAGGTGGAGGAGGTGAAAACATCTATCATTAAAAAATTTCGTCAAAAAATTTCGTCAAAAAAATTTCGTCAAAAATCTGACATTAAAAAATTTCGTCAAAAAAAAACATTAAATTTTTTTTTCGTCAAAAAAAACAATATATTCTTTCTTATCAACACCAGTAAAAAAAATCGTAAAAAAAACATTAAAATTTTCGATAAATACCACGAAAAAGAAAATTAAAATTAAAATCTTCGACGGAATTTATTATGCCCCTCACGAAGTCAAAGGCACATTTTTTTTTAAATCTTGGACGTAAAACAGAAAGAGCAGTAGCCAGTAGGATACTGACATTAAAAATTTTCGTCAAAAAAAAAACATTAAATTTTTTTTCGTCAAAAAAAAACAATATATTCTTTCTTATCAACACCAGTAAAAAAATTCGTAAAAAAAACATTAAAATTTTCGATAAATACCACGAAAAAGAAAATTAAAATTAAAATCTTCGACGGAATTTATTATGCCCCTCACGAAGTCAAAGGCACATTTTTTTTTAAATCTTGGACGTAATGACAATAAGCCACGTAGTCTTCCCCACCGTTCAAGGGAGACCAATCAAGAGTCGACCATTGTTAAAAGACACAAAGTAGTGGCTGAAGGCTGAGTGGGTTGGGGTCATGGGGTGTGACAAGAGACTGGTGCCAACGACATGGCACCTGAAGGCTGCCTGAGGCTGAGAACAATTGCCATGTTAGATCCCACTCTCTGTTAGAGATTTTGCTAGCCACAAATCATGGCCACCGCACAACTCTTGGAGTGTGGTATTCTTTTGTGTCAAACGACAATATACGTGCGTGTAGGCCCAACATATAAGGGACTGCCCTCTGCCCCACAATTATCTGTTTTTTTTTATATATTATTTTGTTCGAAAAAATAAAACATGCAAATATTAAAACATAACGAATAATTACAATACGTAGCTCATTTTTTTATTTTTCTTGTTTATTTTGTGAGATGAGTATATTAAACAATTTCAAAACTGTTGTTAATGTGAAATTATGCTGATTTTCAGTCCATGATCTTCCATCTACAGGCTGCATTACATAATTCTAATGGAAAGCGTTATGAAGAAATCAACATGACTCTATTATTCACCTTAAATTAGTTAATATTCATATTAATGATTTTATATGAAACTCTTTTTCTATTAAACTAAGACATTGTTAATATAAATAAGAAAAATAATTGGGAGATATATACCATCATTGATACTATTGTCAATTCTGATTTTATATATTATACATGTTAATAATTTTGTGATGCAACTTATTTTGTATGGTATTTTTATTATTAAACTAAAATATCACTCTAAACAATAAATCATTTAAGTCAAATAAGAAAATGTTATACAAAATAAATTACATAATAAAATCATTAACATGAATAAAAGTTAGTATTTCTGTAAAAATAATAACATATTTAATCTAAATAATAATAATATCCAATATAATTCGGCATGATAAAGTCGTTAAAACATAAATAATAACTCATTTAACGTGAATTCACTTCGTATTAATTTTGATGTGTGCGTATGAATACCCAATTTAATTTTTTAAATATTATATAATTTGTTAATTACATTAAACAATGACATTAAGATACAATCATGCCATCTTGGCAAGTGACACAGAGATAAATAAGCTCGGACGATTAATTGTTTCATTAATTTTATAGGCTGGTAGAGTTGAGCCAACAACACTACTGGATTAGTTCGGTCTTGGTCTGAAAAAAGAGAGCATTTACTATATTATTAGTTATTTGCAAAATTTTAAGCATGGACGTGGGGCTTGCCATGTCTCGGTCTGGCCTGATCCCAATAAAGAAAGTCGACATGGAAAAAAAATAGAATATATGTTAGAGATTATTTAAAGATGATAACTTTCATCATTATTTGATTGAGGTTATCGTACTACCTATAAAGACAATCAGAAGAAAAACATTTATGTTGAATGATGTAAAATTTTAAATTAAGTCGACCCTTTCTCCCTACTAGGGCTGAAACAAATTGAATTAAACCGAATTCGAATTAAATCTTAAATCAAACTCAAATTGAAATTAAACTTCAAACAGTCTGAATTATTTTATTTTTTATATTATCAAAATTAATTAATATTTTTATTAACTTTATACTAAAATTTGAAAAAAAAAAATTATTTTATTAATTTAATAATAAATTAATTATTTTAATGATAAAATAATTATATTATTACATATATTGTTGACTTTATAGTTCAAATATATGTAAATAACTAGATATCGAACTATTACGTATCGAAATAGAACTAATTCATTAAAAGATATATTGAACTGAATTTGAACCAAATCTATACTATTATATAAAGCATCTAAGAATTGAAGGGTCCATTTTTTGTCATGATATTTTTTTATTATACCCATTTTATCCCTCAATTAGACTGATAATATTTATTTTTGGTTGATCGAACGTATGTGACCGCGTCCATTGATCCCCTCTTTCTCTCCATTTCTTTCACATATATACTATTATTTTCATAATATTATTTTTTTATTTAGCAACCTTGTGCATATTTGGTAAGAAATTAATGGTGATAATATATGTTAGAATAATTTACTTTTCTTGCCATAAAAATCATGAATCATTAACTCATATTGTGCAAAAATCTCATCCAGATTAAATATAGTCTTTATTATAGGTTTTCTCTATAATTTGGTGAATTTATAATTTAATATTAGATAAATGTTAATTTTTTATCTTATAATATTTTAATGTTTAAATAAAAAAGTCTACTGCAACGCGCGGGTATATAGCTAGTCAAAAGAAAATTATTTCTATTGAATGATGTAAAATTTTAAATCAAGTCGACACTTTCTCCGTACTAGGGCTGAAACGAATTGAATTAAACCAAATTCGAATTAAATCTTAAATCAAACTCAAATTGAAATTGAACTTCAAATAGACTGAATTATTTTATTTTTTATATTATCAAAATTAATTAATATTTTTATTAACTTTATACTAAAATTTTGAAAAATAAAAAATAATTTATAAATTAATTATTTTAATGATAAATTAATTATATTATTGACTTTATAGTTCAAATATATGTAAATAACTAGATATCGAATTATTATGTATCGAAATCGAACTAATTCATTGAAAAATATATTGAACTGAATTTGAACCAAACTGACAGAAAAAAAAAACTAAACGAACGAACTAAATTCGAGATAAAATTAAAGTGAACATCGAACGAATTATGTATTTTTCTTACAGCTTTATTCCCTACCTAAAAAACTGTGATTTAACCACTCTTCGTAATGGATTTGCGTTCATCTTGATGATTTGCACAAAGTCCGCATGACATTGCATTTCAATTATACTTATACGGAGCATGGTTATTGAACCAGCTAAAAAAAATAAAATAAAATTACAACAATTCAAAGCGCAGAGATGCAAAATGTAAGATCAATATACCCACCATGAAAATTGGAGATATGATACAATATCTTACTCCCCTCTCTCTTGTACTCTGATTGGATAATACAAATTGAAGGAAAATGAATGTCAAGGATAGGAATGGAGGAAATGACATGAAAAGAAAAAAAATATATAATATTTTACATTCTTTTATTTTGTTCATATTTTAACTTCCGCTACACTTTAATGTGAAGAGTAACAAAATAAAACCTTTAAGAATTTAAAGGATATTAAATTAATAACCCCATTAATCTTAACTCCTATTAAATTTTCAACCAAACGAGAATAATATTTTTTTCTTTCCCTTTCCTCCTATCCTCCACTACTCACCATCCAAACAAAATGTCTTTTTTTTTTTTGAAATAGTGACTTAAAGCGTCACCCGCTTTCATTGCTTTTCAAAAACGATACATGACATAAATGTAGTGCTAATCAAAATAAAACAAAACCTACTAATAGAAAGGACTGCACCTTGAACAAGATGTTAGTAAATATAAATAAAATTTCTTGAACAACATCACAAGATCCTCCACTGCATCCTTGGCATAGAAAACCAGTGCTTCTGTGATTAATCAGCCTCGCTGTCATTAATCCGATATTTAGGTACAAATTGCATCAATGGGCCGAGAAGGTACGAGTTGAAAGCTCCTCACATGCACCGACAATTGACTACAACTCATTAACAGCCGTTTTCTATAAATTTGAGCCCACATTATCCAAAATTGAAACAATCAATTCCCGTTTCAAGCGTGCAATGCTTGAATTATCCAATCCATCCTACAACCACCATTCAGAAACAAACATTGCCTCTGAATTACGAAAGCAACGATTGACCAAGATGTTCGTGCATGTGCAATTTCTTAAATTTAGAAGTCTTAATAGTGAACTGCTTGGCGCATTTGTAGGAACGGTTACCTGACAAGCGTGATATGTTGGGATTAAAATGCATTTTCCTGTCCATAACTTTTTTTAGAGGAAATGATAATTTTGTCAACAGTTGGATACAGCTAGAATAGAAGTACTTTCAGCATCCATTGACAAAAAAGTTTGTTTTATACACATTACATCCTTAATTAACGGTCAAACAAACTATTAGTTCATCCCTATTTGATATTCCTATTAAATATTTAGATTATAGGGTAACAGACAAATATAAATTGAACCAAAACAGCATAAGCATACTGATGAAATTATAAAATGCATGTAAGTACATAATACATACTAAAATCAAATATTACAATAACATGATGTTTCAAAATTATATCGCAATTTTTCTGAGATAAAAGCGTATATGTTTATTTGATAATTGATATTTGGTACAAGCACTCAAATAGACCGCTACAATGTTTTTCCAGACAGATCCAACCCACAACATCGATTTTTATATTTGATTAATAATCTTAATTTTAATAATAAGGGTGAAAGTTAAAATTTTAAAAATACAAATGGCAGCACGTCACTCACAGTGAAACTTTACAAACGCGTCACTGAGACTGACGCGTTTGGACAAAGACGTAACTCCCAATGATATATTTCATTTTTTTTAAGTTTGTCAATCATTTGACTAATGATTTTGAAACCTTGAATTGGCGTCCACTGGGAGAACGCCACTCCCAATGGAGCTGAATTTTTTTTTTTTGGAAAATTGAATTCAAAAGTTAAAAAAACGCTTCTAGCAGTTTATTTTTACAAAATGTCACTATCAGTGCCGCGCTGTTATTTATATTTTTAAAATTTTATTTAATCATTTTTACTATTAAAATTAAGATTTTTTAGATAATTAAATACAAAATCCGCCGAACATGTTCCTCTAATCCTCTCTCTTTATAGGGTCGGATCAAATTCTAGCCATATTCAACCCGTTTACATCCTTACTGCGTGCCCCAAAATTGTACTAGAAAGGTCCGTGGTCAGGAATAAATACTTGCTAGAATCATAGATGCAGAATGCTGCTTGCTCAGATATAGTGGAGAGTAATTACGATCGCATCTCTTGAGATTCATGCACTTCACACTGCCCATGTGAAGGCTTTCTTAGCTACCCCTACCCGTCCCCCTAGCCTTGTGACTTGTCAGAACTCGGAACTCTGCAGTCTAAAAAGCACAAATATTTAAATGACAGCATACATCAGTAGTACAAACGAACGAAAACTGGAGGCGTGATAGGCCAGGAATGCGCCTCTTCAGCGGCCCTGAATCTGATTGGGCCTCTCTCCTCACATGCGCTGGGCCCCACTTCACAACATGACTGCAACTGCATTTGCAATTGCTGGTACTCCCTTCGTACGGTGAAATCGCCCTTGTGTCCCTTCAAATTTTTACCTTTATTCAATTAATTATTATGTCCCTACGGTGGGAATGGGATATCCTTCCAGGAGTAATTATAACGGACATTGATAACAACATTTATTTAGTATTTTGAAATTTAAAATTTATTAGAATTGAAGTAAAGCGTGTAATTTTGTTTTGACTTTCCAGTCATCAAGATGGTACAATATAAAATATAATTGGAATATTTTTTAATGAAGTCATTAAATTATCTTAATAGAAGGTCAACGAATTATCATATTTATTCAGATTAAACAAGCATTTCGAGATAAATTGATGGAATTCTATGAAAGAGTCTCCGGAGCCGCAATGCATGCCACTTTTATATGGTGGAGTGTAGGTAGAGTTCTAATTTTGTATTTACTATGGTTGAGTATGATACATAATGATACAGTCTGAGGGTGATACGATATGGTTATTCAGTATGGCACAACATGACACGATATGGTTTTGGACTTGTACTTTAATTGTTCCGTGTTTGATTTTTTAAAAAGTTAGCACGACACGGTATAGAACTCTATTTATTTTGTTTTTTTTGAAATAGCTAAGTTAAAATTAATTGTATTTTTATATTTGGATTTAATATAAATAAAATAGAAGTTCATTTGCACGAAAATAATGAGTTGAGATGTTTTTTTTTATAAATGATGATAGAATTAATTAATATATTAGTAATTTAGTATTATTAGTTAGCATCTAATATCATTTTGCTATCCATTTATTTTAACGGATAAGAGTAGAGTACGAATAAATATATTTTTAATGAATAAAATATGATATAAATAAAAATAATTTCAAACAAATATGACGATGAAATTACCTCCTACTCAATTCATATTATACCCAGTGACATGCGAAGTTGCACAAGATCTGCCTCTTAGCAATTAAAAAAAACTATAATTTAAACATTTTAAATGAACATTTTAAAAAAAAAATACACAAACGAAGTTTATGTAGGAGTTGGATTTACGCTTAAACTGTCTTTTTCGTAGGCTCGTAGCAATATGCGTAACAAAAAAGATGCCAATCCAATCGATCATCGAAGAAGCGGTTGAAATTATTAAATGACAAACAAACTGCCTATTTTCTTAATGCATCCGCTAGGAATATAATAATACAATAGTGTCTAGGAACCAAGCTAGAATGCTGAAATTTTTTTATTTTAGAAAAGGTGGAGATCACTTGACTTGACAAATGCTTATTTTTACAATCTTAATAATAAATTTTAAAATAAATATTAAAATATTCTTAAAAATGAAAAAAATTATAGAAGTCTTCTTCTATCTATAGATTGATGTTCGTTTAAATTTTATATAATTTAATTATTGTTTGATACTTCATCAAAAACCGTTAAATTAGAACCGTTGTAAATTACATAAAATTTTGATAGTTTTTAATGAAGTATCAAATGATAATAAAATTATATAAAATTTAAAACACCATCTATCTATAGAAGAACTTATTTATGAGGGTTTTTTATTCTAATTTTATTTATTTTTTTGTATTTATATGAAGATCCATTGTTAAAATTATCAAAATAAGCCATTATCAAGGGATCCAGCCTTTAGAAAATGTCAAATCTTTTTTCTCAGAATTTAGCGTGATTATTTTTTTATCGAATCAGAAGAATCGAGATAGTCCTTTTAAAAGAGCAGAATTTTGATCTAATCTCTTCTAATTCGTGTAAAAAAATAATAATATCAAATTCTGCGAACATTTTTTTTTCTAAAAGTACAAAAAAAAAACTTGTAGAATGCTAGATCGGTAGAATGGAAATAACGCAGAGGGTTAAAGGAGTAAATAGTGCTCGTAAGTGATTATATAACTGCCTGCAGATGCACTAGCAACCGCTCGTTAAAAGTTCAATAAATGTCCATACAACAAAATAAAAATAAACAGCAAGGACCTTTTTCTGTTCAACAATAGTTATTTCTTTGTGATGAATATAGCAACCCATGTTCTCTTGGTCTTCTTCATGAGGATGTTCAAACCCCCCAATTTTTTATATCTCAATTATATTTTAAATTTTAAATATTTTAATAACTAAAAAATATAAAACTAAAATATTTAAAATAAAATTATTAGATTTGATTTATAATATATTTTTTTTACAAATAAAAATTATTTACTTTCACTTTTATTTTATGTAACTCAATAAGTTATAAGATCAACATCCAAAAATTAATCATACTAGTGCATTTTTTATAAGCTATTGATATCATGTAAAATAATATTCAAACATCATAATTTTTAATCTATAAGAACGACCAAGATTAAATTGACAGTTTTATTTTGATATTTTACTTTTAAATTTTGAGTTATTAAAAATTTTAAAAATTGAGATATAGTTGAGGAACAAAAAAATTTAGGCATTTGTTCACTCTTTGCAGATTCATACAACTAAGCTTTAATATTCCATTCTTATTTTACTTCGAAAGCACCGCAGTGGAATGCGTTCGACGATACAATATTCATATGAATAAATTTATTGTAAACTAAAATACTATTAATATATTATTATTTATTATTGTTTACTTGTATCTTGTCCGTACATTTTTACGGTGATATTTTCAGAAATATAGAATTCATATCTTCATGTAAAAAATAAGGAAATAAAAATAAAAATAATTTAGTAATTAATGTAAATTTCAATCATGAATACATAATTAATGCAAAATAAATATAAATTGAGAGAAAAATTAACATTCAGCGTTTAAGGAAAGTTGAAATTCATAATTGATGGTAATCTAAGAAAAAAAATAAAATAAAACAATTATATTCCTAAATTATATACCATTTTCATGTAACAAACAAAAATTAGAGAAAAGTCTAACTTCAACACAAATGGTTATAGAAATAGTAACATTATTTGATTAATAACTTAATCCGATGAGTAATATTAGCACTAAAAAATCAACAAAAAATCAGAATCATTGCAGGATCAGAACACATACGTGCTTAATAAGGAGCAGAGATATTGTCGTTGGTTGATATTAATTTGATTAATCTCTCGATGATGAGTTATTTTGATGATTTTGACAATGGGTGTTTAAATAAATACTAAAAAAATTTAAAAATAAAAAATTATAAATATTTTTTTTTACTAATAGATTAATAGTATTTCAAATTTTATGCAAAATTATTATCATTTGATAGTCCATCAAAAACCATGAAAGATTAATATAATATATAATGATTTCAATTTAACATTCTTTGATGGACTATTAAACGGCAATGAAATTTAAAATACTATCAATTTATAATCTTTTTCATTTTAAAGATTTTTTGAATTTGTTTAAAACATTCTTGTCAAGATTAACAAAAAACCATTGTGAAGGGATTCCTACCCTTTAATTATATACATTCAATTAGTTATTATATATTAAACTTATTATAAGTCACTTTGTATAGATAGGGCTTATATTTATCAACTTAAAACACCATTAATTTGCATAATAATTTGTTTAAATTGCACAATGTTAATACTATATATTATATATATAATAAAATCGTTAACATACATAATAAGTTATTTAATGTATATAATAAAGTTCATATAAAAATCGTCAAATTGCTCCTTAATTCAGTTAATGTATATAATAAACTCTTATGAAGTACATAAAATCGTTGACAATGTATCAACTCCCTGTTCAAAAATCTGCAAACATAGAAACATCATGACAGTGGAACAGTTACAAAAATTGTTCAGGTACCACCGAACCAGAGACGATAATGAAAAAAAAAAATTTAATCGACAAACATTTCTTTTATTATGAGTTATTATTTTTTTTATCAAAATTTTTATATACTCTGACAAATTGATGAGATATATAATCGAGTTTAGCTTTAATATAGAATAAAGATTATACGTTTCCTTCAGATGTAATTATGTTGGACCAATATTTCGAACAAAACTGAAGATCATCAGATACGTGAAGTCATTTGGTCACAAGACGTGCTCTGCTAAAACATAGAAAGATCAAAGATGTAGTAATAAAATAAAATTAAAATATATTAGACACGCTCACAGAAAAAAATAAAGACGTGATCAGAGAGAATATATTTTTCATTCCATAGTTAGAGGAATTACAATTATTTACAAAGGTATAATCCCCCTCCAAGTAATGCTCCAATTCCACCTCCCTCTTTCAAAAAAAAGGTAGATTGGATTTTTGCAAGGGATGACTTCTGGCAAAATTTAAAAGCCACTCTGCCATCGCACTTACACCTGCTGGCATCAATACGAACTTCTCAAAGAGAGAGAAGCCTCCAGTAAAAATTATTAACTAAAAATCAAAAACAGGGAAGAGGAGAGAGGAGAAAACTGAAACAAAACACCCCCCAAAAACCAATAATCCACAAAAAATGAAAAGGGTAAGAATCCCTTGAACTGTTGCAACTTCACATGGGCTTCCAGTGTAATGTCCTCTTCACTCTTTCCTTTAATGTCATGTCGCGTTGTACGTCTCAGAGCACTGGACCGCAGGTCCCCCAAAAAAGAGACGCTGCAACAAACGATCCATCGGAAACCGAAACGACAAAAAGGTGCCGGAATTTCACCGGGCTTCAACAAATCGCTGTATTACCATACTGCCTTTCGATCATCGAAGCCGCGGAGCAGAGGCAAGCTGTCAGGCTGCCACCTCCCGCCGGGCCCACCTTTCCCGGCGCAACATCCACAGCCGCACACACCATTCCTCAGCTCGTCTAAGCTGACACCGCGTTTCGAGCTCGAGACGTGTCTCAGCACGACTCTGAAAAGCGACTCGTCGCACGGCAGCTCCAGTGGGCCCACATTGTTGAATCCGTACTCTTCCTCGGCTAAATGGAGGAGTTGCTTGAAAGCAGGGTGGTTGAGATACGTGGTGCGAACTATAAACCGGTGCGAGTTGACGGATACCGCGACGTGTCCAGCTGGTACGTCTGAGCAGTGTCCGGCCGAGGCGGCTGCTCGGGCCCTCCACCGGCGGAGCATCTGGCGGAGGCGAACAATGCAACGGATCTTGTTACTGCATTTTGATCCCATTTTTAGGTTTTGGTTTTGATTTTGGTTTTTTTCCTCTTCTTACCCTTTAGGTTAGCCTTTCGGTTTTTGTTTTCTCAAGTGTGAAGGGGGGAGGTGGAGAGAAGTGACGGGAGCAGCACTTAAAGAACAATTGGAGTGGAAAGGGACTCGAAGTTGGAAGAAATTACAAAAATGTCATGAGAGTTGTTTAGTGAATTGTTTTTTGCCTTTCTGAGGAATCTTTTCCAGAGTTAATATTTAATAATAATAAAGGAAGAGAAGTTGGTTAGATGGAATCAAAGAGTTGGATGACATTCTGAGCTGATAGTTACAAGTTACGAGTTTAACGTTAAGAGAATCTGGGTTCTATTGTCAAATTAATTATCAAATCTCATTTGATAATTATCATTTAATTTTAAAAATACAGAGACTAAATAAAATTAAATAAATATCTAAATTTTATAGTTCATTTGACAATTCACATCAGTGAATGAATAGAAAATTAATTCGAATGTATCATTATGATAATTTCATTCTATTTAAAGATGTCAATACAAATACGGATGTTCTTAAGGTCATCATGTTTTCTCTTTTTTTTTTGTTTTTTGTTTTTTTTTTCTTTCAAAATTTCCCGTCTAACCGTATGACGGCTCGTGTCTGTTTGAACTTTCAGAGTTTTATTTTCTGCCCCGCCTGAAACGATTTCCTGCTTCTGGAATATTGATTTTTGTGTGAAAGCAACAACCGTGAGAATTGAGCAGCAGAGACTTTGCAGTCGCTTCATCTTGATTTTTGATTCCCTGTAGGGCTGTAAACGAGCATGGATCACTCCATTTATTAGTCTAATGAGCTGAATTAAATTGGCTCGTTAGCTTACTTTTAATTTAAAAATTTGACTTAAAATTAATTCGCTCGGTTGTAAAAATTTATTAAGACTAATTTATTAGTTAATAATAATTTTTATGATATTTTATATCAAAATTTACATAAAACTAATGAATAATGAAAATATATTTCATACAAGTTTGATACAATATTTAAGTACATATATACTATAAAATATTTAGTATACTAAAAATTCATAATAAAAATAACAAATATTAGTAGTTTACCGAGCCTAACGAGCCGAATCAGTCAAAAACATAAGTTCGGCTCATTAACTTAATGAGTGAGTCACAAACGAGTCAAATGAGTTTTTTGTCGGCCCTAATTTCATATGAATAGTGGCAGATTCAATCTGTTTTGTAAGTTTGGACATAATTATTAAATAGGTTTTAAATTTTTGAATATTTAGATATAATAATTTTTTATAATTAAATTTAGATATTCATATAATTTTATAATAGCTTGTGCTAGTTCCGCGACCCTGCGTGTGATCACGAAAAAGTTAGCAGTGTAGCATTTATCTGACAGCGGACCTTTAGAGCATCCCCGTTTTACTTGTAGAGAAATTGCAAGTTTAATGACAAGATGTGATGAAATTTCTAATTTTATTTTGTTGTTAAATAAATACTATGAACTGACTGAAAATATTTTCTAAAATTATTGATGGAACGAACAATCATTTTTGTTTTACTCCACATCATTTCATTTTATTTGGTAATAATCAGAATTTACTATTTACCAGTTACCACTGTAAACTTTATTAATTATTATTTAAATTTCAAAAATTGAAGAACACTCCTTAGTCCCTATACGGAGTCACGGAAAGCAGTAATAAATGTGAGAATAGGAGATCAGGTCAGTGGTCAAGCCTCTCTGGTGTAAGTGGTCTAACATGTCCTTTTCTCTGAATGTTAGTACATGTGGAATGTGGCACCATTAAATATCAACTTTTAGTCTTTCACTGGGAAATGTACAATATACACCAGTCAAAAGGATACAAATACAATGTCCAAAAATAATATTCATCTTGAACCATCTCCGATTTTCTTTTCATTGCTTTCGGAATTTTGCTTTGGAAGTTGGAACCATACCAAGACATCTTTCTGACCCAATTCACATGTATATATATAAATGAGATACTGAAGAAGTAAAAGCAAACTATTAATTGCATAGGATGAATAGTTTTCCATTGTAAAAGCAAACTATCACTCGCTTCGGTTCACAAGCGTGGCAATTTACTGTTCAAAATACGTTAAGATAGTGCATGCATTCAAGAAGACCATATTTATTTTTTCGTTTCCATAATAAGGCAAAGAAGCATTTCCTATGAAAATGTTTAAAATTAGGGATATGATAACTGTCCCAAGGTCAAATTCCTCATTCAGTCCCTCAAATCAAAGACTGTTTTGTCGGATAATCACAGCATTTATGTGAATTTCAAACAGGATTTCCGACTTTTTGTCTAAGTGTAAATAAATAACACAACATGTATTAATAGTTACTAATAGAATTAATAATAGTTATGCAAGAAGGTTTCAAAACATCTGATTTGGGAAAATATCTAAGTTTTTATGAATGTACGCGCTGACTATTTGAAATTTAAAATTAACATTATCGGTACTAATATTAGGATCAATGAATTTAATTCCCTCGAAAAGCCATTGTGTCATGAAACTCGGAGGCATGGCCTCCACTTTTCCGAATTAAAAAAGGCCCTGTGTCGAGAAACTGAAGATTAAATGAAGTTAAAAATATATATAACAAAAAAATTCTTAAAAGTATCAATAATTAATTTATTAATTTATACTTTCTATTGAGTTCTCTTTTATGAAATATTTGGTTAATATGTCCCGAAAAATCATTTATTTTTGGTTTTAAGATTTTCTTTTTTATCTAGAATGGAAAGATCAATATATTATGGAAATATATTATTTTTTTATTTTTATTTTTTTGACAGAATGAATAGGAAGACGAAAGCACAGAGGTGAGGTACATGAAGGAATATATCATCCTTTCAATCCTGCTAGATCTTCTTTAGGTTAGTTTGGCAAATTAATGAATAGTTTTGGAAGAGTGATATAATAATGTATTTTTAAAAAAATGATATTGTTGACTATTTGGAAGAGTGATATAATAGTGTAATTTATGTAGCAATATAAATTACGTAACACCTTTATTTAAGTATAATCACATTAGTTAAAATTCAAGCACGTCAATGTAAATCAATAGCAATCGACTATTATAGATGTTCTACATCAACAGTAGATGCATAATTTTTTCTCAGCCCCTTCTATTCTCAAATCCTGGGTACTGTGGATAATTGTACTAGCTTTATTTTCTCGTCTACTGCAATGTATTCGTCATAATGTTAAGCCAGCGGGGTTACCCAATACATCCAATCAAAAATTCAAATTTTGAAAGGTACACTTATAGATGATATTTGACATGTAATTTTTAATAACAAATTTCAAGTAATCTAAAATTAGTTTATGGTCTGATGTCACATTAAAGATTTAAAGATTGCTAAATTAATAAAACATGTATATATAAATTTTTTTCATCACTCTTCTGGTGTTAGACAAAAAATCTCGGGTACTACTGACAGAAAAGATGTTAATAATAAATGATTTATCACATCAGAATGCAAATTTAAGATTTAATTTTCAAGGATTTGTCCAAACGAAAAAAATCCGCAAGTGAACTCCTCTGAATTATGATCTATATACAAAGAACTCAGCACATAAACACAATTAGTAGCGGAACTTGAGGTAGGTTTGAGGAGCCAAGTAATATTAGCTAACTATATCTATATCTATCGAGTAAGAGGGAGCATCTATACTCTTAAATAAATTTTAACTTAGAAAATTAATAATAATTTAACTAATTTTTAAACTATAGAGGGTGTCATGACCCAGATTGACCTCAATAAAACTCGCAGTTGATCACAGTCACATACAAATAGTGGGGAGTCGGAGCGGGGCGGATTCCAGATAGACGTCAGCCGACGCCCGAGCACTCTCATGGTTCACTAAAAAATAAAGGTTATATGATAAAAAATAAAAAAAATTTGACCCGAATATTCTATTTATTTGAACTGGACACCCCTATCGATATTTTCTCGACTCCACCCCCGAGTCGGAGGACCATTGAACAAATGGGACCAAGTTCAATGACTTCAATCCATCCCATCCACTAAAATTTCAGAACTAACTTTCAAATGATACAATCTTTTTATCTCACTAAAAAGTTTCCTTCAAAATTTCCTCTTAATGAAACACCAATTAAAAAGATTTAGCTCCACCTCCACTATACAAACAGTGCTGCCTCGCAATATGCCACATGTGAACGCATGTCCATACACAATTAGCGCTTAGTTTCGTGCATTCACAATCACATACATTGACACCTCTAAGGTTAATTACTTTTTGTTCAGTTTTTTATTTTTCAATAAAAGTATTTTTTTTTCAATTATTTTCTATACAAATGAACAAACCCTCAGTGGAATAATGCAACCACTAATTTCATAAATATCTGACTGTGCTTTTTCTTAACCTACTGTTTATTTTTTTTTTCATATGTTTAAATCGATTTTCGGTTCAATGTGGTATCTTTTACATTAATCTTGAGTGGCGGAATTAAAAAAGGAAAAGTAAGTTGAAGACGCTAATTAAAGCAAACATTTCTTAAATTTTCCAGTAGCATTAATATAGTTCATGGTAATGATTTTACTTTTTTAAACTAAAACAATTTATTTCAGTGAAACTCCTATAGTTCTGTCTTCTCTTCCTACTGGCAAATACTATATATATAGAGACTATTGTTAAAATGTTTGCATTTTAGTCTATATACAAACACATCAAAATATATATTTTAAAGTCTCAAAAATTTTAATTTATGATTTTCATTAAATTTATCATATGAAAACCTTATGGAATACAAAAATCTAGAGTGTTTTGAATTTTTAAAAAACTAGCTCTAAAAATAATAATAAATATTTAGTATTTGTGTTGTTTTTTTAAATTAAAAAGAATGACTTTAAAAACTCAAAACATTCCAAATTTTTGTATCCCACAAAGTTTTCATATGAAGAATTTAATGAAGATCTTAAATTAAAAAATTTGAGATTTTAAAATATATTTTTTGACGCGTTTGCATATTGACTGAAATGTAAATATTTTCACAATAGTCTATTTCTCTCTCTCTCTCTCTCTCTATATATATATATATATATATATATATATATATATATATATATATATACACATAGGAGATCTTACGGTGCTTCGTGAATCAAAGAGGGTTTTACTTCAATTTCATATCTCATATATCGAAAGCTCAAAATATCAATCTAATTAGTCCACAATAATCTAGATATTGAAAATTATTGAATACCAAATTTTATTATTTTTGGAGTTTTGTATCTATTTTTTTGGATTTTTGAACGATGACAATTTTGTAGGTGCACATATTATTATTTTTTATTATTTTTGGGGCAATTTTTTAAAAATTCAAATGTAATCAAATTTAGTATTCAATAATATTTAAATATGTAGTTTATATTGGATGAATTAGATTAATAATTTGAACTTTTATTTTGTAAAAAATTTTTTAGGCTGAAACAAAACACTTTTTTGATTCACAAAACACAGTAAAATCTCTCTATATATAATAAAATTAATATATTTTTAGAAACACATAGCCTCTTCATGCTCCTAACTCTTTTAACCCACTGATAATTCTAAAAATTCAAGTCATTAAAAAAACACATCAGAACAAATAAGATCAAAAACCTCCAACCAAAGAACAAAGTAAGCTAAAGTGGAGGAAAAAACCACCGAACTAGATAAACAGACACGAAAAAGGATTCAATCCGACCAGTTATTTCCCATCTTATCGGTCACACTATTAAGAAATTCCAAGTAACCATTTGCATGAGCTGCCCCAACTTCCTTTGAGATGCATTGAAGCCCTTGTGAGTAGGTACTATTTATTTGGAGACCATCTCAAACTCATTTCGAGTTAGAAATTTGTGTGAAGATTTAACAATATCTAAATATCTCTGAATTTTAATTTATGTGTCTCAATAAATTTTTATATCAAAATCTTATGGGATATTATTTTTCTATTTTTAGAATTTTTAATTGTTTGTTTTAGATTTTTTAAAATGACTTATTTTCATATCCAAAGATTAATTAATTTATTATCATTTTAGATTGAACTTTAAAAAAAATGAAATAGATGCTTATGAAACTCAAAAAATAGTAAATTTTAGTATCCATTAAGATTTTGATGTAAAAAATTGATTGAGAGAGAAAAAATAAATTTAAAGATGATTAGATATGTTTTTGAGTTCAGAGTACGGAGGGGCTCAGTGCTCCTAGGAACACCCTACATTTATTCTCTCTATATATATAGAGTAAATATAGCATGAGTTTAAACTCATAGAGGTTTTTCGTAAGTTTAACTCAAAAATACATCATATTATCTCAAAATTTTAATTTATCATGCTCATTAAATCCTTCATATAAAAACCTTATGGGGTACAAAAATTTAGAACACTTTGAGTTTTAAGTCACTATTTTTTTAAAAAATAATGTGCAAATATTAAATATTTTGTTATTATTTTTTAGACTTAATTTTTAAAAAATTAAAGACAGTGACTTAAAAACATAAAACATCTCAAATTTTTGTGTCTCATAAGTTTTTTATATGAAAAATTTAATGAATATGATAAATTAAATTTAAAGATAGTTTGATATACTTCTAAATTTGAGTTAAGCACGTACTATCTGGTCTCTCTGTCTCTGTATATATGTCCTCTCTGCCGCGATGATCAATGGGTAAAAAAAGTTAATAGAAATTAGTGTAAATTAATTTCGATTTGAGTGCATGAATGTGAAGGTTCTTGAGCTTACATGTCAAAGGCTAGAAAGGGCAACTCACATGGCTGTATGACACCTAAATAGTAGGTACTCATCAAGTTAATAAGCATCTTATTTAGGCTATAAATTAAGTGGGTTTCCAAGTGCGCTTAACATGCTTTATCTTTTCGAGATGGTGTCTAGTATCTTGGAAACATTGTAATAAGTCACATAAAAAAAAGTAAAACATAATTTTTGTTCCAAACAAACTGATATAACAAATAAAACATAACATACTTGCGATTCTGTCTAAAACAAAAAGCGAAATTAATGCAATAAAGTCCAAAACAAAACAAAAATTATATAACCAGTTCTGTCTCGATTCTTCGCTATGTGCTAAGAATAAATCTATTTCAGTCTCATTTTGTAGCAAATGCATGTATGATGCCTTTCTCTTTTGGGTCTTGTTTTAGATTCTATCATACTATCAGTTATTGGTCTAATTTACCAGAAGCAAATGATCTATAAAAAGATACTTTTAAAATATATTCCAGCCCCCAAAATTCTAACGTCTCGTGATAAGGTGATATGACTAATTTTTACAGATATAAAAAATTTACGATCCACAAAAAATCGAAGAAAAATCTAGTTGATACTTGAGACAACAAACTTTTTATCGCTCCACTTGTTCGTTGACCCATTGTTCACTATTACAGATTTTTATCATTCAGAATTTTTTGGCATCTCATGTTAAAGAAGTTGTGCGGTACAACTGTTCGTTATCTCAAATCAACCAATCAAAACAAATTTATACATTTATTTTTGTTGCAACGGCGATTGGACACCGTGCGGCCTCAGAGGATTGTAACATAGAAACCCACCACGTGAAAAGGTGACACGCCCTTCTTTCGGTTCTTATAAAATTCAAATGCGCAAAAGTATATTTGATTCTGAGGAAATCTCAAAACCATGCCTGTCAGATCGGATGTTGGGTTCATTTTTTTTTTCAATCTAAGCTACTTAACTTTTATACATGTACTGATATATATGGAATGGACCCCCTCATTAGGTACTTAAACAAGCGTCCTCTCCGGTGCTGCAAATGAGTGGAGTTAGAATGAACCGAATTTAATTTAAATTTGATTCATAAAAATTTGATTCGACCTCGTTAAACAATTTAAGCTGAAAAATCTAGTTTAAACTTGTCTCATCGCTATTTGAGTTAGCTCACGAGTTGGCTCATAAGTCAATGCTTGTGCGTTGGCTTAACTTCACATTTATATTTAGTATATCTACAAACAATAAATTCGGTATATTTACAAAAAATGATACATGAGTTGGTACAAAATTAATATATCAACAAATTATATTTTCAATAAAATCTTTACTGCACTAATTTGAATGGATAGTCCAATAAAAAAAACTATTGAATCAAATATATGAGCCGAGTCACGAGTGAGTATAAAAGTCATTATGCGGCTGAGATGGTGAGATAATATAACGAGAGATGAATTATCGGATTAGAGTTTAGCAGAAAAAAATATATAAACTATTATTATTCGGCTAACGAGAGATGAATTATCGGATTATAGTTTAGCCGAAAAAACATATAAAGTATTATTATTCGAGCCACCAGTCAATCTCAACTCAAACTCAACTCATTTAACTATCGAGCCAAATTACCTCGAGCGCGAACTTTTTTGTGCAACCCTAATTTTCTCACACGAATAATATTATTTTTGTCACTAAATTGAAGGTTGGTTCTCGGTTCAGAATTTTTTTTTTTTTTGCAAACATAATACACATTCAGTACTATCCATAACATCAACAGATCATAATTCAGAAGCGGAATAAATAATATGGATTTAGAAATTGTATGAATTTTATTAATTACTTATGTAATTGTAAAAAGTTTTAATAATTAGAGTATGGTAATTCCAGACTTATGTTCTTAAATACACATTAAAACATACATTCTAAATAATAATCGTTGCGTAAAAGAAAGTACATTTATATTAACAATGCCAAAACATCATTTATTCATGAAAATTTGTCTACAAAAATCTCATGTGATCTACAATGCCAATAACTCATATTATTTGTATTCAATATTCTAACGATTAAACACACAAATTTCAATTTTGTTAAAAAAGCAATTTCTCAATCGAGTTTAAGTTTTGGCCCTTGATATGATGTTAAGGTTGGATGTATTTTAAATTTCATTTGTATACGAGTATATGACCATTCCAGAAAAAAAAAACATCGTGTATAATAAATTTCTATCAATACTTTTAAACTCTTTAATGCTGGCTCCAATTTTTTTTTTCATATCTACAAAATTGATTATTCGAATCTATTGCTAATAGTATAGTGTTCATGTATCGGTATTGGCCAAGAAAGCTAGAATAACTCTCATTTATTATCGCAAAAAATTAAATAAAATATTCTGTTTTATTTGCCTAATTCTAGAGGTGGTAATCGGATGGTCAGATTTGGATTCGGGTCGGGTTCGGGTCGGGTCAATTTACATGTTGTATTTTTTCAGATTTTTGATAAATTTTGATTAGATTGCAAGTTATTTGATCTCGGATCGGATCGGATCGGATCAGATCGGGTTCAGATCGGATCGAATCAGTTTAACTTTTAAAAAAATCAAATCAGATCACATTCAAATTCGAACGGGTCGGATCGAGTTATGCCACCTCTACTCAATACATGCAGCATTAAAATTATTATGCGCCGTAGAAGATCTCAATCCAATTTTCCATACCAGACCTTGGGCACACTATTCAGAAATTCTGATTTCTGACGTCTTGAAACCAAAAGAACTACATTAATTTAGTTTCCTTTTTCTCAAAAAAAAAAAAAAAAATTTCTCATTCGACCCTTGAAACAAAATAAACATTTAAACTGTATATATGATCCCCAGTTCCCCACCCATGTGCAGGCTCTGTTTCTGCCCATCTTTTTTTGTTTTTCAAAATTGTTTCTACCCCATCTGCCATCCTTCCCTTCCTTATTTTTTTCTCCTTTTGTAAAGGTGGTAGTTATGGATATATATTAGATGATGTTATCATCGTAAAGATGGATTAGATCATGTCTTTTGCTTAGACAATTATTATAATGAAACTAGAGGAATGGCGTCACGCGTTGCATCCGCAATGATGATTGAGATAAATTGTAGGAGTTGTTGATAGTTGATACTATGAAGTATAAAAAGTATGCTAAGATCATACATTAATTTAAAAAAAAATACAGAAATTTAGGATTTAGATTCTAAAAAAAAAATCATAATAGAAAAAATACATGATAAAAAGAAAATCCAATTTTAAGTTGAAGATTAAGATTTTATGATTGTCATCTTCCATAGAGGAGTAACTTCAGTTTCATGATATCTAAAACAAAACAAAAAGGCGATGAGCAGATGAAATACAAAGGATATGGAATTATGGATGCACTTGAAGTGCCACTCTGAAAATGAACCTTCACCCGTAAATAAATTATTTGAACCCACTTGACATAATTTATATAGAATACCCTTAGATGATACTATTTTTAGATTCTTTTTTTTAGAGTAGTACTTTGGTCACTTGCGTGTAGAAGTAATTCTTTATATTTACTGTAGCATTTACCGAAGTAAAAACTTGTAGATGAATAGTACAAAATTGGTCCAAAGTTAATACTTATAAAAAGGATGTGGTTGCTCTCCAGTCTCCAGTACTAGCGACACTTTGGTGGTACTTTGAACGATCCATTAGAGCATCCGCATTACATTGTCAAATTGATTGTCAAATCTCATTTGACAATTGTCATTTGAATTTCAAGGATGCAGAGACTAGACAAAATTAGACAATTATCTAAATTTGACAAGTCACGTCAGCGAAGAAGCAAAAAATTAATTACGAAAGTGTCATTTTGATAATTTCGTTGATGACATGGCATATTAATTTTGACAGGATGTCACTTTTAAAAAATAAATTATCAATTGATGATATGGCATAAAAATTAATTTTGACTCTCGATCCCCAAATTCAAATGACAATTGTCAAATGAGATTTGACAATCAATTTGCGGATGCTCTTAGATTTAGCGGAGGTTTCATCGACTATCTTTTATTTTGATAATTGTAAAATAAAAAATAAGTTTGAAATATAACAATATATAAACATAATAATAGTAATAATATATCATGTCTATAATAAAAAAGAGAATCATTGTATGTTTTATCGTATACAAGTTAATTATTTGAATCTCCAACAATATAATTTAATGATCCTTGTGACATTATTGAACAAATTTTAAAGTGTACGAAATTTAATTGCAAGATTGTTTATAATACTTAAGTGTATGCATCTCCAATTATTCTACTATACGTCAAGAGCATCTCAACTGTTAATCAATGACAAAAGTCATGTTGACTGCTACTTGTATCATTAAACAATTCTTCAGCAGTTCAGCTTATATTAATTCAAAATTTCAATAAAAGTTTGTTATTCGGTCAAATGATGTGCATTTACTATTTGGTAGAGTGAAGTCTTAATTAATGATTTACGGCAAACTTTTATTTTTGAAGTATAAATATTTATACATTTATTAATGCTAAATTTCATCTGTATTTCATATGTAGATGAACAATTGATAAAAAAAAAAAATTGTTACAGTTCGCTTGATTCGGGTGAATCTAAATGTCAAATAGATGTATTAAGTGGACTTACGAATTGAGTGATAAATGGCTTTAAGTAATATCTCATCTAATTAATATGATCAGGGATAAGTTCAATCTCAGTTAATTACACCATTAAAAATAATAAATAAACTAGCTGAATATGAGTATCTCATAATAGGAACTTTTAATAAGCGAACCCTTCAATCTAATGGTAAAAATAATATTCTCCTTGTGTATTGCAGGTTGAAAATCTGAAGAGATTTATGAATATTTAAAGTTAAACGACGTAATTGCATCTTTTTATCAAAAAAATAATAATAATAAAATATTTTAACACGATATCATGATGATTGTGTTGAAATGGAGAGAATACAAATGAGGATAGAAATTAAGATGGAGAGGATGCATTATTAAAGTTAAAAGTTTCTATAAGAAGACACAATTAAGTCCTGGACTCTACTAAGGCGTCGTACCATCCGTTTAATAAAGTACTGCACTTTATGTTTCTTATCTATTGCTTAGCTGGATGCCTAGATCTAAAGCTTAATTTGTATATTAGTATAATAATTGTATGATTGTATCTTTTGTAGTTTTGTACCAGCTAGCTATACGGCAGCTGTTCTTGGACAGAGCCTTTTCCCACTTTTGCGACAAAGTTTTTTTTTTTCCATTTTATCAGTGAGAGCACACTTTTTGGAAAAAAAAAATTCAGGGAAATGTTTTTCGTCGCAAAATTATGTTGGGTGGAGAAATTTTTATTTTAAAAGATCGTAGATGTCATACGAGTTAACTTGCTTTAATTCTAAAAAAGTCGATGTTCATATGGGATGCATAATCGTTTTGTATTTCTAGATTAATCCTTTAGAAGTAAATGAAATTGCGTTTGCCAAATGATTTGGGTAAGATATCAATTTTTCTTGAGGAAATTTATTTCATTTTGATAATAGTTTAAGGTTCAAGATTCAATCAAAGAAGTAAAATTGAAATGTTTTTCGCAATCAAGGTAATGTACTTACTTTAATAAATTGAATTGTTCCATAATTTCATGATATTTGCAATGATTCAAATTTAATAATATTTGATGAAATAATAAATAATATTTAAATTGAAGTATTTGTCCTTTTTATTTCAACATTATAAAGAACAAAAGACTTAAATAATACAAAAGACAAAAAAATAAACTCTAAAAATAATTATAAATATTACTATTAAACCAATCCTAAATATTAAAATAATACAAATTAAATTGTAAATATAACATATAGTAATAATATATATACACTCTTTACTAAGCGCTTAAGTGTGCTGGTCCTGCAACGGTCAGTATTTATTTTCACAGGTTTGGAATCAATAACACTCATCTGATTAAACTATTTTTCAAACTTAAGTGTTGCAACTATAAAAAGTGCGTTGAACTATCCTTTTTCTCATAATCACGATTGTTACATGAAATATCGTGTGGATTCATCTTACAGTTTTGAAATATCTTCTTTAACTAGATTAATAGCTTCAATTGTGAGTTCACTGGTAATTATTGTTGATTGTTGCCTATGATATTAATATCTTATGACATCAAAAAATAAATAAAAAAGTATGCCAAAATGGTGTAAATTAATTATCATATCATTTCTAACTGATTGTTATCATAATTAATTTACTCTGTCAAACTAAATTGGAAACGTCATCATTCTCTGTAAAAATCAATCTCGTTGCAATACACGCGCATGATACTAGAAGGCTTATAAATATATATGTAGATATTGAAAAAAAAAATCAAATCATCAAATTAGGAGGCTTAGAGGATATTGATTGTAAAAAAAATGCATGTTTTGGGCTTCACTCAATAATTTCTTTTAGATCATTTCATGCCATTTCAAACTATGATTTTGCATTTTCACAGGAAATTTCAAATAAAAAAATTATGTTGTCTAAAGGTCAGATTTTATTTTTTATTTCTCAAAATTAATGTACCAGCTTTTTTCATTCGAATGATTAGGAAACCCTTCAGCATGATGTTTCTCAATCTACGAATTATTCTAATCGCATTTATTTTTTAATATTAAATCATAATTATTTAAATAATCATTAGAGTAATGAATCAATTTGAAAAACTTTCAGAGCTACAGGGCCTCAAAATCATTAAAACCTTTCAAACTCGATTAATTATAAGATTATCATTAAATTATAATTGTAAATTACTTTTATAATTAAAATTGTAATTATTAAGATGATAAAAATTTTAGAGTTAAAAGTACTGAGATAACAATTCAGACGTAAAACTGAAATCAATAATGCCCGAATTATTTTCTTGGGTCCTTTCGCTTTATCTAACACATGGAGGGTAAAACACACACAAAAAGTATCTTGGTCCCTTCGGAAAATTTCGAAGGACCCGAGATAAAATTTTGGGTCTAAAAGGTTGAAAAAAATGTACTATTTTTTGTATGCACAAAGAAATTTTGTATTTTTAGTAAAAAATGTTCATAATCTATGAATCTTTATATATTATGCTAAATGAATCATATAACCGAAAAACTCAAGCAACACGGACTTTTTCCTTTTTTGTTTTTAACATTTAGCAATGAAAAAGTACAAACTTGTCCGAATTGCAAAATAAGAATTTCTCTAGAGGATGACGATTGCCCAATGGGGAAAATTAATACAAAGCCCGGAAGATTGGGGCTTGGGGATTAGAAGAGCCGTTAAAATTATTATTTAATTATATGCGCTGCATGCGTACATATAATGCCTCACATAATTAATCGGGACCAATTTGTAACTCGATCGCTACATAGAGTTGTATGTATCACTGTGTATTTTTTTGGCCTTGTAGCCTCTCACATGGAACTATCACATGCACCTCGTCAAAACTTGAAGATCTTGACTCCGTTAGTCTAGAAGATTAATCTCATTTTATCCTCTAACCATTATCTGGTTTTTGGGTGCAAGCTACACAACTTCTCTCCATCACTCAAATTAAATATCCAATATAGTTTCTACACAACTTTCATCTTCGGTGTTTGCTAGCAGAGAATATATGCGGTTATAAATTAAATTGTTTTCTTAATTTGAAAATTACTAGTTTAGTCGGAGTACTCACAGAATTTTTCTAAATTATCTCATGAAAAGAAAAAAAATATTTTAACCATTGAAGGAAAAAAAAATCTTTTAGTAGTTAAATGAAAGTTTCAAGATTTGTTATGTAACAAATATATATTTGAAAAAAAAATTCAATTTTTTAAGAATAAAAAATCACTAGATCGATGCATTTTTTACCCCTAAAAAAATTAAAAATTCCAAAACAATAGGTCTTCAAGAATATTTTAATATGAATATCATGTTGAATAGTTGGAACGGTTTTTTGAATTGAAAATGAGAGATATGACGGAAAATATAAAAGCATTTTATACTTCGCAATCCAACTATAGCATGACACATATATATGTATAGAGTTGGGTTATGGTGCTATGCATAACACAAATCGCTCTAGTACTATAGATCATTTCTTCATTCTCAAAGTCTAAATGGTCGATCTGAATTTCTCAATGTTATTTCCATATGAAAATATAGTTTGTGATCAAATTATATATTTTTAGAATTTTTACTATTTTCTAGATACTCAAAAAAGCTGTTGATTTAATTATTATGAACTATCCAAGAAAATAATCTTTAACTAACTAAAAAGATAGTAAAAAAATTCTAAAAAATATAAAATTTGGTTTCCAACAAAATTTTCATATGAAATCATTTTGAGAAGTTCAAATCATCCGTTTTTATTATGAAAATGAAAAAAATAATCTATAGCACGAGAGCAGTTCGTGCGATGCATAACACTGTAACCCAACTCTCTCTCTATAATAATAATAATAATAAAAATAACATGGGATTAGCTCACACAAATCTTTGATGAATTTAACTCAAATCATCCTCATTATATCCTTCATATGAAAACTTTGTGGGATATAAAAATTTAGGGCGTTTTGAGTTTTTAAATCATTATTTTTTTTGAAAATGATGTATAAACATTGAATATTTTATTATTATTTTTAGAGTTGATTTTTCAAAAATTAAAAACTGAGACTTAGAAACTCGAAATACCCTAATTTTTTTTATCTCACACGATTTTCATATAAAAATTTAATGAACATGATAAATCAAAATTCTAAGATGATTTAATTTACTTTTTAAGTTAAATTCACAAAATATTTATATGAGCTTAACACTATGTTTATTCTCTCACTTTATATATATATTAAGATTCTAGGTTCTGAAATCACAGTGTGGGGTTAAGTAGTGCCTCCTATTTAATAAACTGAATTAATAAATTCAGTTAGGTTCTAATTAGTCCGAAGCTAAAAAGGCAATCAATTCATTGTACATTGCTACTCTTTGTGCTCTTCCCACAATTAAGAAATATTAGTTATCTTGACTCTTTAGGTAGTTAAGCACTGCCACGTCCAATTATTCAAGGTATAATCTAACCTTAGTAACAATAGCATGAGGCCAATCATTCAGAGTATCCATGTCTTCATACAATCACTCCTTCAATATACGTGGCAACAATTCACCAATCAAAACAATAACTGATTAATTTTTAATAAAAAACAATGCCTGATTAATTATTAGCAGTTAACTGGTTTATATAATCGTAACGGATTCTTTAAATAAAAGTACATAGAACCATTTTGAACTAACTCAATTAATTGCATAGCTGTTGAATTATTGAGATGGAAGATCATGCATTCAGATTGTGATGCAGGAATATGTAAACTAATAATCAAAGCATTTCTAAAAATATTGACTGTTGATCAGTAGCTAAAAATCTCAATATTAAATTAGAATTTCATTGACACCAAAATCATTGCAGCATCTACAATAATCAAGGTTGTCGTCAGAGTTCACACAAGGACACTTGGAACTTGGAAGCAGCAGCTCTATTAATCTCATAGATGACTTAAAAATGCCACCGTTGTAACAGCCAATGATGTAATACCACGTGTTACATAATATTAGTTGCATTATAATCCTTCGTTTTTCATTTTGCTGTCATCATAGTTGCATTACCGGAATCGTACTCAACGTACTTTTTGTGAAATGGGCGAATTAAGTATTTCTTCATTTTTATTATAAAAAATATATTTCGTCAAATTTGCTCAGACCTTTACTTTTATATTGTCTCCATTTTAAACATATTTGTTTGAAATTGTTATTCGCGATTAGTATTTTTTACAAATTAATACTTAATGATTTTCTTAATTAATATTTGAAATTCTTGTCGTATCAAACAAAAAAACGGATCTTCTCTAAAACGAATGAGAGACAACACAATTGTGTGATTTTAGTTCAATAAATAACACATTTAAATAAGGATTATCATTTTATCATTTTGACCCTTCAAATTTTATTTGCTGAGTCTGGCTAGATATTCAAATAGAGATGTCAATTATTGTCCCGACCCGATGGGTTAAACCGATCCGATCCAAACATGATCCGTCTCAATATGATCTGAAGATAAATGAGTTGAATATAGGTAGGAATTATCAAGAAATATCAATAATTTGGCCCAAAAATATATGTTCTCGAAGTTTTTTGGACGACAAGGTGAAAAGAATGAGGATTTGATAGATGGCTTCTCAGATAACATAGTTTTCACTTTTGTTGTTTTTAATTTGACAAATTTTGCTACGTATAGGAGCACTGTTAATTTATTAATTAACGGCATTGATTTTTTACTCATCAACTTTTTTTCTAGTCAAACAAAAACTATCTTAATCATCCGATACTTAAAATTAAACGGTCTAAAGTTATCTCGGTCCATAGTAAAATCTCCTTTTTAATTTTGTTGATTATACGATGATCAGATGATATGTTGTTTTGTAAATTTTCCGTTGCTCAAATTGTTAGTTTTTTTTGGAGATAAATATGCAAATTCTTAGGTTTTTTACCTTTTAGTCGTTCTATTTTTTATATTTTGTTTGTCTTCTGCTTCAACATTTGTCATTTAAAAAAAATAGCACTTCATGAGTTTTTATGGTATTTTCATGTGAATTTTTGTTATGTTGATTGATAGGAAAATATTTAACATATTGCATTTAATTTTTTTTAGGAGTTGCTAAAAAAGGACGCCATAATAAAATTACAATTTAACATCACGCCCTTAGTACGATTGTCCAATTTTTGGTAAATTATCCTGTTTTTTGTATATATATGTTACCGGTTGTAAATTGTTATAATGAAATGAGCTCAACTACGATTCTAGCTAGGCTGTCAATGATATTTTTTTGGTCGTCTACCTGATTTGTATCGTATCTGATAAAATAGATATGGATAAATTTTATTTTTATTAAGTTATTGGGTATAGGTCTGGGTAAGAAAAAAAAATTCATTAACTTATCGGATATAAATATGGGTAAGAGATTTTCGTTACCCATTATTCATTGCGTAAATTATATAAATATATATAATTAAATATATATAAATATACATATTTTATATTTTTATTAAATATATATACTTAAATTATATAAATATATATATAGTAATTAGTATATGTAATTGACATGAACAAATATATGATTTTTATGATATCTAAAATGTTAATTATTGTTGAACTTTGTTAGTATATTTATTTGACTAAATCATATATTTTTTCATTAATTTATTTTATTTTTATCCGTTATCTATCGTTACCTATTTATTATCCGAAATTCTTAATGGATAAGATCGGGTACACGATAAAGAAAATTTTAACGATTAAAGATAAAATATAAATAATTTTTTTTTAATAAATATGAGTATAAGAACACTTTCACCTTAATCCTATCCTATCCATTGAAAGCCCTTATTCTAGCTACTCCTTTGTCAAAGTGCGCGCTCATTGATTGTGCCAAAGAGGTCAGGTCAATTATTTAATTGGAAACTAAAAAAATTAAAAGAAAATAATCGTGTGAAGTTTCTTGATTTCAAACGTACTGCTAAATAAATTTGGACTAAGCGATGACCCAATCTATTGTTTTTTTTTTGCGTTTTTTCCCCGAGTGATGCATTTATGACGTTTTACTACACGTAAGGGTGTACGTAAGGGTGTACAAATAGATGGATTTAATTAAATTTCAATCAAACCATTAAATTTTAGATTATTTGGTTCAGTTTTTTAAATAAAAAACTTTAGTTCGGATGAAATTTTTGCTGATGTGGTTTTCGTTCTTAGTTCAATTTATGTTCTTCTAAATGAGAAACAAAAAAAAAATTAATGAAGTACAAAATCTTTGGAACGATGGACCAAATTATGTTCCATATGAAAATATAATTGGAGTCAAAAATTCATGAAGTAATTAATTTGGTCTATAATTTGAAAAATTGAACAAAACATTGGTTGTATATAATTTATTTCGGTTTGAATTAAATCGACCGTTTGCACATCTCTAACTATATACTTATAACCAGCATACATTTTTCATGGAGAAAATTGTATATGTATCTATTGAAACTTACTAATGGGATTTTACCCATTGAATTTTTTAAATTTGAATATATACCAATTGAAGACTCAATTTATTTGTTATCTATTCATAATATGATTTAGCTAACCTAAATTATTATAGAAATTGAATAAAAATAATATAAGATTAAAATACCCTTACCGTTTTATGTACGTTCTTGCGCCTATCGGCGTATGTACATTCTAATAATAATGTGATTTGGGGTCTGACACTTTGACTTCGAACTTAGCTGTGACTGGAATGCACCTTCTAGACCTCTAGTTTTGTAGTTCTAGGTAGTGTAAATGGATCGGATATGATACAGATTGGATATTCGGTGGATATTCGAATACGAATCGAATATTAGACGGATATAAATACGAATAAGAACATATTTTTAATACTAAATTAAAATATTATGTGTATTATTGGAAAATAATTGCATACTATTTTTGATAAAAACATTAATTTTTAAAAATAAATATTAATTATAAAGTTAATTATTAATTATTATTATATTAATAATTCAAATATATCAATGAATTATAAAAAATATGATACGTTAACACAAATTGGATATAAAATAAATTAGATTTATAACACACACTAAAAATCTAATTAAAAATATATATAAATATTTTGGATATTTATTTGGATAAAATTGGATAGTATCGGACCGGATACGTTCGGATAATGTCGGATATTGATGAATAATATCTAATCGGTCATCTACGGATAGATAATAGTCAAATTATATTTTTATCCGTAAAAATAATTTTGAATACAAATATGAATACAGATCTCCAAATACTAATATGATTCGAATAATTTTTATTATTTGTCAGATTGGATCACAATTAAAATCAGATATTATCTTATCAGTTAACAACCCTAGGGGTTGAGGTCTTATTTTTCCTGTACATCACTCGGCTCGTGTGTTGTGATATTTCTTACCTTTTGAATTTCTCATCTGGGCCAGCCGAAACTTGCCTCTGCCCCATCGTTCCAAAGATTCCAAATTTGTGTTTGACGAGCTGAAGCCTGCTGAACTTGATTTTGGGCTATATATATGGGCCGAGTTTTGCGCACATTGCGCAATTTTATTTTTGCTTCCTTTCCTTACAACGGTGGGAATTTTGCATTACGAAATAGGTGGCAATCGTGTGGATCGGGTCGGGTTCGGGTTTGTGTACGTTTGACCAAAAAAATTATCGGGTCACGGGGCGGGTTCGGATCAACCTGATCCGGGTTGGGTCGAACATTGTTGGGTTTTTTCGAGTTTCGGGTCATGTCTGGTTGGGTTTCGGGTTCTTAGTAGCTCAGGTCATCTTGGGTTTCGGGTCAGGTTTCAGATCATCTGATATCGGATAATCTCGGGATTCGGGTTATTTCGGGTCGGGTCGGGTTCTTTTTTATGATGTTTTTTTTGGGTCGGGTCGGGTTGGATTTCGGGTCGTCAGACTTAATTTTTTTTTTTTAAATTCATTTTAGACAATATTAGATCTAGATTATCAATTATGTTATAATCAATTTGACTTTTCAAATAATATGGATATGATTAATTAATTTGGGTCTAATCAGATCAGTTTTAGGTCGATATACTTCATTCATTTTATAAACAAATTGAAGACATGTTACTTATGATAATTTTGATTAATAGACATTAATTTTTATGATAATTTTAATTTACGACATATAAATTTTGATTATTAGACATTATTATTATGATTTGAAATGTAATTTTTTTATTTCGGTATAAATTATGAATATATATATGCGTGCAACTATTTGTACGTGCTATATTGATAAAAATATTTGTTAATTTGTGTTAAAATAAACGGACAGTCCATCGTTGTTTATGAAACTTGTACTTAACCCGGTCCTCCTCTAAATCCGTGCTTAACTCGATCTCCGTCAAAATAAACTAAAAGTCAAGTACAAGTTGAATTTATAAATAAAAGTTTAATATTTATACAGTTTAATTTTAAAATAATTAGATACATATATGCAGCATGAATCGGGTCGGGTCGGATTTCGGGTTATCTAATTTCGGGTCATCTCGGGTTTCGGGTCGTTCGGGTTCGGATTTGGTCGGATTTTAGATTGTCTGATCTCGAATCATCTTGAGTTTTCGGGTCGTTCGGGTTCGGATCGGGTCGGATTTCGGGTCATCTGATCTCGGGTCATCTGATCTCGGGTCATCTCGGGTTTCAGATCGTTCGGGTCCGAGTCAAGTCGAGTTTGACTTTCTAAAAAATCAGATTGAATCAGGTACAGATCCGGATCCAGACAGATTAGATGGGTTTATCGGATCAAATCAGATTTTGCCAGCTCTAAGTCAACAGGGAACATAAAGTCTATAGGTCTCTGGCTGACGCTATAATAGATAAATATAACTTTCTGTTCCCTATTTATGAAATGTCATATGTATGATAGATAATGTTTAAACATATTGCGCTATATTATAATTTCTTGACGTTTCAATCTACGATATGACATTGCACGCATGTGACTTGTCATGTTTGGATATGTGTCGTTACGATTTTCATATTTATCTATTGAAAAAAATATTAAAAAAATATTATATGTGAAAAATTATAAAATATTAAGAAAATATGATAAAATTTTATACGGAAAAACATACCAAATTTTTATTATTAGATTTGAAAAATATTAAGAATAATAATTATATGAATTTAAGGAACCATATGATGTACTATGTCTATATTGTGAATTCGTGATATGTCATATAATATTATAAAAAATATATCTTTCATTTAAGTTGAAAGAAAACAGAGATCGTACCGAACTGTACACTTGAAACGGGTTCGCTAGGGGCCGATGTAGCTTATACTTTTCAATCTACGATATGTAGTTTATACCAATCTACGATATGTAGCTTATACCAGAGTCAGTTGACCCTCCTAGATTTTAAAAAATAATATTTTTAGGTTAAAATTTTATTAATCTGACTCCTGAATTAAATTTCATACCTCCTTAGATTGTCTGATTATTTTTCATTAAGAAAAAATTTTTAGTATCATGGATAATAAAAAAATTATGTAAAAATTTAAAATATGAAGTCTTGTAGAGAAAAATTTTCTTTGTCGCTATAATTATTTATTATTTTGACTTTTATTATTTATTATTTTTAATATATAAAAGATATTATTTTAATATTTTTAGTTAATGGGTTTAAACTCAATAAGCTACTGAATCCGATTATCGACCCCTGACCAAAATCCTGCATCCGCCCCTGGGGTTCGGATTCCACTTCGATTGGACGGGCTAATCCTAAATACTTGTCCGCCACAATAGTTGTAAACGAGTCGAGCCGAGTTGAGGTGGACTAATTTCGTGCTAGTTGATTATATTTTTATGACATTTATATTAAAATTTATAAAAAACTTAATAAAATAACTAATAATAATATATTTCATACAAAATTGATATAATAATTTAAGTATATATTATACTATAAATTATTTACTCTAATAAAAATTTATTATAAAAATAATAAAAATAATAAAAATAAATATTAATAATTTATTGAGATAAACGAGAATGATCAGTTAAATCTCAAACTCAATTTATTAATGACCCAATTCATTAATGAACAAGTTAATAAATGAATTCAAATGAATCATGTGCGAGGCATAGGGTTGTTATTCGAGCGAGTTTGAGCGAGTTCATAGCAACTCGAACTCAGATCATAAGTAACTCGAGTTGGACTGACTCGAATAACAGACTTTCATCCGAGCTAAATCCTGAACTCGAGCTCAGCTCAGTGCTAACTCGAGTCAGCTCACAACTCGCGATTTTGACTCGAATTTAATAAATATCAAGTGTTTGTGTAATGCTAGTGTCTAATGCTAACATAATAACATTATAAGTTTACAACATATTAACATTATAAGTTTGCAAATTGCAGCAACTGTTAAATGAACTATCTGAGTTAACGAGTTACCAAGCGAGTTGACGAGTCACCGAGCGAGTTTCCCTTTACTCGTACTCGTATAAAAACTATCCGAGTTAGTCAACTCGAGTCAGTTTAACTCGAGTCAGATTTAACTCGAGTTATGACGAGCTATAATCCGAGCGAGTTACGAGCGAGTTGCGAGTTACGAGTTATTTGCCCGGCTCTAGCGAGGCACGAACAACAATTTTTTTTAGAAAATAAAAAAGAAAAATGGAGGTGGCTCACAAGAGGGAGTAACTATTATCCGAAGAGAATTTTTTAGTGGAGAATTTTCAAAAATTAATCACAACAGCTCATTTTAATTATAACGGCTATCCAAAAGTTAAAACATAAATTTTGATACATAAAAAAATTATTATTAAATTAAAACCGTTGATCTCTAATCTTACGGATCAGATGAAGATAAAAAATACTCCAATTGCACATTTTTTTTTCCTCGAGGGTGTCGTTCCCCGAAGAGGCTCATTTGCCACTCCGTCTCCTTCGGAAAACAAAAAAGAAAGAAAACACTAAAACTCTCTAAACCCTAACAAGCATCTAACTAAAAAAAAATGGAGGTGGCTCAGAAGAGAGTTGCTCATTTGCCATGGATGAGATATCCGGTCGACATCGACCAATTCGAAGAACGACCCCTCGACCATGTTACCTGTCTTGATCCTAGGTATTTTTTGTACCCTCTGATGTCAGCGAATTGTGTTTGAATTCACTTCCTTACTATTCCCTATGGATTTGTAGATTGGCGGAGGCATTGCGGAAGATGCAAATTGAATCCCTATTTCCTGTACAGCTGGCGGTGTGGCTTGAAACAATTGGTCCAGGTGGCTTTGAGAGAGATATTTGTGTGAATTCTCCAACCGGAAGCGGCAAAACTCTAGCTTACGCTTTACCAATCGTGCAATCTCTGTCAACCCGCAAAATTAGATGCCTCCGTGCCTTAGTTGTGTTGCCTACTCGTGACCTTGCCTTGCAGGTACATTCGATTTCAGTACCAGTTTCAAGTGCCTTATCAATCATGATGGGGCCTTCTACTCATGCAAGTTTTGTTGTGACTTGAGGTTTAATTAGATGTTCAGGGGCTAGTAATGCTAATATATTTTCTTTCTGTATTGGCACTGGTCTGGTACCAGCATGTGGTACTCCATGGTTCCACTCCTCTCTGTATGGATTAAACTGTATCCATACTGTGAGGCCTGGTATTAATAGATCTGGAAGAAGTACAGCAGCTCTTGGACTTAGTCCAATCTGACTGGACCTTTTTCTTTTTTTGGAATTTCCAACGACCTGACTTGAATCAGTGTTTAAATTGTAAGTGGTCATGCACCAACACGTAACTGAACCCAAATAACTGTTTATCAAGAGTCAAACAGAAAAACAATGGCATTGGAATAAGAAGCGGACATCAACCAAAATTTGATCACTGAAGAAATGCAAACCAGTGATGAATTTAAGTATCTTTATTTTTCTCACAGGACACAGCCAGGAAATGACAAAACTTTGCATTATGAATGCTAAATAGCTGGTATTTTTGATAAAGGAATCCAATCTGTGCTGAATAGAAAGAACAAAAGAAAAATATAAGCTGTAAATATAACTTCTAATCAAGTTTGGTGATAATGACCTGAAATGCCTTGAACCCTGGACCCAACTTATCTGAAACCTGAAACAAACTGACCGTTTTGCCTTGCAAGACATGTTTACAGCCTCTTCATTTTCTCAATTGTTTTAGGTAAAGGAGGTATTCGAGGCAATTGCACCAGCTGTGGGCTTAACTGTTGGATCTGCGGTTGGTCAATCATCAATTGCCGATGAACTTTCCTTGCTTATAAAAAGGCCCAGGTTAGAGAGATATTCCAGCATCGACCCAGAATATATGACTCAAATTGAACCAGAGACTTCAGTTGATATTTTGGTAGCTACTCCTGGTAGATTAATGGATCATATTACCATGACCAAGGGATTTAGCTTGGAACATCTTCTTTTTCTGGTACTTCAATTGTACCATTTTGATTTGATTTTTTTTTAATTACTGTATTTCATTTGCTATTATTATTACTATTTATTATTATTCTTTATGATTCGAGACTGGGTTTCATTTCTAGCCTACCCCAATTTATTTGGGATTAAAGCTTTGTTGTTGTACTTCATTTGCTTGACATGGCTGGAATTAGAAGTATATGTCTTCTGATATTTTTCTTGGTGGTTCAGGTGGTGGACGAGACAGATAGGCTGTTGAGAGAGGCGTACCAGGCATGGCTTCCTACTGTGCTTCAACTTACTAGTTCAACTAATAAGGATTTGTTTTCTTCTGAAAGTTCCAGAATTTCCATGCCTCGTTTATTGACAATTAGAAGATCGTAGGTTCCCCCTCTCTCTCTATCCCCACAGACACAAACAAAGATAGCCTTCTTCTTTTAAATATATTAATGTTATTTTCTCCTCCTTATGCATTTCAGAGGTGTAGAAAGGGGTTTAAAGGTAGATGCTACCCTCGATTGATGAAGATTATTCTTTCAGCTACTCTCACACAGGACCCGAGCAAGCTATCACAACTTGACTTACAGCATCCTATCTTGCTCACTAGTGGTATGAAGCGTTACCGGATGCCTGAGAAACTACAGTCTTTTAAGCTGGTACCTCTCTCTCTCTCTCTGTGGGTGTTAGTCCATGCACACCATTCTGCTGTGGATAGAAGTCTCTCTCTCTCTCTCTCTCTCTCTTTTTAAAGGAGAGGGAATGAAGTCATACCAGCTTCACTACCTAAAAGTTCAAGTCATAAAAGCATTAAAAGAAACCTAGAAATGGAATTAAGCGGTACCAGTAGAATGACTAAACAGTAGCCATTCAAACACCCCAACTATGCAGTGACCTAAAGTCAGTAAAACATCATGCCTATAGAAAGAGAAGCCTAAATCCAAAGTAATGCCCCAATCCTCTCAAGCCCCCACCCCTGTTCCCTCCCCTATAAGCACATAAGAAATCATTTCACAACTTCACTCAATCCTCATTGTGCCACAATGCCAGTCAGGGTTGAGGGACAAATCACCAGCATCACTACCCATGAACCAGGGATATTACTAAAGGGTTATTTTGCTTTTGTTAGGTTTTCTTTAAAAAAAACATTTATGTTCATTGGTACTGTTGTGTGTGTCATTACTGCACTTTAAATGGTATTTTTGCAGTATTAGCACCAACCTTATCTCTAATCCTTGTTTCAACATTATTTGTTCCTTTTCTCTTCCTGTGATCCTAGTGCCTTGCATATTTATTGTAGATATGTAAATCAAGATTGAAGCCTCTTTATTTAGTGGCATTGCTTGGAGAACTAAAGGGGGAAAAATGCATTGTATTCACTTCTTCAGTTGAATCAACACATAGGCTAAGCACATTGCTAAGTTTTCTTGGAGACCTACCTTTTCAGTTCAGTGAATACTCACGATTACAGAGACAATCTGTGAGAAGGTATGTCATTAGAATATAATTTTTATAAAGCCAACATGTCAGCTATGAAAACACCAGAAATGTCATCTATACCCTTATTCACGCTTTCATTTATAAAGTGTTACAGAAGCCTCCCTTTCCCTCCCTGTTTATCTCTTGATAAATGACTAAATGAGTGAGAAGGGCAGTTACATTGGATTAAGCTTGAACAGGGAGTCCATGCTTTTGTTTGTTGGTTGCAGAAGCAAGTCTTGATTTTTGTTTTTTATATTTTTGGATGTTCTTAATCCATATATATATATATTTTTCAAAATTGAAGCAAAACACTTAAAGCGTTCAGAGAAGGTACAATCCAAGTGCTGATAGCGACAGATGCAATGACTCGAGGTATGGATGTAGAAGGGATCAGAAATGTAATAAATTATGACATGCCATCTTATGTAAAGACATACATACACCGTGCTGGTCGTACTGCCCGAGCTGGGCTGTCTGGTTCATGTTTTACTATGCTTCGCAAGCATGAGGTAATGGCAGATGTATTTTTAATGAATGTGTTATTCCTATTATCCATTACCAGATAGCATCAGGTGCAAATTAGTAGTGGTTTATATTAAACCTTGTTCTTACCAAGGGAATTTTGCCATTTGCTTCCCTTCCCTCCTGCTCGTTATACTAGGTTTAGATTATTATTTTTTTTGTTGATTTTCTATCCATCCATATTTTCATGTAAATCTATAAATACATGGATAGATTCTTTTCTAATATTGTTTCCATAAAGTAAAGAACCAGAAACAGGTTCACAAATACCATCAATATCTACAGGAGGAGAGCAGCAAAAGGCTTTCCACAAGAGAATAAGAATTTTTTAGTTTACCCGCTGCACGCCTGTTCTTCGGCTGAATCGCTTTTATACACTGGATATCTCCGATTCTTACTAATTGCTTTTGCTCTAACATGTTTGCGTCAATATTTGGTAAACATGCAAGTAGGTTTTACAATTGAGATTTATTTAATTTCGAAAATATATCTCTAGGTGAAGAGTTTCGACTCTATGCTCGAAAAGGCTGGGAATAATGCATGCATTCTTCGCACTTTACCTTCGCAATCTATAGACAACCTTCTTTCAGTATATTCTATTGGTATATATTCTTGATCCTTCCTGTAAACCCTCAAAAAGTTAACATTTTGCGCATTTATTCATGCCATTTAATGATTGAGCCCCCCTCCCCTCTCTCTCTCTCTCTCTCATAAACAGCTTTGGAGAAACTAAAACAAAAGGTTGAGGCGGAGGCTGTGAGTAGAAAATATGGTGGTGGTTTCAAATCTACAGCAAAACCGAGTAAAAGAAAGAAGACCGCAGCAGAAGAGAAATAAGAAAAAAAAAATAGATATTTCTTGATTTCCTATCACCGTGGGAGGAAAAACATTCTTCAATTTGCTGATTCTCAGTTACATTTTTTTTGCTTATAATTTTTTATTTTTATTTAATTCCATTGTTTAGTTAAAGGAAATGAGTCAATGAGACGGTATTAATCCAGTTTGGATATATGTTCAGCATGAAAAGTGCTTTGGAACAACACAGCTTCTTCTAATGTGTTCTGTGAGGCTGTGTTGTTTCCTCTTTGTTGAGTTTATTCATTCAGCATGACTGATGAAATAAACTAGGCTACCTAGGAAATGGTGTAATAACTTATAACGGATTTGAAAACATGAAAGGTACGATGAGAAGTGACAACACGAAACCATCTATGAAACTCCCATGTTCTTCCATAATAACGGGAAGCTCCACAGGTACACTGCTTTATTTAAATATCACTCTTGTAATAAAATAGTAACTAAACAACCAAGCAATACAAGTATACAACCATGACATCACCACCAGTTAAACATACACTTAGGCCAGGATTTCTGTGAGAGGTTTGGGCTTGTCCGTTGTCTCTTCTGCCACTGTCTGCTCAGTCTTGGCCTTGGCCAATTTCCTCTGCCTGGCTAGCTCCAGGTCACGAGCCATCTTCCTCCTGTACATCTCAGCAAAGGTGATCGGCTCATCCAAAATGGGCTTCTCGCCTTCCCGGATGGCCAACGGGTACACAACAGCATCTGGTGCCGGGTTTTGGAAGGTTGCAATTGAGAGCCTGCTGGTATTGGAGTTAACAACTGCCTGGTGATCTGCGTTCTTGAAGCGTCCGTTGCTGAGATACTGTATTACCCAATCAACAGTAATGTTCATAAGTAAATATTAATTCAAAGAGATAACTACAAAGGGATGTCAAAACTTTGACTATCAAACAGCATCTTAACTCCAAAAACTTGAGAGAAACACAGTACTCACATGGCCATGGTCACCGAGATTAACCACAAAGGCTCCTTCGACAGGTTGCACAGTGATCCACGTCTTTCCATTGTCCTTGGTTGCCTGGAGGCCACCAACCTGGTCCTGCAAAAGCAAAGTAATTGTGCCGGGATCGGTGTGTCTCTTCAACCCCAGAGTCAGGTCAGGCTGGGGGCACTTCGGGTAGAAGTTTATGACGACTTTCTGGTCCATGTCGACACAGGCCTTGGTCAAGGCCTCTGAGTCAAGTCCCATGGCCTCTGACAAGACCCCAAGTAACTTGTTGGCCAGGTCCATGAGCTTCTCGCTGTAGCTCTCCACCACAGATTTCCATCCCTCAGGCCTGTCGGGCCAGCGGCTGTAGTCGCGGCTGACAAGTGGGTATGAGAAGTATGTTACTATCTCCCTCCAGTCTTGCACTGCTTCACCCTGTATTTTGAAAGTTGATGTGGTCAGGAGTTTCAGAAATTAATGACAAAGATATGAGATGCTTAATTAAAGACATGGGAGGGCCGACCTTATTAAATTCATGAGAGAAAAGAGATTTGACTATTGTCCTAACATGATCAAAAAAGATGAATAGTACACTTCCACTTTTGGAAATGTGATTGGTATCTGTTTAACTAGAGCAAAAGGCGGTTGAACACTTGAAATTGAGAATTTACAAACAAAGCATTTGGTACAGGTCTCCTTTTATTCAGCTTGAAGGAATTCAGATTATAGGTGTGGTTCTTAAAATCCAAATGTAATCAACAAAAAACAATCTTGCTGCATGCTCCAGAAATAAAGAAATAAATAAAATCAGTGACTTAATTAATTAGGCCGGTTAGTGAATGTATCATTGTTATGTTCTACATCTTAGCAGTTGATAATATGTATTCAATTGTGATTTCAGTCTATTCAGTAAGAAGGACAAGGATCATCTTTCTATCTCCATTCTCAAATTCCGAGTTCCTAAAATAATGGCAGCACACAAAAAACACATTATTCCAAAATATCATATGGTAATTAGCAAAATAAAAAACTTGTTATATATCCAGCTTTCAAAAAGGCATCAGTTAATTACCTGAAGGTGGCTTGAGACGATGAAGCCGCCTTTCTTTCCACCAGTCATGTCAAACCGCAACTTCTCCTCAGGGGGCAGCGCGAAAAACTCCCTGGCATAGCGAGACATCTCAGAAATCAGTGCAGTGTTGATCCCATGATCAATCACCTGAAAAATGCCCCAGTCTTCGCAGGCCTCCACAATCTTCTTGCATATTTCATCACGACGACCATTCTCTTGGTCTATTCCCTTGAGAGAAATGACAGGGATGTCATTGCTGAACTCGTTGTATGCTACCTTCGGTCTCTCATCTTCGTCACGCACGAATGAATTCCTCAGAGTCTTTTCGTCTGAAATTGTGGGGAGAAATGGGGTGCCTCGAGTCATTTGGTGTTGGATCTTCTCTTACACAAATCTCTCTCTTTTCCTTTGAATCTTGCTATGTTTAGGCAGAGTTTGTCTTCTTTAGTTACTCCTATGCATGAATATAGAGAAGTACACAAAAATGACTTGGTTTGTACACTAAAGACAGGTGAGGTGATTATATATGTGTGCGAGGAAGACCGTTCGGTCGTGCCAATTACTACACCGTATTCATATACCACATTTTTCATAAATAAACTATTTGGAGGGCTTCTTTAGTAAAAAGAGGACATAAAGTAGAAATTTCTCAGAAAGTTAAAGAGTCATTTTTGTACTATATAAATTTTATTCGGCAGCAAAATAGGAACGAATTGGAGAATAATTGATATATTCAATTCAACTCGCGAAATGGAGAATTTTCAAGTCAATGTGCATGCATTCAAAATAATTGACACGTATGCCCAGATGCACACACAAATGTTTTTTCTTTCTTATTCTGCCAATAACTGCGTGTCATTATATTTAGAATGGGCACACATAAATGTCCTTTTCTTTCCTATTCTGCAAATAAATGCTTGTCATTGTATTTAGAAACAACGGAAGAACTTGAAAAACAAGGAGAAAAAAGTATTAGTACTGTATTTAAATAATTCTTGCTTTGTTTCATTCTTTGAAAAACGATGGATGCCAACTATCATCCAGGAAATTCCACCCAAATTTATCTATTTTAGAGTTCTAAAAGTGCATTTCAAATCTATTATTATCCTTCTCGGAATGACATGACTCTGTTATTCCGAGCGGATCGTCGGATCAAAAACGGACAAAATAAAATTGATTTATTTTTTCTCTTTTCTCCTTCATTTTCTTTCCCTTTTGGATCCATCAGATTAGTTCATTTTTCATTCAATAATCCTGCTTGAGATAACAAGTTTCTATTATCCCGAAAAGATAACATCAAATTAGCACGCCTAAGAATGATATGCCTTGAATAATCACGCCAGGAGCACGTTACAGTACAAATGTTTTCATGTGATGTAGATATCACATGTCATGTAGGGTTGATAAAAAAAAATCGTAGTTCTTCGCTTGTGACTCGTTTAAGATCTACTCAAATTTAATTCGCTCATTAGTGAACTGAGCCACTAACGAGTTAGCTCATTAAGTCCGTTATGCGCAACAAGCCGAGCTCGAGTTCAATCTGGCTCGGTTCGCTAAGCTCGTTTGGCTCGTTAAATATTATTTTTTTATTATTTATATTATTTATTCTGATTTTTAGTATATTATAAAAGTGATAATATGATATGTATGAATTTATTATATGATATTTGTGTAAAAATATATTTTTATTTGTTATTGTTAAAAATTACATAAATTTTAGTATAATTTTTTTATTAAATATTATTAATAATTAAATAAACTGTTAATGAGCCAACTCAATTTGTTTGTTTCTTTAACAAGTTAATTACGAGTCGACTTTTTAAATCAAAAATATTTAACGGATCAACTCGGCTCGGCTTGACTCATTTACAGACCTATGTGATGTGCAATATTTTTTCACATAACATATCTCCTTTCAACTAGTTGACATGTCATGTCACGTTAAATATACAACACTTATTATTTTTCAAACAAAAAAGAATTAATCTCGTACTAGTCAAAATCTGAACAATAAAATCATTATTTTCTTATAATTATACTTTTTATTGGGACTTCCAATATTATATTTTAGGTAATTGTAAGAAATCATTACCCAATTGATTCTATTTTTTAAGATCCTCAATATTAATAATTTCTTAAGTAGGAGCAATTTTGGTAGTCATGGAGTACTTAAATTACAGACAGTACGGAACCATTAAAAATGTCTAACTTCAACATTCTTTTAAGTTCTTAACAACGATAATTTAAATTAATTCGAAAGAATAAAAAAAATAGATTGTATGCAATTCTTGAGCTTATTGATTGTATAGTGTAAGTTTTATTTGATTGTGTTTGAGAGTCCATGACTTAAAAAAAAATTACGTCTTTCAAAGTCTTAAACTTATTGATTGTGTTTCAAACTTATAGACAAATTCCGTCAAAAACTATTAAAATTGTATCAATTTATAACGTCAAAATTATAATTTTTTTTATGTAATATAACACTTAAATTATAATAAATTTGAAACACAATCAATCTATATGTTCAATAATATTTTTCTAAGACACGTTTTCTATTCTTGAGTTTTTTAAAAAACATTTGAAAATTTATCGTCATAATTATCAGGTTAATCATTGTTAATAGATCTTCATTCAATTGTACAAGGACATGGATAATTGATTGTAAGAAAATATGATTGCATTGTAAGGAAATATAACTGAATGTAAGACCAATTATAAAAGTTCAATAGATCTATCAATATGGTTGTTTCTAAATCTAGGAATTTAAATTTTAAAGATGAAATTTATTCCTCTTTTGTTATATATAGTAATCAAGAGGAAGTCTTAGATAGAGTTTGCTACTGTAAACACCTCCAAGATTGTGGTCGCCCTCCAAAAACATCAAAAGGTAATGCCTCTATGGATATTCAACAAGAACTAGTATCCCTTGTGCCATAAATATTCTACTAGTTCAATCCTTAATTTTAGCATTCATTTCATCAATTTAACATTTCAAATATATATGTATCTTATCTCAACACATGAGAAATGGATGGATCATCCCCAAATTGGGATAAAAGAATTAGAGGGAGAGTGGCGGCTAGGGTTAGATGCCTCTGTTTATAGGAGGAAAAAATAGGGCATCACACAAAAATACGTCTTTTTTATCTCTTAAATGCTCTAGAATCAATTAATAAATATTAAATAGTCATTATATTTCGTAGGATAATAAGACAAAACTATTCACATAAGATAAATACAAATTTTCATGTTGTGGAATAACAAATAAATACAGCTTTTCTTGAACGCACTCTTAGCCCCTATTCTAGAGCATGCTCTTATCCTTCTAAATTATCCAATTAATCGATTTACCTAAATACATGCGCGTATTAATAATAAGGTGCTTGATGAAGTACAAAAGTTGCTTTCAAAATTTAAACGGCCAATTCAAATTAATCATTCAACATGATTTTCATACTAAAACATATACCGATCAATTTTTTTTTCATTTTTTTACTTATTTTTTGAATGGATAGAAAATCATAAGACTATTGGATGATCTAGAATCCATCACATCAATTAATTTTCTACCTATTAAAGAAAATAATAAAAGAATTCCAAAAAAATATAAAACAGTGAAAGATTTATACTGAACATAAGTATGTACTTACCAGAAATATATAGGTAAATGACGTGTTGGTATGGTAGCAACGTGCAAATGATGAAATAATATCTTCCGGTATAAGTTATAAGAGTTGCTAATTGTCGTCCGTAAGTTGCCAATTTCAATACACCACGTCCCTCGGCGTCTGTTTCCATTAGATACGTATTATTTATGTAATATTTGTTTTGAAATTAATTCATACGTTAAAATTTTATATAGGGTTAATGGTTAATGTCCTTCTGAATTCACATGTTCCATCAAGTTTTGATAATAAGTCTGAAATGAAAATCAAAGATAAAGAACTTCCCCGTAAGTTATAAGCTCTATATCTTCTGATTATATTACAATCTGTTATCAATCTCTTATAAGATATTCTGTATTAAAATTAACAGACTTAACATATATATGACAAATAATAAGGACCGATATATGTTTTCAATCTTTTTTAATAATCACTTCTGTTTTATAAGTGAAAGATATTTTGTAGGGAAACGAAGAATGACCAATTTTCTATCGAACCAAATTTGATTTGGTAGGTAGCTTAAATTGTCGGATCATCAAATAAATCTACTTTTAGTATAATTATTAAATTATCTGAGTAAATTTTTCTATTAAAATCTTGACCTTATCGAATACCCATTTGTAATTGTATGAACTATGAAGTGACGCTTACTTGTGGTCCTGAAAAGGGAAGATGGTGACGCTGAGAATACTTTAATATTTTATTATTATTTTATTATTGATCTTCAAAAATCTAAAAAAAATACTTAGAAAACTCAAAATATCTCAAATTTTTGTATCCCTCAATATTTTGATATGAAGAATTTAATGAGAATGATAATTTTAAATTTCGGATGTGTTACGATAAAATTTAAGGGGTATTTGATTTTTCTAAATAAATTGTTTTGGATCTCTTTATATATATATATATATATATATATATATATATATATATATTATATATATGAGTAAAGATACCGTGAGTTTAACTCAAAAAATACATTAAATCATCTCTAAATTTTAATTTATCATCCACATTAAATTTTTTATATAAAAATCTTGCGTCATTTGAGAAATCCAACCCAGTTTTTAAGGATGATGTCTAATTGCACCGGTATCAGTGAATGAGTTATGGGATAAGCAGCCACAACCGAAACCCGATGAAATTAGCGAAGGAATTTCTAAGATACATGATACATAATAATTGGTCAGTAGCGCATGTTCAAATTTCAAGAATGATATACGCTGAACTTAATGGAATTTCTACTTTTCTGTATAAAAGAATGTGACGTTATTGAACATTTATTTTGTTGTCCATATTTTTCTCCGTTGAAAGGCATGCAATGGAACTCCCGCCACGTGAGTTTTATGTTGAGCTTGAGCTTGAGCCTTGAGCCCAGGCCCCAACGATTGTGGGGTAAAGAATGGCAGATTTAGGCGTTTCGTGGAAAGTTTGGCACCAAACGTTTCAACTTTGAAGGGAGGGTGAAGATTGTGTGGTGCGCACTTTGAGCTTGAGCTTGAGCCCTTCACAGTTCACACACATGATTTCTATGAAGTTGGTTTTTTTTTTTCTCTTCATTCAGCTACTGATTTGAAACCAATTGATAGAAAGATTTAGTTTTTTTGGAATCCAGGAAAGAAGCTGGACAGAGCTATGCCCATTGAATTTCTAAACTACCATTCCTTGATATCACAATTCCTCGGTACTAATAGATATTAACAAATTAACATTAAAAATAAAACTACTCTGAAAAAGAGAGGCATTAATTAGAGCCAGTACTTCGTACGTATGAGTACCAAGTAGGATCCGAAACACAAAATGACATCAGAATTATAAGTATAATACAACATATTAATTAAGAGAGTATTAGTCTTTTAACACATGCACCAAACATCTTTAATTTTCAGAAGCTTTTTAACATATTCAATTCAATCTTCCTCCTTTACATTATTTGAGTTTCGCTTTCCTAGCAAGTTGAGGATGATGACAGCACTTAATCGATCTTTTTTTTTTATCGGAAAGATGAGGATCCATCTTTTAAATTTTATAATTATTCATAAGGATTTTCATCCGAATTTTGAATTCACAACCTCCCACACAAAAAGTATTGTCTTTACCACTAAATTAAACGCTGATTCTCACATTCAAACCGATCTTTGAAGTTGTTAATACATTACTCGTACCTTGGGTCCAAAGATGGATAATATGTATGTTTTCACTCATTTATTTTATTTTTTTGCAACTTTTTCACTTTTTTTTAGGAAAACTTTTTCACTTTTTATTTGTATTTTTCAATTATTATTGCACCAATTTTTGTGAACTACTAATTAGTTAATGGCAATGAAAAAGAAAGTAAGGGACTTTGAGCCCGGCTTTCTTTCAGAAAAAAGAAAAGAAAAAGGTCCTAATTCGATCAATTTCAAAATTTAATTCAAACTGGTTGAATGGTTTTTTCTCTTCTATATGTGCTTGTAAATCTATTGAATTAGCTGACAAAAACATTTACGGAACAATCTTAATAAAATAATGAATAGGTATTAAGATTTTATCAAATTGTTCGGCCTTTATTCATTGTAATAAAATAATCTTCGGATGTAAATTCACGTAAGTTAAATACATCAGAATACTTCATAGAAAGGAGAATAAGATATTATTAGTGAATTTAGAATTGACTAATAACATTTTGTGGGCATTTAAATGAAAAAAAAATTCTCCGTAAGGTCCTAGTAGGGGCGAAGCGATTCATGAAGTCAGAAAAATAAAAAAAGGTGCATCTCTGTGTGTAAAAATCGAAGTAATTAACTAAGAATCTGTTTTTTTATTTTTATTTTTCTGTTTACTAAAAATAATCTGCATTTCGGTTCCAGGACCTGAATTAAAGGTTCGGTCCCGGCCTCAAAAATACAAAATCAGCCGCCCCATTTTATTTATATAAGATATTATTAAGATTATCCAATTTGCATCCAATTTGTACCCTAACTGATTATTTTCATTTCATATCAAGATAATAACAAGATGAAGAATTAGTTAACTCTCTTATAATCTAAAATTAATTTCCTGCTAAATATTGAAACTAAATTATTTGGATGAGATGGACGATGCTTCTGGATTGAAAAATAGTTATTATATAGGGAGGAATTTAACATTTTTCAAAATAAATTTTAAATGTGAATCCGATATTTAGAAAATAATATGATATACATATTATGTTTATTGACAGATTTTTATTCATATATCAAGATTTTGAAAATTAAATGATCTGAAATTAATGTCCTTAATACATCATCAAAAAATGTTTAAATTGCTTTGAATTTGATTTGTTTCTTTATTTACATTTTAAATAATATATCTACAAATTGCTGCATAAAATTTACTTTATTTGAATTCATTGAAGAATTATTTACAAAATTGTCAAGATAATTGTTATAAAATAATAGAAAGTAAAAAAAAAATATCAATATACTAAAAGAGTTTATTTATTTAATTTGTATTAACTATTGAGTTGCTACACTCTGCTCCTTTTTATAATTGAATATATTTCAATTCAGTTGAAAATTACAACTGAAATTCCAAAGCATTATGGTCGGTATATGTCAAACTAGTACATTCACAGAAATAATGAAATCTGAAATTTATTTTCTATTTTTCAAATGAAAATAATCCAATTTAGTTACAAATTGGATGCAAATTGGGTTGACTTCATAATATCTTATATAAAAAGATTTGGCTGCGGTTGATTTTAAATTTGGAGGCTGGTACTGAATCTTTGATTCAGGTTGAGTTGCTGGATCTGAAAAAATGATTCGGGTTTAGGTGCATAATGATTCGGATCTAGCTATGTCTATAAAAAATCAAAATAATTAACTCAGAATTGTTTTTTATTTTTTTTATTTACTAAAAAAAATCTGAATGTAATGTGTTATAACTTATAAATTTATAATATGGATTTTATCGATTGTAGCCGTTCGAGAGCAAGTTAGTGAACTAGGAATGATAATTTTTTTTTTTTTTTTTGAGGAAGATGGAATATTATTGTTTTAAATGTTTAACTATAAAAAATCTTTCATTTTATTTTTAAGCCTACCTTTACACAGAAAATCACTTTGAATGACAAATCTAACTTGGAACATTTTAGATATGTACTGCGCGAGAGGTGATATAAATAATCTTCTATTCCGTGTTAAATGCTCCCTATAAATTATTTTTTATGTCCGTGAGTGTGTCCTATATTTTTTTTTCATCAGATTGTACAGATGAATTTCTTCACAGCAGATGAGTTTGGTTATAACATAGAATTTCCTATTTCAAATAATATTTTGTCCTTTCATGTTTAAATGATCGATTTTAGGTGCTCGATATTTAACAGTATTGGATAAAAAAAATTAAACTGTAGTAAATTAATAAATAATATAAAGATAATATAAAAGACAAATTTACAGCAGTGGTAGGTAAGAGTATACTTTTTTTTTCAAAAAAATAAAAATAAAACCCCAAACAGAAATTCGGTTATCAGTTCCCATTAATTTTAAACGGTTGGATAAAAATAAAACCCCAAACAGAAATTCGGTTATCAGTTCCCATTAATTTTGAACGGTTGGAGTTGTTACTGGTATATATCGATTCTGATTCGGCGCCACCCATTCGATCAATGTAGTTGATGTCTCAACTGCTTACTTTGAAAATACGATGATTGATGCATATTCGTGGATATCTTTCGACCATCAACGGCATAAGTCATGAGCGGAGAAAATATCCAGCAATATAATGGAAAATAATTTAGCCTCCCCAAAAAAAAAATTGACTTCACTTCAGAAAGAGAGATGATTGGATTTCCTCTCCTGCGCTATCTTCTTCTTCTCTGCTAGTTTTTATCACTTTGTTTTATTTTTTATTTCTTCATCCGTTTTCTCATCACTCTTTTATTATGAAAATAGTTTGTTCATTTAAGATGTTATGTTTTAAGATACTCAAGAAGAATAATTTTATTTCAACTTCACGAATTCAAATATTGATTCAAAAATTTAAAGTCTTACGGCGTGATTCACAACTCATATGATTTAATAAAAATAAAAAATAATGATATTCTTGACGACTGATTACTTAAAAAGGACTTTTGGACTTCTTTAAAATTTATCTCTCTATATGTATTAGAGACAAAATTATTTAGATATTTTAGTAGATGACTTAGTTTAGAGTTGATTTGATATTTGATATTGTTTAGTTTTAGGTCATTTTTTTCTTTATTTTATAAATATAATCATCACTTTTAAATGAAACTAATTGTCTACGGAACTTTAAAAACTATATCCAATAATTTTTTAATTCCAAATAAGACAAATGATAGTCAACATCCTAAAAAAGTAATCTTTTTACCTATTAATTATACTAGAGATGTAACTCGGATTTTGCTCCGATAATATAATCTTCAAATAAATAATTAATAATATAATATTTTAAATATATTTAATAGAATTTCACATTGAAGAAAATTTAGACACAATATTTTTAAATGCTAAATAATAATGATAATTATAATAATAGTAATTATAATAATAAATAATATAAATAAACACATAATAATTTATAAATGATCATATAAAAAAGTTAGATCATTTTAAGAATTATATTTATCCTTAAGTATATTACACATGTTATTTTAAATGAGAAGAGAAAAGTATTTTATATGAATTCTTGGATTCAAGAGTATGAAAAGATTAAAACAAAATTAATGGTAGAGAAAAGTGATGATGTAGCATGCTTAAAAACCTTTAAAACTTAAATTTTTTATGTATTATGAATTGGGATGCAACGCCAGACAAGTCTGACTCTGTTGATGTACATGCTACGAATTTTGGTTACAATTAATTATGGCGAGGGATCACTTAATAATTGTTTTGACAAATCAACAATAGATTAAATAAATATGAAAAAAATAGAAAAAATAAAAAAAAATTAGACATATGTTCTTTTACTTATAGATTGATAGCGTTTTAAATTTCATATAATTTTATTAACATTTTATAGTCCATCAAGGGCTATCAATATTTAATGTAATTTAGAACGATCTCAATTTAAGGATTTTTGATGGACTATTAAATATTAATCAAATGGTATGAATTTGAATCACTATCAATTTATAAGTAAAAGAACGTATCTATAATTATTTTTTCTATTTTTAAGATTTTTTTAATTTATTAAAAAAATCTATTGTCAAGATTGTTAAAATAGACATTGATTATTACGCGGTGTTTGTAATATCTACATAAGTATAATAATATTCGTAACACCAAAAATTTCAGCAAAAAAATCTTTGTCAAATAATTATTTTCTAGTAACTGACAATTCATTATATAAGTAGTTTTTAGCGTTAATAATATTTAAAAAATGTTGATGTTTTAGCAAGTACAGAAACTCATAGGAATCTAAAAAAAGATGAATAAAAGTTGGGAAATTAACATTGGCGCTCTACGCCTCCACGTATTGAACTGATTAATATGCAAAATGTCGAACTCCGATGTACCATTGAAGGCTGACAAAGAATAATCGCAAATTATTCTGAATCTTTTTGGAGATCCCAATTATCCATTGATCATGCTAGCAGTTTTTATTTATTTTAAGAAATAATTCAAGAAACAGTGCGTGATTCTTAAAATAATTTAGTTGGTCAACTTGGCCATCTAATACTCGTGCAGCACAGCAGCAGCCTTTTTGGCTTTTTTTCTTGGGAAAGCTTATGGTTCCATAACACGGAAGCATAAGAAGTCCACTCTGGTGTCAATCCATTGCACTCCTTCAGTTCAATCGCACGCTGATGTGGATTAGTCAGAAATGGATCGCTCTATTTTGTACATTGCCACCAAGTTGATTGAATTAACATCGATATCATTTAATGACAATTGAATAGATTCATTTGACTGATAATTACACAAATATAGAAAAGTATTTTACATGACCAATAATAGAGCTATGGAGTGGAATTTAATAGAGACCTATTGCTTGCAATTATACTATTTACATAAATATTGAAACTAACATAATATGAAAACTTTTAAATTTTAGATCTAAGTGCACATGGTTTAAATTTTATCATAACACAGTTCAAAATTTAAATTTATCCATCTTATTAAATTCTTCATATAAAACTATTAGGGAATACAAAAATTTGGGTTGTTTATAGTTTTCTAAGTATTTATTATTATTTTTTTTAAATGATGCAAAACATTAAATATTTATTATTATTGTTATTTTAGAGATTATTTTTAAAAATTCAAAACAACTACAGAAAACTCTAAACAATCCAAATTTTTACATCCCTAAAATTTTTATATCAAGAATTTAATGAGAAAGATAAATGTAAAATTTAAATATGTTACAATAATATTTAAACCGCCTGCATTTAAAGTCGAAATACAAATATTAATCAACATTAAATGAACATTAATATCTGTCATTTTCTATAGTTGAAAATCAATATCGCCCAAAATAGAGAGATGAATGGTATTATTATATCGCATTCTACATATGTCAAGATGTCAATAGAGTTAATGGAGTTAATATATAGTAATTTTAAATTGACATATAAAGATGACATGAAACAAATTATATAGCCATTATAATACTCGGTCGTTTAGAATTTTAATATTTTTAAGCAAAGATGTACGGGTAATTCACTTATTTGCAGAGAATGCAAATTAAAATCCCTTTCTTTGAGAGAGAAATATTTTTAAATATAGAAATTAGTAACAGTTAATATAAATTAACGTGTAATACGATTGTAGAACAATAAGTTCCTCATATAAATCCCACTAAATAGCTCCATATGTTATGTAAGGAGCACGCAGTCCCTCCATGATCTTAGCTCAAAATATATATTAAATGATCTTTAAATTTTAATTTATCACTCTCATTAAATTTTTCATATTGAAATCTTATGAGGTACAAAAATCTGGGGTGTTTCAAGTTTTCTAAATCACTCTTTTCAATTTTTGGATATCAACTCTAAAAATAATAATAAAATATTTAATATTTGTACATTATTTTTAAAAATTAAAAAGAGCGACTTAAGAAACTCGAAATACCTCAAATTTTTGTACCCCATAAGATTTCAATATGAAAAATTTAATGAGAGTGATAAATCAAAATTTAGAGATCATTTGATATTTTTTTAGTTAGCATCACAGAGGATTTTCGTGCTCCTAGGAGCACACTAGTTTTACTATATATATATAAAATTAGGCTATAGTGCTTTGCAAAGCATAAGAGCGTTGTGTGTTTTACGCTATATTATTAATTTTAAGTCAGAAATTATCGATCCAAACCGCTCAATCTATTAGTAAACCAAATTTTATATTTTTTGGAATTTAGTTTCTATTTTTTTTGGATAGGGGGGAAACCAACATTTTTGGATGAATCATAGTTCTCAGATCAAGTCATTTTCTCCTCACCAGAAAAAATACAAAAAAATTCAAAAAAAATATAATTTGGTTTACTAATAGATTTTGATATGAAAATTATATTGAATGGTTCGAATCAATTATTTCTAACTTAAAATTAAAAATAGAAAGAAAAACACACAACGCCTCTGTGTTTTGCAAAGTACCGTAGTCGACTCTCTCTCTCTGTATATATTTATATATGTTTGAAAGGCTCATGCCCGTAGGGAGGATAGAGGCAGGATGCACGCTTAACATTTTCCCTATTTTTCTAATTAAATCACATTTTATATATCAAGATATGCATGGTTTTCGGCCTTTTCCTTGACAAAATGTAAATCAAACCAATTTTCTAGCAAGGAAATTGCGACTTGAATTGTGACTAATGAAGTTGAGTTTCTCAGGTAGAGGGCTTTCTACGACGTTGGATCCATTGTGGCATTGGCACCTCATTATAATTATTAATTTACGAGTTATGACTAGCTAACATTGAAACATCAACATAAAATGCTATCAACTTCCAAAAAAGTTATTCCCCTATAATTTTTTTTGAACACGTAGTAGAAATGCTAAAAAAAAAAATCACGTAATCCAACAATTCGGATCACATGATGGAATCCAACTTCACAGTTAGATTTCAAAATTGTTAGTTCTCAAACTAACAATGAGTTTCCTTTTCCTTAATTCAATGAAGATCACGGGTCTCCTTGAATTCAATTATTTTTTTATTTTCTTTGTTTCTTTCATGCTGTACATAATAATTATATTTTTATTATTACAGAAGTTCGTTCATTTTATGGCGCAAAACTAAAACCTCAATATGCTAGGGGACTAATTAAATTGGTTAAAAGAAAGTAGTATACATATTGGAATTTTTGTATTTCGAGATGCAATTATGTCACGATTTCAAAAATACAATTGAAAAAACATAACAAATGAAAATTCCGAGGTAGGTTTGTGCATATGAATCAACGAATTATATACCTGTTTTTATTCAATGCTACTCTTATTAAATTTACATTATATACCTCTTTCTGGACAAAGCTTGAGTCCACGACTCCACATTCAGCAAGTACATTGAACCACATAACATAACATAATAGGTGCTAAGAGATTGGTGGAAGACTTTCTTCCTTATCTTCATTTCATCATTTGAACGTTGAAACAAAGAAGTATTTCTCAATGCCGTGCTTTTCCCGAAGCTTGCCGTAGATAAGTATTTTTTTTCCAAATATCAAAATCCCAATTGCATGGAGGTCCTCCGATATTTTTGTATGAAAAAAATATCTCCATACCATTCTAAAACTTCAAAATTAGTTCCACTTCTTTATACCTCCATATCATTATCACTCCAAAATCAAAACATTATTATTCATTACTCATCATTAGTCCCACTTCTTTATACCTCCGTTTTTTCCTCTTCTCGTTAGCTCCAGAAAAATTAAATAATCGAATCAAATGGCGAGGCAAGTGTTAGGGCTTTATAATTCTAAAGAATAAAAGTTCTTAGATATTAGTTTCTTAGATACTTTCTTTCTCTTAGTATAATAAAGAATAAAAGTTCAGATTTTATTTGAATATATACAACAGTATATGCACCTACCTCATTAGGTTTAAGAAATCATTTTTGGAAAGAATTAATGGACATTAGGGCCTTTTCTGATGCACCATGGTTTATAGGAGCCGATTTTAATATGGTCAGGAATAGACAAGAAAGAAAATGAAATACATATAACTCACTTAGTAGAAAATTCAATTTCTTTATATCCTTACATATGTTAGTAGATTTAAGGTCTAAGGATAGCTTATATATATGGACAAATTTAAGGGAAAATTCATCTTTTGCATGTCTAGATAGGTTTTATACTCAAACCCATGGGAAAAGAAAATTCTAGGTTGTGTAAGTAAATCCCTTCCTAGATTTCAATCTAATCATAATGCAATAATTCTTAAAACAAATGCTTCTAATCACATTAATATTAATCCAATAATGAAATATGATAAGAATTGGCCACAACATGAAGATTTAATGAGCTACTATATAAATGGTGGAACTCTTATCAATTAAAGATCACTGATTTAGGTAATAGTTGGAAATTTAAACTACAATTCTTAAGAAGAAATTTCAGAGGTTGGAACTATAATTTAAAAGAAAAAAAAGAAAAAGGATAAAAAGAATGCCTAGATAATATTAATAGGATATAATTAATACAAGAATTAAGGGATCTAAATGATAATGAGTTTCAGATTTGATTATATAATATAAATAAATTAGATATTATATATACTGAGGAAGATGAATACTGGAAACATAAGTCAAAATTAGACTGGATACTTCAAGAGGATCTCAATATCAAATTTGTCCATACTATAACTAACAATAGATATATGAAGAACTTTATCTTTTCTTTAGAAATAGATAATCAAGTTACTTATGATTAGGAGCAAATTAAAATTTTTATTGTAAATTATTATAAAACACTGTTAGGAATAGAATCCTCTAGACCAGTCACACTTAATGTAACTTTATGGGGTAACAATGAAAAACTTACATTAGAACATAGCACTAATTTAGAAATTAGTTTTATAATAGAAGAAATTAAAATAGTAGTATTTCAAGCAGATGAAAAATAAATCACCAGGTCTTGATGGCCTTTCATTTCATTTTTATCAAAAATATTGAGATCTGATAAAAAATGATATAGTACTTCTAGTCAATTCATTCTACAATCATAATTTAGACTTGTCTAAACTAAATTTAGCATCTATAATCTTAATACAAAAGAAAGATATATTTAATTCAATACATCATTTTAGATCAATTAACTTAATTAATTGTAGTTGTAAGATAATATCAAAAATTTTAACTAATAAATTAGCAAGAATTATAGACAAATTAATTGACAACATTCAGACAACCTTTATCAAAGGGAGATGTATTTATAATAATATCATATGTGCTCAAAAAGTATTACATCAGGTTAGGTTAACTAAAGCTAAATGAATCATGTTAAAATTAGACTTTGAGAAGACTTTTGATAATGTTAACTGAGATTTTATATTAAAAGTTTTAAGAACTAGGGGTTTTGCCCAAAAATGGATAAAGTAGATAACTGAGTTATTACAAAGTGGACAAATAAGTATTAACATAAAATGGTAATACCACCACTTACTTTAAATGTAAAAATTGACTAAGACAGGGAAATTCTATATCACCCTATTTGTTCAACCTAGTGGTAGATACTTTAACTAAAATAATAATAAAATTCAAACAACATGGTTATATAAAAGGCTTAGGTAATTTAGAAGGAGATAGTTTAATCAATTTAAATTTTACAGATGACACACTTATTTTTTTAATTGTTGATACTAAGATAGTAGATGCATTTAAAATGTTAGTAATAGATTTTGAAAATCTTTCAGGACTAAAAATGAACTATACTAAAAAGTAAACTTGTTCCCCTTAACTTATTAGAATCAGAAGGTACACAATTAGCAAATATATTAGATTGTAAAGTAACTTCACTACCCATTACTTAGGTGTACATTTGCACTAGCACAAAACTCAGAAATAAAGATTGTGACTTCTTGGTTAACAAAGTAGAAATTAAACTTGAACATTGAAAAGGCAAATTACTTTCCATAAAAGGTAGATTAACATTAATTAAAGCTATATTAAATGTTATTCCAATATATTGGATGACAATCTTTAGATTACCAGCACAAATTAGGAAAAGAATAGATAGAATATGTAGAAAATTCTTATGGAATGAAGATAACACTACTAGAAAAAAAATACAATTTATCATGGAACCAAATATGTAATAACAAGGATCAAGGTGGTTTAGGAGTTAAAACTTTTAAAAATATGAATAAAGCTCTATTATGCGAATGATTATAGAGGTTTAATGATCCAAATGAGAAAGATTTATGAAAATTAATAATCAAAAGTAGATATCTCACTAGGAGAACCTTAAGAACAACATTCATTTTTTGGAAAGAGGTTAACAAAAGAGAGATATTTTTAATATTAGCATTAATAAACATACTAGCAATGGACAAAATACCTTCTTCTAGAATGATAGATGGTTAGATGAATGTGCATTAAATGTACATTTTCCACTACTTTATGAAATAACATTTGATTCATAAATTAAAGTCTTTCAAGTAATATGTTATAATAGATTTTATCTAAATTTTAATAGAAATCTTAATGGTACTCTTAATACTCAGTTATTAGAATTATATAATAAGTTAGCTCAAGTACAGTTAGGAAATGAAGAAGATTATCCCATTTGGAGATGGTCCTCATCAAGTTTATTCACCACAAACTCATGTTATTCATGGCTAGAATTTGGGGGAAGTAATTCTCCCCGGTTTAACATAATTTGGTTAGCTTACATTCCATTAAAAATAATTTTTTATGGTTAGTACAAAAAAATAAGACACTGACAAAGGAAAATTTAAGTAAAAGGGGTTGGCATGGGGATACTAAATGTATATTATGTGACGAAATAAAAATAATAGATCATCTTTTTATTCATTGTTCAGTATCTGTATGTTTATGGAATTGATTTACCAGTTATAATAATTTACAATTCAATTACAACTCAATACATAATTTATGATAAATAGATGCAAATATACATTATAAGAATTTTAAATTATGTGAACTGGTAAGAGGTGTATTTTTATGGGTTATTTAGAGTGAAAGGAATAGATTTATTTTTAAAGGAGGATTAAGTAAAAATGTTAGGAACCTAGGAGGCTCTATTATAACAAATGCTCATTATTGATGTTTAATTAAGGGTAATGACTATCAAAGCACAATACATAACATACTTTCAACTAATACCACTTCATTGTCAGTGCAAATAACATATCGTATATTAGGCTTAGAGAAAACAGAGGAAGAGAGTTGGTTTGGAAGAGAATCAACAATGCTTAATTTAGATTAGCTCTTATTATTGAAAAAAATAGTTTACTATTAAGATTATCTCTTGCATACATATGGGTTGTACTTAATTTCAACAGGTATTGGTAAACTAGCCATTACAAGATATTACAGACTTGGACAAAAAAAGATTAAAAATTATAAATCTAATTACTATTGGATGATTTTATATACCTACTTTTCCGAGTTGTGGAAGGAATTGTTAAGTTTTAGGGAACAATTAAGGTATGCTTAAATTCTTTTGATCTTCATGAAATCGTAGTATATGATTCAGTAATATCAAATGTGGTGTGATATTTTGTTGGTAGTTTTAGATTAACTCAGATATCAAGTTGTGGTATCAATTAAATTCTATATTTCTCAATTGTAAATCCACTTTATGTGAAAAATTGTAATTTATAAAGATGGCCCCAAAAAAAAATTCTATATATTGTTTCAAATTTTCAATTGCGTTTCTGTTGGGAGGAAGATTAGGGCTGCACAAAAAAGACTCGAGCTAAAATGACTCGAGCTAATTTGGCTCGAGCTAATTTGACTCGGTAGTTAAATGAGCCGAGTTTGAGTTGGGGTCGGCTCGGCTCGTGGCTCGAATAAAAAATAGTTTTTATAATCTTTTTTGCCGAACTCTAATCCGATAACTCCTCTCTCATCATCTCTCACCATCTCACCATGTCAGCGGCTTAAAAACGTCTCTTGCTCGCTCGTAATTAGATTCGTATATCTGACTCGATAGTTTTTTGTTGGTCCATCCATTCAAATTAATGCACCGAATATGTCATTGAAAAAATAGTTGTTGATATACCAATTTTGTACTAATTCTCATACCAATCTTCTAGATATACCAACTTTATAGTTTGTAGATGTATTAAATCTAAATATCAAATTGAGTCAACGCACATGCATTGGCTCGTGAGCCAGCTCGTGAGCTAGCTCGAATAGTAACGAGCCGAGTTTGAGCTAGGTTTTTCAGCTCGAACCGTTTCACGAGCTCGACTCAACTCGACTCGAATTTTCATGAGCCGAGCTTGAGTTAAGCTCAGCTCAGCTTGACTCGACTCGTTTGCAGCCCTAAGGTAGATGCTGCTCTTCAGTTTTACAAAATTGGAGAGGAGCCGATAATTCCTCCCGCCAGTAGCAAAAGGTTCGTGCGACTCCGAACCCGTTACATGGACAATGCAGTAAAACCCAAATCTCTCTCTGGCTCTCGCAGTCTTGCTCTCCTATTTCAATTATTGCCCTACCAAATCCGAGGCCGAATAAAATCCTAGTTTCACAATAAATCGAAAAATGGCGACCGCGAAGATGGAGAAGTTGGAAGGAGAGGGAGGAGGCAAGAGAGATGGCGTCGCTGACTCAGGCGGCGAGCTGGCGTCCTGTGGCGCCACTCAGTTCGACATGATCGGTCGCAAGATGGAGGGGTTAATATCCGATTGTTGCCTCCGGATGTGGCAAGTGAATTTGCTTTAGTGCAATCCAGTGTTTCAATGCAAATGCACCATAAATTCAGACTTTTTGACTGATTTCTTGTTAAATATACCTTTCTGTAGCTTCATGCCATTGTATTGCTTTAGATGTGGAAGGTCGTTGTTACAATTGGGGTAGAAATGAGGTTTGCTTTCTAATTTATACTGTTTGTTCACTGTGTAAGTGCAAGCAAGTGTATGTTTGTCCAATGATCCCACTAAAACCTAAAAGATTAAATCACAACCATTTATTTGATAAGTTCAATTTTAAATGATTATATTAAGTGGGATCATTGGAGTAAAATTATTGTATTTAGATTTGGAGATTGCTTGTTATGTTGTAAACATCTAGGCTCATGGTTAATTTTTCTATGTAATGCTGCTAATGATAACCACAAAATAATCTTTTCTGGTATACATAATGTAGTTTTGCAACTTTTCAAAAGGGGTAGCTTGGCCATGGGGACACTATTCTACGCAATTTACAAACAGTTGTTACATCACTATCCAAGTTAGACAACTCTCTCTCTCCTCTCTCTCTCACTCACCCACACAACCCCATCCACCCACACTCACTCTGTATATGTGCACACACATCTGAGAGACTGAGACACAACACACATTTCTACACGCACACAAATATTGTGCTTTGATTAAATTTCACACACTATGCTTGGAGCATTGGTCAGAATAACAGCTTAGAAATGGGAAAAATAGAAAAATTAGGAAAATTAGATTAGATATTTGATGTTATAAAAGAAAAACAAAATTAGATTGGGTATTTAAGATAGTTATGCCGCAATCCTCAAGCGCTATAAGTCAGAGAGAGCAGGCATTTTTTTACCATATTTGTGTCATCATTTGCTCATATTCTTGCTCACCTTTTGGCTTTTTTTTTTATAGCTGTTATTCAAATTTATTTTCTAAGTTTAATTCTAATTATGTAAGATCCATGCAATGAGCTATCAATTGTCTTTGTTGTAATTCAATTTATATATTTTTTTAAATCTATACAATGTGTTTTATTCTTGGAAGAATTGCATCTATTTTGCACAATATTCAGTGCAAAGCAATTGCAAAAGTATCCTCGTTCAGTATATATTACTTTACTAGTGTTGTAGCTTCTTTTTGTTGGGTAAAATATGTTCTTTATGTCACTGAACTTCCTTAAATAATGTCATGGAATCTCCAAAGGGAAATGTTTAGGTAGCATATATGCAAGTTAAGTTTGATATGGCTTGTAAGACATGGAAGGATCATCTATACAGTGTTGCATGCATTGAATTTGTGTATCAGTGACTATAAAATTGTCTGATTTCGTGGTACAGATACAAAGTTGTTTCAACAAGTGTTGGAAGAAACCATTCTGTTGTCGTAACTGATGAAGGCACATCCTTGTCTTTCGGCCACAACAAGCATGGCCAGCTTGGTACTGGTTCTGCAAGGAACGGTCAGGATGCCTCTATTTGTATTTTCATTTTTGAGCAATGGTCGTGTACAAAAGAAGCAAAGAACATTTGAGTGAATTTGTCAAATTTAATATTGTTCAGAAACTGAGGCATCTCTAGTTCTATGTTTAGTTTCTGATGCCACTCATGTGGCATGTGGTGCTGATTTTACGGTATGGCTGAAGGCTCCTCCATACTGTATGTCTCCCATTCAAAATTTTAGTTAACTACTATTCCATGTATATTGCTACTGGCGACACTCTTGATAATTTGACATGTATTACGCAAAGTTTGCCTGCCAACTCTTTTTCATTGTTCAATCTCTTCTTTGTTTTCATTTATTTGCATTACCTGTCATAGGTTTGTTTTTGTCTTGTTCAGGTAGAAATGACAAAAGTATATTATTCTCAAGTGATATTAATTTTGTTAAAATTATCGGTACAGCAGGGCTTCCACAATATGGGCAACTTGGGCATGGTACTGACAATGAGGTTTGACTTCTATCTCCCTCCCTCTCTCTTTCTCTGCATGTTTTTTTTGTCCGCCATTACATCAATGCCTGTTTCATGTAAATTGTAGTATAATATGAAAGATTCCTCAGTAAGGTTAGCTTATGAGGCTCAGCCTAGACCACGACCTATAGTTGCATTTTCTGATAAAAAAGTTGTTAAAGTTGCATGTGGAACAAACCATACAGGTTCATTTCTTTTTTGTTTCATTTTCTACATTACAATCAAGTTATTCATATAACAATGAGCTGATCGGTATTGTTCTATTTCAGTTGCTGTTGATTCCAGCGGCTTTGTTTACACATATGTGAACTCACTATTAATCTTTATTCGTCCTATATTCTTAATTTGTCAGGCTATACTTAATATTTGGCTTTACTCACTACTTATGCTGATTTGATGCAGATGGGGGAATGGTGGATATGGAAGGTATGGAATTAGTTACTGGCATTAATTACATATTTGCCTGCAGCTATCATCAATATATGCTTAAGCTAAACTTTAGAGTGGTATAATGATAGATTAGGGCACCGAGAACAAAAGGATGAATGGGTGCCAAGGTTGGTTGAAGTTTTTCAGAAACATAATGTGCTTCCTCCTAATGCTGTTATTTCAGCTGGCGCCTCGAATTCTGCTTGTACCACTGGTATCATTTTGACATTTTTACATTTTGGCGTGTAGGTCCTAAATAAACTGTTGATTTGCAAGTTAGTCCTGACTATGCCTTCCTCTGTTGACTGACCATACCCTCAATTAATTACTAAACCAACCATGATATCAGAAAAGTTACAGATCAACAACAAACCTTTAATCTCAATCGGAAAACATAAGATCAAAGATCTCAAATATCAGTGATAATAATGAATATGATGAAAGAAAAAGAAAATAAATAAATATAATAATAATAATAAATAAATAAATAAAGATGATAATGATAATGATAATATGCTAATAGTAATAGCAATAATAACAATAATAATAATACAATAAATCTCTATTATAAAACCTATTTCTAAATCCTAAAATTCTATTTTAAAACCTAATTCTAAATTTTAAATCCTAAAATCCTATTTCTAATATCTATTTCTAAATTCTAAATCCTAAAATCTTAAAAATCTAAGAACATGAAGTTTATAACTCTATTATTAGACTCTAACTCATAAATCATGGTTCAGGTACATGAATCGTCATCTTCCAAGCACTCCTATCCAAATCAAACTATTTGGATATATTTCATTCTTTCAAATTTCTTTTTATTGCTTCCTCCCATGTCAGTCTTGGTCGACTTATTTCTCTTCTTGTATTTTTAGGATAACTTAGAATACCGCTACGTGTACTGGTGCTTTAGAATGCCTTCGTTGGATATGACCAAACCATCGCAAACGATGTTGGACTAGCTTCTCTTGAATTGGTGCTACCCCAAGTTTGTCCCTAATATCATCATTTTTGATTCGATCTTTCCTTGTATGACCACATATCAAATGCAACATCCGTATTTCAGCTACACTCATCTTCTGAACGTGTTGTCCTTTTGTAGCCAACATTTTGCGCCATACATCATGCGGGTCTAATCGTCTCTCTTGTCTTTTAGTTTGTTTGGGACCTTCTTGTCACAAAGAACGCCAGAAGCTTGTCTCCATTTTACCCATCCAAGCTCTTATTTTATGACTAACATCTTCATCGATCTCTCCTTCACTCTGCAACATCGATTTTAAATACCGAAATGTGTCATTCATGGGTACTATTCGTCCATCCAATCTAACATCTCCGTCATCTGAGTTTTCCCCGCTGAACTGACACTTCATATATTCAGTTTTGGTCATACTAAGTCTAAAATCTTTCGATTCTAAAGTTTGTATTTACAACTCTAGTTTCTAATTGATTCCAATTCTGCTCTCGTCAATCGGCACCACATAATCAGCAAAGAGCATACATCAATGAATATCTCCTTATATGTCATTTGTGATCTCGTCCATCACTAAGGTGGAAATATATGGACTCAATACTGACCCTTGATGTAATCTTATCTTAATAGGAAATGTATCGGATTCATCGTCACATACTCTGACACAAGTCACAACATTTGTGTACATATCCTTAATAAAGGTAACGTACTTTGTTGAGACTAGTTTCCTTTTGAGCGCCCACCACATGATATTTCTCACTTATTTTATCATACGCTTTTTCTAAATCAATAAATATCATATGTAGGTCTTTCTTTTGTTCCCGATGTCATTAGATAAAGAATTTTGTCTTCCAGGTCATTTTTGTTGAATTGGTACAGGCTTCTATGTTGTATGGTATTCACAAGTAGCAATATGGTATCTGTCGGCTCGTACCCAATTAAGCTGGCTACCAAGCTGTACTGACAGTATCATTATCTCAATTTGCTTTGCTTAATATTCGTGTAAGATTCTGTCTTTAAATTTGTCTTCTTTTTTATTTTACATAAAAGAGGGAGGGCAATTGTACATGTGGGGTAAATTGAAGAACAATGGAGATGATTGGATGTATCCTAAGCCCCTCATGGATCTGAGGTCTTTTTATGCTTCTAATAGTCTAGTGAATTAACTGCTTTACATTTAATTTGTCTATACATGTTGTTCTCATGGACTCTATACTTTTCGAGAATGCAGTGGCTGGAACATAAGGTGCATGGCATCTGGTAACATGCACCATGTCTTAGGAGCGGATGATTCTTGCATAAGCTGGGGCTTTGCACTACATGGCGAGCTTGGCTATGGTCCCCAAGGCCAGAAGTAAGTTTATTCAACTCAGGGGCAATATAGGATCATCAAAATCTTGTGATTCTATGATATGAATATACACTACTGATGTTTTGATGACTTCTCCCTAGGTCTTCTGCAAATCCAAAGAAGGTTGATCTCCTAGAAGGAATGCATGTCTTGAAGTAAGTTATTGGCTAAGTGATTTCCTGGAAGCAATCCAAGGAAGGTTCCCTTCCATGTACCTTGCAAAACGTCAATATTTTGACTAATTTTGGTGATATTTTCATCTTTAGCGTTGGTTGTGGGGCGGCATGTCTCTGATTGTGATAGATAGAGCTAATGTCAGTGATCGGCTAGATCAGGTCTGCTGCACCATCTAATTCTAATATTTATACCTTATTTTGCTTCATGGTTCTTTTTTTGATGGATAGAAATTTATGAATTAATCATCTTTATTTGATCATTTTCAGCTAGAGGTGTATGATGGTGTTCCTTCATCTGAAGGTACAATTCTGCTTGTTTTGCAAATTACTGAAGTTATTTGACCCATTCAGTGATTGTAGAATGGCTGAAAAAGGGTGGAATTAAGTCAGAACAGCTGCCAAACAGAATTAGAATTGACTAGAAGTGTGCAATTGTGAAATCGAGTTCAAAATTATTACTATTATATTTTTTTTTGTGAATGGAGTGGAGTCCCTTTGTTCTATCAGATTATATAACGATTATGTATATGTTTATTACAAAGATTTCAGTATCGTACGATTCACGATACGAATCGTACGATACGTTACGATACCAAGGGTTAGCGATGCGTACCGTTGCTTTGAATCGGAAGATCACCGTATCGGTTGAATCGCGGCGATACGAAGAAGCGATACGCGTATCGCATCGTATCGAACGATACAGCGACATCGCTGATAACCGATTAAATTCGCGCATTCATCGTCGTCGCTTCGTCACTCGTTCGGCCTCGTCTTCATTGTCGATACTCGATAATAATTAATTTCTGATCGCTTCGTCACTCGCTTCGTCGCTTCGTCACTCGCCAGCAGTATCCAATTGAACCATCTATATTTATCCTCCACGAGCACTCACCAGCAGTCAAGAAAGGAGAAAAAAATCACTGGGAGTTGAAGAAATAGAAATCGTCGGGAGTGAAGAAATAGAAATCGCAACAGGTTAGTTAATTTGTAACAATCTCTTAATTAATTAATTTGTTAATTAGTCTTTGTTAATCTGTTAATTTGTTAAATAGTCTCTGTTAATTAGTCTTTATTAGTTAGTCTCTGTTAATTAGTTCTCTGTTAATTAGTTCTCTGTTAATTAGTCTCTGTTAATTAGTCTTATTAGTTAATTTGTCAAAATCTCTTAATTTGTTATTAACTTATTAATTTGTCAAAATTTGTTACTTAATTTCTGTTAATTTCTCTTAATAATATGTTAATTTCTGTTAATATGTTAATTAGAGAATTTAATTTTTGTTAATTAGTGAATTTAATTTCTGTTAATTTAATATTTTAATATGTTAATTAGTGAATCTGTTAACTATAATGTAAAATGATGATGGTTTTGATGATGTCCTTAATGACTAAACATGATAATAGTTCATATTTGATAGGTTAAGAGTTTCTAGTAGTTGATACTTAAGTCATGAAGACGTTCTTTTTTTTTTTTTTGGAAATTGACAATGAAGTAGTTTATTTTATTAATGTTTAATGATTATATATAGCATGCGACTTAAAGAAATATAACTTAGCGTATCTTAAACGATTCGATACGATACTAAATATTACGATACACGATACATTATACGATTCGAAATCATTGGTTTATTACACATGAAGAAACATGGCAAACCTTATGTTTTTTTGTCTTGTATGTGTCCATTGCCTTTTTACTTTCCTTTTTGCCTTTTTTTTATTTTGTTTATTTATAAACTTATTTATTTTTTTTTCCGAGGAACTAGGAAACAAGGATAACGAGAATAAAAATAAAGGATGAAGGAGCAAAGAAAGGATGAATCTGACTCAACTTTGCTTCTGGCAAGAGAGCAAAGAAAGGATGAATCTGACTCAGGAAGTGATGATCAAGATGAAGGTGAAGAAGAAGATGCAAATGAAGATGCAGGTAAAGGCAAACGTAGGGGCAAGGCCTCCCAAAGATGCCGGGGCCGTGGCCGCCATTCAGGGAAATTGATTTCCACAGGCAAAATCACAGGGCAGAGGACGAGGTCAGACCAAAGAAGAGTGACAGCAGCACTGCGAGTGCAACTACCAAAGGGAAACCTAGTAAGAGGGGCAAGGCTAGATGATTAGTTGATTTGAATTGATATAATTTGAATTGATATAATTTTGTGGTGCTAATTAGATAATGTTTTGGATATTTATTTGTTGTTGCCGCTAAAGATGAAAGATTGAAAGGTTTAGAATTTTCCCATTTTTTTAAACCCTCCAACACACCAGACACCAATTTCAAAAAAAAAAAAAATTGCTAATTCAGAAATAAAAGAAAATAATGGAAATGGTATTAGTATTCTCAATTTGAATTAAAAAATGGGTCCCAAGTTTTTTTTTCACAAAATTTTCTGTTTTAATTATTTATTTGTTTAATCGTTTTTTATTATTAAAATTTATTGTTTAAAAATATATAGATAGAATAATAATATGTTAAAAAATATAATTAGAAAATCACAAGAGAAAAATTATAAAAAAATAATGAATTAGAATAAATATACATGAACAAAAATAAATATATATTTAATAAAAAACAATGAATTAGTATAAATATACATATTTATTATATTTTCAATAATAACTATGTTTGATGAACATAATAAACTATGATATATATAATTTTTAATTATAAATCTAGAAAAATAACGAAACATAAATTCTCAAAACTTTAAAGGCATTTTTGAGGCATTGGAGAGTTTTTTGCTCTGAATTATCATAAAACATTAATAATTAATCCAGTGGATCTCATTGCGAGTAATCTATGGCCACATAGCACGTCCTCAATCGGAGTTTTCTATCAAAAGTTATGACCATTTGAGATGAGAAATTCAGATTTTGATTTTATCTTCTGATATCCCCTCCATTTATTCAATTGAAAGCGTAAGATAGAATAAGAACATTATGAAAATTAAACAATCAATTAAAAATAAGCTAAATTATTTAATAAATAATAAAATAACTAAATAAACTATTAAAAATTATAAAAATAATACATAAATCATTAAACAAATAATTAATGGACTCATATGTGCAATTCTATCCTGAGATTATTTGACTAACACTCTAACATATCATATTTTAACATATTGAATGCACAACAATATCATATTTAACATATTATTATTCTATCTATATTTTTTTAGCAATAGATTTTAATATTAAACATAATAAAAAACTAACAAAATACTAAAAATAATAAACAAACCATTAAACAAATAAATAATCAAAATGGAAAATTTTGTAAAAAAAAATTGAGATCGAGTTTCAAATTTGATCTCAACTTCTAAGATTGAATTTGAAGGTCCAAGTTGTTACTGTAAAAATCGGGAATACTTATACTATTTCTCTCATTCTAGAACCGAATTTAAAATTCAGTTCAGTAGAAATTAGAAATACTCATATCATTTCTCTCATTTTATTTTTTCTAATTACCAATTTTTTTTTTGGCAATTTCAAAGCTAGATTTTGGAGCCTTTGTTCTCAGCAATGCACAATGTATATTTTTTTTTAGGCTTGATGAAAATTACCTCGAAATCATTGTGGCGTTATATTCTCTATAGCCATTTTGGTTTCTCCCTCTTAAGATCAAAATTACTCCAGCAGTTTGTAAGAGCTTATTGGAGGTCTTTTAACTCGAATTAATTCGATTCGAATTAGATATCCAATTTCGAACTGAGGAGTGAATTCGGAATTCGATTCGTTATAATTCGAATTGGTTCGATTCGATTCGTAATAATTCGAAATTAATTATAGAAAATTAAAAAAATAGTTTTCGTACTTCAAAGTTGCCAGGTGCAATACTAAAATTTTAAATATAATTTAAATAACAATTGTAAAAAAGTATCAATCTCATAGAAGAGAATATAGAATATAATTTCATAATTTAATAATTAAAAATCCTAAATAACAGCTCAACTTCAAAGTAGTCGCAATACAAATTCATAGTTGGATTGAGCGTGAGAGACTAAGAGTTAGCGAATGTGTATATATATTCTCAATATTTTTACTCATCAGATGGTTAAGATACTGCTGAGATTCGAACTCATTAAATTTGCGAATCTATTTCGATCGAATTACATTGAATTCGAATTCGATTCGAAATTAATTCGAATTGGTTCGATTCGATTCGAATTGATAACCCAAAATAGACCGCTAAAAAGGAACCATAAGTTCAAAATCTTTTTGTTTCTTTTTGTTTAGCATTCTAAACTGGAACAACGCGTCCACACGTAAAAAAATGACATTACTCTTGAAGGGAAGGGATCACTTAACAATGGTTATCTTAACAATTTTGTCAATGAATCTTCAATAAATGTGAAAACATCTTAAAAATAGAAAAAAATATATAGATATATTTTTTTATTTATATGTTGATAATGATTTAAATTTTATGTAATTTCATTTCGTTTGATAGTTCATAAAAAATCATTAAATTAGAACTAATGTAAATTGCATAGTATTTTGATATTATTTTATGGACTATCAAACGATAATGAAATTACATAAAATTTAAATCACTATTAATCTATAAGTAAAAAAATATATTTATAATTTTTTTTTTAAATTTTTTTTGTATTTATTTAAACGCCCATTATCAAAATTATCAGGGATCCCTTCCCCTTTCTTGAATTGCCTTAAATTGGTTACAGTGCCAGTAAAATGTCATTGTGAGCAAGGAATTGTAATTCCTCCAAATTTGTTGTCAAACCCAAAGGATCTCTTAAGTACGCTGTTGAGATGACGAACCGTTTCCTGTTCCCCATTTGTTTTGGACTTCCTCACCTAAAAATGCAGATGTATTTTTTCCGTACGCTTCTGTACCACTTGACGTTTCTCCTCTGTTGCTATCACAGTCATGGACTCACGGTCGCATGGCCCTTTAAAATTTCCTATGTAGCAGTGTTATCCCCTTAAGTAGGTAGATGAACTCAGTTTTCTTCCATTTTTACCAGAAAATTTTAATTTGTTTCTTCAGCTTGTGGCCCTGTTTCTTTTTTTTTGAAAGGATACCCCTGTGGTTTAGCGAATAGAATGGCTTCGATTGGCCCAAGGTCTAATGTCTTTTCTTGAGTTCCTTCGATAGGGGGTGCCCGGTTCAAATAAATAGAATATTCGGGTCAAAAGAAATTTTATTTTTTACCATACGACCTTTATTTTTCAGAACCGATTAATCCTCCCCTGCTTGAGTTCCTTATGGATCAGAAATTATAGTGTCGTTCTTGTCCAAAATTGTTGCTGTAGAAGAAATAATAAAACATGTAAAGGAGACTTTTTTTCTTTATAGATAGCAAATATGGTGAAGTTATGCTAAAGCATATGTTGATAAATTACAAACATAAAGCTTGTGATTTAGCATTTAATTAATCTTAATAAAATGGCATTATTTAAATATAGAATTCTGTATGCATAAAAATCTGTACAGCTGGGATCAAATTTTACTGGATATCCAAAACACATTTTTGGTATTAATTAAGGTGAACACCAACTAATTTTAAATTGAACCAATATATTAGAAAGTTTAGTAGCTGATATAATAGTAATTAAAACAATCAAGCTTACAATGGAAAGAAAACATTGTCTGCTAACCTGTAGTCATGATGCAGGATTAACAGCTTTTATTAAAGCCACAATGCCGGTGACATGGGAGGCATATCATGGAAGTACCAGACAAACAGTGCATTGCATAAGCTTTTCTTTTGCTGGAGACCATGCTGCCAGTATGTTTAATCCTGGTAAGAATGATCGTCAATACTTGAAACGATCCATACTGAACTAATAAGAAAGGGTGTATTGTATGTAATTAATCCACATCAGGTCTCAGGCTACAAGTATTCCCAATATAAGTAACCTTATGTATTCAAATCTTGGTACACATGGCTCTGATTAACTTTTGGATGCATTATACCTTTTAGAATTGGGAAGGGATCACTTGACAATGGGTTATTTTGACAATTTTAACAATGTTTCTCCAAATAAATATGAAAAAAATCTTAAAAATAGAAAGCACCTTATAGATATGTTATTCTATTTATAGATCGATGGTGATTAAAATTTCATGCAATTTCGTTATCGTTTGCTAGTTCCATCAAAGACCATCAAAACATTATGCACTTTACAACGATTCCAATTTAATGGTCTTTAATGGACTATCTAACAATAATGAAATTGCATGAAATTTGAATCTCCATCAATCTAGAACATATTTATAAAAAAAATCTATTTTTATGATGTTTTTCATATTTATTTCAAAATCCATTGACAAGATTATCAAGATAACCATTGTCAAGTGATCCCTTCCCTTTAGAATTTGTGGTGTTGGTGTATTGGATCATCTTGAAGAGTATACTCACACATGAGGAGCTAGTACAAAAAGATTAATAAACAGCTATATGAAGAATGGTCGCCATGAGAGATTGACACTACTATACATTAATACATCAAAATTTGCGTTCAAATCATCAAGTAATGTATCAATATACTTCCATGCAGCCGCCCGGAATTGCTGCCAAATCACATAACCACACAGTTAATACACACATCTGGGAACTGTGGTGCATTACAGAATTAGAAATAGTCCGGTGCTTATTAGCGCGTACCGGTACTTGGTACAGAAACTACCAGATACCGCAAATTAACAGGTGACCTGAAAACAAAACAAAGCACCTTACCCAGTGCGCCTAGCCCAAGTAACAATAAGCCTCAATCAATAATGGACCATTTACTGCAAGGCTATTGGATGGTAATGGATCATATTGGGCCGGAGTTTGTGTATGCAGATCCAATAAGGTCTGATGATAAACAAAATACAAGTTCTTCTATCCTGCAATCATGCTCATGTCATTATCAGAAAAAAAAATTATAGATTCTAGATTAGGCTGATAGGCTCACTAACTCTTATGTAATTCCAGCCTAACTTATTGGCTTATTGCTGCTACTCGGCTATTCATTACAAAATAATATAAGTTGTTTTACAAAATAAAGAAAATTGAACAACTAATCTATACTATTATATAAAGCATCTAAGAATTGGAGAGTCCATTTTTTGTCATGGTAATTTTTTATTATACCCATTTTATCCCTCAATTAGACGGATAATATTTATTTTTGGTTGATCAAACGTATGTGATCGCGTCCATTGATCGCTTCTTTCTCTCCATTTCTTTCCCTTATATACTATTATTTCCATAATATTATTTTTTTATTTAGCAATCTTATGCATATTTGGTAAGAAATTAATGGTGATAATATATGTTAGAATAATTTACTTTTCTTGCCATAAAAATCATGAATCATTAACTCATATTGTGTAAAAATGTCATTCAAAATTAAATATAGTCTTTATTATAGGGTTTCTCTATAATTTGGTGAATTTATAATTTAATATTAGATAAATGTGATTTTTTTTTATTTTATAATATTTTAATGTTTAAATAAAAAAGTCCGTTGCAACGCGCGGGTATATAGCTAGTATATAATCAATGTATCTACATCCATGTTTTCAGTACTGAATTAAATTTTAATAACTAATAACAAGTATAGTAATTTATACAAATACAAGAGAACCAAAGTCCAGTCCTTAAAGTGATAATATTAGTTACAGTGAAAATATTCAATTATTAGATAACCAGATTGGACCTGAATACTTTGGTTGTCTCATCGGCAAGCCACAAGAAATCTCTCATATGTACCAATTCTACCATAAATTGTTGATCATCCTTTTCATACAATTTTTCTTTGATGTTAACTATACAACTTTTTGTGCGGATCAACGTAATGTGGGATTGAAGATTACAACAAAGTGCCGTGTAGTTTAGATCAAAACTAAGAGCGTTTTCTTTTAGCCAAATTAATTTCTGGACCTAACATTTGACCACTACCGCAAAAAGAGGAAAATATAACCAAAAAAAATAATATTATGAACAGAAGCGTACGGTACGATTATTTGATTCTCCTTTAGGTGGAAGGTAGGGGGCACCAACTGGCATGGCATCCAAAGCACAGTTTTTTCTACAATAATTATTGGTGAAGAGATAATTTTCATCTGTTGGGTAGGGATGATTAATTACTTGGATTAATTTAATTAGTATTCTGAGGCCGGTTTCTATTACAAGCTTTCTTCTTTAATTGAATGGAAATATTCTTTTAATTCTTCTATCGACCAGTCACTACCATACTCAGCGATGTCCAAACTAAAATTATTTTTCTGTTATTATTTGATGTCTTGAGGATATAAGATCAACATCATTATTTCTAAGGATGTACTTTATGTGCCAATTGTTTGATTTTATGCTTTCTGGGAGTTTCGTCAAAGTAGTATTAGGTCCAAATATATTTTCATTGACAACCAATTAAATAGACACAATACTTGCCATGCTAAACAACATGCTGGGTCCAGAATTATCACAAGTCATAGCTTAATCAATCTATATTAATGCGATTGATATATTAGACCAATAAATACTGCTAGCGATGAAATCCATTTAAAGGGGAAATGATACAAATTTTTGAGAGAGAAGAAAGATTTCCGCTTGCCATTAGAAAACTCAAAAGACTTATTATTATTTTTTTATAGAAGTATTAGTTATTGAGGAGGGTTCAAATGTCTTAATTTTTTAAAAAACTTATTATGCCTTCTTTTTACTTTTGAAAAATAAATATTTTTAAACTAAAATTTTAAATTTGGTCTATATTATATTCTTTTCATGTATATAAAAATTATTCAATTTTTCACTTTCATTTCATAAAAATCAATAAGCTTGAAATTAGTGTTCAGTAATTATTCATATTAGTGCATATTTTTCAAACTCTTGATACCACATAAATAATCTTTGAATGATATAATTTTTTTATATATAAATAAAGTGATATAAATTAAAATCAGACATTTTAATTTTTGATATTTTAGTTTTAAATTTTGAGTTGCTAGAAATTAAAAAAAATGAAAGCATAATGAAGACACAAAAATGAAGTCATTTGAATCCTGCTCTCAATTATTATTATAACTTCATTCATTTTTGATAATTTGGGCCTCATTCATTTCTGGAGATTTAATGTAGAGTAGCTTAGATAGTATGCGTAGTAGGTGTAATACTAATACATCACCTCCACTTCTTATAGTGTCTTATTTCTCCTTGTGAAGCAACATGGAATAGGCTGGCGCTGCTAACCAACCACCTGACAAGGACTTACCCCGAATAGCCTGTTTTATTTGAAGTAATAATCTTCATCATCCCAACAAACCCACCAAATCCCCTCATATCATCCTTACTGCCTTTATCACTTCCCTTTACTTTTAATTAGTAGCCAATTGATAAGGTTGATTCAATCTCGGTTCATATGTGGGGACATCCGTGCAACACTAAAAGTGAATCATAATTGGGAAGTAGCTAGGTAGAACAGTGCAAAGTCTTAGTTTGTTTTGGATTTCTTTTGCAAAATTGGGTCATGTATCACAAGATGCAACAGCTGACCAATTTCTAAGCTTATGTGATATATACGTCTCCTCTGCAATTTAACAAAACTTCTTTAACTTCTTTTAAAGATTATTAATTGGTTTGGCCACGTGTATTATATTTATTATATTAATTGCCGATGTAACTTGGGTGGAAATGTTAATATGTTTTCCTACCAGAGGATCCATTGTAATTGACAAAGAGAGAAAATTACAATAGGAAACTATTATAGCGGTGGGGAGGTAGAAAAAATATTCAGTCATGTGTATTTTTTTTTCAAAGCTATTCGAAACAACATTAAATTTATCGTATACTTGAGTTTACTAATATCCTTCATTATCTTCATATTTTTATTTATATTTTTAGAGTCCTCTAAATATTTGTTTCAGATTTGTCTGAATTGACACTTTTTCATATGCAAATACTAATTATTTCAATATTATATTAGCTAAAATCTGAAAATTAGTTAGAAAATTTTAAAAAAATTATGTATCCTACAAAATTTTGACATAAAGAAATTTATTAAGCAACATTAATTAAAATTTTGGAGATGATAAAGTCTAATTTTTAATTAAGCTCACTCAAATATACGCTAGATTTTATTCTAAATATATAATGCGCCACCGCACTGTATCATAATATGGGTAATATTTTTTACTCATAAACTTTCAGTCTCTAGTCACATCAAAAAAAATCTTAGCCATTCAAAACTGAGAATTGAACGGTTTAAAATTATTCAATCCATAGTAAAATGTCTCTTATAATATATCTAACAGAAATATTGAACTTATTTTTCTTGGGTGTAATGTGATAAATAATTTGTTATATTAAGTTCCGTGAATCCGTTTTATCTCAAGGAAGAAAAGAAAATCTCCTCCTAGTTTTATAAAGCTCGTTAGAAAGTATCATATATACATAGATAGTTGGATTATGGTGCTATGCATAGCACGTATCGTATCTGTGTTATGGATCGTTATTTCATTCTCAAAATCTAAATGGTCGATCCAAACCACTCAAAAATAATTTTCATATGAAAATCTAGATCGAAACCAAACTTTATATTTTTAAAAATTCTTTTACTATTTTTTGAGATAATTTTCAAACTATCTTAAAAATAGTAAAAATTTTGAAAAAAAAAATATAAAATTTGATCTCCAACTAGATTTTTATGTGTAAATTATTTTAAACGGTTCGGATCGATAATTTAAACTTTAAAAATAAAGTAACGATTCATAACACGGATGCGATCCGTACTATGTATAACACCATAGTTCAACTCTATACATAGATAAGAACATAATAGAAAGTATAATAAAGTGAGGCAAATTTTATGGTATAACTTCTTAAATGCATTGTACGGGAGTCTTATTTCTAAAGTCATCTTTTTTCTAATAAGCATAGTAAACTACACATATTTCTAACATTAATTTGTTAGAAATAAGCATATAACAAATGTCGGAAACCTGATATAATTATAACGCAAATTCTGCTGTAGTCGGAAAAAAATATCTTGATCATTTGATATTCAAAATTGAACAATTTAAAATTATTCCAATCCATAGAAGAAGCTTCCTAATTATAATATGTGGCTTACGCCGCTTGATTAATTCCAAGTTTCTAACCAACATGGGTCTCATTTTTTCGCCTCATAAAAAATCATACTCAGTACAACTTGACACCTGTAACAAGAATAAGACGATTTAAATTGTGACACCATGAGGCAGCATATGCAAACCTCTCCGTCCATCAGAGATACAAATTATATATATTCAGTCACGCGCACTGTAAAATTAATATCCAAATGCAATGGCGATATATAGATGCTGCCCGTTTCCAACAAACTGTTCTAAAAACAAGCTACAGCTACCAATGCGCCTGTCTTTGACGAGCTAATTGGCACTGACAGTAAAAGAGGGAGTGCTACAAAAGCATATATTTAGATGTATTAGAATAAAGATTATGGACAAGACAACAATCAGGTCGTGACACGTGATTCGCACAAAATTTTCACCCCTTTTCAAGCGTTCAGTTGAGGCTGAAGACTGACAGTTTAGTAAAAGATCGATGTTTCGTATTAAGTGCTCAACCCCGTGTTTTAGTTTTTTTTTTTGTCTTATTTATTTATTTTTTATTTTTTATTGAACATTGAAGTGCTCTGCGTATTTTGCTTGTCATTTGAAACTTCAAAGATCTTTAAACCAAATCACTTCCAAAACCTGGTTAGGAAAAGTGTGACAGGCATGGGGCTTATTTCATAACTTTTGTCATCATATTTATTTGAGAGAAATAAAGATGGCAGATATTATTTAAGAGGTAACACTTGACAATGATTATTTTGATAATTTTATCGATGATTTTTTTTTCAAATAGAAAATTTTTATTAAAATTTTAAATTCAAAGTAAACGTTAATTAATATATCTTTTATTGGATATACATAGATAGATAGTCTGATAATGATATTCATATAATTTTGATATTATTTGACAATGTATCAAGGACAATTAAATTTTTTTAAATCGCTTGATATATGTGGTGATATATACATCAAATTTCTTGACAATGGCATTCCAAATACATTTGAAAAATATTTTAAAAATAAAAACTACATACATATTCTTAAACATATTGATTTAATAGCATTTCAAATTATATAAAATCTAAATGCCATTTGATAGTCCAATAAAGAACAGCAAAATATGTGCAATTTATAATAGTTTCAATTTAATGATTTTTAATGAACTATCAAATAGTACATATTGTTTTTTATCTTTGTGATTTGATTGTCAAGTGAGCCCTTTTCTGTAGATAATGCATACAACGTTAAATGAAAATTTTAAGTTTTATCTTTGTATATTGTTGAATTTGTCAAAATAGAGCACTATCAGGTGATTTCCTCTTCCGTATATTTTTTTTTGTTTATTCGCGAAACCAATCAAATAAAAATTGGATTGGAGTGTAATATTTTCATTTTAAGCAGAGTTCTGAGAAGGAAAAATAAGCCCAACAAAAGCCTTACATGTGTGAGTACTATTAGAAAAAACTATCGTACTTTCTTACTTACTAGCTATATACACGCGCGTTGCAGCAGAATTTTTTATTTAAACATTAAAATATTATAAGATAAAAAAAATCATATTTATCTAATATTAAATTATAAATTCACCAAATTATAGAGAAAATATATAATAAAGACTATATTTAATCTTGGATGAGATTTTTGTACAATATGAGTTAATGATTCATGATTTTTATGACAAGAAAAGTAAATTATTCTAATATATATTATCACCATTAATTTCTTACCAAATATGTACAAGATTGCTAAATAAAAAAATAAAAATTATGGAAATAATAGTATATAAGAGAAAAAAATGGAGAGAAAGAGGAGATCAATGAACGTGATCATATACGTTCGATTAATCAACAATAAATATTATCCGTCTAATTAAGAGATAAAATGAGTATAATAAAAATTTACCATGACAAAAAATGGACCCTCCAATTTTTAGATGTTTTATATAATAGTATAGATATAGATTTTTAGTACATCAATTGGAAAAACTGCTTAATACATGTAGTGTAACGAACTAATTTGGACTGTACCAGAGAACTTGAACCATCTCAGAGACTTTTGTTCAGTAAAGCTCAGGAAGTAGTTGCGTCTCTACCAATGAAAACTATTTTCGAATTATATTTTCTTCAATTTATTTTTTATATAGAGATTGAAAGGTGCTGTGATCCTACTTGGTGTACAGATGGCAGCATTTGTTACCTGGCAATGATTATTATTCCAAAAGCACAAGGACAGCAAACGAAAGATAACATGGATAAAGAAAGTCAAAGAAACTTCATCCACTAAAGAGAATGGATTTAATTACCATCATTTTAGTGTCACATCGGTACCATTAAAATTAAATATCAAATAATTATTATTTAAATTCTTAAATAACAAAACTAATTGAAGAAATATTTTGTAAATATCATCTTACATATGTATACAAAAAATTATATCATTTCGATATTATTTATATAGGCATCAATCGTTAATAAAATCAACGGATCAAATTTTACAATTTAGACACATTACTTGATGGCTATTCAAATAAAGTTAAATTTTTTTTTTGATTTTTCATATACATACAATTGAGATGACATAGAATACATCTAACGGTTCACATTTTTAAATTTATACATAAATAAATAAATAGGCACCATGGGCACCAAAAAAATGGTAATTAGATCCCTTCTCTTAAATAAATCAGAACCATGGACAATTGAGCACTTAAATGGCATCACATTATAAAATGATTTTGGATGTGAATATTCTTCTAATGTACCATGAATTTCTTTTTTACTCGGTTGCTTTATATGCTATCACAAGTCAGTAACTTCATAGTTAGATTAATATAAATTAAATAATATAAAAATTTAGAATTTATTGTCTAATTTGTTGATACATTTCAAACAAAATAAAAAAATAGAAGAAATATGAGCATAATGTTAGTCGTATAAATTGATTGTGTTTTAGATTCCACCAATTACCTTGGTAAGTTTTAATTAGGTGTGTTGGAGAAAGTGTAAAACCTGCATCTGTTTTATTGATTTTTCACGTGCTTAATGCATATTATAAATAAGAAAAAAAAAAGGTCAGAGTCTTCGAACCTCCCAAACATGTTGTATTATCTACATTTTTATCCATTTGATTTTGTGGTAATTATTAATTTATATTGACACAATAGTTATCATTTAAAATTTTTAATTAATTAACAAGAAATATAAAGAATACAATGAGTCGTAATATTTAAATTTGCATGCATTTATTATGACCTTTTGATTTTTTTTGTAAATAATATTTTTATGTAACTAATAGTATTTTATTTCATTTGATATCTTTGTTAGTTTGTAATAATCTTGAAGTCAATAATACGATAAATTTGTTATATAAAGCTTTGTTCATGAATTGGATATTTAAACGATATTTTGTTTTCTTGAGTATTATTGAATTTATGAATCATTCCGAGTTCATGACTGGAATTGTGAAACTTCATAATATATAATATACTCTTAAAAGTCACTAACCAAGGTAATTAGCAGGAACACTAATTAACCGTTATCAGGTTAGTATGTGGATTAAATGATGGTCAAGTTTTACAGACCATAGACAAAGAGTTGTCATTTTAATCACATAGATAGATGTTCTAGGAACATCGTATTTGATAGACCCGAATGAAACATTAAATGGAATTGTGTTCGTGTCATTAATGTTTTCGTTCGCATTAAATTCTAAAGTATGAGGTATTCATCTTTCCTACATAAGATATGTATGTGTGTGATTTCTACCAAACGTTATCCGTAAAAGGTGGCTATAAAGGTAGCTCTTCTGTATACATAACTTATGCGGAGGAAGAGATGGTTTGCCAAAAGTACTATTGTCCCTCGTATTTCTATACGAGTTATAGCATCATTGGGCCCCTTGATAGAGTAAGATTATCTCGCTAGCAAGATAATTACAAGAGTAATTATATTTGATAATTTACTCGGGATCAAGAAAAGATTAAGTTTGCAAGGATGACACATACCTACCTTGAAACTGATCTCGATAAATGCATGAGACAAAAGAATTAAACACAAGTAAATAGTTTACTTGGATCATGATATTGTACAAGACATCATCATCTCGTGTAATTGGATGGTCATAGTGCATTCTCGCGAGATGCCTCCTATGATTATAGAAGTTAAAACGGTTTTAACTCTATTTACCAACATAACACGGATCCTGTCGGGTCACACCGTATAGAGTTAATCGGAGAATCTTATTGATTAATTATAAATTGTTTATAATTAATAATAAGATGGTTATAATTAATTATATATGATATAATTATATTTGTCATAGAGATGACAAGAAGCAAAAATCAGATTGAATTTATAACGTGTTGGACACGTCGTATAAATTCGCCGAAACAACAACCGAGAAAAAAATATAATTGTAGATGACAATTATATATATTTGATTTGGATTTTAAATGTTAATTATGGATTTGAATTATGGGCCAAAGCCCATTTATAATTAAAGTCTTAATTAATAATTAAAAGCCCAAAATCAGAAAAGCCCAAAAAGCCCAAAATCCGAAAAGCCCAAAAAGGCCCATGAAAAGCCCATGACGACCTCCAAGGGTATTTTGGTAATTTTTCCAAAAGCCCAAGGGTATTTCGGTAATTTGACCAAAAAGCCCAATGGCGTTTTGGTAAATTGGATGAACTTTAAGGGTATTTTGGTCTTTTCACTTTGAAACCTCCCTACTATTCACGAGGGCATTTTGGTAATTTGTCAATTCCACTTTTTCTATAAATAGAGGGGTAGGGTGAGAGAAAAAGTTCCACCAAATCAGTTCTACTTTCTCTCTCTCGGTATACGGTTGTTTCAGAATTCACGGGATCGGTGAATAGTGTTTTTACGAAAGTTGCGGTATTTCTGCACATTTGTGAAACAGAATTCATCTGCGAGTCGTGAATAGTACTATTTCGTCTTTTCTCGGGTGAATAGTGTTTTTGCGAAAAACCACGGTTTACGATATTTCGCAAAAGAAATAAGCCGCTTCTCCGGTTAGTCCCGGTGGATAACCTACGAGAGGCATCGACGTTTGGTGCTCCGAGACAAGCCGATTTTCATTCCAATTAAAATTTGGAAGCGAGGTATAACATCTTATGTTAATCTATTTAATTGTTAAGTAGATTAATATTTTAGAAATCAATCATGGAGTAGATCAATAAAGGTTTAAAGAGGTGTGTATCTCTCGGTAATCATCATCACATCACTTTAACCCTAAGCTTAAGTTAGAAGTAAAATAATATTTTACCGTCTTTTGTAAAGGATTAAATGTCTCGTAACTCTCGGTTATTATCCGACATACTTTAATCCCTAACTTAAGTAAAGTAAAATTTTTTGTTCTACTCTCTTTCCGTGACTTGAGCATTAATGGGATTTGGGCATTCCGAATCCCTACAGTGGTATCAGAGCAAAGGCTCTCCCGCTGATTGATTTTCTAAAAAAGGTTATATCTTATGCAAATAAGATGCATATACCCCGTATCGGTTTAATTCTTAGATTTGCGACTTAAAGTCCAAACCAAATAAAATTGAATTTTCTTGGTTCGGTCATCGACTAAGAAAGTTAAATTAGATTTAAGCTTTCTTTATACTTTCTTTACGCTTTCTTTTCGAAAACTTTCGATTGTGTTAAAGTATATCTAAGAATGTGATGAAGCAATAAAGTACTGAGTAAGAGCCGTTGATCTCCACACATAAAAGATAAGGTGATATCAAAGAAAGATGGGAAGTGGATACCTTCGGTATTCTTTCTGACAAGCCCTTTTATGTGTCCTGATAACTGGCCCAAAAGGAACTTTGTCACGTTACCAAATTACTTTTGCGCTTTCGAAACATGGCAAATGTAACTCTTTTGCTTTTTCAGAAATTTTTGGTTATGAGAAGTATATCTATGAATGTGATGAAGCAATAAAGTACCTGAGTAAGAGCTGTTGATCTCCACACCCGAAAGAGATAGTTCTGTCTAGGAAAGATTGAATTTAAAGTGGTTCTCGTGACCCCAATCTTTCCTGGGAGCCCCTTTTACGTGTCCTGATAATCGGCCCAAAAGGAACTTTGTCACGTTATCAAATTGCTTTCTCGTACCAAAAAGAATTAACTGTTTTGAAACCATATAAAATGTTTATATGCTTTTTACGGTATAAGTAAAGAAGAAAGATATAGCCGCAAAATAAAGAATTGAGAACCGATAGAAATATACGTGATCGATTCATGTATAAATATATACAAAATGTTTGTATGAACTGGTAAATTAGATTTACTGCTTTGATTTGAAATGTATCTTATCATAAACACAAAGCTACTCCTATTGGATAGATAATAGCTATATACGTGACTGATTCATGTATAAAAATATACAAAATGTTTGTATGAACTGGTAAATTAGATTTACTGCTTTGATTTGAAATGTATCTTATCATAAACGCAAAGCTACTCCTATTGGATAGATAGTAGCTATATACGTGACTGATTCATGTATAAATATATATAAAATGTTTATATGAGCAGGTAAATTAGATTTACTGTTTTGATATGAAATGTATCTTATCATAGATGCAAAGCTACTTCTATTGGATAGATAGTAGTTATATACGTGACTGATTCATGTATATATACAAAATGTTTGTATGAGCTGGTAAATTGGATTTACCGCTTTGATAATAAATGAGTAAATTAGATTTATCATTTTAAGGAACCGTGAAAGAATGTTATGTCAAAGAAAGACTGGAAAAGGAACTTTCAATGGTCTTTCCGCGTACGTCTTTTCACGTGTTCATAAGTCATTTAAAGTCGACTTAATAAACCGACTAATTATAAATGTGTAAATTAGATTTATCATTTTTAAGAAACCGTGAAGGAAGGTTGTGTCAAAGAAAGACTGAAAAGGAACTTTCGGTGGTCTTTCTCGCGTACATCTTTTACGTGTTCGTAAGTTCTGTTTAAAGTCGGTTAACAACCGATCGCTTACGATGTTAAACCCGAAAAATTAAGTAATATGCCCTACCTACTCGTCCTCGCATATCATTGTTCATTGGCGACGTGACCTACTCGAGGCGTCAACTTTTACCTTTGGTTTTCGAGGGTTATGTCCGACATAACGAACCAAATAGAGTGAGGTTACTTACCAATGATTTCCAAAACAGCTTTGGGCTTGGGGCAAAGTTTCGTTAAAACATATGATGTTTAGCGAAACCAAGAATCACATAGAGATGTGATTAGCAAAGAGTTGCTTACCTAGGATAATTAATAAACGAGTTATTCAATGATAACTTGATTATCAGTGAAAATAGGGATCTTGGTCCTAACTACAAACGGGAATAGAACAAATTTGTAGTGGGAGTTTTATTTGGAATAAAACATTACATGAACAAAGCTAAAAATCTTTACATTTTACGTTGTAGCACATGGCTAAAGAAACTCTTACTAATACGTTCCGTGCGCTCACAATCATACAAAGACATGAGAAACTCGAGTACGTCCTTAAACACACTAATCCTCGCACACTTACGACTGCGGTCGCACACAACAAATGAAGTCACCATGTACAACAAGCACAAAGAAGATGAGCTCGATGTACAAAGTTTCTTGGTCAAGAAATTTAAGGTGACTAAATCTCCGCCGAGTCATAAGATGACCGAGGCGCTCTCTTGACACTCACATGCTCCGTATGACGAGTGATGTTGAGCATTGGAGAAGCTTAACAAATCCGTTGAGCAAAGAGTTTGTTACGGATGTTATCCCGAACTCTCTCCTCCTAGCTATTCTAATTTCATCAGGAATTATTATATGCTGGGAATGGACAAGAGCTTGCAGGAGCTCCAAGGGATGTTGAGGATCACTGATGGGGAGATGAAGAAGAGTTCTTCTATCCTCGTGATCCAAGAAGGTACGAGGAAGATTAAAAAGATGAAACGCAAAATGACTCCTAAAGTGGCACCTAAGTACAAGGATAAAGGGAAGATGGTTCCTAATCGAACACTCCCAAAGCAAAAGTCTCTTCTACCTCTTGACTGCTTTTACTATCAAAGTAAAGGTCATTGGAAGAGGAACTGCCCTAAGTATCTGGAGATGTAAGGTTGGGAAAGGTTCCCAAGACTTCAACTTAAGATATTTTTATTGTTGAAGTTAACGTTGTTACCTCTATTCATGATTGAGTATTGATATCTTGGATCATGTGCTCATATTTGTTTAAATATGTAGGCACTAAAGAATAGGAGAAAACTACGCAACAAGGAAATACAACTCCGAGTTAGAAACGGAGCACAAGTTGCGCGCGTAAAAGTCGGAAGTATAGAGTTGTATTTGCACAGGGGTTTATAATGGAACTTGAAAATGTATATTTTGTTCCAAGTATTTTCGAAATATCATTTCAATCTCATGTTTAGAAATGAATGGTTTCTCTTTTGTTATAAAGGACAATGGTTGTTCTATATACAAAGATGAGTTATATTATGGATCTTCTTTTATGATGAATGATCTTTATATACTGGAAATAGACAAACATATATTTAACATCAATAAACGACTCAAAACATCTCATGAAAATATGACTTTCATATGGCATTATCGCCTTGGTCATATAAACGAGAAACACATCAAAAGTTACATGAAGTTGGACTTCTTGGTAATTTTAATATTGTGAATCTTGTTTACGTGAAAAATGACCAAATTGCCTTTCTCCAAGAAGGGCGAAAGGACAAGTGACTTATTAACCCTTATACACACAGATGTATGCGGACCAATGAGTACTTGTACAAGAAACGGTGATCGCTACTTTATCACATTTATTGATGATTACGAGAGATATGGTTATGTCTACTTGATGAGACATAAGTCCGAATCTTTTGAAAAGTTCAAGGAATTCAAGACCAAGTAGAAAATCAATCGAATAAAAGTATTAAGGCCTTACGGTCGGACCGTGAGGCGAATACTTAAGTTATGAGTTTATAATGTACTTAAAAGAATGTGGGATAGTCTCACAACTCACACCTCCGGGAACGCCACAATGGAATGGTGTTTCTGAGAGGAGGAATCAAACTCTGTTAGACATGGTTCGTTCCATGATGAGTAATACCACACTCCCAAAAATGTTTTGGGGGCACGCACTAGAAACTGCTGCACTAATAATAAATAGGGTTTCATCCAAGTCAGTAGAAAAGACTCCATATGAGTTATGGTTTGGTAAGGTACCAAATATGTCTTATCTTAAAATTTGGGGTTGCAAGGTATTTGTCAAACGTTCGACTTCTGACAAACTTGGACCCAAAGCTGACAAATGTTTTTTCGTAGGGTATCCTAAGGAAACGAAAGGATATTACTTCTATTATCAGTCCGAGAACAAGATAATTGTTGCTCGTCATGGTATATTTTTGGAGAAAGAATTTCTCACAAAAGGAAGTAGTGGGAGTAATGTAATACTTGAAGAAATTCAAGATACATCACACAATATAATATCTGATACTGATCAGATAAACCCACCACTTGATTCTTCGGCTAATGAGTATTTGGAAGAACCCAATCTACAAATAGTTGTGGAAGAAGTTTTAGTCCCGAGCTCATCTACTTCAACGCAAGTTGAAATAGAACTAAATTCGCATACTGATGTGGATGAAGTTCGATGGCCTGAAGAATAAGTGCTACGAAGGTCATATAGGACAGTCCGTGCACCTGAAAGGTACATGGGACTGCATGAAGTCTCAGTATTTGATGCTGAAGATCCCCTGACCTATGCGGAAGCAGTGGATAGACCCGACTCTGATAAATGGTTGGAGGCCATGAGATCCGAAATACAGTCCATGTATGACAACAAGGTTTGGAACCTGGTTGCACCACTTGTTGGGGTAAAATCCATAGCTAACAAGTGGGTTTTTAAAAGAAAAACAGGCATGGATGATAATATGACTATTTACAAAGTACGGCTAGTAGCGAAAGGTTTCAAGCAAATTCTCGACGTAGATTATGATGAAACTTTTTCGTCCGTAGCTATGTTTAAGTCAATTCGGATGCTCCTAGCAATTGTCGTATTTCATAATTATGAAATATGGCAGATGGATGTCAAAACCGTCTTCCTAAATGGAAATTTAGAAGAGGATGTGTATATGATACAGTCCATAAGTTTTGAGGATCCAAAGAATGCTTAGAAGGTATGCAAGCTTCTCAAATCAATTATGGATCGAAGCAAGCATTATGGAGTTGGAATCTTTGATTTGGCGAAGAAGTCAAACAGTTTGACTTTGTCAGATGCGAAGAAGAACCTTGTGTATACAGGAAAACTAGTGGGAGTGTCATCGCTTTTTTAATCCTCTATATGGACGATATACTCTAAATGGGAAATGATATTCCCTTATTGCAATTAGCCAAATCTTCATTAAAGAAAGTGTTCTCAATGGAAGATTTGGGCGAGACTGTCTATATACTAGGCATAAAGATCTATAGAGATAGATCTAAGAGACTTATTGGATTAAGTCAAAGCACATACATTGATAAAGTGTTGAATCGGTTCAGCATGTAGAATTCCAAGAAAGGATTTCTGCCAATGAATCATGGTGCACAACTTAGCAAGACTCAGTGTCCTTTGACAACTGATGAGCAAAGCATAATGAGTAGAGTACCATATGCTTCGGCTATTGGCTCTATCATGTACACCATATTGTGCACTCGTCCTGATGTCTCGTACGCTTGGAGTGTGACGAGTAGATATCAGGCTAATCCAGGATTGGAGCACTGGAATGCTGTAAAGAATATCCTCAAGTACTTGAGAAGAACTAAGGATATGTTTCTCATCTACGGTGTTGACTCGGAGCTCGTGGTAAGTGGTTACACAGACGTTATCACCTCATACGAAAAATCATAAATAGAGGTGAAGTAAAGATTTGTAAAATTGATACCGTCGGCAACACAGCTGATCCACTTGCAAGATCTCTACCTCAAGCCAAGCACTAGTTGCACATATCTTCTATGGGTTTGAGACACATAGGAGATTGGCTGTGAGATTTTTCTTTAAATCTGAGAGATTTATAGAATAAAGAGATTTGTATAAAGCATGACTCAATATGATTGACTCCAAGCTTAAGTGGGAGATTGTTAGTTTGTAATAATCTTGAAGTCAATAATACGATAAATTTGTTATATAAAGCTTTGTTCATGAATTGGATATTTAAACGATATTTTGTTTTCTTGAGTATTATTGAATTTATGAATCATTCCGAGTTCATGACTGGAATTGTGAAACTTCATAATATATAATATACTCTTAAAAGTCACTAACCAAGGTAATTAGCAGAACACTAATTAACCGTTATCGAGTTAGTATGTGGATTAAATGATGGTCAAGTTTTACGGACCATAGACAAAGAGTTGTCATTTTAATCACATAGATAGATGTTCTAGGAACATCGTATTTGATAGACCCGAATGAAACATTAAATGGAATTGTGTTCGTGTCATTAATGTTTTCGTTCGGTATTAAATTCTAAAGTATGAGGTATTCATCTTTCCTACATAAGATATGTATGTGTGTGATTTCTACCAAACGTTATCCGTAAAGGTGGCTATAAAGGTAGCTTTCTTCGGTATACATAACTTATGCGGAGGAAGAGATGGTTTGCCAAAAGTACTATTGTCCCTCGTATTTCTATACGAGTTATAGCATCATCGGGCCCTCGATAGAGTAAGATTATCTCTAGCAAGATAATTACAAGAGTAATTATATTTGATAATTTACTCAGGATCAAGAAAAGATTAAGTTTGCAAGGATGACACATACCTACCTTGAAACTGATCCGATAAATGATGAGACAAAAGAATTAAACACAAGTAAATAGTTTACTTGGATCATGATATTGTACAAGACATCATCATCTGTGTAATTGGATGGTCATAGTGCATTCGCAGGATGCCTCCTATGATTATAGAAGTTAAAACGGTTTTAACTCTATTTACCAACATAACACGGATCCTGTCGGTCACACCGTATATAGAGTTAATCGGAGAATCTTATTGATTAATTATAAATTGTTTATAATTAATAATAAGATGGTTATAATTAATTATATATGATATAATTATATTTGTCATAGAGATGACAAGAAGCAAAAATCGATTGAATTTATAACGTGTTGACACGTCGTATAAATTCGCCGAAACAACAACCGAGAAAAAATATAATTGTAGATGACAATTATATATATTTGATTTGGATTTTAAATGTTAATTATGGATTTGAATTATGGGCCAAAGCCCATTTATAATTAAAGTCTTAATTAATAATTAAAAGCCCAAAATCAGAAAAGCCCAAAAAGCCCAAAATCCGAAAAAAGCCCAAAAAGGCCCATGAAAAGCCCATGACGACCTCCAAGGGTATTTTGGTAATTTTTCCAAAAGCCCAAGGGTATTTCGGTAATTTGACCAAAAAGCCCAATGGCGTTTTGGTAAATTGATGAACTTTAAGGGTATTTTGGTCTTTTCACTTTCAAACCTCCCTACTATTCACGAGGGCATTTTGGTAATTTGTCAATTCCACTTTTTCTATAAATAGAGGGGGTAGGGTGAGAGAAAAGTTCCACCAAATCGCTTCTACTTTCTCTCTCTCGGTATACGGTTGTTTCGAGAATTCACGGATCGGTGAATAGTGTTTTTACGAAAGTTGCGGTATTTCGCACATTTGTGAAACAAATTACTCGAGTCGTGAATAGTACTATTTCGTCTTTTCTCGGGTGAATAGTGTTTTTGCGAAAAACCACGGTTTACGTGATTTCGGCAAAAGAAATAAGCCGCTCTCTGGTTAGTCCTGGTGGATAACCTACAGAGGCATCAGACGTTTGGTGCTCCGAGACAAGCCGATTTTCATTCCAATTAAAATTTGGAAGCGAGGTATAACATCTTATGTTAATCTATTTAATTGTTAAGTAGATTAATATTTTAGAAATCAATCATGGAGTAGATCAATAAAGGTTTAAAGAGGTGTGTATCTCTCGGTAATCATCCGACACATCACTTTAACCCTAAGCTTAAGTTAGAAGTAAAATAATATTTTACCGTCTTTTGTAAAGGATTAAATGTCCGTAACTCTGCTATTATCCGACATACTTTAATCCCTAACTTAAGTAGAAGTAAAATTTTTTGTTCTACGGTCTTTCCGAAGCTTGAGCATTAATGGGATTTGGGCATTCCGAATCCCTACAATCTTCTGTTTTTATCAGTTCATAAATTAAAATTCCACCGATGCATATGCATTTTTATCTCCGGAATAAAGCCCAGAACACAACCCTAGTACAAAAAATTGCAAGTTTTTTGTTTATCATTGTCGAAACAATTATCAACATATCATCATTAAATCAGGGGCGGATGCATAATTTTGATTAGGAGGATTAGTGATCGGATTATAATAGTTTATCAGGTTCAAACCCATTGGCTAATTGGGTATTAAATAAAAAAAAGCAAGAATTCAACATATATTCTTACCTAATAAAAAACTATCATTTTATATATTAAAAATAAAAAAAATCAAAATAATATATATTCAAGTCGGTGAATAAAATTTTCCTCTATGGCACTTCATATTTTAATTTTTTTATTTAATTCTATGGCACTTTAAAATTTTCCTCTATGGCACTTCAAAATAATATAATATTTTTTTATTTTAATTTTCCTCTATACCGCTCTTCCAAAATTACCACTCTTTCAAAACTATTTTTTGATTTGCCAAATGAACCCTAAGAAATTAAAAAAAAAACATGATATTTATTTGAAGCAGTGTAGTTGGGAGTGAATTAAATATGCGTCTGCGGTCTACCTGAGGTACAAACACACTTTTTGATCCATAAAACATCTCCTCTTATTAAATCCACATTAATCTTATCCAATTCAATCCGATTCTTTGTTTAGTTGTACCAAATGACAAAAAGGCGTTCCAACATAGGGACAGTGACAGTCACATCCTGTGCTTAGCATTGATTAGTCATTAATCAACGCACAATAGAATCATTACCTAAAGAATAAAGAAAAATACAAGTAGGCTGGTAGAGATTAGAGAATAAGAAAGTAATAGCATTCGAGTTAAAGCCAGAAGAAAAGAAAGAAACAGAGAGATATTCGGAATAGTATCCGAAGCGGTCAATCAATTGCGGACTTAATAGCTTTTTTTACGTCTTGATTCTCTGTTGTACAACACCGTACAATATAATACGTGGTCATTGAATTATTTTAGAATTCACGCCGGATAAAATCATAAAAAATCTAATAATTCATGTATTGCGTTGCACAGTGTTAGCATAAAATACACTAACAAATTATGAACTGACAACTAACAAGATATATTTATAGAGTGACACGTGACAACCACTGGAGTTGCTCTTTCTTTCTTTTCTTTTTTTTTTCTTTTTTTTGAGTTTTCGATGCAGTTGAAATATAATTGAGGAAAGTCTGTTTTTAGCCCTCAAACATTGCATTTGATTTAAATAGATTCCAAAGATTTTAAATTCAAGCAGCCCCCTAAACTAGTTGAGTTAATTCAAATTGCCCCTTCAGTTAGTTGATCCATCAGAACTTAACAGATAGACTTTGTTCCCTCTTCACTATTGTCTATCTCTATTTTCATAGTACTCTCTTAGTTGGATGGTACATTTAAATTTAAGTATCTGCCCGTATTCTTATAGTATTTCATATTTGGACCAAATTGCTCGAGTTGTTTTAGTTCTCATGTTCCAGTTTGTAGGTAACATTTATGTGCTTGAGTCAGTTTTGTCCTCATTGTATTCTTTTTTTTTTAATTTTGCATTCATATTAATGAAAACAGAAAATCACGGGTGGATTCATTTAAATGACCCTTTTATATTTTCATATAGCTAATCTAATTGTCTACTTGATTTCACTTAATTGGACCAAAAAAGTGTTTAGGGGTCTATTTGAATCAAATGTAATAGTTTAGGGGTATATCTAAAAACAGATATTACTCGATATATTTATATGAAAGAGAATGGGCGGCCCATGTTAGTGGGGCCCACACCACTTTCATTGACACGTGGGGACCATGAAATGGGAGTGTTGCAAAACTGTCCGTTTATAATTATGCAGCCTATGAATTAATTGTCATGTTCTTCAACTATGAAAATGAGCTTCTACATCTGTTCAAATTTATTAATAGGTATAGATGAGAAAAAAAATGTGTTAAAATTTTTCTTTATCTCATTACAAATTATACTGTAAAAGTAAAAGATCTACTACATATAAAAATAGTTTTAAAGTATTAATGACTCAGATCCGACTCGTGAAATCATATACATTATTTATATTTAATTTTATATGTAGTCTACACGTGTCCCTTCCAGATTGGTCAACTAAATTTCTTGATTGCCAATTTTTTAATTAAAATAAAATTATTTTACATTTTGGCCGTTACTTCAAGCTATATTTACAACTATGTCATTAAATATTTTATATTATATTATTTATTTGTCTTTTCCACAAGTGAGGAAGTGTCAAGTGAAGTCATATGCTTCCGATTGCCTCATCTATGCTTCTATACTACTATATAAAATATCTAAGAATTGAAGAGTCCATTTTTTATCATATTATTTTTTTATTATATCAATTTTATCCTTCAATTAGATGGATAATATTTATTTTTGGTTGATCGAACGTATGTAATCGCATCTATTGATTCATTCTTTCTCTCCATTTCTTTCTCATATATACTATTATTTTCATAATATTATTTTTTTTATTTAGCAACAATGTTCCGAGGGGACAAGATACCAAGAGATCTCATCTATCTCCTAGAACTAGGCTAGAACGGGTCGTTTTCTCTTTTCCTCCGATCACGTGAATTGTCGTGGGCAGTAGGGGCCCACCAATATATTTCTAAATAATAAGATCGAGCGACTTGAGCTTCTAAAAAGGCACTACTAACAAAGTTATAGTCGGATTTGAAATTAAAGACTGTGAAATAATGTCATTCGAGGAGCTGAAGTTTTAAAAATCTAAACTAAAGTCTCAACTCCACAGTCCCCACCAACACATTTGTTGGTATTATTGCCAATAATACACACTTCTGTATTGCATTTAATGCTTTAAGATTCATCTTATAAAAATCTTCTTGGAAAATAATTTGCTTGATCTAGACTTGGAGGTGGATATAAAAACCGGGCAAACCTGACCCTTTTTATGAAGACGAAAAATTATTTGGTTGATCAATCAAACTGAACTAACATGAAACAAAAGTTGGAGCTTGAATAATAATATTTACTAACATTTTAGTTAGTTACTTAACTCATTTGTTTATACTATTCAGGTTTAATTAGCCAAGATCTACATTTTTTTTGTTATAATTATTCAAATAATCCTAATTTTAATAATAAGAGTGATAAAATCAAAATTTTAAGAATATGAATGGCAAAATACACACCATGCAAATAAGTTGCAAAACGCCACCGGTAGCGATGGCGTCTTTTTTTTTTTTTTTTTTTTTTTTTCAATTTTTTTCTTAAACAAAATGAAAGACGTCAGTGGGAGTGACGTTTTTTCCACTGACATCCCAGCAACGCGTAAGTTATTACGCAACTCTTAAGTTTTTTCCAATGGTATCTCAGTGGCGTCTTTGCACAAACGCGCCAGTCCACAGCGCCACTAGCAGTGGCGCACTGCCATTCATATTCTTAAAACTTCGATTTTATCACTCTTATTATTAAAATTAGGATTATTTAAATAATTATTATAAAAAAACTACAAGATATGTAAATGGAAGGGAGTGCAAAACATATTAGTTTATTTAAATTTTGATCCAACTGTTAAATTTTAGACTATTTAATTCAATTTTTTTTATAAAAAATGATTTGATTAAAAATTTAAATTTGTTTGTTTTTTGTTATTTGGTTCATTTATGTTTTTTTTTTCAAATTGGGTTAGATCGAATAAACAGTATACTCTGAACTTTCCAAGTGAATCCATTTTAATTGATATTAATTAATTATGACTGTCTAAAAAATAATTTAGATACTTTCATTTTGAAAAGTTTTATTTATTTTTCATTTTTTTCTTTGAATTAATTTATCTTTTATTTTTATTTAAAAAAATCAATATTTTTCTCACATTTGATCGATTTATTCAATTAATATTTTTAAACTTTGATTCACTTGATAATTTGACAGATCAAATAAACTTCGATTGCATATATATATATATATATATATATATAGTTATTTTAAATTGAATCAACCGGTTGCTCACCCTATGCAAAAAAAAACGACTACATAATTCCCGAACTGCATCAAACCAAATTAGCTTAATATTTTGAATATTTATTGTTGCAATTTTTCTATAACTTAAAAATATATAACACATGAGATCATGGGTGAATCTATAGAGGGGCAAGTCCCGACTAGTGTCCGGATTTGATGCCCGGATATCTAAGTTTGGTTGAGCAAAATATAGAGGAACAAATTTATTTTTCACTTATGTTATATAATTGTGTCTAGACTTACAAGTTTCTTGGATCCGCCACTGCATGAGATGGCCTAGAGATTGGAACTTTGCATAAATAATTAAATGAAAAAAATAAATAAAATATTATTCTTGGTTTTTTCATGGAAAGGTAATATTTGAAATTTTGAAATAGAAACAAACGGCTGCTGTCTGTTTGATTACGAATTATTATTAATTTAGATAATAAATCAATTGTTAGATATAATATCTAATTTCAAAATAGGTAAAATTCCTGCCTTTTCTGATCCATTCGTTTATCATTCTACTAATAAATGAAAGCATTTTGTCTGCAATTCTTAGTCACTTGATCAAATGAAATTATAAAAAGTTAAAATGTGTACATGATATCTGTTTTATGTAAGCAGGGTTGGCATTTTCTGATACAGCGTGTATTGATCAGTGGACAGCGGACGAATCAAAATTGAGCAAACTTTTGACGATGGACAGTAATTATCACCTCTCTTTCAAAATTATCTAAAATGAACGATAAAAGTATGTACTTCAAGGCTACAAACGAAAAGAAATATCACCATCAACACCATAATTCCACTGCAGGCTGGTAGCTGGAGCATGGAGTGTATTTCAGCTACTACAGTCACAGTGCGCCTGTTCCTTTTGTAATACGACCATCTGTGTAGCAAACTCACGTGCTATTCCATTAACCATAGTACCATTCGTTACATATTTTTTCACTCAGAGAAATGCTTCATCGAATTACAAATGACTGTGGAATAACGGAATAGAGACGTTCCTCCATATAACGTCGGATTCTCACAATCTCACTGTAGAATTTATGAGATAGCTATATGTTGATGATTGATAACAATCTGTTTATTATCTGAGAAAAAGAAGAAATTATATCAGATATACAATACCGAATGCTATATATACATATGGATGCAACGGTATAAATAATTACCGTTGGTACCAATAGTACCGTTGGCTCTAACAGACCCGTTGCTACTGTTCCTATTATTAGCCTATGATGAATAGTTTCTGAGGCTAATTAAATCACTATAATCACTCTATTTCTTAACACTCCCCCTCAAGCTAGGATTATAGAGATCGTATAATCCTAGATTGTCAGAGATATTCTCGAACAGTTTAACACTTAATCCTTTGGTAAAAATATCGGCCAATTGATCTTTGCTCTTGACATACGGAGTATCGATTTCTTTTGTTTGGACTTTCTCTCTCACATAGTGACAATCAACTTCAATATGCTTCGTCCGTTCATGAAACACGGGATTTGCCGCTATGTGCCTTGCCGATTGGTTGTCGCAAAACATCTTCATTGGTCCATTGATTTCGAAATTCAAGTCGGTGAGTAATTGTTTTATCCAAGATAGTTCACTAGCGGTGGATGCCATTGCTCGGTATTCCGCTTCTGCGCTTGATCGAGCTACAACATTTTGCTTCTTACTTTTCCATGTGACTAGATTTCCGCCTACAAACGTGCAAAAGCCGGTAGTTGATTTTCTATCAAAGCTTCCTGCCCAATCTGCATCGGAATAGCCACATATTGCATTAGTATTATTTCTTTTCATCCAAATTCCCTTCCCGGGAGAACTCTTTAAGTATCTTAAAATTCTATTAATAGCATCTAGATGCGGGGTTCTCGGTGCATGCATAAATTGGCTAATTTGGCTTACGGCGAATGATAAATCCGGCCTAGTGACCGTCAAATAAATTAATTTTCCTACAAGTCTTTGAAAGTGGTTTATGTCCTTTAAAGGTTCACCATTTTCAATATTGAGTTTAATATTGATTTCTATTGGTGTTTTAGCCGGTTTGCACCCAAGTTTACCGGTTTCTTTAAGCAAATCAAGAACGTACTTTCTTTGGGATATAAAAAGCCCTTTTTGCGAATGAGCTATTTCTATCCCGAGAAAATATTTTAATTTGCCTAAATCTTTTATTTCAAATTTTTGTTTGAGGTCTTTCTTTACACACTCAATTTCTATTTGGTTATTACCGGTTACGATTATGTCATCGACATAAACTAACACTACAGTTGTTCCATTGGTATTATGTTTGATAAATAGAGATGAGTCGGCACCGCTTACCTTAAAATTACATGAAATTAAAAATTGAGAGAGTTTTCCATACCAAGCTCTTGGAGATTGCTTTAGTCCATATATCGATTTGTTTAACCTACAAACGAGATTAGAGGTATTTTCCCTTTGGTGACCGGGTGGAAGTGTCATATACACTTCTTCCTCAAGCGCCCCTTGGAGGAACGCATTTTTCACATCCATTTGGTAAAGATTCCAATTATGATTTACCGCTATTGACAATAATATTCGTACAGTGTTCATTTTTGCAACCGGTGCAAATGTTTCATGATAATCAATACCATGAGTTTGGGTATAGCCTTTAGCAACTAATCTAGCTTTATACCGCTCCACGGTACCGTTGCTATGATATTTAATTTTGTATATCCATTTACATCCAACCGGTTTTTTATTTTTTGGCAAATAGCATACTTTCCAAGTTTGATTTCTTTCTAATGCATTAAGTTCTTCATTCATTGCTTTGCACCATTTTGGCTCAAGTTTTGCTATCTCATAGTTTATTGGTTCTTCAATTCTTGACAAGGAACTTAGAAACGCATAATGTTCATTAGAGATATGATTGTAAGAAATATAATTTTGGATTGGATAATGTACCGAATATGTGATAAAATCCCTTAATCTTGTTGAAGGTTGCACTTGTCGACTTGACCTTCTCAACGACGTTTCTTCCTCATGAGTTTCCTCCGAGCTATCACCTTCTTCTTGGGCTTCCTCATGATGCTCGATTTCTTGTGTACCTAATTGAGCATGATTTTCTATAGGTACTTCTCTCCTTTCTTGGTTAGTATAGCATGGCAGTACAAATTCATTTGATAATAATATATTATTGTTATTTGTTTCGATAGCTTTGTAAAAAGAATCTCTTTCAAGAAATGTTACATTTCTTGAAATAAGGAGTTTTTTTCTTTTGGATCATAACATTTATAACCCTTTTTAAATATAGAGTATCCTAGAAAAATCCCTTTTGTTGAGGTGTAATCTAATTTATCTACTTTATTTTTATGAACATAGCATATGCATCCAAATACTCGTAAATGATCAATATTTATTTTCCGACCATAAAGTATTTCTAATGGACTTTTAAATTTTAGATTGACACTGGGTAACCTATTTATCAAGTAGGCCGCGGTGAGTACGGCTTCCGACCAAAAAAATTTTGGGATATTATTTTGAAATAAGAGAGCTCGAGTCATCTCGAGTAAATGACGATTTTTTCTTTCAGAAACACCATTTTGTTGTGGGGTGTAAACACAAGAGGTTTGGTGAATTATACCCTTTGAATTGGTAAAATTTGAAAAACTTTGGTTAATAAATTCTGTACCATTATCGGTACGTAGGATTTTAATTTTTTTATTATATTGAGTTTCCACTAAATTTGTAAATGTTACAAAATGAGAAAAAACCTCACTTTTATTTTTCATCAAATATAACCATGTAGTTTTTGAAAAATCATCGATAAAAATGACATAATATCTATAATCATTATATGAAATTATGGGAGCGGGTCCCCAAACGTCAGAATGAACAAGTTCAAACATATCACTACTTTTGGAATTAGAATTACAAAAAGGAAGTTTTGTATGTTTTGAAAGGCTACAAACTTCACATTTGGTACAATAATCTTTGGAGAAATCAAAAATAAATTTAAAAATCTTGTCGGAAGGATGCCCCACGCGTTTGTGCCATAGTTCGCACAAATCTTCATTTTTCCGAGTGTTGAAAATTAATTTGTTCGTGCTCAAAAAATAGAGACCATTTTCTAAATAACCTTCACCAATCTTCTCCTTGGTGAGTAGATCCTGAAAAATCACGCTTTTCATTTTAAAAATTACTTCACAATTTAAATCTTTTGAAAGTTTACTAATAGATAAAAGGTTTACCGAACAATTATTAACATGAAATACATCTTGAATAAATTTTTTTGGAAAAATACTAACCATGCCCCATCCCTCAATTTTAATTTTTTCATTGTTGGCAACCGTAAATAATTGATCACTATTAATTTTACGGTAATTGGTTAACATATTTTGGTTTCCCGTCATATGGTCCGTAGCACCTGAATCCAATACCCATTGGGTATAATTTGGTAATACATTTGTGGTTGAAGGGCCTATAGTCAAGCATTTATTGAAATAACCAGAGTTTTTGGTACAATTTGTGGGGTTATGAATTAATTTGTCAACTGATTTCTCAGTTTTATTGTGACAATAGATTGTACCACTTTGTGTGTTTGTTCTCTGGTTCAGCAGAGTCGCCAGCATCGACTCCAACCGATTTAATCGGTCTGAGTCAGTCTGAGTCGAGTGCGAGTTCATTTCGCTGAATCTCTTTCTCTCTCCTTCGCTTGGCTCTTCTCTGGCAGCCGCGAATCCCTTTCTCTCTTCTAGGGTTTTCGCGAAAACCTTTTTTTGGCTACCTCACTTTGGTTTCGATCGTTTCGCTTAGGCCTGAGGTGGGGATGAAGTATCCAGCATCTCTCTTGGTTGTGCCCTTCCCTCTTGCAGTGCGAGCATCGCTCGACTTTTCCCTTTCCGACGAGGTGTTGGGCTGAGAAGGCAAGGGCTTCCGGCTTTGGGTTTAAGTCGGGAGTCTTCATTGCAACTCGCCGCAGCGCCTCTTGTCGGATTTGGGCTGTGACCGTCTCAAAGGACAGTGTTTCTGTCGAGAGCAAAATCTGTGCTCTGATTGGCTCGTAGCTTGGTTCTAAAGCAGCCAGGAGTGTATAGATACGATCCATTTCTTCCCTCTCTTGGAGCACTCTCAGGTCAGTGGTATTTGGTCGATAGAGCTTGAGTTCTTCGTATTTTGTTCTAACATGCCCGATTAATGTGGGTACATCTCGAGATTCTTGTGAAATCTTTGCAATTTCTTGCTTGAGATAGTATATCTGAGAGTGACTCTTTTGATTACTGTGTTGGTTTTCGATTTCTTGCCACAATTATCTGCTCTTTGTCTCACATAACGAAACTCTCGGATAACTGAGGCTCGAGTGAGTTGGTGATTAGTGTCATAGCTTGACTATCCACCATGTCCCACTCCTCTTGTTCCTCGGTTCCGGTTTCTGGTCGGATTTTGTTTCCATTGATGAAACCAAGTAACCCTTTGCCTTTTAATGTGACTCTTGCTGCCTTGGCCCATGGGATGTAATTCCTCCCATTCAGTGGAACATTGGTTAGCTTTTGAGATGAATTGAAGTCAGAATTTGTTCTCAGTCTTGTTGAACTTTGGTTTGGGTTTGGATTGAAATTGAACATTGGGCTAGCCTCTGTCATGTTGGTTGTGGCTTGATTGCTCTTTGCTGATGTGTAATCAGTGTTACTGGTATGGGATGTTTTTGCTGGTATGGTTTCTGGTACAGTTTTTGCTGATTTCGTTCTGAACCTTGATGGGGACAGATACTATATTGTTGCCTTTGGAATTTTATTTGAACTTTGATAAGAATAGATACTACACCGTTTGCTGGTTGTTGCCTTTCTTGATGTGCAGTGTTTCACTGTCAATTGTTGCCTTTGAGATTCTGAACTCTGATTGCTTTGGTTGTTGCCTTTGGGATTTCGGAATTGAGTCAGGTTAAACCTGCTCTGATACCATGTAGAATTTATGAGATAGCTATATGTTGATGATTGATAACAATCTGTTTATTATCTGAGAAAAAGAAGAAATTATATCAGATATACAATACCGAATGCTATATATACATATGGATGCAACGGTATAAATAATTACCGTTGGTACCAATAGTACCGTTGGCTCTAACAGACCCGTTGCTACTGTTCCTATTATTAGCCTATGATGAATAGTTTCTGAGGCTAATTAAATCACTATAATCACTCTATTTCTTAACACCCAATCTTTTCACGAGATACCCACGTTACACCAAAAAAATAAATTGGAAAAATAAATATTCAATATAGAAATTAGAAAAAAAAAAGCAAAACACAGAATTACACACATGAGATGAGAGAGATCGAAGACAGTCCAGTAAAAGAGCAGTAGCTCAGGAGTCAAAGGGATTTGACTCCTCTTCATTGTAAAAACAATGGAGGATCCCTGCATTTTTCAAATAAAGAGTATTTTCGTTTAGAAAAAAAGGGCGGTTTTTAGGGGCGAATGCAGAATTTCGGTCGGGGACAATTATCAGATTGTAATAGCTTATCGGGTTCAAATTCATTAACTAATCTAGTTTTAAATAATAATAATAATAATAAACCATCAAAATAATATCCTTTTACATATTAAAATAACAACAAAATAAAACTCAAAGTGATAAATAATCAAGTTGATGATGAAAGTTTTCCTCTACGGAACTTCACACTCAAAATGTTTGTATAATTATTTCATTATGTACGATATTAAATATTTTTTTCTCAATAAACGTAATCAAATAATTTAGGAGGGGCAAAAAAACTCAGTTTAGAAAGCATTACCTAAAACACTGATTTTCAAAATCTTACATCCGCCCCTGACGATTTTAAGTTTATGATTAAAACTAAGATATCGGGGAATTGATGGATGAAATAAAATAAAAATATGGAGAGTTCGAATTTTTAATTCGATATTGCTTAAAATATTATTAGGCGGCCAAAACCTTGTTATTTGCATTACGATATAAAATTATGTCTTTCACTGTCCAAAAGTTAATTGATGTTTTTTTGTTTTAAATACTTATCAAGTTAGTAATATTAACATGAATCGATTATTAATTAAAATCACAAATTTATTTGACTTCTTTTTTAATGCATAAGGTAGTATAATAAACGAGATTAAACATATATACTTTTATTTCAGAAAAAACTAAGATGTTTGTTCAGAAGAAGTAAAAAAATAAATGAGTGGGATCCCTTGATAACCATTTACTTTGACAATCTTGACAACTAATTTCACAAAACTTCATAAAGAATTTTAAAAATGGGAATTTTTTTACAAACATATTTATAAAATTATAGATTAATTGTGTTTGAATTTTGATGCAATTTGAGTATCATTTGATACTCCATTAAAGATCATTAAATTTAAACCACTAAAATTATTATATAATTGTGTCAAATGACACTCAAATCGTATGAAAATTAAAACAAAACTAATCTACAAGTTGAAAATATGTTTTGCATTTTTTTCTATTTTAAAGATTTTTATGAATTTGGTTGTCTAGATTGTCAAAATGAATGATTGTCCCCACCGAAAATATAAACATATAAAGTTTTATTATTCATGTTGTTTAATAGGGTTAGTTATACTAATATTTAATTTTTTTAAGTTATAATCACAAGAATTATCATACAAACGTTGTATATCAATTTGTATTCACCAAGTATAAATGCTTTATTCAGTCTGACACGAGAGTTGTGTCAGTAGACTTTTGAAGCTATACCATCGGATAGAAGTCATTCCACGTGCCACTATCTTAAGCATGCTTAAGATGGACAGATAGTTGCTTATGAGAGAGAATAAATAGCTTAAACCATATCAAGGCACAGAAAGAGAGAGAAAGAGAGAGAGAGAGAGAGAGAGAGAGGTGAGAATGGGGAGATCGAAGAATGCGTGCCTCAGTATTCTCACCTGCGCCGGCGGCGCCGGCGGGGGAGGCGGTGATGTCTCCGCCGATCCGACGAACTCAGCAACTGTCGCCAATGAGTGCCACTGCGAAGAGGTGTTTTACTTTTCTTCTTTCATTTTGCATCTCATTGAGAAGTCATTTGCTCAGATCTGCATTTTCACTCTACAACTTGTTTTTTTCTTACGTTTCTTTTTTCGCCTTTCTTCCTCTCTGAGTGCATTAAATGAACTATGTGCTTATTGCTCTACTAAATATCTGCTAGTAATTTTATGAAAATTGGAAATGACACTCCGTTGTGTCATATTTGCTGATTAGTAGAATTTGAGAATCATGTCTGTCGTGTTAATAATTAGGGACTTCAGATCTATTAATTCAAATTTCGGTGTGCTATATTGCGGCGAAATGTAATCTGCCAACAGCTGGGGCATATACTGTGCCTACAGTTTAGAAAGGATGTGCGGTTTGTTTTATCAAATTGGCAATGGTGTACAGTGTGCTAAATCATTTATTTGAGGTGTTGATATTTCTAGTATCGAAAATATTTTTGGGGAGTAAAATGACGAGTTAAAATTGTATCATGCTTGGATCTGATATAGTTTTGTTTGATCTTAGGCTCCTCTTAAATTTATGATAATAAACATATTTTTTACTGATTTTTTATAGTTTTTGACAGCTGGTTTTATTATATGGATATGTTACTATGTTGTTCCTTTGAGTTCTGAAATTAAGGCTCTTATTGAATTAAAAAAAACTTTAATCTTATAACAATAACATTGATTTCCCAAATTTTCACTTCATTTTAAAAATATCTTTATCTTTAATATATGGCCTTCTTTTTGTGCGCTTAATTACCTTGAACTTCCCTTCATGCTTTGTCATCACCATTAAACAAGCTATTTTTTGCTGAAATTGAATAACATCTCCACAGGCCAACTACTTAAACTAAAGCAGCATTTATTTGTTTTCAGTAGCAATTCAGTCATGTTTGTGTTATTGAGTTCATTTGTTATGGATGCCTGCTAACTGGATTACTGTTACAAATTATATAAGCAGATTATTTTGGGGGTCATATTTTTTATTTTGGAATATCATACAATTGGAGGAAGAAATATAAATCTTTTTCTTAGATGATCAGTTTTCAACAGTGCAGTTAATGTGTCAATTTTTAGGTGACCAAAGATCAAGAATATTTTAATGATTTAATCAGTAAAGCACCTCTATTTTTCTTAATTATAGTTCTAACATCACATCAAAGCCAAAGTTTGTGGACTATTAGACTTGGGACTATTGCTTTTGGGTTGGCGATTAATTTGTCTGCTTCTCTTCCTCAATTGCCAACCACACTATTTTTCCTATTTTGTCATTGTCACAGGTCTAGAATCCATCATAATGTTATAATTAGAAACTCTTACATCTCAGCAAAAGATAACAGCGCTAGCATGCAAATTCCAAAATCCCAACTGTTGGTTTTGTTCCATGCTTCATGTGATGCATGCATGTAAAAAATTGAAAAAAAAAAAGTGAAGCTCCTTTGTACATGATCAAGTTGGGGAAATCTGTAAATTATTACCGTTTTTTCCCTCTTGATCTTGTACAAAATGAGAAAAATTTTATGATGCCTGAGCAGCATGATAAGAACAAGTTCAATCATTTGATTCTACCCTTTGAAATTTTGAATTGTGAAGTGACAGCAAAGTGATGTGGTGGCCTGATGTTGCCCTCAAAACCAGCCAACTATACTTCTATTCAACAAGTTTCATTACTCTTACATTGTTTTCTTTTTTTTCCCTGCTAGAGCAAAGCACTGTCAGACAAAAGCAGGTGGAGTTTTCGGAGAAGATCAACCCGGCACAGGGTACTTGGGAATAATGAATCCACTGAGGTGGAAACTGTTACAAACAATAAGGAAAATTCAAATGCAGATGTAATAAATGAGAGCAACAACAACATCTATTCTTCAAAGTATTCCTCCGCCGATAAAACAGTTGAACAAGAGAAACCGAAAGAGAATGACATTGTAGTAAGAGAGATTGATGAGAAGCCGAGAGAGAATGATTTAGTAACAAAAGAGAGTGTCAAGGAAACACATAATGAATTGAAAGAGAATTTGGTTGTAGAAGAAAAGGAAGAAAATCCCGAGGAGGATGTGGTGGTGAAAGATATGGAGGTGAATTTGGAGCAAGACAACTTATTGACAATTGAAGATACAGCTTGCATCCCTGAGAAAAATGAGAATCTTGAGCAGGCAGCAATAATCATCCAGTCTGGATTTAGGGGTCATATGGTAAATATTTTATTTTTACTTTTGTATTTATTGTTTCATTCTGTATGGACACATTTTCCAAAGATCAAATTACATTGCAAAACAATAGATGTTAGTTGCTAAGGAACCAAGATCATCTTGTTGTAGAACATATAAAATAATAATAATAAACTCTTAGCAATATCTTCAGTCAAGATATGTTCTTGAACGTCTTTTTTGAGTCTTAAAACTCTCATTTTCTTCTTTTTGACTTTTCGTTTGAGAAATGATTTTTTAGGCTAGGAAAGAAATAGTGGTACTGAAGAAGGTTGTGAAGATTCAAGCAGCTGCACGAGGATTCCTGGTAAGGAGTCAGGCAGTTGGCACATTGAGATGCCTCCTTGCCATTATCAAAATGCAGACTGTGGTGCGGTTCCATCAAACACCCAAAAAATCTGACATAATTGATGCAACACAGGTGCGTAAACATGGAGACTGACAAGATTTTTTTTTCAGTACCACATTCTGTTGACCTATCTGGCATGTACTGACTGGTAAACAAATTAATAATGATTAGTCCATCACCTGAAATGTATTATGTTCCCCCCCTTTACAACAACAAAAAAAAACATTTAGTCCCCCTTTATTGAATAATATTCATTTAGTCTTCTTAGCTTATTTATTACATGTCAAAATGGATGCCTAGCATTGCGGCACCAGTTATCCACTGGCTAATGTATTATTTTTCTGGCTTTCATGTTTAAATTATATATTTTGTGTCTAGAATCAGGGGAATTTAGGTGGCTTCAGCATTGGAAATAAGACATGTACTTCCAATTCCAATGAGAACTTGCTTTTGAATGGATTTGCTAGCAAGGTATGATTAGTTCCCAATTTAAAATCAAGAGTATTTTTTATTACTCGTGGGACTTCTCCCTTTCACTAGAATAGTATTTTTGCATTGGAATTGCTTTGTATTTGTAGTATGAAAGCTGAATTGGAAATAGTTCCTTTATATATTTATTATTTTTTGAACTTGTCAGATATTGGATACAATGCCGAAGACAAAGGCAATTCACATTAAATGTGACCCATATAAACCAGACTCCACATGGGAATGGCTTGAGAGGTGGACTTACACAGTAACACTGTCCAATGCCTCACAATTACCTGATCAGAAGGAAATCATTGAACCAAAGATGGATACAATAGAATCAAATACTGAGGACTCATATGACTGCACAGTGCTGTCAGATGCTCCACATTTGAGCTCAAATTTTGATTCCCGCGATCAAATTGAAAAACCAGAAGATTATTTGGGTGCAGCTGTCATGCCAGAAGAAGAACTGAAAATAAAATTGTCCGAGAATGGAGTTCATGCATGTGAATTAAATGAAGAACCAAAATTGGAAATCAAACCTGAGAATATATCTTGTGAAAATCCGGAATTGGATGATGTGACTGAAACCAAGTTGGAAGAGAGTGATATTCAGAAGGGTGGTAACAAAAAGCCAACAAATCCAAATTTTGTTGCAGCCCAAATGAAATTCCAAGAACTGAGTTCAAATTCAAATCCGGGTGTCAGTCGGTCAATCTCAAATTCAAAATCTTTCACCTTCCCTTCACAGTCTGAAGATGCTTCATCAAAGAATGATAACAATATTAAAAATCATGAAACTAATAATATCAAAGCTGGAGGTGCTTTAATTAAAGCTGTGTCAGAATGTGGAACTGAGATTTCTATCTCATCTACACTTGACTCACCTGACAGATCAGAGACTGAAGGAGGTGAAATTGTGCTTGAAATTGGAGCCTTAGAAAACAAAATTTTCCAAAACCGTACTGATTCTGGGATAACTGAAACCCAGACTGAAGCTGAAGCCAAGAACCCAGATTTAGAGTTTCAACCTGAACCAACCGAACTGCCGGAAGAGACCGTAACCAATTCCATCAAAACTGCCACCAAATCAGTTGAAATTGAGAGGCTTTTACGGTCACCAGAAGCAACGCCAGTAAGTCATACGACTACAACCGTTACTGATGTGCATGGCACTCCTTCAAGCCAGAGCTCAGTGAATACTAAAACGACTAAGAGAGAGAGAAAGAAGAAACCACATAACCTCTCTATCAAGAGGTCACTTGACAGCCCAATAAGCAACTCAAGTAATAACAACAATGGGGTGATAAAACGACATGGATCAATGGGTCATGGTGGGGACACAGAACCACGTATTAGTAATAGCTCACTACCTAGCTACATGCAGGCGACAGAATCAGCCCGAGCAAAACTGCATCCTAACGTCACTCTGAAGCTTAGTACGGATGTAAGTGAGACCAATGGGAGTGGGAAGAAGAGGCACTCATTGCCTATTGCTGGTACTGGTGGGACTGTGGCCAAAAATTCATCCCCACGCATGGAAAGGTCTCAGTCGCACCAGGCTCAAGCAAATGCTAAGGGAAACAGTACCCAATCACATGGTTCATCTGGTAAGCTTTTTTTTTAAAAAAAATTATATATTTGGTGTACATTCTTAAGACTGAACCATGCAGTGTACTAGGAAAGACTAACTGAAGAAATTTAAAATTTAGATACATTTGTGCCTCACAAAGGCTGTGCTACCCTGACAAATAGCATCTTTCCATGCCACTAAAAGCCGGTCAAGGTTGCAGTACATAATTTAAAAAAAAATAGCTCCCGTTAACCCCGACATATATTACTTTATCATGCCCTTTCACATAACTTAAATCTGCATCACTCTGTAGAAAGTTAAAATTCATTACCATATGTACTAAATGTGTGGTCCAAGGTTGCAGTACATAATGTAGGATTGAATCATTGCCTCTTTTAACATAATTTTCCTTTTTCTCAATTTTCAGATAAGAGATGGGAAATATGAAGTGTTCAATCTAGCAATGTTTTATCTGTGAATTGTTTTCTAGTGGTTTTGCTTCTTTTTTTTTTGCTTCCGAATCAATTTGTTATTCTAATTATTCCTTTTGATTATTTGTTATAGTGTTTTAATATTTGTTAAAGTATGACGAGGCCAGCAGCTTGGTGTGTGATTATGTTGTTGTAAAAATTGACTCCCTGCTTAGGTTTGGGCCTCGGTTCTTTCTTTCCTTCTATTATTTTTGTGGGTGTGGGGTGTTGTTATTGTATTATATGGCTTCTTATGGAGTAGTACACTAAAAGTATTATATGCTTTGGTTTTATCGTGACGTCTAGTATTTAGACATTGAGACGGATATTTGCGTGTGCATCTTTTTCAATCTTTTCCTGATCTGAATGGTGAATTTATTTTTTTATTGTCGTTCGCGTGGGGGCCAATTTCATTGCTCCAATAAAGTGTGTAATCGCGAGCATTTGGAGACCGGGAGAACAGCATTAGACGCTACTAGCAATCTTTTTGTTCTAACTGGGACGAAGTCGTAGCCTTCATATTCCGGACTGTGGTATATACCACCTTGCATTATCAATTGATTTTTTTTAGTAAAGATAAAAGAGTTTTAAGATCCCAAATTTTAAATATTTATAAAGAATTTCATTCACATTTTGTACCTACAAACTCCCACACAGAAATATTATCTCTATCACTAAACCAAAATATTGGTTCTCATTTATCAACTGATTTAAAATTTCAACTTCTTAAAATTTGATGGACAGTAATGCATCGAACAACAATACTTTAATTGCATAACTTTGTTATTAGTTGTTCTTATGTTCTACAATATATAAATAATCGTTTAGAATATATGCGAAAAATACTGTCGAAAATTGTGAAGGTAAACAATTATTGACAGATGCTCCTGTGAAGTCGATTGTGCCACGCCTATTACTTGCTAGTTTTCGGACATCTGTATCCAATCCAAACTACAATTGTCCACTATTAATTAAGTCCTAATTCAAAATTTCAAAGACTTCGTTGTTATACCATTACCATAGCAGGCCCAATTCATTTTTCTTTTCATTAAAATAACACTAACTTTTATCTTCATAAGATGTTGCATTTTTACGTTGGCGCCACATCACAACCCTCATTTGTTTCCCCTGATTTGGGATTAAAAGCTTATTGTTGTAAAATAATCTTAGAAAATTAATCAAAGAATCCACTATAGGGAATAATGATATGACAAGAACTTGGAAGATGCACATCATCCACTCTAAGAAGAAGAGAGAGGAGGGGAGAAAAACCGATAGCAACAATCCAGTCACCCTCCCGAAAAGGAAAAAAAAGGCACATATCAGATACGCATCAAATTCTGCCCACAATACTATTATCATCTAGCTTAACTCTCTTTCTGGCTCTCTCATCCCTCAAATTAATTGAACTTTCATGTAGAAACATGCAACTATCCCCACGCCGGCAGCCTCTTGCGGTATTAAAAAAGGCACAAGGTTTTTGAAACTTGGACTTTGTAACATCACATGCACCAGAAACACCATGTTGCTGACTGTTGAATTGCATTGCACCAGCACTTGTTCCAGTTACATCCGGATTGGTACTTCCTAGATTTTCAGCGCCATGTTGCTTTATAAGACTCTTGTAGTAGTTTGCATCCTTTGCTGGAGTAACACTTGGAGAAGGTCTGATGGTGGCTGGGATTGTTTGTGGTGGAGGCGGCACTGCCAGTGTGGGAGCTGGACTGACCATACTAGGTCTGACACTACTAAATGATGGTATCATATGAGGCCGAGGAGGTGGAGGTGGTGGAAATGGGGCTGATACTGTACTAGTGACCATTGATTGGGGTAATCTAGGGTTAGCATTAGTATTGTTCGTGGTGTTATACATGGTAACATTGTGATGAAGTGATGACAGAGGCAGAGGTGGCAATGGGCCCGAAGCAGTGGTAGGTACCACTGGTCTAGGATTAGGATCATTCGTACTGCTGTTAAACAAATGAGCAGAGTGTTGTGGCAGCAGTGGTGGTACAGGGAGTCGAGCTGAAACGGCTATGCTAGAAGTGGTTGGTTGTGGTTTAGGATTAGGCTTGCGGTTCTCAGGAAGCAGCTTCTCAATCAGGGAGGGATCATTTAAGATTTTTACAATCAGGTCTTGATCGATCAGATTTCCTTTCTCTGTACTTGTTAGTGCAGTTATTGCAACTGCAGTGGCAGCGGCCACATCAGCATGTGCACCAAGTCTTGATAACATCACTGACATGTCAGAGAGACTGAGGCTCACACTATCATTGCTTGGTGGGACTTGTGCTGGAGGTACAATTGTTGGGTGTGCAACTGAATTCGATTGATGGGATACAATGAGGCTAGGATCTGACAGGACTTGCTGAGAATCGAATGGATCTGATGGATCATCATCCTCTATGGCAGTAAGAGGAACCAGATGGACTGAAGAGTCATCACGGCAGGATTCTTGTGCTTCGAATGAGATACTAGGACTAAACATAAAAGCAGAAACCCAGTTAGAATTATAGAAGATATTTTTCTAGGGCTAATGAATCAATGCATGTTAGCAATTTATGCACCTCTTCTCTTAACCCAAGCGCCAACCCCCCCCCCCCCCCCCCACACCCCCCCAACACACACACCCCAACCCTAGCACACACACACAAAAACAAACAAACACACAAAAACAAAAAAAGCACTGAATGAAGTTCCATGAAATATACATATGGCTGAAAGTTTTATATGAGGTCTCAATTAGAAAAAAAAAAGAAGCTAGTTGTAATAGTCTCTCACAGACATTTTAAAGATTTTATTTTGTAAGCCAAAAGAGTACCAACATTTCTCAAGCTTGCAATTAAACGACCCATTTTTTTATGGTATTGGCAACCAAGACCCACCCAACAGTCACATATAAAGACGAGCATCTAGTTCACTGCATTAACCTATATATTGACAATTTCAAGTGAGACAGTTGGACATTGAATACCAATATCTACTAATTTCTAGCGTAATTTTATTTCAAGTTGGTGCTTATTGCATCAAGAAATAAAGAATAGCAGAGTTGGGGAATATTTTTCAATATTTGCTGAAATATAGCTAACGCTAACAAAACTGAGTTACATGTGAAATACCAGTTGCTCGTCTCCAATAATGGATATGTAATATGAAATATGACAAATGTAGGGTGTTATTGGAAATATGTTAAGATGCTGGGCATATGTCCAAAAAACCCTTTTGTCTTATATACTGAAAGCATACAAATCAGGTATTAACCAGCTTGTACCTCATTATACAGATTTATTAAATATACACAACAAGGCAAAATTTGAATAAAAAAGATTATATTTACTTTGGAGGAATAGTAGATTGACGTGGATAAATTGCTTCAAGCACCGCAAAATTTCTTTGATTTTGATTAGCTATCTCTTGGCTTTCTTCCCCAGACACTACATACCACTCTGGATTCAACACTATCTGTAGTTAACACATCACAAGGATTTAAAAGTGATAATTATACTTGCATATAAGAACAGACCCTTCCCAGATGTAAATTCCACAACACATAAATCAGTTTGACATCAAATGGACTCCTGCAGGTAAAAAAAAAATGTTCAATACCTTGGGAGGGCATTTCCAGAGAATACGAGAGATCTTGGATATGTCAGTCTTGGGGCAGTTTTGATTATGTACTGACTCAAAGCCAGGGGGTACTGGGGAGTCATCAGAGGTGGACCCGGCACCGGTCCATGAATCTTTTGCTTCAAGATGATCTTGTGTGTTGAGTCCAGATTGACAGGGTGCATCTTCTGACAGAAAGAGCCGGACCTGAGTATGCAAAAACCATATGAGCACACTTGGACAGTTTATAAGCAACATGTTCTTTATTTAAGTTTCACATGCTTTTTCTACCAGTCATGATTGTCAACAGGATTTATCTTCATAAGTCCATTAATCCATATATATATATATTAATATTCTGAGATTTTATTTACCCCATTTTCAATGGTAAATCAAGATTCAGGAAAAGTACTGAGCTTACATTAATCTGTACCAGTAAACATAAGTCTCCAATAGAACAAGTAGATAAAGACTAAGCAACAAAGAATATTGTTGTGAATTATAGGTGAAAGTAAAAGATTTATGAAATATTTTCTTTACCCATTTAAAAAATATTAAGGGCCAAAACTAGCTTGTTTTGATGTGTGTGTGTGTGTTGACAAAAGTGGAGGCATTCCACCAATTTCGTTGAATCCTAAAGTTTAAATCAGGCACCAAATTCCATATTACAGTTTGTTTTAAGGGTAAATTTTTTGAAAGGTCACTAAAGTATATATCAAATCCATATTTAGTCACTGAACTTTTATTTATCCATTTTTAATCACAAAACATTGATGTTTATCCAAATTTAGTCACTCCGTTTAGTTTTTCTTTCATCCAAACTTAATAGAATACTTCACATGATCTTTATATTAAAGTCTAAACACATATTTTATATAAATTTCTAAAATATAACAATATAAGGTACAAATTAACTATTTCTATTTCTTTTCTTTTAAAATTAGAAAATTTTCATGCTTTTAAATTTGTGTTATTTCTTAGAAACAATTATATTAATTAGAATATGTGTTCTCAGTATAATTTTTAAATTAATTAATTAAATAAACATAGTACTTGTTATTTATATAGTAATTAAATCATACAAATTGAAATATCATTAACCATAAAACATCAAATTTTCAATTATAGTATGATGTTAATTTCTTTAAATAAAATATGAAATTACAAAAAGTTTCTTCAAACAAATAAAATTAGAAAATTAGCTTATTAAGTTATGTGCTCAATTGCACAAAAATATAAAAATATGCTATGAATAATAAAACAATAATAATTTATCAATCTTACTTAAAAATATTAATTAATATATATGTTCACATAAAATTATAAAATTTTCAATAAGTTTTGATGGAAAAACTAACGAAGTGATCAAATTTGGACAAGCATCAACGTTTAATGACTAAAAATGGATAAATGAAAGTTCTAGCCAAATATGAATTTGAGGTATAGTTTAGTGACCTCCCGGAAATTTACCTCCGTTTTAATAAACTAGGGATGTAATTCGGACTTCGCCCCGACAATATAGTCCTCAAATAAATAATAAACAATATAAAATTTTAAATATATTTAATAAAATTTCACATTAAAGAAAATTTAAACATAATATTTTTAATGCTAAGTAATAATGATAATTGTAATAATAAATAATATAATTAAACATATAATAATCTATAAATAATCATATAAAAAATAGATCATTTTAAAAGTTAAGTTTCACCTTAAGTATATTACACACATTATTTTAAATGAGGAGAGATAAACTATTTTATATGAACCTTTAGATTCAAGAAAATGAAAAAATTTAAACAAAATTAATGATGGAAAAAAGTGATGATGTGGCATGCTTGAAAAGATTGGAAGCTTAACTATCTTTATGTATTAACTAGGGATGTAACTCGAGCTTCGTCTCGACAATATAGTCCTCAAATAAATAATTAACAATATAAAATTTAAATATATTAAAATATATTTTTAATGCTAATTAATAATGATAATTGCAATAATAAATAATATAATTAAATACATAATAATCTATAAATGTTCATATAAAAAATTTGAATCATTTTAAGAGTTAAGTTTCACCTTAACTATATTACACACATTATTTTAAATAAATATTTTAAATAAAGGGAAAGAAATTATTTTATATGAACCAAGAAGAAAAAATTTAAACAAAATCAATGGCAGAAAAAAGTGAACTCTTCATGTATTAAGAATTAGTTTGAAGTATCACCAGGAAGGAATTACTGTTGTTTTCTTTTCTTTTCTTTTTGGTTTACCCTGCACATCCCTGATATCAGAAATGTATACCGGTAGAATTCTCTATGTGCATAGAATAGCTGATATTTTGCTACAGTAGTCAAATAAGTTGGTAATTTTGTTCCCTGTTTTTTTTTATATTCCAAGCAACGTGTGGTAAAGATGAACAAGCATGAAATTTTATTGAATTTTTTTATAGTACTGAAAATAACCTCCTGAAATTGTTTTCTGCTTTTTTTCTAATTTTAGCATGCACCAAAGTAACTGTTGAAGAAACCTGCTCATTCCATTACACATTATTTCTAATTTTAGTTCTTTGTTTTTATTTCATGGGCATTTTGGTGCATGTCACAGGGCACTTGTGCAATCCAAGAGAACCAATAAAAAGAACTGGCAGACAATACATGTCCATATGTTATTTCAATCCATTTTATGTGATTTCTAAATACTGTTATATTGCAAGGAATATAGCCAAATTTCATTTTACATTCTGGTTCTTTTTAGATCAGGCTGAGTGTCTTACACTTCTGTTACTAATTCCATTAAATTACTTCTTCTGTTTTGCGTATGAAGGCAACCTGACTGATAATTCTTTTCACTTTTACAGAATCTCTTTCACCACTTCATAATTTATGAAACTTGAGAAAATGACACTACAACGTTTAGTTTGGAGCCTTCTTAAAATAAACATATTAAACAGAACGTTTATAGGTTTTACATAATTACAGATACAAGCTGTTGGATTTATGTTACCAGTGTTTCTCTGTGCAGTACAGGAGAGCCCCTTCTGTTGTTTTAACAACTGACCATCTTTTATTGAACTGATGTTCTACCAAGTTTGGATGTCATAATTTACTTTCAAGACTTCAAAATTTTCTGATGTATGGTTACTGGCACTGACTTAACTTCAGGACACCTGTTTAGATTTATAGGATATTTCCCCAACATTTTTCAGAGATAACTTTGTTCTGCATGAGTTCTCTCTTTTACTGTGATGAGTTCTTTCAAGTTATTATTGTTGTTCGAACAAGTTTAAAAAAGGCATCTGTTCAAAAATTAGTAGTACACTAATTTCTGTTCTTTTTTTTAAGGTTAGTGGGCAAAAAATCCACTAAAAATTTGCATAATAAACTTATTAAGAAGAAAAGTTTCACCAACCTCATCCTATCCACGAAAAAAATTAAGAAACTGAAAGTTTATGAAGCAATAATATTGCTCTGATTTTGCTCAAAGCTTAGAAGGTTTATTCTGGAAAGCATCCACCTTGGTTCTGTTACTGTACATAAGAAATGATCGGTTTGATTTATGTTTTCAGCTGATATAACAGGAGGTTTCATTGCGATTTCAGGAAGCCAAATTTGTGCGGAAAGTGAGCGTAATTGAATTAAAAAAATACCTTTGAAAAGAGTACAATTAAAAGGATTGCAATGCAACATATTCTTAGTGCCTTAATTAATTGAATCTCATAGGAAGTTGTTTGAATAATAGAACAGATTTTGGAATGCATCACTTTTTTTTTCTCAATTTATGGATGGATACATATTTCGTACATGAAGGATCTCTCTCAAATTTGTACAAAGCGTGGCATGCAGAACTGCAGCCTTAAGTTTTCGAAAATGTTCTTGCCATTCAAATCTCACAAAAAATAACTGATTTTAGGGAATATTAGATTAAGCTCGCTTCAGTAATTGCCAAATTTATCGAACAGGCAAAAAAAATTTATAAAATTAAAGGGGAAAAGAAACAAAGATGCTTATTTGGATTGATCGATGTATGAATTGGATTATACCTGACAAAGACTGACACCAGGGGCCCATGAAACCCTCTTCAATCGCCGTGTTCTTCCAATTTGTACCATCGAATCGACGGATTTGTAATGACACGATAATTTTTAAAGATCCAAACCTAAGGATCTCAATAATTCCTACTTTTTTCCAAACCCTAATCGCGCCGATTAGCGTTCATTTTTTGCTTCGCTCCGCCAGGCGAGCGAGAGGGGGCGAAGAAAAAGAGAAGCGGAAGAAAACACTATCACTTACACGAGGCACCGCTCTGGAATTATCGGACGAGTGACGACTATTTTTTTATTATTCACGATTTTTTATTTTGGGGTTTCGGCGGTTTTATCGTAATGGAGAATCAAGAATTCCTCCGGCGGTGATAGTGGTCCAGTTGTGTTGCTGTCCACTGCGATGCGGGTCCCCTGATTTAATTCAAGCATAAAATATGAAACACAATCAGAATATGTTTATAAAATAATTTCCATTTTTGATATTTTTTATAAATTCAAAATATTTTTATTTTTTATATTTTTATATGGTGATCAAAATTGTCAAAATAAATTATTATCAAGGGATCCATTCTATTTGGAGATCCGTATTGACTGTTAGGGGCGATTCAGGATTTTGGTTAGGGGCAATTATCGGATTGTAATAGTTTATCGGGTTTAAATCTATTAACTAATCGGCTACTGAATAAAAAAATAATAATTATATATATACTTAACTAATTAAAATAATAACATTTTATATATTAAAATAATAATAAAATAAACCTCAAAGTAATAGATAATTAAGTTGATGAAGAAAATTTTGGTCTACGAAACTTTATATTTTGATATCTTTGCATAATTATTTCATTATGCACAATATTAAATATTTTATTCTCAATAAAATAATCAAACAATCCAGAGGGGCAAAAAAAAATTTCAAAGTGAGAAAATTACCGAAAATCACTATTTTTCAAAATTCAGAGGGGCACGTGCCCCCTGGTTCTATTTGAGTCCGCCCTTGTTGACTGTCATACTTATACTATAGCAGTTTACTGTCATTAAATCAAGAAAGTCAATTTTGATCATGATGACTTAGAATTTAGCAACGGAGATTTTTAGTATTTAATTTATGAATCTCATCTGTCAAAAATAGAATGACAGTAAACTATTATAAATAAGTATGATAGCGGATGTAATTTTCCAATTTAGTACTTGGATAGAATAATACAAATCGATAGTCTAAGAGATACAGAAGATCCCTACCTCTTTTTCTGTCATTAAATCTCTTCTGGTTGTTCTTCCGTGTTTTCCTTTTGTAGCATCATGTGTAGCAAACTATGCTGGAGAAGTGGAGATTAGGTATTTGGTCATACTCACATACACATGGAGTTCGCTTAGATTGGCATTGCGTGCGGAGTGGGTGAACCTGATTCCGTTGCTCATTTAAAAATAGACGTGTAATTAATGTAGGCTTCTACGCGATTAATAAAAAACATTGTGAGCTGTGAGTAGTGTTTTAAAATTATCCGGATGGATCAAATCGGACTAGTTAAATCCATGTTCGCATCTTAATTTGAGCCGATCTATGTCCAAATCTGTGTTAATCCGTGTTTGGAAAAATCCATAGATCTATAATGGATTGCGGACAAAAAAAATAAAAAATTCCGTCTAAAATCTATCCCGTCCTAACCCGTACCTAACGACCTGACCCACCCAAACCCGATCCCCTTTACCCGGGCAAACAAGACTCGAAAACCTAGGAAAACCCGTTAAACCCGGGTAAATTAAAAAAATTGATTTTTTTTTGTCAAGAATATTAATGGTTTTATATTTTTAATATTTTCAATAATTATTTTTTTATTTTCAAAATTTTTGATAATTTTTTTTGAATTTTAGAAAAAAAAAATAAATCGACCCGCCCCAGATTTTTGACATGTCCCTAGAGGTGGCAATCGGATGGGTCGGGTCGGGTTCGGGTTCGGGTCGGACGGGTCGGGTCAGTTTGACTTTTTAGAAGAAATCGGGTTGGGCGGGTCGGGTCGGGTCGGGTCGGGTCAATTTATATGTTGTGTTTTTTCAAATCGTTGATAGATTTCGATTAGATTAAAAGCCATTTGATCTCGGGTCGGGTCGGGTTGAGTTTGGGTCGAGTCAGGTCAGTTTGACTTTCTTAAAAAAATGGAACGGGTTGGGTTCGGGTCGGGTTCAGGTCCGGGCGGGTCGGACGGGTTTCTCGGGTCGGGTCGGGTTCTGCCACCTCTACCTGTCCCGACCCGACCCGCCTCATCGACCCATGGTCCTAGGACGGGTCACGGCCGCACCCTCTCAAATTCGACCCGTATTAACTCGTCTCGTCTAACCCATCGACCCGTCCTAATTTTTCCCGACCAATCCCGGCTAACTCGCCCGGGTTAGCTCCGACCCGTCCCGATTTTTAATCACTAGTTGTGAGCATCGTTGAGTCGCAGTTGTAGAATGCAGATGCAACTCGTGCATGGTCACAAGTAAGCATTCTAAATTCATGTTGTACTAGTGCATAGCGTATCGTTTGCTATGTTATGTTTTCTTATCATAATCAGTCGTGTCTAAAAATAATGATGATGTAGCACAATACGAATAAAGTATGTCACGTCGATCGTGTCATATCTAATCATGTCGTGTTTATATAATATGGTATGTCCATATTCTTCATAATTGTACATATATGAATTTGAGTATTGCAAATGGATTTTTTTTTCTCACGGTTCTGGTTCACATCTGACATCCTTCACTTGAGTCATAATTTGATATGGCGATAATTTATTCCTAATTAATTGAGTACATTCACGTCTTATTTTGAAGCATATTTTATGTATCATATCATTTTTTTTATAATAAAATAGAGTTTTAGATACTTTCTCATCAATTTTATTCTATTAGCAGCACTAAACCAAAATTTAAAATCTACTGTGGAGACTAAAATGAAAAAATATCACAAGTGGCCATGAATGATAAAATTGAGAACGCATCCTTAACTTGATGTGAAATCTCTATATGTTAGCTGTTTCGTATGGCATCTTACCGTGTTATCGTGGCATACTGAAGAGATGCCGTACTGTCTCGCATCACATCGTATCCGATGTTTAATGGTGATTCTGGGATCTTCTGTACTCCTCTCATATCGGAATCTATGCTGCTCGGCTCCCATTCGCAAATGACCATAGTGAGTCAGTGACTGACTACTCAGAAGTTGTCAGCCGAATAATTTGAGGAGATTTCATATTTATGAATTGGATATGATATTAATATAGTTCAGAAATAATTTGTTTATATAATACATATAATAACTATATCAGATTTATGAAGTTTTACGAAACAAAAAAGAATTCTGCAACATTTTTGTGTTCGTAAGGTTAGTATAATCACTAAAGTACGAATGTAAATAATCAAAATATTTGAAATTTTCATTTTTCATCTCATGCATAAACGATGAAAAAAAAATCGTGAATTTGTTGGCGATCTTTAATGTATAATAGACCTACATACCAAGAACATAACCCCATGATCAGTAGTATGTAAGTAATACAAATTTGATTTTTTTTTCTGAAATTAAGAAAATCGAAGAACAAATGAAAAAAAGCTAAGATAGCAATCAATGAATCAAATTCTGTCAAGGTCGAAGTTATAAGTGACATACAGTCCGTCAGAGGTTCAAAATCAGAACTGATTAGTAGGGCATCCACATCCCCGACATGACAGAATAGTATTGAAAAAGAATTTACTTTCCCATGAATTGCTTATGTCGGTAGTTACTCTCCAACTGTTTCCCAACCTAGAACCTGAAAAAGACCAGGTGTATTCCCTCCCTGAAAATGGATGAAAGAAGACTCAACTTAAATTGAGCAAATTTATTGTACAATTCACATTGAACAATTAGAAGTACCACTCAAACTCCAAAATGGAGATTTGAGCAATATCACGTGAATTGCTGCTTTATACAAACTTAGCTAGTTGACCACCATGTTATTTGGCAAATTTTATTTCTAATTAAAATATAAGGCATACGAGCTAATAAGAAATTCTAAGTGTCCCCTCGAGGAAACTTGCTTAGCGAAGTAAATTTTGCGTACTATAATAAATTCATCTTCCTTCCCGCATATAGGAGAAACTTGCTCAATAAACAGTGAATTCTTTAGTTCTCCTAAAAAAGCAAAAAAAAAAGTGATCATCTGTTCGATAGCATATCGCAATAACCAAGTTGAAAAAAATAGATAAATATAATAAGTAAATAAACAACAGAAGAAGAATAATGAATGGAGAGGAAGAAAAGCGCTAAAAAGAAAGAAAACCTTGAAGAGTTGCTGATGAGTAGAAAGAAATAGTGATTGCTCCTTCCGCTTGTCCAGACTCATATATCTCTGGCAACCTTACATTTTAATTTCCATCATCATCAAGTCATTAATAGAAGATAATTTCACACCAACAATACAATTTCCTTTTTGGAGTTATGTTATACCTTGTAAATTTTCTAATGGCATTATCATATTTATTATCACTAATTTTGTATATTTGATTTCTGAATCATTAATTTATTAAAGAGGGAAATTTTCATAATACAATAGCACTTAATAAAAAGACGAAATTATTTCTCAGTTGTTATAAATAAAAAAATCAAATGATAGATAATTTTGAGAGCATGACTTTTTAAAACAAATAATTAAGCTAATCTTCCTACCCTTGTCAGAAACATCATTTTTATTTTTTATACATTTATTTATTTATTCTGATCTTCTTTGCGTGATCGAAGATTAAAAGAAGGCAAGTGATTTCTCTGTCTAAAATATCATTATTAACTTCTTTTTTATTTCTCAATCCCAATCGATGCATGTGAAACTTGGAGTAAAATCGAAGAGTGGTTGGAAAAGAAAAAGAAGAAAGAAAGAAAGGAAAAAAAAATTGACATCTTTGTAGTCATGTAGCGATGGTCTAAGGCAATAACCTTTCTAGCCTGATGCGCATCCACTATCAATATCACGCGAATTGCTGATTTCGAGTGTTTTATTCTCTCCAGTAGCTGTCAAGGATGCGAGGGAGACACCAGCGGTGTCTAGGGTTCTCGAAGGGGAGAGAGGAAACGCGAGAGAGATTCTCGATAGAAGAGATCGAGATGCAGACTGAATCCAGTGGTGCTCCATCTGAAGAGGAAGAAGAGGAGCGGGGAAGGAGGCGAGCCGGAGTTGCTCCTCAACACGAGGTCGAGATCGGCATCGGGTAGGGTTTGCTAAGGAGGAGCGTGAGGGGGTTGGGGGGAGATCCGCAAAGATAGAACAGAAGAGGATGATAAGAACGAAGAAACTCAACAGGCGGTCCAAACCGTATCCAATGCACCACGTCCGGATCCTGACCGATCATGAGTAAGAAACTGAATCACAAAGCAACTAAAGATGGATGAACAAATCTTGACCGCACACTCACGGATCCGACGGCTCAGGCTCTCAAATCGCTGAGAGCTCAACATTTCTCCCCTTTTAAGGGGAGGTTATAAATAAAATTAATTTGTCACATCTGTGACACGTTACGGCCTTGAAACTCTTTATCTTTTTTCTTTCATTTATATTCCTTACTCCAGCAAACAAATTTTGCAAAAAAAAAAAACACAGCAAAGGGAATGAAGTTGCGTTCATTAAATCAGTGCAAATACTATTGCAAACAGAAGCAGAAAAAAAAATGTAACCCGTTCGAAATTCAGTTGAGATTCTTATTTTTTATAAAATTGAGAAACTTGACAGGCATCTTTATCTTAAAAAATCCCGGATATGCATTTCTCATGATTTTGAACAACATATCGATGTAATATAAAAATCACTTTATGGGACCTTTTGAATAATTTTAATATTCTCGGAGAGCACCATTTTTTTTTTTTGACAAAAGCGGACCATATTTAGTTGTCGATGCATGCAAAATCCGTCAGTCTCACGTAGAACTTAAAAGGAAGATGCAACTACAGTGAAAGTTCGCACTATTAAATTAATTGGCGGATATCTAGGTTGGTCGGACCTCAGATCTGATCAGGTACTCAGGTTCGATCAGATTTGAGAAATTATTCCGATTCAGAAAACAAATTTGTTGCCAAAGTATACAATTTCTGCTTTTGAACCGCACAACTTACAACATTTAAACACATAATATGACAATCATATACATGCATCAGAAATAATTCATAATCAAGTATAATCCATTATCCATATCATATAAGAATGGAGATATCAGGAACCCAACTTAGTGTACTAATCTGACAACGATAATCCAATTATAAATTCATTAAATATTGAGAAAAGGTTTTCATATATAATATTTATCATGTAGATAAAATGCATACAAACTTTGAAATTCATTTGGTAGCCGATCGCTGATTTTCAAACTGAACCAACACAACTTATCTAAATCATAAAAAGAACATATTTGTGGTACCTTTTTCGAACTTTGATCAGCATGGATTTGATTGTCAGTACTCGGTATATACTATTTCATCCAACAATCCCCATCTCCTTTACCAGTGTCCTTTGTCATTTGTACTCACAATGTCATAATAATCTTTACAGTAAATACATACATTATCGCTACTCATGAATTTCATGTATGGAACCTTTATAAATATAACAATCAAGCAGATTGAGAAACCAATAAGACTCAACAGAATAGATGTTTCTTTTATAAAAAACTACAAACAGAAGGTAAGTAAAATTAATGATCCTCTCTCCTGACTCGGTTGGGATCAGAAACCATGTCCATCATCAACTTCTCTGGCGAATCCTCCCAATTTCCAAATGTTTTCAAATCAACCTGCACAGAAATAGAAACAACGATGACAAGAAATATACACAACTAAAAATTGTCAGATCTCCAAATTACCAACAACCAGAATCATGATGCTGAATACTACTGCTATTGCTAGGTATCAAAACCACAGAATTTACCATCTCAATTTATATCACATTTCTTGTTTCTAGAATTATAATTCTTGACTTAAAAATTGCTCAATTGATCCTCCACTTGAGTTTCAGAACAATACAACAAGTGGAAATCAGCTTAATGCCAGAATGTTATCAGCTTGATACAATCCATACCCAACTAGTACACATTAGGAACTATTAGTTATTAGTGTAGATATTATGTTGCGAAGGCAAACCTTTCTACGTTGTTCAGTGAAAATATCCTCTCTTCTCTTATGCACATCCTGCTGATGTTTCACATTCTCTCCACCCAAACCCCATACCTCCACCTCCAGTATTTCTGCTTCAGTTGGTAAGAAGCCCTAGATTGCATGAAGCCAATTGAATTATTTATCTATTGGTTTTACAAAATAAATAAATAAAACCATTAAAACATATCAAGTGAAGCAAAGATTATTATTCCATTTTTTTTTCCTCAGATCAACTCTAACAAAAGCTATTACAAAAGGTTCCATCTAGCATGAAATCCAGAATCTTTTTTTTTTCAACTTGATGTTATAGTCCAAATTGGGTTTTCCTTTTTTTTTGCTTTTCTTTTTCTTGGAGGAGGGTGGGTGAAGAGTATAAAATTTCAAAATGCAATTACAATTGTTTTTTATTGCTCCAATTTAGTCTTTTTTTTTTAAAGCAGACATGTACAGAGTTAAAAAAAAAGATAAATAAAGGTTAATGAAACCTGATTGGGAAAGAGAGGGCCAGGTTGGTAGGTCTTGTCAACAGCATGGTGGCGAACCACAACCCTACCGAAATCCTCGTCCAATGAAATTCTTTCATTGCCAAGGCTCCCACCAAATGCAATGCCAATTGGTTTAGGGTTTGCTTGGTAGACCCTAACAGCAGGCTTCAGGTGGCAATAAACATAGTTCTTCTCCTTCCCTGCAATACCAACATCCATAGGCTGTGTCTGGAGAGAGGGATGACTCCGGGATACAGTTATCCCCACCTCTTACATGGGAGACAACTTTATCCCCGAGTTATCACCAATCTTTCTACCAAACACAGTCATGGGAATTTTTCTTAATCTCCTCATAATTATGTGTAACGGACCTGACTGTTTCATGGTTTCATAGCCAAAATGTAATTGGTTTCTTACAATATCAATGTAACAGAGATGAATTCAGCAGAAGAAGGTGAAAATTAAAAGTAAATTATCTTGCACCTAGTCTAGCTACATATTGGCAACCCAAATTTTGTGAATTAACATTTGCCTTCAACAAAGTTTTTAAAAATATTTCACTTCTAGAAATTCAAAAAAAAAGTAAGATCTTCGGGCAATTTCAATGCTAGAGCGAAGCTACTGCATCTAAAATATATTTAAAACTTGACAATTCACCTGAAGGGGGAAAGGCCCGAAAAATTGGGTCTATAGCAAACAGGTACACTGAGCTTCCAAAAAATGTATCCCTGCTTTCAAATCCTTGTTCGGTTAATACACCAATAATCCATTTATTTGAAGTTGTTCTATGATCAGCATCACTGGAGTTGGACAAGATGGCAGAAATTAAAAGCAAAGTAGGACCATTGTATCCTTCCACATTCGACCAGAATCGGCTCAATCCCTTTCCATGTAGCGACAACCTGAAAATTGACAGCATTTTTATTTAATGATCCCTCATTTATTAACCATTTTGTTTTGAGAAAATAAGTTTCTGGCAAAAAGTTTCTCATTTGGTCCCCAAAATTCCAATTTCATATTATTTTTTATTCCAAAAATGAGCTATAGTTCAACTATCCATGTCCATGCCACATAACACAAATTCTTTTTTTTTTGACTAAAATAACATACTAAAAGCTTGTAGACCAGGGAAGAACAGTTGAAATCTCAGGATCAGAAGTGTGAATTGGATAATATTTTTCAGGATTAGTTGTGCAATCTATACTACGCCATAAGATTTTGTACAGAAAAACTAAGAAGGTCATTTTAGAAGACTTCTTTAAACTGGTTCATTTGACAGTTAACCGTACTGCTCTATATAAGTTGCAAGTTTTCCTTTTTCTTATGTCTGTCTGTATGTCAACCCCCACCCCCCGACAACTCTTTGAAATTTCATGATATCATCCACTGCATTGAACTGAGTGATTCCATCTCTGATTTATTTATTTATTTTTATGAATTGCTATAATCTAGGCTTAGCAAGCCCACATGACATATTCATTATGTTTCATTGAAATGAAGTACTTGTGAAATATTAGATGTTCAACTCTGCACTTTAGATCCTTACGTACAGCTATATACATAATAATAAGTAAATAAATATACAAATAAATCGTCAGCATCTCCATAGTTGCAAACATTTCGCCATCTCAGGAACCAAGAGAATATATTTTGAATCTTTGATAGACATAAGAGCAGAAGTTCAGAAGGTCCCAACAAACCTATAAAGAAGATCATCATTATCCATTCCAGTGAAGGATGCATTCGAGAGGTGCTCACTCGAGACACCTCTAAGAGAAAGAGAGACTGCCCATGCCCTACCTCGCGTTAGTAACTTTGTATCACAACTTTCTGCAGAACTGTCCCGAGCTGATGCTGATTCCCCAACATTTTCCTGCATTAAGACAGAAAATACAAACAAAAAATTAAGAAGGGATTATATAACTAATCGGGTCAATTTGGATAGTGCAACTGCAAACATATAGCTATGAGGTAGAAATTCTTTTAAGCATGTTTCCATATAATTTCCTGGTATGGTATAAATGTGCATATGAGGGCACAATTGAGCATGAAACATTCAGTAAATCAAAATAAATAAACACTGCTGCTTGATACTTTCAACAACGCACTGTTCTATAAGGACGACCACAGTGCATAATACAACTTGATACTGCTCTTCACTCAGATAAAAAAAAAAAATCCTTGATACTGTCAAGCAATCCTATCTGTAAAAGATTGCAGACTTCTAATATCAGGACAAATATAAATAGGCCTTAAAACAATTTTCCAAGAAAAAACAACTATTAAATATAAACCCCTCTACAGATTGCACAAACCTCTGAAGCAGCACACAACTGGATCTTCTGTTGCACGTACTGCATAAGACTCTGGGAAATTCCAACCACCGTAGACAAGACCCAAGCCTGTATATTTTGCACTGCTATTCCCTTATCATCAGCTGAAAGATCAACCTCCCAAATATCGCCATCATCCCCAACAAGGCCACTAATAACCAATGCAGAATTAACCAAATGGGTCAAGTCCGGTAAGACCAAAATGCCCTTCTCATCCTTTGATAGCTTTGATACCTGCGCACCATGCATCATCACCCAGCACATCCACAGGAACATGACCAATTGGGTCGGTATGAGCGACCCAGTAACCTTCCCTATACCATCTTCACCCAAATCAAAATTCAAATTTGTGGCTATACCAGCCTGATGGCACATTGCTGAAAAGAGTTGGAAGAGTCTGTTAAGGGACTGCGATAAAGGTGCTTTCACACAGCACTGATTGAAACCTCGAAGGAAATCCACCCAGGTTAATCCTGCAGTAGAGGTTTTGAAGAAAAGAGAGGTGGTACAGGAGCCGAGATGAGATAGGAGTTCGGGAAAATTCTCTGGTACTCGAAGCAATTCAGATTCTGACTTAAAGTTTAATGTGCTGATAGAAAGAACTTCCTGAAGAAATAAAAAGAAAGTTAAAACAAAATAATAACAAATGATTAATTTGAATTCCTAATTTCCTAGAGAGTGATCTTAAATCTACTGAATTCTGGTATTCTAGAAGGAATTAGTACCTGGAGTGAAGAGAGAGGGATGGTGGAGTCGGGAGAGGACAGCGCGGAGAAGGAAGCGCGGAGGTACTGGAGAGATCCAGTGGAGGCAGCAAGAGACTCCTCCTCTTGCTGCTCCGGCGACTGTGCAGAGCTCCGGTCGCTCGAACTGGACGCTCCCATCTCTCTGTCAGTATCTCTCGCTCTCGACTCCTGAGTTCTGTTTTGTCCCCTGCGATCTGGAAGGGCCGAGAGACGAGAAAGAACGATTGGTGTCTGTGTGGTGGCAAATACAGAAATACTGTATTTAAGGGGAGACGTAGCATTCAGTCTGAGCGCTGATGCTCGTGTCACCGCGTGTGGGGCCCATGCCATGTTTGATGTTTCTAATCCGAAATGATATTTGGCATTTGCACGGTTGCACCCCAGAGAAATCCATTTTGACATCTTCACTTCTCCATGAATTGCTGAAGCTATGAAATATTGAAGTTTCGACTTATGCATAAAAGCTAGGAAATTCTATGATCAATTTTGGTTGCATGTTTCTCATTAAAAATTAAATTTGCAGCTCTCCATAAAGGAATAAGATCTATAATCATCATTGGTGTTGGTCTGTTAATGTTAAATCTGTAACATTAATGACAAATTTGTCAAAATATCACTATAAAATTTTTAATTTTTCAAAATGTCACCTCAAAAATAACTTGTGTTTTAATATCACTCTAAAATCTGTGTAATTGTCAAAATATCACTAATGTTATATAAATATTTAAAATTAATTTATTTTATAAACACCAAAATATCTTTACTTCTTCCTTTTCTTTTTCTTCTTCAACAGAACTGTCCTTTGTAAATAGAACTGAAACGCATCCTCAATCCTTTCTCTATCCTCTCTTTCGCTGTCTCCAATTCATTTTGATTTTGGCTGCTACTATAATTTATCTTGGAGAAATTCCAAAAAGTGATCTCTCTCTAGTTCGATCTTACCTCCACTCAAAACGCATAGCCTGAAACCCTCCATCAGCACCTTCTCGAAAAACATCATTCAATAGGTGAAGGTATATCAATAATAGTACACTTTGATAATAATACACCATTATTAAGAACACTCTCGATGGCACTTGATAATGTAATCCTTGGACTTTTCTCTATCCATTTCTGACCAATCATTTAGCAAACTGATTGTAGCAGCACAATAAACAAATAAAAATTAAAAGGTATGTCTCAGCCCCAGAGTCAATTGGCATAAAGTTCTAGCTAGCATTTGAAGATTTCTCATGGATTCCAAAATCGACCTCGAGTCAAAATTCTCAGAGTCATATCCAACAACTTTCAAAATTACTAAAGCACTATATGTTCTTGCCAGATTACTCTCACTTTGACATGAATCCTCAAAGAATGAAGATAGTTCATCTTTATTAAAATTTTAAATGCTAGATACTTACCAGCCGGTACTGAAAAAAGATATAATTGCATTGCAATCACTATTGAACGCCCCTGCTTTTTGTTAACATGACAAAACCTTTCTTTGTTATAGACAATCGGGGTTTTAAAAATGCAGCTTACTGCCAAGTGCCAACGGTTTTTTTACTGCCAACAATAATATTTTGCTTTGTTTCTTTCTGTAAATAGGAAGCTCCATAAAACTAAATCCAAGACGGTTCTAGAAAACAAGTGAGCATCGAAAAGGTTTGAATCCGATAAGTTATCGCAATTCAATTACTAATCTGATAAGGTATCCGATTAAGGTATGTTGAATTGTTAATTTTTTATTTAGTATCCGATTAACTAATGAATTTGAACCCGATAAATTATTGCAATCCGATTACTGACAGTCGTGGATTCAAACCTTATCCTAGGCAGTTCCTGCAACATCATCTCATTGAACGTCGTGTCTCTCTGGAGCGAATTCATCTAGCTATGAGCCCTCCGTAGTCATTGGAGACCAGAGCTGTGAGAAGAAACTGGTTAAGCCAGATTTGACAGTCGTGGATTTCACGCCTATCAAAGTTGTCAAAACTCCAGAGATAGAGGTGAAGAAACTGATTGGTTCTGTTATTATCAAGGGTATAACTGAAAATACGAAAATACAATTCAAATTTTATATATTTTATATTTTTTAAAATAAAATATATAATTAGTGACATTTTGACAATTACACATGTTTTAGAGTGACATTACAATAAGAGTTAGTTTTGAGATGGCATTTTGATAAATTAAAAGTTTTATGGTGGCATTTTGATAAATTCCTCTTAAATAATTATTACGACAAAAAATAAATTCGTAATTATATTTTCTATATTTATATAATGAAAATTTGATGCAAATTGAAAGCAATTAAGCTATTTGCAAAATTTACAATTCAATTTTATTATAACCAACTTTGATAGATAACATATATATCACTTTACACAAATTGCATGGATCCTGCAAATTCTGTTAGTATTTTCCGTTCCCTGTTATTTTGAAAAAAAAAATTCTAATGAAAGAGGATAAGAGTACACGTTGAATTATATTTATTGTTTAGGCAAAATTGGGTATATACCCTTCAATATATTTCAATTTGGATATTTATCCCTTCAAACTTGAAAATTGAATATTTATCCCTTAAAATGTTAAAATCTTAGATATTTACCCATAACTATTATTGTCCTCATAGAAATTAAATTATAATAGGATACAAAATATATACTTCATTTTATTCCCGCTATTTACTTAAATCTACAACAGTCTTTTTAAATAGTATTGTTCTTTATTGTCTCATAAATTCTACGAGCTCGAAAAAGGGTAATTAGCAACCTTCGACGCAATCATTAGCCTCCCTGAAAGACTGATCGAGCTACAACAACCTTCCGAAGACATATGTGACTAGATCTTCTAGATCTTGACTGTTAAAAAAAATGTATGTGTTTGTTAAGAGTTTCAGATTTGAGAGTCGAAGGAAATTAAAGTTTGAAATTTATACTATTCACTTGATCAGATGGTAAATATAAATTAATGATTCTCAATTTGTTAGCTCTCAACGAAATGTTCACTGATTGAAGGATATTTTATTCTTTTATAAATTTAATTAATTGTTAATTTGATTTTTATGAGGATAATAATAATTTTGGTTAAATATATAAGATTTTGATATTTTGAAGGATAAATATCCAATTTTTAAGTTTGGAGAGGTAAATATTCAAATTGAAATATGTTGAGGGTATATACTCAATTTTGCCTATTGTTTATTTGTTTGTTCGTTTACTTTTTTTTTTTTTTTGCAAAAGAACTTGCGTACGTCCAATGTATTAGAGAAGTTATCCAAAGAAAAGACGCTTGTCAACCCATAGAACCAAATCAGATGACATTCAACTGCACGCACTCAGGTTTAAGTTGGTTGCAAAAGAATTTATTGACACCATCAGTGTTGTAGAAAACTATAAATGCTGCTGCGCTTCTATTTTTCACTCGTTTTTCTGGTACATTGGAATGTTGAAGTTTGACACCTACACAAGTTAAACAAATAAATAATGCACCTTACCATCTCTCTGGGCCCTTGAAAATCTCAACACCTCAGGAAACAAAAAGAAGGAAGAGAACTTGTATCCAACTTGGGGTAGCGATAGGCATTAAAAACAATCGATTGAAGGAAAAATTGAAATATATTCAATTTGACGTATAAAATAGATGCAAAATTATGTATTTGTTCTTCCGCTCTCTCTTTATTTTCTGTTCTCTCCCAATTTTTTAAACTGCAAAATATGTTTTGGGCTTCATTTTGAAAACGAAAATTATAATGGAGGGAAAAAAATCATATTATTATTGTTCATTAGTTATAAAAAGTCATCTAAACATATTTAACGTGTTCTGCAAAGGAGCGGAAAGGACATGAGAACATAAACGAGTTTCCCTTCGAATTTACACTGTTTATAGAGAGAGCTGAGCTGTCTTGTCACGAAGATTCAAAGCTGTAATCACCGGCTATGGAGGGTCATATCCAGTCTGAAATTTTTATATTTAAGTAAAAATAAAGTCAAAATTAAATATTGAGATAAATTATAGATGAAATTTGAAATTTATCGATTTAGCATTCACGTGAAGTGTTCTCATAGGTAAGGGCTTTGATGCTTGAGGAGACAGATATGAAAGAGGTAGAGATGACTCTTTTGATTAACAATTCAATGTCTGAATGAGTAATGACTTCAATTACTGATATACTCTCATTGTCTGTGGTTCTGGCTCTATTGGACTGCTTTCTTGTTATTTCTGTTTTGACTTGTTCTGTTTGGTTGCTATGAGTTGTATGTTAGTTTGTTTTGGTCGAAAATTTATGCTGAAGTAATGTTTGGTTAAGTACTTTTAAATTTAGTTGGCTCTAGTAACAGATGCTATAGTTCAGTACTTGAGATTTGTTATAATGTTTTGTTAATACTTTGTATGGAGATACATTAGTTGTTTAATGTTTGTTATCTTTAAAAACTTGCCTATGGTTTCTATGTAAATTGAAGGCAACTTTACCACTTTTCTCTAAAATAAAAATAAAATAAAAAAAGGTTAATAAGGTTTGACTACTTGTATCAAGTGGTTAGAGGGATAATTACATACTTCAAATATAATGATAATAATGTTGTAACCCATAGTGAAATCTAGGGATCAGATTCTAGCAGGATGGATTGAGATATAAATTTAAGGGTTGTGTGATGGATGTACTTTGGGACTTCGGAGAAAAAAGGGAAAAAGTAGAACAGCCATGTGCTGAAAAAGAACAGTCCTTCTGGAGGCGCTACAAGATGCAGCCTACGACTATTTACCTTTCTCTCTCTTTATAAATTGATAAATCTTCATATGTACATGTCCGAACAACCAAATTCTGTAGCTCATGAGATTTGGCCTAGAGAGTTACCTTCTTTTTTTATCCCATAATAATCATCGCAAGTGTTAATCCACATTACCACAAAACAATCATCATGGAGTCGTCATAAGACGACAAAAACAGAAGAAGAAAAAGCAGATAATGAAACCACCAATTTTGAACTACAGAATTATTCAGTACAAGTGTACAACCTAGCTCAAAGAATCTTTGAATAACAAATTTATGTAATCAAGCTCTTAGTTGGAAAAGACAATCATCCCTATCAATTCACCCATTTAGCTCTTCTCATTCTTCATTTAATTTTCTTTTAGCAAAAGAATACCAAGCTAATATCAGCACTGATTACTTCAATATGAATACACTGTCAAAAACAGAAGCATAAAATGGCAACATGCTTAATTAGCCAGTTCTCAAAATGATGTGGACCCCACTGTCAGTGTCAATAATATCACTCATCTCTCCAACTTTAAGTGCAAAAGCAGCTTCTTCAAATGGCTTCTGCATCTTGCCACGCCCAAACAGACCTGTGCACATTGTATTCTAGGGTTTATCAATATTTATCAATATCCTTTTATAACTATCTCAAGCAAAGTATTGGGCTCCTACCCAATTTGTTTCATTTTAAATTTCATAATCCTATGGGATTAGGATAACTTTAAGTGCTATTTTATTTGGAAAATATCATATGTTTGTCTCAAAATTGAAAATACCACAGGCACCAAAACATTCTACTGTACCTAATGCCAAATCTCTCTATAAAAACAAATTGTATGCAAGATTTCTTTTTATATTTTTCTGAGATTTATAGGAGTACACATAATGGGCCCGTTTGATTATTCGGAAACTGAAGGAAAGGTCCAAACTTTCCGGTATACTTGTTTCTCAATGATGCTTGATTGCTAAGTTCTCGTGTGCTCTCATTTCTGGTCGGTTGTTTGTCCCCAACATTCCTTTTTTATTTTTTCCCCATAATTTCAACCGGAAAACATAACTTTCTTTCTTTTCTAGTTTTTTTTCTCTCTCACTTTCATCCCTCTCTTCTTTCACTTCTTGCCATATGCTCTCTGGACCTGCCCCCTCCTGTTCTCCGCCTTGTGCTCGCTCCTCTCCATTTCAGCGCTTTCCTCCGCCATCTCCTTCTTCCATGCGACTCCTCATATTCTCTTCTTTAAGCTGGCCCCACAAGCTATGTAAATCTGTAGCTTTGAGGTGAGTAGTTCCCTCAAACTCTTTAAAAGGTGTAGTTACTTTCTTTTATATTTGTTTTTATTACTTCATATTTTTAGGGAACAATGTTTTTTGGTTTTATAGTTTCAATTTATTCGTGGAATATGGCAAGATTTTTGTGGGATCTGGAATAATTAATCCCGATTGCAACTGTTGGTCTTGTCAATATTCAATACAAGATTTTGTGGGATCTGGAATAATTTGATTGCTGGAACTTCTTTTTGCCTAGTACACTTTTGATTTTCAATGGAAATTAAAATTAACAAATTCTAATGGTGGCGAATGTTTAGATTAAACAATAATGTGACAGTTAGATTAAGTAAGAATAATAGACTGCTACAGTTCTTTATATAACATGTTCTGATTAAAGACCTTTAAATGTTTTGGGCACTATGTCAAATTAGTTTTGTACTGGTAAATAATACTGGATACCATGTGGTACAATCTCAAATTGAGCTTTGCCAGCTCTATGCTCAGGAAAATGTGATATAAACAAAACTACACTTGAGAATGAAGATGCACATCGACGTCTACCTATTTCCTATACTGTTTTTGTATGGATAAAGATAATTAAGCTGTGAATGCAATTTTCTATTTTCTTCTTCAGCGAGTTAAGCATTTCCATATTTGTTATTTTGGAAATTTTCATATTTATCTCAATAATTTTGTTGGTTCTAATTATTATTGTCTTATAGTGCTAGATTTTTGAAGATCAGTCCACGGGACAAATGTGGGATGATGAAATCAATATTAATGACAGTTTGATCAATGAATGTTGTGTATTTGATTTGGGAACTGCTTAATATTTGGTTGTCAAATAATTTTCAATGAACTTATGTTGTAACTGTGTAAGAAATTCAATATCGAACTAATTTGAACTATACTTTTATGGGTTTTAATTTGATTTAAGCTTTTTTTGGGCAAAAGCTTGTATCTTTTTTATCTCATTTGTTTTATTTGTTTCTGGTGCTTATTTGTATCTATTACATGCTTTGTAATTTTGTCTCAATGGATAATAACTTGTATCAATTCAAAACCTGTATATTTTCCTTTTGAATCATTTATGATTCTTGAATATTGAATAACATGCAGCACCGTCAAGTCTCCTACATTCTTGCACATCAAACATATATACGAAAAAAAAAATCCAAGAATCGCTGATGAAGAACTGGAGTTACCAGTACTTTTAAGGATTCCCATGTTTCTTTGGTATCAAACAGGCCCAATAAGTGAAGTTTTGTTACAATTTGCAAGAAACTCTAGGCTCTCAGTTTGGTTTGCTAATAGGAACTGTGCAAAGAATCTGAAAGGCCAATCAAGATTCCACTCCAATATTCAGATGCAATATCAACCATTAATATGCTATGTGTACAGGCAGATGCCATACTCGCGGTAAGTGCTACATCAATTAGTACAAGCACAAACCAGAATGAACCAGTTCAAATTGACAGTGATTCTTTCTAAGTTGACTATTTTCTACTGGGTAATGCTTTCCCTCTTAATTTGTTCATCCAAAATTCTCTAGAAACTACTTGTCCAAATTCTACGAAAGTTTTGTCTTCCTAAAGTAATTCCACACCAAATTACCCGAAATAAGAAGAAACACATACCAAGGTCGCCCCCGCGCTTATATGAGCTACAGTCAGAGTGCTGAGTCGCAGCCTCCTCAAACCGGATCTTTCCCGAATCGATATCCTCCCGGATCTGCTGCAGCCGTTCCACTGCAGCCGACCGTGTGGTGGCAGAGATGACAATTCCTTCCGGATCCTTCCAGGAAGCCTTGCGCCGGGACCCCTGGTGCTTTATAAGAATATGCGACGCCTTCACCACTTGTCGATTCGGAGGAGGGGGAGCAGAGGAATTGGAGGTACGGGTGGCACTATCGGGTCTCTCTCTCCGCTCGTGACCCGGTTTGCTATGGTGAGTAGAGTGACTGGGTTTTGATTTCTTGGCAGAGGAGGCGGAGGGGTGAGAGGCAGCGCCGTCTTGGTGGGTTCTTGGATCGAGTTTTGTTGTCTCGGGAGGTCGCTTGTTGGATTTCCCTGTGTTTGTTGGTGCGTCCATCGGGTCGAAGCGATGCCTTGGAGTTATGGGCGCTGGTTTCCGGCTCTTGGCTTCTTTGCACAATTGCACGGCTAGTGCCTAGTGCTCCGCCTCCGCCAGCAGGGGATGCTATGCGAGTATATGTGACTGGGTAGTGTGACTGGAGGGGCTACCGAAGAGCCCCTTTAAAACCCAAATCTGGGTAGTCAGGGGCCGCAGCAGATATTATAATTTAATGATAAAAATGTATAAAAATGTATCAATCATGGATTAATGTATGAGTGGGATTCATTGATAATGGGTTATTTTGATAACTTTGATAATGAATCTCTAAATAAATACAAAAAAATCTTAAAAATGAAAAAAAAGTTTATAAATGTGTTTTTCTATCCTTAGATTGATGGTCATTCAAATTTCATACAATTTCATTATCGTTTGATAGTTCATCAAAGACCATCAAATTTTCATGAAATTTGCAACGGTTCCAATTTAACGGTCTTTGATGTATTATCAAATGATAATGAAATTACATAAAATTTGAATAAACATCAATCTAAAAGTAGAATAACACATCTATAATTTTTTTCCATTTTTAATTTTTTTTGTATTTATTTAGATGTTCATTGTCAAGGTTGTCAAAATAAACTATTGTCAACCGATCCCTTCTCTTAATATATATACATCTAAACAATAAATACTATCATCATTTGCCCGGTTTTTTTTATATATAATAATTATAATAATTATATTATTAATAATAAGAGTGATAAAAATAAAATTTAAAATCTACGAATGGCAGCGCGCCACTGTCAGTGGCATCTTTGTATAAAACAGTGTAAACGCGCTATTAACAGTGATGTGTTCGCTCTTTCCCTCTTGATCACGATTCATTATCGTTGGATCAACATCTACTGCCACAAAAAACGCCACTAGTTTGCTCCACGCCACTGCCAGTGACGCGCTGTCATTTTAATTTTTGTTTTTATCACTCTTATTATTAATAATATAATTATTATATTATTATATACAAAAAAACTGTAATTCGCCTCATCGACGTTGGTGTCATGTGGATGATATGGGTCAATTGAATTCAATTTCTTCTATACCATTTATGGTCTTGTCGAGTACATACAAATTATTTGATACAGTTTGCACTAACTCAATGACTTCGGCCTATTAAAACAAAATTACTCCTAACCTTTTCTACCCTGCAAGTGTTTTGCTCATTGATACGGATAGTTTATCGATCATCGAGATGGAAGTTCGACATGTTTTTAGTATTCTCTATAGACTGTCTGGTGTATGTGTGTGTGAATGTATGAGTGTCAAAACTCGTCCTCGGTATATCGGGATTAGTTTTTATATAGGCTTCATTTCACGTTATATGACCGCTGGGCAGTTTCAATTGCTGCCTTCGGGACAAGAGTTATGACATTTAATGTCGTGCATGTGCATGCATTACACATTATGTCGTATATGGACATTTATGGCGCTTAATGTCGCGTTTGAACATTTATGATACGTTATTTTGAGATTGGGCCGTCGTGACGGATAAGAGATTCTGAGTTTGCAGAAGCCCCCAAGTTCGATTATTGAGTTTACTTGAGTTTATTAGACGGTGTCGAGTAGGAGACCTTATCACTCATAGACAAGTACTTCTGTATGTATCACTCATTTGGCTGTTTAATTAAAAGTTTAAAAGATGAAATGAGGAAAATGTTAAACGTAGCTAAAATGATAAAGCTAAGTACTCCAATTAAATAGTTTATGCTATTCTGTTTTGTTAAGGTACATCGGTTGCGTATGTCAAAAGTTAAATTGCAGTTTGAGATAAAATGAAAGTAGTTTGAATTAAATAATAGTTTGGTACAGCAATCGTCAGTGATATAGCTAGCTTATTGTACTGCCAGTGGCAACAGTGTGTCTGAGACTCTCGAGTCGTCTTTGCTCGATTACTCCTTTCATGAGTTGCTGATAAATTGCTTTTATTAAATATATATATATTTAACTGTAAGCGTTGATTAACAATCAATATTATAGTTCAAACTCCACGACAAATATATTATTTTTAATCAAAGCAAAATTAAAATGCAGTTAATAGGACGAAACAAAGAAAAGATGGAATAACAAGCTTCTATACTAGAATGAGATAATTCCAATGTAAAAAACAAGTGATACTAATTACTTACCTAAAAAAACAAGTTAAATAATAAATCTAAAGATTAAAAAAAAACTATTAGTAAATCCTGACTTCGCATCAGCTTGCCTATTTCTATTCTAGCCATCAACTTTACATATACATCCCCATGGCTGTCTACATCAAAAAGGAAGCATTACATAAAATTTTACAGAAACTGAAACATATTCTCTATTGCCCAGTTTGAGGAGATGAACACAAGAGCTGCAATCCTTCCTCACTCATTTGTTGCACTTCGGAAGGAGATAATATCCTGATGCACCTTACGCAGCTGACAAATTCCCTGTCATTTTTGGATTTACATCAAAACATATGTTATTGCCCAGAAAAAATCAAGTATAGTCAGACTGAGATCTAAAGAGCAACTGTAAAATGGCTCCCTGCACCATGCAACCGACACATACACACATGACATTGGAAGCAGACAGTAAAAGGATCACCATACAAGTCTGACTGGCTTTCTGGTTAGTAAAATTGGATATATTTTAATTTTCAAAATTTCTTGAAACAAACCATCATGTTAATGTTTGAGAAAGGGGGCAAGAGTGAGAATGAGAGAAACTCACTCCCAAGGATCATCTCCAACCAGAAGCACATCATTTTCATAATCAACATAAACAAGCTTCCAATCAGAATTGCTTGGGTCATCCAACTTCCCACCAAGACCAAACATGCGATCAATGGCAGACCTCAACTCACTGTACTCTTTGTATCTTGTCACATCTACTGATCGCCCAACTGATCCCAGCTTTTGTACCTTTTTAATATAATACATGGTTATTGAAATACAGCATTTGGTTCAAGTATTTCTCAGACCTAATTAGATGTTGACCTGCATCTAATCTAAGTTACTTCAACCACAGGTGAAGAAACAAATTATGTTTTTTTAACAGTATCGATTACTTGGATTGTATATTCATAATTCACTTCAAAGAAAGAAAAACCATGAGAATGCAAATGGTATAGTGTGACACTGTGAACCCCCCAAAATCAACAACACAAAATAAATAAGCAGCAGATTTTGTACCTTGGTGTAAGTTCGCGTGCGATGTTGCGCAACTTGCTTCTTCTTACCAGCTTCAATATTATACTCAGTTGCTTCGATACTACCCGATGAGGTGTCTGGTACCAGACTTCCAGAGTTATAGGTTACCTGTGATTGCATTTCCTGTGAAACAAAAGTTGAACTTCCAATCTCAAAATCAAACCCCTTGCCACCAAACAAATCACTCCCTTCTTCCTCAAACCTTTCAAATTCAAACTTCCCATTTTCGGCACCTGAGAGGAAGCTTAATGGGTTTATATCAGTGTTGTCCATGAAATCTTGAAAACTATCTAATGGTTCAAGGATCCCTAGCGTATTTTCTGATGCTGAAAGAAACAAAGCATCCGGTCGTGTCTGAAAATTCGAAGGTTGCATCAACCAATCACTGATCTTCTCCAAACTAGAGGAATTGATACAACTCGGCTGATCATTTGAGTTGGTTATTGCACTGCCATTAATCTCTGGTTCTGAACTTGTACTATTGCTGTGCATCTTTCGGTTTTCTAGCTTCTCAGAAAGCTGTGAAGCCGAGGGTAAATCAGACTCATCAGAAGAGGTTACATCAGAAACCGTATGGTTTATGTTGTGATTTTGTAAAGTGGCCTGGTTCATTGGATGAGTCACATGTTCAGTCTTTTCTGATGTACATGAGGATTCTAAAACCAAAGTATGGTTCCTTTTCCAAACAGAGTCTTGGTTTGCCGAATTTGAATTTAAAATGTTGGTTCCATCCAGAAGGTAGGTTGTAGGGGTGTTTCTGATTTGAATGTTTTGGAGAACGCTATATATAGGCTGATGGCATATGTTAGAACTTGGATTTTCAGGCCAGGTTCGAAGCTTCACAATGGATTCAGGTCCCAGCTGTGGGATTTGATAGCTGTTGCTTTGACCGACTAACCCAAACTGTGACCCTGAAATTGTGATAAGCTTTCATTTATTTCCAGAGAAAAATAAGAAAATGTGGGGGATATACAAAAAGAATATCAAATATCAGTGCATCACCAGTTAGTACCAAATTGGTTCTTATGCCAAACAGAAGCTCTCAAAAAGGAAAAAAAAAAATCATAGCAGTTATGGTCATTTGTTGTTGCTGACTAGGAAGAACATTGAGGACCAAAAACATATTTGAGCCATTTCTGTGTAGGTACTAATTAATACTGCTTCAGCTGCTAATTTAGAGTTGCTGCAAACCAGAGGCAGTTTGGCTTACAGCCTGACCTAATTATTGTTAATCAGTTATTCTTGAGAAAAGATTTATTACCAGTGAATCTGGGAAGAGGAATACATTGGCGTTTTCTTTCTGGAGATGGATTGGGAAAAACAAAGAGGCTCTCAGGTGTCTCGATCTCCCATACACTAACCCTTTCAGGCCTTTCAACATAACCATGCTCGTCCCATTCAACCTAAACAATTAACTGACAGCTGTGAGTAACTTTTAAAACTGTTGCAGTACTCTTTCTAGAAATTTGACTGACAGACAATTGAAATTTGAAAATGGTAATGATCATTCCAAAAAAAATAAAAGGGATTATCCCATATGAAGATACCCAAACTATGCTCCCAGTACTCTTTCTAGAGTTAAGGAGAACAGCAGTTTCAGGATCTTGAAGAAAATAATAGAGCTGGAACCAAATCTGTTTCAGTGCAATTGCTAAAAGCCTTGGTTTGTGGAACTGAATAAATTCACCTGTAAACTGCGCCATTTGGAATTAGGCCATCTCAGTGGATCATAGTCATTAATTGCCATGATTGTACCCATATACCTACAAGAGCAAAATTTTCACACATTCAGTCGATTTTTTAACTTGAAGGAAATATACTTCCAGAAAAGCAAAAAAAAAAAACCTGCGCTTGCTGGACTCCTCAGTCTCAAACATCATACCAAATCGCATACCAACTGAAAGTTGGGTGTACATGGCCTTGTGAAATTTTGCAAGGGGAATAACAAACTGAGATGGGCTCGTCCTATAAATTCACATATATAGTAAATAAAAGATTTACAAATATCACCAACAAAGTGCCACCTCATACAACATGTAGACTCATATATGCATGCTTTTATGTTGGTTAGTTCTTAAATCATGTAATCAGCAGTAAAGCAGTTCTAGTGAAAGTGTGAAAACAAGATAATTGCAATAACTCCCAACATTACTTATGACACAGACCATGAATTTCTAATATTCCTGAATCATTTGTGCAATTTACACAAGCACTTAATCCTTAAATAAATTGTTATCAGCTCAATGGCACAAGTTCAAACTCAGTTTATGAAAAATGCTGCAATGAGTAGGCCTCATTTGTGTTCACCAGATTTCGACCATGCAACACAAGGCAATTCGTTACCGGAGGATCTATAGTGGATTAGTAGAGATCTAAGTGACAACATCTTAAAAGGAAATACATTATCTGCTACACATCTACACCATATGTATGTGTGTGTATTAAGCAAAATGAAAATTATTAGGAATGCTGGGTATATTTATAAGGATGGTCAGATATTTATTATTTGCTAAAAGAAAGGCTTACGGCAGGAGTTGAACTAACCTGGGATTGTAGTAGATGGTGAAGGGGCTGCAACTAGAAGCAGCATGAGCGGCTGCCGCGAGTACACCAATATGCATACTGTCAGTGGAGAGGACTGATGATGGTAGAGTTGGTGCTTGTCGGTTGGCTCTTCTCACCCCCACAAGCAATTGAGCCTTCTCATCCCTGCATATTATTTGCATTTAGCTCCTAAAGATAACTTGGAATTTAACCTAAAATTAGGCCTCAGAAATGGGATAGAGAACACATTCAAAATTTCTGTTTGAATTCTCAATAAAACATCAATCCACAACCCAAAAGTAATCAATACACTGATGCAAAATATAATTTCAATGAAAATATAAAAAGAAAGTACGCAAATATACCTAATAAATAAGATCGAATCACCTGCCCTGAGCCTTTTTGCACCGACAAAAAGGCTCCAACCAGTTGTCAGAAGGTGGCGCTTCGGTTGCCCTGCAATTAACAAGAAATTTCAATAATTTGGTTGCATTTGAAATAAAAAAGGATCATTTCCTGCATATTATCACAAAAATTAACATGAATAAATGGAAAACAAAAATGGTCATACCGCGATAAATGTGACGAAATGTCCAAACATTATCATGTAAATCTCTTACAATAAGCTCCTGATTTGGTGGTTGCATTGAGTAATCCTGCAAAAAAAGAAAATAATAATTGTAACATACTTCAAATTATGAGTTGCCTCCCAACAAGTGAAACAGTCTAAGCCAGTCTTGCCATATTGAACTGTCTTAATTGCACATAAGCCCCTAAATATATCACAAGAGTTGCAGACACCACTTCCTCTAGAATATGCATTTCACAGCAACTAAGTATATCTTTCAAATGTTGAACAACATGTTTAATTACCTTAATTACATTATGTGATAAACTAGTGAAGCCTCAGATGTGGTGTTATTTAGAGCTTCACAAATATTGTAATCCTTCCTCTCCAGCTAATACAAAATTTATTAAAATTTGATTTAAATGTTACCAATTGAGGAAAGAGCTTTTCAGCTGCTCTTCTGGGCACAGAGAAACCACCATGAGTACTGGTATCACTTGCTGTCAAATTTTTGCAGAAGTAATCTGCCAGATGCTTGCTCTTGGTGTGCCCAAAATTAGGTATAGGTAAAACCTCATTTTCCTGAAATGAAGAGGCAGAATAAGTATATTGATATGATGCACAACTATAAATTGGTTTTATCAATTAGTGAGTTTGAATTGTAAATAAGAAGCATATTGCTTACCGAATTGACTGGTTGAAGCGTCATTTGTGCATATATCTCATCTGTTTCCTTGTCAGCCTGGGTACAAGACAAAAGAACGTTATCCACCATAACTATAAAATATAAATTCACATGGCAGTCCAGGATAGTTCTATACCAATCTGATAGCATACTGACTGATGTCTCAATGATGCAGAATTGCAGAGAGAGAATAGCTATCAGTTCAAATGCTTGTTTTTAGTTGGCACAGAGCAGGCATAGTGAGCCTTCATTGAAAAAGAATGTACACAATTCTAGAGGGGACAAGGATACTAACATGTAATGTGACATTATGAACTTGGCACATGAGCTGAGATGGAAGACTTGGATAGTTTGGAATTTGCGAGTTCGCACTCTGCCTAGTAGTCGCTGCCACCTGATTTAGAGATTTCAAAATCAAAATTGATATAATATAATTAAAGTAGCTCGAGAAAGAGGGGGGGGGGGTTATTTGCACCTTCTTCCAAAATCTCAAAATGTACACAAACAAAGATATATGATTATACAGTAAAGGATGTATACCAAACTTTATGAATTTTAAAATATTTCATCTATTTCTTTTAGATTTTCAAATATCACACCCTATAGTGAAAAATACAAATGTTTCCGATTCAAATATGTTCATTTTTTAAAACTTAGAAACAATGAAAGATTCTAAAAATAATAAAAATGTGGTTTTCTCAAGATTTCAATATGTAAATTCCATTAAATTGCTCAGATGGACTGTTCATGAAAAAGTCAGTTTTGAAGAATTTATAATTCAACCAAAACACAAACATTTTTACAATAGCCTAACTCATCAAATTTATCTGCAAATTCAAAAAAATATATATAAAAACATTTTGCTGGATATTTATTTCAAAAAAATCATACGTAGGTCATTGACAGATAAAAGTTTAGCAACTTAAGCATTCTTTGAAAGGCCCATTTATTTCAAACCATTAAAATTTTAAATCATTTTTAAACGATAAAGCATGTACCAAATCCTATTAATTTTTACAAGCATGATTTTACGCGCACCACAAATGTCATTGACTAAAATACCCAATTTCAAAATTATTTTTTTTATTGTTTACGGTTGTTAAAATTAGCAAGATAGATAATAATCAAGCGATCCCTCTCGTTTTCTATTCCAGTGAAGACTAGAACAAAATTTAAAAGCGAGAAAGGAATATAATTGACCTGTTCACTGTGGCCTTGAGGGAAATAGAATACAAGACTACCGGGCTGCGGCAAGGAGACAAGAGGCCCAGCACATGCATGCCACAGCTCAGAATTCATCATCTTTTTTGTATCTAAAGTTAGCACAAAAATACGAAAAGAACACTGTTAGCTGAGAACTTCAAATTTTAAAAAATGATTAAAGACCGCCTTTAAAAGAAAAATAGAGAAAACCATACATGAGGTACATGCATTTTTCTGTTAGAATATGAAAACATTTCACACAGTACACAAAGAAACAAAATATCATACAAGACTACAAGTATTGCTGTGTTGGTTGTTGCTTATGCGTACCGATGAGGCGAGGTACTTTGGGGGAAAGAAGAAAGAACGAGAATCTTTCTTAGAACCTTCTAGAATCTAGATATAATACTTTCAATGTCAACTGACTATACTAGAATATTTCTATGCTTCTTCATTCTTACTTTGAATTTCTCCCAGGAGCTTAATTTCATCAAACAGTGAGGCTGGGTTGCTTGAACTTTCGACCTTGACCTGGTCTTGAAGCGAACTCATCATAAATCAACGCGAAAGGTGGAAAGGACTATGCTGCGACAGCCAAATAGCAAAAAGCCCTCAACTTTAATGGACGAGCATCATCTTTCTCGTGCTATTATACCAAAAAGGACATCCAATTTTCCCAACCCTCTCTCTCGCCCCCACTGAACAAAATAGAAGAGGAGAAAACAGAGACTTCAAAATCTGAAATTGGAGTGGGGATGCGTCTGGACTCTGGACCAGGTGTTTGATGAAAAGCGCTCGTTTTTGGCACGCCGAAATTAGAGAGAAGAGGAGAGAGATATAAATATAATCATGATGCGAGTGGTCGAATTGCGCTTTTAATCGGTCTTTTGCAACTCGCCTGACATAAAGATGCTGACCTTTCAATGCTAGAATCCATGATTCTATCTGTTTCTCTCTCTATATGCTCTCTCGCTTTCGCCTCTATCTTTAATCTCCACTACTGCGTTTTTTTTTTCGATTGAGAAAATGCTGATGTGTAGCGACTTGCTCTATAGAGGAGAGATCACTGACAAGTGGGAACAGCTTGAAGTTGGGCTTCGTGTCAGTGAAACAGGTGCAGTCACCAGGGGTGAAATGCACCGAGTAAAATTTAGAATTCTGTGCTGAGGTGGCGTTGCGTCATTGGCTCTTTGCTCGAATGGCAGCTTTAGGTCCAGAGAAAGACGAGCTCTACACGAAAACAGGACACTGCTGTGCTGCCTCTGATAGGAGTGATGAGTCTCAATTGCTTTTTCTTTAGTTAATTGATGGCTCCATAGCTATTAGGCTTTGGCGCTTTGCACTGTTCACATCACAGTATTTCAGTTCGGCTCACGGCAGCAGACCAACAGTCCCTTCCCTGCATGTAGCTGACAACATTGACATCTAATTAGACCGCTTTAATTTTTTATATTTTTCATTAAGCACAGTTTACATTTTTTAAGGAAAATTGATTATTTACCACTACAAAGTTTCAAATTTAGATTTCTGCCACTATAAAATTTTAATTGAGAAAATTGTCATTAAAAACAAATTTATTCATAAATTTACCATTATATCTATTTAACCACAATTAAAAAAATAAAAAAATTTCTTAATACCAATTACACCCTCTGCATCTACATCTACAATTTTTGAATTCTGAGAGTTACGCGATTTTAAATATGTCGCCTACGAGATCTGAGATTTCAAATTCGTCGCATCAATTCAGCAGAGGCGGCTAAGAATTAAACCTAGCCCGTGGAGGTAACTACTCTGTCACTTATTTTTTTAGCCGATAATTCAATGTTAGAGACATGAGCGTATTATGAAATTACAAATGTGATATGAGCATATTACCAAATTACCACATTTTTTTTCCGTGAACTTCAATCTTTATGTTTTCTACTGTTAGAGGCAAATACGCTATGCATGAACAATACGCTCAAAGCAAATATCAAATTTTGCTTAATTTATCTTTTATTTTGCTACTGTCATGAGAAGAGGAGAAATTCTAGTCGACAGGAGATGCAAGGCTCGCTCGATTTACATGCTCGACTTTGAGAGAAATCATAAATCACGTATGGTTTTCGACTGAGAAATTGTATTTAGCAAAGAGAGGAGAACGGATGATATCTCGGACAAAATAGGCGAAGAGGAGGTGCACGAAAAACAGAATGATATCTCTTACTGATAAAATAAATGTAGAGGGTATAATTGGTATTAAGAAATTTTTTAATTTTTTAATTGTGATATAATATGCATAATGGCAAATTTATGAATAAATATGTTTTGTAATGGCAATTTTCTTAATTAAAACTTTATAGTGGTAGAAATCTAAATTTAAAATTTTGTAGTTGCAAATAACAAATTTTCTCTTCTTTTTTTTTATGAAAGCTTGCTTGGATTGTTTTTTTTAGCTGAACGGTTGAAATAAACCGCTCCTTCAAATTATTTTTTTTATCACTTCATTCTATCCAGGACTAATATATTCCTCATTGCTCATGTATACGTTGGGCTTCCATAAATTCCAATTTGTTTTGTACAACTAAAATATTTTTTCTACGAATTAAAATGCCTGCAGATTTAATATTTTAAATAAACTATAATGTTTTATGAACACTTTTCATATCGATCAAAAAAATGGAACTATAAACAATACTTCTTATCTTCATTTTAATTTCCGTTATAACATTCTTCATTTAATGCACCTTGATAATTAAACTTTTTATTTGGTAAAAGGAGCTGTATTTTTATTTTTATTTTTCCTACTGGCTTGAAGTGTTTGAAAGTGGAAGTATAATGGTTATTCCAAATTTTAATGATTATTAAGTACGAATATACATTTATTAAAAATCCACTGGTTAAACGGAAAAAAGAAATATCAAAATGATAGTTTTTTTTTAGAAGAGAGATATCACCAATTGTATAACTTTTAATATAGGGAACGTGTTATGAATTTATCGGAAATTTCAATATTTTTGTTAATCTATCACATCATAAAAAATTCTAATATATTTAACGACTCATATTACATCCACAAATTAATTATGAATTTTAATCAATTCTGAGCGTTGTAAGATCAAAATACTTATATGCTTAATAAAAAATAAAGATAATGATTAATGGAAAGTCACTCCAAATGGCTCAACAGTCAACACCTTCTTCCCCCTAGAAAAAAAACATAACAAATTTTACCAAAAATAATAAACCCAACAAAATAAATTATGTCGCATATATTGTTTGATACGTGCATTATAATTAATATTTGCTTATTAAAAATTATATATATGTTATTCGATATTTTGTCGTCAATTTATGAATTTGTAATTAGGCAACTACTTCTGAAGTGTTTTTTATTTGGTTGAGAGGACTCCTTTGCATTTTTTTAATCTTTTTATCCACATAAAAGTGATAATGATAAGTATCGCCAATATTTTTTATTTTCTTTAAGAAAAAGGAACTTGCCCGAATCTGCTTTCATACAGATGTGGCATTGTTCCATAAAACCCGGTAAAAATAATTAATTTAAATTAACGTCAGCACTGTTACCGTATTATTCCCCAGCTTATTTTCTATTCCGAGGCTTCTGTAGCATGAAAATAAAATAATACTAAACATTTTGTAAAGAAAATAGAAACAAGCATCCTTTTAACATGTAATAAAGATGGAGTAATTGGGCCACATAAAGCTGCCACGTGTCCAGAAAATTTTATCAGTCATGGGACCAGCAAACGGAGAAAATCCCGGGGTGGTGGTCCCGGTTTACAGTTCGCAGGGACCAGCCAGCCAGCGGAGAAAATGACTGTGAGGTGGGCTAGGCATTTATTTCTAAGCCCATTCTATCATGTCAGGCAGGCTCAGTCTAAAATTTGAATAAGGACACCACTAACCGTACCAGCGACAATCCTCCCACAAATGACTTTTCATTTTTAAAAAATTTTGCTCAACCGCGCTTAACTAATTTTTCTTTTTCAAAAAGTTCGTTAAGCGCAAAAGCGCGCGTGATTATTAATTTGTCACGTACAGACCATTAGCGCAAAATCATAGCGTACATGACAATTTTAAATTTTCAGACTGTCAATTCTATGTTTTATGTAATTATATTCTACATACATTTATATATATAAATAATATTTTAAAAAATTATATGTATTTAGATTTATATTTTTATATAATTATTTATGTTAGTTATTGAGATATGTGTCATGTATGCATAATAATATATTATATGTAATTAGAGATAATATCTAGGTGTTTAGATATGTATTCTGGGTATTTATATATGTGTTTTGGATATTTAGATATGTGTTACGGGTATTTGGATATGTGTCCTCGGTATTAAGATATATATTTTAGGTATTTAGATTTCTTTCTTATGTATTTAGATATGTGTTATGGGTGTTTAAATATGTGTCATGAGTATTTAGATATATTATCTAGGTATTTAGATTTCTTATTTGGATATTTAGATATGTGTTATGTGTATTTAGATATAATATCTAGGTATTTAGATTTCTTACTTAGATATTTAGATATGTGTTCTGAGTATTTAAGTATAATATCTAGGTATTTAGATTTCTTATTTAGATATTTAGAGATGTGTTATTGGTGTTTAGATATTTATTCTGAGTATTTAGATATGTATTCTGGGTATTTAAGTATAATATCTAGGTATTTAGATATGCGTTATGGGTATTTAAGTATAATATCTAGGTATTTAAATTTCTTATTTAGGTATTTGAGGTGTGTTATGAGTATTTAGATATGTGTTCTGTGTATTTAAATATTATTTATATGTGATTATGTAGAGTATATGATTTCATTCAATTATTTACTGAATACTACGAAAAAAATTAAACTTCATAAAATAATATCAGCCTAATAATATGTTAAATATCACAACATTCTAATTTATGTTCAACATCAAAGTTATAATATATGAAACAAATTTCAACATCATAAGTTCTAAAGAAGAGATAATTCAAAAAGAAAGCGCTAGACGCTAAATCTAATTGAGAAAAATATTGAATAAACTATATATATGGAATGTCGGGCTCAATTAGCATGCGCTTCATTAAAGAAAAAAACGCTGATAGCGCGCAAATTATTTAAGCGATGGAGGGTCAGAGAGAAAAAATATTTTCTCTTTGAACAATGAGATCAGAAATAAAATTAGCACAATATCTGTGGATATGGTCTATTACTTCCGTTGTCATTTCTAATTTTCGCAGCAATAGTATGCATTGTGACGTCACTGTCGGAGCTGCCTTTTATCCAGTGATTCGTTCAATTCTAACACAGAAGAACCCACACGCTATTTACCGTGTTAACGAACCAAAGATAAACCGGTATAACCACAGCAATCAGAGACACACTGACACACATCAAATATAAACAGTCCCGGATTCTTTACAGCAAGTCATGTACTGAAAATGTTGACTAAATTTCAGCTTAATAAATTAGAAAAGACGTTCATATTCAAATCGGCATCTTCTATGTACGCAAGAATTCAACATAAAAATTGTATATATGAAGTATACATAAATGTTATAGTAAAATGGGTATTCTACTATTCTCCCTCGAATTTAGTTTTTATATTTATCCACTGTCAAGCTTGTTGATTTAGATCCTAACTAATATTTGAAAATTTTGGTTCTATTTAGTTAAGCCTGCTGATTATTTTATTGAAAAGTATCATACGGTTTAAGAATTTTCACTCTATTAGTCAAAAAACGCGTGCAAAAAATAGTTATGAATTTAGGTATAAAAACTTCAAAACGTGGCAATTCATAGTGTACGAAATAATTGTCGATATTACGCACAAAATAAAAATAATACTTAGTTAACCAATTACATTGGTAAAAATTACACCGTAAAACCAAAAACTTTAATAAAGGATGCTCAGTGTTTCCTGCATGCTGACGAGTGACGACAAAACAAGCACTCTTAAATAATTACACTATATACCCGTCTACTATTGAAATAATTAACTTCCTTCTAAGGGCCCTTTTGAAAAGATAACCACATCTAATGTTCTCAAAACCTTGTCAAGTGGTTGAATACGGCACGAACGACATGTCACGTGACACGACACAGCATATGACACGGCATGATATGGTTACGACACAACATACCGTCTTAAGCGTGTCGTGTTCGATTTTTCTACTATAAAGTATATGACACGACACAACACGATTAAGCACGACACGACACAATTAGACACGGCACGGTAGACCCGACTATACACCATTAGACACGCTAGATACCGCTAGGCTTGAATAGGCACGACTAGGCATGGTTTCTCCAATTTTTTTCTATTTTTTTCTGAATTTTGAAAAACAAATATATAATATTATAGTATAATATATATATATTCTTTTTTTCGTTTCTTCTATTTAAAAAGTAATAATTTTTGTAAATTTCTCTCATTTTTTTGGCATTTTTTTAACTTTGTCCAAATTTTAGAGAAACAATAGAAAATATAGTATTATAATATATAAAAAGTTAGGAATTTTTTTTCATATTTTTTTTTAGATTTTCTGATTTTTTTAATTTTTGACACGGTTAATACGAATAAGACACGCCGTACCGAATCAACATTATACGAACAAACACAACACGGTTAGGCATGGACCCGATTATACATAACACGATTAGGCACGGCGTGTCTTAACCGTACCGTGCATTAACCGTGTCGAGCCGGTCATTTCTAATTTTTAACACGGCAGGACACGGTATGATAAAAATAATAAAATAATATCTTCATCGTACCGTGCCAAGCTGTATTTGGCATGACAAGACACGACACCACACGATATTAGAACACTAACCAGAGCAGCTGAGGCAGGCGTCTGTTCTATTGGTAGCGTAAGAACCGAGTCCAGCTAAGAAATACGGAGAGGCCGGTGCAAAGCCCAAAACAGGCAACAGCCGAAAAACTCCAAAATGCCGGAATACGAAGCGAATTGAATTACTGTAAAAGAGACCGGACTTTTGACTACGTTCTGCCTTTTCCCTGCTTGTCGTCATCTGCATGCCTCGTAATTCGTGTAGATCGCCGATCGACTTCGTTGGACGGTTGTGATTTCGCACGAAGATCGAGGAGCACGCGTGCTCGCTGCGACCTAACGAGGAGGAATCCTTGGTTAGCAAAGCGGAAATTAAAAAACAACACTGCTGCTCTCCAGTTCTCCTCCTCTCGAATACCATTGCTAATGACAAGTTGACAACATGATACGCTTCTCATCTCAAATACAATTGCCAATGACATATTGACATTGCGTGTAGTAGATCGCAGAACAGACTAGTAGTAGTCCGAATGTATAATCTTTTTCAGAAAATTACACAAATTATTGATTGGGATTATTCATAATTCTAACTTGCACTCAAATTCTTATGTACATTGCACATATATTTTTTTTAATTTGTAGATTGATGGTATTTCATATAATTTAAGTACCATTTCATGATTTATAAAAAAAATCAATTTTTTTATGACTTGCAACTATTTTCATTTAATGATTTTTGATGAATTATCAAACATATATTACATAAAAATTCAAAACATAGACAATCTATAACTTCATCGGTATTCCTAAAAATATTTTTCCATTTTTATTATTTTTTTAAAGTACTTTTTCAAATTTATTTCAACTCTCATTATCAAGATTGTTAAGATAAGCATTATCAAGTAATCCATCCCCTTTTGTATATTGATGTCACTTTTTTTATCCCTTAAAATGTAACATTTTTAATTGCAAGTGTACAATAGATCATAGTAGTATAAAGGGTGTCGAATCAACATGGACGAATCACTTAGTTATTACCCTAATTATTTTCGATTATCTAAGCAAAATAAAGAAAAGAAATTTGTTTCTTAAATTGAATTAATTAATATTCCTGAGTGCATAAAATAAAAGGTGTGATCGAACAAATAAAAAGAGGTTTTATAGGGTTTTGGCAGGACTATAATACTATGCTTATTTGATATCTATGTATGTCGTTATTATTTCTCTTGTTATTTTGAGAGCTTCTAATCCTAAAATAGTATTACCATCATCCAATAACATAAGCTGAACTATTGTGCCCCCTTAGAAATCTATGCTTCCACTTTCGTTCCATCACATAAAAATCCAAGTTTATTTTATAATTTTCGGCATTTATATCTTAAGTATCAAACATATATTATTTCAACTATCCCAAGTTTTAGTTAATTAAATGTGGCCATTCATCTAAATAACTTTAACCAATTTAAATCAAAATAATTAAGTAAGAATAATAATTGCGGATACATATAATAAATCAAAAGATAACAAGAGGAGATATATAATAATGCAAGCAAAAAAAAACAAATAAACACAAGTAAGAATATTAACTGAGCATAAATAAAATAAATCAAAAGATAACAAGAGGAGATAAAATGCAAACAAATAGTCAAATAAGCATAAGGAGTACAAGTGTGACCCTAAGAAAGAAAATTCATAATGGAGACCAAAGCAGTCAGTGAAAAATCAGCAGATCTGCATTGGTGTTTTGGACTTGTGCAGCTCCTGGCCGGGCTTCCGTCATCTCCATTAACTCCTAAAAATGCACAGAGTAAACTGGATGAAGTATCTAAGTCTTAAAAATGGAAAGTTAATTAAAAACTAATTATTTCTATTAATTATTAAATATTTTTGACAATTTTAAACATAAGGATGCTCAATTTGAACTACCATAATATTTTTGCCTGTTGACTTTTGCCTTTAAAAATTTACGACTATTATTTTTAGATGTATGCTTAGAAAATATGTACATAAATCTTTAGTGCACGTTTACTTCTTTATGATAACTATCTCTAAACCTGCCAGTTGCAGACCCTCTTAATTTTAAAAATATTTATATTTAACACCAATTTTAATATAAATAAGTGATATATTTTACTTAATTATAATTTATGTCTAAATTAATTATAAAGACTCTTAAATTTTTAAATAAAATTAATACATTATTTAATAAAATGATGTATAAAATATAATATTTTTTAGTATAGTTGTACAATGTTTAGTTTCTTTTTTACAATAAAACTTAATAATAATTAATATTTAATTTATTTGATATACAACTTTTTTTACAAAATAATTATATTTAGCATTAATTTTATTATGATTTAATTGATTTATTTTACTTAGATATAATTTATATCTAAATTAATTAAAAAGGTCTTAAATTTTTAAATAAAATAAATTTATTTGAAATAAAAGATAATGTACAAAATGTAATAATTTTTACTTTACAAAAAATTGAAATATATCATTCAATCAATCCAATCGTAAATTGAAATATGAGTATTTCGATCATTACACATTATCCGATAATATTAATAGACAAATACAATTTATACACTCTTTATAATATATTATAGATACTATTTACAAACATAATGAATTTTCTTTTTTTTAAACATAGTTGTTTAGTAGATAGTTCCTTTTTAAAAACTTAAAAATAGTTTATTAGGCCTCCGATTAATGCATGGTAAAAAATGTAGAGAAAAAATGATATTAGTCAAAATCTGAACATTTAGTTTTTAAAATAGAGAAGGAACTAAATTACCGCTATTATTGGTGCCCATGTGCCTATTTATTTATTCATGCATAAACTTAAAAATGTGAACTTTTGGATGTATTCTATATCATCTCAATTATATGAATATGAAAAATCACAAAATTTTAACTTAATTTGAATAGCCATCAAATAACGAGTCTAAATTGTAAAATTTGATCCATTGATTTTATTATCACTTGATGCATATATAAATAATATTAAAATGATCTAAAATTTTATATACATATATAAAATGATATTTATAAAATATCTCTTCAATTAGTTTTATTATATAAGTATTTAAATAATAATTATTTGATAATTAATTTTAATGACACCAATGTGGCACCAAAATGGTGATAGTTGGATCCTTCTCTTTAAATATGTTTTTTGAAGGGTTTCTCTTTAAAATATTATTCTACATCGTTCGATTAGGCATGTTTTGATCATTAAGAAAGAGCTAAAATAATAAATAAATTAAGTATATACATTTTTTATAATATAGTATATATTTATTAAGATAGTTTCACTAAAATGAGATCACAAGAGAATCGAAATCCATTTATAACCAAAGCAGACGCAAAAATAATATTGCATTTTTAGTGAAAATTACAGAAAGAAGTTCAAGGGCAATCAAGTTTTGTTTTATTTTGGAAATTAAGTTCCATCAATGCTTTTATTTTGGTATAACATCTCTTTCAACTAGGTCTTAATTTGAATTTTCTTCTTCCCAAACTTGCAAATTGTGAAGTTGATCACGTCTTCTATCATGAAATTTGGCCGTTATCAACTACAATGCATTTTTTTTTCCTTTAACCCAATGCAGCAACCAGTGCTCGCACCTATCGATTGATTATGATTCTTTTCATTTTCTCGAATTGGTTCAATCTATCCACTTTCGTTAATTAATATGCTTTCATTTTGTGCTGACAGTTAGTGATTCACAGGTCATCGTATCCTTCATGCATGCCTTGTATATGGTTAGAAATTAATTAAACCACAACGAGCACAATAATTTTTGAGTAAATTCAGTGTACATTCAATATTTATGAAATATTTTTTAAAAATATAACTCAAATAACGATTCAAAAAATAGACATGTTTTTAATGATTTAGGTAGAATGTAAATCAAAATTTAATCAATTTTTAAGGAGCTTTTGCCTCTTCTCGTATAATTTTAAAATTTTAACGGTGGTTACAATTAATGACATTGTAGTGAATAATAAATTAATCTTTAAATTTCAAATTTGATTCAAATTTTATCTAAGTCATTATAAATACATCCATAATTTTGAATTTATTTATTTAAATAATATATTTTGAAAGATGTAACATAACAATTGAATGTATGCACTGGATTACTCTATTATTTTTGTTTAGTAAAATGGAGGTAAGTTATTACTAGTGTATATTCTTCTATGCTTCACACGTACCGGAGAGGACAATAAATTAAAATAAACAAAATGGTTAGCTTGACAGTCGACACGGGGCTTGTTGGTAATTGATTAGTTCTATAAAGTATAACCCAAAAATTAAAGTGCAAGATAAAATAAGCACCTGTTATTTGATTAAAGAGAGTGAAGCTAATATTCTTCCTTTTAGAGTTCCAAAGACTAGCGTAATACCAGTCCCCGAGTTTAGATGAAATGCATCAGAGCCGTTGGATCATTCATGGATAGTTGTTTAAAATATTTATAAATGTTTGATCTGGGAATCATGGACCAGGCACCATAGCACCATGCAGCAGGGTGCTAACCTACTGTATAGGTTTAGTTCTCCTATTTTGTTTCTTTTTGTAGGCTAAGCAATGCCACATTTTTTCCAGAGCACATGGACAAAAGAAAAACTCGATTGAAATATATATATTTAAAAGGGAAAATAAGTACAGGTGTCAATATTTTTAAGCCAAATTGAAAACAAATTATATACTCCTCCTTGGAATGTCACAACTGAAGTGATTAGTGAAATGATTTATATATTAGATATTTAATTTGGGTACCCAATATTTACTTTGTAAAGTGAATTTTGGTTTCTAGACTCAAACAATCCTAGGTTCTTAAACTAAGAATAACCTGTCAATGCAACCAAAAACCATCAGTGAGTTCGTCGAAAAAAAAAACCCATCAGTGAGTGTCTTCAGTGAGAATGCAAAAGGACTCGTCAGGCGGCCTCAGAAAAGAGAGCTGAGAAACAATCAAGAAAAAGGGTTTACATGGTGAGGTAGGCATGACACAATAGGCCCTGAATAAAGAGAAAAAAATGAAAATGAAAAGAGGCAGCCACTTTATACTTTGACAGTCTTGTGAGAATACAGGGAAACAGGCTCCTGCTGTCCTGCACTTTTGCTGACACCGTTTGCATTTTCTCTCGCTCATCTCTCCTCTTATCTGCATCCAATGATGCAAATTGAATAGGTTTTCTTAGTTGTTGATTAGTCACAGTGTGGAGTAAAAAAGGCTCTAGATGTCTAGCCTTGAACAGGTTTTCTTAGTCTTTGATTAGGTAACAGTGTAAAGTTACAGTGGAGATCAACTCGCATTCAAATCATGCTTTGACAAATTTATGGACTATCGTCTCTCTCCCTCTCTCTCTCTCTCTCTCTCTCTCTCTCTCTTTTTTTTACACATTTATAATTTATAAACACATGCTTTTGGTTTTGGCACTTTTGGACATAAGAAATTAAGAATCATAAGATGCTTTGAGAGTTCCCATGCCTGCTGTCTTCATAAATGACATTTTAAAAGGAAGAGGTTTTTGATTTAATTAGATTGGGCTGGACTGGACTCCTCCCAATTTGGGCTTTTTCAAAATTTAATCTTAGATAAATTTAGACCGGTTGATGTAAATCAGAGGGATCAAAATTAATTTACTTCATCATTTAATTCATTTTCATTTAAAGCTCAGCAGGTTTCAGGTCATGGGCAAAGGAAAAATGTATTATCTACGCCGTTCAATTTGAATCTAGCAGCTAGGTCTACAAGGTTCTGTTTTATGTAAACCATCGCTCATATAAATTCCAATTTGGTCTAAGCACCTTATGAAAAGGCTGTATAAATATATAATCTGATGAAAGTCTCAAGTTTTTTTTTTAAAAAAAAAAAGAAAAAAATTTGCAAAGGAAACGCACGTGTCTCAGACACGGTGTCTAGCATGTTACCTAGTGATTGCAATTGGAGCAACATATATTATACAACTAATTATGTATGAATGTAATTTGTAATAAAATCTGAAGATTTGAATAAGATTCGGGGAGTTACCAGCTTACCAGATTTCTGAATGGATCGTTGGCGTTCAAATTGGCAGCAAGAATTATTACTTTGGCAGACTGTGCAGTATTATTTATAGCAGGAGGGACAACTTTAATAAAAGCTATACCTTTTTCAGTTTAAACTTATCTTCAATCACAATGATTAACCTCATAAGAATTGTATTTCATCAGATTTGCTAAATAAACTTCTGAAACCAAGTAAAACTTCAGGAAATTATGTACCTTTTTTTTCTGAATCAACCAACTCCTTTTTTATTTCCGCATTGCATTTGCTTTGTAATAGATTGACCATATAAAACAACAATAAGTAATTCTCAATCTTTTGTTCTCTCTTATAAGACTATGAATTTTGCAGGCCTTAAATTTTTTTTTTTTTGAGAGAGATGATATTTTAGCTTCCAAGTTTCATTTTGTGCTTATAAAAATCTGAATCCATAACTTCTTGAAAATTATTCTAGTTAGCTACTATTGAACTACTATAGATTTTTTTGGTAAAATAATTAAATATATAAATTTGGTAAGATGATCCCATTTTTTAGGATTTTTTTTTTTTTTTGAAACTCGAGTCTAGTTTTTTTCTTTTCTTTTGTTTATTTATTTATTATTTTTAATAGGTTTTAATAGTTTATTTAGTTTGTTTATTATGTTTAAATATTTATTTTTAATAGATTTTAATATTTATTTTTTTACTTTAGTTTATTTTAAAATATTTATTTAATTATTTTTTATGTGTAATTATATAATTAAATTCATTAAGTGATCGAATTTTATTTTTTTAATAAGTTTTATTAGTTTGTTATGTTTAAAATATTTATTTTTTGGTTTAGTTGGTTTTTAAATATTTATCTAATTATTTTTTTATGTGAAACAAAACAATGTTATAATAATTAAAATATAATATTAAAAATATTAACACTGAGCACGTTAATCCATATTATCACTACAATAAAAAAATACTTTAGACAACACCCAATACAACTATCCAAAAATTAAAATTTAAAAACTAAAATCTCACGGATAAATAATCCATTGTCATCTGTTTTCACATAACAAGATAATTAAATAAATATTTTAAATAAGCTAAATTAAAAAGATAAATATTAAAATCTATTAAAAAAGCTAAATTACAAAATAAATATTTAAACATAATAAACAAACTAAATAAAATATTAAAAATAATAAATAAATAAATAAACAAAATAAAAAAAATGCACCCGAGTTTGAAACTCGGGTCTGGTTATGGTGGCTAAAAAACGGGATCATCTTACCAATTTCATATATTTAATTATTTTATTTACTATAATAAAAAAAAATTCTGAAACTACTAGGTCATTTGCCCAGTTCTTAAATTTCATAAATATTTAACTAATGATTCAACCAGTATATTTTATTATGGTAGTTCTGCGCAATTAAGAGTTTTGCAAAAATCGACTAACAAGAGATGTCAATCCATAATATTTTGTTTGTTCTCACTAGATATCACTCTGAAGATCTTCAGCTTTATAAATAATGTACATTTAACTGACTAACAATCTTCCCACGGTTGTTTTTCAACTGGATGTTCAAAGAATTTGGTACTATTTTCTATTTTTATTTTTATTTTAAGGTTTGACTGACATTCTGCATCTTAACTGTTCAAACAAAATAACTGTGTATGGCAAGTGAATTTTCTTTTTTATTCTTTCACCGGACTACAAATTTCTTAAGGTAATGGATTTTATGAGTATTTAAACTTAATAGTTCCACAGTATAAGCATAGTTTCTTAATTGGAGCTGCAAAATTTTCTTTGTATCATAGGTACTTATCGAATTTTCAATTGAGAAACAAATTACAATGGGGAGAGATTCATTATTCGATGAAAAAGAACTAAAAAATCATACAGCAGCTGCTATTTCCAATCTAATTTGACAAGTAAAATGCAATTAAACAAAACAGTCGGCTTTAAAATTTATAAACATAATGAATTTTAAACTTTACCTAATATATCCATTTTAAATGTTAACTATTTCAGAGCACATCAACCATTCAATCACAACACGGTTGCTCTAGTTACTACCAACTAAATAAAATACAACGCCAAAATCCTAAAATAAGTACCCTTCTCTTAAGAAAGAAAGAAAGTCATGTTTAAGCAAACACTCCAAATTTTTGTCTACATTCTTGCAGCACTATAAAAACTAATCCAAAATTACAGTTGAAACAAAAACAAGAACGCTGTTCACCCACAAACAAATCTAAATTCCAAAATTACCGATCCTCTGATTTAACAGACACTCCTTTATACATGGTGACCCTATTTCTCAAAGCCTCTACCCGCTCCCTTGCCACTTTGTTATTTGGGTCGAAAAGTAAAGCCTCTTCAAATGCTCGGAGTGCAGATCTGATCTCCTTTCTCCTCTCATAGGCATCTCCTAGGTTGTTCCATGCAGTTACATAGCCAGGTTGAAGAGCCACCGCTTTTTGAAGTTGTTGAATTCCTTTGTCTACATTGTTGTCCCTCACATAACATACTCCAAGTGCATTGTATACCTGTAAAAGGTGTAAGGTTTGTACTTAGGCGGAACCAATATACCTGTAAAAGGTGTAAGGTTTGTACTTAGGTGTAAGGTTTGTACTCGTATATTAATGCAGTAGCGGATCCAGCCTTCTTAACAAGCCTGGACGCATTATATGAGCTGATATTAAATTCTCAAAAATTAGATATGAAAAGTACAATTTTTCAATTAAGCCTAGGCACTCATATAGTTTTGAACTATATTTTTCTGATTCAAAATAAAAAAATTACTATTTTACATGTATTTTAGAAAATCAAGCCCGGGCACCTACCGGGGCTTGCTTATGCATAGGTCCGCCCCTGTATTAATGTAGCACAGATTAATTCTTTAATAGATTTTACCAATGAATAAAAAGTTGTATTGCAAATTAATTTTCAGTTTCAGGGGATGCAGAGTAAATATATGAAAATTTCTTGAGAAAACAAAATTAAATTTTGAACAAGAGAAAAAAAGGGGCAACTCATTTTTTCATTAGAATATACCGTGTATAGCTAGGTTTTGTATTCTTAATCTCTCTTTTCCTTTGTTTGTGTATTTATTTGTTCATTTTTTGGTTCTTTCAGCACTATATGTCTTTTTTTAATCAGAATCTATAGCCATTATCTTATAAAGAAGATCCAACAAGCAGGCACCAAATTGAGGTGTTCCTTTGTTCTCATAGCTGCCATAAAACACTTTTGACTTCCAGCTAAAAGGAACAGAAGAAAATTCAATTTCAATGTCTACTGTACAGTTTGGATTCAATAGCTGAGGTCCTTCAATATAGAAGTATAGTACTTTATGCAGGGCCTATGTGTTGCATCTTCTTTTTATTTTATTTTTCTCAAACTTTATATTACTCAAATGAGCAGGCATCTGTAAATTGCATGTGTTCTTTGTTCAGCCCAAGAGTAGCACCAGTTTTCTTCAAAATATAGGTTTATAAGTAAGAAAGAATTTAGATTATGACATAAATATCACCAAATTATCCCCTTTCATCTACTACTTGGAATATACTTTCAAGTATTTTCCCATGAAAAGAAGAAGTAATATGAGTGATGAGGACCTGAGCAAGATCTTGATCATCTCTATCCCATTTTTCAATTGCTTCCCGCAAATACTTGATAGCTGCTGGGTAAAATTTTCTTCTTAGCATTACTGCTCCAAGTTCGAAATATTCCGTAGCTGATGCATCACCACTCCTAACTTGCTCCTATATTTCAAAGGAATTATACAAATTTTCCTTTAGTCTTTGACGTAAAAACATAATCATTTGAACATTTACAATTAACCCAGTTGAACTCAAATTCTCTCACAAATTATCCACTCTGCAGTTACTTTAACTAAAGCAGGATTCAGGACTTATTAATTTAAACATTATGCAGACAACGGTTTCAAAAGTCACTGGCGCCATTAAGGTTGCATAAAAGGTTTTCTTACTTGTTAACTTATAGAAAAGCCAAGTAAATCTGTAAAGAAGGCCCATAAAAACAAAATTATAGGAATTACCTGCAATTCCTTAGCAGAAAGGTCGAGTTCCCTTCTGACAAGAACCTGACGAATGACAAAGAAGGTGCCAGCTCCAAGTAGGGCAAGCAGTGTTAGCAGATATGACAGCTGAATTCCCAACTCAAATAATGCACCTACATCATACATCATGTTCAGCTGTGTTCCCTCGCTGGACTGTGCCACTTGTGTCATACTGAGCCACGATAAGACACTACATGGAAATGCACGCAATAACAAGCTTGCTTGGATCTGACTCTTCTCATCTTTGGTCATAAGATAGAGCTTCTCCACTACAGCCATAACAATAGAATTTTAGCTTATAAGATTATGTACAAGCCTCACTCATTATGGTATTGTGGTGAAATAACTACACTTACCTCTGTCAAAATTTGAAAATGAACTGCTTTCAACTTCTCCATTGATAGCCTACCTTCAAATGATGAAAAGGAAGTTAATCTAAATACAAACTTCCCCGCATATACGAGAAAGGTAACGTCATAGTCAAATATATTATTTTGCAAATTGCAGAATGATCCATAAATACCACTCTCTAACTTTCAGGCTAAATTTTTTCAAGCCTTTTATAGGCTACTGGACACAAGACAACAGAGACAAGGCCTTGTTCATACAAGCCATGAATTAGCACCTGTCCACAATTTCTGACAAAATTCTACCTTAAGTCTATAAATTTCTACAAAGCTGCCTCACTAATTATAATTATAAAAACCCAACAGTCCAACACGGTATAGCTCTAAATTGAACTGCCAATCCTTTGAAAATTAAAAGACAGCGCCGATGTGGGCAGCATGATGCAATAGAAAAATTCTGAAAACGAAACACGCTAACAGGTGAACAAAAACCGATTTGAACTGTATAGACCAAAACTAACTCTGAGGCGATTGTATACCACAACATTTACCCATAAGAGTTCCCCATAAAAAAAAAAAAGAAGAAAAGAGAAAAGGGGTTCATCAACTATGCTCACCGGAGCTGTACGTGCGGGGCCCAAAAGTCGAGAAGTGCGGCCGCGCAAACGAGGTGGGAGAGTACACCTAACGAGAGCACGGCAACCGAAGCACTTGGGCGAAGAAGATAAAAGAGGAAGAGAGGCCATGGCGTAGATTAAAAAAAGAAAAAAAAAAGAGATTAGTTCTGGTAGTATAGAACTGAAGTGGCGATTGGCGGTTCGGTCAGATTTGGGTTCGAATGGTCGGGTCGATTGGATCAGTTTGATTTTTTTCTTTTTGGAAGAAATCGAGCTGGCGGGTTGGGTCAGTATCAGTCCGGGTCAGCGGTCAGCGGATCATGTCTGATCAGCTTATGTTTGAGTCTGATCAAATTAATTTGACTTTTTTTAAAGGAAAATTTGTATAATTCCTTTGCCACTAATTATAGAAGGCAACGTTTCATGGGCCTCGTGGAGTTGTGGGCCGAAATATAAATCCTTACTTTTAATTATTTCAGATATCTGTTTAGTTCAGTCAGAAGCAGAGATAAAAGGGAATGCTGGGGTCTGACATTTTTCATAATTTATAAAAATTAATAAAAATTAATAGTTTTTATTTATATTAATAGCATATTTATATATATTAGATATCTTTATAATTTTATTTCAAATACATAAATCATTTAATTAAATTTTCGACACCGTTCAAATTTAAATCCTGATTCTACGGTGAATCCAGTTAATTTCATTGCGACGAGACAGTAGTGGTAAACTGGTAATGTGGTATGTGGCACGCGAGTTCGGCGAGAACGTGTTTCTTGAGAAAAAAATGGAGTCACGATTTTCCACTTTATAAAAAAAATGGGTTAATTTTGTCACTCAACTTTAATGCTTATTCATATTTAATCACTGAATTTTTATTTATCCATTTATATTCGCTGAATTTTGATGTTTATCCATATTTGATCACTCTAATTAGTTTTTTCACTAAAAAATAATTAAAATAAAATTACATTTGTTATCAAAATTAATTGGAATGAAAAATAGATAAATAAAATAAAATTATATTTATTTTTTCATTAGTTTTTTAATTATTTTTTAGTGAAAAAAATAATTGGAGTGATCAAATATGAATAAACATCAAAGTTCAGTGACTAAAAATGGATAAATAAAAATTTAGTGATCAAATATGAATAAGCATCAAAGTTCAGTGATCTATCAAAGATTAACCTAAAAAAATTATTGGATTTTCAAGATATATTTTTTGTTCATTAGACCAACGAGACCAAAATTGATTCTCGTCAAGAAAAATCACGCCTCATTAGCATGCATATTATATAAGGAGACGAGCATGTATTTTGTCTTGAATGAAAAAAAGCATCTATAATTTTTTGATATTGTTGAAATTAATAAAATTTCTTAGATTAACTTTAATAATTTTATGAAATATAGTTATATATTAAATTATGGACGATCAATTAATTAAAATTGATATTAAAATGATCAAATTTAAAAAGTTATCAGATAATAAATATATGACATGAGAAACAGGTCCTTAATTTGTAGAACGCACTTTTGTAATTTTTATGATTTAATGATGGTCTAGATTTTATAAAATTATGATTTGATACTATTAAGTTATTGGTCTCAAAAGGACACAACTAAACACATGTATAATTATCAAAAACTGAATACAAAAATGGTTCAAAATTTTGTTTCATGAAAAAATTCTTATTAAATGAACATATCCATCTGTGTTTCAAATGGAGAAGCATAAAGAATATATAAACAATCAACATTGAATTGTTGTTTTTCCTTTTCGTTGGTTTTGGACCAAATAAAATCTATTGGCCACATATATTTAGATGACAAAACTGTTGGCCTCCAGAGATACACAATCTTGATCTTTGAGTTCCTTAATCCGTACAGTAATCTTTCTTAAAATCTGATGAAGAGATTAAAAAAACATACACAATGCTAAAAATTTGAATGTTTTATATCTTATTTCTAAAACTCTGAAGTACCGACTGTATATCGACATCTATGTCTTGTATAATTTGTGCATGTAGAAACCATGGTCATGCATCTCTATTTATAGCACAATTTACCGAAATACATGTCGGTATGCATTTTTAATCTTTAAGCATGAACCAATCAAAATGGGACATCAAAGCTTTAGCTTTATCAATGGCCAACCGTAAATAGGTAACAAATTTTGTAGTCTACTGAATTGTGAAAGAAACAACAATTCTAATAATATTTAATGTTAAATCAACAAGTTTCTTTGTAGCACCGGATTTGTTGATTGTATATATGGTCAACATGTTTTTATTTTCATTGATGCCAATAGTTTATGAAACTATGTTTCATTCAACAGCAAAATTCGCCTATGGTTTATACATAACAAATCCTTCCTCTCCATTTGATTAGAAAATGGAGATGTTCTTTACATTTTTTTTTATGAAATAAGATTTTTTTTAACTATTTATGTATTCAGTTTTTGACAATTAAACATGTATTTAGCCGCGTTCTCTGAGGATCAATAGTTTTGTAATATAAATTAAAAAAATTATAAGATTTAGATCATTACTAAATCTTAAAAATTTTATAAATGTACATTCTACACATTAATGACTCAATTCACATAACACATATATTACCCGATAAATTTACTAAATTTGATCACTTTAATTTGGATTTCAATCAATTGACAGTCCGTAAATTAATATATAATTATATCATATATATGCCCATAAAATTATTAAAATTAATTTAATCATATATGATTTTTTGCTATTTTTTTTTGTCTCAGTAAGTTGGTTATGACTTGGTTGAACTAATTCAAAAAGAGACATATTATAATTAGTCAATAGAAGGTTGTAGAAACAATATTCTGAAGAAATAAACTTTTCCTGTTCTAATTAAAGTAATGTTGAACTCTAACAATGCTAATTTCAAGCTTTTATTTAATATTTTGTGTAATTTAATTCTGGTATGCAGTATTTTGTAGGTATGACTTCTTAATTAGAATATCGGAGTGTGATATCCAAGATTTTTTTTTATTTCAATTGAAACAGGTGATTTATAATTTTATACCACTTTTTCAGAGCACACGCATCATTTTGTCAAATGAATCCGAAATTACAAATCGCCATGAACGGCTTAACCATAGGTTTGGATGAGAGCAGCATAAAACCTATTACATCCATTACATACAACAGTGACAGGGACGAGAGCATCAAACTCGTTGATAAACATTTTGACGGATCCGGTTATATGTATGGACATACCTTACGAAGACATGAATAGGCTAGATAAATATCATTATAATATTTGGTTCTTTTAATTCTTTTTTGTTCTTCTTTTCTTTTTGTTTTGTTTGCATTCGTTTCTATCCACCACTAGTACATACACCTATGAACCCACCCGCGATGTAAAAACCTTTTATTTTCTATTTAATGAAAATTATACTAGATCGTTCACCCAATATTTAAAAAAAAAAAATAAAATATAATAATTTGTTTTTTCATTTATTTTCCTCCCTCGTTACCTCTATTATCTTTCATTTGGTGTGAGCCAAACGGAGTATAGGTACAGCCTCGCTTTACTATTTTAATTAATCTTTGTTTAACGTTAGAGCACGAAAGCGTTGGAAAGGAAAAAAAAAATCTCCCCGTTGAGAGTCTCCAAAACTTAATATATGATGATAGGTGGGGGGAAGTAATGTTGGTGAGGCTTTTATTCAACGCTCCCATCCTTCTCTCTTCTTCCCATGGTCTTACTATCTCTCCATTCATCCTTCATCCTCTATCATTATTCCACTCATCAGCTTTTACTCATTCTTCTTCTCTTTTTTTTTTCTTTGAGTCTTTTTATTTTTGAGTCATTTTGTCTTCAATTTAGGCATTACAGACTAACAAATTAAATGAGAACTCTCCCTCATAATATTTACTTATCCCTTTAATCTTTATGATATTGTCGACTATATATGAGCAGTCTTGAAAAAGTTCTAACATGTAGGACTACGGAGGTGTGCATTCAAATCAAAAGCAAGTGAAAGCCGTCAAAAATTATATAATTTGAAATAGATACAATCTAACGGCCTTTGATGAACTATCAAATGATAATGAAGTTACATAAAATTTAAAAACATTATCAATCTACAAGTAAAAAAAACATATATATAATTTTTTTTTTCTATTTTTAAGATTTATTTTATATTTATTTAAGAATTCATTTTTTTCTATTTTTAAGATTTATTTTATATTTATTTAAGAATTCATTGCTAAAATTGTCAAAATAATTCATTACTAAGTGATCCCCATCTTTAGAGTAACTTTCACAAAACTATCATCGCGCCTCTTAAATAGAGATTAAGATTCTCAAATAAAAGGAAAATTTTTAGTATACATTCAACTTTTATGTTACATTAAATTTTTATGTTATATTTTTAAAATTATTATTCAAATAAAAAATAAGATTATAAATATATTTCCAATAAATTAGATAGAATGTGTATCACATTTTAAATAATTTAGAGTTTAATTGCTCAAATGTATTGAAATCTTCATTATTAAAAGTTTAAAATTGTATGATGAAGACTTTTAAATTGACTAAAATTTCACATTATATCTAATAATATAATAAATCATAATCATAATTATAATATAATAATATAATACAACATAATCATAATTATAATATAATAATATAATACAACATAATCAAATAATAATTACTATTCCGATGAGAGCTAATCCAAAGATACCACCTATATCTTAGGGTTCGTTTGGCAAATCAAGGAGTTTTGTTTCGAAGAGTGATAATTTTGAAAGAGTGATAGAATAGTGTATTTTTGGAAGAGTGGTAGAATAGTGATATTCTTGACTATTCGGAAGAGCGAAAATATCATTTGACAGTTGTTAATCAGAATAGTTAAAATATGAATAATTATAACACTAACAATGATGATGAGAATAATAATAATAGTAATAATAATGATCATAATTAATAATCATAATATAATATAGTAAATAAATTATAATTATAATCATAATCATAATAATATAATAATAAATACTCATAATTCTAATAATATAATCATAATATAATAATAAAAAATAATAACTAATTATAATTATAATATAATCATAGCTATAATCATAATATAATATAATAATAAAATAATATAACCATAATCATAATATAATATAATAATAATAATAATAAAATTATATATAATAATAAATAATAATAAAACTAATCATATAATAATAATATTAATAGTGATGTTAATATAATAATTATTATAATTATTATAATAATATAATAATAAATAAATAATCATCATAATATTAATATAATAATAAGTAATAAATCATAATCATAATTATAATTATAATATAATAATATAATACAACATAATCAAATAATAATCGCTATTCCGACGAGAGCTAATATGATATACCACCTATAACTTAGTATACCGAATCAAGACTATTCCGCACTCTTCTACTTAGTTTAAAATTCAATTGGTAAATTAATTCGTCAGTATAGCTATACTATTCTAACTTTTTACTATTCCACCAAATGTCAAATAAACCCTTAGTATATATACCGGATTAATACTCTTCCGCACTCTTATACTATCTAAAATTCATTTGGCAAATTAAGTCGTCAAATAATAATTATTTTTTTTGCTATTCCATGGAATGCCAAACAAAGAGAATACAGTGGGCATGCAAAGTAAAAAAAAAGGGAGACGATTAGAGTTACAGTACAAGTAACTAACAATGTATAGAATTATGAAGTTGTTTAAAATTAAAATTCGGACAATTGTATCCTCCGAAGTACTTGATTCTCAAGCCCCACGGTACAATCATTTAGCTCAAATTATATTTAACATCATCAAGTCATTAAAAAAAAAGAAATCATCAAGGCATCAGTATGAATGGACTAACAGAAACCTGAACTTTACTTTTTTTTTTTCCTGCTTGCGTTATGTCAATTTTGCTGTCAAGACAGATTTTGTGCAACGGATAAACTGATGCCACATGATAGTCTAAATTTCTGTCGTACGAAAAGAGACCCATTTTTTCATTGACTTTCGAAGCCAATTGAAAGGCGCCTGGTCAGAATTATATATCTACATTTCTTAATTTTAATAAAATCCAAATTGTAAGTTTTGTGACATCGAGGAAGGCGCATTTGCTTCTCAATGAAATGTTAAGTTTGTAACCACAGATAAAACCTGAAACATTTTAAGAGAATCTACTCATATCTCTTATGCATCCCTACAGTATCCGAATCATTGGTGCACAATTAGATGGACGTCAGACTAATGACAAAGACTGATGAAACATAAATGAAATGGATATCCACATATATATGCAGGAAACATGCTACTATCTAACAACGCTAATGAAACATTTAAACTACAGAAACTACTACAAGAGAAGAGTGGTGCCTCTGTCAATGACATCATTAATCAATCTCAATTTCTCCAAGTACTCACATTATCTAGAGCCATCATAGCACCTCTGTGCTGATGCTGTGCAACAGCTAGCTTGTCGGCCAATAGCAAATCTTTCATGTACTGTACCTGCAACCTTTCTCTCTCCATTACTGACTCCATCTCCTCGAACCGTACAAGTTTTTCCTGCATCTCCTTCATCTAAACAAGTTGCAGTTAGTTAGATACTTCTATAAACACACAGAGAGACCCACATTCAAGTATATTTTATGGAATGTAGGAGGGCATGAAGGATCCATTTTGTAATTAAAATTGCACACTGAAAACAGACAGTGCACCTGAACTCCTATAATATCAGATACAGATTGCTCCACATCTTGCTGTTCCTTCTCAAGCTCTAACTGTGCTGTTGCAATGGGATTATTTGCTGCAGCTAAAAATAAATGAAATCTAGATAGAATAATACAAACATGAAAGAAAAATGGACATTACTTGGGAGCAATTACCCCATAATTAGAACTTCCACCCCCACCTTATACAAATTAAGACTGAAATTCAACAACGATCACTTCCTGTACTTTAATTAAACACCTATATTTTCTGCTTCATTAGCAGATAGAACACAAGCAGCAAAACAAGGTGAAGTCAAGTGAAAAGTTTGAAGTTAACCATCCGTACTAATACAGATCTTCACATTTACTTAAGGATGCCAACATTTCAATCAGCTTGGGTTGATTTTTGTTTAACATGGAGTGAGGAGATGTTTAAACAGAAAATGTTTTGATATTTAATTGAATATACTTGGTAACTAAAAAACAGCAAATCTCAGAAAATATTAGTGTACTTGCAGAACTAAAAATAGATATGACTTGCAAGTCTGCTAAAACAATGGGTCTAGCTCGTGAAAAACTCACTAAGCACTAGAATAACTCCTACCTTCTTCCTTCGTTTCAGCAACAGAAGGCTCAGTTAAGTCTGTTGCTTCACTCATATCCAAATTGGATAACGTAGAGACGGCTGCTTGAGCTGCTGACTCAGCGACATGTGGACCCACAATCGCAGATAAGAAAGCAACCTGGAAAATAATTTTTACTTGCTTAAATTTCACCACATTAAGTACATCAACTAGAAAACTAGATACTTCATCTCAAATAGTTCAAATGAGAACCTGGGCCATGATGGGATTACTGGCATCAGCCAGTGGACTGAGCTTCTGCCTCTTCACACTCTCACTTCCATGAACATCACCTTCACCCTGCTCTAGGTTACTACTTTGCACTTCTTTGAGCCCCATGAACTGCTCCCCAAAAGGTAATTTCACAAACCTGTAATGTGGACAGTCAGGTTCTTGATTTTCAGCAAAGACATAGCTTAGTAGAATTAGGTAAGTTAAGATAAGAAACCTGGCAATGCAGTCTTTTGCTTGTCGACTTGCCACATATTCAGCTACTTTTTTCCAGTCTTCACCATAGTGTGAAATGGCCTCAAGCAAGTGGAGAGTTTCCTTATCTGTCCAGTCAGGCCTTGGCTCTTCGAGCAAATCCACCCGTTTGAAGTCTGCTGAGTTGAGCCCAGGTCTTTGGTAATTGCTTTTGACAAAGCACTTTGCACAAAGGGTCATATTTGCCTTTACACCAAAAACATAAAAAGAAGCATGGTACATTAGACAACATATCAAAATCTAATCAAACCTAATTTAAAGACATAAATGCACGTTTACAAGAATACATCCAGGAGGTAACGGTATTTTTCCTGGCATCTATAGTTACCAACAATTCGTTGGCATCTAATATGTTGGTGGACATTTAAAGAAAGGTCATCCACTACTGTCCTAAATAGCAAAGAGAAAGGAGTATGGTGCAATTGGCGGTTGATATGAGGAATCAAGCTACTATTTTTTTTTTCTTATTATTGTATTGTATCTTTTCATGGCAATGCTTGTATTTCAATCTCATTTGTTTTCTTTTCTCTTCTGCTCAATTTGTATCAACTCTTTTTCAATTTGATTTAATGAAATTACATAGTAGGCTATTCGCCTGCTACTTCAAAAAAAATATGTTGGTGGACATTTTAACAGATATTTAACCTTAATCATGATTTTTTTCTGTCTATTGCTTAATTGGAAGTTTACAAAATAAAATACCAAGCAGGAGACAGATACCTTGGCAGTGGTAAAGCACTGAAGGCTGCATACAGCACCACAACTTGTGCATATTCTCTTGCCATGATTGTCACCCTTCCTCTGTGCTGCACCTCTCAGCTCTGTTTCCTCCTTTCCCTTTTTGGGTGGTGTGTAATTAATCAATCCCCACTCTTCTAAGAAATCAAATACCTTTCTGACAGACCCAACGTCTCCCACCAACCCCCGCCTGGCCTCAGTGTAAGTGATCTTACGTGTAGGTTGACTTCTGAACCTTGAGATTATAGCATCTCTGATGTACTTGTATGAACTAGGGGTGCGGGAACTCGACTTCCCGTCAAAGAATTCTGGCAGAAGCCTCCTCTCAGTGTCATGGATTTCATCCCATGAGAACCATGCTATAGCAATTATCCCGAAAATGCAAAGAAATAAAATAAAATAAAATAATAACAATAAAATAAAATTTTGAGCCAATTCATAAACTGAAAACTCAATACACTATTTTATTTGACAGATATAATTAATTTACCTCGCTCATGCTTACCCAATTGAAACGTAAGAAACAACACTAACCTGAGCAGCTTGGTATGACGATGGTGTAAGAGACTTTGGAAGCGGCGGCCGTGGTAAGAAGCTGTGGTGTGGCGGCACTGGAAGCCGGCTCCGTTGAGGGGGCGGTGGGACCAGGCGTCTCAGTTTTGACCAGTGAAGGAGCGAGTGACGGCGTTTGTAACTCCGCTTGTGCCGGGACTTGTTGCAGGGCCTGTAGGGGAGGTTGAGACGGAGGTGGCACGGGAGGAGGAGTCGAGGCGGACGGAGACGGTTGCGGAGACGGAGATGGATCCGCCATCGAATTCGGAAGAGAGGAACTTTTTTCCGGAGGTCCTTTTCTTCTTCTTGTTTTTCACAAGAGGTGTTGTCAGAGAGGCCTATTTTGCGCTGTCTCTGTTAGAATTTAGAAAGCTGGAGTATATAGGCCGCCTTTGTTCCGAGACGGCCTTTTACGTGTTAATCCTTGTACAAGCAGATCTGGACCATTGATCAAAGAATATATTGATACAATTGTGACCTAGCACAAACCGGCCCATATAAGCCCAATTTTCTCTGGAGGCGAGTTCGAATAATACATTTTTCTGGAAGAGTATGGAGAGTTTTCAAAGTTAATTATAACGGCTCGTTTTAATTATAACGGATATGGAGAAATTTAAATACGAATTTTGATGTACGTAGAGTTTATTATTGTTAAATCAGGACTGTTCATCTCTGATCTAATGGATCAGAGCTTTTTTTCTCTCTCAGGGGATGTCGTTCCCTCTTCTTTCTTCCAGTCGAATGGGAAAAAGAAGGAAACTTGGAGAAAACAGCGAGGCGGAGGAGCTCCAAGTCGAAGAGCTCCGATCAGAGGAGGATAAACACCATAAGGTGCTTCGATGACTTTTTTTTTTGTTGAATCAGCAGCAATTTGCCGCCAGTTTTCGTTAGCACAAGCTCAAATGCTTAATGAATTTAACAAAACAAGTCTAAAATTAGAGCAATCACCTGAGCCAACTAATCAAACCTCTATCTGGAACTCAAGGAATCACATAGCCCGTTGCACAGGAAAGCAAAGTTTTGGATACGGATGCCAGGATATCCTGATACCCGGTACCTGAACTTATGCAATTCCTGGCCTTCCAACAAAGCAAAATAACATTCAACATATTACATCACTAGCATCACACAAAACACAACAATCCTACATTTTTTGTAACTAAAAAATATTAGCTCTTTACATCACATATTTGCATTTCAGCCATCACATTTTGCAAAAACAGTAACATAGCCAGTGACGGTAATAGTCACATCCAGCAGAATTATCTTTTTGTGTTTCCAAGAAATAAAATAACATAAAAAAGAAATCACTCCGTTTCTGTTTGGACTGCTACCTGTTGTTGAGTATTTTTTAGGTAATGTTCAAGGGTTTCAGCTATAAATATAAATACATATATGTAAGAAAATTACAATGGCACGTGGTACTGAGAATGAGTGTCAACCGGAAAGACCAAAAAAAATTCTCAATTGGTATTTGGTAGACTTGCAATAGTCCCATAATTGTCTTTGGTCTTATTTCTGAAAAAGCAAAAAAGAAGAGAGATCAACAGTTGGATTCTTCATGGGAGGGAGAACAACTGTAGGATCAAGTAATGTATTCTCCTCTCTTCCTAGACCTCTGCACTTGTTTTCCCCCTCCCTTTTATGTTGGGTACAATTGTTTTACTGTAGACAAAGCAAAGAGAAAAGAAGAGAAAGAAGAATGAAGAATCAAGCAACAAGGGAGTAAAAACTTGTTACTTGCCTGGTCAAATCCATGAAACTCTTTATGGGGTATGTCTTTTGATGTGTTAAGATTGATGTTGTAAACCAGTAGGCTACCATTTTACTACAATTTGTTTTTCTTAATTTTTTCTTACAATTATTTTGTCTTTCATTTTCTTGCACAACTGAGGGGCAGTAGAAGCTAGATAGAGTATTCATTGAGCAAAAGTGAATGATTTGGGTTCAATGTGGTTAGAGCTAGACTGAATAAATCTTTATTACAGGACTGGCATTATCTGAGATCTGTAAGATCACCAGAGCACAATGTTTTGATGAGAACCAGTTTTGTAAATTGTAAATTCTGTCAAAATTGCTGACTAGAACGGAAATCATGCTGTCCACTAATTTGACTAGCATCAAGGTGTGATTATAGAGCAGTTTCCATAGTTGTAGAATGATTTGCCCAAAGTAAAAATTATTTGTATGCAGAGGGATCCACTTAGGGTTTTCTTGGAGACACTTTACCAGCGGCTTCCTGAAGATGAACTCGCTAGACAGTGGTGATTTTTCCCCTTAAATTGTTGTTCTTTGGTTACACCCGCCCTAATCAGGCTTGACACCTGCAAGTTACCAAGTGGTAATGAAACTGACTTCCTTCAATATCATTGTATCACTAGTATCAGAGAATAATTATTTGTAATGCTGTATTGTACTAATTTCTAATAGTTGAAAACTCAGTCGTATAGTATCTTTATCTATTACTTTGTTAAAACACAAAATTAAAGTTGTTGTGCCTTCTCTTTAGGATGATTGATTGGGGCTTGCTTCCACATGAAGAAGCATCTTAAGTACTTGAAGAACAGTCGATGAAGAAAATGTTCTCTCAGATGGAGTGGGAAAGGCAAAAGCAAAATTGATGAAAACGAAAGTTTGCTTGTAGGTTGGGTTATGAGAAGAGGTAACTTGCATTGGTAGTTATAGGAAAGGCCTTTTATGAAATTAAACTTTAAATTACACGCGGATTTTTTTTTTTGGCCCCCCCCCCCGGGGGGGGGGGGGGGGGGGGGGGGGGGGGTTTACTGATTTGGTTAGTTGTGTATGTGCAGATTTATTAACTTCAAAGGAGGCAACAGCATTTTTTGCATTTTAACTTCTGATATTTAAAATCCTCACTGAGTCACTGTTTTTGATAAAACTATAACAAGAAATAGCTTTCTGTTGTCTCCTGTAGAGAAAAACGGCTGAGCAGTTTTCAGCCTCTAATTTTGACAGTTTGGCGCATTAGGTCCTTCACATTTGAAGCTCAAAACTTGGTGCCAGTATCACTGAAATGGGTAAAAGCAGTTAGATCCGCTAATTCTGCATCCCCAAAGAGATTAGCTCATGTTTATCTAAAAAATGAAAAGAAAAATGACAAAGAAGGTTTCAAACGTTTGGTACCTCCAAGAGAGCACTGTTGTATTTGGGCTGGAATATGGATTTAAAAATCTTAGCCCAACTGGTACATGCAATTCTAAGGATTGGCACTCCAAAAATTGTTATTATGATAATCTTTTTCTCTTTTTCCCGTTGTATTAATTATATATTTCTATAGGACACTGAAAGTACCTTTAATGATGGCAGTGGGGCCATGAAGGGGTCCTAGAAAAAATGATGTGAAAAGGGTAGGGTTATGGTGAGAGAGGGAAAGGATCATATCTTAGTGATATCTGTTTGGAAGAAAGAGAGTGAAGTTGATAGCCAGACGAGAGCTAAAAATGGAAAGGATAGCAAATTAGAAATTCAGAAGGAATTGGCAAAACATGGAAACTACTTGTGGATTGGCAAATCGATCTGCATGGTGTATCAAATTATTTCTCATCGGATACGTTTTCTTCCTTTGTGATTATTTGGTCTCATCATTGCATGTATCATGTATGATTTAGTTTATTACAAAAAAAATATTTTTCGTTTCGAATGAATGGCAAAACATTCTTGACAGATTGTTTCACAAATTTGTCAAGCAAAAAGAACTCCGGACTTCAATTTACTTCCAGAAAGCCTCAGTCAAGCCTGTGTGGCCTATGATCTGAGCACACAAGCAGGCTATTCCAAGGTGACACCTTTTCGGATTGGGTTTTAACTAAGCGAGATTATGTAGCAGCCATCATGAGATTTGCTTTCCCTTTCATTCCGACCTTGCAACCAGTTGCACATCCTACTCCTCCTAGGCTGGTAAATCCCGAGAATTTGTGCTAGTTCTCCTGTAACACCTATTGAGTGCGCAACCATGTATGCCTGTGTTAAAGCACAACTGGATGCAGCTCCTTTATAATTTGTTTTCCTCCTAATTTCTTGATTCAAGTAGATGCTGAGGAATGCCAGTATATTTCTGCTTACATAATAGTGGATAGTTCTTGGTCGACTTGCAACGTTTTCTAAAATATTAACTATTGAGACTAGATCGAAAATATATGAAACTTAAATTAATGCATCAAAGCTTTCACAAGCACTACAGTAAACAACAGAAGACACTAGACCTGCCGCTTGGTACAAAAGCAGCGTATAGAGATTGGCCTCTTTTTTTTTTTTTTTTTTTTTAAGTTTTTAGGGTTTGTAGCTTGTACTCTGAGCTAGTTTACTGGTGTATTATATAACATTGTAGAACAAGCCCGGTTCTTATGGAGAAATGATTTCTCTCCGGGATAAAACCTCAGAACTTACGCTAATCTTCACTGTTCGGTGTAGCCGTACTACAGGGAGATATATAGTTTTGAGTTGAGGTAATACTGTAGGGAAATATTGTATGACAGCTTGAAAGTAAGACATGAACAGGGAACCTAGATTCAAAGTAAATTGGTACTATAACTGCAATCCTTTGAATAATGCACACAAAAATAAAGGGGCAGGATTTGATAAAAAATATTATGGGTCTTTATAATATTTTGTTATATCAAGTATAAAAGGAAAAGAAAACTAAATTGAATATTTACTGCCATAGTCAGACTCGTTGAAATTAATTGCCTGGAAAATTCTCCTTCATTACATGTTATAATTTATGCTTTTTCTTTTTTGTCGGTTTCAATTTCTTCTTTGAGAGACTGCAAGATTTCACTTGTCTAACACTCTATCTACAGTGACTCTCAAATCTACATCTCTTCATTCTTTTTTTTTTTTTAAATTTAGGATCCCTTCATTCATGTAGACAAAAGGGTAGAAGAAACAAAAGGAAGATCCAAAGGCAAAAAGGTTTCAGTTGCTTGCCCTTTTCTTCTCTGCACACTAGTTGTTGTTTTTGGTAAAACGCCACAGGGAAGTCTGCATCGCAAAAGGAATGATTTATGAGCTACATTTTAGGGACGCGGTGTTTAATTATTGCCATTTCTTCTTTCGGGATGCTTTGTTTTTGTGTGGTACTGTGGTGTTAAATATGAGTCAGATAGATTATCTGTTGCATTGTTTTTGTGGTCCAAATATGTATGTGATCCTGTCACTGTCAGCTTATGCTTGAGATGAGCATATTGACCGGTACATTATTCTGGTCCTTGTTACGTAGGGATGCTTAACAAACCCCTTCCAGAAAAAAAAAGTTATCCGGACCACAATAAATTGAAATTAAAATGAGAATATGAATAAAATGTATTTGTCTAGACTAGTATCTATATTTTTTTTGGTCGTTGTAAGCAATGTTAAAATTTGTAATAGTTTTTATTATGAAAAATATAATTCCTTAATAATTCATTCAGTCCTTGTAAACATGGTTATTAGACGAAATTGTTTTCCACGATAAGAGAACATACTAATATTCATCAAAAGTAATCAACTACATGGAATGAATTAACTTGCTGGCATGTAGCGGTACTTTAAGAATACTTTAAGCCTCTCTTTTGAATTTTTAAAAAAACAGTTCTACAAAAAATAATAAATATTTAATGTTTGTGTTATTTTTTCAAAAATTCAAAAGAGTGACTTAAAAAAACTCAAAACACTCTAATTTTTTGTATCCTACAAGGTTTTCATATGAATAATTTAATGGAAATCATAAATTAAAATTTTTAAAATTTTAAAATATAGTTTTTGATCTGTTTGCATATCGGCTGAAATGAAAACGTTTTCACAATAGTCTATCTCTCTCTCTATATATATATATATGTGTGTGTGTGTGTGTGTGTGTGTTGGAATTAATTATTATTAATAACAACATGTATGGGCTTATATGTAATAAATATATATATTATATAATAGACTGTTAAATTATATCTGTTATGAAGTGATCAAATTATGTATTATTAATCAAGTTTAATGTGTAATGAGAAATGAGCCATTTAATATGTAGAATGCGTATTAATAACTTTATAATTTAGTGATAATCTAAATTATATAAAGTTTGATAATAATATAATTATGTTATTGGTCCCTGGAGAACACAACTATATACAGTTTTCTGATTAAGCAGTGAATCTGTTAAGAGAGATTTGGATCTGATATGGACCCGTTAAGAAATAACTGCTCTCAATTATGGACGTCCATTATATACAATGAGACTGTTGGTTTTCGAATTTAATTTTCTTCATTCTCCATTTTCTGGCACCTTTTTTTTTCAACAGAAATCTATCTCTTGAAGATAGAGTTCCAAAAGAGAAGAAATTGTATGTGCCGCTCATCTTAGTCACTCTATCGGATTAGAGGAAGATCGCTAGAAGGCTTAAAGGAGTCTGATGATCAACGGGTTGTGTCTCTCTAAAAGAACGATGGTATAGAACAAGGTACGGCCAAAAAAAAATCTAACAATATATATATATATATATATATATATATATAGTGGAGATATCATGAGCTTAAGCTCACGGAGGGCTTCCGTGAGCTTAACTCAAAAAACATATTAAATCATCTCGAAATTTTAATTTATCATGTTCATTAAATTATTTATATAAAAATCTTGTGGGATGCAAAAATTTGGAGTGTTTTGAGCTTTTTAAGTCACCGTTTTTAATTTTTGAAAATGATGTTCAAGTATTGAATATATTATCATTATTTTTAGAGCTGATTTTCAAAAATTAAAAACCACAACTTAAAAAGCTCAAAACGCTCCAAATTTTTGCATACCATGAGATTTTCATATAAAGAATTTAATGAGAATGATAAATTAAAATTTCAAAATAATTTGATATGTTTTTTTAGTTAAGCTCACAGAAGGAGCTCACGATATCTCTACTCTCTCTCTCTCTCTATATATATATGCCTGTTATATAACACATTTTTCAATGCTTCACAGTGCTTGGTCTATCCTTCATTGTATGCTCTTTGAAGCGATTGACTTGTGACTTTAGTTAGAATGTCAAGAGTTTCTATTGTAAATTTTTAAATTCAATATGTATACATAAAAAAATTATCTAAATAATTTAGAGAAATAATTAATAATTTGAATGATAAAAAAATTATTTATTGACACCCATCACTTATATAATATAGATTCTATTAGAAGATCGGATTATCTATTTGAGATGTCTAAAGAAAGTTTGACAATGTTTCTATAAATTTATATTTATTTCTAAGATATATTATTAATGCACATGATTAATATATGGGTGAAGATCCTTAGACTTATAACTCTGACAGCTTTAAAAAGTAATTTATATCACTACAATATAACTGAGATTTACTAACACTAATTTATTAATAATTTTTATTAAACCTTTTTTTTATTAAAAATCATTAGTAGTATTGGACAGTAATATTTTAGAAATAAGTTGAAACTATTTTATAACGGTTAGGATAAAAAAAACTTAAACAAATTGTAGAAGAATTTTCGGTTGACATTTGATAACGGTTGGGTTGAAAAACCGTTAGGAGAGGTAAATTTTCGCTGGACATTTTAGATTGTTATGCATATCATTATGTACGGGAAAGTTTTAAATTTTATACAAAATATGTTTCACAATCATAGGTCTTTAAAAAACTGATTTATTATTTTTGATAATATTGCGTAATAATATATTAATCATATGCTAATTATATATCTAAAAAATAAAGTTAAATTATCTCTATATATATGACGCTTACAAATCTTGTAAAAGATATATCAACGAAGCAAAATAAAATAGACAAATATAGAAAAGAAAAGATTGAAGGGAGTAGGAAGATTCGAGTGCAACGTGTATCCTATTAATCGTGCCGGTACAATATTGAGAGATAAGTTTCTAGTGATCTTTGGGAGCATATTGCAGTGAAAAAATCTCGCACGAAAAGGATCAATTTTGTTCTTATGACACTCTAGGCTACGAGAAAAACTCATAGTTCACAGTTTGTTGAAAAAATATAATAAATTTATTTGATTTTAGTTTGAAACTATTTTAAATTGAATCAATTCGATTCGAACTGGATATGAACCAAAACAAATTCTGAATAGTTCGATTGAAACTAATTTGTGAACTAATAGTGTTCGAATCTTAATGATATTTGGATTATTCGATATCTGAAAAAAATATTTAATTTGTAAGTCTCTGTTAATGAATTCTAGTTATATCTGATAATACAAACTTTAAATTAGTTGGGTAGAATTTATGAGCTTCCAAAGAAATTCTAATATGTGCATGATTTGGAACATCGAAGAAACTGAATCTATGAATTAAATGTCAGACGCAGATTACAAAATGAAGAATCAAACATTAGTGAAAGAATAATATGTTCTAATATCAAACTCCACACATTTTTTCAACTCAATTTTAAATTATTACGAATCAAATCAAACTAATTTAAATTTAAACGAATCGAATTTTGAACTCTCATTTTAGTTTAAAGCTGTCTTTCTATTTCAAATCAAACTAGTTCGATTAGATTTTAAATCAAACTTAAACACTAACTTAGTTCGATCGAATTTGATTCATTTGTAGCTCTACATTCTACATACATATAAGTCGAGAATTGATATATTCAGCTAATTTCATTTATTTGACTAATTTTGATAAATAAATGTTATTACTTTGTTTCCTTATTTTGAAACAAATTTTGCCTAACAATTGATCGAAAGTTAAAATGCATTTAAATTTAAATAAAATGCAAAAATATATATGAAATTGGCATGAATTCGGCCCTTGCGGGGAAAAAGCAAAAAGAAATTCTTATTTTGAAAATTTTGTAGCATAAAAAAAATTATGGCTTTCTAAACACTTCTCATGAGGTTATATAGACATGCTGATATGCAAGCAGAGTAGCAGACCCAGCAATAAACCAAAAAAGATCTCGTAAATTATTGCATCATTTCTGTGCACTTGTGCAGGAAGCTGGGTCCTCCAGTTACCAAAAATAAAAATAAAAATAAAGAAAAAACATAAATAAGGATCCCCCACGGCCCCACCTACCCATGTGTGATGTGTTCCGATTTTTCTCCGCCTCAGATAATCGATCCAACCAGAAAACACTTTTCTTCCTTGTTCTCACCTTAACACAACTCTCGCATTTACAAATTGGTACTAGGTACTAACTAGCTGAAAGAATTGAGTTAGGACCACAAGATCTCTGTCTTTCACATGTTAGTTTCTGAAATTGCAACAGTAGAGTTGAGTCAAGTGATGCATGTTCTTCCCTCTCCACTCTTAGAAGCGGCACTTGTCATTGCATGCAGGCGTGATCGCCACAGCATGGCCATTTTTACACTGTCGGTTCCAAGGCATTATCACCCCTGTTCTTGATTATTTGTGTTGTTTCCTGTATAACCCGGGCTTCAGTGTACTTCATTTCTATTGAATCGTGCACCAATTATTGGAGAACCCATCTGGAGACCAAGTTTACATGCTAGACAAAACGATTCAAAGTCTTATCGAAATGCTAACTAGTAACTATTGATTATCAATCATATTAACAGTTCGATCCTAAATAATTGAACATGTTGGTCTAATGTCTAAATGTATCTTCACCTGCGTAATTCTAAATGCATTATACGAACCGAAAGAGAATGTAGCTTTATTTTATTTATTTTTTTCATTTTTTTCATTTAATTGACGTCGGGAAGTCCACGAGTTCGAGCATTTTATTTCTTTCATTCTTTTTTGGTTTTTGATATATAATGAATCACTTGAAAATGGTTGTTTTTATAATCTCATGAACGTGCTTTATTTTTTAAAAAATAAAATAAAATAGCCTTATATGTGGGCATGTATTGATAACGATGAAATTTCATACGATCGAATTTAGTATTTTTTTTTTATGACGAATAAAAAATTGTTAACTTTCAGATCAGTTGACAACGATAAATTATACACACTAGTATATTGCTCTTACTTTGCTATAAGTGATGATTTATAAAAAAAAAATCAAATATTTATGAGAAAATAAAAAATAAGAAATGAAGATAAATTTAGCAAAATTTCAATCATGAATATAAAATTAATGTATAAAATATAAAGAATTAGGAGGAAAGTTGACATTTAAAAATTAAAAAAAGTAATATTGAGAATTAAGATGAATTTAAGTAAAAAGGAAATGGATTCCAGTTCATTCCAAGAAATTCCCAGAAGCAATTGTCAAGTGAAATCTGCATTATTCAGAGCAATTGTACTACTTTACTTTATTATGTAATATTTTGTGTGACAATCAAGAATTGACAGAAAATTATAATTTCAACATAAATGAAAATACAAATAGTAATATTATTTGAAGAATGGATCAATTTGATGGTTAATATTAATTCAAAAATTCAATAAAAAAATATGTATCGTTACAGAATAAGAATACTTAGATGCTTAATAAGGAGTAAATATACCATATAAATATACACCATTTATTATTTTTGTATACACGACACATAAAAAAATCACTGAATACAATTTTAGGTTTAGAATTTAAACATTATTGTTAAAGATCTTTAAATTGATCGTAACAAATAACTGTCAAATATGATACGATGTTAGATTTACACAATTTACATATCATTTTGAAGATGCAGAAATGTTATTCAAATATGATATGCATGTATTCTAGTTTTTAAATTTAAATCCTCAACTTCAGTGCCAAAAAATATGATATTTACTCCAGATTCTAAATTTAAATCCTGAACATAAAAATGACCCAACACTACCTTCAACACTCCGGATTATCTGGACATGAATTTTAGTAGACATAAATCGCACAAATGTGAAGAAATAATTGCGTACTCAAACTTTTGAGCACTCGGAATTCAGAGAGAGAATACTCAGAATCAGAGAAATGAGCGGAGATTAGGGGGTGGCGAGTGAGTATTGACTGGTATAACAGACAGTAATCGGTCAATAAACCAATCATTATATATACTACCTACAAGCTAATTAAGTACAAAACATATATATTCCCGAGGCTGCGATGCGCCGAGTTCTCACAACATGAACAGCATCTGCTACAGTTCAAGCCACCTATTTGACCCACACTGTTTCCCCTCCCCTCCCTCTCTAGAGTTTGCACTACTGTCCATGCTATTGTACGGCGTGCTAGAGCTATATATGCATGCAGAATTTTAGGTATTTGAACTTTATTTTTCTGAAATATATTTATTAATGCAAGGATCTGTTCACAATCTTAGCATCAGATTGTTCATTGTTACATGAATTAAAAAAACTTAAAAATAATATTTTTTTTTGCAAACTTATCATTTATGTCATATACAGAAGATTGAATTCCAATCTCGATTCAAGTACAAGCAACTACATCATGAAAGTAAGAAGCTTGTTTCAAATTTCATCTTGTTGGAGTATTATTTAATTAATAATCCATTAAAATTCGTTAAATAAATGACATCCTTTTTTTTTTTTTGAAGAAAATCAAATAGACATTCACTGATGAATGGTCCTGTTACTTCCAAGTTCCAAATTGCAGCTCGACTCATTAATTGACCAATTTTCATTTTATATAGTACAGAGCCTTAAATAGACGGATTATTTTCATTATGTAAGAATTTCAGTCGCATAATTGTTTCTTTGTGTATAAAATGACTCTGAAATTCAATTAAAATTAATATAAAATATATTTAAAAAATTAGCAATTCCTATTTAGATTTCAACGAACTTCAACGTGGGCAGTATGTTTAGCTGTCAAAATATTTCTTTCCTTCTTGAAGTATGTGGATGTTGTCATATTAAGGGGAAAAGCAAATGTATAGTATCGATCAAGACTCAATATGATAATATGCATACTAAAAATCGCTCTCCGGAACAGTAAAATCCTATCCAACGACATTATGCGAGTGAAAAGGGTGAAATTATGCTCCTTTTTGTAAGAACATTTTCCTTATCTTTAAAGGAAAGGTCCTTGATAATGGGTTATTTTGATAAATTTGAGAATTGACTTTTAAGTAAATAGCAAAAAAATTTAAAAAGAAAAAGAGATATATATTTTTACTTATAGATTGATAGTGTTTTAAATTTCATATAATTTTATTATCATTTGATATTCAATCTAAGACCATTAAATTAAAATTATTATAAATTATATAAATTTTTTATGACCTTCAATGAACTAACAAATGATAATGAAATTATATAAAATTTAAAACACTACCAAATTCATAAGTAAAATAACATATTTATAAAAAAATTACTCTTTATTTCAAACTCTATTACCATTGTTATCAAAATAACCCATTATCCGAGATCCCTCCCCATATTTAAATTCCGCATGATTTGCATTCAGCGCATAATAACCCAAGTCATGTATTATGTATATATGTCAGGCCCACCGGAGCACAATTAGCCCACGTGTCAGGCTATATTTCCAGATGTCCAATTCAGCTAGGCAATTCACCAGTTTCAGCTTCGAGCCGTACGATTTGCCAGGGAAGATGGACATGGAGAGCTGAGTATCTGACTGACATGCAGGCTGTTTCAATTATTGTTATTGTTCTAATATTTAACTTATATTGAGTTCTCGTGTACATCTATCTTTTGCTATTTCTATTTACAAAATGAGAAGCCTTCAGTACTTCAATTTGCCTCAATTATATCTTCACTTTTTAGAATGATTTAGATCAAATTTAATAGTTTTATTTTCATATTTTAATTTTAAATTTTAAGTTATTATAAATTTAAAAACTACAGGCATGATTGAGGTACAAAAAATTGAGACATTTAAACTCTCCTCTTACAAAATATTATTCAAATTAAAGATATTAGAATTATAGCCTCAAATTCTTTGATAGGATACGTAACAAACTTGGATCATTTTGAAAAAAAAATCCCATCAAGCTATTTATAATTTTAAACGTTATTAGGATGAATGACAGAAAAAATTCTAAATTGAGTACATTGTATTTGATATATACTTTATATAACTAACTAAAACATATTTACAGAGATAAAATAAGGATTCTACTATTGGGACCGAGATGCGAGATCACGATCAAGAGACCTCTGAAATTGATAAATTGGGAGGAGAAAACCATATATCTTATGAAACAAAATTATGCGGTGAATTCTAATAAATTTTAATGGCCTTAGTAACTTATTTTCAATTGAAAAACTTACTTTTGATTTAGTGATAAAAGATAATGTCATTCGTGTAGAAGTCATAGATTCAAATCTTAGATGAAATCCTTAATTTATGAACATTTGAAAATTTTAAGAGTTTAACTCTTATCTTTCTTATATATGAAAAAAACTTCTACTCGATTGGATTGGAGGGTTGGGCCCTCAAACTCCCCATCTCTACCTCTATACATTTACAATCATAATTTCTAGTTTGAATAATATTCATGTTTATTGTATCCTTCTAAATTTTTAACTTTCAAGTGAAGAGGGAAATTTAGAAATGACTTTTGATTTCATAATATTCAACCTACGGTAATGTTTCATTAGCTCTGTCATAATCACTAGTCCAAAATGGAAATTTAGTATCAGATAACAAAAATAAACGACACTGAACAGAACAGTTTGAGATTTTTATAAAAATTATCACTGATTACTAAGATCCATGTCAGATTGTTTAAAATAAACGTCATTTAATACAAATGATGAAGTTTGTATCAGCTTTTCTCGATAGCCGGCACAAATGATTTATTTTTTTGTGTCATCCTTTCTCGACGTGCGACACTTATAAGTATTGAAACTGGATACACCTATATCAATGTCATTTCTTCTATGTGCGACACTTATTATATATATATATATATTAGACGAAGTCTAAAATATAACATATTGTAAGGATACGTTTGTGTACCACGTTAAAATTTCAATCTTCAAGTTAAAGGCATTTGATTCAGACCATTTAATTTATTTTCCATATCAAACTCATATAAAAAATTAAATTTTATATTTTTAAAATTTTTTTTGCTATTTTCTTGGGCCAAGAAAAAGTTACTTGATTTAAGGATTTTAAATCATCCAATAATGATGATTTTCTTCATACTAAAAAAATAGCAAAAATTTTAAAAAATATAAAATATAATTTACTATAAGAGTTTGATATGAAAAATAAATTAAACGGATAGAATGAGACATTTTTAACTTAAAATTAAAATTTTAACATTTTGTAACAACATATCCGTAAAATACATTGCATTTAGACTTCCTCAGTATGCTCAATATCGTTTTATTTAGAAATCTGACACATTTATTACCCTCCACAAATGTAAGTCTCTTTTTTTCGGAGCCTTCTTATTGGAGGAATTTTCCAAATCAACTTCATGCAAAAAGGGCCCTTTATATATTTTTTGTAAGTTCATTAATGGCCATTGTGGGACAAAAATGATACCCGGATTCCTACTAATTGTCTAACTGAGGTGTTCTGTTTTATTAATACAAAAATGACTTTAATGTGTTTAGGTGACGTCTCCAGTGAAGAATATCTGTTTCCGATTTTTACACAGCCGATACAGATAATCTAATTGTATCAGTTATTTCTCCGTTACTTTGTTGTCACTCACATTATATCGGTGGATTCAATGTCGAATTGTTTTATTGACACTAAACATCTCAAAAGTCCAAAATTAATTCACTATTGTGAACTAGTGAAGAGATCAATATGACAACAAAATATCCCAAAAATATGTAATAATTGCACGAAAAAATATCTAAATCTTTTAAATTAGTTTCAAGTAAACCTCATTTCCTGGAAAATGCTTTCATTAGTTTTTGTTCTCATGTCGACAGTCTTAATTATATGTACAAATGCAATTTCATTGTTTTCTCTCTTATTTTTCTAAAATTTGGCTCAAGCTTGTTCGAGATGTCATCTTTCTCTTTCTAGTTCACTAAATACAGTATGCAAATACTTTTTTGTGAAAGCGAAATTAATATTAAGCTTAATTCCTGTTTAATTACTAAATTTTTTAGCATCGAGTTAAGACTATATTGTCAGGTAAGGATCTGCTAAGGAACCAGTTGAGACTCTACATTAATGTTTGCAGTAATGATACATAGCTTAATCTTCTTTATTCTCGATAAGTCATCGAACTTAGATAATCAAATGAATCAAATAATAAACTTTTGTCTTAATGGTTATAGCAGCATTTATTCATTTGACGATAGATGATACAAACACGCACTGGCATATAGCACTAGCAGCATATACATACAATACAAATACAAGTAGGTTATGAAAGAGAGTGTATAATAAATCCGTATGTCATAAATGGAAGTGATTGCAAGAGGAACAGGATCCAAGCGGTAGATGGCCGGGTTGGATCCATGATCCATGACATCTGTGAGGCGGTAATGATTGTGTTTGCATGCCAATTTGTTCGGTGGGCCCAAGAACTGCTATTCCATGTGGGCCCTCTAGCTTTCAACACTCCTGCTTTGCGCCCTTCCCTTTTAAGCCCCCTATCTGTCAACTTCAGTCCCTCTCTAAAAGATATCTCCCTGATTCTCTCTCTCTCTCTCTCTCTCTCTCTGTCTTCTGAAATAGACATGTATAGAGAGGCTCAGTGCCTCAGTCTACTATTTTCTCATTAAATAAAACTATTGAAAGAGTTCGCTTTCTCTGGTTTCTGCTGCTTACTATGATTTGCTTTCTCTTCCATACAGCGCCAAACTTTTAAACATCGCTGGATCTTTTCACCCTTAAATCTAAGATCTCTCAATTTGAGTATGTTATAATAAATATCTTTTTTTTTCTATTTTTATTTAAAGGACATTCAACTCATTCTGTAACGCAGTGATAGCATAATTTCTTTCATTATTTGATTTGTACCCACGAAAACATCAGAGAAATTAATTCTTCCATCAGCAGTCTGCAGTCAAAACAGCCGGTATATATACGCGCTGACTGATGACGGAACTGACACACCTAAAGACTGGTTTGGATTACTCGGTAATAATTAGATTAGAGTTGGATGACAATATGAATTGGTTACGCAAGCAATATCTCCTTCCTGAAGTGTGTACACACACACACACACACACACACAGTCGCAGAAAGCCTGATCATGCAACACTAGGCCAAAAATGTTTCATGCAGTTACCTTATTTAAACTTTACTATATATACAGCCGATAAAAAGAATTAAAATATGATATATAGTTTCATCTGCTGATCGAATATGATATATAGTTTAATTATATCAATCCATAATTTTCCTCGATCAGTATTCTTACACTAATTTTACAAAATATGTAATTAATAAGGTCGTAAAAAAATTAAGGAAATGCATTTTGAACTAACACAATTTATATGCTAAGATACGAAAAAAATATCAAATAAAAATTTCATTTCACGTCTCCTAATTAATAGATTCTAACAAAATACTTGTGTGCCTATCATGTCTAACCTATATTTGGCTTAAGCAAATGACTTCTATGTAGGAAGTCAATTGTTGCTGGTACGTCAATGTTCAAAAAGAATATGACATACATTGTCCTTCTACCACGCATTTAGAGGTAGGAAGAGAGACTTGATCAGGCGTATCCAGGAATTCCTAATAAGGAGGTCGAAATCACAATCGTTAATTACAGAAAAATAATATAAAAAATAGAATAAAGTAGAAATTTTAAATTGAATACTTGCTATTAGTAATGATGATAATATTAATTATCAATACTTCTTGAGTTTTACTTTTATAAGTACAGTCATTCGTTTAAATTTTCATGTTGTATGAAATTTGATGTAGTGCAATGGAGGAATGTAAGCTTCACGACATAATTTCCTGTAGTATACTAATTATTGATATAAATTGTATTAAATTTAAAAGTCTAATTAATATGATTGTATGTAACTAACTTTATGATTTAGAAATGAAAATAAAATTTTAAATGAAAAATATTATAAAATATATTATTAATTAGCAAAGTATTGGTACACAAAAGATATTGATGACTTGAAATTTTTTTAAAAATAAATCTTAGTTCGAACATAAAATTATGTCTTGGATATTTTAACAGTAATTCAACTTAATTCTCAAAAGCGATAAGTAAATTAAGTATATCAAATAAGAACTTTTGAATAGAAAATATTTTTACGTGGAGAAATTGAAGAATTTAACAGCGAGCAAAAGAAAAATGGAATAATTTATATAATTATGAATAAAAAAATTATAAATGGAAGATAAACAAATTATAATGTTTTATCATATCAACTTATAGCTTGCTAAAATAATTGCTTAACAATTGGCATACAATTAATAACTCAACAATCAACATAATTTTAATAGGGGGCCGGCCAATCGATATATATTTCTAAAATTTTAATAAAAAATCAACATAACTTTAATAAGGAGACAATCTATATACTCAGTATAAATTTTAATAAAAAATCATATACTTAGTATAAATTTTAATAAAAAAAATTATATACTTACTTTGTATTTGGGGAACATTGGGTTCCGCGGCCCCTGTACTTGATAACCTTCTCTTGAGAAAGAGATAGAAATACTTGACAGCTGCCTGCCGGTACATCAAAGTTTTTTTAATATATAGGATAGACTGAGAAGAGTAGTCTTTAATTTTTTTAATCAGGGAAGTTGATGCAAGTTAAACAAACGACTACATGATGACTGAAGAGTGATCCAAGAAGATAAAAAAAATAGATATATTTTCAGTTAATTATTTAGATAGTCAGATGTGTTAATTTATTGTGCTTGTGTTGTGTAGTTGTTGTTTGCTTGTGAGTTTAGTTAGTTTGTTGATGTGTTTGATGTTGTTAGTCTGTGATGTACTTGGTGATGATGCTATTAATTACAAATCTAACCAGTAAATTAATTAATGAATATTGGATATATATATAGAGAGAGTAAAGATGCCGTGAGTTTAACTCAAAGAATATATATCAAATCATCTCCAAATTTTAATTTATCATTCTCATTAAATTATTTATATGAAAATCTTGTGGGATGTAAAAATTTGAAATGTTTTGAGTTTTTTAAGTCATCATTTTTAATTTTGTAAAATGATATTCAAGTATTGAATATATTATTATTATAATTATAGCTGATTTTCAAAAATTAAAAATCATGATTTAAAAAACTCAAAATACTCTAAATTTTTGCATCCCATAATATTTTCATATAAAAAATTTAATGAGCATAATAAATTAAAATTTGAAGATAATTTGATATGATTTTTGAGTTCTCACGGAAATTCTCAGTGAGTTTTACTCAATCTATATATATATATATAGAGTGGAGATAGCGTGAGCTTAAGCTCACGGAGGCCTTCCGTGAGCTTAACTCAAAAAACATATTAAATTATCTTTAAATTTTAATTTATCATTCTCATTAAATTCTTTATATCAAAATCTCATGGGATGCAAAAATTTGGAGCGTTTTGAGCTTTTTAAGTCACCGTTTTTAATTTTTGAAAATGATGTTCAAGTATTGAATATATTATTATTATTTTTAGAGCTGATTTTCAAAAATTAAAAACGGTGACTTAAAAAGCTCAAAACGCTCCAAATTTTTGCATCCCATGAGATTTTGATATAAAGAATTTAAAGATAATGATAAATTAAAATTTTAAGATGATTTAATATGTTTTTTGAGTTAAGCTCACGGAAGGCCTCCGTGAGCTTAAGCTCACGCTATCTCCACTCTATATATATATATATATATATAGGGAGAGGCTTAGGTACTATGCATAGTTAAGAATTGATTTTGCTGCAGTCTTTTTAACCATTAGAACCATTAGATCAAATTTAGATGGTGCGTTTATCAGTTCGGTAGATTTCAGAAACGGAGACGGAAAGATTGTAATACGAAGGGTCTCTTCATTCTCCTTTTCTCTCTGTTAGGCATAATCCCTTTTTTCTCTCATCTTCCATCCCATCGTCACTTTCTCTCTCTGATACTATCAGAGTCGCCCCTTCCCCTCCAAGCCAAGCGTACCTCGTTCCCCTCTTCGGAGCTCCTGTCGTGCTCTCCTTTTCGACCCCTTAATTCGATAAGCTTCTTCATCTAATCTAATTGTTCTCTGTTGATCTCACATCCGACTCCTGACGCGAACCCCAGTAAAGAACCCTAAATATGCACAATTAGAAAATTTAGCTTGTGTCGTTTGTAGACTTCAAAATTTATGCTCTCCTGCATTTAGACCATAGCGCAATTAACTGGGGAGCAAGTAACAGGCGGTACTTTTCATTGTATTAGAGAGCTTAAACATTTTATAATTTTAAGGCAAGTATAAGATGTTACCTTCAGGCAAGTAACAGGCGGTAAAAGATGTTCAATTTTAATTATTTTTTTAATAAATACACTGTCAGTGGATAAATTAATGCCTAACCAAATTCGTATGTGAATATATAGAACCATATTTTCTAGGACCAAGTCAGTATGTGCAAGAAGGTCATAATTTTCGAACTTGCCCAATGGTATGGAAACCACACTGTAATCCAATTACAAGAAAGTTATATTTTAATTCCATATTTGAACTTGATTGTTTGCAACACTTACAAATTAATCATTTTTTTTTATTTTTGCGGCGCTTAGAAGAAAATGAGAGGAGCTGTGAAGATATTTAAAAATGAGAGAAGCTGTTGATGACATTTTGTATGTTATGACGCTAGAATGATATTTTGGGATTTTGGATGTTAGGGTAGATGAGAAGTTGTGGATTTTTAAAAAATAGATATGTTATGTAACAAGAATCAGATTGTTGATGGTATTTGGGACTTGATTATGGAATAGAATGTCAGATGATATTTTAAAACTTGATTATGAATTTGATGGCATTGTGGGACTTCATTATGTAACCATCAGATTGTTAATGCCGAGCAGTTCTAAGTACAGTTTGTAAGGGGGATCGATTTTGGGTCTTGATTTTGGGACTTGATTCTGGTTGATTTATTATTGAACAAGTATGATGTGTAATATCATGGAATAGTTATGTATTATTATGTTGTTATGTTGATTCTGCTTGATTTATTTTGGGACTTGAGGTTGTTATGTTATTTGTTTAATTAGTGGTAGGTGCATGTACCATTTGTACCTTTGGTATCGGTAGATGTACCATGTACCATTGTACCAGTACTGTGTAATGCATGTACTAAGAAAGATGCATATCTCACTGAGTTCAATCCACATTACAATATAGATGCATCAAGAACACTACAATTAAATAGAAGTTCAATCCACATAACAAAATAGAAACCAATAACTTCACTATTTGAAGTAAATAAGAAATTGTAAATATCTTTCCACAATCAACAACACTACAATTATATTGAAATATAGCATGTAAATCTTGTTCGATTCTCTTCTATCATGTTCATAACGATCAAACTGTAATTTGAGATGAAACAGTTTAAAATTAATTACATCCACCAAGCACGAAAAATACCATCATCATCGCACTGACATGCATAGAATAAGCGTCCCTTATTTTATTTTATTTTGTGTGTTGGCAGCAATCACATAGCACTCATTACGGCATTTCTTGCAAAAATAAGACATTTCTTGTAGACTATTATACGTCTTATAGCTCATCTTTGTAACTGAAAATTAATATTAATAATAATTAGTACTAAAATCTCTTTAATAAGTCTCAAATGGATGAAATTATAACTCAGTTTGATAAAAATATAACCTTAATTGAAGACTGATACACTAAATAATGCCATGCCAGTAGCAATAAGTTAATGACATGCCAGTACAAATAAGTCCTAATAGAAGTTCTTAACAGAAAAAATAAAATTATGAATTACTATCAAACCTGTATAATCAAATCTTATACTTAACAAAATCCAAATATGCTGATGCCAAACTCGTATGAAAAAAAGAAAAGAAGTTCCTACCAATTATTAAATCGCTAATGCCAAGCAGAGAGAAAGTCGTAACTGCTATTATTTTTTCTCAAATTACAAGCCTTAAATTCTATTATTTTTCTCAAATCGCAGGTCTTAACTGCTAATATTAGAGGGAGATCGAGAGGGATAAAGCACGTTGCTTTAGCGAGAGAACTCAAACGTGAGAGCAATTCAAATTTTATGCAATTAAATATCATTTAATGACCCATAATGACCGTTAAATTATAAAAATTTCAAATTATAAAATTTGATGATATTAAATGGACCATCAAAAAATAATTAAATTGTATAAAATTTGAAACACAATTGTTCCTCTTTTACAAATTGTCAACTAATAATAGTAGGCTGTGATATAATAAGGGGCGGAATCAAGGGGATGCCAGAGGAGTTTGATACCCTCCATAATTTTTGTAAATTAATAAAAAATATGATTTTTATTATATTTATAAAATATTTAGCAATCAGACATCTCTATTAAGTGCTTAATATTAATGTAAATATTATATTTATAATTCTATTAAGTGCTTAATATTTTTTTATTAGCACCCCAAATTCAAATTCTAGTTTCACTCGTGAATATAATCAACTCAACCAAAATCTTATTCACTGTAAAAGTATTGGATATATATATATTACGAATTTACGATTAATGTAGAGGTCAAAATTTGTAAGTTATTTTATAAGATTATAAAAATCAAAAGTTACTAGGTCAATCTATTACGTTTCAATCAAATGAAACGGGCAGTATCTTGGTTTCTTTTTTTTTTTTTGAAAAAAAAAAACTAGGTCTATCTATTAATCCCGAACCTTTTCTTTCTTTTTTTCCAATTCACGTGTTATATTAGGACTTGCTGCAAGAAACCCTTCAAATACCCGGAACGGGCGCTCTCACTCTCTTCACTATTCGACACTTTGACACTGCCCTCTTCTCGCTGAGAAATTTCTCCTCTTATCCAATGGACCCTTTCCATTACCATTCCCAAGCCCAAACTCAGCCACAGCTCAAACACCACCAAGAGGAAAAATGCAACATCACAACCAAAACCCAGCACCAAAACACCACCAACAATAACAGTTACCTCTGCCGTCAGACCAGTACCCGCTGGATCCCGACAAGCGAGCAAATTCGCATACTGCGGGACCTTTACTACAACTGCGGCGTAAGGTCACCGAACTCTGAGGAGATCCAGAGGATATCGTCCATGCTAAGGCAGTACGGCAAAATCGAGGGGAAGAACGTGTTTTACTGGTTTCAGAACCACAAGGCACGGGACCGCCAGAAGAAACGACTGACAGTTGATGTCACTGGTGCCAGTATGAAGTCGATTGGTAATAGCGGTTCTGGTAGTGAGTTGGTTTCTCCTGGTGCTCTGACGCCAACTGTTGGTACGTATATGCAACATTTCATAGGTTTCTTATTTTTTTTTCGGTTTTAGATTAGAGGTAAAATGACAAGATACATAATGCATTCTTGAAAGTTGGTTGCATTTCTATTTCATGTTGTTTAATGCTTTGATTCTCAGCAACATCATAATGTTTCTCTGAAAAAACTAGACGTATTTTTGTGGTTCGTTTAGTTTCTGTTAAACTTCAATGAAAACCAGGTTCCGTCACCTCTGCAGATGTTCTCAAAAAAGAAAATCCCTTATTTTTTTTCGGATTGCAATTAATTCATTCTCTTTATGGTAAAAGAAAAAAAAAAGGAAGGGTTATTTTGTTCACTCTGTGGTCTCCCTCTGCACTTTCAAAAAAGGAAGTTGTGATTTTGTTCATGTCATTCTCGTTTATCTGCTCAATTACTTGTTGCATGTTTTCTGTTCTCTTTTCTAATGCTATTATTATATTATTTTTCTTGCATAGGTGTATCATCAACTCCAAGTTCTTCTGGATGTTTGTACGGCATTGCACCAACGGAAAACAATGCCTACACTGGCCCCATGCTTATCCAAAGAAACCTCAACATTGTATGTCCCCCCCTTGAAAACAATTTAACCTTGACTTTTGTTTTGTCTTTCTAGGAAATATGTATATATGAATGTTAATTTGCACATGAACAGTGAAGCATTTCAAGGATACAATGTACATAATTTTAATCATGAAAAAAACATATACATCTCAATTTATTCAGTGAAATTAGAAAAAAATAAAATAAACAAAGGTCATCTCATTGTTTTAGTGCAATTTTGGGTACTCTTTTTTTATTTTCCAGGAATTCAACATGAACGGCAATGGAGAAGTACCACAAATACAGAAGAGCAATGCTGGCTTAGAGCTAGAAATCCACAGGACTCCATGGCAGATGCCGGCTCATGCCGAACAATCTGCAGCTACAATTGCTGTAACTCGTGAACTCGAAACGCTCCAACTCTTCCCCGTCAAAAGCGAACCTGAATCATCTAACATGCAACTGCAGCTCCATTTACACCAAGAGGCACCTTCCCATTTTCCTCAGTTCTCAAGCAATTTCAGTTGTTGCAATCCTAGCCTCTACTACCAGCACCAGCTGTCACAACAAGTGCAGTTGCAACAGAGGCAGGAGAATCAATGCACATACTCCCAGCTGCCTCCTACAACTTCACTGGAGCTAACCCTAGGCTCCTATTTCGTCTCCCCTCCTTATCCCGGTCCAATGTGAAGAGATCTGATACGTACTGGTCTGGTTCCTGTTTTAGTACTTTGCCTAGCTACTTACTGTTCTCTCTGTGAAATGAATAGCAGTCTATAACTATATAAAAACTGACCTAGATAGACTATCTGCTCTATGTGGTCTTCTGTGCACTTTTTCCTCTTTTCATTTAAGTGACTGCTCTCTCTCTCTCTCTCTCTCTCTCTCTGTGAGCATGTGTGTGTTTGGTTCGATGGCTTTTGGTACGAGACCCATGGAGTTGCTGGGTCGGGATTCTCTTTTGAAGGAATCCAAATCTTCATTATTGGGTCGTGATGTAATAAATCGTGTAGCGGGTCAATTAGATCATATTTAAGGCTCTTTGCCCATGTACTTGGTTGCAATGTAACGGGGAGGCAAACCAGCATGAAGATAATTAACATTTTACAAAAAAAAACCTGATAGCAGATAATTGCTGGTGAATTTAGTACTCTGAGTTATCTTCAATTTATTTTTGTCACTGTTTGAACCTTAAATTACTATTGTTTATGAAGCTTTTAACGATAAAGCAGACATTCTATATGGATCTCTTTATTTTTGCACAATAAGAAAAAAAGTTTTATAACCGTTATATAAAAGATTTAGCATTGATTATACAATCAATTCTAAAGCCAGGTTGCTAAAAGTATTCCTGAGAAAGAATTTGCAAAGACTAGCTTTTTAGAACTAATTTTTAATTAATAAGTAATAACTGTTTCTAAAGATATCTTTAAAGTCAGCTATTAATTAAAAAACGGTTCAAAATGTGTTGTCATAAAATTTTTAATATTTATCTTTAGTATCGGTGGTTAATAAAAAAAAATTGATGCTAAAGTTCTCTTTAGAATCTGTTTTGTGCTAAAAACCGTACTAAATATGTTGTCATTTTTTATAATGTTTTTACTTGCATCATTCTTCACTGTCTAGAGTAACCTCTCTAATTACCGTCTTCATTCCTGTGTCTTTTATATAAATATGCCTCTATACTTTTTTATTACATAATGCATTTTTAATAACAGAATTTTTAATTGTATTTTTAATAATAAAGTGATTGTATATTCTTTATTTAAATAATATGAAAATCTATATAATTTCTAAAAAAAATAAAAAATAGAAAAAACAGAACTAAAAATTTCACATGCTTTTTTAAAATAACAAATGAGCTTTTTTTTGCTCCAAAAACTATCATAATTGCAAGAATTAATAACCCTATAGATCTCCTCTTAAATTTTTCGTAGCCATGTTGAACACCTCAATCTGAGTTTTCTATCAAAAGTTATGGTTATTTGAAATTGAGATAGTTGAATTTCGGTTTTTGATTCAAATCTCAACTTCATTTTTATCCGAGTTTTAAAATAGAATGAAAGAGGAAGATGAATTAGAAGAGGGATTATAAATAAAGATATCATAAATTGTTGGTGTACAATCAGAAACGTTGAATCAAGTAAAGAATGAATGATGAATTTGATAAGAGTTTATAATATGTGAGTGTCATTTTTGTGAATTCTTATTAGTCAGAACCTTTAAAATATAATTATTAACTAAAAATATTTCTAAATGGACTATCAGAAGCAGTTTTAATGAAAAATCGTTTCTAAAGATCCTTTAGAAATATTTTTTAATTAATAATTATGTCTAAAGATTCTGACCACTTTTCATTATTTTATCTCCACCTTTAACATCTCGATATAGAAATTTTTAGAGCCGGTTTTTAGTTAATAATTGATTCTTAGAGCAGATTGTTAACTAAAAATCGATTCTAAAAGTAATGTTTTAAAAACAGTTCTTCTGAAAACCATAAAGATAACCTTTTAGAAATGGTTCTTGCTGGTAACCGTTTTTAAAGAGTTACCAAATGGTTCTAACACATTTTTCTTTGTTTTATAAATGATTTTTTTATAAATAAAAGTTGCTGAATAATTCATCAATTTTTTTAATAATGTCAATACTTTCTTTTAGAACTAGTTATCTAGTTAGTCGGTGCTAATTGAGCATTTTCATAGTTTTTTTAATAAATTAAAACATAATAGTCCATTTCCAATTCCTCGATAAAAGAAAAAAAAAAGTTGCTGTATTTTTGTTGCATGTTGTTTCATCGGCTAGCTAAGTAGCTATCTTTCTAGTCCTTATTTTGTTAATTATTTCGTCCTTTCAAGTTCCAAGAATCGTGTAGTCTATAGTCATATCAGATCGAATCATAAATCCGGAATCTAATTTTTGTTGAAAAGATTGGCCTTCCATGCTTCGAGATCTGGGAAGTATCTAACATGTTTTTCATATAAATTTCAGAAAACAAATAACAATTGGAATGCGCTTTTTCAGTCGGTATATTCCCTAGGATTATACAAGCACCGTAATCAGAGCTCTGGTATGGTATAAATGCGTTTCATTCATACTTTTCACTAATTTCTGACAATTCATATACTTTTTACTAGCATTTGAACATTTGTTTTATTATCGTTCAAATGTGCTCTAACCCCTAGTACTTGAGGACGACAGAAGCAGATAAACAAATATTCACACACGTAAATTATAAAATATAAATATAAACAATATGCTTTATGCACATAGCATCAAATTTTGTACTCCAAGCTGAAGGAAACCCTTTTCATAAATGTCCAGTACAGTAAATCATGAGATGGTCTCTAAAATTCTGATCCTTTGCAACCATAACCAATGTATGACGCGTGTGGCCACTGATACTTCAGAAATCCACTGCAAATAGATTATCATAAATAGTTTTGGTAGCTACTTGAATGAACATATTTGCATATCCTTTTTCCATAGAGATGGATATATAATTGAGCAGCACTTTCATGTTGTCTGCAATCGATCGATTTCCACCCGTGGCTTCGAAATGAACACGTCAGTCAACACAGTCGACGATTGAAGTGAAGCCTTGAGCAATTCCAAACTCTACAAAGGTAGAATCACAGCATAATTTACTAAATCAATAAGAGCTTTTATCGCCTTTAAATGTCATATCATAAAACTATATTTAGATTGACAATAATTTTAGCTAGAGGTGACAATCGGGCGGTCGAGTCAGTTTGATATTTTGAAAGAAATAAGGTCGGGTCGGGTAAATTTAAAAGTTGTGTTTTTTTAAATCTTTGATAGATTTCGATTATATTGAAAGTCATTTAATCTCAGGTCGAGTCGAGTTGGATCGGATCAATTTGACTTTTTTAAAAAATCAGATCGGGTTTTACCACCTCTAATTTTAGCTAAATTATCGAGCCCGGATGATTGATCTGCAAAATTTTAACTATTCTGTTGTGATACTCACTCTGTGCATGTTTTCCAATGCATATTTCATTTTAAATCCAATAATGAAATTAATCTTCCCTCCAATGCATCGCATTATCTAGTCAAACTTGCAAGGATATGAAAAATAAGATATGATGAAAATTAAGCACCTCTTTCATCCCAAATTCAACGGTCATTTCGCAGAGCATAGATAAGTCCTTCAATTGAAATTTCTTAAGCAATGCAATAGCAGATATATTCGACATAGGCATCACGGATAGATCATCCATCACCAGGTACGTGATGAGTCCCTTTACATAGCCGGGTGCACCATCGTCTACCTTCGGTTTCTCCATAAATCTCATTTCAATCATCATGGGCTGGCGACAGTTGGAGCAAACCATCCCTCCTGTGTCAGTCAGATATGATGGGTTCCCCCTGCAAGGTCCTACCAAGCCCGTACACCTGGAATGAATATATTATTTCTTAATCAGTCATTATGAAATGTTCAACTTATTTCAATAAAAAAATGAATTTTACATATATGTGAACAGCTTAGGTTTCACCAAGATTCGTCATACCAGAACCTAGGCTGACTCAATAGTTGTGCCTATGAACATCCAAAGAAATGTGCGAAATAAGTTAGTTAGCACAGGTAATTACTGTACTAACTTGATTCTTAATAAAGTAAAATCAGAGAAAAGGGGGGAGATAAAAACAAGCACACACAAATTCTACAAACCTAAAATACTTCTTGGGTGGTGGCACCACAGGAGCTGGTGGGTCAGGCTCAAGGAAGGGGAGTGATAACGATGGCAACCTTGGCTTGAGGAGTGCATCACGGTCCAATGATATCAAGTATTTATCATTGAGATTCTGAAAGCTAGAGTAAATGGAAATGAATGACCCGGGTATCTGCTCTCCCGCCAGAAGATGCGCTACCATGCCGAGAGGAATTCTAAGGAGGCCAAGCAAGAAGTCGGCTACCTCCTTGCCGGCCTCTGCAAATAGGACCCTGTTTGAGTGCTGGTCCACCAACAGCTTTAGTTGAAGCTTTGGAGCTGACTGCTCTTCTTTTTCTTGTGTGGTCATGTTTTTTCCCTCTTTGTGGATTTGGGAGAAAATTGTGGGTTTTAACATAATACCAAGGGTGATTTTTAGGAGTGAAATAAGGTAGGGTTCAATAAGAGGAAAGCATATCTTTTCTTGGGTGCTATGCTATTCTTTTCTTTGCTATGTATGTCAAGATTTGTCATCTTCTTAGTTATTACCTAGCAATAAAAAAAGTATTACATGCAGTATGATTAACAGTTGCTTTATCTTCCTTGCTTGAAAACGAAGATTTCTACTTTTGCTCTTAACAGTATCAACTTCTGGCAAAATTACTATATAATAGGAATATAAAATGTACATAATAGAACTTGCAAGGATAAAGCAAAACAATTCTATTTTCCACTTGACATGATATTTTTGCCTGCTCATAAGATCATCTGGCGAGAATTCAAAATTTTCCCTATCTGAAACATTTACAAGTTGGTTTCATGTTCAATGGAATCCTCTAGAAGTCACTTTTTAAAAAAAAATAAAAATACACGTTCGACTCAAGATTGGTTTTGTTTTTACTGCTCATTTCGGTTCAATCCAATAATCATAAGTGCACATTAACTCAAATTATTTAAAAGAACAATATCTGTCCCAAAAAGTATAAAAGGAAAGGACCTCCTGTGAATAAAAGAAAATGTAAAGATTATTGACCTTCACCAAGGAAGCTAAAGAGCAACAAATTCAACTCTGTTCCATTTTCAAAGAAAAATTAAGTACATGATAAAAGTACTAGAATATTCCGATTTTGCTACAGCATGTCTTTCATGCTTTATAAAATATTCAAGTGGACTTGCAACAAATTTACATCAATCAGCTCAGCAGAGTCTCAGACACAATGGTATCTGAATGAATCTTAAACAAGAAAAACTGCAATTTTTTATTACTAATTACTAAATTAAATGAAATCCTTACTAATAAAATCATCATTTTCAACATTCACACGAGCTTTCGCCATCTCCCATGCATTGAGCTCTCTTATCTTCACCTCTTGAGAGCCATGGTTGAATGCATAAAGTCCAGAGGTTCCACCAGTCAACACATGCTTTGGGTACACCCGGATTGTCATGCACGTTCTACCACCACCCCCAAAGCTCTCTACTATTGAATGATCTATCTGATAAAGAGAATTTATGCAATATTTATTTTTTTAACAGAAACATTCGATTGTACCACATGCTTTCCACTATTCAAAGGATGTTGTCTACAATTATACCCCATTTCCTCGTGAATACATTTGGCATTAATGAGACTCAAAGCATCTATTCCTTAGTTTAGTCCAAGGACTGCAGTACCGGTTGATGATTTTCTAACTGAACAGAGAATTCTCATGGTTGCTTTATCAGTATCATTTTTTTTTCCTTTTGTGCTCCTAATAGCTCAATTGGAGATTGCTTAATGGAGCCTTTACACTAATCCCTGACTAATAAAGTATTCCAATTAAATAAAATAACCTATCTATGAGTTGAAGGTTGACAAGGCCAAGCAAAAGTTTGAAGCACAGAAATAAAAAACTACATTGTGATGAAAGAGGCCTAGATAAACTATTTACCAATGTTCTCAGTGAAATTTTTTTGTCCTTGCTTATGTCCACTCCAACAAAGGCGCCATGAGTAGGTTTATCAACTCCTCTCCTTAATGAGCTGATTATGGGACATAAAAAACAAATAATAAGAAAAAGAAAAGTAGATAGTTCATATGTGCTCCAATGAACCTTGATATTTTCTACAAGGAGGAAGCGCACTTTGGGCATATTTCAAAAGAAATGAAGAAATGACAATACTTTCAGAATTTCTATATATAGGAGGGAAACACATTAAAATTGCATTGTGAATTATGGTGAGAAGTTGCGAACAAGTACCTTCTCAAGTCGGAGCACATGAGAGCCATGTACTTATCAGAGCTTTGGTAGATTCTGAAATAGATAGCAGTGTGTTCTTCCTGACCTTTGACATCACTAGTCAGAACGAAAAGGCCAAAGGGGCCAATTCCTCCCTTATCAAATGGTCCGATCTCATTACACAGCTTGGAAGGATCTAGAAGAAATGAATTGTCAAACAACTCAGCTCCTTCAAGGCTTTGAAGTTCAAATTCTACCTCAACATCGGCCTGTTACTAAAAACTAATAAGGTCATGAAATGACATGTTCAATGAAAACGCTTTATCCTGAACTAAGTGGTGCCAAAAGGGGATCAATTTGTTTTTCTATTTAATAACCAAAGCATGTTTCTTTTGACTTCACGTACCTAATAAGATCAAGTGCTCTTTTATAATGGATATTTCAAGTTCCAGTTTACCTATCCATTTTTCTATCTAATGCTAGACATAAGATATACCTCATTCGAGTTTTTTTATCATTTTATTTTATTTGTCATTTTTTGTTTATCATGTTTTGGCCCTAGTTATCAAGTATCCTAGGTATTGTGTTAAAAGTAATATGGTAACAATTAACAATGCAGTACCAGACATACCCACCTACCAGACATTAGACAACATCTCACTTTCTTGATATATACCAATCAGGTTTAACTATTGGCTGTCTTGATACAATAAAAAATACTCTACTATCGGTAGCATCAGATCCAGAAAAAAAAACATTGAAATTTGCAATATTATGGACTTGCCTGAGAAGCCAAGATCCCACTGATTTCATGTTGCACTCCAGATTGTAATCCAAAATCACGCAACTGGACTTGCTGTTTCCTGAGTGATTTGATTTCTTCAATGGGCCACTGCATCAGTTGTTCTCCGTCAGTATCCAACCAGATGGCCCTTGGGAATGTCTAGAAAACAAGATAACAAGTTGAAACCTTAGAAAACCAAAAGGCGCCAAAAGAGGGGACAGACTACAATTTACCAAACTTAATGATAATCTGAGTCCCAAGTTTCATTAAAACACCAACCTGAACACCAGACCAGCCTCTCTCAACATCATCAGCCTCACTATCCGACTCATTTACCCAAGCCCAAAGAATCCGCCTATTCTTCTTGCCATCAAAGAAAGACTTTGAAGCATAAACATGCCCATAATCTATCATGGGCCAAGTCCTGTAATCATCTTGATACCCTTCATCAGGTATAAAAGTATCCCTTTTCTCATCATAAGTACCGAGCAAGTAGTAGTCTTGCAGGGTTTTCATGAGGCTCACTTTCAGAGCATGCTTTATGTTCCCTGTGTTAACCGATAGATCTAACCCATCTTTACTGGATTGTGACACGGGAAAAAAATCAGGGCATTCCCACATGCCACTATTTAGAGACTTGTGCAATGGAAACACATTTCTTTTCCAATTTATGAAGTCCTGACTCCTGCAGTATAAAAGCTCAACAATGAGGACATATGTCAGCTATCAACCAGTTCACTTTGTGGCGGCATTTGTGCTGAATGAATCCACATTTACGAGGTTTGGTCAGGTTCTAGCGGGTCAGACTGTGGCAGGATTGTTCTGTAGGAAGACAAGTGTCTGATATATGACTCTTTAACATGTCTAGTTCAGAATGTGTTCTAGTTGGGCCAGGTCCAGTTTGGATCAATTACAGTCTGAGACAGGTATGCAGTTTATTTGGGTCCAGTCAAAGTTGGCCAGCTCTTATTGCCTGGAAGGGTACTAATAATAATACAGAAAATGAGATGAATGAACCAAGAAAGAACAAGCTAAGTACTTGCACACAGAAAGACATGACATTTCCCATTGCTGTAACTTAAGTATCCGAAACACTTACTTGTATAACAGAACCTCAGCTCCTCCATCCACGTAAGCTCCAATCGCGGTTCTCCAGTACCCATCTTGACCGAACCAGCTGGTTGTCGGGTCCCTAAATTTGTTCAGCTCGATACCGCCACCGGGGAGCATAATCGGGTTGTAACCCGGTTTGTCCCACTCGCGCAGCAACAAATCCGACCCGTTCCTAGGGAATGCGATGTTCTGCACATTCCTCTGCTTGTAATCGATGCCAGTGTAGAGGATAACGGGTTCCCCAGCGACGAAGGTGACGGAGCCAGACCAGCACCCGTTAATGTCAAACGGGTCGGTGCGGTCGAGCGCGACATCGAGCGCTTCCCAGTTGACGAGGTCGGTGGAGACGGAGTGGCCCCATGCGAGGTTGCCCCAGAGTGGGCCATCCGGGTTGTACTGGTAGAAGAGGTGGTAAAGCCCCTTGTAATACATCGGGCCTAGTTTTTGTTCAAGGATAATTAATTTTGGGCCGTTATAAAATTAACCGAATTTTATTTCGAAAGAGGAGTTAAGTGTTAGACGTATATAACTTAACAAATTTCATTGATTGACATTCCAAATTTCAGCGTTGACCACCCAAATTTGCAAGAAACAACAGAGTTTCTATCCAGATGTCGCTTTAGCTATTTGATCGCTAACTAGAAAATGAATAGGACCCAGTTTAAGTCCGTTTGGATATTGGGATTTGGGAGGATCCAATGGAAATATACCAAGTGCAGTGTAGATGGCTGGTACACGTAGTTATCCATCATAGTTTTTGACTCGATTATCTACCAATCCAAAGAATTTAAGAGCAAACGAGTAAAGGGAAGATATGAAGCAAGAAGTGATAAGAGAACATACCATTTGGATCTGATTCGGTCGATTATCAATCCCAGATTAGAAGACCGCATGCAAAGAAAGAAAATAGTTAGACCAGAGGAACACTCATCTTCTAAAAAAAGTGAAGAGAAAAAAATCGCAACAAAAAAGGACTGAATTGACAATTTCAAAAAATAAGAGAATGAAAAAGGAGTCGATTGAGAGAGAGAGATTACCATTGAGCCAGTTCTTTGTAGGTTGGAAATGGAATGCGGTTCTATCCGGATCGTTTTGGTTTGACAGGGAGCAGCGCTCTTCAATTTGGGGAAAAGCTGATTTCAGGAGAGAAGGTGCTGCCTCGATTTTACTAAATAAAATGCAAAATTGGATGAGGATTACATGGAAGAGAATTTCTCTAGCCATGCTTAGATGGAAGAGCAGAGCAGAGCAAGGAGTTGATCTTAGACAGTAATTAGTGTTCCATTACTTATAAACAGGGTTAAGATTAGGAAGGAAATTTGGGAGTTGAGGTTGTCGGATCTTGGATCCTTTCCGGATCTAAACTGTGCCTAGGTCCCAGAACATTTTTTTTTTTTGAGGATCCTAGGTCCCAGAAGTGATCTGCATAGGGACAAAAAATTTTGAAGATTCTAAATAAATTTAGATCCGTTACATCCGTGCACATGTCGATCATATTTTAGCATGATAAACAAAGAACAATATAAACTTTTAGTCTATATCTATATTATATTATAAATAGCGTATACACTAAACTGAATTTGTTCGTTAATGTTTTACTTTATCAATCTTTTTCTTAATGATCAAAATATCTCTAATCGAACGGACCAGATCAATATTTTTAAAAATTAACGATAGATTTAAATCAAACTCATTTTTTCTATTCATTCCATTTACTATTTTTATCATGCATTTATATAAAGTCTAAAAAATATTATATATCAAATAAATTAAACATCAACTATTATTAAATTTTATTGTAAGAAAACGTATTGTACAACCACACTTAGAAAAAAAAAATTTTGTAGATCTTTTTTATTTAAATAATGAATTAATTTTATTTAAAAATTTGAGAGTATTTATATTTTTAAATAAAATATATCACTTAATTATAATAAAATTAGTGCTAGATACAAATACTTTTAAAATTAAGAGTGTTCGCACAATGGACGGATTTGATGCTAGTCTAATAAATAACTAGATAAATCCGCACAAGACTGTGATCAAAATTTTATAATCAGAATTTTGTCAAAATGACGTTTTTAATCATCATATGTTCAATTTTTCATATTTTGAAATTTGAAATATTGATTGACAAGTGACAAAATAATTTATGTTGCATTTAATACTATTTTTTCTCAAAAAAAATAGCATAGCAAAATCCTTATATCTGACAATTTCAAAGGGTTTTCTCTCACGTATGCCCAGTTAATGCCTGCTTTTTAAAAGTAGGTCACAGTTAACTTTAGCATGATATTTTCTCCAAAAAAAAAAAAAACTTTGGCATGATACTTTCACGCTGTTGTGCGAATTGAAACCCTGTCAGTCATTTGTTGTAGTATACTCTGTTCTAATTTCTAAACTGATTTTAGTTATTGCGCAGTGATAGGGTGTCTTTTATTTTGCTCTCTCATTTTTACATTTTAATTGGGGTTGGCAAAAATACTCATAGTTCGTGACTCGTTCAGGATTAACTTGCTTTGTTAGTGAACCGAGCCGTTAACGAACCGGTTTATTAATCTCATTAAGTTAATGAGATAAATTTGAACTTTGGTTAGCTTGGGACGTTAGACTCGGTAAACTATTAATATTTATTATTTTTATTATGAATTTTTAGTATAATAAGTAATTTATAGTATGTGATGTATTTAAACTATTATATTAAATTTATATGAAATATATTATTGTTAGTTATTTTATTAATTTTATATAAATTTTGATATAAAATATTATAAAAAATATTATTAATTATTAAATAAATCTTAAAGATAACTAGATTAACTCGTTAATTTAATGAGTCAATCTTAAATCAAAATTTTTAACTCAAAAATAATTAATGGACCGGTTTAATTCGACTCGTTAAGCTAATTACCGGAGTGCTCGTTTATTGATTGACGTATGGCCCCTGAAATAATATTTTGTAGGGGACCATTTATCAATGACACTACATTTGATTAAAGAATATTTGACTCGCGACTCGCGCGACCAAATATAATATTTATTGACATGATGTGGCACTGAGTAAGGACTGAGGAGGAGGTAATAAAAAAGACGTAACCTCGAATAATTGTACTCCGTATTGCAAGTTTTGTAATATGAAAATGACAGGCAACTTATAATATCACCCATGGTGGCGCTATAAGCTAAAGTAATAGCTTTTTAGTTATATTTGCAAAAAGAAATTATTCTTACGGCTCTTATATATACTCGATATTAGATATGAATATTTTTAAAAATACATTCAAAATTTAAATTAGAGTATATATATATATATATATATATATATATATATATAGTAGAGATACCGTGAGTTTAAGCTCACAGAGCTTTCCGTGAGTTTAACTCAAAAAATATATTAAATCATCTCAAAATTTTAATTTATCATTCTCATTAAATTCTTTATATAAAAATCTCGTGGGATGCAAAAATTTGGAGTGTTTTGAATTTTTTAAGTCACCGTTTTTAATTTTTGAAAATCAGCTCTAAAAATAATAATAATATATTCAATATTTGAACATCATTTTAAAAAATTAAAAACGGTGACTTAAAAAGCTCAAAACGCTCCAAATTTTTGCATCCCATGAGATTTTCATATAAAAAATTTAATGAGAATGATAAATTAAAATTTTGAGATGATTTAATATATTTTTTGAGTTAAGCTCACGAAAGGCTCTCCGTGAGCTTAAGCTCACGGAAGGTCTCCGTGAGTTTAAGCTCACGGTATCTCCACTCTATATATATATATATATATATATATATATATATATATATATATATATATATATATATATTTTGGGAAAATTAAGGTCATGCCCCTATTTTATATTAACTGGACGATTGTTCAACTTCACAATAATAAAATACAATCAACGATCTCAAAAGACTTGAGATCCAGTAGGAAAAAAATTAAGTAAAAGTTGATAAAGATTGCTAATGTTTAAAATATTCATTACTCCTTTCAAAACATATTGCATTCTTCTCTTACTTTCTCAGTTTCTCTATCAGCATGTTGATTGACTTGCGCTGCTCTTTAAATTAGAGTCTATATTGAATATTGAATAGATTAAAGAGTGATGTTATGGTGCTTTGTGAAGTATAAAATTTTTTATGTTTCGCGTTCATATTTTAAATTTAAAAGTTTAAACGGCCGATCCAAACTGTTCAACATGATCTTCATATTGAACTATCTTTGGAGATCAAATTTTATATATTTTTTTGAATTCTTTTGCTATTTTTTAGATGGGTACAAAGTTTTTGATCTAACGATTTCTACACCATCCAAAACTAGCGATTTTGTACCATCTAAAAAATAGCAAAAAATTTTAAAAAATATAAATTTTGATCTCTAAAGATAATTCAATATAAAGATCATGTTCAACGGTTTAGATCGACTATTTGAACTTTCAAATTCAAGATACATACGTAAAATACGGAAGATTTTGTATTTCGCGAAGCACCATAGCTTCACTTTAGATTAAATATATAGTTTAAAATCTTAATTCTAATAAAGTATAAACATTTTTACAATTTTGTGTTAAATATTTTTCAAAAAAGTATGATCATATTAAGAACTTAGTATTGCTGTCGATAACAAGGTGATGCGGTCCTCAATAATCTGTGATATGGTCTTTAGCAGTCAAATACAACAGTGTATTTTAATACCGAACATAATTTTTATCTCATACGAAGTGTAAATTATTCAAAATATATGTTATAAACACTCAGTATGTTTAGTATAAGCAATTTTAAATTCGAATATAAGTACTTCCATTTGGAATATTCTATCATGTACCTATATAGTGAAGAATAGAAATTGCGTGAAATCCCATGAGCTTCTTAATTTTCGTTTTCAGATAAAAACTAAAATAAATGATTCGAAATGCACTTTTTCACCGGAGGAGTTTATTAGATTTCGTCATTCTTAGTATAAAAGACAATTTTGGTATTGTGTATTTCGAACGACGGCACCTATATAGAGGTGTCTTGTCGAACCCGTTTAATAATTTCAAACAAAGTCATAATTATTCAAACAAAATTGGTTGTACAATTTTTGTGGATCAAAATTTTTTTTCGTAATTGAGCATCTGAAATTTCATATCTAAACACGGAAAATTATGCCTTGGTGTGTAGATGAGTCTAATCGAGTGAGTCAAATCAAGTCAACCAAGTCTCATTATTTCGACTCAAATTTTGATTAACCAAGTCAGAAACTATTTTGATTTCGAACTAGAACTACTGGTTCGTCGTAGACTGTCATGTACTGATATGAAGTGGAGAGCTAAGGGTAAGATGGTGATCGTTGGCTAGGGTTGTCATAGATATCCATAATTTGAAAATTCGATCTGAAACTGTATAAATGAATCCGCACATGAATCCGCACATGAGAGAGAAAACATGATGCGGAAAGAGAAGGGGGAATACCTTCATTAAATAAGCCATAGAGAAACCAACATATTTTAGAATTAAGTCTCAAATAAATCGACATAAAATTCATATGCACCGGCCTCCATGGATTAGCATAGCCTCCAGCATATCCTAAGAAAAACCAAATATAATAGGTAAGTTTGTAAAAAGTTGCACTTTCAAAACTGGCTCTCTATATTACCTGAATAAGTTAACAGTTTTCACATTCCAAAAATAAGCTATATGATTCAACAAACTTAGGCCTAAACATAATTGTCGAGACACTCCTTATCTTCAAACCAGGATCAAAACCATAATATGAAACAGTACAGAATGAAACTGAATAGTAAATAGTAAACTCTAAAAAATTACAAAAAAAAAAAGTAATCTCAGGACTATTGAAGCAAAAATATGACCAAATTGAACAAAAGCCAGTTAAACAGTGTGAAATATGATTGAACAATCCCAAGAAAAAATATTAAGTACCAGACTTATATAATTTTAGAATTAAATCTAAACACTCGTTAGAATCCTAAATTAGCGAAGTGTTCTTTTAAAATTTAAAGAAATACAACAAATAAATTAGCACCTGGATATTAAACAATGAGTATGTATGCTCATAAATTACAAGCATGTAATTAATTTTGATTTGACGATTTACACAAACTAAAAAAGTAAAAAAAAAAAAATAGATAAAGAAACCAAAATAACAATGAATGAATTACATTATTTACTTGTAACCAAAGCAGCAAAAATTCAAATCAGGAAAAACTAACATCAAACTTTCAATCATCAAATTGGGTAGAAGTTAATTAAACTTAGGTATCAAATAATCCATCATAAGGCTAGTTTGGCTATATCAAAGCTAAGAACTCAGAAAAATAAAACCTGACAACCCACAGAAAAATTATTATTTTGGTCAATCAGATTTACATACCTCAACATCTAATACAAAGGGGAGGCTACAAATGGGCATGATGCAATGTTTGCAAAGGTTATTGACGCCAATTGGCTTGAGCATAACCAAATTGAGATTATTATCTCCTCAATCGCTCTCTTTCTTCATTTTCGCTCCACATATGAACTCTTTACCCACAATTATATTTGTTTTTTAATCAAACATAAAACCCAAGAATCACTGCTCCTTCCTACGAGAAATCACCTAGTGACTTAATAATCTTGAATCGTGAAAAAAAAATCAAGCAAAATTTAATTAGCAGAACTTACAAATACTTTTGAGCCCTTATCGTGTCAAATCTGGCAGGCCATGTTCGTCTCAGTCTCGGGGTAGAGGATCTAGGGTTAAACATAAGGGCCTTGATTTTACAATGAAAATGTAAGAGCTTTACTCGCCGTTGTTGTTCAAGTTGTGAGAATAGACGCTGCCTCCACCCCGCGGAATATGTGCGACAACTGACAAGAGATGCGCGCTTTAGTCTTCTCGTATAGAGCGGGGTAAGAATCTGCTGCTAGTTTTTCAAACGAGGATGATACTGTTTGGAAATCGGACGAAGATAAATATTTTGAAAAGTGCTTACATGAATTTTGAATTTTGAAGAGATGAAATACACTTTTACCGTCTGATCCTGATGAGTAAAAAAATATTAGTTTTTTTGACGAGTAGCAGATCTCATTGCGTATAGCGAGGGTGCGGGGTAGAGACTTTTTTTCACCCTCCTCCACCCCTAATGCTTGTGAGACGACGGGTGGGTAGGAGCGTTTTTTCTGTGGAGAAACTTTTAGGGTCCGTTTGGCAAATTAAGGAATAGTTTTGGAAGAGTGGTAATTTTGGAAGAGTGATAGAATAGTATTTTTTTAGAAGAGTGGTAGAAGAGTGGTATTTTTGACTATTCGGAAGAGCGAAAATATCGTTTGGCGATTGTTACTCGAAATAGTTAAAATATGAATAATTATGATACTAATAATGATGATGATAATAATAATAATAATAATAATAATAGTAAAATAATAATCATAATAGTAAGATAATAATAATAATAAAATAATAAAAAATAATCATAATGAATAATAATATTATAATGTAATATAATAAAAATATAAACATAATAATAATATAATAATATAATAATAAAAAATTATAATTAAAATCATAATTATAATAATATAATAATAAGTAATCATAATTTTAATAATATAATAATCATAATCATAATCATGATAATAATAATTATAGTCATAATCATAATAATATAATCATAATCATAATCGTAATAATATAATAATAAAAATATAATCATAATCATAAAAATAATTATAAATAATTATAATTATAATAATATAATAATAAATTAATCATAACTATAATCAACATATAATAATATAATACAACATAATAAAATAATAATAAAGTAATAAAAAATAATCATAATCATAATCATCATAATATATTAATATAATAATAAATAATCTTGATCATAATAAAATAATTATATTTATATTCATAATATAATAATATAATATTAAAATTATATTTATATTCATAATATAATAATATAATATTAAAATTATATTTATAATAATAATAAATAATATAATAATACTAATGGTAACGATAATATAATAATAATAATAATGATAATAATAATAATAAATAATAATAATAATATTAATATAATAATAAATTATAATCATAAATATAATATAATAATACTAAATCTTAATCATAATCATAATATAATAATATAATATAATATAATCAAACAATAATCGCTATTCCGACGAGCTAATCCCAGGTATTCCACCTATAAGTTGGTATAATTTGGAGTAGCACTATTCTCACTCTTCTACTTAGTCTAAAATTCGTTTGGCAAATTAATTCATCGGAATAGCTATTCTATTCCAACTTTGCTATTCCATTGGATGTCAAACACACCCTTAAAGATTAATCGGTTCAAGTTAATCTGAATCGTCTCGGGAAGTTTAAATATAAATTTTAATATATATAATTTATTATAGTTAAATTAAATTAATATTATTAATAATTAATTAAACAGTCTAGATATAAAGTGCATCACTTACGGAGAAAAAAAGAGCACCAGAAAATACGATTTCGTGAGACGGCACTCGAATGACTGAGAACGTGCTCCCTTGATTCACAGGAGAAAGAGAATGATAAGGGAAAATAAGATAACTAGATAAGAATATAATGAACGTCTAAATCCCAACAGTCCGCTGTGAAAGAAGGAATTGCGTTTTGACCAAACATTATGGAAAAATCTGAACCATCCCACCCGTCGATCAAATGATTCTCAGTGCCAAATTGCTAAGAGCCAACATTTCTCCTCGTTTAAGGAGGAGATATTTTATACAAATATTTCGTATTAAAATTTGCACAGAAATCAACAAAAAATAACAAAAGAGCAGAATTTTATATAAATTTGATTTAATTATTATGAGTCATTCAAAGTGATTTTTAATTATCTAAAAAAATATTAAAAAAAGTTCTAAAAAATATAAATTTTGATCTACAACTAAATATTTATATGAAGATCATTTGAGTGATTTGAATCAATAATTTATACTTTAAAAATGAAGAATCGATCCATAACACAGGAGTAATCCATACTATACATGACACCATAACCCTAACTCCAACATACAATCTAAATACTAATTTAACGAGCTGAGTTGAATCGAGCTTATAATCAATTAATTAATTTAACAAACTAAATAAGCTAGCTTATTAAAAGCTTGATTCATTGATGAGGGCGGAGATGGATGAAATCACATCCAATCCTGTTATCCCGAGCTGGATCGCTAGATCGAAAACAAACGGTTCATATTTTTTTCTTTCTTCTTTTTTATTTTCTCTTTCTTCAAAATTAATCGGATCCGTTCATTTTCGATCACATGGTCCAACTCGGAATAATGATCATGTTATCTCGAGTTGGATAACATCATATTCGGATGCGAGGTGGAGCTATACAATGGGTCAAATGATCCCTCCACGTAGTTTATAAATATCTTTAACTCTTGAAATTATAATGTGTTTATGATAGTATTTACTATCTTAGTATCTATTTGAACCAACAATATTTTTTATATTTTCTCTATATTGACCCTATTAATTTTTAGGCCAATGACGAGTGAAAAAATATATATTTTTTATCTCTATAGTGGAAGATAATTAGCATTCCATCTTACAATTTTCTAAGACTAGTTGTTAAGTAGAACTTCTTTGTGATTTAGCTAATCAAATAAAAAATTTAAAATACATAATTTAGGAAATTTATTGCCCGGTTAACTCTGTGCTAATTAATGGGTTTGATTCCGTATTCACTCCTCTTCACGCTGTTCTACTAATTGTGGTCACTGATCAGCACTGTCTGTGTCTTTTTGTAAGTAATGTACTCTGTTCTAAAAAAGTAATAGTTAATTAAGTTCCGAGCTTTAAGTATTTAACCAAATACAATTTTAATTTGAAGGTGCTGGATAAGAAGAGGGTTAAAAGACACCTCGGTATAAAAAATGACAGGCAGTTAATGGATTGAAAAAAATCATTAAAATATCATCAAATATTCGTTTATATTGTTTCCAAATTGCAGGAGTCTACATATCTCCTACTCTCCACTCTCCGATTGAAAAACATAAATAAAATAAAATAAAAGGACCGAATGACTTGCACTTAAATAAAAATAATTTCTTGGTACTTCGGCGTCATTTCTAACACGGCAATTTCTGACTTGGTGCATTTTTCTCTACTTATGTCTAGGGCTGCAAGAAATATTCGAAGTTCGTAGTTCGTTCGTGTTCGAGCCGTGCACGTTATTTCTCACTTTGTTTCTTGGCTTAATTTTTATATAAAATTTATTAATTTTTGTTGAATGAACTTTTAGTTTTGTATGAATTTATATTAAATTGACATTTTTTATATTTGCATTTTGATATGAATTGTGGAATTTGTTCACCTAATCTATTTCAAACTATTTACTTCATGTCACTAGGAATTCTTTTAAAATTATTAATCACTGACCATGAGGAGTTTGATTGTTGGTTCACATCTCGAAATTTCATGTATATCTTCTTCTTTTTCATGAGTAGGATTTGCTTACCTGCTTGATTTTATTGAAAATTTTTCATGTATCTAATTATGGTTAGGTAACTAGCTCTATTCCGACTCCATCCGCATTATTATATTGTATCGACCATAAGCCAGATGCATTATCATTATATTGTATTGATGTCCTCCAATTATATAAGATTTAATTACATCTATAAAGATAATTAAGTACCTCCAAAATAATTCATCATGTTTCTTCGCATCAAAATTAAAAATTTCCCCGGAACACAACCATCAAAAGTCTTTTTTTTTTGTTTCTACATTCTTTTGGGGAGGGGAATAGTCCGATGAGCATTGGACCTACTTTGGTTTCAATGGATATCGCTATCGCACGATTAAATCACTTAATCGCTTCTTTAATATATGATTTGATTAGTGGAGTTAAAATTTAAAACCCAATTGTGCAATTAAACTCAACTATATTTTTCTCCTCATTTTCGAACCTGAAGTCCACCCAATCCTCTCTCCTATGTGCTCTCGCGTCTCCGCCCGAGGATCCCTCCATCGCCGATCTCCATAGACTTGACCTGCCATAGCACATGCCTGATCTCAAGGATATGGTGTTACAGACACTTGGTCCTTGGCCTGACCATGAGGCCATTGACAAGGCCCGCATGGCGGACCACAATTTTGAGTTGTCTCCACAGCTGGAAGAGATCGTGCGGAGGATAGCGATGGGCAGCAGTTGCGGGTTGAGCAGGTAAATGTGTTTTACAAGTGCAAACTGATTATTGATCTTTTATAGAGAATTATTCTATAATAGTAAATGTTAATGATTTACTAGACAGTCGCATTTCTACAAGTCTGAGCAAAGGTTGAATCATTATGCAGTTTGATTGCAATTACAATTATGACATGGTAAGTACTTTAATTTCATGTTCTAATATATTCTTGCCAGTTTATTACCAGTGTGACATTCCTACAAGTCTAGATACCAGAAGTTATGTCTTGAGTTTCATCATTTACTTGGTATGTTTTCTGGATGCATGAGTAGCACACTATATGACTATGGTACAAACTTTTTTCTAACATGATGACATAGATTTTTATAGACTTTAAATTGAAGATATAATTAGTTAATTGACACTGTATTTTGAGGACTGAGAAGGAAAACTTGAACTTCATTATAGTAATCTAAATTATGTCTATCTTTCTTGCTTATGCCCCTCAGTACCAATCAACACCAGTCAATGTGCATATGCTATCTTCAAGATTCAATTTTGCATGAAGAAAAGAGAATAAGAGTGATGAAAAAGAGATTCTTCCTCTGCATGAAATTATGGCCGTGCATGTGTATTAACTTCTTTTTTTTAGGAAATTTCATGAATATTCAAAATTATTTTTATGGCAGATTGGTTGTAATTATATATTGATAATTGTTTAGTTGGATGTATTTTAGATGCTGATCTTGTGAATTATAATACACTTGTGATGTTATAAAAAGATTTTATGAATATTAGTGCATAGTGATTTCCAGTGCAAATGGTTGCTTTTCACTAAAACTTATTTTTTTAGTAAATTTCTACCTGATGGCATGCCCTCTTACTAGTTAGTGCTTTTATTGCTATGCTAGTATCTGGGGTATTTTAGGTTCTCATTTTTTTTCCTGACAACGACAATACATCTCTTTTTTTTTCTTCATTCACTTGGACTAGCATTGAGTTTCCAACAAATGCTAAAACCATAGTATCAGTCAATTGCATCCAAGTACAACAAACAATTATATTTTAAGAGACCAATGAATACTCTACTTTCCAAATTCAAAATATAATTATTCATCTTAAACTAGAATTAATTTCTTTCATTACTCTGACACTAATTATATTTTTTGTAAAAAAGCCATGTATCTTTCATGTAATAACAAAAGTGGCATAAAAAACAAAAATGCAAAAGCACGTTTGTATTCCAATAAACACTTGAACCTGAAGACTACATTATTTTAGTTACTTGGACCTGGAAAAAAACCCAAAAAAAGCAAATAAAGGATCATGGTACGGGCGTACAACACATGTGGTGAAGATATTTTGGTACTCATAATTATCATATCACATGTCATACCAGTTAAATTTTATGAAATTGCAGATATATGAGAATTTGAAAGAAATTATCCTGAATCAAGAATGTGCATTGCATTAAGAAGTTCTGTTGTAGATCCATAGTTAACTCCTACATATTATGCCAAAAAGAAGTTAATCATGCATAAATTTATCTATAAATCGTAGTTTATTAAATTTTATATACCATTGATCCAAAGTTTTCAGGAGATATGGGAGAAGATATAGCAGGATTTGTGCTCATTAGAACCTCTGTAGACTTTAGACGTGATGGATTGACATATTTATCTAAAAAAATATTCCAAATAAATGTTAAAAATTCTACTAATAACATATATAAAAAAATTAAAATGATTAAGAAGCATATATGGTTGTACCTTTCTTTTTTATCCTCTTGTTACCTTCGAGAGAGCTTCGGTACCGACAATGTCCTCGCTCCCTCTCCTTCTTTTTGATGCCAGATGGCTTTTTAGATGTCCCATCTGAAGCCGCATTAGATGTCTAAGTTCTTGTTAAGTGATGATCATCATTTTGATAATTTTTGTTGTCTTGAGAAACAAACTCTTCAACATTTGTCATAAATTTCCTTGCCATTTCCATAGCATATTTGCATGTATTTTTACTCTGTGCCACTGTTGAGAAAACACCATTGAATGTCCGCATTAATAAACTATAGCGATTTTCCATGTGAACTTCGGGTCTAATCTCAATATCTGGGATAGATATTTTTCTTTCAGACTTAGCATTATTTTGCCATCTCTTCAGAAAATGCTTTTTAGGAAGCTTCTTAATATTCATGAAATCCATGACCTTTATGACATGACAACATTGAATGCCCATAAACTCGAACTTCAAACAGGTGCATGTAAAATTATCAGATGAAAGATCTTATCGCACAATGTGCTCTCAGGATCTATTTGTAACAATGTACTCATGAACATTCTCACTTTCACCCTTATCCTTTATCAAGCAATTAAGAAAACGTCCATATTCAGTTTCAAATACTTTGTAAACACTTAGAGTGTAAATACTTGCAACTTGTTTGATCATATCATAAAAAGGAATTTTAGGATTGCCTTGACTTGCTTGAGAATCTGCAACTAACTCAGCATGATGACGATCTTCTAAGAGTCTCTCCCAATGGTTAAAAAGTCCAATAATCTTTTCTTTGGATCTAAATATTTCTTAATAATAATATTTATGCTCTCGCTTCTTTGAGTTGATTTCATATCAGCATAGAAGACTTGGCGACCATACACTAGAGCCTACTTTTCTTGGACTTTGAACAAATCAGCCAACCATTTGTTATTGGATAAATCTTAAGTATTTAACATATGATCCCATGCACGTTGAAAGTCCTCTATCTCATCATAATCATACACACAATGACTGAAGTCTTTCTTGAATGATGTTGAGCCACTAAATACATGGCTCAAGTGTTTGGCAGTATTTTGATACATATGCCAAACACACAAACGATGAGTAGTATTCGGTAAAACATTCTTTATTACAAGACTCATGATAAAATCTTGATCACTCAAAATTACCTAAAATAAGTGTGTCAAGTTCATTACATTTCATAAGATAATTGATCGGCATGGCCAAGTGCTAGCAAATATTGGGATAGAAGATAATAAAAATTTTGTGTTACAAATGAAATACAAGATGTCAGAGCATAATGTGTTTGGTGAAAGACCACAAGAGTCAGATAAAGTAATTGAGCAAAACCTTAAAGTTGAAGAGGAGGAAAATGATGAAAGGCAAACAACAACAACTGCTCAACAGAGAATGAAACAACAACTTAGTGTTGTCATTGCTGAAATGGTCATGTTCATCACCACCGAAGAGAAGAAGCCACCAGCATCTCAGCCTGAGAGGAAAAGTGTTGAAATCAAGTTGAAGGAGGGAATGAAACCAAGTGAACTCAAGCCCTATGTTGGAAATCTAGGTGGTAATACTCAGAAGGTCATGGATGTAGTTGTTGAAGCTCTTTTTGATAAGCCTGACAGTACTAAAAAGGTTATGAATGCTAAAACAAGTTGTTGATTTCATGAAAGATCTGATGATTGTCGATCATATGATTTGTACATCTGCTGTCTAGATACCATACATCGCCTTTTTCTTCACTTGCAGATTGACAAGCATAAAAGATGGTTTATGAGTTTTCCCTCTGTTCTATGAAGTTGGCTTGAGTAGATGGTTGTGCTGATTCTGTGGCCTCCTTGGATTGTTGAAAACCTTTTGTTCTACAGAGCTGAGCAATATGTCCTTTCTTTTTATATTCGTTGCACTGTTTGGTAGACAAGCAATATTTGATATCATGAGTATTTTTCTTATAGGAGAATTCTTGATTTAATTCAAAGAAATTGTCATGTCAGATATACTTGCCATGCTCAATACAGTACTAACAGAATTGTGATAGATGATGCAAATTTTGAATGACTCCTATATAGTGCTAATACAAAAAAAATTTGAGGTTAAAAACTTCAGATCGAGTAGCTTAATAAACTCCATGGAGAAATTCTTCTCTATACTACTGACCAACAAATTATAACTGAAAATATAATAAATGATATCAATAGCAGAAACAAAATTTATGCAAGAAAGACATATCAATTAGTGGTTTCTCTATTCTCAAGAATTAGTCACACTATCCACAAGACAGAAGATTCAAGTAGGGTTTTTTCAAAGTAGACTTTTTCAAGGCTTTTGATGCAATATCATAGGATTTTCTACAAGCTATTATGTTGGAACAGGTTCAGTGGCGCTGGATTATTTTTTCTGAATCTGACTGGTGTGCTTTAGATTTTTGGTTTCCATTTTTACTGGTACAAAAGTCCAGTTTTGATTTTTGAGTAGCTACAATTCAGCTACCACTGATATGTTTTTGCTGCTAATTAGGACTCAACATGAGAAACTTCTTAGTACAACTTGAGATTTTTAATAACTGAAAACAAACCTTGTGCAGAACTTTCTAGTGGGTCTAGTTGAGACTGAGATGGATCCAAATTAATAGTGGTACTTCTACTCGCCTCACTAGAAGAAGATACATCAACATGGAATGATAATTGTTGCTTAAGTGCTCGATGAGTCCATCGAGCTTCAAAAATCATAGAGAGTACAAAATTAAAATAGTTAATTAGAGTCGGAGGAAAAATAGGTTCACAGTAAAATAACTGAAGTTCAAAAGAAAAAAAAAAGAAAAAAGAAAAGAGAAGCACCAATACTGAATTTTCGATAATAGAGACTAGTTGTGTTGTTTACATCGATCTCTTTTAAGCAGTTGGAGCAGTTAGGGTTGATGATTATACCTAGATTCTTGAGTGGTGACGAGGGAGAAAATGGGAGGGGAGATGAAGCATTCAATCGGAAAAGAAAGAGGCGCGAGGGAGGAATTGATCGGATCGGTTCAATAGTTAAAAATTGGATTAAGTTCTTAACAGGTTTGAATGCTTGCTCCGTTAACCAAAAGTGACAAATTTGAAATGATAAATCATAGGGTTGAGACCCCTCATCGACCCAAAGTAGGTCCGATGGGCATCAGACCTACTCTCCTCCCATTCTTTTGCAATTCAGCATGCCGAACTTTCAATTAATGCACTTTTCTGATTAAAAGCAAAAGATGCACTCTAAGTTTCTGATCAAACAACATGAGCCGTTCCGCAGTTGCAAGCACGTGCAAGCAGGGGTGAAGCTACTCTATAGAGTTAGGGTTCAGGACCCCAATAAAAAAAAGAGGGACCCAGATGACCTCAGTTCTCAGATGCTTTCGACAATTAGACTCCTCTTTTCTTACCTTCGACTTCTGACTCGTCGCTGGGTGTTGGCTGCCTGACTCGCTGTGTATGTCGCTTGGCCGGTCAGTCTCTCTCTTTTCAACACCTCCTTCTCACGATCTCAGTCTCTCCCTCGCTATGTCGTTGGTTCGCTACATCCGACGTGACTTTGACACATCCATCTCATATCATCACTCAGTCGCTCTTATTATCTTAATCAGTTAGTCTCTCTCTAACTCATTTTTTTCAATTTTGAAGACACCGCTCCTTTATTGGGCAACAAAGTAGCCCCGCTCCTCTATTAGATAATAAATAATAAAGTTACATAATTATGCATAGGGTTGTTGTCCGTTGATCGTGAAGATAAGCTTATAGAAGTTAAGGTCTTAAAGATATTTTTTTTAAAAAAATATATTTATTAAAGGGCATTAATAAGAAAAGAACATGGTATAATTAAGTTATGGAGCTAAGGTAATATAAATTAGCAAAATTCTCTAACCAGTTTGTTTCACTTAAAAAATGTAGAATTAGTAAGAGAAATTAAATTAGAATTTTATTTGAAAAGTAATATGATTTATTCTCTGAAAGATGAAAGTGTAGTAGAGAGATTTTTAGAGATTATTTATGTGCCTGATACGGTCGCTACTTCACTCAAGGTAGCCGTGGAGTCCAAGTTAGCTGAACATAACCTGTGTTTATCACAGATACGAGGTCAAGGTTATGATGGAGCAAGCAATATGAGAGGTGAGTTTAACATGCTTAAGAGTTTGATTTTAAGTGAAAATACTTCAACACATTATATTCATTGTTTCGCACACCAGATTCAATTGACTTTGGTAGCTGTTGCGAAAAATCACATAGACGTTGCTTCTCTTTTCACTTTTATTTCTAATATCCAAAATACGGTGGGGGCTTCTTGTAAGCGACAAGATAAGTTAAGAGAAAACCAAGCGGTTGAAATTGCTAAGGCATTAATCAATGGTGAGATTGAAACAGATAGAAGGCTTTAAACAATCTTGGATATGCAACTTCATGAACTTAATGAATGATTTAATGAGATAAGTTCTGAACTATTACTTTGTATAGATTGTTTGAATCCAACAAATTCATTTCAATCCTTTGATAATGATACGTTAATGAAGTTGGCATCATTTTATCCAAGTGAGTTTGAAAATATCTAATATCCAAAATACGGCGAGGACTTCTTGTAAGCGACAAGATAAGTTAAGAGAAAACCAAGCGGTTGAAATTGCTAAGGCATTAATCAATGGTGAGATTGAAACGGGTAGAGGGCTTTATACAATCTTGGATATGCAACTTCATGAACTTAATGAACAATTTAATGAGATAAGTTCTGAACTATTACTTTGTATAGATTGTTTGAATTCAATAAATTCATTTCAATCCTTTGATAATGATATGTTAATCAAGTTGACATCATTTTATCCAAGTGAGTTTGAAAATATCAATATTGCTACACTTGATTATCAACTTGATACATATATTCTTGATGTTCAATTAGATAATATATTTCATGATGTACAAAATCTCAATGAGTTATCTAAAAAATTAGTGGAGACAAAAAAAAATGGTGTCTACTCATATGTCTATTTGCTTCTCAAATTAGCATTGATATTATCAGTGACAACGTCAACCGTCGAAAGAGCATTATCCGCAATGAATATTATAAAAATAAAATTTAGAAATAGAATGTGCGATAATTGGATGAATGATTGTTTTGTAATTTATATAGAAAGAGATGTATTTAATATAATTTCCAATGAAGAGATTATGTAAAATTATCAAAATATAAAAATTCGTGGACAAGTGTTATAATTTGTAAATGCATGAATGCATTTTATTTTTTATTTTGGGAACTATTATTTTGAAAGTTATTAAGTTTAATTGAGTTATCTTGAATTTTATGTTGAATTATTTATTTGTAAATTATTATTACTATATTAAACTTTATGGGGATGAATTATCATTAAAAAAAATTATGGGAGCCCACTAAATCAAAATTCTGACTACGCCATTGCGTGCAAGGCAGTTTTACAGTGAATTTGACAATGGGCAAATGTTACTACTACAAAATAACTATGCCATCCAACAAAATAGAAAAATGAGAGACTTCGAATGGAGTTCACAATGAAAAAGGCTTTGTGTACACATCAAATGGCTCATTGGCAGTCAACTGTGGCTCCTGCAAAAGAAAACTATAGATTATTATTTTTTTAGTCAAAGAGGCAAGGTGTTTGTGACTTCATTTGTTACCGGTGTTCTGAAATCTCAAAGATTGTTTGGGACTTATTTGCTTTAATACAAAGATGAGCGCATGCATTAAAATTTTAAATCCCCCGGAAAAAAAAAGAAAAGATTGAAAAAAAATAAAAATAAAACGAAAAAAATAAATAAAAATTCAACAGAAATTGGATAAAATACAGTTTAATTGTACGGCTATCAGTGTTCCGGAATCTGAATAGCCAATGAATGAAATTTCCAAATGCTATTAGCAGAATTTAATAGACTTCTATTTCATTCCTTTCTCCAATTTAATTATTTTGTAATTAAAATTCATGGTGGAGATGATGTAAACTTGGTATTACCCAATTCAGATCAATGTCACATTGTGCAGTGAACCAGCAGTGCTGGTCATGGCTAATATCAGACTCTCTTGGGATGGTACGGTAAATGTCATCTTTAAATGATAAATGAAGTTTATAATTAACTCAACTAATGCATTTCAGAGAGAATTAACCTGTCTCAGCCCGTGTAGCACGGTCCTACCATGAAATAGCATAGTTAAAAGAGAAGTAACACGGCCCACACCATCGAGCAGGTTGGTGTGTCTAATAGTAGCCTTCATGGAATTTATTAAGGTCCCGTATGTGCTTGCTTGACCCTCTTCAATCGCTTGGATAAAGGAAAATGTCATGGCACCCGTTGGAGTGACCTTTGACAAAGCCTAGCCAAGTATTCCAGAAGCTTTTAGAACATTCATAAGGACAGTTATGAAAAATTAGAAGAATTAATCCATCGGAGGACTGGTATAAAGCCTGGTACTGGTAAGGTATTGCTTCTGAAACTGATTGATGAAGCGCATGTCTCGCTCATAACACAGATAATCAAGTTGAAAATGGACCAAAATTAGTCAATTCATACCACAGTATCAGCAGACGTTTGATTATCATCACAGCCACTGAAGCAAAAGACTTCTCCGCCGCTCGTACCTTTATTTTGTCCATTTGTTGGTGTGTGATCCTCCCATCTGTATTGACCACTCCTATATAAATTTCAAAGGTGAATACAAATTGAATCACTCAACCTCCCAAAAACTTAAATGCCAATAACCTATTGATAAAATCAAAATAAATGGAAAAGGGTGGAATCAACTGACGCAGTCATTCTACAAACGAAAGGCAGATCCAACACAGTTCCGCTGTGGCATGCATCTACAATGGCATGAAGCTTGACCCCACGCGGCAGTGGTCTGACAATGATTTCATTTATCTCGTCATCTAGAATCACCCCTTCTTGCTCGAAATCCAATGGAAGAATCGTTTCATCAAATCCATCGACCTCATCTCCATTTTCATCTTTCTGCTGCCCCCCATGTCCAGAGTAGTGTAACACCAAGGAGTCACCAGCCAGGCACCCCTGCACTAGCCAGTACATAGCCATGCGTATATTCTTCTTGGTAGGTATTTTGTACGGATCATTTTCTTCATCTGCATCGCAACTTTCATATAATTGCAAGGTTAATATCATATAGATTTCACAGCTTTGATTTTTCCTGTTATCAAATCAAGTAACACCAAGACCAAACTATTGTAGTGAGGATATCCTTTTATTTATAATCAATAACTCTCCATTATTATTTATATCTCATACAAGTTTATGAATAAGAATCCAGAATATCTCCAATAAGATTGTAACTCCACAATTGTCTAAATGAAGTGATTGCAAAAATAAATAATGTCAATACATCTGATTTTAAATCTCTTGGTCATTAAGACAAAGCCACAATTCAGCAATTCTTTTATATGCGCAAAAGGAAGTTATATATCTTCTTTTACTTCAACTCTTCAAGTGTAAGTAGGCAAGTGTCTATTTTAATCTTTTTAAATAAAGAAAAGCACTCATGGTGTTCGAACCTTGGTTTTGAAAAACAACCAAATGCTCGATCACTGGACCAACTAAAAAGCACTCAAGAAAGTAATACATCACATTTACTTCTTTAATAACATTTTCTACAAAAACAGAGGCACTTGACACATTTGATTATTTTGTTTTATGTAGCACTAATTTGTTTGATATCCGTGAAAGATCTGATGTCAGATATGAATTATACCAAGACTGCCTCCACTAAAAGACCCATCTTCCCACTAAATGTCACTTATTCTGCTTACATTTATTGATAATTTTGTCAATTTCTTTCAATAACCATCTGAGTTGTAATTTTTTTTAATATATTTCTCCATAATCTAGATATGATCCGTGTCAATTTCAGTCAAATTTCAAATAGGTTATATCGCCTGATAAAGTTGTTTGATGCATAACCAATTATTTTCAAATTCGATCAAATTACGTACAACGAGGGGTATCAAATGCTCGAGTCCGTCAGATTTGAATCAGATCATTATTATTTTATTATTATTTATCTAATCTGAACCCATCTGATTATATTTGAGTTAAAAAAATTGACTAATATCTTATCCGACCGGATTATTGATCGACCGACCTGATCTGTACAAAATAATTAAATATTTATATTATTTTAAGTAATTAAATATTAATTTATTTATAATTAATCGATTCGGATCAAGTTGATCAAATTAGACCCAATCTGACTGGAATAAAAAAAATTAAACTCATACTCAAATAATTTATCTTTGAATAATGTTGGATGGAATCAGATTCGAATCACCCTACGTACAACCAACCAATTTTTCAAACGGTTGAGAACATCTTAACAATTTTAATTTTTTTTATTTCCATAAAATATTGCTTTAGTTGCCAAAAAAATATCGTAACATAAAAATTGCCTCACGTCGCAACTACTCTTAATTTTTACTTTTGTATGATAAAATAAATAGAAATTTAGCATTATCCATGATTTGCACTGAGACGCAGAGGACCCACCTGTCAGCATGAGAATTGACGACTCAGGGAACCCAAATCGATTAACAAGCAAATACTTCATACAATTAGCATCATTAAGGCACCCCTTCAACTCATACTCGGTGCCTTTGTACGAAATCCCGCATATCACGGCCTTCTTCCTCCCTTGCGGGCTTGGTGGAGCCGGGGCCCAGGGCACTGACCCACTGTACGCGGCATACGGGGCAGAAGGGAGGCGATGAGGAGTAGAATGGTAATTGTTGGAGGAGAACTGAGGAGCAGGGAGGGAGCGAGGCGCGGCCACATGGGTGATCGCGTGGCAAATCGCGCAGCGGATCGAGGCGGCGCCTGGTGGGAGATGGAGAGTGGTGTGACAGTTGGAGCAGTCTATCAGCATAGGCATTGTGGCTGAAGAATGAAGATCTGGAGAGTGGAACGGAGAGGAGAGGAGAGGAGGTTAAAGTCGCTTGTGGAGGAGAAACTTGAGAAATTTTCTTTACTCTTTTTCTTGCTTTCTCTCTGGTTTTTTCGTTTCTATCTATGAGCTGAAAGGGGAAGGAAGAATAGACAGTTCAATGCCTCGATGGGCACTGGCCGTTGACGGAGCGAGGTTGACCTGGGATATTTGTTTAGTTGAACATGAACCCGTCCCATGCTGTGAGGGACTGGATCTGTTTCTATGGGGCACACTTGCACAGGTCAGGAATTACATGTTTCGTCTTATCACCGTACACCGTGTTTATGCATCACAAACAAGTCCAGTACAGATTATTTTTTCATTTTTTTGGATCAGACAAAGCACGAAAGAAAAAGTTGGTTGCAGAATACAGAGCTCTTTCTGACTTTGATTTCTGAGTGCCAGTTGGCAGCTGCTGCCAACCATTCGGGGGAAAAAACTCTGATTTCTTGTGGTGATTTTCATCGAACAAAATGGAAGAGAAATTTCAATGAAGATAATCATGGGCAACTATTCGGAATTTTGTGAAGTTAGATAACGGATAGTATTTGGACACCCCAAATACAAGACAGCCAACAAAACAAAAAGAATTAAAGATAGATCAATAAATTCACAGACAAAAAGGGATGCTTTGCCTTTTACCTGTTTATGCAGATTGATAATATAGATCACCATTAATGCTACATTTGAAATGAGTTAACCATACTCGATCAAGAGTTCTGTTGAGTTAATAGAGAATGAAGAAACAGTAATTTTATTGATGTTTTCTCTATTATTTCTATGAAGTGTTACATTCTCTTATATACATATCTAGTCTTAACTATTTTATTTGTTTCCAAACGGTGCCTATTTGTTTCTAATTATTCTAAGGGTTAATATTCTGATATGTCTCCCAACTTTAATATTTATCTATATTTAATCTCTGAATTTTTATTTATCCGTTTTTAGTCACTGAACCTAAATATTTATCCATATTTGATCACTCCCATTAATTTTTCCATTGAAAAATAATTGAAATGAAATTATATGTACTGTCAAAAATAATTAAAATAAAAAGTGGATAAATGAAAAATTATATTTATTTTTTCATTAGGTTTTCAATTATTTTTGAATAAAAAATTAATGGGAGTGATCAAATATAGATAAACATTAAAGTTCAGTGATTAAAAATGAATAAATGAAAGTTTAGTGATCAAATATGAATAAAGATTAAAGTTTAGTGGTCTATCATAAAATTAACCCTTATTCTAAATAGCCTTAAATTTTATTTTATTTCTCAATACTCCCCTTCAAGTTAGAAGAATTTTATTTTATTTCTCAATACTCCCCTTCAAGTTAGAAGGTATATTTGTTGAACATCTCTAACTTGCAAATGGTCTCGATTTTATTCATTTTGTGAAGATATCCTAGTTGATCTTCACTATTCACAAAAATGGTGTTTCTATTTCTCTTGAGTTTTCTCGAACGAAGTGACAATCTATTTCAATATATTTTGTTTGTTTGTGAAACACAATATTTAATGTGACATATCTTGCAGCTTGATTGTCACAAAATATTTTCATTAGTACTTGATATTTGATGCCAATATCCATGAGAAATTATTTGATCCAAATCAATTCACTTGTGGTTGATGTTATGATTCAATATTTCACATTAGTGCTTGATTGAATCACAACGTTTTATTTTTTCACTTTTTCATGCAACTAACTTACTGCCTACAAATGTGTGAAAACTTATTGTAATTTTTTTATCAAAACTCCTGACACAATCTGCATCGAAATAATCACACACATTATTGTAATTGTTATTTTCATCTAAATTCTTTTTTCGAGTGTACCTTCGAATATTTTAATTCAATTATTGTGTCTAAATGTAGTATTTCAGGTGCTTGCATAAATTTATTAATTTAACTTATTAAAAAAAGAAATGTCTAATTTTATTATGATAAGATAAATTAACATATCTACTAACCTTTGGAATATAAGTTATTTAACATTTTTAGGGACATTTGATCTCTCGATTTTGGATGGGCTATTCGGAGAGGCGAAGTCCGTGTATAGCAGAGAGGGGCAACCGCTCCATGAAATTTTTAAAAAATATATTTATAATTTTTAAAAATATGCTCGATTTAAAAAATTATGATAATATACTTTATCCTGAAAAATATTTGTAAAATATGTCTTTAAAACTATACTTCTACTATAAAAAAATATAGGAATAAATTTACTTTTCATTTCAGTAACTATGGATTTGATTCTTTTGAATTTAGTTAATAAATTTGTAATAATAATGTTATGTATTTGATAATTTTTTTTAACTTATAGAACGCAATCATTTATTTATGATTGTTTTTGTAAAAGAGACAAAATTATCCGTTTCATTTTACTGAAACATTAATATTACATCCTACTAAACATATATCAATGCGCCTAAAACGACATCCATTCCTAAGAGCCTTATAATCTCAAAGGAAATCTGAAAGTACTGGTTCAGACTTTATACTGTGTCATTGAGCTCCATATTTTTCAGACTTTGAGAACATCTGATACCGATATAGTATCTGTATAGTATCTTGTTGTTTTAAAGTCTAAAATTAAATGACATCTCCGTTTATTTTGCATCATTATCAGTCTTTCAAAACACAGCTTTACACTAACAACCAAACAAATTATACCAGTGACTTCACATTAGCCTTACATTCAACAACAAACAACAACACCCACAACTGTAAAAACGATCACAAACAACAAAAAGGGTCAATCAACATTTACAACCAGCCAAAAATACACAAATTCAAAAATTGCAACATATAATACGGTATTCAACACAGTCAGACATAGAACTGGAGGAATACACTGTAGTGGGTATTCCAAATTATATTCTAAAGCTCTTCAGTCTTGAATTTCGAAATCTAGAACCGACGCGAGTGTTCTAAAAAATAGAGTGGATGCCATTTGTAAATAAGAGAGGAAGCTACTATATAGCTATAGCAGCGACCTCCTTTTTCACCGAGCCGCTCGTTCATCACGATTCACGAGCGTCCACAAAATCATCATTTTGAAAAGGTGTCCTTGAAAAGCACATTTCAGCTTAAAGCTGTTTCAAACTTTCAATTACGCTGGATTGATATCTATACTAAAGTGAAAGATAATATTGATTAATATATCTTAATTGCATGACTCATGTCTACTATTTTATATTAATGTATTTATTTTAAGAATTTAAGATTTCATTTATTCATTTTTATAACATTGATTAATATTGCTCATTGTCAATATTACGACCGAGCCCATGATTATGGGTATCGTATGGGCATAGTTGTGAGCTAGCGTTGCGTGGTCAAGGTCACGATCATACATTGCATGCATGGGCAAGGTCATGACCATGGCATTGTGTGGTCAAGACTATGGCTATGGGCGTCACATGGCTGAGGATTGTGCCTCGAGGTCGTGACCGTGATTGTTGGTGTCCCCTGGCCTTAACCGCTGCTGTGGGCATTGCGTAACACTCACAGCAACGACCACTCAGTCAGTGCATACTGCTGCAGCCGCGGCCACAACCACACAATACCCCATGGTCGCACCCTCCATCGATCATGAAATGCCTATGCATGGCTATGGGCCTATGGCGTCGACATAAAGATCAATATTATCAAAAAAAAGTTGCATTAATAAAATCTTAAAATAAATGTTTTAATATAAAAAGAGTAGAGATGAATAATTAATATCCTTATATGTTTGTTGTCTTTTTAAATGATAACATTATATTTATTTTCCTTAAAGGTATTAAATCTACATTTAATTATCTCTTTTAATGTTTTTAATATATTTGTAATTAAAGCGCAATATTGAAAGTAGGCTAGTTAGCAATAATACGAAAATATGAAATTAAATAGAGAAGACAAAAGTAGCATACTCGATGTAACATAGTTCGATTATGAAAAATCTATCTCTTTGGAATCCGTAGTATCAATTGTCGAATTGTGCTAAGTCATTAAAAACCATAATGTTCATATAACTTTAAATCTTTAATTCTTTATGCTAAGCAAACGGATAGTCGCCGACCAAAAAAATATGAGCACACAAAGCTCAAAATAAATTTCACGAGAAAACACACAATAATCACTCTGACTTTATCTATCTCAAATTTAGAGAAGTAATCTTTTCAAGGTTCTTATAGTTTGACGTACAATGGAGGCTAGAGTTTTTCTAAAAAAAAGTGAAAATCTCACAAGAGGAGCAAGAGAATCATCAAATTTCTTGCCTTGAATAGATTTTATGAAAAATCATAACAAACTATTATAACGGTTGTAACAACCGTTATAACTTTTTTTTGTTAAACACTTACGAACCGTTATGTAACATTCGTTTATGAGATTTCATTTATAAGTTGCTATGCACCAACCGTTACGACGTTTTCAACAACTGTTATAACAGTTAATACAGAATATGTCATTTTATTTATGTTAACCTCAACATTAACTTTACACACATTGTAACCTTTGATTCTAATCTCATTCTCTTCGATTTTGTAATTTTGTTCAATACATATGTTCTTCATTCTTGATTTTATAATGTGCATTTTTCTAACTCAAAAAAATGTTAAATCCAATTATAATTATTTTATAAATTAGTCAGATAAAAAATGAAATTGTTTACGACAACACTATTATCCCGTCATAACTAAGGACTTGTGCAATACATACCAATATATGAATTTTTTTTTTTTTTTCTTTTCACTGTAATAAAATTTTGAATATGAGAGACAAAAAAACTTTGTTTATTTATTTATATTTGATCGACAGCAGTAAAAGTGCAAATTAATTCTTTTTGTACGGTAGCGAAATAAAAAAAAAGAGGTATGTGACAATATCAGATGATTTTTTATTATTCGTACCATCCAGCATCTCTAACACGGGACGCTTGTTTCCGAGAGCTTTAAGACGGAGGAGAGGCTAAGTTGCACGGGTGTAGGTGTGGGTCGGTCATATGAAAATTTTAAAATATCAGATATGAGTGCAGTTATATATAATAAATTATTATATAAAAATATAAATAAATTATATAATAAATAAAGTTGGGAAGAAATTATTATATTATATTATATTGATATATAAATAAGTGAAATGCTATAGCAACACAAAGAACATGATATAAATTTCACTCAGGGATGTATCAGAAGAGTATCGGGGCATCGACGAGTATCAGGGGCGTATCGAGACGTATCAGAGTTGTCAGGATACTCCGATACGCCAGCTGGAGTATTGGATGTATATCACACGTGAATCACACTTGCACCCGTATCATATATGTATTCGATACGGAATACATGGGTAATGGGCCGAATCTGGGTAACCCAGAGGAGTGGTCTTCTCTGAGCCGGGAGCGGCCAAATGATTAATCAGAGGCATTCTAAAGTTTTTATCGACGCTAACATTCATTCTACTTTCTTAAATCAGCAGATTTTATTATATATAATAATTATAAAAGTCATATTATTAATAATAAGTGTGATAAAAGCAAAATTTTAAATTTATGAATGGCAGCGCGCCACTGCCAGTGGCGCGGAGCTTCTTTAAATCAATGTTTAAACTGTTTAAATTTAGTATTAAAAATTCAAATATAAAATATTAAATAATAAAAATATTCGTTCTCTTGTCACATGAAAATATAAAATATTAAATAATATAAAATCGAAGCAAACTTCGCATTTAATTTGAAGAAAAATTATAAAGATTTAGATAGGCACTTGAATACTTGATCCGTTGCCTTGAGGTAGGACCGCCAATGAGTAGAGTAGGGCACGATATAGTTTTTATTTATATTCTTATTTGATAAATTAATATTTTTTATTTATATTTATATTTGATAATTAGCAAAAATAAAATTTTATTTATATATATTTTATTAGATATAATACAGATCGAATAAATGATCAGCTTTTAAAATAAAAATTATAATATAATTAACAATAAAAAAATTATAATATAATTATCTATATCCGTTATCTATATTTCATTGCATAAATAATGATTAACGAATATAAAATAATTCTTATCCGTATTGTTATATGATAAGTTAATAAATTTTTTATTCATATCTATATTATTAGTAGAAATAAAATCTTAATCATATCATCTTATTAAATTAATAAGATACGGATACCAAACAGCCTTGACGGCCCTTACTTGAGAGAAAAAGGAAAGAAACAGTCCCGAGTCGGCGAGTACCGACCAAATTTTAACATACCATATTTTCTAATTTTCTCATTAATTTTGATTCGGTTTCGGCGTTCCGAAACAGCGCGCCCCTTTCTCCAAGAAATTCTCTCTAGTTATCGCGCGCTACGGCGCTAGCCATGAGAGGTGTCTCGATTCTCGAGCTCTATTAATCTCTAGGGTTCCAATTCACTTCCCGTCGCAGCCATGTTCGAGGGAGTGGTGAGTCAGGTACTTGCCGGGTTTCTCGGTCGGTACGTGAAGGGCATCCAAAAGGACCAGCTCAAGATCGGTATCTGGAACGGTACCGAACGATTCCTTTCGTTTTAAGTCTTAATCGTGTGCTTATGTGCCTTGTTTCTTTTTTCTGCAACGAGTCACCTGTTTAGGTTGAATTTCAAATTATACTGCCTGTAACTAAGGAATCCCCTGTAGGAGACGACAGTCCAAGTTCCCATTTATGCTTGTTAAATGGAGTACAGTGAAATATCTTTAGACTAACAATTTGGGGGTATAAAAATGTTTAAGTTTTAGAGTGTCTCCGGTCCTTTCCCCTTCCCTCTCCTTCAAATTTTAGTACTCCAGAGCAAGGCAAACAACTTGGGCAGGTTCCGTCACTCCTTGCCTCCCATTCCTCATCCACCCTCTTCTGGAGCTAGATCAAAGCACTGGAAATTTCTGGGAATGCAGCACTTATATAAACACTGATACAGAACCAGCTTATAGTTGTATCCATCAGTCCATCCCAAGGCCGCACCAATTAGATGGCAGACAAATGTTTTAGTTTTTGCATATGTATTACTTCCTTTTCTGTTATTATTATTTTTCGCTCTCTCGGCCAATTGTAGATTTATAAGGACAATTTTCTTTTTCTTGGAGAAATTACATAGTTAAAGTTAATTGAGACATGGGAGTTAATTGCTTGAAGACACACAGCACTTCTACTAGGCATTACTTTGAACCTAAAATTGTACTAATTATTATTTGAACTTGCTGATCTCATTGCAGAAGAAATATTGTTGGAGAATGTAGAACTGATTCTTGAAGCATTTGACTACTTGCAGTTGCCTTTTGCATTGAAGAACGGTGGAACTCCTAATCTAAATCATATAATTATTTTGCCTTTTGAATGTTATCCTTGTTCCTGTTTACCTTTTCCATTATTTTTTCACTTCTAATTTGATAACTTCCTGAATTTTGGCAAATTACTAATCCACTTCAGCTAGATTTGATGTTTTTGAAGGGGCCTTATGCTGATTTAGCACAAAGATACTCAATCATTACTTTGCCTCGGCTTCCATATGAATTTAGAATTGACAAAATCAATATTGTTTAACTGAAAGTCAACTGGCATTGAAGTGAGGATTAATTGGGCCTAATTGTCATCTGCAGGGCAAGCAGGCAAGCTGAGCATAAAAATTCCATGGAAGAAGCTTGGGTGGGACCCAATCATAATTGTATTGGAAGATGTCTTTATATCTGCTTGCCAGAGAGAGGATACTGAGGTATGTTTCCTTACCGTGTATGTTCTCAATTTCCAATTCCCTACCTTTAATTCCTGTACCTATACCATTCCACACTCTACGCACCATAAGCTGCTGTGATCTGAATTCTTGATGCAATTCTTATTTAAAATGTGGGAGCACCACATATCTAATTGACTTTTATTTTCCTGTTTTGTAGTGGAGTTTTGACTCTGTTGACAAAAGAGAAATCGCTGGAAAAATGGCTAAGCTTAATGCAATAGAGCTTGCCAAGTTCTCTAGCCGTGTAACAGGTGTTTTATCAATTTGAATAAACTCGATTCCAATTCCATCATATCTGGACGCAGTACACCAGCTGGTCCTGTCCTAGTTATGCATGGGGCTCACACCTACAATTACAGTATTGACCATGTTTTACCAGGCTTTCTCTTGTACCTAGTTTGACTGGTACTATCCAAAAAGAAAGAGATATATCTTTATCTTATGTGTGTCTTTTTCTGAAGAGAGAACTTAAAATAAGCACTATTTTTTTTTCCTGATGATCATTTCTTTTTTGTTTTTTTTTCTTACTTGCAGATAACCGAACTGGTCAATCATTTCTCTCATATATGTCTGCAAAGGTACAGTACAATTTTGTAAACTAGTAAAGAACATTCTACTTTTGGAAATGTACTTCTTGATAGTTTGTCAAATTCAACGTGATTGACTTACATCGCTAACAGATACTTGACAATATCCAAGTTTCAATCCGAGATGTCAATGTTGTATATGTTGACACTCACATAAATAAGGTATGGTTCTTGTTTCTCAGTCCCTCTTGTTTACATGTTTCTCAGTCTCTCTTGTTTACAAGTTTTAATCTTTAAGATTTTGAAATTTGAAGTCAGTTTGAATCGTGTAATATTTATTGATTTACCAGTACATACACTGATAGCTCTACATGATATTTTGTTCTGTGATAGAAGAAATAATATGTTTCATCTCATAAAGGTCTTATAATGGTTCTTACTTGTTCAATTTCTTTTGCTGATACATGAACAGGAGAAATTCATATTTGGGTTGAGATTTTCAAGTTTGACAGTAATGACAGACACAAGCAGGCATAGTTTCTCTTCGTACGATTCTGACCTATTTATCTATATGTTTCTCTTCTCTTAAGTAAAACTTTCAATGTAATTACTCATGTTTCATTCTTCTCTAAGGTCTTTAATAGGAAAATCAAGATCTGGGCAAGTGAGCAAGATAATTGAAATATCTGAAGCTTGTTTTTTCTGCAACCGACTTGATGAAGGCCTCGACAACTTTTTAAAAAGCGACTTTATGCAGTCAAGAGGCAGCATTTTGGAAATAGAGAGAAAAATAGATGATTACATCATTGAACCATTTGATATAACTGTATCTGTGTTAGTAAGTAATGATTAGCATGCATAGTTCTTGTTCTTTTAATCTGATATTGTATTAAAAAAATGACTTTTTTGGCTCTTTCATAGGCAAATAAGCCAGGGAAGCTTGATGGTGCTCCACAGTATGATATCGATATTGAGCTAAATGGCTTGGTTTGTTTTCTTTTTCATTGTCTAAACTTTTCTCCTGAGAAAGAATAAGTATAGCAACCTTGTCATCCTATTCTCATGTGCGTCTTTTACCTTTCCTTTTGTTTCCTTTTCTTTAGGCCCTTTCAACATGTGAAATTCAAATTCAGCAAATGCTAAGTCTTTCAGATCATCTCACCATATGTGCACTGCGAGAAAAGTATGTTCTTTTGGTTAAATATATTAAAGAATCTAAATCGGAGATTCTATATTCTAAATATTAATTCTTTGTTCTTGTTTAACTTGTGTGAGCATCTTTATTTATAAGCAAAAGGCAAGAAGTGATTATTTCTTGTAATATACAACATTAGTTGATGAATTTGTTTTTTTATCATTGGTCTTTGCAGGTATGGTCGTTACAGGCCGTCTCAGAGCTCCCTCGTGAATAAGGAAGAAGGCTGGCAACGCTTGTGGTGGCACTATGCACGGGACTCAATTTTGTCTGAGGTTTGGAAAAAACTGAGGAAGACCTCTTGGAGCACTCTTGGGCAGAGACTGTAAGTCTCCACTTTATGCTTTGTAATCATTTATTTTGATTGTGATCCTTCTGATTTTAGTTCAAATGTTGCATCTTCTGAAGTGTCATCCAGCGGTCTTCTTATTTGCAAATTAAAATTTGAGAAAAGTAAACTAAAATTTGAGAAAAGTAAATGAATGCTATATTCCAAGTTTATGAACATGTTATTTATAGTTCTTTAGTTTGGTAGAAAAAGGTTAGTATTTCCATGATATAATCTTGATTTGTGGAATGTTTTGGGGTTATCTGCGGAGATGGCTGAAAAGTAGAATCCAAAGTATTACATATGTAATTTCTGCTAATTTTAATTTCAGAAACAACAAGCATAGATATGTCGGTTTGTACAAGAAGAAGTTAGAATTACTGCAGAAAGAACAGGTTATCTTTTATCTGAGACATATTTCATTAATTAATACTCACCAAAAAAACATAATTTCTTCTCTATCATATCATATATAAGAACATTGTTTTTTTATTGACTTTTTTGTTTGAACATGCTATTTTCAGTTTTTAAGCACAGACATTTTGCAAGAACTAGAGGAAATGGATAAAGAATGTGACATTGATGACATCTTGAACTATAGAGCATGTGCAGAGCAGCAGTTGCAGGTTCGCTCTCTCTCAAAAGATATTTCACTATGCATTATGTTACTCCTGATGTGGCAACATGTCAGAGATGGTTGGTTTCACTTATTAATAACAAGACCCAACCTAACAAATCTGTATTGGTTGGGCGGGTTAATGCGGGAATGAAATTTGTGATGACAGTCTTCTGATGGAACTATAACATTTTTGTAGCCCACATATTCGCTTCCAGGTTGGTCTAACTACATTCGGGTCATATCAGCTTGTGTGTTCAATCAACAATTGCCAGCCCTTACTTCATGAGGTCGTAATTCCTTCTGTAACTATAACATCTTTGTAGGCAGCGCTCTCTCCAGTCAGGTCTCTTTCTTTATCTGGTGATGCACAGATGTCAGAAGAGAAGCCCCAAACAGAAGAACAATCTTCAAGTAAGGGCCGTCGTTGGTTGAATTGGCTCTCTCTTGGTATGCTCGGAGCTGGTGGTACAGCTGATACCAGTACTTTTGCTGGTGTAGTATCAGATGAGATTATAAAGGCAAGTTGTATTCTCTGTACTGTGATGCCTTAAATGCATTACTATAATGGCTGTTTGCTAATTTCATGTCTAAATTTGAAAAAAATTGGAATCTTGTTGAAGGACAATTTGGTTAGTTCAGAAACTGTACAGTATCTGACCTATTGTTTTATTATAAGTGGAAATTACAACACTTTTTATTTATAGAACGATAAAACTCAATTAAATTGTTTTTATTTGGCCTTAAATTCCTACAATGAAGTGATTTTACAGGATATTACTGAGGGAATGGAGTTCCACGTGGTTTCGTCTTTAACTGATGACTCTTTAGTGAAAGAGAAGTTTTACACTTCTTCCATAAAGCTTTCTATTTCTGAAACTGTAGCATCAGTTAGCCTGAGGTAACAGCATACTTCTTTTGGTACCTGGATCATTATCCTCCCTTTTGCTTTCCTGAGTACTTAAATGAGTACCTGCAAGTTTCTAATCAAGTTACTATCCTTTTTATCTATCTTTCTTAAAAGAATACCTTCGGTTTTCAGGAGTTGTGGAAGAAAAATCGCAGAGGCAAAACTCTTTGGTTTTGGTCTTGAGTGCAAAGTCTGGGACAATTCGGCCAGCATTTTCATTTCTCTGGAATCTTTTCAGATCACAAACCCATGCAACGGGAATCTTCTCTTGGTGCTTGGAGATGTAAGAAAGGACCAAACATGTTTCAAATTGGTCCTTATTGCATGTTGACCCTTCATTTATGCTTTTATCCTTTCTTTTGAGATCACTACTATTTATTAGTTTCTATTTCTAGTCTTCGCTTTCTGGGGATAATTGCGAAAATCAAGGAGCTCTCAGTGTGCAAATTGACTTAGCAGATTTGAAATGTCATGCAAAACCCTTAATTCAGGTAATTGTGCCTCTATATTATCTCAAGATAATATAATTTTTTGCAGTCTGATGTTTTGGAATATTTTTGGTTGTGTTAGGTTGTTGTTCATGTCTTTGAAGCTGTCTATGATCTGGAGTTCTTCTTGGGACTTATGTACCTACAAGATGTTTTGGGCTCAATTGAGTTGCAACACAACAGGGTTAGCATTAAATATTTTGGTACTAGGAACTGATATATGTTTTCCAACCAAGAACTAGTATATTGTTCACTCGTTTTCCCTGTTGGTATTACTTGAAATTGATTTACTATAAGTTGATAATAGTTCTTAAGCCTTTTTCTGATCTGTTCATCCAACTTCATGCAGGTGATGTCTTCATTGAGTCGATTTGAGAATTTTCCAGCCCGTGTTATTTCTAAAGTGGAGTGAGTGTTATGTTCTTGGTTGTAATTTTCTGAGCTTGTAGTCAGTAAGAATTTGGTCATTACATTAATTGCTTATCCGTATAACTTCTGATATAGGTATTTATCTGTTAACCGAAAAAAGCTTCGCTGGGACATCACCATTCACAATTTTGTTATTAGACTTCCGCTAGAGCATGAAGAATTGGTGACACTTATACTTCAAATCAAAGCATTCTCTATAATGTAGTACCATTGTCCAAATAAGCTCATAAATTTAATTAATTATTAATGTTAGGCTTTTGAAGTGGAGGCTTTGCACTTAAAAACAATAGATGAAACCACTCAATGGCATGAGAATATCCTACCTGGCTGTGATTTTATGGATATCTATGATAACTTTGAGGTTGACCTCATGTCTTGCGAGGTTATACAATTATCCCATGCTGTTTTCCATTACCTTTTTGGAGATGTTGTGCTATTTCTTATAGAATGTGTTGTTCAGGTGAAGATATTGGTGCCTATTGCAGATGCTGCTGTCTCCATTTTGGACAAGTCAAATGGCTCTGTTCTACTTAGTCGGTGTCTTCTGTTGGATGAACCCAAAGTTAAACAGCTGGAGGTAACTTTCTCGGGACAACATATGTTATTTATATTGACATTACTTACAGAGGGTGATTGGTATATTGCTGGCTTTTCTTTCTTCCCCCGCATTGTGAGATATATCGCTTAAGAATTGGTAACAGTCATGGCTGTTATGGAAACCATTTGGAAGTTTAGATTATAATCTCTCTGTTTTTTATTTATGTTAGGCTGATTGGAACATGCCTTCCGTGCACTTGCATTTCTCTAAGAAAATTTACCGAGCTATATGTGAAGCACAACAGTCTGTCACAAGGCTTCAAAGACTATATGATAAGAACGCTAGATCGACAAAAGCCTCTTGTATGAATGTCTTTGCATTAGTGAAGCTAGCCAAGGTCAGATTGGACCTTTGCCTGGATTATGATCTGCAAAGGAGTGCAATAGTTTCTTACACCATAGGAGATATGGTTGTCAGGTTAGTAAGCTGAGCATTTTTGAAAGTTTTCTCCGAGAGGTTTATACTATGAGCAATCTTCTTGAAGTTTATCATATTAGTGTGTAGGGGCGTACTAGAATATGCTAGTTTTATTTTTACCTTGTGGTGGCAGTGGCAGCTTGAGTGAGAACGGTGAAGCTTGATTCTTGCATAAAGCATTCATTGAGCTTAAACTATTCAAAAAAGTAGAGAAACAAAAATCTCAAAAGGTCTGCACTGGTCTGTTTGCTCCAACCGACTTGTTGAGAAATGAAGTGCAATACAACAACAACAACAACAACAACAACAAAGCCTTTAAACCCATTTCTATTTATATTGTAACAAAGGAGCACACCTTTTCATTTGTTGAATTGCAGATATGCCATTACAAAGCTTCCAGAAGTTTGGGTAACTTCACAGGCACTTGAAGTGGAAGCCACGAATTTCAAGGACATACCAAAACTGAACCTGTTACAGAGCTCAAATTTCACAGGTGGAAGTACACCTGAGGAAGGCTTTTCGTCAAATATCGGTTGCTTACAGTTGAATTATCAGTTTCTTACTGATACTTTCAGTCTATGCTTGAACGATATGGAGTTTCATCTCTATCCAGAAATTTGCGGGCTTTTGTCATTGTTCTTCAGAACTCTTAACCCAATATCTGATTCTTCCCCCAGAAATGACATAGATGGCCTGTCCAGTAGGGACCATTCTTATTTAAATGATGTGGGTGGCCCATCTGGTGGGGAACAATCTTTTTTTGGATTCTCTAACTATGCAAGTAATGGAATCTTTGTCAACCAGTTCCCTTTTCTGGTTCCATCTGAGTTGAGGAATTACTATGGTAAAGAGAGAATTCCTGTTTCTGAGGATGCAACAAAGATTCTTGTATCTCTGAATAGGATCAAATTGCATTTTCATGACTGGTCTTGCATTTTAGGCATTGGTACAATACCAGAAGCAAATGTTTCTTTTTCTTACAATAAAGATTGTTTGGATTTTCTCATGTCAGTACGCGGCATGAATGTTATCTCATCTCTGGCCAATGCCAGCATATCTGGGCTCTTTTTGGGACCATCAGAACTGACTAATCCAAATATAGCAAGTGTTCGTATCAGGAAAGTGAAATCTGACAAGTCAGTGAGGCCTATGGAGGTACGGTTTGCTTTTCAGAATACTTGCTGTATACTTCCATCTGAGTACCTTGCCTTGGTGGTAGGATACTTTGACTTGCCTGAGTGGGACCCACCTCTGCTAAATGAGAAGATCTCAGATGTGAAAACCATCTGGTACCAATTCGAGCTTGTTGATTCTTTTGTGTTTTTACCAGTGGAGAAGTGTGAAAAAATGTGCATGAGAGTTGGCATCCCGAGACTTTTTGGTAAGGTTATTAAGAGGGGAACATCTGTTGAGGCTGGTGCAGACTTACCACCACAATGCCTAATCAAGGAATGCTTGGCGCTAGACAAGAGTGACATTGTAGATATATTTGGCAGGAATGTGTCAATATCTTTTTGCGCATTAGCTGAACAAACTAGGTTCATGAAGTTTGGAGAGTATATGCCGAATTTAGGGTTTCCTCTTCTTGACACACTAAATGCAGATATGTTTATTCGGATGCCGTGGAATACCAAGTCCATGCCCGGACATACTAGTGTGCCTGATTTTCTTATGATGCATGTATGGAGTTGCAGCCTGGTTGCTCTAGGTAATTAGAGATGAATGCTGTTGCTATTCAAAACAAAAGCCATTGCTTATCAAAAGAAAAAAGAAAAGATTTAGTATATATTATTTTTATTATTTCATTTATCTTCTGGAATTAGTCTGTGCTGAACCATGTACCCTATACTGTATAGAGGTCAGTCTTATTGGGTATGCAACTGTTGTTTACCATTTTCTGATATAAGTTCTTCATTCAGTGACTTCTTTAATGTATGATTTCATTCATTCTACAGATGTCAACTTCCTACCTGAACTTGGCTCTTTAGCTGATGTCATAGATGCATTCTCAATAGTGCGAAAAGAATCCAGAAAATACAAAAGTGATGCTCTCCAATATTTGCAGAACAAGAGAAGTGGAGTTGTTTCTGTTCAAGTCCAACGAGACTCCGTTCTTAGCATGAAGCTTTGTCTTGTGGCGTTCTCAGTCAACCTCTCTAAATCAGATAAATTAGATTCAACAAAGTACATTAGTGTGGCTAATGCACACTTTGGACTTGATCTCTCTGTTGTGCTAGTAAATCAGATACCAGTCTACATTGGTGCTGATATTTTTAGGATAGTTCTCAATTCTTCTCTGAATTGTCGAACTCTGATGTCATTTACATCTGAGAAGTTCGATTCTTCATATTTTCGGGTCAGTTATTCTGTCCATGAGGGAAAAGCTGATGAGATTTCTGTTGCAGTTCCTTCTCTGGATATTTGGTTATACCTGATTGATTGGAATTCTATAACCAAATATCTTGAATTGTATACTTGGCACAACGATTGTCCCTCAAGTTTGACTGATGGACAGGAATCTACAGTGTCACCTATTCTTGAGTCTCAATCTGGTTTAGAGAGTGATGACATTGATAATCTGGTTGTAAATTGTGAGAATTTCTCTGTTCAGTTCCATTTGCCAATGTTACGAAGGGAAGATGATGAGTATAAGCATATAACCTTTGCCTTTCATGGTAAACGTATTGAGGCCCATAAAGGAGAGGGATTTGTAAGGTTGATAATTGAACTCAAGATGCTTAAGGTTCTGCTTAACATTTTACAAGATGGAAAAGAGGATGTCTCCATCCCATTCATGCAAATAAATAGTATAAAGGTTGCAGTTGATTCTAACAAAAAGAGCACTGAGCTGGTGAATTGGCTTATTGAAGTAAAAGTGGAGATGATGGACATGGGGCTGTCATACCAGGTTTTTGGCTTCGTGAGTAACATCCAACTTGATTTTCCTAAATGGAAGTGTCTAGGTCAAGTTGTAGCGTTGTGCTTAAGGTTCACTTATGCAAGGGTTCCATATTGCTTAGTGATGGAAGGGTATGTTTTATCTTTAAATATGTGTGTCACATGAAGTGGGTGTATTGCATGAGTCTGTGCATATGTAATCATAATGTATTTTTTTTCTTTTTAATTCAACAGTGGAGTTATCATGGACCTATTATGGAGGCCTTTCTGAAGAATGTAACTGCCCGAGTTGAACAAATGGATAGCAGGATGCAAGCTTCAGCATGTGTCGATCTCCTGATAAACTACAACAATATTGATAAGGTATCGTGAATTGTTATTATTTTTTTCACCTGTGGCAATATTTTTACTGTAACACTATGTTAAACATGTTTCTTATTAGGTAATGTGGGAGCCTTTTTTAGAACCCTGGAGCTTTGTGTTGAACTTTGAGAGAAAAATAGAGGGAGTTACGAGAACATATGCAACCACTGATGTGCAAGTGAAGTCCTTGAAGGAGCTAAATATTAATATAACTGAGCCCCTGGTCGAGGTTAGCTAGTAGATGTGAACATTTCCTGTTGTAATGGATAACTATTTCTTCGTTTGTTTGTTATAACTGTTTGTCCGATTCTCCCTCACATTTGTGAATTAATGCTAGATCAATGGACTTATGAGGATGGTGATTATGGTAATCTCTTTAATGAAATGAGTATCAAATTGGCAATATGGTGAACACCTTAAACAAAAATTAGCACCAATTGAGCCTCAATTAACATAAATTAAGCTCAAGTTAACTTTTGTGTCACATTCTAGATATTGTACTAGGAGATATTATGACACATAATTAGTGGGGATAATTAGTAAAATTTAGGAAGTTAGGTGGGGTAGTGCCTATATAAACCCACCTTCCTATTGTAATCATCATGAAAGAAATAAAAAATGAATTAGATTGTGTTGAAGCTGCTTCGCTTTTACTTTCTCTTCTTTATCCCATTTTATCCAAAAATACCAAAAACTCTCCCCTACTTTATCCCAATTCCTCCAATTCCTCCAAAGACACCTAAGATCCCATCTTTTGCCTAGCCATCCACACCCAATTCTATGATCATACTCCTAATTGTATGTTAGGAGCGTGACAAGTGGTATCAGAGCCTCAAGATCACATCGGGCTTGATTTCTATATTCAAGATGACAAGAAACAGATGGCAACTATGACAAGACCGACCAAGAACGATACCTCGCCTGAAGACCACCATTCACCACCTCAAACTATCGAACAACTCCTCGCCAATATCTCCACCAATCTTCATATCATCAATTCTAGCTTGGGAAGACGAGAAGTGAAATTTCTTCAAATGCAAGCTACCATGCACGCTACACATCAACAACATATGGCCTTGACTATCAACTCATGGACGTGGTGCAAGCGATCAAGTCACTAAGGGATGCGAAGTTGGAGATCGACACGGATGATGAGCTTTATGACATGTCAAATGGCGAGTTTGAAGTCGACGAACATGCAAATTTTGAAGTCGTATCACATGCGGAATTTGAAGTCAAGGCAAATGAGGATTTCAAATTCGTGGAAGAAGTTCAAGACTCTCCTTACCAAGAGGATAAAGACTTCACTCTCCAAGATGATCAAGAGACTCCACGTCAAGAAGATCAAGACAATCCTCACCACAATGATCTTGCCTCACTCGACACAATTATTTGTCAAGAGGTTCTTATCAAAATTATCCTACAAGACATTTCGTATAATGATTAATTTTTATAGGCGTGTCATTCATCATGCTCGCACAACGAAGATACTCGCCTCACCTACTCGAAGATAAGGATGCACCCCCATATCGATGCAAGATGAACATTTGTAACGTATTGAACGCAATTTTCAATTGAATTTAGGAAATTAAGAGATAAGGATGTTTATTGGATTAAAATAGTTCACTCAATAAACTTGAACTGTATTACAAGATAAGAGACAAAATTCATTCTCTTCCTAATACAAAATAACTAGTATTTAAAGACAAGAGAGTTGCATAGTAAAAGTAAGAGTAAAAGTAATTATCTAGAATAACTAAGATTCCCTGCCATAAACAGCGTAACAGAATTCCAGTTCCTTTAACTAACTGGCTCACACCTTCTCCATTTCATTCTCTCCTGTCTTCTCCATTTGGACACTCAACTCAGTAACGACATGGGCCTCATCACTCTTCGCTGTCTCTTGGCCCAACTCCTTAACCGTAGCTTCCCGGCCGAACGATTCTAACGCGGGAGTTCCTCCTTCGATAAGTTTGACGAAGTCAAACTTATCTACAACGGTCCCCAGCCCGCTGATAGCTGACAACATTCTTGGGTCCTATCTTTCTTTGGCCAAAAAGACCCCGTCCAAAGCCTAACATTTTGATTGTTCATCTTCTCTTTTTTTGGGCTAGAAGACCACCTCCAAAGCATAATATCTTTGTATTTCTTGTTGTTTTCAAAATCCTTGAGGACAAGGATTTTTTGAAGGGGAGGGAATGTCACATTCTAGATATTGTACTAGGAGATATTATGGTAGATAATTAGTAAAATTTAGGAAGTTAGGTGGAATAGTGCCTATATGAACCCACTTTCCTATTGTAATCATCATGAGAGGTAAAAAATGAATTAGATTGTGTTGAGTCTTGCTTCTCTTTTACCTTCTCTTCTTTATCCCATTTTATCCAAAAATACCAAAAACCCTCCCCACTTCATCCCAATTCTTCCAAAGACACCCAAGATCCCATCTTCCGCCTAGCCATCCTCATCCAATTCTATGATCATACTCCTAATTGTATGTTAGGAGCGTGACATTTTGTTTGTGCAATTAGTAATTCCTACAGCACATACCTTCAAATTTACAATATATGCCTCAAGGTAGATTCAGTTTCATGTAGTTTGGCCTTGTTTATATATCAATTTTGCAATTTAACAACAAGAAAGTTGACGTGTTAAGTATCATGAAACTGTAACAACTAGCAACATGATAGTTTGTGGCCTTGTACTCTAAACTTTTGTGATATCTTCTTTCTCATCTCAGTGAATGTCTTGTGTGTAGGCCCTCTTCAGGATCAATAGCATGATAGAAGACTCGAAGAATCCAAACTATAGAGTAGGTGCCCAGCAGAACCCATCTGTTCTTGGTTTAACAGGCTCGCACGACATTGGTTCTAGAAGATATGCTCCTTACATAATTTCTAATGAGACAGGCCTGCCTCTGAGGTTCAAGGTTTTCAGAGGGCCCATTAATGCTGATGAAGTGAAGCATTTTTCTGCAATTGATGAAAACAATGTGCCACCAGGGTAATTTAACTTTTAAATGAAATATTTTCATCATAGTGTCTTTCCCCAAGGTTCAAGGTTTTCTTATGGCAGGATTTATCACTGAGGATAATCATATTTTTGTAGTAAAAAAAAAAAATCCCAATAATGAGCAAACAAGAAAAAAAAAAAGAGTTCAACTGCAGCGGTGTTATCAGAACTGAGGATTGTGCCTGTTCAATCCTCAACTAGGCATCAATCCATGGCAATGTACTGTCGAAGAGCTCCAGATTCCAGAATACCCTAAATCAGTGTGAAATAACTAAATTGAACATGAATCTTGCCAAAATTAAAATAAATCGGGTGGGTTTGTTAGGCCCATATGCAGAGGTGGATGGAAGCGGAGCAAATGGGGGTCAATTGACCACCATTTTTTATTCAAAAATCACTAATTTATGTATTATTTTACTATATTTTTGATGAAAATTAGTAAATTCACTCATTATTGATCCCCATATATCAAAAAATTATACAAATTAAATAATGATTATTATGTGTAATATAAAGACCCAAGATATTGACACCCATACAAAAAGTTCTGCCTCTGCCCCTGCCCATATGACTGCTCTATGGAAGTAAACTAGATTTCTACAAATTATACAATGGACTGAAGTGAGCATGGTCATAGGTATTGTGTACCAATATACGTAGAAGAGATAGTAGAGGAGTTCTTCTACCGTCACAGGGAGGCCTGCTCATCGGAGCAACTTATCGACAAGAAACTAAACTCAGTACCACACCATATGATTTCTGTTCAATTTGAGAGGACCAGCGGGCCTTCTGTGCCAGTTTCTATGGATTTTGTTGGAGTGACCTCCTTCGAAATTGACTTCTCAAGTGGCCCAAGGCCAACTTCAACTTCAGCCTCTGCTTTGACCGTTCCTGTTGTACTAGAGGTGTCCATGCAACACTACAGCAAGATGATTCGACTGTACTCTACGGTCAGTACTAGAGGTCCCATTTAGTTGCAGTTTACTTCTGAAGATTTTACTGCTAAATCGTTATCTTACTTTTTAAGAAGGAATTTACAAAATGAACAGGTTGTGCTGATCAATGACACATCAATGGCACTGGAGCTGCGATTTGATATTCCATTTGGTGTTTCTTCAACAGTATGAATTGTTCTTTTACTTTTACTATTATTCTTTTTGAAATAGTGGATATACTGCCAGTTTCACTAGAAGCTAGAGTTGTAAGTTATAAGAGTTTCACACTCTGGTAACAGTGGGGATTTAGCCTACTGTTACCTAAATTTTCAGTTCCTAATAGTTCTAAAAGAAAAGAATGCTGCATTGGTATCACATCATGATACCATAGGTACCAGAAGATAACAAGAGTATCTTAATAAGTATTATTCATGCATACATCATAACCAAAAAGCCATAAACCCCATCAACATCTGTTATCAATTAATCTAGAAATCAACTTTCATCTCCTTATCTTCAATGCATTGCATCGTCGGACCCAAGTCCTGTCACCACCAATACTCTTTTATTGTTCTTATATTGTTTAAATTTGGTGGATCAAATGACTGAATGAATAAACATGTTTTATTAGTATCAACAAAGTACATGTTATTAGAGAAGATAATCTTTTTTTTTCCCTCTTCTTACAAAGAAGCATTTGGTACAAAATAATCTCTTCAAGTTTTCTCTCACTGACAGTAATCTCTTATATCTTCAATAAAAAAGGTTATAGGTCCCATTCAAGCAGGTCAAGAGATCCCTCTTCCTCTCCACTTGTCAGAGGCTGGTCGAATCAGGTGGCATCCTGTCTGTGACGGATACTTATGGAGTGAAGCACACTTGCTGTCGAGTTTGCTGTCACATGAAAATAAACTAGGGTTTATGAGATCTTTTGTGTGCTACCCATCCCATCCCAGCAAAGACCCATTTCGTTGTTGCATATCAGTCAACGACTATGATCTACCTTGTAGTCAAAAGCAATCAATTGACACCAGCCGTGGTAAGAGGGCCTTTGAGATGGGTTCAGCGAAGAAGCACTTCATGAGGCAAGTGAGACTGGCAACGCCATTAGTTGTGAAAAATTATCTCCCCGTAAGGTTATCTCTGACTATAGATTGCTGCGGGAGTGCACATTCCATTGCTCTTTCTGAGGTTTACTTTTTCTTTTGTAATAGGTTTAATAATATTAAGCTTTCATTGCACAAGTTAAAATAATCATTCTTTTAACTAAACATAGGTGGACACTGCCTCCATCTTTCTTGTTGATTCTTCGTATGATCTCACAATCAATTTCAACATAGATGGTTATAATCCTGTCATGTCTAAGTTTCCTCGTGCCGAGTTGTTTTCTACTGTTGCTAGACGGAGTTTGAAGTATTCCTTGAAGGAAACAATTACCTTCTTTTCAGATTCATCAAATGGTATGCTCTCTTTTTGAGTTCCCTTCTTTTTTCATGCAAAGTACCTGACCAACTTCTTGTATAGAAAAATGAGAAAAAAGGACCAGACTACAAGCTGGTTCAGAAAGGAGCAGCCTGGTAGCATGACCTTTTTGATGAATTAGTGAGCCATCCAATAGAGCATAGGCCTTAGTGCAATAGAAGTCCAATAGAAGCCCCATTTCTGAGAATAATCAAATTATATATTTTTAAATCATGAAATTTTGTTGGATATAATATGTACCTTCAACAATCTGATGATATGGCCGGTCATTTTATATTATTCACATTTTGTTTACTTTTTTTGAAAAAAACTGCATGTAATGCACATTTTTCCTGAAATACTTGGAAAACTCTTATTAACTGACACTAAGAGCTTTTTTTTTTTTTTTTTGCAAAGATGTTAGTATTTAATATGGGTTCTCAATAAGGTTATACTATAGTTGTATCTTACAATTCATGATACAAATCTTACGAATTCGATACGATACAAATGGATAAAGATACGAATCTATACTTTGTATCTCTAGAGAGAAGAATCTTAAGAATCGTGTTTATATCTTTTTGTATCTCGATACGATACGTATCCCAACGATACAATAATTTTAAAATACATATACTTTTTCGATTTTACCTCTTCTGCTCGACTTTATGCATCCCGTTTGGCGATCAAAAAACTCTAGTGTGAGAGAAAAAAAGCGAAAAGAGACAAAAAGCAACAAAGAAAAGAAAAAAATATGCCAACGATTGAGAGAGGAGTCAAAAACTCCAAGCACGAGACAATACAAGTGGAAACTCTTATTTATGTCATTTATTTTATTCTCCCATGTAGGGACGGATGTAGTAAGGCCCAAAGGGGGTTAGTTGACCCCCCTAGATTTTAAAAAATAGCGCTTTCGGTTAAGTTATTACCCAGCTAGTTAATGAGTTTGAACCCGATAAGTTATTGCAATCTGATTACTAATCCCCTCTAACTAAAATCTTTCATCCGCCCCTGCTCCCATGTCTCTCTCACAAACACATATAGTGTTTCTATGAAGCATCCAAAACTGTAGACAATTATATTAATTTTTGAATACTCAAATAATGTAGTAAAGGTCACTAAATTATATTAATTGATTTTATTTATTTTATTCTCCTTAAATATTTGTCCCACACGTGCTTATTGTAATTTATTTTGTAGTGATTTTATTAGCTGAAATAGAATTATTTTGTTTCATTCTCCTTAGATATTAATTAATATTGTCGTTGGATTACCATATGAGCTATAATAAAACTCTGTGCTCGTATAGAGATGTGTTTTGGTGCTTTGCAAAGCAAAAAAATCATATTTCTTTGGGGTGAGATTTAATATCCCGATGTCTCAAATGACCAATCTAAGTTGCTCAATAATTCCTTAATGTCAAAATCTTGTGGGATATTAAATTTCATGATTTTTTGAGCTTTCTAGCTATTTTTTAAATGATTTTTAAAATCAGCCTTGTAATAGGCTATTTTCTTATGTTAAACAAGGCTGATTTTAAAAATCATTTAAAAAATAGCTAAAAAGCTCAAAAAATCATGAAATTTAATATCTCGTAAGATTTTGATATGAAGAAATTATTGAGCAACTTAGATTGACCATTTGAGACCTCGGCATATTAAATCTCACCCCAAAACAATATGGGTTTTTTGTTTTGCAAAACACCATAACACATCTCTCTCTTTATTTATATATATATAGAGAGAGAGAGAGTTTGGCTACGGTGCTACGCGTAGCACGATGACCCGTGTGCTACGGATTGTTTCACCGTCTTTAAAGTTTAAATGGTCGATCCGACCGGTCAAAATATTTTTCATATAAAAATCTAGTTGGAGACCAAATTTTATATATTTTTAGATTTTTTTACTATTATTTAAGATAGCTAGAAAATGACTCATTTTGAATGGCTCATAATAATTAAATCAAGTGATTTTCTAGCTATTTTAAAAAATAGTAAAAAATATAAAATTTGGTCTCCAACTAGATTTTCATATGAAAAATATTTTGACCGGTCGGATCGACCATTTAAACTTTGTAGACGGAGAAACGATCCGTAGCACACGAGCCATCCGTGCTACGCGTAGCACTGTAGCCAAACTCTCTCTCTCTATATATATATATAGAATTAGGCTATGGTGCTTTGCAAAGCACAAGAGTATTGTGTGCTTTGCATTTTATTATTAATTTTAAGTCAGAAATGATCGATCCAAACCGCTTATCTAATCTTCATATCAAAATCTATTAGTAAACCAAATTTTATATTTTTTGGAATTCATTTGCTATTTTTTTGGATAAGAGGAAAACCGTCATTTTTGGATGAACCAAAATTCTTATATCAAGTCATTTTCTCCTCACCAGAAAAAATGGCAAAAAATTTCTAAAAAATACAAAATTTGATTTACTAATAGATTTTGATATGAAAATTAGATTGAACGGTTCGGATCAATTATTTCTGACTTGAAATTAAAAATAGAGCGCAAATCACACAACGTCTCTGTGCTTTGCAAAACACCATAGTCGGACTCTATATATATATATATATATAGCTCATAGTATAAATTATGCTAGTATAGTACATAAATGTGATAAAACACTAAATAATAATGTTTTCAAGTGAAAAAAGAAATCATTACATATTAAATTGTGTTAATATTGATTCAATTTAAGACAAGTTTAGCATATCTTAACGATACGATACATGATACACTTATACGATACAAAATACTATGATTCACAATATAAAATGTGATTCAACTTCTTTATGACAAACAACCATTTGTAGGACCGCTTAATGTAATCCTGGAGAGATCTATGGACGCGTACTGTGGTGCGAGAGAATTATGCCTTCATATTCCCTTCTTGCTATACAACTCGACCCATCTGATGCTTGCACTCACTGAGAATAACCCTGAGGGCAGCTCAAGTCCACTCGTTCTTCCTTCTATTTGCAACCAAGAGGGGAATGACCGATTGAAGGGAAACTGTGGCCTATCAATTCTATCTTCAGGGTAAAGATCTGTTCTTGCTAAAATGTTAATTATATCAATAAAAAGTTCTCCTGGATTTACAATGAATGACATTCATGATGACTGAATACACCAGCATATTATCTTAATTCTTAATAATACAAGTACTAGATACAAAACAGGTAAAATCATAGAAGCTGCCCATATTTTATCGAGAAAATTATAACAGTTCAGCCTGATTTGCAAAAACATCTCCAACTTTGAGTGTTAAAGTATCTTCTCTTTATTTCAAATCAAAGCAGGTCTGATGCAGATGTTCATGCGTCATATTCATCTTCAATCACAGTTGGAGCTGGCAGCATTGATGAAGACAACTTCGAAAGAGAGGTCAAAGCACACATGTACATACCTCCTGAGCAAACAACAACATCTGAACTTTTAGTTAAGCTTAGTGCATGTGCACCTCTTACTGGAGGCATGTCTGATATGAACTCGGTCTGGTCTAGCCCGTTCCTGCTGGTGCCATCTAGTGGGTCGACCAATATCTCTGTTCCCAAGTCTGGTGGAGCAGGTGCATATTTAATTTCTGCCACCTCTGTTCCGGTTTCAAAAGAGCTTGCTGGTAAAACAAGAGCCATTGCTTTTCATCCAAGGTAGTGTTTAACTCCCCCCCCCCCTCTCTCTCTTGCAGTGGGAACTCCTGCTCTCATGAGTTCTACGTTAATCAAATTGCCTTATATATTGTTAACTTTTTAGGATTTCTAAGTTCTTATTCTTCCTTTTTGTGTTTTTTCTTTAAATCTTTTTGCAGATTTGTGATATGTAATGCTTGCAGTAAAGACCTGTTTTTTAAGCAAAAGGGGACAAGGCCTTTCATCCGCTTGAATGTTGGAAAGCATACGTATCTACACTCTTCTGATACAACAAGGTTCCTCTATTTTAACTACTTGTTGCAAAGATAGTAATCAAATATGTAAACAGTTTGGGCCTTCTCACCTGTGCTTTCTCTCTCCTTCCTTTATCTTCTGAAACTGTGTCAGGGAGTTTCTCGTCTCTATTCGATTTGATGGGCCTGGATGGCAGTGGTCAGGCAGCTTTCTTCCAGACCGTCTCGGTGATACTCAGATAAAAATGCAAAACTATGTCTCAAGTATATCGACCATGGTCCGTGTGGAAGTACAGCATGCTGATTTTGCTAATCATAATGGCAAATCTGTACAGCCAAATGGTAACTCTGCCACACTATTGATCCTGTTGTCTGATGACAAGACTGGTTTCATGCCATACCGGATTGATAATTTTTCAATGGAGGTATACATTGCTTTTAGTTTTGTTTTAGTTATTTATTCCTTTTGATGCATGTCACTTTGAGTGAGTGCAGAATCTCTACATGATGATGACATTGTTGAGTTGTTTGAATGAACTCTGAAACAATGGATGGTTTGCTGAGTTTTCTTCTTTTTATTATTATTCAGAAATTGCGGGTCCATCAGCACAGGTGTGAGTCTATTGAAACAGTAGTGCATCCTTACACATCTTGCCAGTATGCTTGGGATGAACCTTTTTATCCTCACCGTCTCATTGTCGAGGTATTATAAACTTCTCCATTAATTATAAATGTCATATGTGGCATATATTAAGCATATTGGAGCTTCTTTTTTCTGCAGTAATATACATAACATACACGGGCATTCTAACCCAGTGCAGCTGAAAACCAATAATAGTTATAGTTTCAATGTCTTATTCTGTATGCTCTTTATTTAGGTGCCTGGCGAGCGGGTATTAGGTGCCTACAATCTTGATGATGAGCATGAGAATATGCATGTGAATGTACCAGCATCCCTAGATGTATGGAACTTGAAACCATAAAAATAAAAAAATAACGGGCCCTCTATATTGCAACAGAAAAAACTAACAATTTGCTGTTTTGTTGCAGAAACCGGATAGAACATTCTGTATATCTATATATGCAGAAGGAGCGATGAAGGTTGCTTCTGGAAAAGTTTCCTCAACTTCAAGCAACAGAATTTAAATGAAAAATAATTGTAGTTGTATCTAATCATCTTTGTAATTTACAGGTACTGAGTGTAGTGGACTCAAATTGTCATACCATCAAGGATATGAAAGAGACAGGTTTTATTGGATTCAAAGAGAGAGAAAATATGGATCAGAAACTGGATGATCACCTAACCTTTACTAAAATAGTTACATTACAATTGCCATTTGTGGGCATCTCCCTCATAAGCTCTTCCCCTCAGGTAATATATAATTATGATGTACATACCTTTTTTTTTTAAATCTTCCATTTGTCTTTTATCCACTTTTATTTGGGTTGTAGGGTTGGAAAACCTGATAATACACATAATATGAATATTGCAGAATTTTCATTACCAGTACTGTTGTGAACTTATGAAAAATGTAAAAAAAAATGTAGCTCTAGGAAAACCTGAAAAAAATAAAATAAAAAGAAGGATGAAAAATGATCCTCCAAAATAAAAATATCACAGACAAGTTGACAGGCGAATTTCAACAGAATTGTGGTCGTGTTGAATAATTAAGTGTTTTTCCTGTTTTTTGTACTTTTCAGGAATTGCTATTTGCATGTGCAAAGGACACCAAGTTGGTGTCCATGCAGAGCTTTGACCGCCATAAAGTCTCATTTAGAATGTCTTCTCTTCAAGTTGACAATCAACTTTCTGAAACACAATATCCCATCATGCTCTCATTTGATAGAGCATTCAGAAGAGGGCCTTTAAGCTTTTTAAGGAAAGAAAGAAAGCTGAGATTGCAAAACGAAAGAACTGATGCTGATAGCAAATCAGACTTCTTTTACTTGGCTGCAACCATATGGAGGGCTACAGATGCATCACTACTTTCTTTCCAACACATAAATATTGCGTAGTCATCTATTCTTCATTTGCTTGCACTTCTGAAATTCCAGCATGGTTTAGTGATTTGTAATATTATGCTAGGATGATAACTTTTGTATTTTTCTGATCCTTTCTTTTATTACTCCCAAATGACCACGAAAGGACTATGAAGTGTAAACATCTGGAAAATTCGAAATCCCTTGTGGCCAACACCTGTTATATCTAAAAGACTATGTGAGTAATTGTATACATTTCTCTTCAACTAAGTTTTTTCATCATCATTGGCAGTGTCGCCCCTTTGTGTATTGAACTTGAGGAGAGGCTTGTATTGAGCTTGCTTGACTTCTTCAGGGCAGTCTCTTCTAGGTTACATGCCAGGAGTTTGGAGAATGATTCTGACTTACATCTTCCAGAAGCTTATAGAGAGCTCAGAACAAACTCATTTTTAAGGAAGTCACCGAGGGATCTGTACCATGTGGAAGGGGGTAACAAGAGATTGCTACCATCTGTTATACCGATTGGAGCTCCTTTCCATCAAATATATCTTTTGGCTAGGAGGCAGAGAAAAGTATATGTGGAGCTGTTTGAGTTAGCTCCTATCGAGCTGTCTTTAAGGTGATTTTGCATTAATTTGTTTACAAACATTTCACTGTGAGCACACACAAGTGTGAAAGTTCTATTTTACTATGTAGAAGTATTGAACAAGTAAAAAATGCTTCTCATGCATAGATTAAAATTTTGCAAGTCTACATTTTCCTCTTTTATCTTTTTGTTGGTTATGATGATAGGCTTTCTTTCCGACTAATTTGTATTGTATTGAAAGCTTTACAAGCTCTCCCTGGCTGTCCAGAAGTGAAGTTGGGTCAGATATAGATGCTGGTCCATCAAATAGCGCCAACACAATTCAGGTTAGTTTTTTTCTCAGCAGATTGTATGATATTGTGCTTTTTCGAAAAAAAAGAAGGTTTCCTAACTAAGTCTGTTGGATGATTTTTGTTGGTTTTAGAGAGGGCTGATGGCACTTATTGAGGTTGAAGGAGTGCCAGTCCATCTCAGAGAACTAGTCATGGAGAATCTTATTGCTAGTTTGGATTCTATTGAAGACATCCTTGTCAGGCACTACATGAGGCAGTTGCTTCATGAAATGTACAAGGCAAGATGTTCATATGCATCTCTGCTATTCTTTGTTGTTTACATATTTGATTTATCTGCCCATTTAGATACTTCTTTAGTTTGCTTTTTCATGAATGTTGAATCTTGCAGGTGTTTGGTTCGGCTGGAGTTATAGGAAATCCCATGGGTTTTGCAAGGAATGTTGGGCTTGGTCTGAAGGACTTCTTCTCAGCTTCTAGCAAAGGACTTTTACAGGTAAGCCCTTGTTTGTCTGCTTTTTCACAATGCTTTACATGATGGAATATCATGAAGTTCTCTGTGAGAGACTGAAATGAAAAAGGAGAAATTGTTGTCTTTGTCACAAAAGCATAACAGATCCCAGAATAACACCGCACTCCCCAAAACCACCCTCCCTTATTTTATTTTATTTTCCAATATACTGTTTACACAGGGGTTTAGACTCTCCTTTATAGAACATAAGATTGTCTGCCAAGTTTCTCTTATTTTAGGAATGTAATTATACAAGGAAAAAAATAAAATGTGCAGGATTGCAATCTTCTCATTTTAGGCACATATCCATTTTGACAGAATCTTCTAGTTGGTGCCTCTACAGCTCATCTTTTCACACTCCTCCTCAAGTTGGTTGGTAGATATCTACCATACCTAACTTGCCCAATGAGCTGTCAAAACTTCGTGTATCAACAGCTTTAGTCAAAACATCTGCTAATTGTTCCTCTGATCTGACATGAGGGAACCGAACGATCTTGTCTTCAAGATTATGTTTTATGAAATGGCGATCCACCTCAACATGCTTGGTTCGATCATGTTGCACCGGGTTGTGGGATATGTCAATTGCTGCTTTGTTGTCACAAAACAGATCCATCTCCTCCTGTGGCGCATACCCAAGTTCGGTCATAAGTTTTCTTAACCATAATAGCTCGCACAATCCCTTAGACATGCCACGAAATTCAGCTTCCGCACTGGAGAGGGCTACCACATTTTGTTTCTTACTTCTCCATGTTACTAGGTTGCCTCCAACAAATGTGAAGTAGCCAGCCATAGATTTTCTCGTCATCACATTTCACCTTGATCAAGATCGTATAGCCACTGATCTTTAGGTGTCCATGTTTCCTGAACTGTAGCCCTCTTCCTGGGGAGCCCTTTAGATATCTGAGAATTCGATTTACCGCTTCCATATGTGCTTCACTAGGTGATTGCATGAACTGACTTACCATACTTACTGCGTAAGCAATATCAGGTATCGTGTGAGAAAGGTATATCAGCTTTCCTACCAATTTCTGATATCTTTCCTTATTGGTTGGAGTTTGGTCTGGATAATTTCCCAGTTTTAGATTTTGAACAGCAGGTGTGTCAGCTGGTTTGCAATCTAGCATTCCAACTTCGGTGAGCAGGTCTAGCACGTATTTTCTCTGGGACAAGACAATGTCCAGTTTAGATCGTGTGACCTCAATTCCTAAAAAATATTTCAACCCTCCAAGATTTTTCATGTCGAATTCTTTTGACAACCTTTCTTCAAGAGTTTGTATTTCCATTAGATCATCTCCTGTTATCACCATATCATCGACATAAATAATGAGTATAGTGACTTTACCTTGATTATGCTTGAGGAACAAGGTGTGGTCGGAGTCACTTTGCTGGTATCCATAGCTCTTCATGGCATTGCTAAATCTCCCAAACCACGCACGCGGGGACTGTTTTAGACCATACAACGATTTCTTTAGTCGACACACCATCGGCTTATAACTATCCACTTCATATCCTGGAGGAACGTCCATATAGATCTCTTCTTCAAGATCGCCATGTAAGAAAGCATTTTTTACATCAAACTGGTGGAGTGGCCACTCCAAGTTTGCTTTGCAAGTGAAAGTAAAACTCGCACAGTATTGAGTTTCGCAACGGGAGAAAAGGTTTCCTGAAAATCAATACCGTAGGTTTGGGTATATCCCTTTGCAACCAGTCTAGCTTTGTATCGTTCTATTATCCCGTTTACATTATATTTTAATGAAAATACCCACTTACAGCCGACAGTTTTCTTTCCTTTTGGAAGTTCTACTAATTCCCACGTGCCATTTTTCTCTAGAGCCTCCATTTCTTGTTTCATGGCATTTGTCCATTTCGGGTCTTTTATTGCTTCATCTACTCGTTCAGGAACTTGTATGGCTGACAAGTTTGCTGCAAATCCTTTCACTCGCCTGGGGAGATGGTCCAAGCTCACATAGTTACTTATTGGATACGAACACTTCCTCCTGTCCCACTCGTGAGGTTTGTATCTATCTGGCGTCTTTCCTCTGTTGTACCTGTAAGGTAGCTCATAACCAACATTAGTTGTATTTGAGTTCAGATCATTTGTATCTATCTGGCGTCTTTCCTCTGTTGTACCTGTAAGGTAGCTCATAACCAACATTAGTTGTATTTGAGTTCGGATCAGTTACCTCTTGGATATCCTCTGGAGCTGGGCTTTGTGGTTGAGAAGGGAGTTGTATCACATTTTCTTCATCTTCATCTGCGAGAACGTGAAATCTGTTCTCAGTGGTTATATCTGGTTGTTTCCTTCTTGAGTAAACCTTCTCTGGATCAAACCTGCGCTGAACTGAATGGAATTCAGCTGGATCTGCACTGGGCTGAGAATACATGCCTTGATGGAGAGAAACCGAGTTGAGGTGGGTAGGATCCAAGTTAGGTTCGGGTCCAAGAGTGAGCTGCTACATTCGTGTGTCCATTCGGCGGTCGGCATATGGTTCGGTCCAATGAGTCGTTCGTGTGTCTCTTCGCGAGTCGTTTCGCGAGTCAGCATATGGTTCGGGTCCAGCATATGGTTCAGAGGGTTGCACAAAGTCCACAGAAGTTTCAGGGTTAACAGACTCATCTACCGAGCCCATGTTTATGCAGAACGGATTTATAAAACCATTTTCCTCACAATTCTCCTCCTGAAAATGGTGTTTGGGTTTTTGATAAAAGCCTTCCTCTTCAAGAAATGTGACATCCATTGTTACAAATACCTTGCCTGATGTAGGGTTGTAACACCTGTAACCCTTTTTTTGTAACCCATACCCCAAAAAAACACATTTTTCGGCACACGGATCTAGTTTGGTTCGTTGTGTTTTTGAAATGTGAACATATGCAACGCACCCAAAAATTCTTGGAGGTAAGGTTAAGGTGGAGGGAATTGGAAAAAAGATGACAGATTTTGTAGAGGAGTTTGAAACTTTAATACCGTAGATGGCATTCTATTAATCAAATAGACTGCTGCCATAACTGCATCGTCCCAGAACTGTTTGGGAACATTGTATTCGAGAAGTAGAGCTCTTGCAGTTTCTAGTACGTGTCGGTTTTTTCGCTCAGCCACTCCATTTTGTTGTGGAGTCCCGACGCAAGATGTCTCGTGAAGAACCCCTTCATTGTTAAAGAATACCTTTAGGGTTTTATTTACAAACTCTCCCCCATTATCACTTCTGACCATCTTTACTTTCTTGCCAAATTGTGTATATATCATTCTGTAGAAACTTTGGAACACATCAATTACTTCGTTTTTATTTTTGAGTAAGTAAAGCCAAGTCATGCGGGTGCAGTCGTCAATGAATAACACAAACCACTTATGTTGGGTTTTTGATGTAATTGGTGCTGGACCCCAAACATCGGAGTGAACCAAGTCAAACGGACTACGACACTTATTTAGACTTTTCGGGTAAGGTACCCTATGGCTTTTTGCCTTGATACAAGTTTCACACTCAAATTTATGATTTCCACAATTCACAAACAATTCAGGAAACAAGTTTTTCATATAACCAAATGATGGATGACCCAATCGTTTGTGCCAAACCAGCACTTTATTCTTACAATTTGAAAACAAACTAGAAGTACTAAATGCACTGCCCTCATTTATGTCTTCCAAGTGATACAACCCTCCCCTTTTAGAACCACGCCCAATAATCTCCTTCGTGAGGATATCCTGAAAAAGACAAAATTTTGGGTACATTAGTACAGCGCAATTACGCTCTTCACAGATTTGTCCAACAGATAACAATTTTGTAGTTAATGAGGGAACTAGGAGGGTGTTTGATAAAGTCATTGAAGGAGATATGTGTACTGTTCCAGCACCAGTTACTGGACTACTTTTCCCATTTGCATTTATAATTTCCCGTTTTCTAGGTTCTATGTTATCTGTAATATCATTCTTACAGAAGGTCATGTGATCTGAAGCGCCCGAATCAATTATCCATGCTTCTTTGGAAGATCTACTTGTGGAAAAAACTGAACCTGTTCTGCCCAAGTTTTGATCTGGTTCGGGAATTTCGGAAACAAGCCCAGCCTGTATCATGGCAGCGGAAACCAAGTGACCAAGCCTATTTGTTTTTTCAGTTATATATTCGGTCCAGTTCTTAGAATTGATTCCAGCCCATTTATCAGATTTATAGAAAAAATTACCTTCTATCGATGAGGCCTTCTCACCATTTACCAAAGGAACCAACGAAACTTCACTACCTGATGCGATGGTGGCTTTGCCTGTGTCGTTACCTTGCTGTTTCTTCTTCTTCGGATCCTTCCACCAGTCGGGATACCCATGTAACTTGAAACAGGTCTCTTTGGTATGCTTGACCCCCCCACAGTGTGTACAACCACCAGGTGGAGGTCGGGGCTTTGGTTGCCCAATTCTCGCGGGTATCAGGTTTGTCTCGTTCTCTTTTGCCACCATTGCCACTGGTGTGTTGTTCTCCCCATTTTTGAGATGATAATTTTGTCGCACATCCTCTTGTCTCACCCTGGCAAAAGCCTCCTCAATGGACGGAAATGGTTCTATACGGAGCACCTCAGCCCGTATACTATCCAGACGATCATCAAGACCATCAAGAAAGTTATACACCCTTTCTTCCTGCACTAGAGAGTTATGTTTCTCTATATCTTTTGGACATTCCATGGGGTTGGGACGCCTAAAATCGATTTCTTGCCAGAAAAACTGTAGGTTATTAAAATATTCTTCAAGTGGTCTACCCGACTGTTTGAGTCGAGTTACTTTTCTCCTAAGGTTATATACTGGGGTCTTATCTTTTCCATCAAAATAAGCTACAGCAACTGCTTTCCAAACATCTCTGGCACAAGGAAAACGTATAAAATTACCTATTAGGGTAGAATCCATGGACCCAATAAGCCAGGCTTTGACAGTTGAATCTTCTGCAAACCATTTTGCATAACCTTCATCAGTTGTAGGTGGAGCCAGTAAAGTGCCGTTAATGTATCCTAATTTCTCCTTGCCTGCAAGATGCATCTCAACTACCTGCGCCCATAAGCCGTAATTATGCCCGGTTAGTTTCACCGAGATGGGTGGAGTTCGGTCATCGGCTGTCCCTGAGCGAGATGGTTGCTCCGTCTTGAGAGGCAGCGATTGCGAGAGAATCTGAGCAAGCCGCTCAAGCAACGAAGTTGCTTCGGTTGAGTCGCTAGACTTCTTTGGCGAAGAGGGAGTTATGGTGTCGTTAGACTTCTTTGGCGAAGAATGAGGAGTCATAGGTTGGCTCTGATACCATGTCACAAAAGCATAACAGATCCCAGAATAACACCGCACTCCCCAAAACCACCCTCCCTTATTTTATTTTATTTTCCAATATACTGTTTACACAGGGGTTTAGACTCTCCTTTATAGAACATAGGATTGTCTGCCAAGTTTCTCTTATTTTAGGAATGTAATTATACAAGGAAAAAAATAAAATGTGCAGGATTGCAATCTTCTCATTTTAGGCACATATCCATTTTGACAGAATCTTCTAGTTGGTGCCTCTACAGCTCATCTTTTCACAGTCTTCTTGTAATATTACTTCTTGTTATATTGCTGCTGCCGGAACCTTATGCATGCACTTGTTATTTACCATGTATCTCTGGTATTTTTCTTTGGACGTCACTCTGTTGTGGCTTTATCTCTCCTTTTTTTTTCTTTGACAGAGTCCACGTGAATTATTAAGTGGCATAGCAGAAGGTTCAAAAACTCTTCTGGGTAGCACAATTTATGCGATCTCTAGTGCAACAACGCAGTTCAGTAAAACTGCCTACAAGGTGCGTTCAAAATGGATACCCAAATGATAATAATTTCAGAGTGGATATCTTGATGTGTTCTATTTGGTTAATGGAATATTATTATTTAGGGTGTTGCTGCCTTTACCTTTGATGACCGGGTAGAATCTGAAATGGATGAATGGCGCAGACATTTGGATTTGCATGGAAAAGGTGTATTAAATGGATTTTTAGAGGTAAACTGAACTTTCATTTTCACAAATCAGACCATTACAAAACCATCAGTCACCAGTGGCCACAATTGACTTCATGTGAAGTATATCAGTTGATTGTGTCTTATTCTTGAGGTATTGACAAAACTAGCTGTATTGTTATTTTGTAAATAAAGCGAACTTATAATTAGTTTTATGATATTTTATTTTTCTTGTTAGAATCAAATCACTAGTATATTTGACTGGAAGTACCAAACAACATTATCAATTATTTCTAGCAACTAGCTAGATACTAAATTCTTGTTTTGAAATGCCTTATAGGGGCTCACTGGACTCCTCCAGTCTCCTATCAGAGGTGTAGAGAAGCACGGTCTCCCTGGAGTTGTTTCAGGTACTTATACCGCTTAAGCTGACCTATCATACTGTTCTCTTTAGGTGTTTGTCAGTGCTTCTTGTACTTCATTCATTTATTAGCCCTTAGAAAAAAAATAAACCTCGATCCTCCTATTATCAAATACTATAAAGTAATCAAGTGAAAACCTTATTTAATTACAAGTCTGCCTGCTTTACACCACATGCTCGCTTTCCTGTCTGACAGGTATAGCCATGGGAACTGCTGGTCTTGTTGCAAGACCGATGGCTAGCATTCTGGAGGCGACAGGAAAGACAGCACAGAGCATCAGAAATAGAAGCAATCCACACCAGTTCAACCACCTCAGAGTACGGTTACCGAGGCCTCTGCAAAGAGATCTCCCTCTGTTTCCCTACTCCTGGGAGGAAGCCATCGGTACTGCAGTGCTCAAACAAGCCAATAGCCACAACCTCCAAAACGAGGCCTTTGTCATGTGCAAACCCCTCAGAAAACCAGGAAACTTTGTTGTAATTACTGAGAAGTTACTTCTGATTGTTTCGAGCAGTTACTTAACCGATGTAGGGAAGGAAAGCTTTGCTGGGGTCCCCCCCGACCCAGCATGGGTGATCGAAACCGAGATGCATTTGGAGAGTGTGGTACACATGGATCGGTCAGATGAGGTGGTTAATATAGTGGGGAGTAATGCTGATGCCCTAGCTAAGCAGCGGAGAGGGTATGTGAGGAACGGGCCATGGGCCCCATCAGGTTCAACACCTCTTTTTCATGTGAGTGTTGAGTTGGGAAGTTTTGAAGAGGCTGCTGATACACTACAGGTTGTAGCAACTATAATAGAGAAGGGGAGAATGCTTAGGTGGGATATGCATGTCTTGCATCGCAGTAATCTTTCTTGAATGTGTTGATGTGCTAGTAGTATAGCAAAGAAGATTTACGCAAATATTGGCTGTAGATAAGAGCTTGCCTGCTTAGGTACAGACATAGAGCTGTTTAGGTAAAACAAAACAAAAAAACTTGTACAAAAGTTTTGTACATTTACATGCTTGTATGTATTACATAGTTTCGTCATATGGTTATTTCTGAATTTTTGTCGATCCCCATATTTTAAATATTACGACGCAAAAAATTTTAACAACACTACCTCTATTTTTTTTTTTTGAGAAAAACTCCTTTCATTATAGCTGAAAGTGATGAACATATTTTATTCCAAGTACCGAAACAGTCGTGTAAAATTCAGTGTCCGTATTATGTCAGGAAAAAGTCGATATAAATTTTAAAGCAAGAATTTTTTTTTTTAAAAAAATACAAAAGAAGAAAAACCACCCTCTAGGAGAGCGGTCCACATTACCACACTTCCAAAGTGTGCTTTCAAGTACTCGTAACTTTTTTCATTGTTTATCAAATTATTACGTTTTATATTTTTTGGAAAGATCTTGAAATGCCCTATAGGTCATAGAATTTTATGAATTTTGGAGCTATCAATTAAAAAAAGATTGTTCCACGCCACAGAAGTATCATTAATTTCATACTGATATTCACTGCCTGCAATTACAATAACTCTCTATGTTTTTTCTTACTACTAAGTCCTTATATTTTTGGAAAGTTAACTTTCTCTATACTCATATAATTAATAAATTCTTATACTTTTTTGAAAAACTTAGGAAGAGATTTATAATATTGATGAAGAATTTCAAGTCATTTGAAAAAATATGAAAAAAATTGTATGCGGGTCAGAATTTACGTAAATACTAAAATTATTATTATTTTAGTGATACACTGACGCACAATTTATGAAGTGAAATGCGACAAACTTTTCCGATGTGTTTTGTATCTGCCTATCTGGTCAGTATATTGCACCATGCATCATAGAAGAAGGCATATTATAAAGTATGCAATGAGATGAACATGCATAACATGTAAAAGAGCTTTTCTGGCCCTAAATACAGCTGCTTTCACAGTATTTACAGGAAAAAAGAAAGAGAAGATAGTCATGTCAGAATTTCAAAGCAGAATAATTGACCAAAGAAGAAAAAGAAAAACATCTCATTTGAAAAGCCCATCTTTTCTCTCAGGAATCCCCTCCATTTTGTTACATAGCAAAATACTAACCGTTTGAATCAACTAAATAAAATTAGTAACTGTAACTGTGACAAACTCCGATAACCAAACTTAATCCAACAACCACAGGAGCGCCTAACTGAATAATGCATTCTTTCCATCATACTTCAAAATGCTACTCATAATAGTTGGGTGAGAAGAAACCAGAAAATGCGGCACAAATGAGCAACACACTGGATTAATCCAAGTTAACCATTTCATATATTATAACTTCAAATTTGTAACAAAATGCTAACTGATCACACCCCTAGACTTCAACAAAAGAAACAATGAGAAACAAAAGCCAAAAAATCTCTCTAATCAAACAAACTAAATCCCATGTCATCATCACTTTCTTCTTTGGGTTCCTCCTGTAAGAAATGCATTTAAATATATTTACAAGGTCATTTGGGATGCAAAAATTTTGAAGTCAATTCAATAGATAAAAAATATTAAAAATCCTCTGCAATCAGCCATAGAATTCTTATGGTCAATTTTAATTAACATGTGTTAAACATGAAAAACTAACTTTTTTCTCTTCGATTACTGGGGCAGTAGCAGCTGCAGCAACACCAGCACCACCAACAGGAGCAGCAGAGATGGGTGCAGCGCCACCGCCTTTAAAAATAAAGCAATTAACATATTAAAAATATTAGTTTTCCTCAAGAAGAGCAAGCACTCAAAATAACAAGGCATAACTAACACTTGTACACCGATGATACACTCATGAACCATCAGAAGAGGGATGATATCATGGTTCAAATGTTCTATAAAATTCCAGTCAGACCATTCCAAGAATTGCATAAATTCAAAGAAGACTTGTAATGAGGTCTTTTTACACATTTCAAATGAAATGCTTCATTGGGGGCAGTATCAGCAGTATTACTAACTAAAACAGAACATCTAAGAGCGTATATTGAACAGCCTTTTCCCATTACAATGATCAACTATCATCTTTGCACATGAATTTGGTAATGAAAAAAAGCATCGGATCTAACCTGATCCTACGCTGAGGATGAGGTCTCCAGCGCTCTTCTCCAGAAGTTTCTCAAACAGAGCGGGCCAGTATGAATCAATCTTCAAGTTCGCTGCCTTCACGATCGTGGAAATCTTCTCAGACTGTTTAACACCACAGAAGTCACTACACGTTGCTGAAAAATGAAGCAAAAGTGAGAGATTGAGAGATAGAGATATATATGTTTCGAACCGTAATTGGAATGCCATCGTCCTGGAGAATTAGAGCGGCGTACGTGCAAGCTAGCTCACCAGTGGCCATTGCAAGAGAGATGACAGAATCAGGCAATGGTTGATCGTAATTCGGAAAGGAAGAGCAACTTGATTTGGCGGCTTAGCACAAGGGTTTTATATGATGTTGAAACTTCCACTTTTGGGCTGGTTAGGGTTTATGAGGGGGGAAGGGGAGAGAGACCGAGAGAGACAGAGCACTTCGGACAAGCGTGCTATCGCAATATGGGCCCTTGAAAGCCCTAAATTATTAATCCAATAATTGAAATAGTGAACGGCTGAAGTACTCTAGAGACTATTTACGTAATTTATTCAATAGCAAACGCAATTTGGCAATAACTTGTAGCTTTAATATGGAAAAAGCGTGTTGTCCATATAATACATCAAACTTGCCTACTGGTCACATGAAAGGACGTGCGCTCATTTAAAAGTCGCTTATGCTGGTTATTAAAAAGAAAGAAAGAAACATAAAAATGAAAGGATTGAATATTACACTAACGCTTGACTAGAGTACCATACATTCATATTTGATATTTCTGTACAGTTCACACTTCTAATGACTTAATTAGCTAGCTCGGATGTTTACATTTTCAACGACTCCTTTCACTATAATCTTTTTGGAAATTTAACTTTATGTCTCTTGTCCATTGCTTGCTGTCGTTGACGTAAACTTTCAAACTTTTACCAGGCTAAATTGAATTGTGATTTTTTTTAAGTCTCCACTTTAGTATTTTTAAAAAAATCCTTGAAAACTTACTTCGTGTTTTAGAAAAAAATCTGAGTGTTCGACCACTAGGTCAACTCAAATGCTCTGAATTGTGAAAAACAGAAAAGGGAATAATCAAATTAAAATAAAAATTGTATAAAATTCCTTTCAATTATACTTTATATCTTTGTTTTATTTTTATCAGACCAAAAAATTTACTTCACGACAGATGAAAACTTTGAAGGTGTCTTTTTAATTCGTTGAATAAGCCAAAACCCTTCTTTCTGGTAACACAAATTAAATACATTTTGCTGTTTCCCCGTTTTATAATAACGAATGCAAGACTATTATCTTTTTAGTTGTTTCTCTGTTATATTTGTCTGCCTTACAAGTCTATTAATTGTTGGTGTGATACAATCAAATTTAGCATATTATTACTCCAATCATTATTCATTCATCACGTCGGAAGTTGGGCGTGTTTTCTGGTAATACGGATACTGTGATTTAAAATAAAGAAACTAGCAATGAGTATATTGCATTTTGGGAGCAGTGAGAATTTTAATTGGTTGTCTACTTCTATATATCTTCTTCGCCTTTCTTTTCAAACTGTTGAAAACAAATCGCTTTCTTATGTTGGGTCATGATTTAGATACCATTTGGAATATAAGAATAAGGTTGGCGTGTTCTCTCTAATAAATTGTGGTCCACAACTGTCATCTCGACTTTTATCCATCCTCCATTTGTTTAAACTTTTCGTATGCACATATTAGTTTGCTTAGGCCGAGTCATAATATAGAATTTTAGATCATCAAAGCTGAGAATTTCCATATAAGACTTTTTATCTTAGAAATTTTCTTTACCAAAAGCTGGTCAACTAGATCTTTTTGTTATATTCTCTCACTTATCAAAATTTGAATATTTCATTTTAATTAGATCAAACTTTTGGAAAATATTTAATGGCTCTTAACAATGAGGTGCCTATTTAATGACTTAGCGTTAATACAATATTTAACAAACGTTAGATCTTAATACATGTATAGTTTTAAGATCTATTTGATTTGTCTACATTTACAAACATGAAGCCATACATTTTATACTTAATAATCGACAAATTAATAAAAATAAATAATAATGAAAATTATAACACAAGTTAAGTAGTTGAACTCTTATATAATATCATACATTCATATAAAAATATTAAAAACAAACAAAAAAGTTTCAGAGAGTAAAGAATGATAAAGTTTATTTCAAAATTTCAACTATGAAAATTTAGGTCATTTATTTTGGACCTTGCAAATTACTTATAAAGTTATATTACATGAAATTCACCACACTAAACGGAAATAAAAGTGAAATAAAACTCTTTGAGAGAAAACATAATTTAACCGATTAATTGATGTTAAAAACCGTTCAATTGTAAAAAAAGTGTCCAATCATTTTTTCTTAAAATAATCGTCCAAGGATCTAAAATAAGTTTAAACGGTTTTAATGAAGTCTAAATCCATTTTTAAAGCTTCGAGATATATTAGATCATTTAAAGAAAATACTCATTAAAGTACTTATGAACGATTTTGAAAATGTCTTTATTGAATTATACGTCAGTGCCAAATAATTTATGTTAAAAAGAAACTATCACAAACAATGCCCGTGATCTTCCGTGAACATTGGTATATTGCAAAAGTAGCGGTCTTTATAGTTCTAAAAAAGAAACTAATTTAGAATTCCTTCTTTGTTACTTTAATTATGTTTTGTCCTGAATAAGTAGCTGCATTGTATATATTTAATTCTTTTGGGTACATATTGTGGTCATAATTTACATCATTGATGAAGAACTTATGGGATTGTAGTCTCTTTATTCTTTCTACCTTTTTAAAATTTTTGTACTGAAATTTCAGTCACGGACGCGCATATTTCTCGTCATCCTTTCTTAAATTTAAATAGATACGTGATGCAAATAAAAATGAAGTCTTGGATATGATCAAATACATTGGTCAAATTTTTTTCAAATGTTTCATTTTAGTTTTAAGTCAACTCATAGATTGTAGGCTTGTAGCTCTTTCCCATTAGAGGGTCAACACAACTTATATCTATAAACAGTACTTTTTTTAGGAAAGACATCTATAAATACTAAATAGTTATACACAGCTTGAATTTCTTAACATTTACGAGAATTTGTGATCAATTTACAATGAAATAAGCAGAATGCATGAATTCCAAACAAAAAAAAAACATAAGAATAATTAGGACCGCACGTATTAAGAATCTAATGCACATCAATTTCAATGGAATTATTGTTCTCGTTCTTGACATTAAGGTAAATAATGGAAGAAGGAACCTTAATGATAAAGAACCGAACTTTTTGAAAAGTAAAATACAACTTTTGGGTAGCAATTTGCCAACTGAAGACGAGGATCTTTGTCGGCTTTGCCTCTGACCACAACAGCATTTCCACTAAAAGAGTGCCACGTGGCGTTTTTTTCCTACTTGTTTCTTTTTGCCATCTTTTAAGAAATTTATCTTTTTCTGTCGGTCGGGAGACCATGCATAGACCACAGTGTCATTTTCAAAGGGGATTTTTTTTATCTCAATTTTATAAATGAACAACATTAATAAAAGAGAAAATGAGGTAATATTTCAAAATTGAATTTTCATTTAAATAAATTGTTAAAATAAAATAAAAATAAAAATACCATCAAGTTGTAACAACGTGGGTTTTCGGGCCCAAATCTGCTATTATTGTGGGTAATATATGACTGGGGGTGTCAATTATCGATCCGATCCGATCCGACGGGTTAACCCGAGCCGACCCGAAGATAAATAGGTGGGCATGAATTTAATTTTTTTGACCCGACATATACCTACTATTCTTTTTGAATTTGTCTTTTGAAAAGTTTTCATTACCCTACTCGTTTGCTCGAAATTTATCAGCCACAAAAATTGAAAATTTTGCACTAACTTCGGATTAATTAAGGAATCTGATTTTGTATAAGATAGCACATAAGTAGAAACGAAAATCGTAAATCACCGGCTTCTTAATATCTAAATATCATAAAGGTTAAAAAAAGAGGTTTTCTGTTGAAGTTAATTTATAAATAAAAGGTTTTTTGCAACCTTAGACGACTAGAGAAGTTGGATGCATAATCACTATTGACTATTGAGTGATGTATTTTGTATGGTTTTGATTTATAGAGTTCAATAGAAGGCCCTTTTTTGTTTAACCTTTATGATATTTAGTTTCCACTTATGTGCTAAACGTATATAAAATCAGCTTCATTTGAACGTTAAGTACAAATTTTCATTTTTTTTTTTGTGGCTGATAAATTTAGAGCAAAAGAAGAGGGAATGTGAAATTTTTTCAAGAGAGAAATCCAGAAAAATATGAAACCATTGCATATAGACAACGGTGGATGTAGATGAATAGTAAGGTCCTATTTATTACCCATAATAACAGCAGATTTGGACCCGTGAATTTTCACAATTTTATAAACAACGGTTCAAAACCTCCTAGCAAGTGCTTATAATTTTGTCAGGTATTAAAGGTAAAAAAAATGTCGTGTTAAATTTGAACTACTAGGTACATTAATTCAGAGAATTTTTTTGTCTACATATGGAATGAACTCAAGATAAACTCCCAAATATTAAAATTTCCTTTTCTTGTGCTTGCATAAATTGTATTCTAGAATTGAGAAAGAGTATAATTTCACTCTATCTAGATCAAATCTTTGTACAGAGCAAATTAATATATGTTTGTACTTTGACTTGATCAAATCTTTGTTTTCAAATTTAAAACGGTCAATTCGGATGGTTGAACATGATCTTAAAAATCTCGCTGCAAAACAAATATTGTATCTTTATGCTAATTTTACTATTTCGAATTATGAATATCCAAATACTAAATAAATTAAAAATCTAAGAAATTAGAATTATAACAAATGCCCAATGAGAAATAATCAGAGCAATTTCCATCTTGAAATTTGTAACAAAAAATAACTAAAACATCGGTTCACCGATATTTTTAATTGGAAAATAATCAAGTCCGAATATAGATCTCAATATGATGACATAATCAATCGTAACGGCCTATTTTGTCACTGGTGAATAAAGTGACGCGTTGCTAGAGTGACCATGCAAGCAACCAAACAGGGAATTGTTATGGATTTAATGTGACCTGATAATTAGTCGCCTCGGCTTCCTTCTACACTCATTACAATTTGCGAATTCCAGTAATTAATTTCTAAAATCATTAATACCTAAAATATCTTAAAACAAAGATTCCTCTTTTAATTTCGTAAATTAAGGATTCTAATAGACAAAGTCTTCATGCAGAAGTCAGCATATATGTATAGTATACGTGCCAACTAAGGCAACGGTTGTCTTCCAAAATCCACGTCGGCAATTAATCAAATTTGTTGACTTGGAGGAGGACCCAACAGCTGCTTGGAGTGGAAGCCAGATAAAGTACTGTTACAGGGATATATTTTCCCCATATATTTATTGATCAATGAAGCTCAATTTTTGGCATGGGTAGGTAATAGCTGGTCTCAACTCTCAAGTGTTGACTCCACCTCTGTTTCTTCAAGCTGACACATGCACTGACGAAACCCCGAAAAATTACCAAGAGAAAGAACAATGGAATTAAGTAGTTGTCATTTTATGAAGTTGTTATACAACTGTCTAATTCCCAATATACGATACATAGAAAATATTATATTTATAAGTCCTCTTATCTTCTACCTATACTACATTATCAATATTTACTACTATGTATATTATTTTTATTCAAATCTCTTCATTAATTATCTTAATTCAGTGACTAATGTATAGTTATTCTCTGTCATCATTTAAAACAGAAGAGTGTAATATATCTTAAGGTACAATTTAATACTTAAAAAAGCAAAAAATTTATATTATTGTGTATAGATTATCATGCATTTAAATTATATTATTTATTTATTTATTTATTTATTTATTATTATTATTATTATTATTATTATTATGCTTAATTTTTTGGTTCCTATATAGTATATATATACAACCATTTCAAAGAATCTATTTATTATTCAGTTTTAGGAAAACGTTTGTATTTCAGCCGATATGCAAACGGATCAAAAATTATATTTTAAAATCTCAAAAATTTTAATTTATAGTTTCCATTAAATTTTTCATATGAAAACCTTATGGGATACAAAAATTTGGAGTGTTTTGAATTTTTTAAGTCACTCTTTTGAATTTTTGAAAAAAAACAACACAAACATTGAATATTTATTATTATTTTTAGAGCTGTTTTTTTTCAAAAATTTAAAAGAGTGACTTAAATAACTCAAAACAATCTAAATTTTTATATCCCATAAGGTTTTCATATGGAGAATTTAATGAAAATTATAAATTAAAATTTTTGAGATTTTAAAATATAGTTTTTAATCCGTTTGCATATCGGCTGAAATACAAATGTTTTCACAATAGTCAACCTCTCTCTCTCTCTCTATATATATATATACTATATACAAACATCTAAATTTCAATATATAGGTGTTAAATGAGATTTTTTTGAGGGAAAGATAATCACTGATCTGAGTCTTGCTTTTTATGATAATTAATGGTGTCTTTAATTTAGTAAACCCTGAAAAGACAAATTAAATGCATATTTTCTTTCTGAAGTAGCTATGGGTTGTTCTCTATGATCAGCTGTATTTTCTTTTAGTTGGTACCGGTAGAGGTGCACTGGTATGACGAGTATTAAACCGAGAGACTAAAATTATACAAAATTTGTTGTCGGGAATAAAATTGGCGGTAAAATTGCCACTTATTTAAAAAGGAAGTGTTTGTTTCCAAATTAATTTATGTTTAATTCACTCATGAATTAAACAAATTTATTCCTCTAACAGTGGCTATCAAGTTTAATTAGCACTCCATTATTCTTTAAAAGTCTTGATGTTGATGGGATTTTTAGTAGTATAAAGAGCACCAATTGTATTTTACGGATCATCTGAAAAGAAAACTTAAGAATGGAATAACATTATATACATGAATGCTATTAACTTTGTTCACTTATATAATTAATTGATGGTGATTTGTATGCACAAATCACACATAAAACACTAATTGCATTTTATGAATATCAAAAATCGAAAAAAAATAAAAAAAAATCTGTACATCTATGCTTATTGATTTGTCTACCTATATATACAGAAATTAAACCACCATATATATGGTGATCTGATCCAAAATAAATTAAACGATGGAATCCTTTTGATGTAATTTGGCAATTTCTTTAGTCGGTTCCATCTACTTGGTTCACTTTCAATTAATATCTTTTGATACTGAACTTTAGATCCTTGATAATTAATTTATTATCATCATAGGAAAGGACTCCAAATCTTATTTCCCAAAATAAGGTAACGAGGACAACAACCACGCGCTTTGTTGAAATCAAGTCCGAGTCCTCTCCATTTTAATCTCAAATGGAGACATCAACCCCTTTCTCTTTGGCGCCAATTAGAAATTAACATCGGCATTAATTTCTATTTTGTAGCAAGATCACATGTACAGCTATTTGGATTCAATCAAACGCTGATGCAAGAACAGAGATGAAGAACGGCTTAATTTATCAGTGCAAACTGTGCACGACCTCGAATCGTCAATGCCAGTGTTGCTTACCGATTGATCCAACTGTAGCGCTCTTGCTTTGCTCATGAACACTTGCTTGATATTTCCTCCCTGTTGATTCAACAAACGAACTAAACTTCTCTTAGCATTAACCCGAAAAGGACAATTTGCGGCCAAAAACCCATCAACCAGATGCAAGTAAGCCTCAAGATCATGACAACATGCCGGATCAGCATCTGGCCGTAGAACAGGTGACATGCGACTGTCGACCCGCAACTCTCTTCCCACATGCACGTATCCATCAATTTTTTCTAATAGCCTCTCTTGCCAACCTCCCTCGAACCGTTGTTGTATATCCTCTCTAGGCAATAAACCAGGTACACGTGTAACCATGTCATGCACATTGACAATCCTCAGAACTTTAACACCACGCGATTCGACATGGTTGACAAAGGCCCGGTTACCGACTCGTGGCCCACCAAAGGAAAAGACTGATATAGGAGGCATGCCCTGTGCACTCATGCTGAGCTCATCTGCTACAAGCACAGATAGTGCCGCACCAAGGCTATGCCCAGTTACCGTTATACTCAGCTCTTCTCCCTCGTATTTTTTTAGAAGGCGTTGCACTTCACATACTACAGATGATGATAAGCTCTTTAGCTTGTCTCCTGGAGTTTTGTAAAGGCTCCAGAAGCCGCATTCCACCTTGGCACCATCTCTGTCACTTGGTTCGATGGGAACAAGCCCTGCACGAAAATTCTCAGCCCACTCAAGGCATGTAGAAGTTCCACGAAGCACGATAACTATGTCACGACGACCCATTCGACGTATTTCTCTTTCATCATCACAAACTGCTACATAGCCTATCCAACTTGAGCGCTGGGTCGAAAACCATGGCGCCACTGAGCTGGTCCACTTAGGAAGCTGTACTGATGACGTGGCAAAGAGACTGCTAGTAACGCGATATGACTGGTCAGACAGGGCGGCCTGGTTAGATGGGTGTGAGTAATAAGCATTGTATGCTGATTGAACATGGTCTCCATAGCGTAATATCTCACGACGGAGATGAGGATTCAATGGGTTAAGGATACCAACAAAGTCATCACACCCATGATACTTACGCCAACTTTGTGAAATGTCGCCACGTGGAGAAGGTTCCGAGTCAGAGAGAAGGCATTGCAAATGGACCAAACTGCGTGGCGACATTGCCTCCGCTTGATTTTTATCTTGTGGTGTCTGAATGGAGAGGCTGAGGGGGGTTGCAAGCTGGCGGTTGGTCGATGTCGAAGGATGGGAGGATGTTTGCTTAATTAGTTCTGAAGTTGGTGGAGGCTTCTGTAGGAGCTTTTCAAGGTTGGAGAGATGAACTTTTGTGGTGAGAGTTGGCGTGTTTTGCTGCTGTTTGGATGCATTGATCTGAACTGGTGGGTTCAGAGGAGAACACTTATGCAGCGGTGGTACCGGGGTTTGTAACGGCAAGATAGAAGGGCTGACACACATAGGAGGGTGGTGGTATTGTGAGTTTGGGAGGAGGCTTCGAGGATGATATATTTTGTCTAGCTAGTTGTTATTACCTAGGCATGAGAGAAGAGGAGAAGGTAGAAGGATTTTTTGGTTGGCCTATACGTATATATATACACACACACATTAATGAAGCACCTACGACGTAGTCATGGGAAGGTAATTAATTAACTAAAACTGAATCTCAGAGAAAGTAAAATAATTAATAAGACTGGTGTGAAATAGTCAGAGACCGGGACCCGCAACGCAAGGCTGGATTGATAGAATAGTCTATGTCTAGGGCTGTCAACGGAGGCCCGTTTATCCGTTTAATCGTTTCGTTTCGTACAAACGAAACGGTTAACGCAACTGAAATTCTTATCGTCAAAGGAAACGAAACGCAAACGAAATCCATTTTCATTTCGTGGGTTTAACAAAACGCAAACGAAATTAATCAGTTTCGTAATTGTTTATTCCGTTCTTTCGTTCGAATTCTAAACTACTGCTATTAACATCCTTTCAGAGATGATATTGAACGGAGAAAACCATATGTAAATCTAACTTTCCTCTTTCTTCTTCGTTTGTGCCGCTCAAATCAACATTCACCGTTGAAATCCTCTCTCGCACACCAACCCCATGTTCTAGTCTTCTCTCTCTCTCTTTGATTTCCAGCGTTGAGCCCATTCCTTCAGAGTAGAAATTGGTCCTTACCCTCCACCTACCCATTCTCTCCTTTGAACACCTCTTGAGTGATCCTCGATCTTCTCAAGTTGGATCTTCTTTCTTGGCATGGTGAACTCAAGGGCTCAGAAATAAAGCAAGCTTGAATCGAGATTTGGTGATTCTCTTGTCAGGTTTTGCCGAGAGAAGAGGAAAACAAGATTACTGAATGGGATTTTATCCTTTTGCATTATTTTATCAAAAGACTATTTTTGACTATTTTTGCCGAGAGAAGAGGGAAAAAATTACAGGATGAGATTTTATCTTTTTACTGGTACATAGTGAAAGTGGTCTTGCTTCAAGGTAAAAATATTAATGAAAATATCTTGTTTTTAATTAGTCTGATTTGTTGAAACTTTCATCCCGTCATTCTGGTACATACTTATTTGTTGAAATTTTGTTAATTGATTTTGTTTTTTATTGTTAAACAATCATAAATTTTGGTATATATCTAGTACATACTTTATCCCATAAAACGTTTAACTTTAATCGGTACATCTTGTTAAACAATCATAAATTTTGATCGTTTAGATTGTTAATATCATATAATGAGGTTGACTAAAATACAACGCGTTGCACGGATGCACCCGTGTAACGCGTTAAAATCTCAAATTTTAAGTGAAAAATGACCGATCCAAACCATTCAATTTATTATTCATATAAAATTTTTGTAGAAAATCAAATTTTATATTTTTTGAAATTTTTTTGCTATTTTTTGAGTAAGAAGAAAATCACCACTATTGGACATTCCAAATTCCTTAAATCAAGCAACTTTCTTTATATAATTTGATTTTCTACAAATTTTTATATGAAGAATAAATTGAACGGTTTAAGAGATTTTAACGCAACTTTCTTCTTACAAAAAAATATAAAATTTTATTTTCTACAAGATTTTATATGAAGAATAAATTGAACGGTTTAGATCGGTCATTTTTAACTTAAATTTTGAGATTTTAACGCGTTGCACGGGTGCATCCGTACAACGCGTTGTATTTTAGTCAACCTATGTATATATATATATATAAAGGGATTGGTTACGGTGATTCCATAAGCATTTCGAGAGCTTAAGCTCACGAAGACCTTCTGTGAGTTTAACTCAAAAAGTATAACAAATCATTTTTAAATTTTAATTTATTATGCTTATTAAATTATTTATATGAAAATATTGTGGGATGTAAAAATTTAGAGTGTTTTGAGCATTTTAAGTCATAGTTTTTAATTTTTAAAAATCAGATCTAAAAATAATAATAAGATATTCAATGTTTGAACATTATTTTTAAATATTAAAAACGACGACTTAAAAAACTCAAAACACTCTTAAATTTTTGCATTCCATAAGATTTTCATATAAAAAATTTAATTAGAATGATAAATTAAAATTTAGAAATAATTTGATATATTTTTTTAGTTAAACTCATGAAAAGCCTCCGTGAGCTTAAACTCACGGTATCTTTACTCTCTCTCTCTATATATATAATTAGCTTGGTGGACACGGTCGGGCTTGAAAACTTTAACCAATAATTTTTTTCACAAATTCCTCACATATATACATTCTGAAAGATTTAATTTAAAAATAAGTTCTTATTAAATTAAATAAAAAAAGCCATCAACATTGGATGACTTGATAGATTTATCAGAAATAAATACACTGCCTAATTAATTGAATATGTCTATTAGACTACACTCTATACAATGTTGTAAATAAAATAAGAGTAAAATACACAAATGGTTTTTAAAGTGTCACCTCTTTATCAAAAATTTCCTTGAAAATTTTGAAAGTACAAATTTATCCTTAAAGTATCACTTTATTAATAGTTTGGTTCTTAAAATATCCAAGGTATCATTTATTCCTTAAAGTTTCACTAACTTATTATTTTTATCCTTAAGTTTTTATTATAACAAATTAGTCCTATCATTATCAATGGTACATAATGAATATCCACACACATATCTTATAATATTTATGGAAAACATATTTATTAATATTATTTAATTTACAATAGCACAATCATTAATGTAGTATTTCTATTACTACACGATAGTTTCAATGCCATGAAATAAAGTTACGGTAGATGAAAATATCATTTTTGAATGAACTTTAAATGTAGGATCAATTTTGTATAAATAAAAATTATTGAGATCTAAAATGATTCCTTTGAAATTTAAGGACCAAAATGATAATAAAGTAATACTTCAAGTAACAAATTGGTACTTTTAAACTTTGGAGGACTAATCAAAACAGTGATGCTTTGAGATCACTTGAAATAAATTACGAAATGTATTTATCGAATTTAACACAATTTGAAAAACAATTGATTATTTATCGAACCATTGGAGATAAACATAATATTTTAATTTATGGTACATTATATATAATTGTAATCAAATAATATTTCAACTGTCCTAATTGATACAGGGTCTGAACATTTTCATAATTTTATTTTTCATTATTATAAATGCTTAATCATTATAGTAGTTGCAAATTTTATATGTTCATAAATCATAATATGATTGAGAAAATATTCCTTAAAGAAAATTGCGGGGTAAATTTTTTCATAGACGTTTTTCATCCTTTGTCCTCTCAAGTGGCCCCACTTTTCTTTTGTGATAAGTTTGTCGGATAAAAGAAAACACACTTTATTCTTCATTTGTTAGAGTCGGTGGGGCAAAATGTTCGCCATTCAAATGTTTGGAAGTCCCAAAAAATTTCAGTCTGACTGAATTTGGCTTTTCCTACAGAGATGAGCGTTGGACGAACAAGCCCTAATTGATTGGCCATCTCTCCTAGTCTCAATCTTTAATTCTCTCTTTATGGCAGTCCTATCTCTGCCAGTTGTTAACTACCGACAAATAAAATAAGAATAATCGATCAAAAAGCTGACAATAAAGCCAGTATATATTTTTATCAGAACTTGTAACTACGAAGCGAAGTTTGTGTGGAAGCAACACTTATGTTTGAACTTTGAAGTAAACACCGACAAGTTAATTCGCCCTTCTCTGCATAAGTTAACAGAATCTGATTAGGTGAATAATGGAAAGGCAAAAAAAAACACTAAAATAAGAGGCGATATTGTTAAGAAGAAAACGTTGCTATGCGCATCAGAGAAGATATGTGTTATGTATTTTTTTTAATTTATAAATTTTAAATATTTTATCTAATAACTTAAAATATTTTATGTATAAAAATCTAGTTACAAATTAAAATTTATATTTTTACTATTTTTAGATAGTTATAAAGTCACTTGATTTAACTATTGAGTGATTAAAAATAATTTTTTAATTATCTAAAAAATATAAATATATATAAAAAATATAAATTTTGATTTTACAGCTAGATTTTCATATTATATAGCTAATTTGATCATTTAAACTTTAAAAATAAATAAATAATACATAATATATATCATTGTGCTACGCATAACAGTATAGCTCAATTTCAAAGAAAAAGTTCGAACACAACAGAGGCGTCGTAAACTAAAGTTAGAACCCACGACAGAGGCGGCGTAAACTAGGAATTATCTGGTGGCCTTAGAGAATTTAAACTTTTTTCTTTCAGTTAGTTGACATCCAGAAAAGTCCAGAGTCTAGACTTAAATATTAGTTAACGGTTGTTTTTTTTTCTAAATATCAAGCCCTTGACAAATTTCGTGTGACCTTCCTCGTGATAAAGAAGTCTTAAATCTTAATACATTGCCCACATTGTCCACTGTCCTTCTTAACAAAGTACTTTATTAATAAAAAAAATATGTGCGACATATTAGTTTGATAATTGTATCAATCACAAAAATAGAATTAAATCTTTAAATTTGATTTTGAAATATATTGTTTAATATTCACTTATAAATGATGAATTTAATGAAAGTTTACTGTTGAATAAATTGATAATATATGTATATAATAGTTCTTACGGAATATCAAATATTCAAACCGTTTGAAATTGATACGTGATTTAATAATCGCTAGTAATAACGACATTAGTTTTCTTTATAGTTATTGTTGCTGCTCCTATTATTGTTAATATATATCTCGATATGCTGGGCATTTTGGTAAATTAGTAATCTGAATTTATATTATAAATAAGGAGCTCAAACAAGATTAATGATTGTGACTCATTAAAGATAATTATTGCAGAAATTTTATTTCAGAGTTAGAGGTGGCGCAATCTGGGAACCCAATTCAATCTAAATTGGCTCAAAATCTGAAAAAAAAAATGATCAACACTTTAGTTACATCCACAATCTGGCTCACAAGCCGCCTTTTTTTTGTTTAATTGCATCCACAAAGTAGGAAAGACCATAAAAAAAACATCCTGATCAAACTAACCTAATCTGGACCGAACCGAAATGATCCGTCCGATTATCATGTCTAATTATCATTATCATCATCATCTCATTAATGATGATGATTACCCCGAGCTAGGTGCTTACTAGTTTCGTCATTAGCTTTATTCCGCAGACTGCAGTTAACAAAATCTTAGGATTGACTTCAATTCCTTCAGTGCCTCCAGTTGTTTGATTAACTGGCTGTTGCTATAAGATTCTTGTTATGAACAGAATTTGGGACTTCCGTCACTAGGGTTTTTTGAGATAATAAAAAACTAGACACAGAAGTCAAATTTTGCATGGGGACGCCAGAAAGAATTTGGTGAAAAAGTAGCAGTTCAAATCAAATTAAAAAGTGACATGTTGCATTCTTGGGTCTTGATTGTTCAAACATGCAGATTCTCACTTCATTTTCTTTTTCTATATGTTTTTCTTTTTGTCTGGCATTGAAATTCTAGCCGTGGATTTTGAACTATTTCTCATGCATCTTTCAACTGAATTCTTTTTTTTTTTGCCTTTATATATTAATTCAGAACCGAGCATCATTTTCAATTCTTGATGACTTTATATAGTATACTATATTATAAAGTGGTGGGATTCTTTTACAATGTGTTATTTTGACAATCTTGTCAATGAACTCTTAAATAATATAAAAATATATAAAAATAAAAAATATAGATATATTCTTTTACTTATAGATTGATAGTATTTCAAATTATATATAATTTCATTATCGTTTGGTAATCCATCAAAGACCGTTAAATTATAACTATTGCAAATTACATAAAATTTTGATGGTCTTTGATGGACTATCAAACGATAATGAAATTATATATAAAATTTGAAACACTATCAATTTATAAATAAAAGAATATATCCATGAATTTTTATTTTATTTTTAAGATTTGTTAAGATTGACAAAATAAGCCATTGTCAATTGATCCCCGTCCATTATAAAGAGGGTATGTACCAAATTCTTTCAGTAATATTCTTTTTTTTTTAAATTGATGATGGGGATCAAATGTCTAACGATGAACGATTTGAATTTTGATCAAAGTCACTTTTCATTTCCATTTTATTTGCTAACTTTTTTACCATACATTAATAGAAGGTCTAAAAAGAAAAATTATACATCAAATACATTAAACATCAACTATCATTAATTAAAAAAAAAAAGATAAATTATTATATTTTTATAAATCATCTTTATTAAATACTGAATTGATCTTATTTAAAAAATTAAGAGTCTTTATAATTAATTTAGACATGATGATATCTAGCTAAGTAAAATATATCATTTATTTATAAAATATTTTTTATTATGAAAATGAATTTTTTTTAGTGCATTTTGGTTTTATTATTTAATATTCTTAGGATTCGTTTGACACCCCTTGAAATAACAAAAAGTAAGAATAACATTACTATTTTGATAAATGAATTTGCCAAACGAATTTTAGTCTAGGGAAAAGAGTGTGAAAGAGTGCTAAAACGGTATACCAACCTATAAGTGGTATACCGGTTTAGCTAGTATAGAATAGCGACTATTATTTGGTTATGTTGTATTATATTATTATATTATAATTATTATTATGATGATTATTATATCATCATTGATATTATATTATTACTATTATTATGATTATATTATTATATTATGATTATTATTGTTTATTATTATATTATCATCACTATGAGTATTATTATATTATATTATTATGATTATTATTTTTTCATCATCATTATCATCATCATTGTTAGTATCATAATTATTAATATTTTAACTATTATGATTAACAATTGCCAATGATATTTTTGCTCTTCTGAATAGTCAAGAGTATCAATCTTCTACTATTCTTACAAAATGATATTATTCTACCACTCTTCTAAAATTATCACTCTTTCAAAACTACTAGAGTCGTAACTCACGCTTCGCCCCGACAATATATTCTCAAATAAATAATTAATATTAAAAAATTTTACATTAAACAAACTTTGAACACAATATTTTTAAATGATAAGAAATAATGATAATTATAATAATAATTATTATAATAATAAATAATATAATTAAATACATAATAATTTATAAATAATCATATAAAAAATTAAATTATTTTAAGAGTTAAGTTTCACCTTAAGTACATTACACATATTATTTTAAATGAGGAGAGAGAAACTATTTTATATAAACTTTTGGATTCAAGAAGATAAAAAAATTTAAATAAAATCAATAATGAAAAAAATTGATAATGTGACATACTTGAAAAACTTAAAATTTAACCATTTTTATGTATTAAGAGTTCTATAATTTGTCAAACAGACTCCGGAGAACAACTATGTAGCTTTCCATTACTGATTAAAAAGACGCTCAATATAGCACGAATTGAACTTTTAGCGCATTCACTTTATCCTTATAAAGATATAATACCCAATCAAAAAAAAAAAAAAACAAAGATGAAGGCAAAGATATATTGATATTGTATATATGATCTTCAAATGTATCATAAAGTGGAGTCTTGTTCCTCTGTTGTGCAGCACAACACGTGGAATATTGGATCATTTTGAGATCTGTGTTGACTCGAATTACGAAAAAATTCAATGATCCACGTGTTGTGCTACACGCTACACGGCGCAGCGCGACAGAGAGGATGTTGATTCCATAAAGTGAAATCTGCACACCATGCTTGACTGAATGACTTTGTATACTGGCCTGGTTTAGCCTTTTTAAAACAATATTATCGTTGATTTGTAAACGTTCTAATAGACTTGAAATTCCTCCTTTTTATCCCTTTTTGCCAAATGAAGCCCGTAGTTGCGATAGTTTAGTTTGAATCTGTTACAATCAAAGAGTGCCTTTAGATTCGGCTTTTGAAAAGTTCATCCAAGGATTGAAAATATAGGCTTGAAATTGATTTAGATTTATATCCTCGTTCGTTGTTGGAATAGAGAGAGAGAACAGTCCTGGCAGCCACTGCCAAGCATATAAAAAAAAGAAAAAAAAAAGAGAGAGAGAGAGAGAGAGAACACTTAATAGAAACCTATGTATTATTGGGCTTGAAATTGCTGGTTTGACAGGCCTGGTGTTGAGATCTTCTATTGGGTGGCTAAATTGGATCATGGTTTTCCCCAAACAGGCTATGAAAAAAAATCTTTCATCACAATGTTCAAATATTGAACCGATGTAGCCTGTTACTACAACTGCTTCTGTGCTAATCAGTAGCCTGTTATCTATAGGACCGTACAATGCTTTTTTTAATGTGTAGGTTGTAATGGATCAGCAAAATCAGGCTGTTGTGTCATATATATCACCTCATTAAGATTGCTATGGAGATCGATCATCTACGTGGAAATAATAATAAATACGACAAGATGGCCCCTTCAGCTTTTTCAATATGCTAATCAGTAGCCTTTCAGTCCAACGGAACTAGAAAAATAAAATGAGGCCGTACAAAATCTAAGATCTAACTCTGAACGGAAAATATTTTGATAAAATCAATGCTAATTCTTAATATATCACCGTTAATTTTTTAAGTTTTTCTCATCATTTTTCTTCATTATTAATTTCGTTTAAATTTTTTTATCCTCTTGACATTTAAGGATTAATATAAAATCATTTCTCTCTCATTTATCATTTATTGGACGAGTTTCAGCTCTAACAATTCATAAATAGTGGAAGAAAATTTAAAATTTGTGGCTAGTATATTTGGCCCCATTCCAACCTCGAAATTACTTCAAAATGAATTTCGTGGAAAATAAAATTCAACAATGATTTTGTAGCAATCGCTCGCTACTTCAAAAAAATAGTAACTATTGTAACTGTGGACTAGACATCTAGGCCGTACGTGTTAGGTATAGATTTTAGTGCATACACAATTAGTCAATTACATATTCATTCCATTGAAGCATGCATATAATATAGAGATACGATTGATTTGGAGAGCGGAGGTGTACAAGTATAACAAGGATATATAATCTCATAATCATATATATTCGGCTCATTTTTGTTAGACTCGAGTACAATCCGGAATTCCAGACCCTGATTCATTTACGAGCAGAGTATAATTTTTTTGTAAAGGTTCCAAAGGGACCTATTACGCAATTTTACTGGTCATAATTGTTCTGTTATACATAGGGATACTTAATTAGGAATGACCTCCAATAAAGTTTTTATTTACTAATTCATTTCCAAGTCCCAATTAAGCACAGAGCAACAGCATGCTGTCCAAAATATTGAGCAGAATTCCTTAACAATTATTTCTATTATAGGATTGCATCGATAATCCATTATGCATATCCAGTGTCAGTATTTCATTCAGGGTGAGACACTGAGTCACTGGGCGGCCCGAACAGCGATAAAAGAGACTGAGAGAGGGGCGGAGACCAGCGAGACGGGCGGTGCGCAAAGATCAGCGAGACTAGGCAAGCGAGTAGGCGACTGGCGGAGCCGCGAGCAAATTCACGATTCCCAAATCAAAGGTTAGGTTTCGTCGTTCGCTTGAATCGGGTTCGTGACTCAATCAATCTGATTTTTTTCAGTTTGACGCACCCGTTAATAAACTAGCGGACCCGTTAACTCCAGTAGATAGATCCGCAACGCAATTAAAATTCTAAGTCGAATTTTTCATCCAAAGTTTATTTTAGATCTAGCGTCTGAGCTAATTTAAATTCAGAATCAAACACAATAAGCAAATATTATTAAACTTCTGAAGAATATCAGAATCCAAAATCAAACACTTCCTGACCCTAAAATACTGTAGATCCGCCCCTAGCATATCCAACTATACAACAAATTAAACTAACAAAATTCGTACAACCAAATCTACCTCCAACCAATTGAAATGATATCACTTAGTAATATCACCAAATCAATCGCTTAGAACAAGAGAAACTCCATTAATGGAGGCCAAATCAGACTGGACCAAAACCTTCTTCGCAAGCTCAAGCCGATCGGACAACGATTTTATATGGCGTCTGTACAATTGGATCTGTTCTACCGCCTCAGCTTCTAGCTCTCCTAGCTGTGCGCACAGTCTTTCCTCCGCCTCCTCGGCCAAGCTTAGCCTCTCTCTCGTTCTCTCCAAATCCGCCATTAGAGCACCTTCCCTTTCTCTCCTCTCACTCGCCTCCCTCTCCAACTCGGCATTCCTCCTCCTCAGGAAGTCTAATTCAGCTTCTACTCCCATACCATTCGCGGTTTTGATCGGCATTTCAGAAAGAGAGTTCAGAATTGAGACAGATTAATTTGAGTTGTAGTTTGAATTCAGTTTGGATGGAAGGAGAGAAAATCGGGTTCCAGTTTTTATAGGAGGACAGTTTATGGAATCGGAGATCGAAAAGGTGTCTAGGTTCAATGTATCCGAATTTGGGACGAATGTGTCTGTGAGCCTGTGAGGCTGTGTGAGATGAGGTTACGTCATCACGTGCTACCAATAATTGGGCAAACAGACCTTGCTATCATCTATCTATCAGATTTTTTCTATTTTAGTAAATAAAATAAATAAATGTAGCAAATTGGCCATCTCTTTCCTCACTTTTGTGTTTATAGTTAGACCCGAGTTTAAAACTCGGGTCCGATTTTTTTTTTTGGAAACGTAAAAAAAAAAAACACGGACCTGAATTTCAAACTCGGGTCCAGCTACCCAATTTCCATTTCTTGCGCCTCCCACTCCCCTCTCTCTCCCATCTCTCCCCTCCCTTCTCCTCTCTTCATTAATTTCATATAACATAATAACTTAATAATATTGAAAACATAAATATATATATATATATATATATATATATATTACCGGACCGAGTTTAAAACTCGGGTCCGGATTTTTTTTTTCTTCCGTTTCTGTGTAAAAAAAAAAATTCGGACCCGAGTTTCAAACTCGGGTCTGGCTATAAACGCAAAAGTGAGGAGAGAGGTGGCCAATTTGCTATATTTATTTATTTTATTTACTAAAATAAAAAAAATCTGTATTTGCAGTGGCAGGTAAAGCAGAGAAAAAATATAACAGTTCAACACGAATCGACTTTGTAAAAAGTATAGAAATCATATAAGATTTAATAATGGAGGTAGAGTTGGGTTCTTTGTGCATACGATGATGCGAAAGCTATGGACTTCGGTGGCGACGATGCAAAACACATTCATAAGAGTCTTTATACCTATCGAAGTCTTAATTATTTTTGGAGAGTGTGTGTGAATAGTTGAATTGTGATTTCTTTCTCATTAAGTCTAGGTCTTTAATTTATAAGTCTTCTCTGAAATCAATAATAACTATGTCAGCATCGAGATTCGACCAAACAATTAACTTCTGTACTTGTAGTTCTATCAAGTATCTGAGACGGATTTTGGACCGCAATGAAACCAATCGCGTTGGACCATATCACACATCTAATTTGAAGCTGAACTCTGAATACACAGATAGTAACACCACAAGATACACAACAAAAGGTTGCTAAAATTATTTTTGTTAAGTGTTGTGTGAGCGTTAGGGTAGGGGTGTTAACGGATATCTAAAATCTGAAATGTTTGATTTGAATTTGTATATGGATCTAAAAAAAATTATTTGATAATTTATTGAATTCACATATGGATCTAATTATCTTCTAATTTTTAATATTTTTTTCTAAAAAATTAAAAATTATAATAGTTAGATTAGTCTTAATAACAATTAGATCATAATATTTAAAAATATATATCATGCAAGTTAGTTCAATTAGTATTTTAATATTACATAATATTTTATGATACGTATTGTATATTTTTTATTTATGTTAAATATTAAAATTATTGTTATAAATATTTGAATATAAATTTTGATTATGATCCGAATTAGTTCTGACATCTACTATATAAATAAATATAGATATACATTTGAATGCTCAAATTTTAAATAAATTTAAATTCAGATTTTAATTGTATAAATTTTTAATTTATCTCAATTTGAATCATACAGATCTGAATTTAGGGCTGCAAATGAATCGAACTTGAACAAACTAGCTAGAGTTTGAGTTTGATTTGAAAATAATTCGAACTAAATCGAACACGAACTGAAATCGAACTCTAGACGAACTCAAGTATTTAAATTTTTACATTTATTTTCATATTATCATAAATAATTAGAGCTAAAATAATTAATATTTTATTAATTTTATAATAAAATTTGAAAAATAATTAACATTTAATAATTTAATAATATATTATTAATTTTATTAATAAAATAACTATATTATTATATATATTATTGATTAAATAGTTAAAATATATGCAAATAAATACATATCGAACTCGAACACATTCATTAAAAAATAATATCGAACCGAACTCGAATCGAACACGAATCGAAATAACAAAAAAATATAATTGAACGAACCGAATTCAAATTAAAACTGAATCGAACATTAAAAATATTATGAATTATAAATTTTTCTTACATACCTAGATCTGATACATTCACATCCTAGTGAGCGTCCACCCCATTTCATTTATTGTTTGTCGGTTTTTTTTTTCCGTTGGCTGTTTATGAAGCAAATGGATGCGAAAAATCGACGATTGTGGACAGGAATGTCCGAATACGCCACCGTCCTTGTTTTGTTTTTTCATATTTAATAGCCTGTCATTTTCTAAACCCACTATCAAGTAATACATATATGCTAAATAACTTACATCCCCGATTCACTGGTGTAAAAAAAATTACATCACATGCTGTGATTTCGTTTTCTTGTTGAAGATAATATAATATAAGCTTCCCAAGTGCCATTTTCTTATTTTCAGAATCCACGTCTTAGAGTACTTTACTATGTAAAGTAATTATTCTGTAAGTCTAAATTATTATTATTCTTATCGATTTGATTGTCACATAGATTCGATGATTCAGATTAACGAACAATTGCTCTAGAACTGTAGAGTACTACAGTCTAGAAAGGACACAAACACTTATTTTTATGGGTTGGAAAGAGAATTATTTAATCAGCTTTTAGCGACACTTCTCGAAAAAAAGAATGGAAAATTTTTCCAAATGGGATAAATGTAAAGGGTAGGGATTCCTTGACAATATTTTTAACTAATTTTATATAAATTCATAAAAAATCTTAAAATTAAAACAAAACTTTATAAATATATTTTTAAGCTTATGAATTGATTTTGTTTCAAGTTTCATGCAATTTAGATATCATTTGATGTTCCACCAAAGGTGATTGAAAATTATATTAAAAACAACAATTTTTAATACATGCGGATGAAGTTTTGTGCAAAATAAGTGCTGCAGAGTATTTATATTGAATATTTAATTATAAAACACATAATATAAAATATTTGGAGTGTTCATATGAATTGTTACGAATTTATGTACAGTTATGAGGTCAGAATAACATAAAACGCAAACAACTTGTTTATACTGCAGTTTTCAATGCATCTGGATGAAGTTTTAGGCAAAGATAGTTTTCTAAAATCTTCATGTTGAATATTTAAATATAAAAATACATAATGGACAATATTTGAAGTGTCCATTATAATTTGCATGAATTTATACACAGTAATGAGACTGAAAATAACATTAAATTAAATTAATATGTCTAAACTGCATTTTTCAATACACATGGATGGAGGTTTCACCAAAATGAGTGTCGCAGAAATGAGGCCAAAATAACATAAAACGCAAACAACTCGTTTAAACTGCAGTTTTCAATGCACCTGGATGAAGTTTTAGGCAAATTTTTTGTTGTAAAATCTTAATATATAATATTTAGTTATAAAAACAGATAATAGACAATATTTGAAGGGTCCATGTGAATTTGCACGAATGTAGGCACAGTAATGGGGCAAAAAATAACATAAAATGCAAACAACATGTTTAAGCGCAGTTTTAATACATACGGATGATGTTTTGAGCAAAATGAGTGTCGGAGAAAATTCACATTGAATATTCAATTATAAAATCATATAGTGGACAATATTAGGAGCGTTCATATTAATTTTCATGAATTTAATTTCAGTTATGAGGCAAAAGTAACATAAAACACAATCAACTTATTTAAACAATAGTTTTTAATGCATCCAATGGATGTTTTGTGCGAAATGAGTGTCGTAGAATATTCATATTAGATATTCAATTATAAAAACATATAATAGACAATATTAGTAGTGTTCATATGAATTTGAATGAATTTACGTGCAGCAGAGAGGCCAAAATAACATAAAACGCAAACAACTCGTTAAAACAGCAGATTTTTAATTCAGCTGGATGACATTTTAGGCAAAATAAGTGTCATAGAATTTTAATATTGAATATTTAATTATAAAAACATATGATAGACAAAATTATAAGTGTCCATATGTATTTACACGAATTTATGCATCGTTGTGAGACCAAAGTAACATAAAATGCATGTAACTTGATAAAACAACAGTTTTTAATACATGCGGATGAAGTTTTGTGCAAAATAAGTGCTGCGGAGTATTTATATTGAATATTTAATTATAAAACACATAATATAAAATATTTGGAGTGTTCATATGAATTGTTACGAATTTATGTACAGTTATGAGGCCAAAATAACATAAAACGCAAACAACTTGTTTATACTGCAGTTTTCAATGCATCTGGATGAAGTTTTAGGCAAAGTTAGTTTTCTAAAATCTTAATGTTCAATATTTAAGTATAAAAATACATAATGGACAATATTTGAAGTGTCCATTGTAATTTGCATGAATTTATACACAGTAATGAGACTGAAAATAACATAAAATTAAATTAATACGTCTAAACTGCATTTTTCAATACACATGGATGGAGCTTTGACCAAAATGAGTGTCGCAGAAAGTTCATATTGAACATTTAATTATAAAATCATATAATAGACAATAGTAGGTGTTCATATGATTTTTCACGAATTTAATTGAAGTTACAAGGCCAAAATAGCATAAAACACAATCAACTTATTTAAACAACAGTTTTTAATGCATCCAGAGCATGTTTTATGCAAAATGAGTGTCGTGGAATATTCATATTGAATATTCAACTGTGAAAACATATTATATACAACATTAGGAGTGCACATTTGAATTTTAACGAATTTACACGCAGTTGTGAGGCCAGAATACGATAAAACGGAAAAAAACTCAATTAAACAGCCGTTTTAAATTCATCTTGATTGCGTTTTTGGCAAATTAAGTGTCGTAGAATCTTAATATTGAATATTGAATTATTGAAACATATAATAGACAAAATTAGCTGTCTCCATATAAATTTGCACGAATTTATGCACAGTTATGAGGCCAAAATAACATAAAATAAAATCAACTTATTTAAATGACAGTTTTTAATACGTACGGATGATGTTTTGTGCAAAATGAGTGATGTATAATATTCATATTGAATATTTAATTCTAAAAACACATAATATAAAATATTAGGAGTTTTCATATGAATTTTCATGAATTTACGCGCAGTTATGAGACCAAAATAATATAAAACGCAAAGAACTCATTTAAACAGTAGTTTTCAATGCATCTGGATGAAGTTTTAGGCCAATTTTGTGTTGTAAAATCTTAATATATAATATTTAATTATAAAAACATACAATAGACAATATTTGAAGGGCCCGTGTGAATTTGCATGAATTTAGGCACAGTAATGGGGCAAAAAATAATATAATATGCAAACAACATGTTTAAGCAGCAGTTTTAATACACATGGATGATGTTTTGAGCAAAATGAGTGTCGGAGAAAATTCATATTGAATATTCAATTATAAAAACACATAATATAAATATTAGGAGGGTTCATATCAATTTTTATGAATTTATATGCAGTTATGAGGCCAAAATAATATAAAACGCCAAGAACTCATTTAAACTGCAGTTTTCAATGCATCTGGATGATGTTTTAGGCAAATTTTGTGATGTAAAATCTTAATATTGAATATTTAGTTATAAAAGCATGTAATAGACAATACTTGATGGGTCCATGTGAATTCGCACGAATGTAAGCACAGTAATGGGGCAAAAAATAACATAAAATGCAAACAACATGTTTAAGCGGCAGTTTTAATACATACGGATGATGTTTTGAGCAAAATGACTGTCGGAGAAAATTCACATTGAATATTCAATTATAAAATCATATAGTGGACAATATTAGGAGCGTTCATATTAATTTTCATGAATTTAATTTCAGTTATGAGGCAAAAGTAACATAAAACACAATCAACTTATTTAAACAATAGTTTTTAATGCATCCAGCGTATGTTTTGTGCAAAATAAGTGTCATAGAATATTCATATTAGATATTCAATTGTAAGAACATATAAGAGACAATATTAGTAGCGTTCATATGAATTTATGCGCAGTAGTGAGGCCAAAATAACATAAAACGCAAACAACTCGTTAAAACAGCAGATTTAATTCAACTGGATGACATTTTAGGCAAAATAAGTGTCGTAGATTCTTAATATTGAATATTTAACTATAAAAACATATGATAGACAAAATTATATGTGTCCATATGTATTTTCCCGAATTTATGCATAGTTATGAGCCCAAAGTAACATAAAATGAAAGTAACTTGATAAAACAACAGTTTTTAATACACGCGGATGAAGTTTTGTTCAAAATACGTGATGCGGATTATTCATATTGTACATTTAATAATAAAAACACATAATACAAAATATTTGGAGTGTTCATATGAATTGTTACGAATTTATGTACAGTTATGAGGCCAAAATAACATAAAACGCAAACAACTCGTTTAAACTGCAGTTTTCAACGCACCTGGATGAAGTTTTAGGCAAATTTTTTGTTGTAAAATCTTAATATATAATATTAAGTTATAAAAACAGATAATAGACAATATTTGAAGGGTCCATGTGAATTTGCACGAATGTAGGCACAGTAATGGGGCAAAAAATAACATAAAATGCAAACAACATGTTTAAGCGGCAGTTTTAATACATACGGATGATGTTTTGAGCAAAATGAGTGTCGGAGAAAATTCACATTGAATATTCAATTATAAAATCATATAGTGGACAATATTAGGAGCGTTCATATTAATTTTCATGAATTTAATTTCAGTTATGAGGCAAAAGTAACATAAAACACAATCAACTTATTTAAACAATAGTTTTTAATGCATCCAATGGATGTTTTGTGCGAAATGAGTGTCGTAGAATATTCATATTAGATATTCAATTATAAAAACATATAATAGACAATATTAGTAGTGTTGATATGAATTTGAATGAATTTACGTGCAGCAGAGAGGCCAAAATAACATAAAACGCAAACAACTCGTTAAAACAGCAGATTTTTAATTCAGCTGGATGACATTTTAGGCAAAATAAGTGTCATAGAATTTTAATATTGAATATTTAATTATAAAAACATATGATAGACAAAATTATAAGTGTCCATATGTATTTACACGAATTTATGCATCGTTATGAGACCAAAGTAACATAAAATGCATGTAACTTGATAAAACAACAGTTTTTAATACATGCGGATGAAGTTTTGTGCAAAATAAGTGCTGCGGAGTATTTATATTGAATATTTAATTATAAAACACATAATATAAAATATTTGGAGTGTTCATATGAATTGTTACGAATTTATGTACAGTTATGAGGCCAAAATAACATAAAACGCAAACAACTTGTTTATACTGCAGTTTTCAATGCATCTGGATGAAGTTTTAGGCAAAGTTAGTTTTCTAAAATCTTAATGTTCAATATTTAAGTATAAAAATACATAATGGACAATATTTGAAGTGTCCATTGTAATTTGCATGAATTTATACACAGTAATGAGACTGAAAATAACATAAAATTAAATTAATACGTCTAAACTGCATTTTTCAATACACATGGATGGAGCTTTGACCAAAATGAGTGTCGCAGAAAGTTCATATTGAACATTTAATTATAAAATCATATAATAGACAATAGTAGGGGTGTTCATATGATTTTTCACGAATTTAGTTGATGTTACAAGGCCAAAATAGCATAAAACACAATCAACTTATTTAAACAACAGTTTTTAATGCATCCAGAGCATGTTTTATGCAAAATGAGTGTCGTGGAATATTCATATTGAATATTCAACTGTGAAAACATATTATATACAACATTAGGAGTGCACATTTGAATTTTAACGAATTTACACGCAGTTGTGAGGCCAGAATACGATAAAACGGAAAAAAAAAACTCAATTAAACAGCCGTTTTAAATTCATCTTGATTGCGTTTTTGGCAAATTAAGTGTCGTAGAATCTTAATATTGAATATTGAATTATTGAAACATATAATAGACAAAATTAGCTGTCTCCATATAAATTTGCACGAATTTATGCACAGTTATGAGGCCAAAATAACATAAAATAAAATCAACTTATTTAAATGACAGTTTTTAATACGTACGGATGATGTTTTGTGCAAAATGAGTGATGTATAATATTCATATTGAATATTTAATTCTAAAAACACATAATATAAAATATTAGGAGTGTTCATATGAATTTTCATGAATTTACGCGCAGTTATGAGACCAAAATAACATAAAACGCAAAGAACTCATTTAAACAGTAGTTTTCAATGCATCTGGATGAAGTTTTAGGCCAATTTTGTGTTGTAAAATCTTAATATATAATATTTAATTATAAAAACATACAATAGACAATATTTGAAGGGCCCGTGTGAATTTGCATGAATTTAGGCACAGTAATGGGGCAAAAAATAATATAATATGCAAACAACATGTTTAAGCAGCAGTTTTAATACACATGGATGATGTTTTGAGCAAAATGAGTGTCGGAGAAAATTCATATTGAATATTCAATTATAAAAACACATAATATAAATATTAGGAGGGTTCATATCAATTTTTATGAATTTATATGCAGTTATGAGGCCAAAATAATATAAAACGCCAAGAACTCATTTAAACTGCAGTTTTCAATGCATCTGGATGATGTTTTAGGCAAATTTTGTGATGTAAAATCTTAATATTGAATATTTAGTTATAAAAGCATGTAATAGACAATACTTGATGGGTCCATGTGAATTCGCACGAATGTAAGCACAGTAATGGGGCAAAAAATAACATAAAATGCAAACAACATGTTTAAGCGGCAGTTTTAATACATACGGATGATGTTTTGAGCAAAATGACTGTCGGAGAAAATTCACATTGAATATTCAATTATAAAATCATATAGTGGACAATATTAGGAGCGTTCATATTAATTTTCATGAATTTAATTTCAGTTATGAGGCAAAAGTAACATAAAACACAATCAACTTATTTAAACAATAGTTTTTAATGCATCCAGCGTATGTTTTGTGCAAAATAAGTGTCATAGAATATTCATATTAGATATTCAATTGTAAGAACATATAAGAGACAATATTAGTAGCGTTCATATGAATTTATGCGCAGTAGTGAGGCCAAAATAACATAAAACGCAAACAACTCGTTAAAACAGCAGATTTAATTCAACTGGATGACATTTTAGGCAAAATAAGTGTCGTAGATTCTTAATATTGAATATTTAACTATAAAAACATATGATAGACAAAATTATATGTGTCCATATGTATTTTTCCGAATTTATGCATAGTTATGAGCCCAAAGTAACATAAAATGAAAGTAACTTGATAAAACAACAGTTTTTAATACACGCGGATGAAGTTTTGTTCAAAATACGTGATGCGGATTATTCATATTGTACATTTAATAATAAAAACACATAATACAAAATATTTGGAGTGTTCATATGAATTGTTACGAATTTATGTACAGTTATGAGGCCAAAATAACATAAAACGCAAACAACTCGTTTAAACTGCAGTTTTCAACGCACCTGGATGAAGTTTTAGGCAAATTTTTTGTTGTAAAATCTTAATATATAATATTTAGTTATAAAAACAGATAATAGACAATATTTGAAGGGTCCATGTGAATTTGCACGAATGTAGGCACAGTAATGGGGCAAAAAATAACATAAAATGCAAACAACATGTTTAAGCGGCAGTTTTAATACATACGGATGATGTTTTGAGCAAAATGAGTGTCGGAGAAAATTCACATTGAATATTCAATTATAAAATCATATAGTGGACAATATTAGGAGCGTTCATATTAATTTTCATGAATTTAATTTCAGTTATGAGGCAAAAGTAACATAAAACACAATCAACTTATTTAAACAATAGTTTTTAATGCATCCAATGGATGTTTTGTGCGAAATGAGTGTCGTAGAATATTCATATTAGATATTCAATTATAAAAACATATAATAGACAATATTAGTAGTGTTCATATGAATTTGAATGAATTTACGTGCAGCAGAGAGGCCAAAATAACATAAACGCAAACAACTCGTTAAAACAGCAGATTTTTAATTCAGCTGGATGACATTTTAGGCAAAATAAGTGTCATAGAATTTTAATATTGAATATTTAATTATAAAAACATATGATAGACAAAATTATAAGTGTCCATATGTATTTACACGAATTTATGCATCGTTATGAGACCAAAGTAACATAAAATGCATGTAACTTGATAAAACAACAGTTTTTAATACATGCGGATGAAGTTTTGTGCAAAATAAGTGCTGCGGAGTATTTATATTGAATATTTAATTATAAAACACATAATATAAAATATTTGGAGTGTTCATATGAATTGTTACGAATTTATGTACAGTTATGAGGCCAAAATAACATAAAACGCAAACAACTTGTTTATACTGCAGTTTTCAATGCATCTGGATGAAGTTTTAGGCAAAGTTAGTTTTCTAAAATCTTAATGTTCAATATTTAAGTATAAAAATACATAATGGACAATATTTGAAGTGTCCATTGTAATTTGCATGAATTTATACACAGTAATGAGACTGAAAATAACATAAAATTAAATTAATACGTCTAAACTGCATTTTTCAATACACATGGATGGAGCTTTGACCAAAATGAGTGTCGCAGAAAGTTCATATTGAACATTTAATTATAAAATCATATAATAGACAATAGTAGGGGTGTTCATATGATTTTTCACGAATTTAGTTGATGTTACAAGGCCAAAATAGCATAAAACACAATCAACTTATTTAAACAACAGTTTTTAATGCATCCAGAGCATGTTTTATGCAAAATGAGTGTCGTGGAATATTCATATTGAATATTCAACTGTGAAAACATATTATATACAACATTAGGAGTGCACATTTGAATTTTAACGAATTTACACGCAGTTGTGAGGCCAGAATACGATAAAACGGAAAAAAAAAACTCAATTAAACAGCCGTTTTAAATTCATCTTGATTGCGTTTTTGGCAAATTAAGTGTCGTAGAATCTTAATATTGAATATTGAATTATTGAAACATATAATAGACAAAATTAGCTGTCTCCATATAAATTTGCACGAATTTATGCACAGTTATGAGGCCAAAATAACATAAAATAAAATCAACTTATTTAAATGACAGTTTTTAATACGTACGGATGATGTTTTGTGCAAAATGAGTGATGTATAATATTCATATTGAATATTTAATTCTAAAAACACATAATATAAAATATTAGGAGTGTTCATATGAATTTTCATGAATTTACGCGCAGTTATGAGACCAAAATAACATAAAACGCAAAGAACTCATTTAAACAGTAGTTTTCAATGCATCTGGATGAAGTTTTAGGCCAATTTTGTGTTGTAAAATCTTAATATATAATATTTAATTATAAAAACATACAATAGACAATATTTGAAGGGCCCGTGTGAATTTGCATGAATTTAGGCACAGTAATGGGGCAAAAAATAATATAATATGCAAACAACATGTTTAAGCAGCAGTTTTAATACACATGGATGATGTTTTGAGCAAAATGAGTGTCGGAGAAAATTCATATTGAATATTCAATTATAAAAACACATAATATAAATATTAGGAGGGTTCATATCAATTTTTATGAATTTATATGCAGTTATGAGGCCAAAATAATATAAAACGCCAAGAACTCATTTAAACTGCAGTTTTCAATGCATCTGGATGATGTTTTAGGCAAATTTTGTGATGTAAAATCTTAATATTGAATATTTAGTTATAAAAGCATGTAATAGACAATACTTGATGGGTCCATGTGAATTCGCACGAATGTAAGCACAGTAATGGGGCAAAAAATAACATAAAATGCAAACAACATGTTTAAGCGGCAGTTTTAATACATACGGATGATGTTTTGAGCAAAATGACTGTCGGAGAAAATTCACATTGAATATTCAATTATAAAATCATATAGTGGACAATATTAGGAGCGTTCATATTAATTTTCATGAATTTAATTTCAGTTATGAGGCAAAAGTAACATAAAACACAATCAACTTATTTAAACAATAGTTTTTAATGCATCCAGCGTATGTTTTGTGCAAAATAAGTGTCATAGAATATTCATATTAGATATTCAATTGTAAGAACATATAAGAGACAATATTAGTAGCGTTCATATGAATTTATGCGCAGTAGTGAGGCCAAAATAACATAAAACGCAAACAACTCGTTAAAACAGCAGATTTAATTCAACTGGATGACATTTTAGGCAAAATAAGTGTCGTAGATTCTTAATATTGAATATTTAACTATAAAAACATATGATAGACAAAATTATATGTGTCCATATGTATTTTCCGAATTTATGCATAGTTATGAGCCCAAAGTAACATAAAATGAAAGTAACTTGATAAAACAACAGTTTTTAATACACGCGGATGAAGTTTTGTTCAAAATACGTGATGCGGATTATTCATATTGTACATTTAATAATAAAAACACATAATACAAAATATTTGGAGTGTTCATATGAATTGTTACGAATTTATGTACAGTTATGAGGCCAAAATAACATAAAACGCAAACAACTCGTTTAAACTGCAGTTTTCAACGCACCTGGATGAAGTTTTAGGCAAATTTTTTGTTGTAAAATCTTAATATATAATATTTAGTTATAAAAACAGATAATAGACAATATTTGAAGGGTCCATGTGAATTTGCACGAATGTAGGCACAGTAATGGGGCAAAAAATAACATAAAATGCAAACAACATGTTTAAGCGGCAGTTTTAATACATACGGATGATGTTTTGAGCAAAATGAGTGTCGGAGAAAATTCACATTGAATATTCAATTATAAAATCATATAGTGGACAATATTAGGAGCGTTCATATTAATTTTCATGAATTTAATTTCAGTTATGAGGCAAAAGTAACATAAAACACAATCAACTTATTTAAACAATAGTTTTTAATGCATCCAATGGATGTTTTGTGCGAAATGAGTGTCGTAGAATATTCATATTAGATATTCAATTATAAAAACATATAATAGACAATATTAGTAGTGTTGATATGAATTTGAATGAATTTACGTGCAGCAGAGAGGCCAAAATAACATAAAACGCAAACAACTCGTTAAAACAGCAGATTTTTAATTCAGCTGGATGACATTTTAGGCAAAATAAGTGTCATAGAATTTTAATATTGAATATTTAATTATAAAAACATATGATAGACAAAATTATAAGTGTCCATATGTATTTACACGAATTTATGCATCGTTGTGAGACCAAAGTAACATAAAATGCATGTAACTTGATAAAACAACAGTTTTTAATACATGCGGATGAAGTTTTGTGCAAAATAAGTGCTGCGGAGTATTTATATTGAATATTTAATTATAAAACACATAATATAAAATATTTGGAGTGTTCATATGAATTGTTACGAATTTATGTACAGTTATGAGGCCAAAATAACATAAAACGCAAACAACTTGTTTATACTGCAGTTTTCAATGCATCTGGATGAAGTTTTAGGCAAAGTTAGTTTTCTAAAATCTTAATGTTCAATATTTAAGTACAAAAATACATAATGGACAATATTTGAAGTGTCCATTGTAATTTGCATGAATTTATACACAGTAATGAGACTGAAAATAACATAAAATTAAATTAATACGTCTAAACTGCATTTTTCAATACACATGGATGGAGCTTTGACCAAAATGAGTGTCGCAGAAAGTTCATATTGAACATTTAATTATAAAATCATATAATAGACAATAGTAGGGGTGTTCATATGATTTTTCACGAATTTAATTGAAGTTACAAGGCCAAAATAGCATAAAACACAATCAACTTATTTAAACAACAGTTTTTAATGCATCCAGAGCATGTTTTATGCAAAATGAGTGTCGTGGAATATTCATATTGAATATTCAACTGTGAAAACATATTATATACAACATTAGGAGTGCACATTTGAATTTTAACGAATTTACACGCAGTTGTGAGGCCAGAATACGATAAAACGGAAAAAAAAAACTCAATTAAACAGCCGTTTTAAATTCATCTTGATTGCGTTTTTGGCAAATTAAGTGTCGTAGAATCTTAATATTGAATATTGAATTATTGAAACATATAATAGACAAAATTAGCTGTCTCCATATAAATTTGCACGAATTTATGCACAGTTATGAGGCCAAAATAACATAAAATAAAATCAACTTATTTAAATGACAGTTTTTAATACGTACGGATGATGTTTTGTGCAAAATGAGTGATGTATAATATTCATATTGAATATTTAATTCTAAAAACACATAATATAAAATATTAGGAGTGTTCATATGAATTTTCATGAATTTACGCGCAGTTATGAGACCAAAATAACATAAAACGCAAAGAACTCATTTAAACAGTAGTTTTCAATGCATCTGGATGAAGTTTTAGGCCAATTTTGTGTTGTAAAATCTTAATATATAATATTTAATTATAAAAACATACAATAGACAATATTTGAAGGGCCCGTGTGAATTTGCATGAATTTAGGCACAGTAATGGGGCAAAAAATAATATAATATGCAAACAACATGTTTAAGCAGCAGTTTTAATACACATGGATGATGTTTTGAGCAAAATGAGTGTCGGAGAAAATTCATATTGAATATTCAATTATAAAAACACATAATATAAATATTAGGAGGGTTCATATCAATTTTTATGAATTTATATGCAGTTATGAGGCCAAAATAATATAAAACGCCAAGAACTCATTTAAACTGCAGTTTTCAATGCATCTGGATGATGTTTTAGGCAAATTTTGTGATGTAAAATCTTAATATTGAATATTTAGTTATAAAAGCATGTAATAGACAATACTTGATGGGTCCATGTGAATTCGCACGAATGTAAGCACAGTAATGGGGCAAAAAATAACATAAAATGCAAACAACATGTTTAAGCGGCAGTTTTAATACATACGGATGATGTTTTGAGCAAAATGACTGTCGGAGAAAATTCACATTGAATATTCAATTATAAAATCATATAGTGGACAATATTAGGAGCGTTCATATTAATTTTCATGAATTTAATTTCAGTTATGAGGCAAAAGTAACATAAAACACAATCAACTTATTTAAACAATAGTTTTTAATGCATCCAGCGTATGTTTTGTGCAAAATAAGTGTCATAGAATATTCATATTAGATATTCAATTATAAGAACATATAAGAGACAATATTAGTAGCGTTCATATGAATTTATGCGCAGTAGTGAGGCCAAAATAACATAAAACGCAAACAACTCGTTAAAACAGCAGATTTAATTCAACTGGATGACATTTTAGGCAAAATAAGTGTCGTAGATTCTTAATATTGAATATTTAACTATAAAAACATATGATAGACAAAATTATATGTGTCCATATGTATTTTTCCGAATTTATGCATAGTTATGAGCCCAAAGTAACATAAAATGAAAGTAACTTGATAAAACAACAGTTTTTAATACACGCGGATGAAGTTTTGTTCAAAATACGTGATGCGGATTATTCATATTGTACATTTAATAATAAAAACACATAATACAAAATATTTGGAGTGTTCATATGAATTGTTACGAATTTATGTACAGTTATGAGGCCAAAATAACATAAAACGCAAACAACTCGTTTAAACTGCAGTTTTCAACGCACCTGGATGAAGTTTTAGGCAAATTTTTTGTTGTAAAATCTTAATATATAATATTTAGTTATAAAAACAGATAATAGACAATATTTGAAGGGTCCATGTGAATTTGCACGAATGTAGGCACAGTAATGGGGCAAAAAATAACATAAAATGCAAACAACATGTTTAAGCGGCAGTTTTAATACATACGGATGATGTTTTGAGCAAAATGAGTGTCGGAGAAAATTCACATTGAATATTCAATTATAAAATCATATAGTGGACAATATTAGGAGCGTTCATATTAATTTTCATGAATTTAATTTCAGTTATGAGGCAAAAGTAACATAAAACACAATCAACTTATTTAAACAATAGTTTTTAATGCATCCAATGGATGTTTTGTGCGAAATGAGTGTCGTAGAATATTCATATTAGATATTCAATTATAAAAACATATAATAGACAATATTAGTAGTGTTCATATGAATTTGAATGAATTTACGTGCAGCAGAGAGGCCAAAATAACATAAAACGCAAACAACTCGTTAAAACAGCAGATTTTTAATTCAGCTGGATGACATTTTAGGCAAAATAAGTGTCATAGAATTTTAATATTGAATATTTAATTATAAAAACATATGATAGACAAAATTATAAGTGTCCATATGTATTTACACGAATTTATGCATCGTTATGAGACCAAAGTAACATAAAATGCATGTAACTTGATAAAACAACAGTTTTTAATACATGCGGATGAAGTTTTGTGCAAAATAAGTGCTGCGGAGTATTTATATTGAATATTTAATTATAAAACACATAATATAAAATATTTGGAGTGTTCATATGAATTGTTACGAATTTATGTACAGTTATGAGGCCAAAATAACATAAAACGCAAACAACTTGTTTATACTGCAGTTTTCAATGCATCTGGATGAAGTTTTAGGCAAAGTTAGTTTTCTAAAATCTTAATGTTCAATATTTAAGTATAAAAATACATAATGGACAATATTTGAAGTGTCCATTGTAATTTGCATGAATTTATACACAGTAATGAGACTGAAAATAACATAAAATTAAATTAATACGTCTAAACTGCATTTTTCAATACACATGGATGGAGCTTTGACCAAAATGAGTGTCGCAGAAAGTTCATATTGAACATTTAATTATAAAATCATATAATAGACAATAGTAGGGGTGTTCATATGATTTTTCACGAATTTAGTTGATGTTACAAGGCCAAAATAGCATAAAACACAATCAACTTATTTAAACAACAGTTTTTAATGCATCCAGAGCATGTTTTATGCAAAATGAGTGTCGTGGAATATTCATATTGAATATTCAACTGTGAAAACATATTATATACAACATTAGGAGTGCACATTTGAATTTTAACGAATTTACACGCAGTTGTGAGGCCAGAATACGATAAAACGGAAAAAAAAACTCAATTAAACAGCCGTTTTAAATTCATCTTGATTGCGTTTTTGGCAAATTAAGTGTCGTAGAATCTTAATATTGAATATTGAATTATTGAAACATATAATAGACAAAATTAGCTGTCTCCATATAAATTTGCACGAATTTATGCACAGTTATGAGGCCAAAATAACATAAAATAAAATCAACTTATTTAAATGACAGTTTTTAATACGTACGGATGATGTTTTGTGCAAAATGAGTGATGTATAATATTCATATTGAATATTTAATTCTAAAAACACATAATATAAAATATTAGGAGTGTTCATATGAATTTTCATGAATTTACGCGCAGTTATGAGACCAAAATAACATAAAACGCAAAGAACTCATTTAAACAGTAGTTTTCAATGCATCTGGATGAAGTTTTAGGCCAATTTTGTGTTGTAAAATCTTAATATATAATATTTAATTATAAAAACATACAATAGACAATATTTGAAGGGCCCGTGTGAATTTGCATGAATTTAGGCACAGTAATGGGGCAAAAAATAATATAATATGCAAACAACATGTTTAAGCAGCAGTTTTAATACACATGGATGATGTTTTGAGCAAAATGAGTGTCGGAGAAAATTCATATTGAATATTCAATTATAAAAACACATAATATAAATATTAGGAGGGTTCATATCAATTTTTATGAATTTATATGCAGTTATGAGGCCAAAATAATATAAAACGCCAAGAACTCATTTAAACTGCAGTTTTCAATGCATCTGGATGATGTTTTAGGCAAATTTTGTGATGTAAAATCTTAATATTGAATATTTAGTTATAAAAGCATGTAATAGACAATACTTGATGGGTCCATGTGAATTCGCACGAATGTAAGCACAGTAATGGGGCAAAAAATAACATAAAATGCAAACAACATGTTTAAGCGGCAGTTTTAATACATACGGATGATGTTTTGAGCAAAATGACTGTCGGAGAAAATTCACATTGAATATTCAATTATAAAATCATATAGTGGACAATATTAGGAGCGTTCATATTAATTTTCATGAATTTAATTTCAGTTATGAGGCAAAAGTAACATAAAACACAATCAACTTATTTAAACAATAGTTTTTAATGCATCCAGCGTATGTTTTGTGCAAAATAAGTGTCATAGAATATTCATATTAGATATTCAATTGTAAGAACATATAAGAGACAATATTAGTAGCGTTCATATGAATTTATGCGCAGTAGTGAGGCCAAAATAACATAAAACGCAAACAACTCGTTAAAACAGCAGATTTAATTCAACTGGATGACATTTTAGGCAAAATAAGTGTCGTAGATTCTTAATATTGAATATTTAACTATAAAAACATATGATAGACAAAATTATATGTGTCCATATGTATTTTCCCGAATTTATGCATAGTTATGAGCCCAAAGTAACATAAAATGAAAGTAACTTGATAAAACAACAGTTTTTAATACACGCGGATGAAGTTTTGTTCAAAATACGTGATGCGGATTATTCATATTGTACATTTAATAATAAAAACACATAATACAAAATATTTGGAGTGTTCATATGAATTGTTACGAATTTATGTACAGTTATGAGGCCAAAATAACATAAAACGCAAACAACTCGTTTAAACTGCAGTTTTCAACGCACCTGGATGAAGTTTTAGGCAAATTTTTTGTTGTAAAATCTTAATATATAATATTTAGTTATAAAAACAGATAATAGACAATATTTGAAGGGTCCATGTGAATTTGCACGAATGTAGGCACAGTAATGGGGCAAAAAATAACATAAAATGCAAACAACATGTTTAAGCGGCAGTTTTAATACATACGGATGATGTTTTGAGCAAAATGAGTGTCGGAGAAAATTCACATTGAATATTCAATTATAAAATCATATAGTGGACAATATTAGGAGCGTTCATATTAATTTTCATGAATTTAATTTCAGTTATGAGGCAAAAGTAACATAAAACACAATCAACTTATTTAAACAATAGTTTTTAATGCATCCAATGGATGTTTTGTGCGAAATGAGTGTCGTAGAATATTCATATTAGATATTCAATTATAAAAACATATAATAGACAATATTAGTAGTGTTCATATGAATTTGAATGAATTTACGTGCAGCAGAGAGGCCAAAATAACATAAAACGCAAACAACTCGTTAAAACAGCAGATTTTTAATTCAGCTGGATGACATTTTAGGCAAAATAAGTGTCATAGAATTTTAATATTGAATATTTAATTATAAAAACATATGATAGACAAAATTATAAGTGTCCATATGTATTTACACGAATTTATGCATCGTTATGAGACCAAAGTAACATAAAATGCATGTAACTTGATAAAACAACAGTTTTTAATACATGCGGATGAAGTTTTGTGCAAAATAAGTGCTGCGGAGTATTTATATTGAATATTTAATTATAAAACACATAATATAAAATATTTGGAGTGTTCATATGAATTGTTACGAATTTATGTACAGTTATGAGGCCAAAATAACATAAAACGCAAACAACTTGTTTATACTGCAGTTTTCAATGCATCTGGATGAAGTTTTAGGCAAAGTTAGTTTTCTAAAATCTTAATGTTCAATATTTAAGTATAAAAATACATAATGGACAATATTTGAAGTGTCCATTGTAATTTGCATGAATTTATACACAGTAATGAGACTGAAAATAACATAAAATTAAATTAATACGTCTAAACTGCATTTTTCAATACACATGGATGGAGCTTTGACCAAAATGAGTGTCGCAGAAAGTTCATATTGAACATTTAATTATAAAATCATATAATAGACAATAGTAGGGGTGTTCATATGATTTTTCACGAATTTAATTGAAGTTACAAGGCCAAAATAGCATAAAACACAATCAACTTATTTAAACAACAGTTTTTAATGCATCCAGAGCATGTTTTATGCAAAATGAGTGTCGTGGAATATTCATATTGAATATTCAACTGTGAAAACATATTATATACAACATTAGGAGTGCACATTTGAATTTTAACGAATTTACACGCAGTTGTGAGGCCAGAATACGATAAAACGGAAAAAAAAAACTCAATTAAACAGCCGTTTTAAATTCATCTTGATTGCGTTTTTGGCAAATTAAGTGTCGTAGAATCTTAATATTGAATATTGAATTATTGAAACATATAATAGACAAAATTAGCTGTCTCCATATAAATTTGCACGAATTTATGCACAGTTATGAGGCCAAAATAACATAAAATAAAATCAACTTATTTAAATGACAGTTTTTAATACGTACGGATGATGTTTTGTGCAAAATGAGTGATGTATAATATTCATATTGAATATTTAATTCTAAAAACACATAATATAAAATATTAGGAGTGTTCATATGAATTTTCATGAATTTACGCGCAGTTATGAGACCAAAATAACATAAAACGCAAAGAACTCATTTAAACAGTAGTTTTCAATGCATCTGGATGAAGTTTTAGGCCAATTTTGTGTTGTAAAATCTTAATATATAATATTTAATTATAAAAACATACAATAGACAATATTTGAAGGGCCCGTGTGAATTTGCATGAATTTAGGCACAGTAATGGGGCAAAAAATAATATAATATGCAAACAACATGTTTAAGCAGCAGTTTTAATACACATGGATGATGTTTTGAGCAAAATGAGTGTCGGAGAAAATTCATATTGAATATTCAATTATAAAAACACATAATATAAATATTAGGAGGGTTCATATCAATTTTTATGAATTTATATGCAGTTATGAGGCCAAAATAATATAAAACGCCAAGAACTCATTTAAACTGCAGTTTTCAATGCATCTGGATGATGTTTTAGGCAAATTTTGTGATGTAAAATCTTAATATTGAATATTTAGTTATAAAAGCATGTAATAGACAATACTTGATGGGTCCATGTGAATTCGCACGAATGTAAGCACAGTAATGGGGCAAAAAATAACATAAAATGCAAACAACATGTTTAAGCAGCAGTCTTAGTACATACAGATGAATTTTGAGCAAAATGACTGTCGGAAAAAAATCATATTGAATATTTAATTATAAAATCATATAGTGGACAATATTAGGAGTGTTCATGTTAATTTTCACGAATTTAATTTCAGTTATGAGGCAAAAGTAACATAAAACACAATCAACTTATTTAAACAATAGTTTTTAATGCATCCAGCGTATGTTTTGTGCAAAATAAGTGTCATAGAATATTCATATTAGATATTCAATTGTAAGAACATATAAGAGACAATATTAGTAGCGTTCATATGAATTTATGCGCAGTAGTGAGGCCAAAATAACATAAAACGCAAACAACTCGTTAAAACAGCAGATTTAATTCAACTGGATGACATTTTAGGCAAAATAAGTGTCGTAGATTCTTAATATTGAATATTTAACTATAAAAACATATGATAGACAAAATTATATGTGTCCATATGTATTTTCCCGAATTTATGCATAGTTATGAGCCCAAAGTAACATAAAATGAAAGTAACTTGATAAAACAACAGTTTTTAATACACGCGGATGAAGTTTTGTTCAAAATACGTGATGCGGATTATTCATATTGTACATTTAATAATAAAAACACATAATACAAAATATTTGGAGTGTTCATATGAATTGTTACGAATTTATGTACAGTTATGAGGCCAAAATAACATAAAACGCAAACAACTCGTTTAAACTGCAGTTTTCAACGCACCTGGATGAAGTTTTAGGCAAATTTTTTGTTGTAAAATCTTAATATATAATATTTAGTTATAAAAACAGATAATAGACAATATTTGAAGGGTCCATGTGAATTTGCACGAATGTAGGCACAGTAATGGGGCAAAAAATAACATAAAATGCAAACAACATGTTTAAGCGGCAGTTTTAATACATACGGATGATGTTTTGAGCAAAATGAGTGTCGGAGAAAATTCACATTGAATATTCAATTATAAAATCATATAGTGGACAATATTAGGAGCGTTCATATTAATTTTCATGAATTTAATTTCAGTTATGAGGCAAAAGTAACATAAAACACAATCAACTTATTTAAACAATAGTTTTTAATGCATCCAATGGATGTTTTGTGCGAAATGAGTGTCGTAGAATATTCATATTAGATATTCAATTATAAAAACATATAATAGACAATATTAGTAGTGTTCATATGAATTTGAATGAATTTACGTGCAGCAGAGAGGCCAAAATAACATAAAACGCAAACAACTCGTTAAAACAGCAGATTTTTAATTCAGCTGGATGACATTTTAGGCAAAATAAGTGTCATAGAATTTTAATATTGAATATTTAATTATAAAAACATATGATAGACAAAATTATAAGTGTCCATATGTATTTACACGAATTTATGCATCGTTATGAGACCAAAGTAACATAAAATGCATGTAACTTGATAAAACAACAGTTTTTAATACATGCGGATGAAGTTTTGTGCAAAATAAGTGCTGCGGAGTATTTATATTGAATATTTAATTATAAAACACATAATATAAAATATTTGGAGTGTTCATATGAATTGTTACGAATTTATGTACAGTTATGAGGCCAAAATAACATAAAACGCAAACAACTTGTTTATACTGCAGTTTTCAATGCATCTGGATGAAGTTTTAGGCAAAGTTAGTTTTCTAAAATCTTAATGTTCAATATTTAAGTATAAAAATACATAATGGACAATATTTGAAGTGTCCATTGTAATTTGCATGAATTTATACACAGTAATGAGACTGAAAATAACATAAAATTAAATTAATACGTCTAAACTGCATTTTTCAATACACATGGATGGAGCTTTGACCAAAATGAGTGTCGCAGAAAGTTCATATTGAACATTTAATTATAAAATCATATAATAGACAATAGTAGGGGTGTTCATATGATTTTTCACGAATTTAATTGAAGTTACAAGGCCAAAATAGCATAAAACACAATCAACTTATTTAAACAACAGTTTTTAATGCATCCAGAGCATGTTTTATGCAAAATGAGTGTCGTGGAATATTCATATTGAATATTCAACTGTGAAAACATATTATATACAACATTAGGAGTGCACATTTGAATTTTAACGAATTTACACGCAGTTGTGAGGCCAGAATACGATAAAACGGAAAAAAAAAACTCAATTAAACAGTAGTTTTAAATTCATCTTGATTGCGTTTTTGGCAAATTAAGTGTCGTAGAATCTTAATATTGAATATTGAATTATTGAAACATATAATAGACAAAATTAGCTGTCTCCATATAAATTTGCACGAATTTATGCACAGTTATGAGGCCAAAATAACATAAAATAAAATCAACTTATTTAAATGACAGTTTTTAATACGTACGGATGATGTTTTGTGCAAAATGAGTGATGTATAATATTCATATTGAATATTTAATTCTAAAAACACATAATATAAAATATTAGGAGTGTTCATATGAATTTTCATGAATTTACGCGCAGTTATGAGACCAAAATAACATAAAACGCAAAGAACTCATTTAAACAGTAGTTTTCAATGCATCTGGATGAAGTTTTAGGCCAATTTTGTGTTGTAAAATCTTAATATATAATATTTAATTATAAAAACATACAATAGACAATATTTGAAGGGCCCGTGTGAATTTGCATGAATTTAGGCACAGTAATGGGGCAAAAAATAATATAATATGCAAACAACATGTTTAAGCAAAGCAGTTTAATACACATGGATGATGTTTTGAGCAAAATGAGTGTCGGAGAAAATTCATATTGAATATTCAATTATAAAAACACATAATATAAATATTAGGAGGGTTCATATCAATTTTTATGAATTTATATGCAGTTATGAGGCCAAAATAATATAAAACGCCAAGAACTCATTTAAACTGCAGTTTTCAATGCATCTGGATGATGTTTTAGGCAAATTTTGTGATGTAAAATCTTAATATTGAATATTTAGTTATAAAAGCATGTAATAGACAATACTTGATGGGTCCATGTGAATTCGCACGAATGTAAGCACAGTAATGGGGCAAAAAATAACATAAAATGCAAACAACATGTTTAAGCGGCAGTCTTAGTACATACGGATGAATTTTGAGCAAAATGACTGTCGGAAAAAAATCATATTGAATATTTAATTATAAAATCATATAGTGGACAATATTAGGAGTGTTCATGTTAATTTTCACGAATTTAATTTCAGTTATGAGGCAAAAGTAACATAAAACACAATCAACTTATTTAAACAATAGTTTTTAATGCATCCAAATAGTATGTTTTGTGCAAAATAAGTGTCATAGAATATTCATATTAGATATTCAATTGTAAGAACATATAAGAGACAATATTAGTAGCGTTCATATGAATTTATGCGCAGTAGTGAGGCCAAAATAACATAAAACGCAAACAACTCGTTAAAACAGCAGATTTAATTCAACTGGATGACATTTTAGGCAAAATAAGTGTCGTAGATTCTTAATATTGAATATTTAACTATAAAAACATATGATAGACAAAATTATATGTGTCCATATGTATTTTTCCGAATTTATGCATAGTTATGAGCCCAAAGTAACATAAAATGAAAGTAACTTGATAAAACAACAATTTTTAATACACGCGGATGAAGTTTTGTTCAAAATACGTGATGCGGATTATTCATATTGTACATTTAATAATAAAAACACATAATACAAAATATTTGGAGTGTTCATATGTTATACAATGAGTAGTTTTTGAATTGTGCATAAAATGAGAAATTTTATTAATGGCAAAAGAGATATCAGGCTGAGTGATTGTGATGTATTGTAAAGCTCTAACAACACTTCGACAAGTATGAGGATCTTCAAAGGTATCATCATCATTGATGGATAAAGAAAGACCCAAAATCATAAGTGAAGCACAAGGTTTAGAGTTACTAATTAGCAGGTCAAGAACATATTTTATTTGAGAGAGATGTACTCCAGAGGCAGAAGAATTGACTTCAATTCTGAGGAATTATAAGGGTTCAAGAATTTGTAGAGCAAAAAGTATTGTAAATGACTAATACATTTAGTAATCGAATCAGGATCACTGTTTGTTATTAGAATATCATTCACATATATCAAAATTATAATTTTGCGGTCATTAGAATGGAGAATGAAAAGAGAAGAGTCATATTGAGAGGGAGAAAACCCACAATCGAGCAAAACTGAGCTTAATTTTTTAAATCATGTACATGAGAATTATTTTTAACAAGTTTTTAAAAAATATTTCACAACTCTCAACAATAAGGTAATAATTTTGAGTTAAATGAAAAAAAATTACTTATCATTAAAGATTATGGCAAAGTTAAAATAAAGTTTAAACGGTTAATATATATATATATATATATATATATATATATACACACAAAAATAGCTAGTTTTGGATGGTGCAGAAATCGTTAGATCAGCAAACTTTGTACTCATTTAAAAAATAGCAAAAAAATTTAAAAAAATATAAAATTTGATCTCCAAGGATATTTCAATATGAAGATGATGTTCAACGGTTTGGATCGGCCGTTTGAACTTTTAAATTTGAGATACGAACGCGAAGCACAAAAGATTTTGTGCTTCGCGAAGCACCATAGCATCACTCTATATGTGTATATATATATATATATATATATATATATATATATATATATTTTAAAAACTTAATTTTATATTATATAATGATTTGATAAGAAGACATACATGATTAGTGATCAAAATAGGAAGGATCAACAAATTCGAGGTTATGCCATGTAGACCAGCTTAGTAAAATCTTCATGTGAAAATATATTTTGAACATCGAGTTGCCAAATCAACCAAAAGTAGGTGAAAATAAATGAAAAAATATTCAAATTGTGGTAGGTCGAATTACTGGACTGAAAATATTGAAGAAATCAACCCCTCCTTGATGATATCCTTTGGCCACAAAAAAAAGTTTTGTATTGCTCAATCGAACCATCAGCTCAACACTTGATCTTATATACCCACTTACAATTAATAATCTTCTGATTAGGAGGTGGAATTAGAGTCCAAGACTAGTTTTATATCGAGAGCTATAATTTTTAGTAGTCATGGCTTTTCTCCATTTAGGATTAGTGTTTACTTGTGTAAAAGAAGTGGGTTCAAGATCTAGATAAGCAAGGTGAGGCGAAAAAAGTGAAAAAGATTGAGGTTTTTTTATGTTATCTTTGGTACGAGCAACCATAGTCTGAGTGGTAGGTGTCGCCAAAGAGGAAGAAAGACATCCTGAGTGGAAGCACGGTCAGAGGGGAAATCCATAGGAGAAGTTTGGGCAATTGCTGAATTCAAATTTTGGTCAGGAGACTGGAATAATTGGTGGTATTTCATTTGAACTTTCTTGCAGTTGTTCAACATAAGAGGATGCTTGAAGATTTGGTCGGAATAAAATTTTAAATAAAGGAAAAGGTTTAGACACTTCTGTCTCAGCTGAAGAATGAGATAGGTTTTGATTCTTGAAAGGAAACAAATCCTCATCAAATTGCACATTTCTAAATGTAAGAATCAATATCCTTTTTTATTTACTTCATACCCAATATATACACAAGATAAAGCTCTCAATTATAATTTGTGATCATTATAACCTCGAGTAAAATGGAAACATAAGCAACTGAGAACAAGTAAGAGTGTATAATTCGGTGGCTTGTTAAAGAGAACTATATAAGGGATATTAGAGGAGGAAGGTAATCTATTAATAAGATAGACTACACTAGAAAAAAATTTCATCCCTAAACTTGATGGATATGGATGCTCATGACATGATTGCAAGAGTCAATTCAATGATATGACAGTGTTTGCACTCAGTAACACCATTTTATTAGGGGTATAGAAACAAGTTGTTTGATGGGTGTTAGTGGGAAATTGGTTTTTGATAAATTTGTGCTCGATTCCTCTATCTGTGTAAAACTTTTATAGATGTGTGAAAGATTTTCTATCCATGCCTTGAAAATGAAAAAAATATGAGCAACATCACTCTTATTATTGATAAAATAAATCCATGTGAATTTGAAGAAATCATCCACAAAAATGACATAGCAACAAAACCCGTAGATAGTGGGTGCAGAATCTCAAACATCGGAGTGAATGAGTTCTAAAGGAAAATAAGAATGAGAAGATGAAGAATAGAAATGTAATTGATGTGATTTTGTTATTCAAAAATGATGACAAATTATCATTTATTGGAAGTACAAGGTAAATTGAACGAATGTAAAACATTTAAGAGTTGGAGCTAGAAGGATGTCCTAAACAGGCATGTCAAATATCAGTCGATGCACGAACTGCAAGCAAGGCTTGAGGAAGTAGCTTCAGTGAAGGATGTAGAGAAACTGTGAAGTCTTTTAGAGTATGTAACTTGAAGATGAGTGTCCTTGATGTGAAGGTCCTTTAAAACACAACAAGAGGAAGAAAAACTCAATTGTGAGATATGGATTATCGAACACAATTTAGAAAGACTAATAAGATTTTTAGAGAATTTGGGAAAATCATTGAGTTGAATTAGATGAGTAGAGAAAGAAAAAGAGGATGAACCATTGTGTGGAATTAGAAGATCCGCACCACTACCAATCTGAAGATTGTCCATGCCCTCGTATGCGAAGAATGAAAATAGATTGCACCGGAATCCACAAGACCTACAATGTTGGCATGCATGTTATTACACTATTTCTGATCTATTAATTTTATATCATATCAAGATAATTCACATGGGTCGAGATTTATATATTTTAAGGTCCATTTAGTTCATAATTTACAAGTGAAAAACAAACGCCCACGGTAATCAAATTTTGAGTATACCTCGTCATCTTGCATTAGATTAACTCTAGCCAATTTTTCATTTTCGAATTTCAATATTGAATTATTAAGGCAAACAATGTAGCTGTTATATGTGATGTTAAAAAAAGAAAAGAAAATTGTACTCCGATCTGTTACTTTGACGAAGACTGGAGTCCCAACTCGTACAGAATCAAAAAGCCCAGAAAAGGTCTGACATACATTTTGAAAAAATACCGAAGGCCCAATACGTGGCTTCAGATAAAGGCCTAAATATATAATCCGTAACATTTTAGCATTAAAGAAGGCCCAAGTGAATGCACGCCAATACGCGACTCATCTGTTTGTTTGCGCGTTCTATCCTCTCTGGCTCTCCCACTAAGAAATAATATTATTACTAAGCTGGTCTACATGGCATAACCTCGAATTTGTTGATCCTTCCTATTTTGATCACTAATCATGTATGATCCGGAAGAGAAACAATACTCGCTCCAAATGCCATGGTTAGGGCCGTCAATGATATCATTTTGGCCATTTATTTGATCCGTATCATATTTAATAATATGGATAAAGTTTTATTTTCGTTAAGTCATCGGATATAAATATGGATAAAAAAAAATTCGTTAACTTTTCGGATATGAATATGGGTAAGGGGTTTTCGTTACCCGCTATCCATTAGATAAATTATATATATATATATATATATATATATATATAGTTAAATTTATATAAATATAATTATTTTATATTTTTAATAAATATATATAGTTAAATTATATAAATATATATATAATAATTAGTATATATTTTTTTATGACAATTGACATGAAAAAAATTATATGATTTTTGTTATATCTAAAATATTAATCATTATTATACTTTATTAGTATATTTATTTAATGTTATTTATTTGTCTAAATTATATAATTTTTTTTATTGAATTATTTTTATTTTTATTCATTATTTACCGTTATCTGTTCGTTACTTGAAATTTTTAATGGATAAGGTAGAATATAGATAAAGAAAATTTTAATAGATATAAATAGAATATGAATAATTTTTTTTTTAATAAATACAGATATAAAAATAATAGCCTACCCTACCCACGGTTGAGTGCCATGGCCACTTCACTTTCCGTCGCACCCCCTCCATTGCTCCGACCTCAAATCCCTTCCAGTAGTCTCTCCATGTCGGTCCATCGACTCGTTCCCTGTCGTTGCGAGCGCCTTTTTAGCAGTGTCTCCACTGAAACGGGGGCCCCAGTAGTGGTGTCAGATGACAGTAAGTTCGGGAGGAAGCAGGTGATAAGTCTCACTCCTCAGTTGTATGAGTATGTATTATCTAATGTCCGTGAGCCTCAGGTCAGATTCCTTGATTTCATTTCTCTTACTATGGTTTTTGAGTTCTTTAATGTATATTTATGCGTTGGTTAAGTCTTTTATGTTCTTTCTATTTTTTTTTTTAATTTGAAGTTAGATCCTATGTGAGCTTAGGGAAGAGACATCAACTATGCATGGGAGCCAAATGCAAGTATTAATTTTGCTTGTACTCTTTTCTTTCCTTCCTTTTGCTATTTGTTATAAGGGAAACTGATTTTTTTTTAAATAATTGTACTTAAGTAACAGGGTACAATAATTTACTTCAATTTGAAGCAACAAAGCATAAAAGAATTAACATCAACTTATTTATCTTGTCTGTTAGGTGTCACCTGATCAGGGACAACTGCTAGCAATGCTGGTGCAGGTTATGGGAGCCAAAAAGTGCATTGAAGTTGGCATTTACACTGTATGATTTTGTTACCTTATTGTTAATCCTGGTACTTCTGGTACTTCAACGAGCACAGACAAATACCATCCTGCTTAGCTATGTTGTTTGTAATTTATGTTCTTGTTCAGTACTTAAGCGTATGAGAAAGAGTGGAAAACTTTTATTTTAATTTAGATCTGACAGAAACAATGTAAGCGCTTGGGCAGGTTATTTTAGCCCAATATCAACTTCAGATCCTAGCATGTGTCAGTAATAACCTATTCATGTGGTAAAGTACCCAATTTTCAGATAGTACTGCTTATAGACTCTTATTATGCCAGTTCAATCAAATTGATTGGATATACAAACATAAATATTATTCACATGTAGTTTGTACTTGTCATCATGTACAAATGTAGTATAACTTTATAATTTTCACTTTATCATTATGCTCATAACTTACAGCGTTTTGAACCCTCTCATTGAACTTTTTGGCCCTACCGAGGCATCAACCTGCAACCCCACTTTTGAGAATTCACCCCACCCATTGTAGCTACTAGTATTTGGAGACATATGAACCATTTTTGTAGGGATATTCTTCGTTAGACGTTGCATTAGCTCTTCCTGATTCAGGCCGGTTAGTTGCTTGTGAAAGAGATGCACGATGTCTTGAAATTGCAAAGAAATTTTATAAACGAGCAGGCGTCTTACACAAGGTTGGGGAAGTATTCAAGAGATGTTTTCTACTTTCATCTTTATTATTTGGTTAAAATATTCAGAATTGTATAGATTTTCTAACAAATTATGTTATGCATAATTTTGTTTACTTGGTGTCAAAATGAAAAAAAAGATACCTTTTAATTTAAGTAGAAAAGAAGGATAATTTTGTTATAATTGCTATGCTATGCTAACTATGTCACTTGCTAGTTTTTTTATAATTTGAATGAAGTTGGGTTGGGATTCAAACATTTTTTTTTGAATCTCAACTTCAAAAAAAAAAAAAGAAAGGATCTCTTTTTATTTTATATGAAATGAATGGATATCTACTTATCTTTTCTTATTTTAGATTTTTAACTTAGTATTTATAAATATTTCTAAAAGATAATAAAATATGAAAAAACCTAAACGAAGAATTAATGCTCCACGCATGAATCGGCTTCTTTCTTCTAAACGTTTTCGTTTACTTAGAACTAGATAATGTGTATATACAATTTTGAGCGATAAGAATATAAGTACATCATGTTAGGAGCTACCAGATGTTGTACACTAGGGGGTAGTCTTCAAGACCTCAAGCGTGCACCTTCAGCAAAATTAAAATAGAGAAGTTACCACTTGGCAATAAAACAATAAAGCTGACTGTGAATATGATTTATCCACTTGCTTCAAGTATTTCTTCTTTCTTTTGCTCAACTTCAAGAACATTGCTTAGTGTTGCCATGACAAATTTGTCATGCTTTCCACATTGGTTTTTCCTTCCAGGCCGCTTCGTGGTAGAAGTTCAATGCTTTTTAGTCAACCATACGAAGCGTTATACTTCTTACTCTGTTGTCAACTGGGTTATCAATTTCTCACAAGTTGCAAAAAAATAAAGACGCTAGAGCATCTCCTGAATTGGCGATGTAGGTATTTTTCTTAATTGTCCTATGGATGCCCAGCAGAGATCCAACTATATCATGTATTCCGGTCTATTTTTTACTATTAAGCTTTGATGTTTTACCACTGCAAAATGAAAGTGACAATACAAGTACTATAATCTCCTGCTTTGTTTCTTTTACCAAAAATATCTCCTCTTACAGTTCAACATGCAAATTAATTAATAAAATGTCACCAAAAAGTAGGAAGACAAAATAAAGCCTTATCTTTTTTTTTACAGACTCCAAGAATATGCCACCAGAACAACTATAACAGATATATAACTATTACCAATATATACTCTCTAGTCGACTCCACCATAATTATGCCGTCCGCTATCCCTCCACACTGCTCAGAAAGCCCTATGTACAGATTTTTGATTCAACATGCACTATATCTTAGCAAATAACACAACCATTAGGATTTTCTTCCATGCTTTGCACGTAGTAGTGTGTGGTCAAATATGGGTTGTATGCCTTGTAAGCCTCGATCATCTCAGCAATTTGTTTATTAGGATCCTTTTTATCACCGTCTTTCTTAGAATCGTCCTTCTTGTCACCATCTTTCTTTTTCTCCGGCTCTTTTGCAGGTCCCACTGAGAGTATCTCTGTGTACCAGTTTTTTCTTAGTTTTGAAACTACACCAATTGGGTCGACGGAGCCAACCACTGTGAGTTTCTTGTCTTTCATGTCCATTGAGATCGAATCAATTCCTGTTGGAATTGGAAGCCAAAAAGTCATCAGTCAATTTGCAACAATGATTCTTCAGTTAATTACTAGAGAAAGAGAAAGTATAACGAGAACAAAGCCTTAATCATTTGTCCGGTTAAAGGTGGATTTCTAATTAGAACAATCAACAAATTAATTTTTCAAATGAAGTTTAAGTAGTGTTGATCAGGGACCTACATTTAGCTTTTCGACCTGTACACTTGAATGATATGTAACCTGATCGATTAGGAATCTCCTCACTACAAAGCTAGTGATTGTTGTAACTTAATTTATTAGACAATAACAGATATTTGCAATTTTTTTCATTAGCAATTATGTTGTTTATACTTTATAGTCTTTATTTCCTTTGATAAGCTATAAAAAAGAGTCTGGCAAAGGTGATTCGAACCTTGAAGACTGGAGACAGCTTTCATTGCCTTCTTCTTTTCTCTGTCGTCATGTAAATCCAATTTCAGCACAACCTTCTGTTCCAAAGGACAAAAACAGTAAATTATTAGAAGTTGTAAGCTTTCAAACATGTTCACAATCATGAAATTAACATAAGAATTATCACTCAATTTGGGGGGGGGGGGGGGTTGGTGGAAATGGACCACAAATCATATCAAAAAAATCAAGTCTAGATTCGAGACCCCAGCAGTTGTGATGTCTAATTGTCTATGCCACACAACAGAAAAAATGATCTACCACACAATAAACAAGATAAATCATACCTTCATGTCCGACATGTTTCCTTGGCAGCAAGAGCTCACGACAGAAAAACAGAGCTTGTGGTAGGGAGGAGATAAAGAGAGATTATGGAAACAGATTCAACCGTTGTTTCCTATTGAGGTGAAAAAGATATAAGAGCAAGGTCTAGGAAAAGGAAGAAGAATTGGAATGAGAAGAAAGAAAAGAACCGATCAGCAAATTGAGCGGGGATTTGAGTGGGGCGGATGGGGGTATATGTAGCAACCGAATTGGATCGATGACGAAGGCGTGGTGATGTTGACGAGGTCACAGCAGAGGAGAAGGGTCCAAAAAAAAAAAAAGAAAAAAAAGGAAGCGTGTTAGGGAAGGTGAGCCGATGCATCCTTTTCTCTCCGTCTCTATGACAAATAAATTATAATAGTGAAAGCACTGTAATCTTGTACTCCATTTGCTTTTCGAAAAGGAGGGCATGAGTTGGGGAGTGAACTGGGAACTCACATGAGTTGGAAGTTCCGGGAGTGTGCAGTTTTTTTATTTTGAATTGTCTGATAATTAATTAACAACGGTTTTAATTTAATAATAATAATTTTTTATATATTAAAGTTTATGTTTAAATTTTTCTACAGCCGTTCAGATTAAAACGAGCCGTCTAAATTTGAATATTATTATAAGATATTATAAACGTGTTTGAATATTAGATTATTATTATTATAAGATATTATAAACGTGTTTTTTTTATTTGTAATTCATACTTTGGAAAACAAATGTTGAACTTAAGCGGTTCAATTTTTTGTCATTTTCGTGAAGGATTTGTGCAGATAAATTCAACGTTTTCTTTTTTTAAAAAATAACCATTTTATATAGAAGATGTCAAAATATGAATACATTTAAATCGATTATAGTTAATCTCTTTAGTACATTTTATGTGCATTCCTCTTTTGAGAATTGAATAAAAATCGATTGTTTTAATTGCATTTAGGTCTCAATTTTTAAATTTTTAATAAAATATGATTTTTCCTCTTCTTTTTTTGGCATATTATACATTCGGTGAAAGCAGATTGATATTTACAGGATTTGACATGAACGTGGTGTTCTGCAGGATAACATATATTTTGGTCATTTTCACTTTTTTTAATACTTATTCCACTAGTTAATTTAAAATTTTGAGTTCATTCATTTTTCATTAAAAAACAGATTTACAAAATTGAGAACAAAAAAGAAAATAAAAGAAGATGAAAACGATAGAGAAATATGAGAATTTACAAGGAATATTGAGGCATTTCCAAAACAAAGAAAAATAAAAACAAAAACAAAAATTAAAATGAAACTTATTGTTGGGTGAGGTAGGGTGGTTGTCGTCATCGGCAATATGGTTCTTGTCGTCATTGATCATAGTGGTGGATGTTGTACATTAGATCTGGATGCGAGGTATCAGATCCAGAGGCGGTTGTCATCGTCACTATTGGTCATTGTACATCGGATTCGGAGGCGGAGAACCAGATCCAGAGGTGGAGGTTGTGCCAGTCGTTGTATAGGTGGTTGCTTGTAGAAGAGAGGAAGGAGAGGAGGTAAATGAGGGGAGGAGAGGAGAAGAGGGTAGACAGGGGTGACCGCCTCCCCGCTTAGAGTTTTAGTTTTGAGCGGGAGTTTATTATCACATTTTTTCTTATGCTCAATCGCCCCCAGAGGCTCCTTGAGAAGAGAAACGTGAATTACTAGGTGTTAACTTTGTAAAGATGAAGTCCCTATTTTCTCTTTCTTTTTTTTTCTCTTTTCATGTACGCTTCTTATTCTTCTAATTGAATTCTGAGATAAAATATTTCATTGTTAGATCATTTTCTCCGACACAACAACAAGAGGATACATCGTTAGTAACCATAGAATTTATTTTGTCAACTTTCCTATAATATAATTTATTCCTCACTCTATTTCGATTCATTTGTTAGATCCATATATATATAGAGAGTAACGATATCGTAAACTTAAGCTCATAGAGATCTTCCGTGAGCTTAATTCAAAAAATATATCAAATCATTTTCAAATTTTAATTTATCATGATCAATAAATTTTTTATATGAAAATATTATGGGATGCAAAAATTTGAAGTGTTTTGAGCCTTTTAAGTCATAATTTTTAATTTTTGAAAATCAGCTTTAAAAATAATAATAAGATATTGAACATTATTTTTAAAAATTAAAAATGATGACTCAAAAAGCTCAAAATACTCTAATTTTTTGTATCCCATAATATTTTCATATAAAAAATTTAATGAGCACGATAAATTAAAATTTAGAAACGATTTGATGTACTTTTTGAATTAATTTTATAGCATCTTTACTCTCTCTCTCTATATATATAGAAAAAATCTATATATGTATACTGAAGTTAGGGGTGTCAATAGGCCAGGTCAGATCATCATTATTTTATTTTTTTTATCCGACTCGAATCTGACTCTATTACATTCGGGTCAAAAAATCTTGACCCATACCCGACCTGACCGGGTTACAGGTCGACCCAACCCGACCTGTGTAAAATAATTAATTATTTTTATATTATTTTAAATAATTAAATATTAATTAATTTATAATTAATCTTAATTAGTGTATAATTAATATATATTTAAAATTTAATTAGTACTAAATTATAAAATTATTTAAAAAAATATATTTAATCGGGTCGGGTTAACCCGTTGTGTCGGGTCAATAATTGACATCCCTAACTGAAGTTAATTATAACTTATTTATTATGTAATTAATTTACTATTTTAATATTATGAACTATGAAGTTATTCACAAAATATTGAACGGGCTGATCTTTTATAGTTGAGTTCACATATTTGGTTACGTGTATGGGCGTTATTACAAAATAACGTCCGTCTGAACTCTTCCGAATCATAAATTCGTTATATCATTTTTTTTCGTTTTTTTTCATTTGTTTTCAGTTTTTTATCATATTTTTAGCTGACTGTGTTTAGTTTTTACTAGTCGAATATAACGGAATATATACTGTAAGGTGCACTGTCAGTAGGAGCTTTCTTCATGTAATATTTATCTGTATATTAATACAGCACTTAACATCCATTGTCAAGTGTCAAAAAAGAAAAAGAAAAAAAGACAAGAGAGCTCTATTTTTTTTCTTTTTAATTTCCCTGTAGAAAAGTGACGGTTTGATGACTGAGGTATGAGGAGGCGCACAGTTCCATTACTGTTTGAAATGGAGAGCTCCATGCACCTACTAATCCTTTGCGCCCGCCACTCAGTCTCAGTCAACCACGACCCAGGTTCCAGCAAGGAGAAGGCTAAAACACGATTTCGTCTTTTTCCTCCACCATCCATCGTCATTCATCATTCCTTATAAAAATAGAATAAATATAGGATGCTCCAGTTCTGTCTTCGAACATATCGGTGAAAATATAAATTGATCGTAATATATTTAATATTTTATAAATTAACAGTGTAAATTTTTACCAACAACATTATGTATTATATATTTTTATCATCACAAATTTTATTAATAAAAATTTTATTAGTATAATAATTATAGTAAATATAATTCATTTCTGTAAGAAAATATTTGTCATAAAAATATCTAAGGACCCTACATTCAGTGATCTCATGTTGAGAAAAAGTGGCAGTGTGGCACCCTCTGTATGGCGGATGCTATACAGCCTTAAAGTCTTAGACTTTCACCCCTCATAAATTTGAAAATACGGTAGGGACAGCTGGATAAATAATTCAAGTGGGGGCGTAATCAAATTACTAGTTGTTTCGGACGCTTTTAACCAGCTTAATTTTGGGTCAATTACGTCGTATACTCACCAAGGAAGGCATATTTATCGTTACCATATTGTTTAATAAATTTGGAAGTTTTTTGACTCAATGGCGCATGTTTTTGACAAAATAAATGAAGATGTTACAATTGATAGTCGCTATATTGTCGTAGTCGTAGTCTCGTAGATAAGAAATTTCCACATGACGCGTTTCATTTATTCCTCCTCCAGCTTCATTCTCATTTTCGTCCATTTTCCTTCAGCCACTGGCCCACTATTGTTAGACACCTCGAAAATTAGTTGAACAGTCTGTGTTTCTCACTTTCTTCTTATCGCTAATGTAAGTTTTATTTTTTTTCATTTCCTTCCTATTTAAAAAAATGAAAAAAATCATTAGGATTTTTGTTGTTTTTTCTGTTCAGAAAAATGAATATGATATCAATCAATGTGTATTATGAGGTAAAATCTTAAACACATCAATAGATATTGATTACAACATTGGTGCCGCATGCACAGTTTTGTGTCAATGATGTTATCAATCTTGATGGTTTTGAAGAGACAAATTCATACTGAGTTGGGATTACTCCCTAGTCGTTTTAATTTGAATAATATAGCAAGAATCAACACAGCATAATCAAGTTCAGATCTTTAATTCTGTACATTATTTTAGATGAATTCAGAAAAAAAAAATGGATAATAATAAAATCGATCGTGAATCATGTGGGTGAGTTTATCACGCCGGAATATCAAAATCAATTACAAGTCATGTTGGTTATGTCCCAGTTTTGGAAAGACTTTTGAGTCAGTCACAAGACAGAGGTGTCGGAGAAGGGGATGCATATTATATTATTTTTTATAACTAATTATGTTATCATTATTAAAATTAATTATATTATTATTTTCATAATTAGCTATGTCAGAATTAATTATGTTCTCCGTTGATATTGATCAAATAACGTATGTTGTTTTATTTCGTTTTAATATTGTTTGAACATTATTAGAAGTTTTTGGAAATCAAAATGTGCTTGTTGTATTAAAGATTATTGTTAATCAAAATGAAAATTTCTAATCAAATATAATTAGAAAACCCTGAAAAAAATATAATCAGAATAAAAGAAATTGGATGGTCTGAGATATTAATTTGGGCCCAGATGATTTTTTTTTAGGACCTAAAATATTAATTTAGTTCTTACAAATAAGTTAGGACCCGAAATTTTAATTCGGTCTCTTCTATTATTAGTTTTGTATTCTAGAAATCAATCAAAATCAATGACTTTATATTTTTATTTTTAAACTGAATAAAAAATAAAAAGTTTTCTACAAAATTGGCTAGTCTCTCTACGACTCTACCTTCCTTCTATTATTACGTGCTCGGACCTATTAAACGTAGATTCATCATGGATACAGAATTTGGGGGGTGGGGGGGGGGGGGGGGGGTTTGGTTGGTCATATCGATCGCTACACAAAATATGTGGCTAGCGACAGCTCCAACCGAGATTGTTCCAGAAATTCTAGATGACTCTGTACTCTCCTGAGAAGCGAACTAAAACACCTTCAGCGAATTTTGTATTTAATTATTTAAATAATTTTAATTTTAATAATTATGATTTTAGTATTGTATTATTATATTCTTATTATAAAACGATTTACATGTGAAGCTCCCATTGGGTTGCATTAATTTGGCAGCTGGATAAGCAAGGGATAATCCGATAAAACCAGTTATAGCTTTTAACACTGCCAAACAAATATTAATTTTCCTACGAAGCAACTTCAGATTTTATCATCACTAAATGATTACAATAGTGTTATATCTCTACCTTACTTTTTTATTGGACTTTAATATTCATCTTATTTATTGTTAAACCCCTAAACCACCTGTTACAATCAAAGGCATTTTTGTCTTTTGAAGGAAAATTATATTTTATTTAAACCTATTAATTTCACATATTCTCTCTGAAAGTTGTATCAAATGTAAAAAATTAGAGATAAAGAGAAATCGTCCTTAATCTGAGATGTTCTCCTCTTCTTATCCTGTTGCCAAACAGAGGCTTGGGTTACAGCCCAGATTGATTCGTCTTTTTAATTTTGGGATATGATGATATTGGATAGTAAATCAATCGGGAGCGGAGTGGATGCATATTCACCCTCGAGTGCAGCGACTGATTGTTTACTCACATCTATATCCGTTAGATTAAACAAGATTATCGAGATTCAATTTACTGGAGAATCGCGTACACTTATGTATAATTAATTATAACTGGTGGGTCAATATGTACTATTACTGGACTCTTAAGTCATTAGCTCCTTTTTAATATAGTAAGAGAGAACTAATTTCACCGTAACACAAGTTAATAGAGGGTCGGAAGAAATATATATGGACTCGATAACTTGGCCCAAATGTGATTCATAACACGCAACACGTCTCGGCTGGAAGCCTGGCGCTTCAAACAAGAACAACTACATATATAATATAATATAATTATAATATGAAAGGAATACCTTGAGGATGAGTTATTTTGATAATAAATCTTTAAATAAATATGAAAAAATTATAAATTTTTTTTATAGATATATTTTTCTATATATATACACTAATCTTTTTGTCTTCACATGATGCAGGAGCATGAACCTGAATTGAAGGTTGGATGAGGTGGCCCATATTTAGTTTTTGAACACATGGATGCCGTGTCCGCACAAAGCAACCAGACTTGTTCTGTGGTGGTGAAATCACAAAGCTTTACAAATGTTGACCCAGAACAACTTGATTTTGGATTTTTATTTATTTTTCAGCTACCAATTATATTTGTTTACTAATTTCAAACCATTAATTCCTGGTTTCATGAGACCTGGCACTATTTTCTTTAAGAAAAAAAAATGGACATATTTATGGACTATCTTTATTAGATATTAAAACTATTTAAAAAATGTTCACAATATAAGAATTAAATAGATATTTTATTTATCAGTTTGATATATCATGTATGAAATTTAGTGAAATTTCAATATATTTATTTTCGAAAGTAGAATTATTCATATCACATATCATTTTAATATCAACTATAATCTAGTATTTAACAACAAAAACAAAAGAACACTGGGGCTGAAAAATTAGATCAGTTTATTGAAACTCTTCACTAAGAAAATGTCTTCCGTGTGTAAAATTAAGCTGCTCAGTAATTTTGTTTTTCATATAAAAAAATAATCCAATCAACTATTGATGAAAGCACACTACAACAGAATTGAGCTTTACTAACACTAATTTATTAACAATTTTTAGTGAAAACCGTTAGTAACATTAGGCGATGGCATTTTAAAAAATAAGTTAAACTATTTTATAACGGTTTGGAAGAAAAAACGTTACAAAAATGTGTCAGAAAGTGTAAAAAAATTGTCGGACAACCTTTGCTAATGATTTCTTATAAATAAAATAACCATTAGCAAATATTTTGGCACTGGGTTTTGCTAATGGTTATTTATAAAAAAAAATCGTTAGGAAAACTTTTTGCGTTGTGTTTGGCTTATCTCTCTCACTTAATATATGGCTAGTAAGCTCTCTGAAGTAATGATATAGCTCGATGAATCAGCTTCTTAATTATCAGTAAGAGAGGTAATTCTTTTAAAATAGATCTTCTGAAACAGCTGAATGAACTATTTTCGGCATAAACCGTTATAACGGTTTGGGAATCGTTATAACGGCTTAGAAATGATAGCCGTTGGATCTGATTGAGCTGAAACGTTATAATGATTCACTGAATCCTTATACGTTTCATAAATCATTGCAACGATTACTGAATCGTTACATAACGATACGCTCTGGCTTCTTTGAGAATTTTTCCATCTTAGAATATTTTTGAGTATTGAGGTGAACCGTTATAACGATTACTAAACCTTTATAACGATTCACTGGGCAGAAATATTTTTTTTTGTTATTTAAGCTCAATTTATCTTAACCAATTCAATCAAGTTTGAGTCTAACTAAACCTAAACCTAAACCTAATGCAGTCTTGATTAAGCTCTTATTTCTCATAATTAATCTTGGTTCTTGTGCACTAATCCATTTATATTTTAATACCTGCACAAAACTCAAACAAGATAAATTATAAAATTCAAAATTGTTTTGCAAATCGACAAATCAAAAAAGATGTTTAGTGTAACAATAAATATAAATGCTCATTAGGTCGCATAAAATCTCAGTTTTCATCAAATAAATTCACAAAGATTCATCTCATATCTAGATATTTCAAATCTCAATAACTGAGTTTATCTAACGGCGGAATGCATGAGAGAACAATCAGCTGATGCACATATGTGAAAATGAAAAGAACAGAAGTTACCCAAGCGATAAATTAAAGGAACCTAAATATATCGGTCAATTGTATATCTTTTATTACCTCAAAATTGCGGTGATGTAAATATTTATTACCCTATCATCATGTATTTATTTCCACCGATGGATGAACGCATATTCAAAAAGGAAAATGTTTGGGATACCATCGATATCATTAACAATATCAATTTTATTGTTCACGTAAATGAATTATTGTTCATAATAACAACTTAATTGTACAACTTATTTTATATAATATTTTTTATTATTCAATTAAAATATTATAACTCTAGATGATAATTCATATAAATTGAATAATAAAATACTATATAAAATTATTATTGTAAATAATTTTTAAAATTATATAGAATTATATTTGCCAATTTATAAAATAATTACATAAAAATCTAACAATTTCTTTGAGTATTTGATATACAAATATAAAACATCAGTAGAAGAATATGCATGAAAATTTCAAAAATACTTAGGTTAAATTAGAGTTATAAATAATAAATATAATCAAAATAGTCTTGAGATTAAATTAATTATAATAGAGGCAATATGTTATAACTGTTGCAACGGTTAGGATAACCATTGTAACAAATTAATTAATCTCTGTACAAATTATGTCTAAATAGCTCTAGAGTATATCTACCACCTAACCATTGCAATGAATCTCATATTCATTGTAACGGATGACCTCAAGAGAATTCAATAGAAATCAACCTCTAACTGTTATAACAGATCTATATTACCGTTATAACGGAATAAATCATTTGTATATAAATTTCATCCAAAAAGCTCTAGAATAATTTTCTCTCACATCCATTGTAAATAATCTCACATCTGTTACAACGTTTAATCTCGCTAGGTTTAGCATTGCCTAAATGTTATAATGGTTAGGTAACCGTTGCAACAGATAGTGACGATTATTATAGTGATATTAGCTAGTTTCTTGATTGCTTCTTTATGAGATGTATGTCTCCACTTTTATTTATTTGAATTGGCCGACGATTCCCCATTATTTGTTGTAAGGGATATAAGGTTCGTAGTTGTAAAACTTGTTTGTTTGTTAGTGACTCGATGCAATCGACGTTGATGATTGTGGTCCTGAAGACGTAGACTCGTTATAACCGAATTCTATTATATCATGTGTTATTTCTCTCTTTTACTTTAATTTATTGTTTATTTACTGTGGTTGAATTTTAATATTAAATCCCTAGATAAAACAAAAATAAATTACACAATTAAATTATTATTATGAATAATAATTTATTTAGCATGATGATCTATATATCCGCTCTCAATATATATCCCCGGGGGTTAGCACAAAAAGGAGGGCTGTATCTTTGCTAAAAGAAATAGCCCCACTTGTTGAAAGATTAATTCGTATTTGAACGTAATGAACAAAATAATGATGCAGAAAATGTTCTCCGCAAGGCTGGTTCTCCCAGAAGAGCCGGAAAAAATAATGAGTGTGTTTGGATCCAGTGGTGAGACACATAATGGCAGTGGTCATAATTTTTTTCAAAAAAACTTTTATAATTATATATATTTAAAAAAAATAAAATATATATTTATATTAAAGAAAATTTTAAAATTTTATCCTTACTAAAAAAATATTTTTTACCTCCAGACTGAAAATCTGGCTCCACCTCTGTTTGAATCGACGGTGCAAGAATTAGTATCAGAAAAGTGTTTTTGGGTTAGTAGTTGAAAATAATATGAGATGATGAAAATGTTATTTGAGTTAGTAGAAATGTTATTTAAATGGTAACCTAAAAATAGTGGTGATGGAAATAAATTAAATAATATATATATATTTTTTATTTCAGTTGCAATAAATGGAGTTTAAATTTTGTCCCTGAAAAAAAATTTTTTTTTTTTGACCCCTGCTCGATAGTCCGACTCCACCTTTGCTCATGATATACTAGCACAACGAACTATCTTTGTGCCTCGATAACACTTCAAAATGGATCTCTATCTAGTGCTTGTTTCATGGAGAAGGAGGTCCTACCGTTGGTTTTGTCAATTTCGCCGCATAGAGCCGAAGATATGATTTATGAGTTTAGGTGCCTGCTGTGATTTTTGTTCTTGAGAGACAGAGAGAGCACTGTTGTGTCATCAGATAAAAAAGAGAGAAAATCGGAGGGAACAAATATAAATAGGAAGTTTTTTTATTTTTTATTTGTTCTATATATATTCTCATAGGTGCACTGCTTCGCTAAACCAACTTCATGTTGTTTAGCAAAATAGCGCTATAGCTAACCAAAATTCGTACAACAACACTAAAAGAGACTAGTGACGATATTCTTAGAACAACACTAATCTTGCATCATTCAAACACACCCAATAATTAAAACGCGGATAAAGGTATAGATAAATGACGAGCTAAAAGAAACATAACACATTATAAAAACTTCGTGCTTTCCGAAAAGATATTAGATTTGGCGCGTTTGCTTCTGGAAAGAGATAAGGCAAATCATTTGAAACTTTTGAGAAATCCATCTGGGTTGGTGACTTGGTGTGAGAAAAATAAAAGAAATACAAAAAAAAAAGAGATAAAAGAAGTGGGAACAAAGAGAAAGTGAGTGCATGACACATCCAGGTAGTTGTAGTTTGATGTTGTGTTGGTGTGACCTTGTCTTATAAAACCAATATGCATAAATTATACGCTAACGGAACTGTTTTAAAATTTGCCCGGGTTAACTTGAAGTTGTTTAGAACCGCAGAATAAAAAGTAATATATGTCAGATATGGAAACCGTATTTAATTTCAAAAAAAAACTTTGGAGGTGTTTATAAAATTATTTTATTTGATTATTCAATTCATGTTCAAATCATGCCTAAGAAGATATAATTTGGAAAATATTTTTTTATAGTTCATTTATCGAACAAACAATTGTTGTCCATTTTGAGCTGTATGATTTCGATCACAAATTGCATTTGATTGTTGTCGACGCTCCGTTAATTTTTCAGTTAACATTTCTTTGGTTATAACTTCGCTCAGTGTTGGAAACTTGGAATTAAACATGTGAAGTGCCGTTTGAGTACCTTTTTCATCCAATGCTCTCATAACGTTCTATATTTTTCTCTGACGCCAAAGAGGGATATATGACCAAATTTAAATATGATCACTATCAGAAAAATTGAATTTAGAAACGCCTATTTAGAACCGGTTTTTAAAGAAACCGATTTTATTGTGTTATTTTATTAGAATCGCACCGGAATTAAAATAGAACCGGTTATTCAATAACCGGTTTTAATTGTTCTAAGTAAATTAGCACCGGTTATAGGAAAATCGGTTTTAAATGAAGTAAAATAGAACCGGTTATTCAATAACCGGTTTTAATTGTTCAAAGTAAATTAGCACCGGTTTTATTAAACCGGTTTTAAATATTTTATTTTAACACCGGTTATAAACCTTTAGCACCACTTACTTTTAAAACCGGTTTATAACCGGTGCTAAATTGTTTATAAAACCGGTTTTAATTCTTTTTTTTTTCTGGTAGTGGTGAGTGGAAAACCGTCCGATTACATTAAGATTCGCATAAAAGTTTTGCTCAAATACTCTACTAATCATGGGAAATATCAAATTTAATAATCAATGTTGATCCCATACATAAATCAGATCCAAATTAAATGCGATGACCACCCTGCCGTCCACTTGCAAAGTTGCAAACAATGGCCTCCGTGTTTGGAAGGTGTACAGACCATATGTAACCCTTAATTTGCACATATATTATGGGAGGAATGGGAATTAATATCGTTTTGGCCCAATATTTAAAATTATTAGATCACTATATATATTTTCTTTTCATTAAAGCGGTCGGAAACTGATCCAGATTTCACGATACAAATTTGTATTTTGTAATCTGTTACAACAATGAAAAAGCTCTTACGAGAAGTCTTTTTGAAGAACAAGTAAACCTCAATCACATGTATATATATGTACACCCGGCCATACAACAAGTATCAGTCACCAAAAGAACTATTCCCTTCTCTCTCCGCAAAAACTTCCATAGAAAGTGTGTACTCCTCCGTTTTCCATCTCTTAATCCCACATTCCCACTAAAACCAAAGTCCATGGCCTTCAACATAAGCGCTTCCCAAGTCCATGCCTCAAGCTCTCCACCTCTATTCCTACAACGCCCACAAACTCAAATCCAAGAATCACAAAACCCCAAGGAAATCGATTACTCGGGTCGGGCCCAATGGTTGCGAGCTGCAGTGCTAGGAGCCAATGATGGCCTAGTCTCCGTTGCATCACTCATGATTGGCGTAGGAGCAGTGAACCGCTCTTCAAGAGCGATGATGGTCTCAGGCTTGGCCGGACTTGTGGCAGGAGCATGCTCCATGGCAATCGGTGAGTTTGTTTCAGTATATGCACAGCATGATATCGAACTGGCACAGATTACGAGGGAAAAAGAGGACAAGGAGGCCTGGTTGACTGAGAAGGAGAAAGAGGGTTTGCCAAACCCAGCACAAGCAGCTGGAGCGTCGGCACTAGCATTTGCAACAGGTGCACTGTTGCCTTTGCTGTCGGGAGCCTTTATTTGGCCTTGGGAGATCAGGTTGGCAGTTGTTTGCATTGTAACGACTCTCGCATTGGCTGGTTTTGGGGCAGCTGGAGCGATCTTCGGGGGAGCCAATGCGATAAAATCGGCAGCTAGAGTTTTGCTTGGGGGCTGGGCAGCCATGGCCATATCCTTTGGTGTGCTACGATTGTTTGCCTGGGTTCTTCATGAATCGAGCTCTTCCATAATTTAAATTAAGAGCGCAATATATGTTAGGTTATATATAATAATTATTGTTGATATATATATATATAAAAGTGTTATGGTGTTTCGCAAATAACTGTGGGAGTGGTATTTGGGATTTAAATCTTTAATTTCAAATTAGATATATTATTTTTGGTGCTCATTTTCAAAAATTAAAATAATTCTTAAAAAGAAAACACTCCAATTTTTTGCATTAATTTAATCTCCATATGAAAATGTATTAGCAAACCAAGATTTATATTCTTTGCTATTGATTTGCTATTTTTTTTTCGAATGGAGAGAAAATGACTTGATCTGATAATTTTGATTCGTAAAAAAATAACAAATTTCTTCTCATCCAAAAAAATAGCAAATCAATTTTAAAAAATATAAAATTTAATTTGCTAATATATTTTCTTATGAAGATTAAATTGAATAGTTTAAATAGATCATATTTAGCTTAAAATTAAATATTTTATTATTTTATGGTTATGTTTTGTTTTGGGTTAATAGGGACTCTAATATATGCCGGGAAAACAGAAAGCAGGAAGTGTAAAATTGTAAATTGAATCATGTGATTGAGGACTAATTCCTAAAGGCTGGCAGATCTTATTGTCTATTTAAGCGAATGGATGTATTTCATATATCTACGTAGTTCTAAAAATCGAAATCGGAAACGGAATGGATAAATTGAGTGTAGAATTGGAATCAGATGAATCGGATGAATAAGTTAGAATTAGACTGAATCGGATCAAAAACTCAAATTTCTTTTAAAAGCACTATATTTACTCGGTTAAAAATGAAAAATATAAATAATCAATGATGGTTGTACTGTAAATCAAGTAGCTCAATGATATTTTAAATCCCAAAGGATCTAGAATAAATATACGGCGCCCTCAGTTCTGCTTCCAAGGTTATTGATGTTGTCGGTGGAAATACGAACTGATGGGAGTATATTTAATATTTTAATAAATGACGGACTTTGCAAATTTTTACTCTAATAATATTCGCTGACGGAAATGTCCGCAATAAATCTTTATCATCCTAAATTTTACTAATATTATGATTATATAAAATATAATTTATTTATTTTTATCAAAATTCAACTCATCAATAACACTGGGGTACTCTATAGTGCCCAATTATCCTTGAACTCGAGTCCAACTTTGAAAATTAAAATAAACACAGTGCTTTCTTCTTCTCCAAAGAGCAGTTTTTAGTAATAATAAGTTTTATTAAATTAATATTATTAAAAATAAGAGTGAGAAACGTAAAATTTCAAATATACGAATGGCAGCGCGCCACTGTCAGTGGCGCGGTTGAAACGCGCCACTGCCAGTGGTGCGTTTCATTATTTTACGAAACACGCCACTGGCAATGGCGTGTTTGCTTCTTATATATACAAAACGCGCAGCGCCTCTCCATCTCACTTACGCGGGGTTTGGACGAAACGCGCCACTGGCAGTGACGCGTTTCGTCCGCGCCATTGGCAATGACGCGCTGCCATTCGTATATTTAAAATTTTACGGTTCTCACTCTTATTTTTAATAATATTAATTTAATAATAATTATTAATAATAAAAACTGCCCAAAGAGAGTCATTCGCTCCCTTTGTAGATCTCTCTCAAGAATGCCCCAAATCTTCAATCGCTCAATTTAGTTAGGTCTCCAGTCGATTTTTTCTTCTTCTTTTATGAAAATTGAGTAGATAGTTGTCATTTGTGACATTATCGGCCACTAATTTTAACAAATGAGCAATTTCTTTAGCAATTTTGTGAGACAACTCTTGCGCGAGTAACTCGGGTCAAAATTAACTTGTCTCCGACAGATTCTAAGATAACCCGGTCAATCCAATTTGGGATCGTCCAATTTTCCAATCTATGACCAGTCATAATTAATTAAAGATAAATTAATTTTATCAATTCCTCCAGTCTGAGTTTTCATAATATTCATTGTCAAGACATTAGATAGATGAGGAGGGATATCCAATGAATATGATGATTTGTGTCACATCAGCTTCATAAAATTAAATATCAAATAATTATTATTTAAGCTATTAAATAACAAAATTAATTGAAAATATATTTTGCATATATCATCCTATATGCATATACAAAAAATACATCATTTCAATGTTATTTATCTATACATAATTGTTAATAAAATCAACAGACTAAATTTTACAATTTAACCTTCTTACTTAAAGATTATTGAAATAAAATTAAAATTTTATAAATTTTCATATGCATGCTATTGAAATGATATAAAATACATTCAATGATTTATATTTATAAATTTATATATAAATAAATAAATAAATACAACAAACACTAATAATCATGATCATTGAATCCCTTATCTAGTATATTGCTTTTATTTGTATCATTTTTTGTTATTTTTCTATATATTAATTTATTAAAAGGATTAAAAGGGCTGCAACATAAGTTACATAGCCAAACGTTTCATGATCCATAAATCAAGAAAAACTTAAGGAAAATAACTAGTACAATACTATCTTGGATCAATTTTATTGCCACCTAAAACGTACTTTAATCAGAAAGACTCGTGAAAGGTATCTAAGAAGAGTACTATCTTGGGTCAATTATATAATTGCCACCTAAAACGTACTGTAATCTCACAATGTTTGGATGGTGAAAGGATTAGTAAAAGAATAACACTGTTTGGGTTAGTAGTTAAGAATAGTGTGAGGTTAGTGATATTTCGGAAAATATGAGAACAATGCTAATTTTTACTATTCCGGGTTAGCAAAATGTTGTTTGGATAGTAACTTGAGAACGGTGGAGAGAATAGTTAAAATAATTAATTATGTTTTAGGATTTTATTTAATAATAATTATTATTTAATACTACTTCATACTAATATAAAAGAATTTTTTATTATTATTTTCACTACCCTCATGGACGCTAATCCGCTAACCCAACGTTTTCTATAGGTTAGCGGATTAGCGTTGTTCTGCTGCTATTCTCGATTTTAATTTTGTGATTAAATGATTACTAACTCAAAAATAATATTACTATTCTCAAAACAATGCTATTCTACACCATCCAAACACACCCTTTGGAATTGTGTTGATCATGCCATTTTAGCATGTGCCCATAAGCCCATTTATGTTGCCACCAGTTGGCCGGGTCACCATCGATCATTCTATCACATCTATTGGTTTCTATTTATAGTTATATATATACACATGACATGAGGCCACTATTTATAGTCTCTTTACTACGCTATATGAGCTGAGTTGCGCTGATTTTGATTATTCACAGATTTAAGCAACCTAGAGCTTGAAGTCCATGTGCATAATATTCGTTATCGTCGTTTCTACGGTAGTAGCTAGATGTGAAGTTCTCGGTGTAACCTACTTAAGAATTAATTTCTTCAATTGAAAAAAAAAGAATGGAAACGACGTTCACTATTGATACTTGAGTATCGCAATAATTTGTTTGTGGTAGAATTGCATCCACCTCAGAAACAATGAAACTATATAGTATAACAGATTGCTCGCAAAATATCATAAAAACAGGAAAAATATAATCAAGTTTTATTGTATATTTTTGAAATTGAGAAAAAATATAAAAGAACTAATTAATTAGAAAGTTACACAATAATAATTAAATTACTATAGTCATTCCACAACAAACAATAATGATGTTGGTTGAAGACAGTTGAATACTAATCGTCGCTCATTAAAAATATTGAGATTATAAAAAAAGAAATATTAATGGTTGGCCTAATAGTTAAGCTAGCACTTAGCTTGTTTTTCAAAGAGGTGGGAGTTCAAGAATCCGTAGGTTGATCTAGTCTTTCTTTAAAAAAAAAATAAAATGGACACTTATTTACTTACCTCAAAAAATAAAATTTATATAAAAAGGCTAGTTCCCCCCTGGTCCCAACTCGAAAATTCAGCTTAAAAATTTTAAATCTTAGCTTTGTCCAGCAACGAAATAGATAATTTTGTTGGTTGGTAAAGTTTTTCGTTATACAGGCCACTATTTTATAGGTTCAAACCGACATTACAAACTTTTCATACTAACGGCCTTATGGTTTATCCACATTTCACATAGCCCTTCACATGGGCCTTCTATTTTAGCCCAATTATAATACAGAACAATGGAATACTTCTATTTTGGTAAAACAAGGGAAGGAAAGAGAAGAGACCAGTTTCATACACTGTACCCCTCAGCTTTGTTTTCTTCCTCCCCGCGAAATCTCGCCATTCCCAGGAGAGATCGGGATTTGAATTCGAGAATTTTGCGTTGGTTTGGGTTGGCTTTGCCATCAGCTGAGATGACTTCGGCCTCATCTGGCACGAGGCTATGGCGAACGACGTTTCTGACATTGCGTGATGAAAACCTAGCTTCGCCGGAGCCACCGGTGCTCCTCTCCCTCCTCCGCCGCCTCCTTCTTTCCGCTCCGTCTAACTCTCTCCTCTCCGCCGCCTTTCTCCTTCCCGCTCACGAGGTCATCTTCTTACATCCTTTTAAAATATAAATCTCCCAGTTGCTAGCATATCAATCTGGTTTAAGCCATAGTTACGACTCACTGGTAAGGCTGATTAATCAGAGCATTATGGACCTCACTTGAAAATTTTCAGTTACATTTAGCACATAAGGTCAATGGAGCCCCACTCACAAACATCAAAGAACAGTTTGAATGGTTTGCTGATCGCTTGTCACTGGAATGCTGTACTTGAGTTCACTTGACACTGGTGCTTCCATATTATCTCCAGGTGACATTAGATGTGGTGTTTCTCACTGAGATGGGAATTTCAGTCTCAAAGTGTGAAGGTTCTGAAGAAATGTTATGTTTCATCTTGCATTTGGTAAATATTGATGTTCTAATATTTGATTTTCTTATGATAGCTTGCTAAAGCTAGTATGAGATAAATATCACAGTAGGTTCGTGAGATCAACTTCAAAAATCATCGATTTGGCTTCATACAACGGACTTAAACCATTGATCTCGATTTGCTTGATAAGACCAACCATTTATTATATTTCAATTTTTTATTTTTAAGTTCATTTTTTTATAAGATGAAGGTGTTTAAAAAAGAATTTGTTTTTATGTTTTGCAAATAGTTTTTAACCTCCTGTTTGTGTATTAAATTAAACAAACTCAATAGTGAAAAGTTCTAAACGTAAAAGTTTGGTTCATCAGTTTTAAGATCAACAATTTGAAACTTGTAATTTGGAAGCCAATATGATGTTTTTTGTGGTTAAGCTCACAAACTGATTGATGATCTTAAGATAATTATCTTCACTTTTTTAGTTTTATCCATCCCCTTCTTAATGTTTAGCTTTTGGCCAATTATTATGCAGATTCATAACATTATGTCCAAAGTTTGTCTAGACATCAATGCTCCTTCCTGGAGCATCCTATTGAACTTTCTAGAAGCAAGCTTTGTGCGTCTATATAAAAATTCTTCATGTAAGAATGCTTCCACTGTTGGATCTGGTACAGTTGATACTGCAGCCAACTCCTTAGTCATTATAAGGTTAGCTCAGATATGCAGTGAGGCGGTATTTTTGTTTATTTTCAGGATACTCTGGTTTTGTTGGAAAATTTGGCTGAACACTGGTTTTCTTTAATTAAGTATTTGGAAAAGATATTAGATATTAAAAGTTTTCTTCTTGTTGTTGTTCTTTTCCCTTTCCTTGGTCTCCACAGTTCCATGGTGAAAGCCTACGAGAGAAATGCCTCTTTATCAGAGAATTTACAGTTAACTGGAGTTCTCTTGTCGATAATATCACTCTTGCATGTTGAGCTGCTTAGTGTAAACCAATCTGGTGATTCGGGTTTTGTGAATCTCAAGCACTCAAGGTTATGGGATATGCAAACCACTGCATTTTCCATTCTGGGAAGGGTGGTGGGACAAATTGGATCGACCATGCCAACTGATCTGTGGCAATCTATTGTTGAGGTTTGTTTTATTTTTACATGGTTTCATTGTAGAAACAACCTGAGTTTTACCAAAAAATACCTATATCTCAAAGCCACGACCCTTCAAAAAGAGGAACCAAAATTAAAAATATAGACTCACACCTACTGATGCTCTGCTAAGTCTAGGTACACTTCCTTGGCCTAGAAAACTGCCTTATTTAGACCTTTTCTAACCAAATTGCATGAGAAAAGGGAAGTTGTTATCAGTTTCCAGTAAGAATAATTATCATTGACTCAAATCATTATCCATAACCCTGACATACCCCACAAAGCAAGACATAAAAGAAACTTTCTGCATTCGAACATGTCATATAGTCTGGCATGGTAAATTAACAAAGTGCCCTGCACAATTACAAGTTTCCATCAGGAGACTAATCCTCCAGCCACTCAACTATAGTGTAAAATTGCTTAATCATACCCCTCTGTTGTGAAATAGTCTCCCTTATATCAACTATCTCACTGAAATTTAAGAGGTCATCAGGTAGTTACTAGACATCACCTTCAAATTATTATCAATTTCTGGTATTTGGTAGTGTGGTTTAGGGCTACAGTTTTGATCTCTCAAATTGCAACCCTATTAAGGGAATGAAGCTGGACTAATTCCTGTGGTGCTGGCTATTTGCTGCTTAATGTTTTTCTTTTAATTTAGGTGTTGAGAAAGGTGATGGACTTTATTGCTTCAAATAACCTTGTGCTAGAGGATAATGTTATGTCAAGGTTGCTCCTATGATTTATATTTATTAATTGGATCTGTAAAATAGATTTCTGAAGAATATCTTTATCTTTTTGCACTCAAAATACAAAGTTCTGATTTATACTTGTTGCTATTAACATGTCTTGCAGATTTTTAAGTGCATTTCTTCATTGTCTACATTTGGTTCTATCAGATCCTAAGGGCCCTCTAGCTAGTCATGTGAGTGCATGTTGATCATCTAATATATCAACCAGAGGGAATTTTATTCTGTGCTTTGTAAAAAGCTCTATATTTATCTTTGCAAAGAGAAAAGACAAACATGTCTTTCAGAAAGTTGGTACATGATGTGTCTTCAATCAGGCAGTTAATATTATCATATCACATTTAAGATGGCAGGTTTTGTGCCAGCACTCCAACTATTTTTCATGTACGGCATCTCAGCTGTTAGTAAAACTACTGAGTCAAGGGAGAAGCGGTCTTCATCCTCGGCAGTGAAGTCAGGGATTAAAACCACTGGTGCTGCGTATAAGCCACCTCATCTGAGGAGAAAAGAGGCATTTAAGAATAACAACTCATCAGATTCTGAGTCTAGTTCAAGATATGATTTTTCTTCATCAGACTCAGATCATAGTGATTCAGATGGAAATGCAAAAGGTGGTGACCGTTACAGGAGCTCGAAAACTAGGTTACACGCAATATATTGCATACAGGTGTGTTTGGGCAAAAAGTTCATAACGTATCTCTTGATTATTGAGAATGCTAAATGAAATTCATTGGGATAGTAGTGGTGGTTTGCTAATCCCTTACTTTTTTTTATCACAAGGATCTATGCCGTGCCGATGCGAAGTCGCTCACTTCATTTTGGCCTTTGCTGTTGCCAGAGAATGATGTACTACAACCTAGGTATTTTAATTAGATTTGTTTTGTTCTAGCACTGTTCTCTTAGTCCTGAGAATTTTTCTCTCTTACCATTCAATGATACGTTTCCTCTTTTAATCAGGAAGAATCAAGCAACTCTAATGACATCATTAATTTTTGACCCTATAATCAAGGTACATTCAGCTAGCTCTCCTTTCGATTGCATTGCTTGATTACTTTGTATTTCAGCCAACAATTATTCAATCCTTGATGGCATTACTGTTTCTATATGTATATTTTTGGTAAGATTGCCTAAATTTCAATATTCCACTTGCTTGCTCTCTTATTGGAGCCTTGCTGAAAGTTCACTCTTTGCCACTAGAATAATTGATAACCTAGTTTTTAGAATCAACAAATAAGGGCAAAAGAGGGAAAAATAAAAAAGAAGATAATTAGAAAGAAAATTTGGAAACAGGTTGCTTACTGAACTATTGAGTTGTACCAGAATACTGCTGTTGAGCTTGTTCCTATAATAGTTCCACTTCTTTTTAGGTACGGGTTGAAGCAGTATCAGCTATTGTTACTATGTTAGAGGGACAATCTTTGGTACTTTCGCAAGTTGCAGAGTACAAGGAATCATCCAAACATGGATCTTTTACAACTCTGTCTGGTTCCCTTGGCAGAATTTTAATGCAATTGCATGCTGGTATGTTATCAGTACTTGCATTATGTGGCTTTTTGCTCAGTAAATTAAACATTTAACAGTCACCTAAATTAATAGGTATGGAAAGAAGAGCAATAAAGGGACATTGAGGATTTAGCAGTTTATGTCATATTTTTCGTTGGAGGGCAGTGGGATAGTGTCCTGATTGCAGTTCTTTTGTCTGACAGGTGTGTTAGACTTGACACATCGGGAAACCCATACTACATTGATAGCCTCCTTGTACAAGCTTCTGGTTATTTTAATATCAGTCACGCCGTATGTATCTATCTTTATTTTTTTTTCAGCTTCTGTAAATTTTCATCTTTGACAGTGCTGCACTGATTTATTCTCTCTTATTTTTGTATTTATATTGTATAAACTAACAGATATGGTAGAATGCCTTGTGAGCTATTGCCAACAGTAATTTCCTCTCTTTGTAAGAGGATTTCGAGGAGTGATGTGCTCAAGAATGAAAATTACGGTCTTGTGGTTAGCATCTTTTTTCAAGTCTCCTTTTTAGCATTTTAATTAAGCCTGAATAGATCTTGACCAGCTTATTGGTTATACCTAATTGACTAGGTGAATGTGCTTAGTTGCTTGGAGATGGCATTTTCCAAGTCACCACCTTCAGTTGATACATTGAAGTTACTTGAAGGCAGTTCGGAAGGTAATGTTTCATTCTCTCACTCTTTCAGAAGGCAAGTTTTTTTTTTTTTGATGTAAATACAGTCATTGCTTGAACTACTTGTGACGACAATCACATGATTTTCAGGCCTTGGTGAAGTTGAAGAGGAATCAGGTGTATTTGCTGTGCTATTTACTTGCTTGGAAAAGGACATGCACCTAAGTATAAAGTGTGAAGCTCTCCAGGTTCTCTCTCTCTCTCTCTCTCGATCATTTATAAAGACAAACAGTAGCAGTGACAATAGTTACCAGCACCAAAATACAACATCAAATTAACAAAGTTCTTCTGAGTTCCCAAATTAACTTTCAAATGCTGAATATTTTTCTATATTTCTACCTCAAACACCCGTACACCAAGCTGGTAGGCATTCTATTTAGGGAGGACTGATTTGTATATTTTGAACAAAAATAAGAAACTGATGGTGAATGAGATTCAGTAACAAGTTGCATGATATTTTTCCCAGGGTTAGATCAAATGTCCTGTATAAAGCAGGTTTTTTTTTTCTGGCAGAAAAGTTGAACTAGTCTAATTTTTACTCTCTTTTGTTGTACTTCTTCGGCTTGGTTTAGGTACTAAAGGCTACATATCACAATTATCCAAGCACAGTTCATTCTACATGGAGACGAGTCTCCAATGTGGTTGATGAGTTATTACACATGAGAATCCTTGATGAGTCTACCTCTTATCGCTCTAAAGGAGATATTGAGAAAAATGCACTTCCTACTTTTGAGAGATGCACTGTTTCTGTTGTCAAGGTAATATATATATTTATTTTCTTTCATGGGGGCAAAAAGTAAATTTGCTGGTTATGTCTGTGGTAATTTGGACAAGAATACAACCAAAAGGACAAATGAAAACATCTGTTATTGTGGAGGAAAAACACATCCAATTGTAAGACCAAATTAAGTGCAAATCAATCAGTTCATTTTTTTATTTTTATCTGTTACTCTCATGGTTTGCTGTTATGCACAGATAAGACCAATATTTATGATACTTAAATTATTTACATATTCTGAAAATTGCATCCAACTACTACAATATGGTAGAATGGTACCTGTTGTTAAATGTTTGACAACTTTGGCCCTGCTCGTAAGGCATTTTTTCTAAATCTGGAAACAGCTTTAACCAAAAATCTACAATATTTTTTGAAGTAGTAGGCGAAAAGCCTACTATATAATTTCATTAAATCAAATTAAAAAAGAGTTACAGATCAAAGAGTAGAGAAGAGATGAAATGAAATGAAATACAAGCATTGCCCTATAATAAAAATCTAAAAAGAAAATGAAAATAAAGGCAAATGAAGAAGGATAGTCTTGGTGCTTCTTGATGCGTTCCTTGATCAACGTCCTTTGCATCCCAATGCTGGAGCAGATTTACGGAGGACTCATCGCACGGCACCACTCCGAGCAGCCACGTGTGACCCATGAGATGACCCAAGAGAGTGTGAGGGGGGGACGGATCTGTCGATGGTAGTATGTTGACCATTAACCCAAAAAGGGGTGGGAGGGAGAGAGGGAGACCAGCATCGTTTGACCCGATTCACCGCAGTCTGGGTTGGATCTGCCAGCAGCAAGAGAGAGACACACACAGAGAGAGAGAGAGAGAGAGAGAGAGAGAGAGAGGCAAGGCGCAGTGGAGGTGATGAAGGGGCAGATTCGGTGGAGGCGGTGGCGCGATGGAGACAATGACAACCCAAAACCCTAGATTTATCGTCGTCGTTGGGCAGATCTAAACCCTAGATCTGAGCCCTGATTTTGAACCCAGTGGAGGGGCGATCATTGTCACAGTCGCCCTGTATCGCGGTGTGACTGCTCGAACCCAAACCCGGAGCTATTGCTTGTACGATATTAGGTTCCCAAAAATCTACAATATTAGGTTCCCAAAAATCTACAATATTAGGTTCCCATTTCGTTTTTATGTACGATAATGACATACTGGCTGGTCATAATGCGATTTAGTTTAGTCAAATTGAAAAATTATGGCAATTCCGTATTCTTGCGTACTGATGGTGGGAAAAAGAGGGATTACCGGGACACTGTCTCTAAATGTAAATGTTCAATTTAAACAGATATTAGAGTTTTATTCATGAATTTTCTTGGCTTTCTCTTTTCTTTTCTTTGTATTTTTTTAATATGACTTAACTCAGGTCATGGATGAGTGCCTCAGAGCAGCATCTGGGTTTCAAGGAGCAGATGACCGCTTGGAGTTCAGGCTGATGGATATCCAACAAGTTTCAGATAAGACCCGCACAAAACGGGTATCGTCAGCTCCATGTTTTGAACTCCAACAAGGCTTGGATACCTCAAATAGTCTATCTGATGTTGACAATTCTGTTGGCGTAGCATTGTGGAATGAGGCTATTGAAAGGCATCTACCAGTTGCTTTGTCCCATTCTTTTCCTTTGGTAATTACTTACACCAATTTTTATCTTAGGTTATTTTTTCTAGGGTTTTATGTTCATATGGTTTCAATCAAAGAGGAGATTCCAATTTTTCTGTAGGTTAAGGCTGCATCAGTTACATGTTTTGCTGGCATGACTTCAAATGTTTTCTTTTCATTGACAAGAGAAAAGCAGGAGTTTGTGATTTCTTCATCTGTAATTAATTCTTGCTTCCTTTTCTTCTGGCATAGTAAAAAATATTTTATTGATTGAAGCCATATCAAGGGCACATTTTACATTTGTTAATTTTCTACTCACTTGTAGGTAGGAGCTGCAACAAAAGAAGCAATTCCTTCCCTTAGATCAGCAGCATGTCGTGCTATTGGAATTATATCATCTTTTCCATCAGTCATATCCAAGTAATCTTATGATATGTTTTTTTCCATATAAACCCTGACATTGCATAACCAAAAGGATGAGATAACCTTCATAATTTCTGTAGATAGTTTATCATAGGCCAAATTGGTAATGATATAAGAAAGAGAGTACACAAGTACACAAGTACATCATTATACCTTCTCATGATTAACCATTTTAATTTTTTTAGCAGTTCAAGAGTGCTCTCTGATTTTATTCATGCAGTTGAGTTAAACACACGGAATCAGTTAGCCTCGGTATTATCTATAACTCATATTTCCTTCTCCTTATTCCTGACTACAAGATATACAGAAATAGCAAAAGGCAAAAAAAAAAAAAAAAAACAATACATCTACTCAGAACAGGGATGTATTGATAGTTCAATACAGATAAATTTCTGGTGCTATGAACTGCTACAAGTTCTTGGCACAATGCAACCCAGGGTGGTGCTATAGAGTTTTAATGAATTTGTCTGCTCTGTTTTCCTAGGTACTCATTTTTTCATTTTATTCAGGTGCGCATCACTGCTTCCTGGGCCCTTGCAAACATTTGTGATTCTGTTCGCTTAAGAGCAGCTGAGTTCTGTAAAGAAGATCTGCCAAGTAAGTCTTCATTTTTGCATACTTATACTAGTAATCATAGATGAATATTGTACTTAGCAATTTTAACTTTCAGATGAAGTAGATAAGTCTACTATCTTATTAGTGGAAAGCGCATTGAAATTGGCAAAGGATGGTGACAAGGTATGTTTTCATTTACTAGCAATAGTTGTCATGGTACAGTTTGGAAAATTTTATGCTGCATGTAAATTTTGATCTAACATACTGTTGTTTAGCACTCACTTTTCTGAAACTTGAATATCTTGGTATAGTTCTCATTTTCTTCTTTTATCAGATAAAATCAAATGCTGTACGAGCTCTTGGTTATCTCTCAAGATTCATCAGATTTGATGCTCATGCACATAATGAATTGAGGTACCTTTTTTAATCATATACTTCAGTAATGCCTTTTAACTCTTATTTTGCTCAACTTGTGGTGCTCAACATCCTTCTTGAAAAATTGTATTTTGTTTAATAGTACTTGTGATCATCCTTAACTGGGCCAGATATGCATGTTGGAAACCTAAATCGCAGGAGACAGTTCTTTTATTATTTTACTTTTACTGAAGCAGTTTCCCTAGTAATGGAGACTGTAACTGGCTGGAAAGGATGGTGCAAGCCTTTCTCTCATGTGTCACAACCGGAAATGTAAAGGTATCCTCCTCAACTCTAGTAAAGTAGCTCTAGACCTTGTCACCTAGAAAGAGAGTACCTCTTTAATCTTTCCATGCATGGAAGAAGTATCTTGCCAAAAAAAGCATAAGAGTGTTAGATGCTTAGTCACTATTAATTTTTATGCAGCTTCATTGCATTCAGGAATCCCAGTATTTGTAGTTATTACTATTAAAAATTTGAAACTGTAAATGACATAACTATGGCATGATAGGCATCACAAACAATAAGAATACCTTGCCAAGTCATTTCAGCAGAAATGATTGTGCTTATAAATATGTAGTATCTCCTCTAGAAGTATGTTTCATAGTATAGGTTTAATGTGATCATTGTTATTAGGACTATTATTATTATTATTAGCATTATTATTAGAGTAAAGATACCGTGAGCTTAAGCTCACGGAGGCCTTACGTGAGTTTAACTCAAAAAGCATATCAAATCGTCTTCAAATTTTAATTTATCATGCTCATTAAATTTTTTATATGAAAATCTTATGGGATGCAAAAATTTGGAGTGTTTTGAGCTTTTTAAGTCATGGTTTTTAATTTTTGAAAATCAGCTCTAAAAATAATAATAATATATTCAATACTTGAACATCATTTTAAAAAATAAAAAACAGTGACTTAAAAAGCTAAAAACACTCCAAATTTTTGCATCCCACAAGATTTTCATATAAAGAATTTAATGAGCATGATAAATTAAAATTTGGAGACGATTTGATATGCTTTTTGAGTTAAACTCACGGTATCTTTACTCTAATAATAATGCTAATAATAATAATAATAGTCCTAATAACAATGATCACATTAAACCTATACTATGAAACATACTTCTAGAGGAGATACTACATATTTATAAGCACAATCATTTCTGCTGAAATTAGCAGTATTTTCAAGCATAGAATAACAAGCCTGGTTCAGGTACATTTTTTCCCTGTATGTTTCAAAGTTCATGCAATTTAGTCCTTTGATAATCTGTCAAAAGATCATCAAACTTTCATACAATTTGTAATGGTTGCAATTTAAAGGTCTTTGATGGACTATCAAAGGATAACTAAATTGCATGAAAATTTATAAAATTTTACTTTTAAAGCTTTTTTTAAAATTTATTTAGTGTGTCATTGTCAAAATTATCAAAATAACCCATTGTCAAGTGATCACTCCCTTTGTTTATAATTGCTAAATTTATATTTTTTAAAAATAGAAAATAGAAAATCTAAATGATTTTCTTTTAACATACTGTTGGGAAATTCTTGAGGTTATCCCATCTTATCCTTTTGGTTTCTATTATAATCCGTTCCTCATACACTATTTGGCAGAAAGATGTTTTGGATCTCTCTACATTACAAGTATAACTACAGCTTTTATAAGAAATGACTTCTATCATTTTCTCATTATTATTAATTGTTTTGTCCATATAGGTCCAGTGGAATGTATGTCATGCACTGAGCAATTTATTTATGAATGACACCCTGAACTTGCAATTTATGCCTTGGTAAAATTTCCTTCCAGTAATGTTTTTTTTTTATATAGAATATATTTTTTTTGAAGCAGATGGTATTGCCCTACTGAATTTTCATTAAAAAAAATAAAAGGAAATTTACAGGAGTATTTATAAGGGAAAGGGTAGAAGTTAAAAAAATAAACTAGGGAGAAATAAAAGCTAAAAGAAATACAACAATAGAAAAATGATCCTAAGCTGTGTATCCTTTAGTCTGTTGTGCTATCAGCCTAACACACTGAACTGATGCCCTAACTGCTAAACTCCCTAGCTTCTTTTTTAGAATATTAAAAGAAATGATTACTTTTAATTAGCTATGGACAAATAATTCTCTGACAGGGCACCAACTGTCTTTCATATTCTTCTGCTACTGATCCGTGACTCCACTAATTATAAGATCAGGATACATGCAGCTGTTGCTTTAACTGTTCCTGCTTCCCGGACTGGTTAGTCGTTATTTTTCTGTGTATGTTTCTATGTAAAGCATTTTTGGTGTTACTTTGAATGGATTCTAGTATACATCATATAAATACTGCAATCTTGATCAACATTCAAGAGCTTCACAAAATTTGTTACTGAAAGCATGATTAGGTTTATATTAATTTTTAACAGTGCTTGTGTTCTGCATTTTGCAATGTTAGATTATGGGAGCTCATTTTCTGATGTGGTTCAAGGAATAGTGCAAGTTCTTGAGTCATTAAGTTCTGACAATTTTTCAAATCCATCTAGTTACAAATACAGGGACAACCTTGAAAAACAGGTCCATTTTTATTCTAATTTACCTTTTTGTATGATTACCAAATCATTTTCTGATTCCCATTATTATTAGCATAATTCTGAAACTCCTTGTGCCTACAGCTTGCATTTACTACCTTGCACTTGCTTGCACTTATATCGTGTGAAGAAGAACAATCTCTGAAAGGTTTTCTGATCAAGGTGTGTACAAAGCATAAAGATCATATCGTGTTTCCCTATTGATTATTTAACTAGGCAAGATGACTACAGTGCCACTATGAAGATCATATAGGAGGATAAAATAATTAAAGATATTTTTTTCTTTCATTTTTTTCCACAGAAAGCTACTTTCCTAGAAGATGTGTTAAAACCGTTATGTTCGTGCTTCAAAGTTGATATAAATAAGCCTTCTTCAAGCTATGATAATAGTTCTTCTGAGGATAGAGATCAAGAGGCTTCTTTGTATGTTGTGAAGAAGAAATTGCTATCAAAATCTCTGGAGGCATTGTACAATCTATATGAGAGCTCAAGACATCAAATTATTGCAAACAGATTTGAGAAATTGGTTAAGAGCTTTTCTTAATGAGGATGAATATAAATCTGTATAATTTTGACTTTTTGTAACCTTTTAATTATTACCATTTCTTGCATTTAATAGCTGCTTTGGAGTTGTCATATCTATAATACATTTATTTTATGTAGAAAGGTTCGTACTGAGATAAAGTTGGTGTTAAATCAAAATAGAAATAATAGACTTGTCTTTTTGTAGGATGAGAAATTTACTTCCGATTTTATTTGTTCATCGGGAATTATAAAAGATCTACGAGTTGAATTGATATAATCTATACTCATAAGTATCCATTTTGTCCACAAGAAGTGAGAGCATAGAATTATGTGCAGCTATCCATAGAGTTTGATGTATTCATTTGTACTAAACAAGCAAATATTTTTTTTAATGCGCAGCGGTGCTTATAACTTGAACATGATCCGTGCTTCATTTTGGTGGTTTGAAATTTCAATTATCAATGCCAGTATGGTAAAAGAAAAATTACAAGTGAGTTCATAACAAATTTCTTCGTCTCATAATGGGAAAAACCGAACATAAATTTGTTTTGTGGATAAAGGAAAGACAACTTTATTGAATAAAACTGGTTTTACAAAGGTTCCAATTTAACACAGGAACCAGTCACAATGACTAGAAAGATAAAATAATAAAGAAGAGATCAATTAAGGATAAAATAGTAAAGAAGAGATCAATTGACAATGGTTATTTTGACAATGTTGACAATGGAAATTCTAATAACTAAAACAAAACCTTAAAAAATAGAACATATCCTTTAACACAAATGGTAGTATAACTACTTGGAACTATAATATAAAAAAATTAAGTGCTATTAAATTTTTGTATAAGAAAATTTTATATAATTTGTATTGTTTTTGCTATTTTCTTTGTTATGATAGTTTTTTATTTAGAAAATTAAAGAGATTGTATAATTAAAAGATCCAGAACAAAAAAAAAGACAAGATTAAGGTGTTTTATCCTTTCATGTTGAAGTGAATATATATATTTTTTTTTTTGAAGTTGTAGACAAATCGTCGATCAATAATATTCATCAAACAAGGAAAGAGATAGTATATGGTTGAAATACAAGAATAATAAAAGATAAAAACAAAATAAATAAAATGAACATTGTAGTTGAGATAGTATATGGTTGAAATACAAGAATAAGAAAGCGCTTTGTCTTTCGTCAACCATTCTCCTTAAAGAAGATAATAGTATAATCTGCATAATGTAAATGAAAAAAGTTTGAATCGCACGCGCCTTACTACAAAGACGAGATTGAAAATTTAGATTCTAGCCTCAAATTCTTTACAGGATAGAGCGAACTCCAAATAATCTACCGATCTCGATATGTGAAATCTTCTTGCAACATATTGGAATTATTCGGGAGACTTGGTTCAGACGGCGATGAAGGTATCTCTAATTTACCATTTATGTCGCTGATGTGGAGATTATGCATTGTCTTTCAAATTTTAGTTGAGTATTCAATTCCGACAAGTTTTTGTGCAAGCGGCTGTGAATAAAAGATTCGTGGCTGGGACATGAGATGAAGCGGAGTAATTTACAATAAATTCCATTAAATTAAATTAAAAATAGTTCAGATTAAGAAGAAATAGAAAAATAAATAAATGAAATTAAAATACAAACAAAAAAAATTCAATAAATAATAAAAACAACAGTAGCTTGACTCGTATCACCGCCATCAGTAGCTTGGGCCACTAGATGGTCGTGTCACTGTGCTATATCATATTCAAAGAGTCTGGTGCTTTTATAAACATTTCGAAAAAATATTTACAGTTCAAATTTTAAAATTCTATGTCAGAAATTTAATTTAAATAGTTTTAAAAAATCGTATCATAATTTTATAGATTAATATTTTTATCATAATTTAAAGTTATTTTATTATGCTTAATGATTTTTTAAAAACATAACATTTGACATACAAAAATTAATATTTTTAATTACTTTAATGGTCATCTTTTAAAAATTATTAAGTATAATAAAATAACTCCAAACATATTAAAAATTAATAATCTATAAGATTATGATATGAAAATTCTTGTAAGGTATTTAAATTGAAATATTGGACGAGATTTTTCAAATTTGAGCCGGAAGTGATAAGCCTCAATGTTGTATATTTTTTATTAGAGTTAATCTAAAAAACTATCAATATTTAGCGTATTAATTTTTTTTTTACTTTTATTTTTTTACTTGAAGTGCTGAAATACTATCGTGTCTTGTTTATTATTTCAGGAATTGCAATAGTTTGGATGCTAAATGAATTGAATTGGAGAACAAGATAATGAACAAGCTCAAGCGGCAAAGAAAACGAGTTGGAGGCCAATAACTTAAATTGTTCACTTAGGTTATGTACCTCGTGCCACTTAAGTTAGTTTTTTTTTTAATAATTTACTCTATAACTTAAATTATTCTAAATAATTATCTCATATATTAATTTTTTCATGTTAGTTGTCCCGAGTTTTGTGAGTTAATTATTCTGAATTATAATTATTATCTTCCCCAAATTTAAACTATCTTATAAATTATAATATTTGAATAATATTTAGTACAATACTTGTTAAAATGATTGAATGAAACAATATAGGATTTTATTTTAGACAATATACTATTTTTTATTTTTAATATATTTTTTCTAGTTAAAAAGTTTGACAAGAGATATTTATATTTTTTTAATTTATTTATTTTGAATGACTCGAGTTAGAACTGATTGTATAGTTATACTTTAATTTCATACTAATAAAATAAAGATATATTTGTATGAAAGGAATGAGTTTGTATATTTTTTTATAAATGATGATAAACTAAATAATATATAAGTATTATTTATTATCACATGTTACTGTTTCGTTAACCATTTATCTTAACGAATAAGGATAAAATATGAGTAAACCTAATTTTAATGGATAAGAATAATTTCATACGTATATGATAATAAAAATATTTCTATCCAATACATACCGCATCCATTGACACCCCTAATCTCAACGCGCTCACTACCACTCATACATCTGAAGCACAATATCAAACGATAATGAAATTACATGAAATTTGAATTATCATCAATCTATAAGTAGAAAAATATAATTATATATTTTTTTCAAATTTTTTCAAATTTTTTTTCATATTTATTTGAAAACACATTGTCAAGAAATCCCATCCCTATATTTGATGATCCATTTTCAAAATTGTCAAGATAGCCATTGTCAATTGATTCCTTCCCATTAAGTATATTAAAATTGTTGTTAAAAAGAAAGTTCGTTCTGTAGTACAACGTATTTTTGTGTGTGTGTGTGTGTTAGGGTTGACAGAGGCTGCCAACTTGTCTTACAAAACATCAGATTATAACTATCCACTTCGTGGGAAAACAGAGATCACCTACAGTTTTCAAAACCCTATAATTAAAAGACTCCTAAACACAAACACTACTTAAATTGCACCACCTATAATTTCATCATAAATACGCCTAACAGTACTTTAACCAAAGCTCAACCTCATGGACAGTCCTTTCCACCAGAATAGAGACCTATGTTATAATTTTCACCAGAATTCATTCAATGTGTTTCACCAAATTCAGTACAATTTATAAAGGTCGATGCATCTGCCTCGCTGCGTGTCTGTCAATTGCTTTCTTATTTATAAATGAATCTTGAATAGAGGACCAGACCAGAAGTGTTATGGTGGGCTACAACGTTCATGATTCATCAGACAGCCAGCACATGCTTCTGTTCAAAAGAAATGGTTCAAATGCATCGACCGTTCCTCTATTTTTTTCTTCTCTATCGTAATCTTTACATGATAATTATTTTTCAATTTTAAATGTTTTGACAACTCCATATGTTTAAAATTAATATTTGTATTAATATTCAGTTAGATATTATTCTTATTATTACATAAATTTTAATTGGGTCATTGATATTATATTTCTTTTTTAGGTATGATTTTGTTCATTCAAAAGATTGTCTAGAATTCAACCAATGCACGAACTTGATTCATTAATTTAATGCAATATGATGAGTAATGTTCTTTTTTTTTAATGATAACTACTAACATTTGTCTCTTTTATATTTTATGATTCAGGTCCTGTCCAAAATGTATTGTCCGTTGTCCCCACTCCTCACAAAAAAAAAAAAAGAGAATGGTTTTGACTAAAATAACATCAACATGGAAGTTGAATGATCTGGCATCAAAACTAATTAAGCGTAACAAAACTGCATAACCAAAACCGTAACGTGGAACATAATAAATAGTTGTTGATATTGATGTCTTCATCATACACATATAAATATGGACAGCATCGAAGCATAAGTATACTTATAATTTTGTTAGCTATATGTTTCATAATTTTGACAACAAGATATTGGAGAGGAGTTAGGTTACGGTGCTACGTACGCATAGTATGGATGGTCCGTGTATTACAATTATTTTTTTATCTTCAAAGTTTAAATGATTAATCCGACCGATAAAAATATTTTGCCTATGAAAATTTAGTTGAGGATCAAATTTCCATATTTTTTAATTTTTTTTTACCATTTTTTAAGATGGCTAGAAAATCACTCATTTTGAATGACTCATAATAATTAAATCAAGTAATTTTTTAGCTATCTTAAAAAATAATAAAAAATATAAAAATATTAAATTTGATCCTTAACTAAATTTTTATATGCAAAAATTATAACTGATTATATCAATAATTTAAACTTTAAATACAGAAAAAAAATTTTATCTACAACCTAGACTTACCTCACTCAGACCTAAATTTATTGATATAAAATTTATTTTATTTTGTAAGAAAATTTGGAATTTATTTAAAATTGTATTTTTAAGAGCAAGATCAAAATAGTGGTTGTGAAAGCGATGCCTTCCCGTCTTAAATAATGAAAAGGGTGCGGGGCATTGGGCGTCAGCGAATGAGCGAACCTCTTTGGAGGAATATTTTCTCGGATAAAGCTACTTTTTATGCTAAACCGATGAGATCAGATCCAAAAACAAATTCAAAGAAATAACCAAACAAACAAGTGAAGTGAAATAGAAAAAGGAATTGAGAGATTGACACGCGACTAATACCGTAGCCTAGAAATAATAAACTATAAGGTTATATACAAAAAAGATCTTACAATATAAATGGAGAATAAATAAGAACAAGCAGAAATTTGTCAACAAATAAATTAGCTAGAGGTGTCGGGTTCGGGTTCGGGTCGGGCGGGTCGGGTCGGTTGACTTTTTAGAAGAAATCGGGTCGGGTCGGGGTCGGGTCGGGTCGGGTCAATTTACATGTTGTGTTTTTTCGGATCGTTGATAGATTTCGATTGGATTGAAGGCCATTTGATCTCGGGTCGGGTCGGGTCAGGTCGGGTTCGGGTCGGGTCGGGTCAGTTTGACTTTCTTAAAAAATCAGGTCGGGTCGGGTTCGGGTCCGGACGGGTCGGACGGGTTTATCGGGTCGGGTCGGGTTCTGCCACCTCTAAGATTAGCATTGGTGCATACTGCAAAGTCTTTTTTGGAAAAGAATGTATATTAGCCACATAAGTAGTTTTATAGATTAAGAGGGATAAAAAACTAATTTCTATTTTAAAAAAAACAAATTTGAAATAGATTGATCTACTACAAATATTGAAGTTATAACAATTTTTGTTTCATTTAAGCAAAAAAAATTATTTATTATGTTTGTAAGTTTCAAAAATGGTGGAATTAACAAACCTGGAATAACTTCATTGTTACTATCTATAATAAATATCTAATAGTTGTTAATTTCACTTAAACTAAATTTCATTTACTATGTTTGTGAGATTCAAAAATTTTGAAATTAAGAAAGTTTCAATTCTTTTATCTACTATACAAAATAGGCAAATTCTGCTATAGACCATAATCAACTTGCATTTTATTATTATTGACGGAAATGAACGGTTGTTATTACTTCTCATGCATTTTAAAAAAAAACCCATAGAAGAACAACTCTATAAAATATTGTTTAAAATTAATTTTGGCAAAATATAATTTTGAATAATCAATAAATAAATTTGAAACTTCTATATCATCCTAGGAGAAAGTATCCTGATAGGAAATTTATATTCTTTTTTGCAAATCCATTTTTGTTTATTATAATAAATAGTCTAAAAAAATATATTGCAATCACATTTGCGAACATTTCATAAAATAAAATAAGAGAATGTAAAATATGAATGTTTCTTCTGAACAAAATTAACAATCAATTATATTGCACGCTGCTCATTTTGAAATCTTATGATTGTGTCCGATAAATTTCAGTTGGTGCAAAACCAGTGAATATGTTGCTTGCTTATTCACATAAGATTGCGCGATTTTCTAATTCCCCTTTTGATGTTTTTCTCATTTTTAAGACAAACAAACTACAAGTACGGTGTAGACCAAACGGTTCTCATAAAGTTCTACAAATCCTAGACGACGCGCAATTAAAAATTGCAATTCCGATTCAAAATTAATCCTGGACACAAGGTTAAGAAATTATTCCCTTGGCTATTATAAAAGGCTGAAGATCTCCGAAATTACAACGGGTAAGAATTAGACAGCAGAAAAAATCAGTATGTCAACAGCTTGTCTTTTTTTGACCGTTAACAGCTTTTCTGAATATCCAATGAATAGACTGCAGTTATGATGGTACAAATTTCTCACTTAAGAACAAGTTCCAATTTTTGCCAGCAAATCATGTTTCTTTATAGGAAGAAATCACGGAACCAACTTTGCAAGAGACCGCAGTTTCCAAGTTCATTTCATTGATCATTTTTGTTTATTATGATGGTGTCCAAGCAATTTTAATTTTTGCTGAACAAGCGAACATGTTGCCTGCCCATTGGCATATATAAGTTCCCCATCAATACCACATCCCTTCTGAGTTATACCCGTAGGAGTAATCTTCACTGACTTAACCTACAAATTTGATAAAAAAAAAAAAAGTTAATTCCAATCAAGTTTAATTGAATTACATTACAAGGAAAAGATAGTCTGGATAAACAGGCAAATTGTACAAATACACTAATTTTTTTTTTATTGAAACTGTGCAACCGCTCATTCATGTCCTATTAAAAAACTAATCACCATTTTTTGTGTCATTTTTTGCTTGGCTACTATATATATATATATATAAAAATCAATCTCTCAATATTCAAACTTAATTTTATGCTCTACCATGTCAGATGAACAACATCAATAATTATTTCTTTTCTGAAGGTCAACAATTTTTAATTTAACATGACAGAGGTACCTTAACATATTCAACAAACGGCAGTGAGATATGCTGGAAAAACAGTAATGCGACATAAAAGACAAGCAATTTCCACCATCCACTCCCATGCACCAACAGAAGATCCAGGCTTCCATCATTGTGTGCAGATCTTGGAGCAACTATCTGAGAATTCAATCGCTGAACAGTTTTGCAAGCATGATTGCACACCAAAATGCCAATAAATTCTCCTTTTCTTTTCACCCAATTCTTGTCTGACCTGCTTTTTGAGCACATATTCAAGCTCAATTAAGGTTAAAGCATAAACGTATTAAAAAATTAAAGCAGATGAATAAATGCATTTTAATCAGAATTCAAAAATAAACCTGCTTTGTACTGAAGCATTATTCTGTTTTGTTTTTTCTCCAGTCAACGGAAAATATTCCAACTCAAAGTGATATTTAGGCAAGGAAACAAATTTCATAAGGCCGGCGATAAGGTATCTAATAGGCCCAAAATACTGCCTGTATTTCTCTGATAGCTCAAGAACATCACTAACAAACCCAAAGCAAGCAGCCGTCACGCCAAATTGCACCAAACCAGCCTCAACCCATCTTACCGCAAAAACATCAACACTTGTTACACCTCCCTGATAGACCAGTTGACAGTAAGAAATTTATAGAAAATAATAAGAGAAACCCTGAAACTTAATTAAAAGCCAGCAAGTTATATTTGAAGTTTTAATCAGAACAAGAGAACCATCATGCACTTGTACCGGACTTGACCAGTACAGCACTTGAATGGAGATTCCTAATTAGTCGCTCAACCACAGATGCACACAGCAGAACAGACCAAGAGAAACATAACCAAATAGAGGCAAAGATAAGAGTTTTGGAGGGGGCGGCAGAGTTAGATTATCACCTGATCTGATAGGTACCCCATCCACACAATTAACATTTAACAAATGACAGTCAACAATCGAAACAACATATTCAGCACCTTTACTATAGCTGTTGTGGCTGAGATGGGATCTTTTATTCCAAGAACACTCCATGCAAGGGAATTATCAGAGCCGGTTGGGATGATGCCAATTGGCACTGAAATAGCTTTATCAATATCGGTCCTCCTGAGCAACCCATTAAGAACTTCATTTATGATGCCATCACCTCCAACACATATTATACCATCAGGACACATCCTAAGGTCAATTGTTGAAGAAAGTGCAAGTGCATGGCCGGCTTCAGCTGTTTGAATCACTTCCATTTCAAAACCTGCATGCTGATTTATTTTAAAAATATGACTCAAAAGTAACTTGCTAAGAAATTGAAAAGAAAAACAGTTTTCTGAACAAATGCAGTTTTTGTGCAAAGAAGAGCCCTCATATTTATCCTACTTGATAAAAACCCAACACTATCCAAAATTACTTCCAAGGTATTAGCAGACATCACCCAATTGCTTGTTAGATCGATGGAGAATGCATATTCCATTTATAAATATAGGCTACTTTGACCCGTCTGAAAGAACTAAAATCAAACCTAGTTAAAACATATTCACAATCCATGAGTGCACAAAACAATTAAAAGGTTTACTTAAAATTAACAAAACAATAGGGGCTTTTAAATTTTATTTGAACCTAAAGATTTTATTGTTATCAGCAAAAAAACATAACATCTAGGGTGTTTTTGTAATTGCAGGAAACATTATGGTTGTAATTTCCATATGACCTTATCTTATTACAGCAGTATTTTCCTTTTGTGGATTGATTGCTCTTTGTTTACATGTTCTGGTTAAAATTTTTGTTAAAGAACCCATAGGTCTTGCAGATTAATAGTCTGGTGCAGTACCTAGATACACTGGGATCCTTTCCACTGCTTTTCACCCCACAATTAGCAGAATAGAAAGAAATATTGGACCATCTGATCTGTATCCTACAGTTCAGATCAGATTTCCACGGACGGCCTAAAACCCTGTCTATAAAAAATCAGGTGAGTGAATCCGTTTGGTCCAATAGCAGCAGATATGGACCCAGATGAAAATTTCAGATAATAAAAAACTCCAAAGTTTTCATTTTTCAAAAGAATACACACCTCAAGTATGGGCTGCACTTTTGACTGAAAAATTTGCGAAGAACGGCCATGACCTGAATTAGGGTTAAGTACCACAAGAACCTTCCGTGGGACTTGCCTATTGGTAGAGAAATCACCATTCAAGCAATTACTATGAACAAACTCAGACTCTAATTCTTCATAGCAGTGTTTTCTCTCTCTTGAATTATATATTAATGGATCCAAAGGCTTGCTGCTTGATTGAAGAACCACATGCCCAATTCGGAATCTTTTGGGATTGTAAGAAATCCAAAAAGGTTTTATAAAAGGAGCGAAGTCGAAAGTTCGATGACAAAGACGGGTATTTGTCCATAACTGCTGAAGATGAAAGAAATTAATTGTATATTAAACAAAGCAACTGGAATTTCTAAGTGCCTCAGACAGCATGGGACAACCTAAGGGGTTGTACAAAGTCTGCACTTCTAAAAATGTAATAATAATCCAATAAATAGCTTATTTCATCCAACCGGCGTACTTAACCTTACAGGCACAATTTCAAATTTGAGCGTCCCCGTTGCATCAAAAATAAAGGCTTAAATTTCCTGTAGGTTAAAAAAAAATGTATACCGCATATTGATACATCTAAAATATCAAATTAATATGCAATTCTAACATCTGTGATGCTCGAATTACAAGATCAGACCAACACAATCAAAAGGCACGATTTTCAGACACTAACTAATGCAAAAATAAAGAGGAGTACGAGAACCCGGTAAATTAAGATAGGTTAGGCGAGAACCATACCAGATCGCTTGCGCGTAAGAAAGCCATGAGGATATACAACTTGTACACAGACTAGAGGTTCGTAATATACTGAAAACTATTTTCGAAAGGTAAGCGAAAGGGAAGGATGGAGGAAACGGAAGGGAGGGTGGAAGGGGAAAGCCGAAAGAGAAAAGAGGAGGAAAAAAGAAAAGGGAAAAAAATTGAGAGTTTCTTATTTTGCACAGTTCTCTTTTTTCTAGCCTTTGTAAGACTAAGATCTACTGGCAATTGCTACCAATTCAATGACAAGGTGGTCCCACTTAGCTGAAATTTAACTGATCTTTTTCTTAAATAAATATAATTCAGAACGACATTTCAAAGTTAGTAATATTGGTGCTCCATTAATAAGGGCAGTCTTGCTTGCATTTCAAAATTTGTGAAATTTTTGTTTTATTACTTTTTTTTTTTCATATTCAATTGACTTTTAACTCATCTTTGTATTTTTTTTTTCTGTTCAAAATTAGTTGCTGCATGAAGTCAATCAAATTAGGAGCTTTAGTGTAACATTAAACAATTAAAAAGTTTCTTAGTTTCACAACAATTACAATCACTAGAATTAAAGTAAAAATGAGAATAATATTATTTGAGCAAGTAATACTGTAAAAATAGTGCTTTTCGGTAATGTTTTCGGTACGTGCCCCCCCCCCCGGAAATTTTTTTTTTGCCCCCCCCCCTGAATTGTCTGGTTATTTTTATTGAGAAAAAAATATTTAATACCGTGCATAATGAAATAATTATGCAAAGATATCAAAATATAAAGTTCCTTAGTCGAAAACTTTCTTCATCAACTTGATTATCTATTACTTTGAGTTTTATTTTATTGTTATTTTAATATATAAAATGTTATTATTTAATAAAAAATTTATTAGTAAAGTATATATATTAAATTATTAAATTTTTTTATTTAGTACCCGATTAGTTGGAGAGTATACGAATGTTGACATTGCAATCATTCAAATAAAATACTAATTCAGGACAACAGCAATACTGGTATATCTCAACTGACAATATCTTACATATTCTGTTTCTTTGTTAATTTTTTTTATTTTAAAACAAAATTCGAGGTTCTTAGTCTTTTATTAGAGAGGCTCATTTCTCCGTTGGTGCGCCGCATTCGGAGCTAGATCTTCAATAGTTCAATTACATATCGGTTATTTGTTAAAGAAGAGGTTGGAAGTATATCCATCAGAAAATTGTTTCGAGAATTCATTTAAATTCGAAAATTATATATCTACTCATTAAAAATTCATATGCTTTGATATTCATAGCTTGTTTTCACTTCAGAACTTAAAACGCTTCTTTCGTTTTCGTCTAACTAAAGAGTTTTAGCCGGAGACAGCAAAATTTGACACGATATGAGAAATCTACTCGGATTTGAATCTAATGCAATTTTTTTTTTTTTAAAAGATCAAACTGATCCAACTCAATTCGCTCAAATCTGAACTTAACCCGACTCGTCAGATTATCACCTCTACTTTTAATAATACTTGTTGATGCTTCACCAATATCAATTTTTCAGAAAATTGAAAGAAAAAAAGACCCAAAATACATAAATATCACTGAAATTTTAATATATTATTTTGGACTTAAAAATTTATTTTAATATATTATTTTGGACTTAAAAATTTATTTTAATATATTATTTTGGACTTCAAAATTTATAAATTTTTAGTATGTTATAAAGAATTTTGTTAACTTTCTAAAATAATAAAAATGTTAAATTCTGACAAACGATGAAAAATTATGAACATCAGAAATTGATTATTTTTCTTTTTTAGGCCATTTTGATTTGCAGACTTCTTTCTTTGTAATTTTTTTAAAATATTTTTTTCTTTTATAATTTCAATTTTTTACTTTTTATATATAAAAATAACCCCACACCCGACCGACCACAAAAGGTTGCAAATACCAACAAACATCTGTAACTGTTATATGTTCAGAATGCAGAACTAAGCCAACGCCTCTCCACAGTTTTGAGCACTTTGACAGATTTTTCCAATCTTAAATGCTACACATAATTGCAATTTCTCAAAAAAAATTCATGGTATCTCCATTGTGGAAGAATGTTGGTACGTGCCACTAACTAAATCAACCCCCACCCCACACACGCACAGCATCTTGAGAAATCATCGGGCTTTGGTTTTGGACTGTCAAACAAGATCTGAAATAGATTTATCTTGAGAAATCTAAAATAAAAATTAGAAAATCTCGTTCAACAAAAGACACTTTGTTATTTACAGAAGTTATAGCTCACTTGGTGTTATCTCCTCCAGATAAATTGAGCCACTCTTGCAATTTCAATTCCTGTTCTGATTTGAACTTGTCATAGTCTTCTAATACTGAAGATGTGTCACTGGAACGTGAACTCTCAACCAATACCTCTGATTGGTTGATACCTTCTATACCTACTGGTGACATGAGCGACCTGGTAACTCGCTCCTCCATTGGCATGGCAATGTCTTGTTGAGAGGTCCATTTGAAACTGGTCGCCCTTAATTTTGCTGATTTGAACATGGCTGAGAAATAACTGCTGTTGGATGGTCCAGACAAACTAGAAGGTGGAATGGATGAACTTGCCCGAGAGAATTGGAAACCCCAACCAGGGTTTTGAATCAATCTGGATTTTTTAATATAACAGAAGTATGGGCGTGTTTAGTTAGTAAATATAATAGTCTGTAAACAAAAAGAAGAAGAATTGAGAAATCCACCATAAAATAATTAATTGAACTCAAAATTAAATGACAGATTCCATTCAAAAAAAATAATTAAATGATAGATCCCTAGTTATCAACCTACTGCAATCACACAAGTGGGACCAGATGAGCATATACTAAATTATTACCCTGAATTATGCTACAACTTTTCCCAAACTCCAAAAATAAATTTGTTGCACACTAGGTAAGTCTCAGTTGACCTTTAATTCTGCACTTAACCCACCACTGTCCTCAAATTGACACCCAATCAAATCAACCTCAGCTGTATGCAAATTTGTGCAAATAAGCATTATTAGTTGGCAACTTCAACAAAATCTTTTAAAGCACTAATGGACATTGATTTGTCCGATTGAGCACCAAACTGTCCTTAATTTAACCAAAAGTATTCTCCGCATAACCTCAATCATGCCCACTAAACACCAATGAAAAGGCTGAAAAATAGAACTTTCTATGTACAGACTGAAAGATTAATACCCTCTCGTAGGTTGGGAAGAAGACATGATATGAAGAGATCGATTTATATCTTTAATCATGTCATCTGCAATTGGGAGACCACATACAGCCATCGACCTTACCACACAAATAGAATCTTCTATATCTTCTGTATGTAATGTTACATCATGCACCTCCTCAGCTAATTTTCCCTGTATCTAGAAATAATTCCCAATTAACTTCCTCTCTGTAATGCTAATTTTATTCATTTCATTCCTCTTTTTGCCCGAAAGAATAAGATTAATCATAAATTGCTGAAAATTGATAACCAAAACGACCTTGACAGAAAGAAGATTGGGCATGGAGGCTTGAACATGCTGTTGCACAAAGTAAAGCCCCACAGAGGGCTCGTTTGCCAAATACTTCATCATATCATCGATTCCTTCCTTTACTGTTTCAACAATCCAAAGAACAGAAACAACATTAGAAGAGAGTCAAAGCAATATGCACCTCAGCGATTTGAAGAACAAAATCTGATAGAAAAACTAAAAGTGGATTAATCAAACTGATTAGGTACCAGCTAAGAAGCCATCAGCTTGAGAGAAAGCGTTCATCGCGAAGGACGGAGGAATGGCGGGAGCTCATAACTGATTCTTGATATGGTAGGTGCAATATTTTATAGATAGATTTCGGACAAAATCAAATTGGGGAAAGCGATAAGATCGAAAGATTTAGAATGCACGACGGAGTCGGGGAGACAGGCCGGTGTTTGAATGACGGGTGGAGAGCGACTGAGCGAGGAGAAAGAAACCAACTTGGTCCCATTGTTTATTTGTTTTGGTTTGGATCTAAACAAATTTCAATTTTTAGAGAACTCTGTGTCGACTCCGACTGTACAGAGTGTGCTTGATTAATTCAAGTCGATCATGATTTCGAAAATTCTATATTCAAAAACATTGTTATTAGGTATGCAAATTTTTTAACTATGCGATGTGATTTATATTTTTCATCATTATTTTGTTTCTCTCTTTACATTTATATATCTTAATTAAATAATTTATATTATTTTTTTATTTAAAGAGATGATATAATTTTCTAAAATATAATTTAAATATTAAAGTAACACAACTACATAGTTAATTATACTATTTACGTTTCAAAAATTATAAAAATTATTTTACAGAAATTTTTTCATTTAAAATATCTAATTATTTATATATACTATATTTTTTCGAGACGGAACCCGATGAACAACCTTGTTAAAATAATCGTTATATTAAGTATAAGAAAATGAGTTAGGCCGGCGTATATACATGAGAATACAAATAGTTGAGAAAATATTTTTTTATAAACTGAAATGACATATTTTTTATAAAACAACTTTTTGATACTATCAATTAGTGGATGAGAATCTGCTGCTTTTCTCTAGAAAAACAAGATCCTGATTTTTTTTTGGATCCCGATCATCTAAACCAGAATAGAAGGACATATTTGAAAAACAGAAAACATAGAAAAAACAGCGGGATCCGCTGTCATTGAGAGAAAAACAAGAAGAACAAAATTTTTGAAGAGCAGCAGATTTGAAGGCTCAATTAGTATGCCGAGTGGAAGGGTCGTACTCGTCCCTCACGGATAACATGTTGATCTTCCCTAATAGACCACATCGACGTGAAGCTTTGGCAACCTATACCTCCTGCCTTGACAAGGCGCTCTGTATATTTTACACATTAATGTGGAATATTAAATTTCCTTCATTATCATCATCTCTAATATATTTTTTTATCTGACTGCCTAAAACAACCATTCCTAATCTTTATGTAACTTCAACAATCGAGATCTGTTTGCATCCGAAGTCAAAAGAGACCCCTCCGGAGAACTTCATAACATTATTCACGCTGCACTCCCACAAACTAAACACGTGTGTTTCCTTTTATCCATTATGGAAGGAGAAAGGGAAAAAAATTTGGTTCTCAGATCTCTTTTGTAAGAATAATTTGAATTGGAAACAGTATTTAATGTCATGCGACTTCTTTGAGTAAAGAAGAAAAAAAAAACAAGTCTATCTTCCTATATGTTTCTGTACACAACAAAGTTTCACAGTACTAATATGATACACAACAGTGAGCCAATAATAATGACTGATGGAGGTAAATAAACTAATCATTCATGAAGAAATGAATGAAAATACAGAAAAAAAAATAAGAAAATGAAAGATTAATGAAATGATGGTTGTGGCAAATAGTGGAAACGACCCAAAATTGTAATGACTTCTCTTCTTGCTGAATAAGAATTTAGCTCCTGATCGTAATGTCCACATTTCTGCACATGAAAACATTAATGATGCATTTTTGGATCTTACTTTTTGTTATACTAGTTTTTGTGGACCTTTATATAACAGTAAGCTTATTACTGAGACTAAAATCATTACTGGTATATATCCCTCATGAAGGTCTTATGCAGGATCAAAACGGTATTTATTGCAAACTCAAGATCTCTTAGTAATAACGCCACAAATAAATGAATTGCTACCAGTTGGCACATGTAACACGTAATAAAAAAAGTTAATAAATTTTAAGCAATTACCATCTGGCACTTTTATTGCTTTCATCACTTTCATCTGTATCGCCTTTATCTGGAAAGCCATTCACAGCAATTTGTAAACCTAAACCCTGTCCAGGACTTGTAGACTGGCCTGAACCAGAACCTGAGCCGAGCTCATCTGAATTATTCTGATGCAGCAGCTGAGAAATTCCAAATGACTTCCATAACCGTGTACCTAATAAATTTTGTGCCTCAACACACTCTTCCTCAGATGGCATCTGATACACCTCAGCTGACGCCGGATCCAGCTCTACAAAACGAATTGCACATAATACTCGTTCCGGCAACTCCTCCTCACTTTGTCCCTCTAAGAGAAATGCCATATCAACTGTCAGACATGTTACATAACCAAATGCTAGGTGTACAATAGCATTTGCCACAATAGATGATCCAATGTCCACATCTACTTCGATAAAATCTGGCCCGGTAGTGTACTTGCATTTGAGAGCCCTTCCTAGTATGCAAATAGCCTGCTCGCCAACAGCTGTTCTGACAATCCATGGTGCCTTGGCCATATTTGCAATTAGTTTAAGCCGTGAGTTCTTGAATGAATCATCTCCCTTCAAGAACCGATCCATCAATGACCCGTCGTCAACAGGTTCGAAAGATGCAAAATAAATAATTGCACTGTAGTTATCCTTATTTGGTAGCTGCAAATTAAATGCCCAGATAAAGGGTCTGGTAGAAGCATCTGTATCAGTCATAGCTAGCTCATTGAGGGTCTTCCGTATGCGGTGATTTGGGTGGCTTAACACCTCGGAAATTTTTGTCGGGCCCTTCATCCAGTCAAACCCAAGAGGTTTTAAAAGGAATTCACCTGCAGGCATCTTCACCTTGTCAGAGAGGTAGGTCGGACCTCTCACCATGAATCTGTCACTGGTCGGAGTGCTCCACCCGTTCTTACAGGAACTGTCTAGCTCAAGGTAAGGTATAGCTCCTGTAGATTTTATCTTTTCCATCCAGTCATACTCAGTGGCATCTTCAAACTCATCTTCTTCATTTTGATAATCCATTAAGTGAACTTATTTGAGAACTATCCTAAAAATTTTGTGAGAACGCTTCAGTAAAAATTTAAAAGACGCATCGGATGCATCTATCCATTAGTTGTAAACTAAGAAAATGAGGATTCATTTTATCCATGGAAAATGGAAATTGAACAAAGCAAAGAGACATCATTCCAGCTAAACGCTTACAACAATTGTTCCTAATTCCTAATTCTCTTCCTTGGAATGCAGGTAGGGCAAGGGGCAATTTAACATAAAATGCATCCCTCTCTGGAAATAAGTGAAATAGAAAAGAGGAACTATTCCTAAAATCACAACAGATCCTTTCCAATATTGTCTAGAAAATCACTAATTATATCCCAAACAAAAATCATTTCCCAAATTAAATTTTTAATATTTAAAAACAACAGAAGAAGGAAATGGTCGTTGCATTACCAAATTAGTAAAACAGCATCTAAAGGGACATAATTGAAGTAATTCTTGCAAAGGGAGATATTTGGGGTAACTCGGAGTAAAAAGTATAAAAAATCAATCAAAAAGGAAAGCAGAAACACTAACCCGATCAGAAATCCAAGCTTCGAGATAGTTGGTTCTAGTGCTTGGGATTTGGTGCGCTCATGAACCGCGGAGATCCAACAGAGCAAGAAAGAGAGTCGTGGAAGGAGGTGTGGAAGAGGACGAGACAGAAAAGAAACCTCTCCTTTAACTCATTAATTAATGAAAAAATTGGTTATATACCCTCAAGCGTCAACATAGTCTAATTTTAATATTTACCACTTAAAATTTAAAAATTAAATATTTATCTGTTAAAATAAAATATTAAAAATTTATCCATAACTACTATCATTCTTATAAAAAATCAATTATAATTAATTATAATTACAATATGATAAAATTATCATTCCTTTTCACTCATCATTTGTTTAACTTTATAACATTCTCTTTAAATATCATTTCTCTTTATTTTCATGTGGGTTCTATGAGCTTGAAAAGAGGTAATCAACAACTTTCAATAAAATCATCAACAACTCTAAAAAACTGATTGAGCTCAATAGTCTTTTTAAGATACTTGTGACTTGATCATCGTGCTAGTAATCTTCTTTACTGGGTCTAGTTACTCGTGCAAGTTCCGTAGCATGACTGCATCGACTCTTTTGAAATTGTATGTTCTCCTCTTTCTTCAATTCATGTCATTTATATTTTAGATCTTGTTCATGAAGAAAAATATGTGTTTGTTGAGAGGTTAAGATTTAAGAGGTTGATGAAATTAAAGTTCTTTGAAATTGTACTATCAATTTGAGCAAATGGTAAAGATGAGATTAGTTGTTCTTAATTTTCTAGCTGTTAGTAAAATCTAGGTGAATTATTGTCTGATGGAGGGATGTTTTATCTTTTATAATTTTAATTAATTATTAATTTAATTTTTATGCGTATAATAATAGTTATGGATAAATATTTAACATTTTAACATTTTGAGAGATATATATTCAATTTACAAATTTAAAGAGGTAATATTCAAATTAGAATGTGTTGAGGGTATATCTAATTTTGTCTTAATTAATTGGTCAATTAGTGCCGAGCTGGATAATAATCAATAAATGAGCTTCGTATTACAGATAATAATCAATAAATTAGCTTTGTATTACAGCTCTCCAGTTTAATATCAATGGACATCTCCGTGTCCAAAGTAGTGTCTGGAAAACATCTCTCCAGTAGACACTCCGCTGGATATTTTATTTTTTTCCTCTCTTTTCCTTTTTGGGCCTAGTTTATATGAAGTATGATTCCGCGTAGTATTTTAAAATTTTCAGTCCCTTCTACCAGTTTAAGATTGCTGGACCTATATATTCAAGTTCAGTTAGGCCTTTGATTATTCCATCCAAGCACGGTCCATTCTAGTTTGAATTATAATTATTATTGTTATGATACACACGTTACATATAATCTACCGTTTCCGTTTGACAAAGAAGTAAAGTTAAAAGCAAACTAAAAGTTAAATTAATTTAAAATAATTGAATTTTCGATCTTTTTAGCTCTCCTCATATTTTAGATGAAATAGATGATTTCTTTTTCACTTCTCTTGGAAAAAGAAAAAATATGATTATGCAAGTATATGATTAATTGTCTCTGTTGTTGTTGCTGCTGCTGCTGTGTTGTTGTTAGTGATGGTGAGGTGATTATTGTTGTTGTTGTTGTTATTATATTACATATTATATTATTTTTGAATTATAAATTTATTTTGAATCAAATAGCATCATCACTCACCCCATGCTATTTACTTCCTTTGATTGTGAAGGTCATGGACTCATGGCGAATCATGATGCTAGTTTTGTTTTTCTAGTTTAAGATAACAAATATGAAGCTTTCAAGTTTCAATCAAGCACGTTCCTACCGACCAAAGAGAAATTAAGAAATATCTTTCTTTAAATTAATAAAAAAAAAATCATGACTAACAGCATGCATCTTCGGAAAAGTATTCACTGTTCAACACTTTTTATACTAGGGTGATCTTTTTTATTCGTGTCCCTCTCTTTTGCAAAAGTATCACCTATCTTTCAAAATAGTAGATTGTTATTCTCGAATTCGCCCCGATGATATAGTCCTCAAATAAATAATTAATAATATAAAAATTTTAAATATATTTAATAAAGTTTTACATTAAAAAAATGGATGTAATATTTTTAAATACTAAGTAATAATAATATTTATAATAATAATTATTATTATAATAATAAATAATATAAATAAACAAATAATAATCTATAAATGATCATATAAAAAGTTAGATCATCTTAAAAATTAAGTTTCACTTTAAATATATTACACACATTATTTTAAATGAGGAGAGAGAAACTATTTTATATGAACTTTGGATTCAAGAAGATGAAAAAATTTAAATTAAATCAATAATGGAGAAAAGTGATGATGTGGCACACTTAAAAAGTTTAAAAGTTTAACCATCTTTATGTATTAAAAATTATGTTGTGTTGATTGTTCTGCGAGCTGATATACCAATATGGTCATTGGTCATTGATATTGTCATTAAACGGACTTTATTTTATAAGTTAAATGAGTTATTAGCAGTATTTAGTTGAATAATATAAATATTATACAAAAAGGGAGGGATCTTGACAATGGGTTATTCTTATAATTTTGATAATGAAAATTTAAATAAATATAAAAAATGAATATATTTTTTACTTATAGATTGATAGCGTTTTAGACTTCATTCAATTTCATTATTGTTTGATAGTCCATCAAAAATCATCAAAATTAGAACATTAATATGCATAATAACATAAATGCTGATCAATACCACGTTTTGAAGGAAAAATACATTTACATAAAGAGAAATATTAAAAACACAACTTACACAAACCATAGATCTATTTGCTAGAAGTGCTTAAAATCATTTCTAATAACCTATTTTATAGGGTTGAATGTGAAACATTTGGACTAGTCTCAAAACTAATCTTGTAGAACAGTTCCTTTCATTGCTGCCTTTTCGGTGCTGAGATAGTGGAACTTAGTCCCAAAGAGATGAAATCGCTAAGATATCCACCAAGATCAAAGATATGCTAATTATTCTTTAGCTAGTAAAATCTATTAGAAAAGTCTTAATACTAGCTTTAACCCTCTTCAAATTTTAAAAATAGTTAGAGAATTAATTAGCTCAACACATGAGCAAGTGGAAAAGGAGGAGGCTAAAGGAATTTTTAGATTTTCTTTATAATAGAGGCTGAATTTCAACTTCCTTATATAATAATTGATTAGGGCTAATAACATACTTGTAGGATTAATCAAAAATAAAATATCTAAATATTTCTCAATATTAAAATCATATCATCCCTCTCATTTGCAGCTAGGGGCAAAATTAAAAGGGCATTCTTAGGTCTTTAATTGTTGTTTAATATTGACCCAATCAATATTAAATGAATATGTTATTTCTCCCTTCAATATATATATATGAGTAAAGATACCGTGAGCTTAATCTCACGGAGGCCTTCCGTGAGCTTAACTCAAAAATATATCAAATCATCTCTAAATTTTGATTTTTCACTCTCATTAAATTTTTCATATTGAAATATTATGGGGTACAAAATTTTAGGATATTTTAGTTTTCTAAATCGCTCTTTTCAATTTTTAAAAATAATGTACAAACATTGAATATATTATTATTATATTTAGAGCCGATTTTCAAAAATTAAAAAGAGTGACTTAGAAAACTTGAAACATCCCAAAATTTTGTACCCCATAATATTTCAATATGAAGAATTTAATGAGAGTGAAAAATTCAAATTTGGAGATGATTTGATATACTTTTTGAGTTAATCTCACGGAAGGCCTCCGTGAGCTTAAGCTCACGGTATATCCACTCTCTCTCTCTCTCTCTATATATATATATATATATATTCTATTAGTTTTATATATATTCTATTAGTTTTTGTCCAATATATTATAAATTAATATAGAAAAATTTCATGACATATCATAAAATACAGTAGAATTATTTTATGACATCTTCATGTCATAAAATTGCTCATGCATAAATATTATATATGACACAATTAAGGGTCAAAATACAAACAAGATTACCAAAGAGTTATGTATAAGACACAATAATACACTAAAAAAGATCAAGAAATAACAAAAATATCAACTAAATATTGAGTAATGAGAGAAAGAGAGCAATAAAAATAGAAAAATAGAGCAAGAGAGAGAACACAATATTTTAGCGAAATTCGACAAAAACGTCTACATCTTCGGGACTCAAACCTATAAAGGTGTGCCGATATATTGAACAACAATCCCAAAAATTGTGAGCAATAAGCTCAAAATAGTTAGCACTAACAAGGCTCAAGAAACTAGCATGTTTGCAATCAATTTAGGAATTTGGATGTGATGAATTTGAGTTTTTTTATAATAAAAATAGTTAGCACTAACAAGTGCTCTTTAGGATGCTTGTGAGAGTGATTATTGCTAAGAGAGTTGGATTAATTTGATAACTGGAAGTCATCCTTTTAAATAGAGCACTAGACTTGAAGGTTGGGATAATTTTGACCTAAGTCGTTATTGTAACACTTGGTTACCATAATAATACTAATTTGGTCAATTAGTAAAAAGTATAAGGGTTAAATTACAATTTTAACAAGTTCTACAACAATCAAGCACAAGCAATTTCTAAATCAAATATATGAAATAAAGTAAAGAGAAAGAGTTCAGAAATGCTCAATCAAAGGATTGAGTTGACACGCGATGTAACGAGGTTCGGCGTTATGCACCTACTCCTCGGGTCCCCGGCTTCCCATCTAACGATAATAAAGCCGGTCCGATCTATTCAACCAAATACGAGTCTTGTACAAGGTCGAACTTTTCCCTCTTATACACAAAGGATGAGAGACAAAGCCTAATATTAAATGGAGTAGCAAAAGCTAGGAGTAGATTTAGCAATGGAGCAAATCACTCAAATCTCACAAGTGTTTAGAACAAGTTTAGATCAAAGATCTTGAGCTTTAGCTAGGTATAGCAAGGTTTTCTTAAAGCTCTTTAATGATGTCTATAAGAATGTATTTTGCAAGTATATTCAACAACAGGAGGAGAAGAGAGATGGTCCCTCTTTTATAAAGAGCTGAAAATCAAGCATAACTTATTTTTTCGGCCTGAACCGTTATAACGATTTACTAATCGTTATAACTGTTTACAAAATCGTTACAACGGTTTACAAATCGGTATAACGAATTAAGTTTCAAACGGTAGGATTGTCAGAGAAATTTGCCCGTTGTTTTGCCGTATAGTCGTTGGATCAACTGAGCAGAAACGTTATACGATTTATCAAATCGTTATATGTTTCATGAATCGTTGTAACGATTACAGAATCGTTATACGTTTTACAAATCGTTGTAACGGTTCAGTAATCGTTACATAACGATTCACTCTGGTTTCTTTGAGAGTGTTTCTGCCTTAGAGTATTTTTGAGTATCGAGATGAACTGTTATAACGGTTACTGAACCATTATAACGATTCACTGGGCATAAACACTTTTTTGTTGTTTAAGCTCAATTTCTCTTGACCAATTCAACCCAGTTTGAGTTTTACTAAACCTAAGCCTAGTGCAGTCTTGATTAAGCTCTTGTATCCCAGTACTAGTCTTGGTTCTTGTGCACTAGTTCATTTGCATATTAGTCCCTGCACAAAACTCAACAAGGCAAATTGTAAAATTCAAGATTATTTTGCAAATCGACAAATCAAAGAAGATGTTAAGTGTAACAGTTATAACATCTTAATTAGGTTTAACCTTTATTTTTGCCAAGAATGCCATTATCAGACTTAAGATAATGAGGCATTGTAATGGCTTACAAATGATATCAAATCATTACCAAAGATTTGCTGGAAGTATTTCTTGAGTTCTTCACACAAATTAAACATTTTACTTGATCAATCTTCATCAGAGCCGTTATAATGGTTCATGAGCCGTTGTAATGATACTAAGTCATTCAACGTTTCATGAGCCATTACACAAATGACATGTTTATTTGATTTTAAAAGTAATGATCGTAAGTTTATATGGGCTAAAGGAGGTGTTAGCACTCGTATCAAATGGTATGTTTAGATTTTTTTTTTTGGTTAATTCAAAATGGACAGACACTTATTCTAATTCTTTTATACATAGTTTTAGTCATAATTTATCTGATCATTCTCCTATAGTACTTACTTTTGGGATTGCTTCTGTCTTTCAAAAATCATCCTTTAAATTTGATAAATCTTGGGTGGAATATGAAGGTTTTTCTAAAATTGTAAATGAGTGTTGGGTCTTTACAATTGGATTTTAATAAAGACAAAGGCTGAAAATATAAAATAAGATTACAAAGGTGATATTAAAAAGAAAAAAAATTGAATTAAAAAAAGTTAAAGGATTTTGAACTGTTAATGGAAGAGAGGCTCTTTTAAAAGGGGAGTTAGATTTTTTTTTCTCAAACTAAAAAATAATTGTTTGACTTATTTCATGAGGAAGAGATATATTGGCAACTTAGGGCAAAAGTTCAATGACTTAAAGCTGGAGGCTCAAATACAATATTTTTTTATTGCATTGCAACGCATAGAAAGAGAGAATTCAATTCATCTTTAATCATTGATGGAAATGAAATTAGAGATCTCCCTATGATTCAAAACCCCATATTATTCAAAGAAATTTTTGGAAAGGGGAGTCACATGGGGTTCTTTAAATGATGATGTTTGGTCTGAAGAAGAATGGGTTATAGATTTTGAAAATAATATGTTTATTTCTTCTTTTACCGAGGAGGAAGTGAAATGTGTTGTTTTTTTATATGAGTGTCGATAAATCGCCTTGGCCGGATGGGTTATCAATGTTCTTTTATCAGTTTTATTGGGACACTATTAAGGAGGATCCATTAGACATGTTTACTGACTTTTATCAAGGTAATTTTGACATCTCTCAACTTAATAGAGCAGTAATATGTCTTATCTCGAAAATTTCAGAAGCTATAAAAAATTTCAGATTTTTTCCCTATAAGCCTTCTAAATTGTAGTTATAAGATATTTATAAAGCTCTTGGCTAATAGATTTTAAAGTGTTTTACAAAAGATTATTGGTGAAAATCAGATTGCTTTTTCGCAAGATCGATTTATAGTGGTTGGGATCATTACAAAACATGAACTTTTACATTCTGTAAAGCTTTCCAAAGAAAAGGATATTTTACTTAAATTTGATTTTCAAAAAGCTTTTGATTCTGTTAATTGGGGTTATATTCTTCATACGTTGCAAGCACATGGTTTTTCTGAGTTTTGGGTTCAATGGATCTCTAAAGTATTATGGGGTGGTAGAGTGACTATTTTTGTTAAGGGTCTATTAAGCCCATATATTGAATGTCAGAAGGGTCTCAAACAGGGCTGTCCACTTTCTCTCTATTTATTTATTCTGGTAGCATATGGGTTAAATAAAATACTTTTTGGGGTGACTCAGGTCATTTCTCAGATTTAGGTCCAGTTTTAAATAATATACTGATGACACGTTGTTATTTTGAAAGCTGATAGTTTAATAATTGAGAGGGTTAAATAGGTTTTAAAGGGTTTTGAAGGGATATCTGGACTTCAAATTAATTATACTAAATCAGAGTTAATACCTTTAAATATTTCGATTTCACAAACTAACGATTTGGGCAATTTATTACAATGCAAAGTGGGTAAGCTGCCTTTGAGATATCTGAGTCTTCCTTTACATTGAAAGCACCCTTCTAAATAGGATTGGCATGTTTTAATTAATAAACTTCAAAAAATGATTACATAATTGGAACCTCAATTCCTTTGTTTTTTTTCATTGTGAATACTTCAAAAGATTTTGGGATATTTTTAATCCTGGCAATGAGAAGGGGTTGATGGTGAATTTTAATACTTGAGAGGATTTTTTGCATTATTCTTCTATGTTGGGCAAAGATAAATGAATCTATCTTTTGACATTGTGTGCAGTGATTTGTTGGGATTCATGGGGTGAACGCAATAAACAAAAACTTTCAGAGAGGATCGAATATCAGGTCGTCAGTGTTATTTTAATTAATTTTCTCTTTATTTCATTTTTGGACAGGTACATCTAGTAGCATAGCATATTTGATAAGGGATGAGGATCATGAGGTTATACACATTTCGGACAGTTCAAATGATGAAGATGTGCTTGGGGATTTTTCAGATGGCGCCGGTGATTAGTTAGGTTCTTATGCACTGGTTAATGTTTTGTTATATTTTTGGATATATCATTTCTTCTAGCTGCATTTTTGTATGTATCTATTATAGTTATTTTGTTGTTTCAGGCTGTTTTTTGTTGTATATTACTGTAGCCCAGTTGTTAATTTTTTTTACTGTTATAATTTCTTGAACTAGCCTTGTATCGTTTTTGAAAAGAAATGAAAGCGGATGATCTATGTAATATTTCTACTTTATATTGAAAGTTAAATTGTTTTGCCCCTCCTTTATAACTGTATATACTTTTTATTTAAAATGTAAATCATACCGTTTATTCTGATCACTTATATTTCGAAATCACACGTAGTTGTCCGTTTGCATAACCATGACATGGAGTTTTTTATACTTCATATCTCATAATATGGCTCGTCTTCAAACATGCATTTTTTTGTTGGTTGTATAACAGCAAATAAGTTTCAGAGTGCACTTCTTTTTGCGATTTCGAAGTTTAAAATTCGATTTTTTTACTTTGTAAATATTTAATATCACTGTTGACTATAATTAAAAAAAATCGACCTAATTGAAATAAATGAAATTCTTAGTGCTTCAGATAGGAAAAATTAAAATTCTGTGGGTAAACATATGGCATGAGCTAATTTTTTTAACGAAGAAAGTAAAATAAAATATTGACTTTGGAAGGAACTTAGAGATTTTTTGGGAGAAAATCTACGGATAGAAAAATATAAATAGATATTTTCTGGTACCTCCGGATAAAGAAGTGGTGTCCGCGAGTCCGCGTACAGGCTACAGCCACCTGAATAATTTCAAACCTTCACAACTAAGAAAAAGAAATGATATATAATTTGGAACCTTCACAACAAAGAAAATGATATTCGTATATCATCAGTTCGGCGTTTAGCGCCTGTTCGTACAAAAAATCCGGTTGAAGTATCATTTCATCTTGTTGGCTGTTCCGAATTCCGATTTATTAAACCAAATATTTTTGACATATTTATTTTTTCCCTGTAAACATAATAATAAAGACCGACGTGAGACACTTGAACCTCTTATTATGGTATCCACAAAAAAAAAGTACCATGACATCGTCATTTGTGGCGCTATTAAGATAAGACTTTTCAGTCCTTGACCTTGTTATGCGGACAAAAAGAAAATTATCCGATAAGACAAATGCCCTCTCCCCTTTGCTTAGTTAGTTTGTGTGTTAATATTTCCTTCATTTGTGAAGTAAAATAAAATTAAATTGGAGTAAATTTTAAATTTCAAACAGTAATGATGTTTCATAGTGTTAAAGCAAATAAATGGAGAAATTTGAATAAAAAGTGTTAAAATAAAGTATATTTGGTGATTTAACTCTAAAACATTAGTGTTTTAACTTCATCTTAAAATCATTTTTTTGTTTAGTGTTTTAAATCGCTTTAAACACTTAATTCATTTTTACTTCACTTTTACTCCACCGACATATTTAGTAAGAAAAATGGTAAATCTATCATTCATTACAAGATTAATGATATCTAAATCAAAATTTCTATGTTATGAAACAGTAGAGTAGTTGTCAATGGAATAACTGCCATGTTTTAAATTTCAACATCATTTTAATTTTTAATTTTAAAAAACGGATATAACCTAAGATCTTTACAAATTAAGAGTTTTTTAAGCTTGTTTGCACTTTTATTTTTGAAAAAAATTATTCATCATCAAACTTGTTTATCGTTTGATATCGAATCATTTTCTAGACAAATAATATTTTGATTATAATCAAGTGTAGTAGTTTATCGTCCAATCAATGGGATTAAAAAAGTCACTATAAATCTATTGTTATATTTTAAGAGGGAAAAAAACAAACGAACAGAAGCTCAATTTATTCTTTTATATTACTCTCTTATGACTAAAATTATTTTTTAGTTCACATTAATATCTAATTCACGCTTCATAGGCACGGGTCCATATTGTTTCGAGTTACTTTCAAGGTACTCTTGAGAAGTACCCATAGCATTCCAAGTCCTCCCAAAAGCGACAGCCAACAGCCATGACGCCATGCCCTGCGTATCCTTTCCTGTTTCCTCCCTCCTTTGATGAAAAACAAAAATTTGATTCTTCTTTTCCTTGGGATAGATATGGCAATGGGTAATTGGGTAAAACGTCAATTTTGTGGTCCGGTTTATTAATCAAAATTTCATATCCGTTATGCTCGGTTCATATCTCCGGATATGAAAATCTCGACCCGTTCTACCTACGGGTCAAGTTTTTCTAGCCCCGGCCCGTTCAGACCCGTTATGTAGTGCAGTTTTTTAAAATCGGCTGAGAGACGTATTTTTTTTTAGCATTTTAGATTATGAATTTAAAAAAACTTAAAATATGAAAGTTGTATATTTTATTGTTATGAATCTACAAAATTTTATTTCATATTAATATAATCTTTCAGTACAAAGTTATGATTAAAAAAATATTCAGATGTCTAAATTTTTTTAGCAACAAACCTTCATAATATGAATTTTTGAGATTTATATATTTTGTTTTTGAAAGAGATCAAAATATAAAAATGATAGATATATTTATCATGATTTAAAAAAAATTGTATTGATTGAATTTTCTAGTTAAAAGATATGACTAAAAAGGTACCGAGAGGTCTATTAAATTACATTATTCACATTTATAAATTTCAAAAATATTAGTGTTTCTATTCATATAATAATATCATAACTAAATGTTTAATATAATTTAAATGATATTAGTATTATATATTAATATATAATATATATAAATATATATTATATAAGTATAAATATAAATAAATTATATATATAAATTAGGCTATGGTGCTTTGCAAAGCACAAGAGCGTTGTGTGCATTGCGCTCTATTTTTAACTTTAAGTCAGAAATGATCGATCCAAGCCACTCAATCTAATCTACATATCAAAATCTATTAGTAAACCAAATTTTATATTTTTTAAAATTTATTTGCTATTTTTTTTGGATAGGGAGAAAACCGTCATTTTTGGATGAACCATAATTTTCAGATCAAGTCATTTTCTTCTCATCAGAAGCAAAAAAATTCTAAAAAATATAAAATTTGGTTTACTAATAGATTTTTATATGAAGATTAGATTGAACGGTTCGGATCGATCATTTATGACTTGAAATTAAAAATAGAGCGCAAAGCACACAACGCCTCTGTGCTTTGCAAAGCACCATAGTCGGACTCATATATATATATATATATATATATAGAGAGAGAGAGAGAGAGAGAGAGTGGAGATACCGTGAGTTTAAGCTCACGGAGGCCTTCCGTGAGCTTAACTCAAAAAATATATTAAATCATCTCAAATTTTAATTTATCATTTTTATTAAATTCTTTATATAAAAATCTTGTGGAATGCAAAAATTTGAAGTGTTTTGAGTTTTTTAAGTCACCGTTTTATTTTTTGAAAATGATGTTGGAGTGTTTGAACTTGAAGAGATTCCATCGTTGACCAAAGAAGCAGCTCCTTTCCTCAGTCCTCACCCCCGCTCTCGAGTCCCCATCTACTGTTATTCTAACTCGAAAACAAAATCTTTTACATCAAAAAGGACGGACAGATCTGATAGATTTAGATTATGGAGGTTTCTTTAAACAAACCTGATCCGTTCATTTTAATCCAACGATTGAAGCGGAAATAACAACATTCTGTTGTTCTAATTGAAATAACAGCCGAATTCATTCCTCCCTCTCACGCAGTCACGCTCTTACTTGCCCTCTAATTCTATACAACCCTCCACGAGTGGAGAAGAGAAATCGAGCGAGAGAAAAGAAAAGGAACTAAAAGTAGAGGCATCAATGGAGGATTGGCTTTTCTACCTCCTCACCCTCTCCGTCTCTATCTCTCTTGCTATTCTGCTCTCTTCCCGCATCTCTCTCCGCCGCAAGGGGCCTCCTCTCCCCCCTGGCCCACGTGTCTTTCTCATCGCTCTAAGGCGATCCTCCTTTGAACTCGAGGACTTTCTTCGCGGTATTTTCCAGAAATACGGACCTATTATCTCTGTCAAACTCACAACTCGTCCAGCGATCTTCATTTCTGATCGTACTTGGGTCCACAATGCATTTATTCAGCAAAGTGCCACCTTTGCCGACCGTCCAACTAACAACCAAGCTTCTCAAATTCTCACCTCCGGCCAGAGGAACATCAGCTCGGCCAAGTATGGTCCCGTCTGGCGTGCGCTCAGGCGAAATCTAACGGCCGAGATTTTGCACCCAACTCGTGTTCGAACGTATGCCCAAGGCAGGAAATGGATGATCTCCATCTTGATCGACCAGCTAAATGCGCAAATGAAGAGGGATGGAAGTGTTGCTGCCATGGAGAGCTTTCAATTCGCCATGTTTTGTTTGCTGGTGCTCATGTGCTTTGGGGAAAGGTTTGATGAAGCGAAAATTAGACAAATTGAGGTGGTTCAGAAGCAATTAATAAATTATTTCGTTAAAACGCAGGTATTATTTTTTTCAATAACAGGGGGGAGTTACTTGTACCTTAGGGGGTGTTGCGCACAGTGGGTTTGTGTGGGATTTTGTTGGAAATTGACAAATTGCGTATCTGGGTTTATTCTCCATTGATCCGTTCGGCAGCTATTACATGGGAATGGGTTTGGACACGTGTAATCATGTATGATGTATTCAGACAAACCAAAAAATGAATGTGAAAAGTTAGGAAAACAAATAATTGGGTAGGAGTTCATTTTCTTTTTCCCAAACAATTAGGATCTGTTCGGATTTTGCTCACGTCCGTGGAAAAAAAATAAATTTGTTCTGATCATTTTTTTTAACCCATACACACGGTAAAAAAATAGTTAATTCCCTCATCCAATTCTGCGCGTGAGAGGAAACGAACAGGCCCTTAGAGAATCAAATACCAAATCCGTTCCCATAACTCAGGGCACGTTCGTTTACCGCCTATGTCTTGGGATTTGATGGATTTTACAGTCCAAAATTTATTTTTTTCCCAAGCCGTTCGACTGTTCTTTTCATGGGTTTTGAAATCGAGAGATATATCTCATTTACATCACTGTTTTTCACATTTTTGCTGAGAAAAATATTATCCAATCAGAGCTTGTTTATTTTCAACCCGGATCGTGGGATACGGTGGGTATTAGAGTCCAAAATCATTTTTTCTCATATCTGCTCGGCAGCCACTTGGAACTGTAGAGATTTGGATTGTAAATTCCATCACAATAGTCCTTCTCTTCACATTTAAGTGGAATTTTTTTTATTCACTCAGACCAAATAAAAAAATTCCCATATCATCACTGGAACAAAGAAAAATTGTTTTGATGAAACCCATGTCCAATGGAATCCGTACACAAAAGAAAATATATGTGCCGAACTGGGGCCTCAGATCTCATGAGAGGGAACCCGTTATTCCATCTCATCGGAACCCACACCCAATATGGAACGATATCTTCTAAAGAGCTTTACGGAGCTATGCAGTTTTTTTAGTGTGAACTATCTGATTATTCATTAATGATTTTAATTTAATAATAATAAATTTTTTATGCATTAAAATTCATGTTTAAAATTTTCTATAAGAATTATGATTAAAACGAATCGTTCAGATCTCCTAAAATAGCTCAGAGAAAAACTATCCAAAGACTGACCAGAAGAACAAACTAGTGAGCACTAACCAGCCAATCTAGATTTTTTTGTGAATTATCAAATAGATAATTCCTATTTGCAAATAATGCTCAACATTTCCCAATTGCTGTAACTAATTCACAAAAGTTTATCAGCTATCTACATACAAAAATCAATCAAGATATAAGGGCAAAAACTACGCAAGTACTTACATTACCAAGGGATTGGATGTCGCTAGAATATCAGTTGTACCTTGCCCATAGGAATAATTGATATGACCCAAGTGGGGTCGATTGTATTATTTGGTAAGGTCCATAAGGTATCAATGAAAAGTCAACGGAACTTCAATGTTTTTCAAAGATAATATTATATATTTTGTGATCAGCTAAGCCTGACATATCCCTTAATGGCTCACTGCTGATCTTGGCTATCCTCTTTTAGTCTTTTTGTTATGGTTTTCTGAAAAATCTGAAATTCTGATTATGTTCTAAGAATTCATTTAATCATTTTTTGTTCAGGTATTTGCTATTTTCCCAGCAATAACCAAGATAGTATACAGAAAGAGGTGGAATGCTATTTTGTCTTTGCGTAAGAGGCAAGAGGAGATATTCTTGCCACTTATCAGAGCCCGCAAGGAAAGAAAGGAAGGGGAAGATATCATTTTTTCATATGTGGATTCACTACTTGATTTGGAAATACCAGAAGATGGTGGCAGAAAATTAACTGAAGGTTTTATTCTTATTGCTTGCATCTCTAAATATTGCCAAATATGGTGGATCGTAGGAAGGTAGTTTTGACAATTTTAAAAAACATAGATATAAGGTTCTGAAACATTTGATATCTTTTGGATGCTCCATCAGGGATTTTATTGTCTTTTGTTGGGAGGAAGTATGACTTTGTTAGAGTGATACGTTATTATTAATTTTCTTTCAATATAGATATTTCATATTTGTTTCTTGGCCAATCCATTAACATTTTCTATAGTGGATCCATAGGAAGAACTTTAATTTATTGAGCTATGTAGTATCAGTAACTCGGATAAGAAGCTTCTTGTTAAAGAGTAATATGTTGTCTTCACAGGTGAGATAGTTAGTCTATGCTCAGAGTTTCTGACAGGTGGGACAGACACTACAGCAACCAGTCTCCAATGGATCATGGCAAACATTGTAAAACAGCCAGAGATACAACAAAAGCTCTGGACCGAGATTGAACAGGTGGTGGGCAAGGATAGTGATGAGGTGCTGATTTCTTTGGACTTTATAGCATCATTTGTTCTTATTGTAACTTAATCTGTACATTTTAGATTGTAGAGAAAATTAAATTAAATTAGTATAAAGTACAAACATGTCACCTGTTTCAAGCTGCTGAAAAACAATATATTGCAAAATCCAATCAGCACCAATATGATTGTGGAAAAAGAATATATCTTTTTTCCCAACAATGAGTCTTTTGTAAATATTGTGCTGGGTCTAATTTGGAAGTTTACCTAGGTGAAAGAGGAGGATCTGCAGAAGATTGTGTATCTGAAGGCAGTTGTGCTGGAAGCTCTCAGGCGGCACCCCCCAGGGCATTTCTTGTTGCCACACGCAGTTTCTGAGGATACAGAGCTGAATGGGTATTGTATACCTACAAACCAATTTATTAGTTTTCTGCAGTTATATGTTCATATTGAGGATTTTTAATTCTAGAACCAGTATTGGCTGGAACTCATAGTGTCCACCTGGTAAGTACCAAGTAAGCGTTTAAATTTTAATAAAAACAATAAATATGACAGAATCCTAGCTGGCGTAAATATTGTATGGATATTTGAAGTAGGAGGCTTGATCTGCATCTTTTTTTCTTTTTTCAGAATAAAAAAGAAAAAAATCAGCAGTTACTACAGAGGTGCCAACTGCTGTGAAATTCCAATCATTGGAAACATTAGTGTTGTTCCACACTTTGGTTGCATAAACTAAAAATAAAGAAAATGAAAACAGAGTTTAGTAAGGTAAGGCCAGACATTCTTTGACCAAAAGAAGAGATGCCATTCCGTATGGCATTTGTACAACTGTACAAGTTTCTAGTTGAGTATCAGCAGTTCCATTTGCACCTCTGTAGCAGTGGAATGTCAACCTATCAATACACGTTAATAAGTTGCTAAGCTAGTTATCATTGTCTCTACATATAGGTATTACATTCCAAAGAATGCCGTGATTAATGTTACAGTGGCCGAAATAGGTTGTGACAGGTCAATATGGTCTGATCCCCTTGAATTCAGACCTGAGAGATTCACAGGAGGAGGTGAAGGTGAAGAGATTGATTTAACAGGTACCAAGGAAATAAAAATGATGCCATTTGGTGCTGGTCGAAGAATTTGTCCTGGAATGATGCTTGCTTTAATGCATCTAGAATATTTTGTTGCAAATTTGGTTAAGGAGTTTAAATGGGAAGAGTTGGATGAAGAGAAGGTCGATTTGACCGAAAAGCTTGAGTTTACAGTTGTAATGAAAAAGCCACTGAAGGCTAAAATTGTGCCACGCAAGTAAATGTGAAACTTTGTTTTCATTATTACTTGTGGATTGTACCATATGTATGAAATGATATGTGTATTCATGGGCTGTATGTTTTAAATTTTGATTGGATCTTTGTTAACAGATTCTCGATTAGGAGATTGTTTGGAATTTTATATGTGTAAATAATTCAAAAACCAAGGAAAATTACGGGGTTTTTTGCAATATGTGCCTTTTGTTTTCTTTTTTTCATGATCTCTACTCAGGGCTCTAAGCGACTAAGCCTAAGTCATGCTACTGCAATAAGAACCGACTTTCTTGTTAACATGTTTCTCGGAGCATCGAAGAACAGATAACTAGCAAATGCTGCTACAAATTTGCTTTGTAAGGATGGCATTTTCAAGAGAAATTGGTACTTGCATTTTGGGGCTGGGTTTAGAATTCAGCATTTAGCTCTGCTTCAGAGAGGTGAGAGAAATCATTGCATAATAGCGGAATAGCACTACTATTATGCTAAAAGAAATCATCGCCAAATAGTTTGCAGGGCAGAATAAGATTCTTTTAGTTTTAGAATTGCAATAATTATTTAATTAAGTGGTCTTATATTAAGTATAATGGTTGACTAAGCATTCATATAATTTATCTGCGTTAATTTAATTACTATATTCTCATTCAAGAATTGATTCAACTATTCCCGAACTTTTAAGTAAAAGAAAGAGAACAAATACTGATCTACATATATGTTTTACGAGACAATTTGTTTCACCGTATCTTATTTACCAATTTGTTTAATTAAGAGAGATTCTTAAGGGGGCACTAATAGTTTCTGTTATTCTAATGGGGTCAATGATACAACATTTCAGATTACTAGCTTGGTACCCGCGCGTTGCGGCGGCTATTTTTATGACAGTTCAATATCATCTATTATGTATAAATATGTAATAATTCTAACATCTAAATGTATAAAAATTAATTCAAAAAAATACTTGAAAATTGAATAAAAATGTTGCAGCCAACAATGATACATTGTCCAACAAAAAGAAATTGCACCAAAAAATAATATTTCAATTTATAATTCTTATACGTAGATGTTGGATACCTACAAGTGAAAAGGCAAAACCTGCGTTGAATACTTATAATTCAAGAAATACATTGAATATAATAATTAATAAATATTGATTAATTGATGACAAATTTTATCTATTTGCACAACTCAGAATAAATATGGACACTAAAGGAATGTATCGAAATAATATTTTAATGATTTTCAGACATATACTATGGTTGCCTATGTTAAACGTCACTATCTTCATAATCGAAAGAATATATAAAGTCAAAAAAAGGTCCAATTTAATGGATATAATGTCAAATGGATATAATTTCACCACACCCTTATTACATTTGAAAAAAAATGAAAATCTAACAAAACAATCACAACAAGTTACCTAAAATTTGAAATTTAGAAAACCTAAATGTTTTGCTGAATAGAAAGATATTATTGCTATCAAAAGCTGAATTCAATTTAAATCTTTTGCATAAATATGCTTCCAGAACCTAACCATATTAATACATGACAACAAAATTACTGCAATCATTGAGATGTTGGCATTTAATAAAGGAAATATTCAGAACTTGAGCATGATTTAAATTATTCCATGGGTGTTGCAAGGTCATAGACTCCCACAAAATAACGCCATCCGACTTACTATATTAGATTATGACACACATACAGTATAATCATGATTTGAGAGAAATTGCACTTCCAACTAAAAAAGAAACCTATAACAAAAGAGATACAATCTAACTGAGGTATATTAGTAAACTGCGGTGTTAAAAATAGAACAACAGATCCCATAATGACACCCATAATGAGAGAGAGAGACTAACTCCTCCCATTCTTGTCATCATCCTCTGGCTCCTCGACTTTGGCATTTTTGCTCGAATTCTTTGCTTCAGATTTCTTTTCTGTTTCAACATCCACAGGCTTCTCTACCTATATGTGATGCCATGATGGTACAATCCTGGTACTCTAAAGCAGACCATACAACTAAATTCCAAGATTTTTGTCCTTTTTATAATTTTCCAGGGGAAAAAAAAGAAATAAGGAAATATTGGACAACAAATAGAAGTTCTGCACAAGCAAGTTTTCCTTCAAAAATGTCTATATTCATGTAAAAATCGAAATTCTATTTAAATTGCTTCTCACCAGAAATACAAATCGGTCTGAAAAATTAAACAGAACTTGATACCCGACACGAAAATACATCTCACCATTCTAGACGTCTTTGTCAGAAAAGCAAGTCGCGCTCTATTTCTGGATACACCAGACTTGACCTTCTTCTCTTTCCACTCGGCCACCTACTCCTCAAGTGGCTTCTCACCAGTCTTATTTTGGTCATTGTGAGCCCTTTTGAGAACCATCGAGGAACCAACTAAAATAAAGCACCAAGTTGAGCAGAATGCAATAGCGATGCGTTGGGGAAAATAATGGAGAGAAATGTTTCTTGCAATACTTGATGTGGTGGCAGTGCAGCGGAGGTAGTGTTGAGCGATTTAGGGGTTTGTGGAGGGGCTGACGGAGGAGAGGAAGCTCGGTCTCCGTGTGGAGCAGCATCCAAGCTTAAGGTGAAGACACAGGATGTGAAGTGCGGAGAGGCACATAGGAGAGAGAGAGAGAGAGAGAGAGAGAGAGAAAGTGAGAAGACAATCGGAAAAGAAGAGAAGCGGCGCAATTTAGGTTTTAGAGCAAGCAAAATCAAAGTTTGAACGATATAGCGAAATTGAAAGCGGCAGCGAACAATTTAATCAATGAAGAGAAAGTCACGAAATAGAGACGATCTCAATCATCAAAATGGATTAAATTTAATCACAACCGTTATAATATAGGTATTATTAAAAATTTACCATGACAAAAACTGGAGCATCCAGTTCTTAGATGTTTTATATAATAGTATAGATATAGATATACAATAATTCTAACTTGAGCTCTCTTACTCTTGGAACTATGGGGCCATAATAAGAAATTCTAACTAAAACTACAAGGTTCAATTTGAAAATTTTCTCATAATTTTTTTTATTAAAATAATGGAAAACACTATATAATTAAGGGAAGTATTAGAAAAAATGGGATAAATTGGCCCCATACGGCCATACTGAATAAATAATCCGCATCTGAGCCTAAAGATAACAATAATAATGTGCAACCGCTACTGAAAGATAAGAATAATTTAATTCAGGGCAGTTGAACTGTTATTTTTATTTGTTTCGTCCTTAATATCAGAGGCCCAATTACAAAACTACTTGGAAGATTGCAAATCAGGCTTTACTGAAAGTTTCTTTTGTTGTATAATACTAAAGGCTGTATAATAATGTGAATGGCCAACTGAAGCTGCTTGCTCTTAGTTGTAACTTGTAATATGGTACAAAAGATGGTACAGCTTTGGTATTGGTTTTTCTGATAGCAATTTTGGTACCAGTAGTTCATACAAAGGGCATGAGTTTTTCCGTGGCAAGGGGAAAACTATGATGCTTATGTTCTTTTTACCATGATTTTGCTGAGATGTATAAGCTATATAATTAGTTCGTGATTACTGTTTTGAGACTGCGAGACTAATATTTGTGATTTTGTATCTATACCTTATATTAGAAAAAATGGAAATTGGAAACTAAAGATTTATTTACAAAAAAGGAAAAAGAGTATCCTGCCTTCTTATTTTTTTGGAGACTGAAAATATTTCGCGGATCCCGACTTGTCGTGTTTGAATTTCTATTTTCACAAAAAACGATTTTTTACTTAAACGACCGTACTATTTATATTATCTACAGAGACGACCTAAGAGCAAACTTATTTTCACACTGAATTTTTCTGTCCGATCCTTACCTAACTATGAGTGTCCATACAATGCTCAAGTTTTTAACTATCTGGTTACTACAACTAAAGGCGTGAGTTGAATTTACGCCCTCTAGACTATGTCATTTTCTATTTTTCTTTCAAAAATATTTTTTTTAAGGACGTGAGTTGAACTCACGTCATTTAGACCATGATGCTCTTTGATCTTTGAGAAACTATATAAAAAACTCACGTCCTTTAGAAGAAAACTAAATTAGGTAGGACGCGGACAGAAAAAATCAGAATTAAAGGGCGTGAGTTGCCTTTAGATAGAACGTTTGTGAAAATAAGTTGGTTCTTAAGCTGTTTTTGTAACTTGTATATTAAGGTCATTTAAGTAAAAATTCCGAAAAGAGACCCTAATTTAAAATCTCTCCATTCATAAGAAACCGGAAATGTCGCTGATAGCCAATAAATCGTAAGAACTCTCTTCTCCATTTTTAAATAAATGGAGAACATAAGAAAACACCAAGACCTCGCTCCTTAATACTAACCGTTGGATCATAATCCGACCATCAGGCTTTGACCCCTAATTGGTTCCTAAATTTATCGCCCTATAAATAGCACAATTAGGCACATTTTCTTCTATTTTTCCTCCCACCACGCGGTCTCTCGCCGAGCCCTAAATTAAAACGAAACCAGTAAGCTCAGTTCTTATCTACCTTTTCACAGAATAAAAATCAATCAAATTCTCACTACACTTGACAACTATTTCTCACTCTTTTTATGTACTCTCTCTCTTCCTCTCTCATGGCACGCTTAATTCGTGCTATATTCTTCCCCCCTATTTATAAATTCTCGTTCCCCTTCTCATACCTAAATCCCCAATTCGGAGATTAGGGTTTTTAAACCAGTGTCCATTTGAGGTATTCTTAGATCTGTTATTCCCCTGTTTAATTCATATATTAGGAGGGGCGTTTGGGTAGATCAGTTATATTCTCGATAATTGATAAAGGAAGCAGAATGGAATTGGAACTGAACATTTGTTTTGAATTGGCTTTCTCAACAACCGTGTTAATAGAGGAAAAACTTCAAAACCTAGATTTCATATGCAACTTCTTGCTACCAAATTTGTAATAGGATAAAAGGCTTCTTTGCCTTTTATCCGTAAAAAATATCTGTAATGTTAAATGATGTATGATCCTTTCTCTATAGAAAGAGAAATCTTCTAGCAAATGGTGCCTCATTTTGATTTGGTCTCAATGATGCCAAGAGCTAATTGTCTCACTTGCCACAGTTCCAATTCTGATTCTGTTTCCCCACCCAAAGCCTCTGAACTGAATGGCTCTTGCCAAAATTGCAATCCAATGAGGTGAAATTCTAAAACACAAGACAACATTGTAGAGTGAGAAGTCTCTAAAGAGAGAATGTCAGACAGCAACCACCACTCTGATGAGCCAGAGGAGCAGATCGACTTAGAGGGGGACAATGAAGAAGAAGACTTGATAGAGGATGATGAGCGGGATCAATTCAATGATTATGACCCTCGGGAGGATCCTGATGAGGATGACGAGCAGGGCCCAGAGTCGGGTCAGGATGGAGACGGAGGGGGGGATGAGATGGCAGAGGATAAACAGGATGATGAACGAGTGGGCCCAGAGGATGAAGAGGAGAGAAAAAAATGGGATGAGTTGATGGCACTGCCGCCACATGGCGCTGAGGTTTTCATTGGTGGGTTGCCAAGGGAGATTATTGAAGAGGATTTGCGTGAGCTTTGTGATCCTTTTGGGGAAATATATGAGGTTTGTTACAGAAATTCTATATTCAATACAGTTTATGTTAATTACTGGTTCGATCATCAATCTGTGCAAGTTATGGATGCTAACCGTAAAGTTAAGGGATTTGTTATTAGTCCTTGACACCCCCCTCAACAGAAAAAAAGAGGTACTTTTGTTGATTATTTATTTATTTATTTTGAGTGTTTTGGGTTTTGCAAATTATCCATCTGCCTTTTCCTGTTGATCCTTTTTTTTTTTGGGGTGGCAGTTAGCTGAAGCATTGGTTCCTACTTGCTCATCATATTGTGAAGAAAAAGCTTAGCTTAGTAGATAACAAAAATAGTTGGGTCCTTTCCCTTGTCTGATTTCTGGTAGGAGAACTAGGCTAATGTGAAAGTAATATGATGGCAGGTTCGTCTTGTGAAAGACAAAGAGACGAAGGAGAGCAAGGGTTTTGCATTTGTGACTTTTACAACAAAAGAGGCTGCACAAAGTGCCATCGAAGAAGTTCATGAAAAGGAGTTCAAGGTACCTAATTTTCTTTGTTTAATGGAACAACAATTACATGTCTTGACCCCACCTGAGTTGTTCTCTCTCCTTTTCTTTTCTTTTCTTTTCCTTCTGGTGTCAGGGAAGAACATTGAGATGTTCTGTGTCCCAAGTGAAGCATCGGCTATTTGTCGGAAATGTACCTAAGGGCTTATCTGAAGAGGAGCTTCGAAAAATTTTTAATACAAACTGTCCTGGGGTCGATAACATTGAATTTTTTAAGGTATCTTTTTCTTCTGGCTTATTTGATCAAATATTTCAATGAGTTTTTAGATGATAAATGGATTTTCACTTGGACTGGATTGTAGGATCAACATGATCCAACCCGCAACCGAGGTTTTCTTTTCATAGAGTTCTACAACCATGCCTGTGCTGAGCACTCCCGTCAGAAGCTATCTAATTCAAGTTTTAAGGTCGAAGGGAGCAATCTGACAATCACCTGGGCAGACCCGAAGGGCTCCTCTGACTCTGCTGCTTCCCAGGTATTTAATGACTAAATTTTCTTGACAACTGTGATAACACTTTCTCAAAACATGTTATTAAAAAAATTTAAAATAAAAAATAAGTTATAGACTTGTTACTCTTCTTATAGATTCGTTGTGTATCGACTTTCATGCAAGTTAACAATCGTTTGGTGTTCTATCAAACTCTGTTAATATGAAATGTTGTAAATTTCATGTCATTTGATGAACATCAATTTTTTTATTATTCTGAACCGTTTTTTCTAAAAGTGAGAGAGCCAATCTAAATTGATCCTGTGTGAAGGCAATGAAGTAAAGCAAAAGTCGAACTAGAACGAAAGGCCTATCAGAGAAGTTAAGTTCTCAATAGGTGATGCAGCAGACAGGGTGAAAACTGGACTAAAGAAGCAATAAAATGGTGGCTTGGTTTTTAGAATTACCTATAGCAAATATTCTTTTCTTGGTCCTATCCTCAATAGCCTTTCCGTCTCCCGCTGTGCGCCTTTCTCCATTCCATTACTTCGATGCCCTAACTATGATATTGGCAGTCCGATCTATGGCCCCCCTTCTTGCCCATCTTCTCTTTCAAGTCAGAAATAAGTATTCATTCAAGTATTTCTAGTATTGATCGAGTGGTCAAATGTTGATTCTCCTTTGGTTGTGTGAAAGATGAAGCTTCGAAATAACCCACTCGTTAACAAAATAGTGGTCAGTAATTCCAATCAAAGCTTTATTTTTCAAAAAGTTGTCAATCTGTGGATTTATAAGGTTGGCTCTCTGGTTGCTGCTTTTTTTGCATCCTCCCAGGCGGGAATAAGATTTAGTGGTAGCAACCTCCTAGTACGATTTGCCGCTGCTCGTTTTACGTAAGGGCTTTGCAGTCAGCTGATTCCAAACTGGACCAGCTCCATCGACAAGCCACTACGATCGCTTCTATACATCGTCTTAGCACTTAGGCAGTACAATGGCTTCAGTACATATGGCGCAAGAGCTAGCGGTGATTGGCTTATGGCACCTAGAGTGCGAATTAAAAAACGATTCTATACTTATGTAAAATTTCATTATTTTTCATGTATAATTTATAGATTATATCTTGTTGGATTTTGAAAATGTAAGTTATTTTGTATGGCTGTCACGGTTGTCAAAATTGTTAGTTGTCAATGGATCCCCACCCATGAAATATTTGTTGTTAGTAGCCTTGTATTGTGATAGCTACTAGATCTTATATAAAGTTTGGTGCAGTTGTTATCCTTGTTTCAGCAATGCATTCTTAAGTGTGGTTTCTTGTTTGTATTAATCACAGGTGAAGACTCTTTATATAAAGAATCTGCCAGAGAATGTTGAAAAAGAAAAATTGTTGGAGATATTTGAAAAACATGGTGAGGTGACCAAGGTAGTGTTACCACCTGGTAAGCACGGGCAGAAGCGGGATTTTGGTTTTATACATTTTGCTGAGAGGTCCAGTGCACTCAAGGCTTGTAAAGGATCTGAAAAATATGAAATTGATGGTAATTAACTCACATATCCCTCACTTTTCTGATTTTTTTAATTACATATCGAAAACTGAGGGCATCTTAGATTTTAGTGTGATATGGACAAGTCTGTTTTTTTTATAGCGTGTCAACTTTTTCCTTCTCTATAACGAGCTGCTCTTTTATTAAAATGCATGAACAAGCAGCAAATTTGCTATATCGGACTGTCTTTGGCTATTCTGGCATTCTAAATATCCACCCTTTCTTTTTGGTAGAATTTTGTTTGCTTTTCTGGTCAATTGATGTGTTGGTTGAATTGATATGTATATTTTTAAAGAGGAGGGTTCAAATACCTCAAAATTTTGTGCCTCAAACATGCCTCGACTTTTTAAATTTCCAATAACTCATAATTTAAAACTGAAATATCAAAATAAAACTGTTATATCTAGATCATTTTATTTATGTATAGATTAAAAATTATGATGTTTGAATATTATTTTATTTTGCAATCATGAGCTTGTTAAAAAGTGCACTAATATGATTAATTTCTGGACATTGATTTTATAACTTGTTGAGTTACAGAAAATGAAAGTGAATAAATAAATATTTTTTTGTGTTAGAAGAAAATATAATATAGATCAAATCTTACGTTTTATTTTGATATTTCAGTTTTAAATTTTGAGTTATTAGAAATTTAAAAGGTGGAGGCATGACTGAGCCACAAAAAATTGAGGCATTTGAACTCTCATTTTTAAATGGAAAATTGAGGTTTTGTTACTTTGAGCTTTTTGTCAAAATAATCAAATTATCCCTCAGGCCATTCCCAAAGAAAATAAAAAGTGTCCCTGGACTTCTGAATTGCAATATTCTGGTCCATTCAATTTTAGAGAAGGAAACATTAACCTTCAACCTCACTCGAATATAGCCTATTTAGTCCTCCAACCATGCTTGATATAGCTTTACTTTTTTGTGATTTGGCTTTTTACAAAAGTGGCTCATAATTATTTAAGACAATTGTAAAATATTACAATTTTGTTCAACTTCATGCAATAAAATTAATAAGTGGGCATGATTTACACAATGAAATCCTTGTGCCTTGTCTGAATAGGTCAAGTGCTAGAAGTATGCATGGCGAAACCTCAGACAGACAAGAGTTCGCACAGAGGTAGCTCCAGTTTCCCTCACCATTCTTTTGGTGGGTATGCTGATCCATATGGGGCCTATGGGGGGCCCCGAGGATCAGGAGGTTACAGTCAGGTCAGCATTCTTCTTTTTATAATTTTCTCCATATGCAAGTTGGCCTTTTGGCGGACAGTTGAGGTTATCGGTTGGTATTATAATGTTGTTGTATTTCCTGTGTACAGCCAATGATTTATGGAAGGGGTCCCATGCCGTCAGGGATGCAAATGGTGCCAATGGTTCTACCTGATGGTCGACTTGGCTATGTTCTGTATGTATACTATTCTACCCTTGTTACTTTTGATCTTCAGAAAATTTTGCATATTCATGTGAGCTGAACTTACAATAGGCCTGTATCCCTTCAAAATGGTACTTGCAAAGTATACCTAAGTCTATTTTTCCTGCTCCCTTGGAATTTATAAAGTGATGATTTGCACAGTAAACTAAAACTGCACTCTCCATTGCCTCATGTCTTGCATCCATAGTTGAGCAGAAGTTTATTGAAAATAGGAGAAAATCATTGGTGATTTAATGAAAAGTAGGTGACAGTTGCAGTATCTGAGAAAGATTCCATTATCAGCTCAAGCTTTCTTGAATTGTACAGGCAGCAGCCGGGTGGGCCTGCTGGACCCCCACCGAGAAGAGGGGGCAGGGGTGGTGATGGTGGTGGAAGGGGTGGTGGTCGACGTTACCGTCCTTACTAAAAAAATTATTAGACAAGTAGTTCTAGGTCTTATTGTATGTGCTAGTAATAATATGGAGCTTTTGGCTTATTCAATGCAAATGGTAGCTGGTTCGTACTGGTTGAAAAACAATGCGAGTGATCTTGTTTTGGCCTACTGGCAATTCAAGTGTTGTGTACAAGGTTCGCTAGAATTCCTTTCTGGTTCCGTTCAGAGGTCATGGATTTGTTGCTAATGATAATGCTTCTGTGTTGTGTCTCTCCGTATTTCATTGTTCACTTTATTTCACGTGTTGTCTGAAAGCCATTTCGAGAGTTTACAGCCATTGAACTGTAGTTAATTTGCTCCATGAAATCGTATTTGCGCAAGGCCCAAGGTTTGTATTTTGCGGATACCTTAATTGGCAGCGACCTGAATTCATACGTTGTATTTTGCAGATTATGAAGTACTATTAAATGATAAACATTTCTGGGACGCTAATTTTTTAAGATTTTAGACGATGAAAGTAAACTGTATCTTACATATTACACGGGACACGAATAAACGATTGCATAATTTTGATTTTATTTTGTTATATATTTTAATTAGTAAAATCAAAATTAATGGTTTAAAGTTTGACAACATAATTACATTCTTGAACGGTTTTTTATATATATGTATGTATATTTAATGATGTAAAATACATCTAAAAAAGTTGACGCTATCTGCAATTGATGATCATTGATATTGGAATTTTTTTTCTTAAAAGGAAATATTGAGTATGTACCCATACAAATTTGACTAATTAAAAGTTTCTTCATTAATTCTTCAAATTTGAGTATTTACCTATTAAAAACTCACTTGACTTGTTACTTACTTAGAGAATGAATTAACTTCATTAAATAGACATTAAAATTCAATAAAAAAATTTATGACTGAATTATCCTCTCATATATGTTTTCTCCTTCATTTTTGTCTATTTTCATGAGCATCTGACTTCTATTTCTCTTTTAACTCATGTATCATAAACTCAAAAATAAATCTCTACCTTGTCGCCTCTCTCTCCATCTTTTCATCTATGCCCTTTCTTGCTTGTTTTTTCATAATGTTGATCAGATATGACAGTAATTTTGGTGTTTTCATAATGCCGATCAGAACAATATTTCTCTTGAAAAACTTATATATGTGTCTTCTCAATATGTTTCTATTATTATGTTGTATTATAATGTCTAATGACTCAAATATAAAAAGATAGAGGAGACCCATGAATTAACAATTTCATAGTAAAACAAAAATTGCATAACGAAGAAGTGAATTAGATGGGAGGGTTAGTTTGATCATATAATTTTTTTATTGAATTTTAGTGTTGATTTATTAAAAATAATTCATCCTATAGGTAAATAACAAGTTAAGTGAGTTTCTAATGGATAAATACTCAAATTTAAATAATTGACATGTTAATTTCTATTTAGCTAATTTTTCGTGGATACATATCCAAATTTCCCTTATTTAGAATATGCAGTGTCAATGGGGAAGTCTTATAAATTGATTAATTTGAAATATTAATTATTCCTGTTCTGGTGACCTCTTGTGAAGATTAGCAACACTACAAGTTCTAATTCAATAATCTTGATGTAAATCATTGAAATCAATTTCTGGCATCATATCAATTTAGAAACATTACAAGTTTGAACTTAAATGCGAGGAGGGGGAGCTTTCATATATTTTCTTTTTTACTCCCACTCTGCCATCACATATGCATCAAATCAAATCTAAAATCATTTAACTCGTCTGTTTACCAGCGAAGAAAGCAAGAGCACCTACAAAAGGTGCATTGATATAGGTTGCCGGTTCAGCCTGCTGATAGTTGTCCCGGTTGTCAGAGAAAATGTCTTGGTTATCAGGACCACCTAGCACAGCACCAACTAGCAAGTTAGGATTTGGTGAGTTTGTGTGGAGGTACTGGAAGCCACCATTGCATGAGATGCGCCCCGGATGGCTTTTAATTGATGGAAGAGAAGATCCGCGGTGGTGAACCCGCAAGGGATAGTGAGACCCAAATCCGACCATGTAGGACATGCCAGCTGGATTTTGGCCCAAAATGTAATCAACCTGAGACAGTGAATTTATTGAGTTAACATTTATTGCTTGAACTAATATGAAATTCACATATAGGGCTCAAATGGTATGTAAGTGGTACACAGATGATAGAAGTACCTGCTTTTGAGCAAGGGAGAAGAGACGGCTTGGGGTTACAACTGAGGAACCACAAGAGACAGTGGTACCAGTTGATCTGAGATACTTGGCATATGTGACTAGAAGAAAAGATGTGGCGGTCACATACTGTAAATTGCTCGCACTTTGTTTGTAGAACAGTCCACCTGTTATGTAAATTTACGGTTAAGTTTATAACCTAAAGATAGATATCTCTTTACAATTTTTGGTTTTTTTTTTTGTAGGTCGGCTTTATTAGGCGTTGATAATTTTATTGATACTGACCTGGAGTATATTGGGCCTGGAAACTGCTTGTTCCAGGGACTAAAGAGCAAATGTAGTTATCAGAATGGGCTTTGTACAACTGCAGTCCTTGAACCTTATTTTTCAAGAAGCCCTTTATGAAAAAGTAAACCAACGGTTTAATAAATACCAAGCTAAAAGTTTTCAAAATTAGAATGGTTTCGGAGCCACTGTCAAAATGATAAATAAAGAGAATGAAATAGTGTATGAAGTTTGACATTGGAGTTTCGCTAATACCTTAGAGAGTAGAATTTTGGTGGCAATTCTCTTGTCATCCCAACTAAATGAATAATCATCATCTCCTGCCCCCAGTAAGGCACCATTTGACTGGATGTATGACATATAAGTGAAATTATTTGACGCACGGTGCAGCCATGACGCACCCCATAAAAGCTCGTCCTATTGACACACTAACATGTTAGTATCAGTTCTATCATCCACTTTTCAGATTTCATCAATAAATGTGAGTGTAATTAAGGTGAAGACTTGTACATGATAGCCTGAGTAGGAGCAGTAAAACGGGCAAACGACTGAGCTAAGCGAGTCACTGTATGATCCACGGTATCTGTCTGCTAAGTCAAATACCTGAAATTTTCAATAATGGCACTCAAAATGTCAAAGGAAAAGTTGCATTAATTGGCTACTTTGAAGCAGTGAAGGCAGAAATCTTGTGTTGAAATAAAATGACTTAATTACCCGCATAGCAGCATGCAACAACTTGGAAGAATAGGTGGGGTCAGAATGCTTGAACACGAGGGAGGATGCAGCAAGAGCAGCAGCGGTCTCTGCTGCTACATCTGATCCTGGGCTTTGGCTCGTAATTTTGTACACATTCCGTGGCGTGTCCATATCCTCCGGCCGCTCCCAGCAGCTGTGATCCTTATTTGGGTCCGCCACCTATGGAAACACATGCACCATATCACTGGTCTCTCAAGGTTACACAAGGGAAGGCCCTTAATTTTGTCATATTTAATCAGGGTTCAACCCAATAAGCTCATAGCAGCGAAAAACCATTCCTAAAAATTCTAATTCTCAGCAACTGATTTTCTGATGTTGCTACTTCCTACAATTTTCTGATGGGTATATGCACCTGAACGTAGAGAGTGTTTGGTGCTGCAGTAGCTGCTTTGAGGAGATAGTCGGAGCCCCAACGAACAGCAGCCTTTGCATTGTTCAGCTCACCTCGCATCAAGCGGCCGAATTCAAGCACACTCCATGCGAGCATTGTGGTTGTGAAAGCCATTGGGAGGCCAAACTTCACATTGTCACCGGCATCATAGTATCCTCCAACTAAATCCACCTGTACAATTAACGACACATATCAGCAATTTTAGTACAAGTACTCTTTCACTATAAAGTATGTGAATTATGCAATTCCACGCTATATATATAAGGTACATTGTCAGTAGAACCATCAGATAGACCAGAGTTGCCTCTCCATGTCATGCGCTGGCCTGATGGCAGCTTGCCAGATCGCTGGCCTTCAAAAAAGAGAATGGATTTTTCAAGGGCATCTGCGTAATTCATTGGATTTGCCATTGAAGGGTGGAGGAGGAAGAGGAGAGGAAGCAAGTACAATATGGGTTTAGCCTCCATTTTGGATTCCCTTTGTTAGTATTGTGTGTGGAGTGATGTATTTAGAGTTAGAGCTATTTATAATAGAGGTGTTAGTTTAAAGTAGGCAACGGTTTTTAGGCGGGATCAATTGCGGAGAACCCGGTGTCATGAGGCATGGGACAAATTTGGCCAATACAGAAAGAAGTTTGGCGATGAAAAGAAATGAGAAATGTTTTTTTTTTACATATAAAGGGTGAAGGGTTATGGAAATAAAGTTTGGCCATGTAAGATAATAAGATACGGATAAAAGTGGAAGTTTGGCCGATATATTACTACTTACGAGAAGACCATGCTATTGGCCTATTGCCGGTGGTGGAATATATGTACACGGATATCATGACGAGGGCTGCCAATTAAAGTTTGCATATCTCTTATCGAGTACCAACTAAATGTCTCTCAATAAATTAAATTTTACTATCTTTTTCTTAGTAGTGAGTTCATTCATTATTTCATTTTAAAAAAATTTAAATCATACGGGGCTCATTCTTTAAATACGCATATTTCGTAACTTGTCAAGTGAAAAATAAAATATTTTTACCAAACAAAATTTGAACGATTTTCTTTTTGGCAATCGAAATACCTGCTCATCATCAAAGAAATCTTTCATGGAAATAAATTAGCTTTTGTTAATTCTGATGAGAGATATTTTTTTTTAAAATATGGGGATATCGAAGAAAGAGGTGTGTTAACTGTGTAATTATTCATCTCATATATATATTTTTGGAAAGTAGTGATCTCGATATTCATTCTGTAATTGTAACTTAGATGTATTGATTATTTTAGAAAAGAAATGTACTTGATTATCAAATTGCGTACCTCAGTTAATGAATAAGTAGAAAAGTTATCTTTTTTTTTTTACTTATTTGACAAATTATTTAAATTAACTTCCTTAAGATTATTTTGAAGAAAAAAAATGATGAACAATTTCTATGCTACCTATAAACATTTACAAATTTCTATGCTACCTATAAACATTTACAAATTAAGACTGCTTATTAATTAAGTACAACATGAAATACAATAATATTTTTTAATTAGTTCTTTTATTATTTTTCAAGGAAAATCTGCTCAGCCAATGTAATACCATACTTCTCAGAAAAAAAAAACATTTCCTTCTATTCAAGTAAAAGAAATAAAACATTAAGACATTATAGTCAATAATTTATCCTTAAAGAATGGATGATAATTTCAAAGGATTTACCACTCAAAATAATAAATAAGTAGATAACATGATACATTGATATATAGTCACGTTGGCATAGATATTACCAAACGAAGAATTTTAAGAACATAGTAATACTTCAAATTTCAATCGTACGAATAATATAATCCAAAGAATAATTTTTTCATTCAAATAAGTTCCCGTCTCCTTTTTGCTAGTTTAACAAGATTTAAAAAAAAAAAACTAGCACACTGGAGCCGTGGAGCAGAAAGGCCCAGGTGACATGGGTCAGGTTCTTAGCTTTCTCATGGGAAATTAGTTTATAAGCAACTATAAAATAGTTCATCCAACTCTTGTTCCTTGGCTTTTAAACAAGAACTAGGAAGCATGGCTAACATTATGGCTAATATTGTGTAACATATTTCCTTCCTGTCGACTGTCGTCATGGATATATAAATATAATGACATTTATACCGTTGAAAGGCAATGAAAAGTTTTTGTTTATTTCTTTTTTGAGAACTTTGCCACCAGGTCCCTTGAAGAGTCAATAATTCTTAAAAAAATAACTTTGAAATTTCCCAAAAAAAGGAAATATAAAACCATCATATTTCCTTCCTAGCTACCTACCTAAATCAAGGTCAACACATCTTTACACAGTAAAAAGGAGTATATTATATTATACTTATATCTAACAAAAAATTGATTGGTACTGGAGAAATTTAGTATTTTGATCACTTTCTTCGTCTCAAAAAAAAAAAAAAAAAAAAATTCAAGAAAGCAAGTAGTACCTAAATCTAGGGGAAAAAAAAAAAAATTCAAGAAAGCAAGTAGTACCTAAATCTAGGGGTGTCAATTTTTGACCCGACCCAACCCGACATTATCCAAAAATAAATGGAATGGATATGGTTTGATTTTTTTTGACCCAAATTGGACCCGATCTGATTAATTATGTTTTTTGAAGTAATTTTGTGATTTAGTACTAATAAAAGCTTAATTATACACTAATTAAAATTAATTAATATTTTATTGTTTAAAATTATATAAAAATAATTAATTAATATTTAATTATTTTACACGGATCGAATATGGATCAAAAATTTTTAACCTAAATTTAATTAGGTTAGATTCAAATTAGATCAAAAATAATAATAAAATAATATGATCCGACCCGAACCGACCCATTGACATCCCTACCTAAATCCGACAAATGAGCAGCCGTAAAAGAGAGACTGATAGACTGACTAGCACAGAAAAGCCACAAATTATGGCCCGTAATTGCCTAATTGGAGAAGTTCATTGATAAAAACGGGGGCACAAATTTCCAGAGAGGACCCTTATCTTGTCGTCTTTTATGAAACAGTCCTTTTTTTTTCCTTTTCTGTCTCTCGTGCATGCCACCAAGTCACGGAGATGGAATCATTGCTCCGACGAGGCGCCTCCGACATATGCATCATGTGTCCTTATAAAGAAAGCCAAGCACGCTATTTATATTTTAATAACAACAACCCCCCAATTTAACGGTTGGGTTATTGGGTAGGTTTCTGAAAAGCCCTTTTTGTAAAATATTGAAGCAAGGCCGGGTCTCGAGGTAGCAAATGGACTGATATTGTCGGGTGAGGATCAGTTCAGAGTTCAGACCTTTTTGGTCAATGTTTAGATTGTGGGTTAATTAGTTTGTGAATTGTTTTTCAGGTGGAGTCATTTTGGATATCAGATTGATTGCTTTGTATTATTTACAAGGTAGACAATTTTAGTTGATAAAGTTGACGAATAAATCATATTCGATCTCTTTAATTTTCGTTCTTTTCCCCCCCCCCCCCCCCCCCATTCTTTCCAAAAGTTCTGCTGGGACTAAAAGAAAGGACAGCAATGCAGTGGCGATATTACGAGGAAATTTATTCGTTTATTTGACAAATATTTATACTGCCAAATAATTAATTGTTGGCAACTTTTCACAACAATTAAACGCCAGTGACAATAAATCTTGAGATTCGTGCAATTTCTGTCAAAGTCAAACTGTGTTGTAACGCTGTAGAGGATAAGCATATATCTGCGGCTTGACACTGTTTTGCATAAAGATCTTTTGTCTAAGTAAATATATAGTCTTTTGTGGCAAAATTTAATATGTATATGCTCCTTTTGTTTACTATACATATTATGAGGATTTAATTAGTAAACTTCTGTACTTAAATTACTCTAATAGAACAAAAATCTAATGTTCAGTACTGTACCAATTACTCCACCAGGAATATACTGGTATTGAGCTTAATGTTCAGTTGTTCATTGTGGAGTTCAGTAGTTTACCATGAATAATTTCATTAATTCTGCCCAAACATCAGTTAGTTTGCTAAGCCTTTAATTTATGACACATATCAGAGCTGGGTTTGGCCATAGAACCTGAAATGCAAAGTGAAAAGATGGTAAGCAGGATTCAATCCCAATCTATATTGTATCAAAATTAATATTCGTCCTTACAGAAGTCGGCATAGCATGGCTGTTTTGATGCAGGATCTTCCTCAAAAGTAGGCGGTGGTTGTCCATATATCATTTCACAACTCATATCTTCAAAATCTGCAACACAGGGTTGAAATTGTCAACATTATAAAATAAAACCTGATTTATTCTTTCCTGAGAGAAATTACCAGTATGGATAAAGTGTTACTTACTAGGGTTCATGGTTAAGGGAAGCCCAAACTCATTAGTGAAGAAATCTTGAGTTGGAATTTTGCACATATTCACACACATACCCACACACCCGCTGTTCTCCAAGTACCTATTTCAAATTAACCATAGAAATATAAAAGAATTAAAATGTAATTAAATTAACTGTTTTGTATGCTACTTTCGTGTTGCATTCTGTACCAGAATAAAACTAGCTTGATGTAATCAGTTTAGTTCAAACCAAATCAGCTCAAGATTTTGCGAAAGTTTTTACAAGAAGATTCAGAAATATGTGCATACCGGCATTTTTTAATGCGGACGCCACTTTTTTGCTTTTCAGCATTCACTTCTACTTCTATTACCTAAAAAGGCAATTGGTACCAGAAATTATTTGGTGCATAATTGTTATTGTAAATTAATAAATAACGTTCGGCCTTGATGCTAATGCAGAAGATTTTAATCTAGCCAAGCTGAGGTCCCATTGATTTCTTTAAAACTAAAATTAAACCTCTCCTTAGTAAAGAAGTAAGTTTTTTCTTTTGCAATAAGAAGTTAGAGACTAAAAGTACCTCAGATGGTCCGACTAGCCAGTGGAAGAAAGGCACTGTCAAGGCAGCATTGAACTCTGCAGCCCATTTTGTTGGAGGAAACAATTTCCTGAACTGTAATAAGTAACAACATTAATGGATCATTTTTATGTTAATTGTACTGACATTGAATTCCAATATATTACACTCAATTACAAGAAAAAACTTGAATTATGAGCAAATTACACCCAAAAGGAACTCAACTAATAATGAAAACAAAAGAACAATAGTGAATTTTTTTCAGGTAATGTCATCACTCACGTTCATGCATTTTGAAATTTGAACATATTGCAATGCCAAAAAAGAATTTCAGTCAGTTTGGTTTGAAATCTGAATTGGATTCTTTATGAACATTTAAAAAAGTTGAGTAACTTAGACTCCCACCTTTATCTCAAATAAAAAAAAATTCAGTCATTTTGAACATATGAGTGTGAATTAATGTTAGTTTGTTTGCAAACTCTAGTCTAAGATAAGTGTCCAACTATATGTTTAAACTACAATTTATTTGATCACAGCAAGAAGCCGGATCAAGTTTTAATCAAGAACTACTGAAGCGGTGGGTTGTGATTTTGCACTGTTCATGTTCAGATCGATATCTAGCCAATCAGATTATTTTTGACTCAGGCTGCATTACTTACAGGCCAATTGGGATTTGAATTATTTCAGATCTTTGGTCATGTCTTGAGCGAGCCCGACTTTTTTCTGTTTGAGTCAGTTTCATGTTTTGATTTCAGTCTGGTTTAACTGTACAAGAGATGTTTTACTTCAGGATTTCATTTATCCTTTCAAGGTTATATGAGGCAATGACAAATCTCAATGGAGGCCGGGAGGGCCATGGCCCTCCCAAAAGTTTAGAAAATTAGAATGTTTGTTAAGGATTTGTGATAATTTTTCAATGTTAGCCCCTCAAAAATTTGAGATGCAGTGTATAAAATATATATACAAAATTTAGTCCCCTGTGATTTTGAGTTCAAGCTTTGCCATTGATATGAGGTTAACTAAAAATCTGAGTCAGGTTCATTACAGATGATAATCTGATATAATGAGAGTTCTCAAATTAATGGAAAGTATTGCCTAGCTGGATTCTGGGCATTACACTTTTGAAGCTTAGTACGAGTTTGACAGGTAAAATGTGTATACCAGGCAGGAATGCAGGTCCGGTACAAGATGCAATTAAACACTGAAATGCCAATTCTTCCTGAATTCCAGAAAAATAAAAATAAAATACCATGTTAATGACTTGAACAAACCTGAGCCGGAGCACCTGGAGGAAGCATAGAGAGCAGAACTTCTCTCACCACCCCCTGCTGTTGCTGCCTGTTCCTTCCAACCATTACCCGTCTTGAGACATCCACAAAGCTCTCATAATCCCAATCCCAAAATCCCTTCTGGGTCTTTCCACCACCTGCAAACTTCTCCATTTTTCGTGCAAAGAGCGACATGAACGCCTTTTCGAACCACCCGTCCTTGTACTCTGTTTTTTGTCCCATTGGTGCGGGTATGCCAGATGGTTCTGCTATGCCAGCACATTTTATTGTCATATGATAATGTCGGCTGTTGCGGTGACTTTTTGCTGGGATGCAGGAGGTAGGGAGGCAAGATAGTCTCACTGTTGCCATTGTAAGTTATTAGGTTTTGTGAGTGTACAAGTGGAGATTGAGCACCTTTGAATGCACTAATGTTCCTTTTCTTAGTTTACCCAATTTTCGAATCAATTTTTTCTTTCTTTGAACAGACTGAATGTTACTTTTTATGTTTAATGGCTGGAGTTTGAGACGAACAGCCACCATACAAAAAACGAAATAAAAATAAGAAAAAGAATTATAAACAATTTAGGAAGGATTCTTGCATTTACACGTTCGATGCCGAGAAGTAACCTTATTATTTTCTGATTTGGTCTTTCCATCGTGAGGCCATTATGAGAACACAATAGCTTCCAAAAAGTGATTGATTCAGTTTGTTGAAATCAAACTTTAGAGAGAGCAGACACGACAGCCACAGATTTGGAAAGGGATTGGGTACTAGAAAAAATATTTATATACGGACTGTGACCATTATTGGGCTGAAGATAAACCACTTTAGGCCTACCTTTATAGTTCAATAACAAAACAGTTCGAGAGCCCATTTAGCTATGATGTTTGCTTGGATGCTATTGGGATTTGATAACTAACAATGGAACTGTTTGATTATTATGGTAAATTAGTTTCAGATCCTGTTGTTCTTTACCAGATGGTGTAATTAAGTATATATATGATATGATACATAGCAAGTCGCTAACAGTTGGTCCCTGCAATATATTTGTAATAAATGATCATCCAAATATAACAAACAAGATAATATCAAGGATGCCAGCAAGTTACCAAACCATAGCGTTGCTGGTGTTGTGCCACAAAGAATTTAGTCTAGATTTCGGCTGCTTGTATTCTTATATTTTATTTTATTTCTTATGAATCAGCGTACATAGTTTTTGATCTGAGCCGACGGGTTAATCCGATCCAACCTCAACTTGATCCGATCTGACATGATCCGAAAATAAATGGGTCAGATATAAATTTTTTTTTTGGTCCGAATCGGGTCGGGTTCGGGTCAACCCGACTAGACTCGATTAATTATATTTTAAAGTATTTTATGATTTAGTACTAATTAAAGCTTAAATATACACTAATTATACATTAATTAAGATTAATTATAAATTAATCAATATTTTATTATTTAAAATTATATAGAAATAATTAATTATTTTATACGGGTTGGGTCGATTTCAGTTCGGATCAAGAAAAATAATAAAATAATATGATCTGACCCGAACCCAACCCGACCCGATCCATTGACACCCTACTGCATACCTCTTACAGATGCTGAGATGTTTTCTCTCTTCAGTTGATTAAAAAAGAACAAAGTGCCTGTGGTTTAGAATAAAGATTATTGATTATTTATTTTTTTGGCAGAACGTCCATTTGAAGAAACAAACTCGATCTTTAGGTACCCGAATAATACAAAAGAGAACAAAAGATTGAGTTTTTGGATAAGTACCGTGGAGTATATTTTCAATATGTGAAAATTGACAAAAAGAAAAAAATGGAAAAAATCGGAAGCCGATTATTATATACAAAAAAAAGGGGGTGGGGGGTGGGGTTGAGGCCACGTGGTGAATTTTAGAAGGTTTGTTGAAGAATTTTGAGACAGTAGAAGAGAGATGAAAATGAAAATTTCATTATTGTATTATATCTCTTCTTTGTTATGTACATTTGGTATATATATATATAAGTGCATTTTTAACAGTAACATAACTTAGTTTATATGGATACATTTGACAAATCAAAGAATAGCACTAGAATAGTAAATTTTGGAAGAGTGAAATGAAGAGTGATATTCTCCAAATATTCTAAAATATGATAATCTCGTTTGGTAAGTAGTTAGTTGGAATAGTAAAGTGATATAATTATAAAAATTAGAAAAGACTATAATACCCTTATTTTAAATTTACCAAGCTCTCAATTTAATAAAATTAGAAATTATTTTTAGCGGGACGACCATGAAATTGTTGTTACTTGGCCTCCAAATAAATCCATATATTATGGACTTGTGATGCCATATTTCTTTAGGCTCATATATAAGCTATTTTCAGATATTTAATAATTATTAGTATAATTGCCAATGCAAGTTGGCAACTTTGGACTCCATCATATCAATTGTCGTAACTATGATGATGTACATAATAATTTTTTAATTTCTCTAATAAATATCATGATTTAATTTGTTAATATTTCAACGTCAATTTAATTAGATAAGATGAATTGAATGCAATTGCAGAGCCATTTTTAACATTAATTTTCTTATTCTATTTATTTGTCCTTTGTTATTTTTACACATAATTAAGTAGCCTTTATACATAATTAAGAGAGAAGCTCCAAAAGGTTCACTTATCGGGTGTCATTGCGACGAGCTCAAGGTGGAGATGTCGATTTTGTACTTTGATTTGAAAGTTAATCCTCCGGTTGCAAGAGATCTATGATAGAAAGATTAGATTTTGATATTGCTTTTTTCACTTCAAGGCAGCTCCCTTTTAGTTACGAGAGAGACAGAAAAAGTAAATAAAAAAATATTAGAAAAGGTACATATGAGAAAAAAATATTATTCTTCGTGCCGAAACTGAGAGCAATTATGCTATTCGACCTATGGGTCCGAATAGTGGAAGAGTCTCTTCCATACACAATTCCATATCCGTATATTAGCGTTTGGCAAAACTTTTCAATCAGAATTGTGATTTTTCTACTATTCCGTTTCGGAATTGCAGTATCAAACATACCCTATAATTCCAACGGTTGTCTATTCTAGTTGCACAATACAATTTGCTACAGTAAATCTACTAGTTTATTATTATTTTTAACATTCCCCTCAAGTTAGAATTAAAAATATCGATCAATTCTAACTTACTTTAAATATGTTTAATTCATTTCAGCTTGAGTGCAAATCAGTAGCTTCTTTTTCTTCAGCTTTCGGCTCTGGCTTGTGCTTTTATTCCTTAAGTGTAATCTTTGCATCTTAGGGGTCTCATTTCCTTTTTTTTTTTCTTTTTTTTTTATGTTCTTTTCATCTTGAGATTCAAATTAATACCTTACAAGCAATCAAATAAAAACACAACCTTTTTTTGGCCATTTTGTTAGATCGAGGGATGAAACTCTTGGCTCTTGGCTCTTACCGAGGGATGAGGCTCTTGGCTCTAAAGTTCCTCTCGTTACGAGTTTTTTTTATTATTTCTCCCCCTCAAGAATATCATTTTATATTCAACCATTTTAAATCATTTGGTTAGGGTATAATGAATAACCATTGGTCTCACCATGGATTTTGCAAAAAAATGTGATACTCCTTTTTTAAAAAAAAATTATAATATTGACAAATACTTATAATATTATATATGATTTGTGAATAAAAATCTTATAGATATTTTTTGCTTCTCTTTTTATCAAAACCTTTTGAAGTATTTATAGCACAAAGAATAAATATATCAATATAATTTTAATTTTTTGATAAAATAAATATTTAGTTCTAATATTATATATATATATATTTCATTTAGAAAGAATTTGTAATGAATATTTTTATATATCTATGTATATATATATATATATATATATATATATTTTTTTTTTAATTTTACACAAATACAAGGTTATATGATTGATAGAAATTTAGTTACGTGCATAGACAGATATTTTACTCGTGGGCCACCTGGTGATTAGTAAAAGAGTTTAAAACTGTTAGCCCGTGAATAAATTTGATAAAAATATAATACAAAATCTCTTTTATTGTACGCACAGATAATTGAACTTGAAAGATCTACACATGACACATGCTTGACTCGCTTGTGGACTCTTCTGTCCAGTTCGTCTTTTTTCATTTTATCCCACGCTCTTTTTTTTAAAAAAAAATTAAATAATTTAAAATGAAGGTTTAAAATATAAATAAAAAATATTTTAAATCAATTAATTTAAAATAGTAAAATATAAATAAACGGTTAGATGGATTCAAGGTGTTTAAAATGAACGGGTTAACGGGTTTTGGAGGGAATTTGTTTGAATTTTGAAATTTTTGGTTGGATACGGACGGGCGGGTAGGCAGGTATGGGTACTGGGGGGCGGGTAGACGGGTAGGGGCGGCGGGTAGGCGAGTACAGGTACGGTGAGTTTTTTTTGAAAAAATGCTGATCGATCCATCTCATGTCCGTACCTGTATATCTGTGTACCCGTCTATACCTGAACACGGATAAGAGTACCCGGATAACAGGCACGGATAGACGGGTACGGGTTGTACCCGGCGGGTATAAGCAAACCTCTAGCCATGGCTCTCTCTGTCGAGAAGACCAGCTCCAGCTGAGAGTACAAGGTGAAGGATCTATCCTAAGCCGACTTCGGGCGGCTCGAGATCAAGTTAGCTGAGGTCGAGATGCCCGGATTGATGACTTACCGCAACGAGTTCGGCCCATCTAAGTCATTTGCCGGGGCCCGCATCCCAGGTTCTCTCCATATGACTATTCAAACCGCGATTCTGATCGACACCTTGACCGCTCTTGGTGCAGAGGTGCGTTGGTGCTCCTGCAACATCTTCTCTACTCAGGATCATGCTGCAGCAGCAATTGCCAGGGATTCGGCAGCTGTGTTCGCCTGGAAGGGAGAGACTCTTCAGGAGTATCGATGGTGCACAGAGAGGTGCCTTGACTGGGGTCCACAAGGAGGTCCCGACCTAACTGTTGATGACGGTGGTGATGCCACACTTCTAATTCGGCGAGGGAGATGATGGCCCAATACTATGTTGGAGACATTGATGCATCAACTGTCCCCACGCCCTTTTGTCCCCCCCCCCCCCCCCTCTTTCTCTTCCTCGGGTCACCTTCCATTTTCCCGATTCTTGCTTTTACCCCCAAATTTAGGCTTTTAATTTCTCTCTTACTTTCTCAGATTTCCTTGAAATTGGTCTGATCCATCACAATTTGAAGTTTTGGTTGATCAGCTCCCTGGTTTCTTGTTGTGGCCGAACCGATCTCCTTCTCCCTGAAACTCCACCTTACCTAATTACCTAAAAAAGAAAAAGTAAGATATAGATGTAGCTACATAACATTAGAAATTATTGTCATTTTTTTTTTTGAAAAATGGAATTGCTGCTAGTTTTATTTGACCACTCGCTCGATCAATACTTGCCTCACTCCTGACCCGCTCGTTCAACTAGAAATATTCTTTGGATACCATATAGACACGTTGCACGGGTACATATGAATATCATATTCAATACTGATGCGGCTATAAAATAATTTAAAAAAATTATACGGCTACGATTTTAAGCTGCATATTATATACATAAATATTAATATTAAGAATAAAACAGTTGAACAATAAAAGAAATAAAGAGTGCCGCAATTAGAGGTGTCAAACGTGCAAAACGGGAACGAAATAGAGATGTTGCGTTTCACGTTTCGTTTGTCTCACGTAAAAAAAAAATTTGCGTTTTACGTTCCGTTCGAGTGAAATGTAACAGAATTTTTCATTTTCGTGAAAATTATATTAGAACGTAAAAAATTTCGTTTGCATTTTACATTTTGCTGTTCTAACGTAACAAAAACATTGCGTTTCACGTTTCGTCCGAGCGAAACGTAACGTCGAAATGTTGAAACGTTGAATCTTTGACACCCTAGCCGCAATGTTCGTATTTATGGGGTGAACGCATGTGGGCTGTCACATCACATGAGAGTGTGGTACTGTGGTTTGTGGTATAAGTAAGATATAGCGTGTTCGACGGATAGAGGGAAATAGCAATGGATAGAAGAATTAACTTGATTTTTACTGTGTCCAGAAAAAATATTCATTCCGAGACAATTTTTTTTGTTTGCGTGTAAATAGTATACATCTTGAGGCACGTAGAAAATTATGAATGCAACTAACTGACTTTTTAAATTATATTTGATTTTATACTTAATGATAATAATCTATATTTATTTTTATTATCTTTCTATCAATTTAATTATTTTAAATAATATCACTGAGATTAATTTTTAACTCCGTCACTGTATCTTGACAAACATGTCCTAAAAAAGGATTCACATTCCCTACCATAGATGTGATGGTATGATCCTGCCATTGTTTCTGTGGCAGATAGGATCCACTAAATAAAAATAAAAAATTCCTCCTATTAGAGGACCCTGGTGTTATGGCAGCAGACGCAGACCCCTAAAAAAGTATGTGGAGGTGTACTTTTGGAGTTCGACTCTCTCTGCATTAACCTCTCTTAAATTTAGCTAGAGAAAGTCATGATCACTTGTGATTTGTTCCCTGCAGCAGTTTATTTGGCTACGTGCAGGTCTACATTGAAATATCCCGTATAGAAAATCAAAGTAGAATTGGGCATTTTTCAATCAGAACCGTTCATCTCTCATTTAAAATCTATCCACCCCATACTTCTACCCGTCATCGAAATTTAATCATATTAAAAAAATTATAAGTTTAAGTTTTGAAAAAAATATAAAAAATAATATATGCTGAAGCTCTATTTTTGAAATTAAAAAATAAATTATTAAAAAGTAAATACAAACTAACAATTGCTCTTGAACCCCGGTATTGCAAGCTTCTAATAATTTTTTTTTAATTCATCAACATATTTTTCTTAGCACACTATATTATTTCTCGACGGCTGAACTAGTTACTAATTAAAAACCATAATGGACAAAATAAATTTTACGAAGTCTATGGCTTTTGGATGAAAGAAGGATTTTTAGGTCTTTAATTCGGTTGGTAGAATGTTGCTAGCAAGAAATGAAAAAAAAATCAAATTGTTTGTAACTATCAACCAAAATTAAAATTCCATGTCATCTCACCGTTTGTAGTATTTGTCTAATCTGATGTGGTGTGTCTATATGCAAGTTATATCCGATCCTTTTCACGTCGTTATCCTGAATAAATAAAGATTTAGTGGAAGTGTATAAGATTTTCACTTTTCAGCTTCCATCTGATGTGGTGTGTCTATATGATAGTTCGGATTGGTTCCTTGTGACCAGGTAATGTTGTAATTTTGTGTGCTGAGTTGTGTAATGGAAAGACAATGATTCACTACACACATTTTTTGCGATTTCATCGCTACAAGACATGGGGGAATACTAGTTCATATATCGCATTTATATAATTTTTTTTTCACTTTCGGTGTTTTTGAAAGATAACAACCGGGATATCTAAAGGGCGTGAGTTCAACTCACGCCCTTTGTTTCTTTGGGCGTGTTCGGGCAAAAAATTTAAAGGGTGTGAGTTGAACTCACGCCTTATTTAGACCTGCTAAAATAACTTAACATTCTGTAGATAACATTGATTATTAGGCTTTTTAAGTAAAAAGTCCAGATAAAGAGAAGAGACTGAAGTTTGTGATCAAGGTGTGTACAAAAGGACAACTCCAGTTGAAGGAATCAGAGAACAAAACAACAAATTATTTCAAATGCAGCCTCCAGCATTGGATAAGTTCACATAAATTTCTTCAGAGGAAAATTTCCAAAAGTTGTTGAATTGAACTACTATTGTAGCTTGTTTGCATCATAACCATATTAATTACATCAATATAAGTAAGGATTGCTTCATTATGATCCTATGTGGCAAAAAAAGAAAAAGAAAAAAAAGAGAGGAATCTTTACCAACCAAAACGAAATTAGTTCACTTGTTCTTTAGTGATCTAAATAATTCAGAGACAATGAGATGAGGAGAGAACTGATAATAATATTTCATTGGAGTCACTGCTTACACCGTTGTCATATGATATCCTATCCTTCATAATACATGGGCCATGAGGCGTGTAGACTAGATATACATTTTTGACTAGAACTAGTACTAACTATATATAAAAATATAATACTCGAGACTTGAGAGTACACATGTAATTGTTTATCACAAATAGAAACCCTTCAATTAGTGTACCAATTATAAGCGGTATGATTGCTGATCCCGGATCCTGCCTGCTCCGATTTCACTATTTATGTTCCCAATAAATGGCCCATCCAGATCTAATCGTAGTCATTATTATCTAATTTTTCGCCTAATGCCACACTTGCAAGGGAACCAACCAACCAATACCATCCTCTCTCACATCGCAATACAGAAGGGGATGATGCATATATATGTTCCTCCTCTCAAAATTCGTCCCCAAAACGGCGTATGGGGGCAAAAATCACTTTGGTAAATGAGTGTTAAACACCGAATTTAATTTTGTGTATAAAGTAATGTTGATTGTTCCGATATGGAGCTACTTCTAACACGAATACTGATGATGACTGATCTATTCCATATGCCAGAATGTAACTCGTTTTAAATGCGAAGTTGAAGAATTAATGCATACAGATTGTCTTCTAACAACAAAGTTATGAGTGATATGAATCTGTTATTTGAGTAAATATATGCACCATTAGAAAAATAATTCTGTATATAATAAAGAAACAAATTTATATGTTATTCAAATTATTCAAATTACATATATATAATGATTATTATCATGATGATAACGATGACAATGATGATGTTGTTGTTGTTGTACATGTTCCATTGAATTTAGCATTTCTCATAAAAATAACACCTGAATCTAAATTATTAACGACTTAAAATTATTTCATTCTAGATGAATAATAAGATCAATATAAATTCTTAATTAAATATTCACAATGGACGTCTCTGACATGTTTCAAAATCTGTAAAACACATTAGCTAGTTCTACTTGTGTTAGTGAAAATATTATTCTTCATATTGAATAATGTTTCTTCTAAATTGGTATTGATTCATGACCCCTTCTCGTAGCTATGCTGGTAACTGCATGACGTTTCTCATATAATAGCTTCACTCTATATGTGACAAAAGGGGAAAAGAAAGAGCCACTAATGATGCTTCATCCTAGATACCACAACATGAATTTCAAGCTAGGGACGCAATTTGAGTCTCCTAACAAGTGATACATCTCCTTACCAAAACCAGTAATTTAGATTAACCGTCCTTTATAAGGTACAATTAACATACGCACCACCAGCAATCCAACCCCTCGCTAAGTTGTGACAAACCTCTAAATCCTCCGAATTAATTGCTACACCATGAAACCGGCATGGCTGCCGTCACCGCAATCGTTAATTCTTACACAATTCAAACTCCGGCTTCACTTAGCCGGTGCTGCTGTCTCCCTCTTTCTCTTCTCAGCTGGTTATATGATGGGCTATCTCTCCTCAATTTCCCAAATCAACCTCCAACCCCAATTGCAGCCCAATTGCACCGTGACTGATCCTGAGATAAAAACCCTACCAGTACAAGAACATGAATCGCAGACCGTACCACCTCCACATGATCTTCTGCAATTCAAAATGCGCTGCGCAAATCCAATACCGCAATCGGAGATCCTTAAAACAATCAAAACAAACATGTTTGAAGGAATTGAACCATATGACGGCTTTCCATCTTCAGAAGTTAAGTCACTTATTCACAAACCGGCAGAGCACCCGCGCGGGTGGGGTTCAACCGGGGCTGTGTTCCGTGACTTGATTGAAGTGGTTCAACCAGGTGTTATAATTGAGCTTGGGTCATTTTTAGGCGCATCGGCACTACACATGGCAGGGGTCACGAATAACATTTCCCTGCCTTCGACTTTAATTCTCGCAGTTGATGATTTTCGTGGATGGCCTAATTTCCGCCTCCGGTAAGTTATATAAAGTTCAAGGCAATTGTAGTTTTTGTGAAAATGACTAGTTTTTAAAAGTTTTTCTACTCCAGTTGAGATTAAAAAAAAATGAAACCCAACCATTTTTGTGTTCTTTAATTGAGTTAGTTTAAGAGAGTTCATGCATGGCCCACAAAAACTTTGAGCTAGTCCTGGTACATAAGGAAGGTTCTAAAATATTTCCATATGCCCCCGGATTAATTAGACATATCACAGTTAGATACATGGTGCTAAAGATTCTGACGGTACAGTGTACCTTGTGGTCCAATGTAATATGGCAAAATATTAGTTAATTTCATGTAAAAAGGGTAATCAATTCCATTTCAATGTCGCAGATTCCGCCGTGATGTACCTCAGAACCGGCATGCTGATTCATTGCTGTTACAACAGTTCATGGCAAATGTCAAAGCAGCCGGTGAATCCCACCGCATCATGCCGATCCCATTCTCAACTGGCTCGGCACTTATAGCATTATGTGAATGGGGGATATATGGAGACTTGATTGAGGTTGATGCAGGGCACGACTTCCACTCGGCATGGGCCGACATAAACCGAGCATATGTTGTACTCAGACCAGGCGGCGTGTTATTTGGGCACGACTATTTCACAGTGGCCGATAATAGGGGGGTCAGGCGAGCAGTTAATCTGTTTGCCAAGACGAAGGGGCTGACAGTGCGGCCCCACGGTCAGCACTGGGTGCTTTCACCTAAGCCCCGTGAATAGCATAAGAAAAAACATGTGCAAAATCAAGTCATTGCTTTTAGGGGATCCTAGAAGCCTAGTTCAATTTGGTGATTTGGTCTTTTGCAAAGCCATACAGTGTTTAATTATGATGAAGAAACGAGCAACATGGATGATCACACTGCGAGTTGTTAGGGAACAGACAAACAGGAAAAAAGGATATTGGTGTTCTTTGTGTGTTTGATAGAGTATAATCTTTTTTGTTGTTTTCTGAATATTGAAAGAGTATAATAAGTGTAAAGGAGCATAGAAGAGATGATGTAGACCTCGTAGCAGAAGAAATTGTTTACGAGATATGTAAAGAATTAAGACAACCGATTTATAATAACTTGTGGGCTCATTTAGCAATAATTTATTAATAACACAATTAAATGCTTGTCGCTGTTAGGCTAAAGTTCTTACCAGCTGCAAAGATAAACCCAGTTCTTACCAACTGCCCGAATGAAATAGGACCGTCGGATTTGAACCACGGACAGAGCAGTTACATTGATGTTCTTTAGATTCACAAGAAAAATGAACTCTTCATGCGTCAATTATCGTAGATGCGAATTCCAGATGTTGTAGTGCAAAAATGTTAACTTTTGCTTCTCCCTAGTAATAACTAAAACGATAAAGGTTTCATAATTAAGGCTAGGAAAATCCATCTATAATTAAAAAAGGGAAGCATGCACTCTTGGTTTTCTACCAAGTTTTAATAAAGGGGCCGAGAGATCACTTGATAATGGTTACTTTAATATAATATGCACTTGATATTCAATATTACATCAAATCTTATCATTTTCATAAAAAAATACATTTATTATATAAATCATGATTTTAGTTTGAAATTCACTTCTAGGAATTGTCAAGATAGTCAAAACAAATAATTATTATGCGATTTCCCATTGAATTCCTCGGTAAGCATAACAGATCAACGTTGGCAAATTGCGGTATACTAAACCAAATTAAAGAATAGTTAGTAAAGAATATGGGTTGCTTATATGTGAAAAAGTGAAATAACAATAAATAAAGAGAGATGGTTAGGTGGGTTAGAGAGAGGTTGGATCAGATCTCTTTAAAATCGTAGGTGGAGAGGCCTATCACGGGCCACAACTTTGAGTGCTGGATACTTCTTTTGCATGTTGTATTTGGATTTGGAAAATTGCTGTCTTGAGTTATATCCTCTCTTGTATCGGTGTACGAGAGCTGACTAGAAGACTGGTTGCCAATTAATAGTTCCGACCTCATTACTTCACATCAATCATACTGACATTGAACTAAATACCTCGCATTTTGACACTGATGTAACATTATCATTTTTGTATCAATACAGTTATCGATCTTTATTTAGTATTCAAATTAAATATATTCATATTGGTATCTTTATTATGCAATTTATTTTATATAATGTTTTGTTATCCTACTTAAACGAATTATTATTCAAAATAGTAATTTAGATAAAAATATTTTGTCAAAAACAATAATAAAAATATTGTATAAGACAAATTACTTAATAACATCATTAACATAAATGATAGCCAATTTAAATGTCCAACGTCCACATCAATCGAACCGCTATAGATCTATAACAGCCGACTAAAATATAATGACTGTAGACGTGAACCCATGATGATATCATCTTGTAACTTCGTTACATATCAAGTTAGCTCTTCATAAGCAAATAAGATCGTCGCTTATCACACAGAGCTTGAGAAGTTGAGATAAGCTATTAATTGCGGAGTATTAGCCATTGAAACGATCAAGCCGAGCAGCATCATTTATCATATAAGTAAGAAATAGTTTGACAAGATTAAATAGATATTTCTGAAATAACTTTTCAGTCTGAGTCTCCTAGAGCTCCCATTCAAAAGTCTTAAACAGCGTTCCAGAGAATGGACAAATGCAAACAATTGAAGCTATTTAAGACCAGCAATGAATATACGACTAAAACCAAGTTTCTCTTTTCACTTCCTTCTGTCAAATAGAAATGTTCATCCTGCACAATTTAAAATCCCACTACGTCACAAAGATTTCAACGAAGAAAAGAGCTGCAAACATTCCAGTTCCAAAGAGAAAGAACAAAAAATAAAAAAGATAAATAAGTTAGTTTTTTTTTTTGCTTGAGAAAGATAAAATAATAGATGTTGGTTGAGTTATCCACGGATAGTACCTTTTACTTATACCGCTTATAAATAAAAGTAAAATACTTATCTTCTTGAAGCCGATGGAGTTTCAGATGACCTGACATCCAGAAAAAAAAATGTTCATTTCAATAAAAAGAACTAAGAAGTCCTGATGAAGCTCTACTGTTTTTGTTTTTGTACCACACTGTACTGACCTTACCAAATAAATTCTGCCCCATTATTTCCTGCTTCAGTACCAGTAGAGAAATGACAACACATGCAATAATTTTTTTTCCTTTCTTATTTTGGTATTCTATTGGACTTTAAACCACCTGGCCAGGCCGCAAAATGTTACTTCCACGGTTAGCCTCTGTTCAACTCAGCATTAGACTTGGCATATATGCTTGCCAATTTAATTGCCACACTAGATTCAATCTTGAGGTGGTAGGATAGAAATGGAAACAAACCAAGCTCAAACTTGCTTCCAACAATGAAGTCTTAGCCCCCACCAACCCCAAAATATTTATTTATTTATTTATTACTTCTTACGTTGCCTCCAAAACCTTGTCTTACATCAGACATAGCAATCCCTTGAATGACATTAAAACCAAGAACTGTCTATTGCTGTAGTTGCTCACTCTTTTTGTGAACCAACGGAGCACCATGCACATAGTTTGCCGGCTGATCCGAAGCTCTCTTCTGGCGACTGCTTTGTGCAACTGGGGGAAGGAAAGAAGAATAAGATGCAGGAAATACTGCATCAGTAGCAGCAACTTTGGCTGCAGCAGTAGTTGCAGATATTATTTGGTGTGCACCCTCTCTAGAGTGAATGAAGTCTCCTTTGATCACAAATAACTATGTTTGCAAAAAGGGGATAATATAAAGATTTAGAATGTGATCAGTGACATCATCAACAATACTAACAACACGATTTGCAAGATTTCAGATGGTCTGGTACACCATTGCCTTTTTGGTGTTCCTGATGAAATTCTTTTGGTTTTCCCTGTGTTGTTTTGTTTCTTTTCTACTGCAATGGGAATTTAAAAGTTTAAATTTTCCCAATTGATGGTTACTCAGGATAAATGGTTCCCAGGGGTTAACCGAGGCATAAAATGCACAAGGGTTTGTAGAGATTTGAAGAAAAATACAAAAGAAGATACAGCACCATAACAAATATGAGATCCAGCATATACCCCATTTACCAGCCAAAATTGAAAAACCATAATACAACAATGGAACCCCAAATCTTGAAATTTCACAGAATAAGAACAACATAAACAATTATTTTGGTACTTGCTGAAGTCTGCATGATAGGCAAATATTTACAAAAGAGGTCGAGTATAAATAAATTAAAGAACACACCTCAACTCATTGAGTTTTACATTACTCTTCATATAATAATTGCACTGAAGAGGAGCTAGCATCTTTGCAAGCCTGTTTGGTAGCTGCAAAAAGCACACAACACGTAATCACCGTTCCAATGCAAACAAAGTAAGGCATCGAGGGAGAAATATCACTGTTCCAATGCACACAACGCAGTAGTGCTGATCTTTATCTGATTATTGGGTCCTTGGGGAATGGATCAAAATCTGCTGTTATTCTTGGAGAATAACTGCTGTTATTTTTGGAGAATAACAGTCCTATTATTCTATCCAAAAAAATCCTAAAAATAAAAAAAGGTTATAGATATATATATTTTTTACACTTAGATTGATAGCCTATTAAATTACATGCAATTTCATTAATATTTGATAGTCCATCAAATATTATCAAATTTAATGGTGTTTCACTAATGTTTGCAATGATTTCAAATTAATGATCTTTGATGGACTATTAAATGTTAATGAAATTACATAAAATTTAACGGGTTATCAATCTACAAGTAAACAAATATATCTGTAAAGTTTTTTTATTTTTAAATTTTTTTTCATATTTTTTTAGATAGAATAATAAAACTTTGTTATTCTCCAAGAATAACAACAGATTTTGATCCCTGGGGAAATAGCACGGACAACACAAGCAAGAAGAGATCTTTCATCTAAGAGAGGCAACTCCTTTACCATGGTAACATTTGACACTACATCAGTGAAATTCACATCATTCTTGCTTCTTTCTACAGTACCATTTACCTCTTGTATATGCCTACTCATAGCTGTGCTGCTCTCACGATTCTGAGTCAATTGCAATACTTATGGTTAGCATCATCACTCAAACTTGACAAAGTTATTCAGTCATATTTGCAGTTTGTAAGACAAATGTATATTCACTCACCACATAATCAGAGAAATCTATTAAGCCACGAATATTCACTTGTTCTGCATTATTTCTATTTCATGGGAACATTCAATTGTAGATCATGCAACTTTTAATTTGTTGCTAAAACTCAGTGTACAAAAACATACCAAAAGTAGACAAGAATTACTAACAGAAAATTTTAATTCTGCTTGTTACAGTACAAAAATACAAGTTTGTATGATGATAAAATTGAAGTAAAGAAAATAGACATCTAGTGCATTGGTCAGATCTGCAGAACCAAATTGCAGTCAAGAAGTGCCAGAATTATAATTGGAATTCACATTTGCAAACCCTGCAGTCTCTTTCTGGCAGATGATTGTGTCTTATTCAGCTCAATTACCTTCCTAAGCGGGATTAGAAAAATCATCTCCAAGATAATGACTAGTGAAACTTGACAGAAATCAGACAGTATAATTTACAACCTGTGATTTTTCACCCAGTGGGATGCTCAAAAGACCAGATTTTTTTTTCTGCTAGTTTGAAAGATTTTCCGGACTCTGGATACTACTCTGCCTTCCAAGGTTTTCATCAGCTTGTGATTGTTCAAAATTTTCATGGGTGGCAATTTTGGTTGCTTCAGGCACGGCCCAAAAATATATACATACAGATGTAATAACCAACAATTCAATAAGAATTTGATTAATCATTCTAGCAGGGATAATACTAGTTGAACCAACCCAAGCCAGCCAAAGATGTTAGTTTTCGAACTACTCGTTCTTTTGGAACTGTCTCGAGATGCGGTCTCAAACTCTTTGAACTCGACAATACAATCTCGAAGTCTTATCACAAGTTTTAATACAGCTCATAAGAACAGACGATGAACCGAATTAGAATGAAAATAAGACAATTTAATAGATCTAGGAGAAAGAAGAGATTGCTCTGAAAGATGTTTTTTCTTTATAAACTGTGTTTACAAATATTTTCTCTCTCTTATTTCTACATTACTCTACTCCTCTATTTATAGTGTTTGATGTCATTAATGTATCTGCAATCCTATACAATATCTAGTCTAGCTGTCTAAACTTATATACATGATATTAAATGCCTAACTGCACTTTTGTTACTTTACCGTCGCTTCCATCAGCTGTCTTTGACACATACGGCAGATGTCAGAAATGTATTGTCCATCTTTCGGGGAAAGGACTTCTTGCCAAGCTCCTTCGCAACTTTTTATTTCAGATCTCGAACTACTTCCTCGAATGAGATTGTCTCGGTATCAGCTAGCAGACATACCAGGTGCACATCACCGGTTGTCTCATAGAGATCTCGAAAATCCCGAAATCTTGGATTTCTTGGTTCGGCTTCAACTTCCCCTGAGCTTCTCGAACTGGAGTCTTCTTCAGAGTTTCTCAAACTCAAAGCTCCATCATTTCGAACTAGGAGCCTCAACTCGACTTCCTCAGTTGTCAGCTCTTCCTACTGGTTCTTCCAGTCCCAACGAGCTTCCTCGTTCAGCTCGACATCTCTACTGATCACGAGTTTCTTCTCGATCAGATCATAGAGTTTATATGCCTTGGACTTTTCACTGTATCCAATGAAGACATACTTCTTGTTTTTGTCTTCGAGCTTGGTTCTCTTCGGGTCTGGGATAATGTCTTGAGATGTGCAACATTTGGCATGTGGCCACTCCAGAGTTCTTGGGGGGGTCTTGTTGTTGAGAAATGCATGCGGGCATCGGTTATGTATGTACACCGCACGTCGCACAACTTTGGCCCAAAATTCCTTCTGTATTTCTTTGGTTTTGATCATTGATCTCACCATGTCGAGGATTGTCCTGTTCTTTCTCTCAACGACACCATTCTGTTGTGATGTGTAAGGTGCTGTCAAAAACCTGCGGATCCCATGATTCTCGCAGTATGACTTGAATTCATTGGATAGGTACTCACCGCCTCTATCTGATCTCAGAAACCGAATGTTCTTTCCCGTTGTTTTCTCAATCATGACCTTAAACTTCTTGAAGGTCTCGAATGCTTCAGACTTCTTCTCGAGGAAGTACACCCAATACTTTCTTGAATAGTCACCGATGAAAGCGATGAAGTACTCATTCCCATTGTATGAGCCTGGGGTGATCGGTCCACATATGTCGGTATGGATCAACTCGAGGGGTCTAGTTGTCGAATACTTAGACTTCTCGAATTGCCTTCTCGTCTGTTTCCCTATCACGCACCCTTCGCATAACTTGTTCTCGAAGTTTAGATTCGACAGTCCTTCCACTGACTATTTCTTTACTAAATCTCTGAGGCCATTGTACTCCAGATGTCCGAACCTTATGTGTCATAACCCGGCTTCGTCTTCCTTGTTGATCTTGAGACATTTCTCCTCGATCCTTCGCAAGTTCAGCTTAAACATTATGTTCTCCCCCATTTCGACTCGAGCGATAGCTCTTCCTCGCTATCCTTCAATGTAGAGTTCTCTTCTTCATGAAGATTTCAACCCTTTTTTCATTAGTTGGCCTACGTTTAGAATGTTGATCTTTATCTCCGGAATGTAGTAGACATTTTCTACCATCCCGAGTTTCTCATTCTTCTGAAGAAACTTCACAGATCCTTTTCCTTTAACCTCCACCTTTGAGGCATCTCCGAAGGACACTGTTCCGGCTAACTCAGTCATCTCAACAAATAAATACTTGTGACCGATCATGTGATTGTTGGCTCATGTGTCTAGATACCACACAATGTCACATCCCGAGGTCGACGGTGTTTGTGCCATCAGCAACACTTTCTCGTCTTCTATCACCTCAGCGTAGTTGGTTTTGCCTTCTACCTTCTTTTCTACCCGGCAATCCCGAGCAATATGCCCGTGCTTCCACAATTGTAGCATTCTACATTGGGTCTTATTCTGTTGTTACCATTTCAGCTCCCTCGTCCCGGCGAGTTTGAGCTCGATTGGCCCGACTATTGGCTCGATTCTCCTCGACCACATCATCCACGACCTCCACAGCCGCGTGTCTATTGTGTCTTCTGCATATATAGTGCTTTCTCTTCGAGAACCACCTTAGCTTGAAGGGCCTCCTTGAGAGTTTCTCTCTTCTTGAGTTTCTTCCTCTATTCATGTGCTAAGAGCGAGTCGGCGAGTTCATCAACGGAGTGACAAGAAAAAGAGTTATGCCCAACTAAATGATATGGGCTGGAGTGAGGGTTTAATTAAACTTAAACATAAACATGATTAGGGAATTGAAAAGAAATTATTAAGGCCCAATAACTTAAAAGACCCTCAAGCTAGCAAAGTGGCTAAAATAAAATGTGACAATTAAATTGGAGGCCGCTCCGAAAGGTTGGCTGTATCCATGGACTAATCATGTAAAATTAAAGATCGGGAAATGATTATATTCCTTGACTGCCCCCGATTCGGGATATCGGTGCATTGGCACCAACGATTTGGTAGTCAGCGTATGATCCCGAACATTAAAACACCAACACATTTATAATATAATAAATTTTCTTTAATTTTGTTTTATTTTATTTTTCGTTTACTTTATTTTATTTATTTCTTCTATTTTATTTTATTTTATTTTATTTCTTGTATTTTATTTTAAACTATTTTCTCTAGCTTAACCTAATAATAACACTTATATAAAATAAAATAAACTATATAATTTAAAAATATAGTAAAAATAATAATTAGAAGAAATTAATATATATTAGAATATATATGTTAATCAATCTCCTTAATTTAAATAATAAATAAGAGAGTATTAGAATGTAATATTATATATATTATACATTATATATTAATCAATCTCTCTATTTTAAATTGATTGAACTAATAATTAAATCCACAAACTCGAAATTTAAAATAAAGAATGAACGTATAGAAACGATCGAGAACGATAAACACAACTTAACGGATCGATATGCGAGAAATAAAAATTTTCGACACCGCATATATGCAGGAGAAATGCTGCCGAAATTTTTAAGAAAAAATGATAAAACCCGGGACAAACATTAAATAAAGTATCAATCTAATTCAATTATTAATTAGTAAATCAAGTTAAAACTAATAAGCATCTAATTTAAATTAAATAGGTGATATAGTCGACTCGGATCCACTCGCGGAGTACGAGGTCACTCCCGACCAGACGTACGCGGACACCGACCCCGAGACCGGTGTTCTACCTCCGGAGTAGAGCGACTCCGTGATCCTCACCAACACTCTCAGGTACGGTTTTCTGGGATTTAATTTTCTTTCTTCAAGAATTAGGAACCCAAACCGAAAATAAAATGTTTTTAAAAATAAAACTGATCTGCGGTACTTTTGACCAAACTTTAATTAGAGACCAAAAACTGACCTGTCATCTGCATCCGGTAAATTGACCAACATATTCGAGACATACCCGCATTCGCATGTCATATCATATCACATTTCATTTAGATAGGGTAGGAGTAGGATTCGGGAAATAGTCCCGAGATAGGATTAGATAGAATTAAATAATGCAAGTTGTAGATTATAATTATTAGAAAAATATTATTACTATCACTAATTATTAATTAAGTCAGGTAGTTAATCATGCATTAAATGCATGAGAGTGCTGAGAGGCGGACGGGTAATTTTCGGTCCGAGGTTGCCTTGCATAACTGCACCGTTGTGGTTACGTACGGTGACTCATAGGCCGTGGGACCCACCGAGTCAGTATATGTACTCGCGCATCTTTGATCGTCGGGTTATCCACCGACCCCGTCGATTGGCGGGTTCGGCTGTGTTAGAGTGTTTACTTTTTGATCAATATTATATTATTATTATTCTTAATATAATTAAGAATGTTAAATCCAAATTTGAGCGAACAGTATACCATGTCTTTCAGTATTTAGTGTGGGCGGCCATATTCAAGATTGGAATCTACTCCGAGATATTATATTATTTTATTTATCCGCTTATTTAGGATCCTGGTATTGTCCGAAGGGCTTTCTCCTTTGGCCCTTAGTTGGTACAGAGAAAGTCGGGATGCGGTCCTCTGGCCCTAGTGGGTACAGTGTAGGCTCCCATTTGTATATATTCCGTTTTGTTATTTTTACGGGATGCGGTCCTCTGACCTTTGGTTGGTACAGATGTGTAGGCTCTCATTTGTTTCCGATTTGTCAATTCACGGATAGTTATATCCTTTGGCGATATGGCAACTGAAAGCATAATTTGTAAATTCCCTTGCTCCTATTATTATTATTATTATTATTATTATTATTATTATTATTATTATTATTATTATTATTATTATTATTATTATTATTATTATTATTATTATTATTTTGTGAGGTAAATCATCAGATTCAGAATACCGAGCACGTGCTTTTAGCCGTCACTCTCCTAGGGCGTTATCGCTCCGGGAGGCCGAATTTTTCCAGGGTATTCAGGGCATTGGCGCCCGCTTACTCGAAAATCCTAAGTTTATAAGTTGGGCCCGAATACATGCCCGCTTAGGTAAGTCACAAGTCCAGGGCCCGATCACGTGCCCGCTTGTGGATGGACTGATGATCTGCAACTGGGTTATATCTACACGGGTGTTTTAAATCTCGTACCTTATATATATTTATTATACACTATATCAGTATTCCCACAGATTTTTCATTTCGGGTTTATTTGTCATTTCATGTCATCCATATAGGGGTTGTTCTCAAACGTGCATAAAACATTATTATTATTAGTTATACATATTTAATATAATACATTTAAAATACAGTATCGGTATTTGGGTCCAGTCTAGGAAAGAATATAAAATCTTAAGGCTGGATCTAAATCCGTACTGAGTAATTTTTAAATTACTCACGTTTCCACGGTGGTTGTGGGATCCAGGTATTACAGGTGCGGGATTGAGTATGGATGAGAGTGCTAGGTGCAGTCCTGCGTGATATCGAGGAGTGCTTTGCCGCATCGAGACAAAACAGGCGGGTAGATGATTAGGACTTATCTGCTACGGGTTTTTGTTTCTTTCTTTGGGCTTTATTTGAGAGATTTTGCTACCCATTCCGATGGAGTTAGCCCCGCACGTGTCGGCGTTGTATTTTTCTCGACTCGTCATTGTTTTGTATTATTATTATTGTTTTATTTATTTAATGATTGTACATTGTGTTTATTAAGTTTTTGTCATTGTTGCAAACCTTGTTTAGTTTAAATGTTTGTATTGTAATTGTTATTTTTGCATGTTGTATATCGCATAATTAATTTATAATGAATATGAATTAGAAAAAAATGCATAATGAGTAATATTAGCACATTATATAGAAAATTAATCAGCAAAAGAGGTATTATCATCATATAAACAGATATTAAAAATATTTTTGCATCCGCTTATGCAACAAAATATTTTTGTAGACGGCTAAGTCAATGCTAAAATATGTCGATGCCAAATTTACAAAGCTAGTGCAAATGACTATTTAATGTGGTGTTTGTTGCGTCGGTTCTTTAGTATCGGCTCACCGATGCTAAAGATGTATAACATCAACAAAATTGATACTAATAGCTTTTTTAGGCCGATTAGGCCGATTGCTAAAAGTATTTTTTCTTATAAATATCATTAAATTAAGGATATTTAGCATTTACTCATACACACATATATATAGACTATGGTGCTCGCATAGCGTGCGCGCACACATACTTCATTTTTTACACACAGACACATGTACTTGGCTGCTATATTTTTTTTATAGCTCCGATGTTTCATTAATTATGTTGTTAATGCATATGTCTTAACTGCATCCTCCATGACCATACTTATAATAATTGAAGATTAAGAATTCCAAATAAGAAACAACAAATTTACCAAATCATAGAGAATATGTCTTTGAGAAATCCTTTATTTTTACCAAGCTAGCAATAAACAAACAGGGATACCAGAATGTACTCAAGTACATGAATTAACAATGCCAAAGAACGCTAAAAATTACATATTTGTACGCAGTACTGTGGTAGCATTCTCGATCGATTATTGATAGCACACACCAGCGTAATATTTTACGAAGGCAAAAAACAATTCAGAGTTATTTTACAAAGGCACACACCAGCGAATTACAAAGGCACAATGGAATGTCGAGCAATTCTTCTAAATCATACTGCTCTCAAGTTTTGCAAGTAGAACTGACCGAATGTTTTCCTCCCCTTGCATAGCATCATATGGCAACTTCACCGCCACATCCTGCACCATCACACCATTCACAGTACTTATACATGCATGATGCACCGGCATCTCCATCTCCTTTATTGCACCCATCAGCCTGGCTGCTGCATAGGTCCCACTCCCCCCATCAGACTGCACCCGAATCAGTGCCTCCACCCCAAACACCCGCACTTCCACGTCAATTTTCATAGGCAAACAGATAGCACTGGTACTACTTTTCACCATGAAAGCAGGCTCAACTACACAATCTACAACCTTGCTGTTGACGTGCTTTGCCTCGGTCTCTAATGCATCAGCACGTGCATGCAACTCCTTTATGTATTCCACCGCATCAGCCAGAAGGGATGCTCTGTCCATCCGTGACACGTTTGGTACAACCGAGCGGAGCATATAGAATCGGTGGTTGAGTTTCTCACGGCGCTGTCTTTCTGCCTCCACATGATTTATGGGTGGTGGCTGTACACGAGACTTTCTTCGCCGTTTGTTGATTTTGCGCTGCTCTAGTAATGTATCTGGTCCTTCAGATTGTGAATGCTCCAATTCAAGAGATGATAAAACAGCCATGCTTTTACTGCCCCCAGTACCATGGATTGGTATGGTATGGTTGTTTAAGATCATGACTGCCTGAAATATGTGTTATTGTTTATGAAACGCACATGGAAAACAATTTGTTTTTTGCGGTCTTAATGGAATAAATCGAAAAAATTGTTACATATTAATTTGCTAAATTTGAACGCGTAAAATCCCAAAATTTTGTTCATAAGAGAATACAAGTTGAATGCTCATTTTTGTCATCATGAAGTGATGATCGGATATTACTAGCAAGCAGCAGGTTGATTTATACATATGCTTTTCTGGAGGACAACCTATTTGGAGTTAGGATGATGTTGTTCTTTATATATTTAATTTAAATGATCTGTAAAATTTCTGAAATAACTAAGCACAAAGTACTGAATATATCAATATTGTGGCTAACCTCGCGGCTCTCAAGATAAAGAGAGAAAACTAGCTACCTACATACAAAAATCTCTTGAACGAGGAGAGATCATTGATTCGTCTCTCCCCATCATTTCTCTTCTTTTCCACTTCTCCTCTACTAATTATGTTTTAAAACTTATCTCTTTGTTTATTTTTTTTTATTTTTTGTTCCTTTTTTCATCTTTTTTTTTCCTTCAGTTGAGTTATTACTTATTAGTTATTACTATGAATTAAGAAAAGGAGTTTGTTTTAACTTCAATAAATTCAGTTGGTGATTCAAAAATTGAAGTCAATAACTATAAAGAAAGTTGTTTTGTGCTTCTTTAAATCTATTTTCTTTACATGAATCAAAGGATTTTTTTTTATTTAAATGTCAATTTACCTAAGCATAGGATGCCACCTGCCGAACGGAGGAGAGAAGATTTATCATAGCAAGTTTCCTTCAATTATAAAATATGATTTACTAATTATTATATTTCCTTCAACATATTCCTAATTAGATTATAAGAAAATGATACCTGCTGAATGAGATCCGAATCTTGCTGGATCAAGTCACAAGATCCAAGCTCAAGAACCCCTTCTGACACAGGAAACCACACAATTGTCTCGATTCCATGCATCTGCGCCTCGCGTGACCTCTCGCACCCACACTGATCACCTACAAGTGCTCGAGCCCCAGCTAACCAGATCGGCATCTGTGACAGGTATGCTCGCACTGGCGACACCCCTGCATCACTGGTACCAAACGAGTATGTCAGTGACACAACGTAGAACACCAACTCATCATCATCCGTACCTGTACCATTCACGATATTAGAACTGGTTACAATATCGTCACCGAATAGTGAGGCAAAACAGTTACCGGGGTGCTGTGGTATTTGCAGGTCTTGTTCATATTTTCCCCGAAAATGGCCATTGCCAAAGGATAAACGTTGTTCTTCACTATATTTTGAGAAACGCCAAAGAATGGCGTAAACCCACCACTCTGGCCGACTTAGAAGAAGAAATTCCAGCTTCTCATGCAATGCAGGACTTGTTGTAGGTTTGGGATAAGAAGCCATGACTGTTTCAGCACAGCAAATGAACGATCCTGAATTTCTCTCCCCGTGATTGTTTTAGTTTCCTGTATGTGTGGGGGTAGGTTGCTCCCAGGTTTATTCGGCTGTTTGTTTGATCTAATTGTCGTTGGGGGTAAGAAAATGATTAATATGGAGAGTTGTGAAAACCGTCCCCATCCTGATGTATTCACCCTCGTACAATTGGTTGTACGATAGTTCTATTTTGACGTTTACATTGTTATATTTTTTCTCAAATGTAATAGTGATTGAACAGAGATTACATGACTAACAATCATATTGTATATACTGTAGTTGTTTATCGGTTTCGCCTCAAAAATTTAACATATAGAAAGAAGAGAAGGGATCTAATTACCATTTTTTTGGTGCCCATGGTGCCTATTTATTTATTTATGTATAAATTTAAAAATATGAACCGTTAGATGTATTCTATATCATCTCAATTGTATGTATATGAAAAATCATAAAATTTTAACTTCATTTGAATAGCCATCAAGTAACGTGTCTAAATTGTAAAATTTGGTCCGTTGATTTTATTAACGCTTGATGCCTATATAAATAATATCGAAATGATATAATTTTTTGTATACATATATAAGAAGATATTTAATAAATATTCCTTCAATTAATTTTATTATTTAAGAATTTAAATAATAGTTATTTGATATTTAATTTTAATGGCACCGATGTGGCACCAAAATGGTGGTAATTGGATCCCTTCTCTAGAAAGAAGAGAAGGGATCTAATTACCATTTTTTTAGTGCCCATGGTGCCTATTTATTTATTTATGTATAAATTTAAAAATGTGAACCGTTAGATGTATTCTATATCATCTCAATTGTATGTATATGAAAAATCATAAAATTTTAACTTCATTTGAATAGCCATCAAGTAACGTGTCTAAATTGTAAAATTTGGTCCGTTGATTTTATTAACGCTGGATCCCGAAAGAAGAGAAGGGATCTAATTACCATTTTTTTGGTGCCCATGGCCATTTATTTATTTATGTATAAATTAAAAAATGTGAACCGTTAGATGTATTCTATATCATCTCAATTGTATGTATATGAAAAATCATAAAATTTTAACTTCATTTGAATAGCCATCAAGTAACGTGTCTAAATTGTAAAATTTGGTCCGTTGATTTTATTAACGCTTGATGCCTATATAAATAATATCGAAATGATATGAGATTTGAACTGGATTTCACTGTACACCTGGAAAAAAGAAAATTAGTTCAGAGATTTTTTTTTTCCAGCTCAACAGTTCTGTGGCCGAACAATCCCTTAGAGACTTAAATAAGAAATTTTCTTTAAATTTTTTTGTACGTAATTATATATTTTTAAATACTAATAATATATTTAATGATAATTATAATTAGCTACATAATAATTCATTAAAAATAATACAAAGAGTTGTATTATTTTAGTATTTAAATTGCACCTTATAGACATCATATCATCTCTATGGTATTACCCATTTAATTAAGATAAATGATTAGAGAGAAATAAAATCATAGAAAACATTGATGATATAGTATAGCTAAAAAAAAAAAATAATCATCTTTCTATATAAAATTTTCTCAAGTACCAGCAAAACGAGATGCCACACGAGATCTGATTGTTTAAAAAATATTAAGTCGATTTTTGAAGCTAATTTGCATCAAATTGATTCCAAGCTCTATTTTTTTTTAAAGAGTAAATTCTCTGAAATCCTTATTTACTAATCTATCTAATTTTTAAATATCTATAAAATATCTTTAATCCGGATTTCGAACTATATATAACCTCTTAAAAACAGGTCATTTAACTTTTTAAATGAAGGATCCTCAATTTTGAATGATCACATTTAGTCATTTAACTTCCATCTGATCCCCACAAAATTTGCATAATTTCGTCAATTTACTATCCGAATCTCCTTAATTTTGGTTCCAATATTAGCATGTCATGGGTTTTGAAAACTATGCATGACTACATGGTTAAGTTGGATTTGATAAGAATTAAATGTGACATGAGTTTATCGGATTCCAAAAAACTTGCATGATATTTTCTAGTATTCGGTAATTGCATTTGATTGCATAGTTGGCTTAGATTGTTTATTTGGCAGTAAGATGCATTTGATAAGTTGATAATTACAACAGATTTTGAATTTAATAACGGTTTTTAAGGCTCTTTAACAACGGTTCTCCAATCATTATTGAAGAGATGTATTAAAAAAAATATAAACAACTATTGTTAAATCACGTTGTTAAAATCGTTCTTAAAAGACATTTAACAACGGTTCATAGCTAATAATCATTATTAAAGAGTCCTTTAGCAATGAGTTTTAACTAATAACCGTTGTTAAATATTTTTTAGCAACGGTTCTTAATTAAAAACCGTTATTAAATGAACTTTTAGCAACGGTTTTACACTAATGACCATTGCTAAAGAACCCTTTAACAACGGTTATTAGCTAAAAATCATTATTAAAGATAATTTTTTTTATAAAATTAGCTATAATGTTCTATAAATTGATTAAATAAGAATAAATATTATTATATATTATTCATTAATTCAATAATTAATATAAAATATTTAATTATTCATCCAATAAAAAAATATTTACTCAATAATACATACATACATCATGCTCATATAATAATATGAAAAATTATATATTTTTTAAGAAAAAAATTAAAGAAAGAAAGAAAAAACAAAAGTCCTTTGACTCCTCAATAATACATACATTATGATAATTTAAAGTTGAGATTGTCGAATTTTAATTTTTATTTCTTCTTTCTTTCTTTCTTTTTCTTTTTTTTTCCTTTTTTCTTTATCTCTCTGTCTTTTTCATCTCTCTTTTTATATATAAAAATAGATGAAAAAAGAATTGATAATTCGTAAAATTTTAATTTTTAAAACATTGGATTGAGATAAACGATGGGTGAAATAGATAATATGTGGAAGCAAAAAAACAAACGTAGGCGGTGGCACTTCGGCAAAGTACTAAAGAATACCAAATCTGAGAACGTGTAGAGAGAATTAACAATTGGGGAGGATAGGAGATCGACAACATTTCGTCAGTTGAGACAGAGTAGGCCTCTGTGTAGGGAAGAGAGAATTATGTTTGCTCATGGAGGGGCCAAAAGAAATAAATTGGAGAGTAATTTCGAGTTGGGTGAAAGAATCAATTCCGAACAAAAAACACTAACACAGTAACACTGTGCATGGAAAGGGAGACAAAGGTGACCCGTGAAATTTTTCTTGGTCAATTTAAGTTAATTATTTACGTTGTAATTTAAATTAAATAATTTGCGGAAAAGAGTGTGTGGGAGAGGAGGGAAGAGAATGAAAAATTTTCTATATAAAATATATAAAAAGATCACCTTTTAAATTAGAGTATAAAATTTTACTTTCCGTATCTCAACTATTTAATTTTCATTCTCTTTCTTTCATCTCCCTCTCTTTTGTGGATGGAGGATACTTATCTTTTGTGGATGGAAGATATTTATTTTGGATGGACATCAAAGTTTGATGATTAGATCTATATCTAATTTAGATTATTATTATTTTGTCAATGTATTGCAATAGGTATGATTAAAATAAATAATTATTTATTTTGTATTCATTAAAATTTATTTTTATATTATTTTTAAGGATGATATTAAAATTCTACTGCAAAAGTAAGTTAAAATTTAACTTATCATGTCTGTGCTTTACTATGACTCACTTTTCAAATGAAATATCACTTAATGTTACTTATGCATCGATTAAAGTATAATGATTGTATTTGATTGATTTAAAAAAGTATAATGTTTTTTTATTTTTTAATTAGCATGATAACATAAAATTCATATAATAAAAATTACATTCTATAACTAAAGAATGAAGTAAACTGATTTAGCAAATTTTATTTCTTAATTAATATAATTTTTTCTTTCTTGAAGGATATTTTTCTTATTTTATATGTATAAAAATGTTATCTGATATAAAATATGATAACACATAAAGTTAAAAGAAAATATAATAATATCTTAGAATAAGTATATTTATTTTAGAAGTTCTACAAATTAAATAATTATAGGGACTAAATTATAAAGTTCATAAGAAAATAAACTACAAATAAAGAAAGAAACATGTGCTCTGTTTTGATAAACCTCATTTATATTGCGGTAAGATTAAAAAAAAAAAAAAAAAAACACGTCACCCATTCTTTCTCTGGGCACGCAGCCTTTGTTGAATCGGTTAATATAATCCTCTCGTTTCGGTAAGAATAAAAACAAAGGAAATAAAATAGAGAAGTCAGGAATGAAAGAAAGAAAGAAAGAAAAATGAAAAGGAAAAGACGAAAGAAAAATGAAGGGGATATAGTACTAGAGATTGGATCTGGTACTGTTTTTTTCACCATACTCTTCTCAATTCAAGGGGACCACAGCCATGGCTGTAGAAAATGATCCTCAAATAGCGACTTTGATAAAGGATAGGTTGAGGTCCATTGAGTGCTTAAACGAACGTTATCTTTCTTTAATTTTAGAACATATATGACGAAAAGAGAAATAAAATAATAGATCAAATGAAAAAGGTCTCAAGTAACTTAACTTCTGAACTTACAAATCTAAATGTGGAGTTTTAATTTGGGAAGTAAAATACATAGAAGATGCCTATACTACTAGCTTATCTGATGGGTTGAACTGATGACACATAGTAAACTAAACTTTTTAATAAGTCAATTACACTAGGGACTCGATTATAATTAATGAAGGGAAAGTGACGATTGTGTTGCCCGTTTAAGTGGATTATAAATTGAATCCTCACTTCGTATAAATTCAAACTCCATATCAATTGAGCATAGCATAGATAAAATATGCATTGGACTGGTGGTAATTATTGCTTAATTATAAATCAGGCACCGAGGTAAATTAGTCAATCTTTCTTAGAGTTTAAAGAAGGAAAAATATATTAACCAATACCTCTACTATTCGAGTAGGTAACTCAAGTTGGATTTTAAATTGGAGATGTAGTGATGAATAAGTATCGTCGTAAGGATTGTATCGTGAATCAAAATCATTATGTAACTAAAATTTTCCATAACTTATATTTAATCTTTGTTCATTAATAGGATTAATAAATCATGGCTTGAAATATGAGTCGATGATCTGAATTGTGTGAATTGTTTGGATTGATTTGTGACTGGTGATATAGATCGATAATCTGAATTATCATAATTGATTAGATTTTGATAATTGAAATTATGATACAAGTTGATACTGAATTTGAGTGCATATATATGGTTATAATATGTTAATAAAATAATTAGATATTAATAAATAGAATTGATCAACATGACTAAAATGTCTCTAATTGAACGGTGTAGATCAATATTTTCAAAAATTAACAATTTAGATTTTTTGCCAATGATATTTTTCTCTCCATTTTTTTTTATTTTTATATCATACATTAATAGAAAGGCCTAGAAAAAGAATTTATCCATTAAATAAATTAATTATCAACTATTTTTAAATTTTCTCATAAAAAAGAAATTATCCACCATACATCTTTACTTAAAAAATTATTATATTATATAAATTATATTTTATTAAATAATAAATTAATTTTATAAATTTAGAAGACTTTGCAACTGATTTGACATAAATTATATCTAAATAAAAAAATATTATTTATTCATAATTAATTTTTTTTTAAAGTAAAAGAGTTCTTTTAGAAAAATGATCAGTCACAAAAACCGACAAAACTCATCTTAGCACCAAACGATTCTGATCCGATTTGGCCGAGCCAACTCAGAATCGACCGATTATACAAACCATGCTCTTGACATCATAATTTCAAGTTTAAATATACTTTGAACTGAGACTATATATATAAGTTAATTTTTTTTTATAAAGAATTATATTCTTTGGCAAGGAAAATTAAAATTAGTTTTAGAGTGAGACTATGGTGCATTATAATGTACAAATATATCTGTGTATTAACTCAAAATTTTAAAATTTATGTAAAATATGACCGATCCGAACTGTTCAATATAATCTTCATTTCAAACTCTATAGACAAATTTTATATTTTTAATTTTTTTTGCTATTTCTTTGCATGAGAAGAAAATTGTTGCATTAAACGATCCAGAATTTTTAAATCAAGCAATTCTTTCCGCATGCAAATAAAATAGTATTTTTTTTAAAAAAATATAAATTTTGGCTGGCTAGTAAAGTTTGATATAAAAATTATATTGAACGGTTCGGATCAATTATATTTTACATAAAATAAAAATTTTAAGATAATATACAGATACATTCGTGCATTACAATGCACCATAATCTCACTCTTAGTTTTAACCAAATCTATGAATATAGATAGTAGTGTAAAATTGTATCTTGCTGGGTAGAATGGTATGCCTGAGGATATGTGCTCAGAAAAGTAGTCAGATATATGCCTGATTGCCTGACAATAAATTTGTCACTCAGGAATAGGTTTCCTTCTTTTATCTTCATCAGAAGTACATAAAGCAGATGTTCCTAATTCATTTTTTTTTTATGTTCGGTCATATAGTGTTCCACGGCTGGGCCAAGCCATATTACACCGTATCAAATGCAGGTTATTTGACACAAAAGGGTGCTAACTGTAATCTTGAAAAGTTTAGCTTAATAAAATATTTTTTTCTCTTTGAAAATTATGTGGGACTCTAATCGTGTAGAGTTTAATTATCCTTTATTATAAAAAGGAAATTAACTCTACACGGAAATGGACGTACTTGAAGAAATAAAATAACTACACACTGACGTACATATGTATACTACGTAGATTATAGAGGATCTGTATATAATTGATTCATCCAGTTTGTTTCATTCAAATATGAAATATCTCAAATATCTCTCATACATACGGTGCAGATAAATAAATAAATAATATCGATGGAGGAGAGGAAATAAATGAACTAGTGCACGTATTTATCTTCTCTCCAATTTACTCATGTTTCCCACATATTAACAAAAAGTGATTTAAAAATGATGTCCATCGAATAAATTAAACACTCATTACTTTTAACTTTTGCTATAAAAAAGAAACTACTGATATTAGACAATTTAATGAGAAAAATATTATATTTTGTAAACCGTTATTTATTAAATGATGAATTGTTTTTTTAAATTTAAGTGTTCTTGTAATTAATTTAGATATTAATTATATCTAAGTAAAAAAGTATCATTAATTATAATAAACTTCATGCTAGCTACATTAAAAGTAAAGGATTATGCATAGAGGACGAGTTTTATTTTTAATATTCTATATTATATTATAAAGAGTGTATGGACCGGACTCTTTATTTTTAGTGACTAAAATATCCTCACTTAAAAATAAATGGTACAGATTAAAACTAAAATCGAAGAATGAGATTTGTCAATGCATCTCTTTTTCGTGTTCTCCATTTCGTTTGATATTTTTTATCACGTTAATAAAAAAAAGTCTAAAAAAAGAAGTTGTCCATAAAATAAATTAACTATCAATTATTTTTAAGTTTTTTTTTTAAAAAAAGCTACCCACTAGAAGTTTTACTTATAAAAGAAAATCTGCTATACTTTAATTACATCATTTAGCTATAATAAAATTAGTGTTGCATACAATTATTTTCAAAAATAAGAGGATTCCACAGAAGCGGATGTCTTTCTAATCCAATAAAAAAAATATAGAAGTAGAGATACATAAAATCAGAAAAAAAAATTCAACAAATGTCAATAAGTATAGGAGAAACAACTATTCATCTGTATCTTTAAAGGTGGGATAAGTTGACAAAGATTATTATGATAATATTTGTAATACTTTTTCAAATAAAGAAATCAATTAATAAGAAAATGAAATTAATTCTAGAGGTACATTATCAGCCATAGAATTTTAGATTAGCTGATGTGTATATATAGTGATATTTACACCAAATCCAATCATTTTTATATTGCCATAAAACGTGAAAACAATTGATCGGTGCATGTCTATTATGTTCTTTTTTTATATTTAATTTAGGCTTTCTTTTTATGTTGTCAATATTCTAAAAATAAAGAACAGTTAGTGTACCGAACTTTAGCTAAACGATACTAAATGTCAATAAATTGTAAATTATATATCGCAAATAAATAAAAATATGACTGTAATTACGAAAATAAGTAGAGAAAAATAACCGAATCTTTTGGATCTAATATGAGTTGTGTTCAGAACATCAGCTCTATAACACAAAACCTTTTCTTCAATGAATTTTTATATAACTTAGGAATAGTTAAAGAAAAAGAGAGATAGATAAAGACTTTTTTTTTCATAAAAAAAAATTTATTCTAAGATATAGAATTTTGAGAATAAAAAGATGAAATTCATTCCAGAATAGGAATAAATATCTCAAATAGACAGAACTTTATTGAGCATATTCGAATTAAGAGCTTATGCGGCTAGGAAGTTTTCTTATCATGTAATTGATTTTTTGCTTTTGGTCACGAGTATCTATATTTAAACTGTATATATATATATATATATATATATATATATATATATATATATATATATATATATATATATATATATATATATATATATATATATATATATATATATATATATATATATATATATATATATATATATATATATATATATATATATATATATATATAGTAAATCTACGGTAAATTAAGGCTTACGGAAGAGCTCCGTGAGCTTAACTCAAAAAATATATAAAATAATTTTTAAATTTTGATTTTTTATATTGAAATTTTATGGATACAAAAATTTGGAATGTAGAAGCAAAAATAGTACGCACCTCCCATCCACTCGCGCCATATAAAATATTTTAGTCACAGCTCTCCCCCCATTTGTTGGAGGCTGAGGAAGTCTCCATTTAAAAGCGATTTCTTTCACAATCGCTCCAGTCTAGCATGAAGGCCGCGAAGTAGGGTTTTGAGGTGCAGTGCGAGTTAATGTTCCGATTCAGTGGCAGACTGAACCACCTACAGTGAGAGCATCTTAATGGATAATCAGGTGGGTACCATAATTCAGTATCATACATTACTAGACCTGGTCTAATGGGTAATTCCATCCTTTATTTTCTGTACGAATGAAAAAATTCGTGTAGAACAGGCGTAAAGATCCGGCCCAATCACTAGTAGTTCGAGTTCTGACATGCGGGAGCAAAAGGACGCTTAAACTTTTCCGGTTCAAGATTTGATTCATGGTCTCATGGAAATGAAATGGAGCAGGGGAGCACGGAGGCCGAAGGTCATATTTTTCGGCGGTCGTTGGCCCAATGAAAGTATGCGCTCTTTAAGTGAAACTTTGGGCAGGGCCTCAATTTAAGAGGGCTGCATGACTCTTTAAGTGAAAATCGCGTAACAATGATTTTTTTTTTTAAATTTCAGATTCGACGGATCACTTGAGAATGCCTATTTTGTCACCTAATCTTGCTAATTGTTCTGCTCTTGTGCTATTTCGAAATTTTGATTGAATTAGATCACTTGACAATGCCAATTTTGTTGCCTGAATGTTGGATTCAATCCGCTTCTCGGAATAGCAACTTAATTTCAGGTTAGGGTTGATCTAATTCAATCCAAACACACTTTATAGGTACATCATAGGAAATATAAAATTTGAGAATGTTGGATGTTTTAATTTTTTAATTTAAAAATAAATAATACATAATTTCTAACATATATATATATATATATATATATTGAAATCAAAACTTAAAATTTCTTTTTCGAAATCAAGATAACAAGCAAACAATCATCATACACGAATAACACAGTTAGTAACAACTATTCATCTCTTTTCTGTACGATGATTATTTAAACATATTCTACATCCTGGAAATTATATTATTTTTTTGTTCAGTAATCAGGAGAAAAATAAAATGTTGAAATAACATTTTCTTTTGGAACCAAAATCTAACAGAACGAAAAGGTGCATTTTACAACAACAAATTCCAGCGCTTTCTGATCATGTTGTGGCTATATTATTATGCGTCGTTCGATCACGATGGCCTGGTGAAAAGTTGTTTAGAGAAAATTGATTTAATTGATCTGAGACTAAAATCAACGTCGAATTCTCAAATTAGACTCCAATCTCCATTCCTCTAATCGGTGACGTGATTATAACACATTTTTTCTTTTCTAACAAATCAACTGCGTCAGCTTGCGCCGCAAATACCAACACCTTCTGTTCTAGGGTATCAATTATTTATCGACTCGACGGGTTAATTTGATCCGATTAGAATCTGATTCGATTCGACATGATCCGAAAATAAATGAGTCGGGTATGAATTTAATTTTTTTGACCCGAATCGGGTCGGGTCGGGTTCGAATAAACCAGACCCGATTAATTATGTTTTTTTTTTAAAGTAATTTTGTGATTTAGTACTAATTAAAGCTTAAATATATGCTAATTATATAATAATTAAGATTAATTATAAATTATACTAAAATACTTTTTAAAATATAAATCTTTTTGTGGTTGTTAAGTTGTTTAAAAGAAATAGAGTTTTGATTAAAATAAATTTACAGAAAAAAGGTTGGCTTGGTTCTACTCAGTGTGTCTTTTGCTCAGGGGAAGAATCTTTAGACCATCTTTTTGTTACATGTGTTTTTATTAATTCTCTTTGGCAATGGATTGTAAGACATATATTTTTTTTCAAGGAACTAATTTACAAGATTTATGGAATTTGAATTTTAGTATTCCATTGAAGGATCCAATTGTAATTGAAACTGTTAGAGGTACAGTCCTTTGGGCAGTGTTGCTGGAGAGAAACAAAATTTGTTTTCAATCCTCTTCCTCTAGGTCCATAAAAAATATTGATATGCGAATTATTGGTTTAGCAACGTTTTAGTGTATACATTCTGGTAATAGTAATGTTTTAAAACTCTCTCTTGTATTATCACAACTGTAGATGATTTATATGTACAGGTAACAGGCTCCCACAAGCTGGCCCTAGAGACTTCTCTGGTTGGTTAGAATATGGGCGTGGCTCTGAATTTGGTATAGGTTCTTCCTCCCATGTTTGAAAGCATATGTAAGTATATAGACATTTAGTTTTGGTACCGATGTTGGTACTAGTGTTATCTCTTAGGATGTAAAATTTTTATGATTTCATTGAAATAGGTGGAGTAATTCACTTTTGTCAAAAAAAATTAGTTATAAATTAATTAATATTTTATTGCTTAAAAAATTATATATAAAAATAATTAATAAATATTTAATTATTTTAGACGGATCGGATCGGGTCGACCAGTGACCCATGATCCATCGGGTCGGGTATGTGTTAAAATTTTTTAATTGAATTTAGTCGAGTCGATTCAGATCAGATCAAAAAAATAATAAAATAATATAATCCGACTCGATCCATTAACATCCTATTATGTTCCGTATCTGAATAGTCAAAAGGTTCTGGAGACACTTGACTGTTCACTGTATAGTACTGACGACTGTTGAGTTTGAACCATTGGCCGCTAGTATATCCAAAAGAAAATCGAGTTGGAGAATCCAAAGTGAGGCCCACCTATCAAAATAAATGGTTGTCGAACTATTCTCAATTTCTCACTAATTCTAAATATAAATGATATAAGATTTTTAAAGAGCAATCTCAAATGGAAACTGTTCGATATTAATCTCTATTCAATTAATTCTGATTGGGAACCAACTTAAATTAATTTATATTTTGATAATTAAGTCATATATGATAATCCTATGAATTTTATATATTTTTATTAATATAAATAATCCATTTTATGCAAATAGTGTAAAATATTGACTATTTTGAAAAGCATGTGGAACTAGAAGAAACAAAAATTAACCTTAATTAATAAGAAGAAGGAGCTTAGAGAAGAGGAGCAGAGCTTGCTCGAGATCTCTAGCTAGGTACCGGTGAATTAATCAAATGAGAAAGTGGCGTCGCTGAAGAATTTGGTGAGAAGGAGAGGTGCAAGCTGGATGAAAAGGAGAAGGCGATGTCGATGTGGAGAAGCAAGAAGTTGAGCGCTAATATTTAATACATAAAAAAAAATTTCAAGTTTTTTAAATATATCACGTCATCATTTTTCTTCATCATTGATTTTGTTTAATTTTTTTTATTTTCTTGAATTCAAAGGTTCATATAAAATAATTTATTTCTTTTAAATAATATATTTAAGATAAAAATTAACTCTTAAAATGATCTAATTTTTTATATGATCATTTATAGATTATATATATTTAGTTATATTATTTATTATTATAATTATTATTATTACTTAGCATTTAAAATATTATGTCTAAATTTTCTTTAATGTGAAATTTTATTAAATATATTTTATATTTTATATTGTTAATTATTTATTTGAGGACTATATTTTTCACCTTAATTAATAACAAATTTTCTTTATTTTAAGACGAATTACAACCTTAGTTAATAACAACTTTAGAAATGGTTTTAAGTAAGAACAAATATAGAAGGATGACAAAAATTAATTAATCTTTAGAAATGGTTCATTGCTAAAATCATTTCTGAAAGCTAACCTTTAGAAACGGTTTCTTTATTTTAAGACGAATTACAACCTTAGTTAATAACAACTTTAGAAATGGTTTTAAGTAAGAACAAATATAGAAGGATGACAAAAATTAATTAATCTTTAGAAATGGTTCATTGCTAAAATCATTTCTGAAAGCTAACCTTTAGAAATGGTTCTGTCGGAAAATCATGAGCACAATTTTCTGAAAGCTAACCTTTAGTGTTATGCAATTAGGCAGATGAAAATGCACTCTCAAAGTAAATCAAAGGTTAAATTTTAGCGCAGCGTCATAGAAACATAGATTAATTAACTCTATGTAACACTTCTCACTACAAAAGAAGAATATCTCGCAACGGTAATTGAATAAATTTAATAACGATTTTTAAACCGTTATCATTGGAGATGTTAGTGTTAGATTTATGTTCTAAAAGTTATCTTTGATGATTACTTTATGTTATAATTATAAATTGAATGTTGTTAACATTTTTATTCCATAAGTTAAATATTTGTATTTAGACATGTTTAAGAAGATACACTTGGTCTTGAACAACAGAACTCTAAATATTAGCAGGAACACTAATATGTCATATAAGAATGTTGTGTTGATTAAAGTACGTTGTAGTTCTATAAACGTTGATAAAAAAATTACCGTTTAATAACACGAATATATGAAATGTTTCATATATTAAACAGACCTAATAGATAAAACATTATATGGATTGTGTTCGTGTCATTAATGTTTTATCGTGTCTTTGATTCTAAGATTGAGACATGTATCTTTTTCACATGAGAAATATATAACGTAATTATTATTAAAAGTTGGTTGCAACATGCAGTGATAAAAGTAATAGTTCTTTATATATAACTTTGTCGGGAAAAGATATATGTCAATAGTATCATTGTCACTCATTAGTAATGAGAAATGATATTTTATAGGCCCCTTGGTAAAGTAGAATTATAAATGGATAAAATATAACTGAAGTAAAGTTATAATTTTATAATTTACTTAATGGATACCAAGAAATAATTATAATACAAAGATAACACAGTCCTACTTTGTATAATAATTATAATATCATAATTAACGAATAATACAATACTAAAAGGATCGGATTTTGTAAGAGTTTGCCAAACATCTTTGTTATTTGGGTAACTGCAATATATAGCTAGAATATCACTTACAGTTTATGAAATAAAATATTTTATTTCATTACCAACATAACATAGATCCTCGACATAAGTCACACCAACTGAATGGAAAATAAGAATAAATATTTTAATATATTCTATATGTATAAGATTTTATATTGAATGAAATATAGGTACATATAAGAGTTGTTAAAATATTATGTCACATAATATGACTTCCTAGCGGGAAAAATAAATTTATTAACATGTGCATATTATGAGTATAATATAAATTTTATGTATTATAATAATATGAAAATATTATTATGAGATATAAATTTATTTAAAGCCCAAAACCCAATATAATTTATTAAACAAATAAAGAGATAGAGAAGAGATCATAATTATGGCCATAAATTCGGGTCAGATTTTAAGGCTATTTTGAACTGAAATTTGAAAGGGCACACGGTAACCAATTTGGACAAATGACCTATGAAAATTGTAGCCCAAGGAGTGTAGAATCTAACAGTGAAGATTTGAGATCGTTTGAAGTTCTCTAGAGGAAGTTATGAAAGTTTTATTGCTTAAAGGTTAGCAGTTAATGTGTCATTTCGTATTCAGTTCAAGTCTTAATTGTTATACGAATTTGATGAGTTTTTGAACTTGATATTTGAAGTCTATAAATATTATATCTGGTCATACATTATGTGTTTAGAATTTTCAACTCAGTTTTTTCTCTCTTCCTCTAAATATTTGTTAAATAATTGTTGATTAAGCAATCGATCAAATAACGGGTGATAAAGCTAGGAGCGGACGAAGAGGACGCTAGCACGGACTCGCCGCTGTTTTTTTGTTTCGGATTCAAGATGAACTGAAAAGGAATAGAGCTACGTTAAAGACCATAAGTATGGTATCACAATCTCTCTTGTAGGTACATGTGTGATTTGTGATTTGTAATGCAAACAAATAAGAAAATATTAGTAATAATAAACCAATCCTAGATATCTATAAAATTTTAATTTTTATCCAATTTGCATCATGAAATTCCTTCATTAAGAAAAACCTCATGAGTCATGGCTCATTTTACTCTCTTGTATCGTGTGCTCGTTCTCACTTAATTTGTTAATTTGCTTAGTACATATTATCGCATATACATATGTACATCATTAGATCACAATGATGAATTAGTGTCAGACTTTTGAGATCCTTAGTGTCGGACAAATGATTTGACACTGGAGCCTCAGACACTACTTATAATAATGATATAATAAAATAATCTGAAATTCAGACACTACTTATAATAATGATATAATAAAATAATCTGACACTAATTATAGCAATTAGTGTCAGATTTTATAAAATTTAGTGTCAATTTTTTTATTAAAAGTTCAAAACTAATTGTAGAAATTAGTATAAGATTTTTATAAAATTATTATCATATTTTTTACTAAAAGTCTAATACTAATTATCACATTTAATGTTAATTTTTAATAAAAATCTGAAAATAATTATTAAATAATATTTTTTAAAAAGGAACGAATTTATTATATTCTTAATGAAAAATATTTATTCAATAATAATATATAGTTAGAAAAGTACAAGAGAAGAAATGATCAAATATTATATATCATATTAGTCAATATTACATCATAAGTACACAGATACAAACAAAAAGAGCTAAAATTAACTAATTCAAAAAATGTATCATAATACTACTGAATATAGTAAAATATGATCAATATGAACGATAACATATATAATTTGTTATAATTTTGAAAAACAAATGTGAAAAAACAATGAATAATGGATTTTCGAAACTTCAAACAGAGTTTTGAGGTTTAACATGATTCTTTTCCTCGAAAAATGGCAGAGAAACAGGCAAAATACAAGAAACAAAAGAATCTTTTCTTATGCCGGCAATCATGTTTATTTGTCAGGTATATTAATATATAGTATTTACATATAAAATTATAAAGTATGAAAATATGATTAATTTCTCCATCTTATTTTTTAAGGCATGCAAGGCATATGGTCCAGTCATCTTTTCGATTATATATATCTGTGTGTAGACATAGTTCATAAGAGCTCGGTTGAACTCAGTCCGGCCAGCTCTTAAAAAAATTCGGTGTTTACTCTGTCCTCACAAATGTGGTCCGATTCTTTCTAATGATAAAGATCGGATTTCTCAAAAGTCGAGCTCAATCTTTAAAAAACAGACTCATCTAATACAGTCCTTATCAAACTCGGTCATTTTTAGTCCTTATCCGGTCATTTCTAAACATTTTTTTTAATATTTTATATTATATATTAATTATAGTTAAAAAAAAATTAAAATAGAAAAATTAAAATAAAATATCAAAAGAGAAAAACATAATTGAAGATTTTTATATAAATATAAATTAACATTATAAAAATACATAATCATCAAAAATATATATATATCAAGTTTTTTCTCGTCGACTTTTATCCTACTCTTATCCGACCCTTAAAGTCCACAAAGCTTGATAAAAATCGGACTTTTTAAGAGTTGAGTTCACCATATAAAAATTAAGCATTTTGAATCTGATTCTTTAAAAATCTTTATCAAACCCGATCTGTATTCGACCCTTTTGTAAGCCCACTGGACCGCCTTTAAAAAACACAGCCGATTCTCAAGTACAATGCCGACATGTGTGCATATAGCTTTTTGTAAGAGTGACATCAAATCGCAAAAGGTATGCATTATTCTTTGATGATAAGAACATTAGAACGCCCGTACATATAATTATGTGGAATTAATCTGGTCATCTCGTCAAAAAAAAAAAAAAAAAAAGAAAGGAAGTAATCTGGTCATTGCAAATTAGGCGTGCAACACATGCTGATTACTTGCAGAGTTAATGGATGGTCCTACATCTGCATAGATTCCTTGTTTAGAGCCTTGGCTGACACATTGGAGGGCTTTGCGTAAATGAATTTTCTAACATAAAGTGGATACATGTTATGTGCGATGAAATCTGCTGGAATCCGATGTCAGCATCTGAGATCGCGCTCGGGACCGTTTGATCTGATCTCAGAATCTGAGATCGCGTTTGGAATTTGATCTCAGTCGTCTGATGTGATCTCAGAGCCATGAGATCGGCTTTCCGAACACAGTAGATATGGAGCCCACGTTATGTATCCCATCTTAATCGTCTTTGCTTTCAAGTTTGACTGTAGACTGAAAATGATTTAAGTATTTCAAATCGCTTCACACATATAGAGAAATATATTTAAAGTTAAATTATTTATAGAAATGGAGTAAAATACAATAAATCTATTTTCTATGTTACTATCAAATATCATTACATTGTTGGCGTATTTTGGCTATTTGCCTGTCCAGAAAGATAGCATGCTGGGAGGCGTGGCTCTAATTTACAACTTTGTATCTATATTGTTTCAGTAAATGAAATCGGCACATTAGAGGTTGTTTTTTTTTTCAAAAATAAAAAAAGAGCACTTCATTTCTCCATTTGCCAAAGGAGAGTGATTACTGTTGTATTATTTGAGCAGCGATTGGTATTTTGTAGTGCAGATAGGAAATGCAATTTTGCGACACCAAACATAATATATATAATATAGTCAATAGTGACGAAAAGTCAGAAGCTATTTTTGGTGGGGTCAATTAAATCGTAAGGTTCAACAGAAGGTTGTCAAAGACATCTTATATATCATATGAGAGAATTGCTCTAATATATCATAAAACATTGAACGGTCAAAATTATTTTTATCAAAAGATTCACATTTAATTAGGCAAATAATGGACCATGTGAAACTAAAAAAGGAATGTGCAATCAATCATTTCATTCTAAATCATAGTTTACTTTTCAAATATATGTATTGCTTATTTTCAAACTACTTTTGTTTAATTATACAATGCAAATCACTTCAAAAAGTTTTTTCCCAGAAAAATGTGATATACCATATACTCACTCATGTGTGTGCGCGCCTTTTGTAAATTTATGTAGAGAGAGTAAAGATAGCGTGAGTTTAAGTACATCGAAGTTTTCCGTGAATTAAATCCAAGAACTACATCAAATTATCTTCAAAATTAATTTATTATGCTCATTAAATTCTTCATATGAAAAACTTATGGGATATAAAAATTTGAGATATTTTGAGTTTTTTAAGTAACTCATATGAATAATTTAATGAGAATGATAAATTAAAATTTAAAAATTATTTGATGTATTTTTGAGTTAAGTTTATGTAAGATCTCAGTGAGTTTAAACTCATGTTGTCTTTACTATATATATATAGAGAGAGGAAGTCTAAAATATAATATGTTGCACGGATGCGTTAGTGCATAATGTTAAAATCTCAAATTTTAAGTTAAAAATGACCGATCAAAACTATTTAATTTATTCTCCATATTAAATTCTTGTCGAAAATAAAAAAAATTATTATTTATTATTTTTTTATTTTTTTGGGCCAAGAGAAAGTTGTTTGATTTAAGGATTTTGGATCGTCCAATAGTGATGATTTTCTTCTTATAAAAAATGGCAAAAAATTCTAAAAAATATAAAATTTAATTTTCTCAAGAGTTTGATATGAAGAATAAATTGAACGGATCGAATCGAACATTTTTAACTTAAAATTTGAGATTTTGACGTGATATACGAACACATTCGTGCAATGCATTGTATTTTAGACTTTCTCTCTCTATATATATAGGCTATTGTGAAAAAATTACATTTCAGCTTGTATGAAAACACATATACTCTAAATTCTTTAAAATTTTGATTTATGGTTCTCATTAAATTTTTCATATGAAAATACTACGGCATACAAACTCATGTATTTTTTAGTCTTCTAAGTATTTTATTTTTAATTTTTGAAAAATCAACCCAAAAAATAATAAAGTATTTAATGTTTGTACTTCATTTTTTTTTCCAAAATAGAAAATAAAAAATTAGAAAAATAAAAAAAAATTTTATCACATAAGTATCTTATATGTGAAGAATTTAATGAGAATCAGAAATAAAAATTATCAAGAGTTAAAATATATTTGTTGATGAGTTTTTATATTCATTGAAATGCAAAACATTTCATAATAGTATATTTCTCACAGAGTATGCCCCCATGCATGTCTTACTCGCATCCTCCTGATCGTACTTATAATAAGAATTCCAAATAAGTAACAACAAATTTATCAAATCATAGTAAAGATGTCTTTGAGAAGTCCTTTATTTTTACCAAGCTAGCAATAAACAAACAGGGAGATCAGAATGAACTCAAGTACATGAATTAACAATGCCAACGAACACTAATCATTACATATTTGTACGCAGTACTGCGGTATCATTGTCGATCGGTTATCGATAGCACACACCAGCGTAATATTTTACAGAGGCAAAAACAATTCAGAGTTATTATCTAATTTTGGAATATTGTAGCGAATTACAAAGGCACAACGAAATATGGAGCAATTCTTCTAAATCACACTGCTCTCAAGTTTTGCCAGTAGAACTGATCGAATGTTTTCCTCCCCTTGCATAGCATCATATGGCAATTTCACCGCCACATCCTGCACCATCACACCATTCACAGTACTTATACATGCATGGTGCACCGGCATCTCCATCTCCTTTATTGCACCCATCAGCCTGGCTGGTGCATAGGTCCCACTCCCCCCATCAGACTGCACTCGAATCAGTGCCTCCACCCCAAACACCCGCACTTCCACATCAATTTTCATTGGCGAACAGATAGCACTAGTACTACTATTCACCATGAAAGCAGGCTCAACTACACAATCTACAACCTCACTTTTGACATGCTTTGCCTCGGTCTCTAATGCATCAACACGTGCACGCAACTCCTTTATGTATTCCACCGCATCGGTCAGAAGGGATGCTTTGTCCATCCGCGACACATTTGGTACAACCGAGCGGAGCATATAGAATCGGTGGTTGAGTTTCTCACGACGCTGTCTTTCTGCCTCCACATGATTTAGGAATGGTTGCTGTACATGAGACTTTCTTCCCCGTTTGTTGGTTTTGCGCCGCTCTACTAATGTATCTGGTCCTTCAGATTGTGAATGCTCCGATTCAAGAGATGATAAAACAGCCATGCTTTTACTGACCGCAGTACCATGGGTTGGTATGGTATGGTTGTTTAAGATCGTGACTACCTGAAATATGTGTTATTGTTTATGAAACGTGGAAAACAATTTTTTTTTTTTGCGGTCTTAATGGAATAAATCGAAAAAATGTTACATATAATTATACTAAATTTGAACGCGTAAAATCCCAAAATTTTGTTCATAAGAGAATGCAAGCAGCAGGTTGATTTATACATATGCTTTTCTGGAGGACAACCTATTTGGAGTTAGGAAAATGTTGTTCTTTAATTATTTAATTTAATTAAGTGATCTGCAATATTTCTGAAATAACTAAGAACAAAGTACTGAATATATCAATATTGTGGCTCTCTCAAGATAAAGGAAAAAACGTAGCTACCATACAAAAATCTTTTGAACGAGGAGAGATCATTGATTCGTTTCACCACCATCATCTCTCTTCTTTTTCCACTTCTCCTCTACTAATTTGTCTTTTAAAACTTATCTCATCGCTCTTTCTTTTTCCGTTCCTCTTGTCCTTTTTTTTTGTTCTAAAAAGATATTGTTAATATTTCTTCAGTTGAGTTATTGTAGTTGTACCATGAGTTAAGAAAAGGGGTTTGTTTCAACTTCAATAAATTCAAATTGCGATATAAGAATATAAGTCAATAATTTTAAGAAAGAATTGTGTGCTTCTTTAATCTATTTCTTTGCATGAATCAAAGGATTTTGTCTTTGTTAATTAAATGTCAAATAATTTACCTACGTACAGGATGTCCTAAAATCTTGCCCGAGGAAAAATGACACCTGCTGAACTAAGGAGGCGATAAGATTTATGTTAACTAGTTTCCTTCAATTGTAAAATATGATTTGTTAATTATTAATTATATTTACTTCAGCGTTTTGCTAACTAGCCTGTAAGAAAATGATACCTGCTGAATGAGAGCCATATCTTGCTGGATCAAGTCAAAAGATCCAAGCTCAAGAACCCCTTCTGACACAGGGAACCACACAATTGTCTCGATTCCATGCATTTGCGCCTCGCGTGACCTCTCGCACCCACACTGATCACCTACAAGTGCTCGAGCCCCAGCTAACCAGATCGGCATCTGTGAAAGGTATGCTCGCACCAGCGACACCCCTGCATCACTGGTACCAAATGAGTATGTCAGTGACACAAGGTAGAACTCCAATCCGTCATCATCTGTACATGTACCATTCACGATATTAGAACTGGTTACAATATCATCGGCCAGCAGTGAAGCAAAACAGTTATAGGTTTTCTGTAGTTTTTTCTGGTCTTGTTCATTTTTCCCCCGAAAATGGCCATTGCCAAAGGATAAGAGTTGTTCTTCTCTATTTTGTGAGAAACGCCAAAGAATGGCGTAAACCCACCACTCTGGCCGACTTAGAAAAAGAATTTCCAGCTTCTCTTGGAATGCAGGACTAGTTTTAGGTTTGGGATAAGAAGTCATGACTGTTTTAGCACCAGCAAATGAAAGATCCTGCATTTCTCTCTCCATGATTGTTTTAGTTTCCTGAAGGTGTGGGGGTAGACTGCTCCCAGGTATATTGGGCTGTTTGTTTGATCTAATTAGAGGGAAAGACAGGGGCACGAAGAGTCATGTTGTAGTCGGTGATAAGAAAATGATTAATATGGAGAGTTGTGAGAGCCGTCCATATCCTCATGTATTCATCCTCGTACAAGTGGTAGTTCTATTTTGACGTTTACGTTGTTATATTTTTTCTCAAGATGTAATATTGATGGTACGGAGATTCCATGACTAACCATCATTTTGCTAGGAAAAATTTTAACATAATTATATTTTGACGCTCTCTTGCTCTTCGTTTTTCCGTGAAAAACGAATAACAGACTGCAAACAAGACCTTTTCTCCTTTCGAGAGAGACTCCCTCTCTCCTTCGTCCCCACATCTCTCTATTGAAAAGAACAAAAAAATATCCTATAAATCACTTGAAACATTAACAAATTAACGATTATTAACTGAATGGTGTAGAATCTTAATTTAATGCTTGAAAAAGAGTATACACTCGAAGTCCGGCCTACATGCCAGAATGAGCTTTGGAGAACTTGTAATTTGGTATTTGATTGATATTGAATCTAAATCGCTCTAAATTTTTAAGTCCAATAGGTTCCCAAAAGCAATTGAGAATCAAATTGCTTATAATTAGTATAGAACCAGATCTTGCAAAAGATCACTAAATCGGTATATTTCCATCGCATCAGTGTTGAAATTAGCGGTAAATTGCACATATATAATTCTGAAATTACCCCCACAAAATTTGTATATTTTCGTCAATTTACTATCCGAATCTCCTTAATTTTGGTTCCTATTCACATTATGTATTCACAATTGGAATGTAATGGATTTGAAAACTATGCATGAGTGCATGGTAAAGTTGGATTTGATAAGAATGGTGTGTGACATGATTTTATCGGATTCGAAAGAAAACTTGCATGACATTTTCTAGTATATATTCCGTAATTGCATTTGATTGCATGGTTGATCTTGATTTTTTTTGGCAATAAGACGCATTTTAATGATTATTTAAGTTGATAATCTTAATAAATAGAATGTTGGGTATTAACTTAAATAAATTAAAAACTCAATCGCATTATTTAATTCAGTCCAAAACCTAAAAATAAAAACTAGTAAATATTTTTGCGGATTTTTGTATTAATTAAAATAAGGGTTCTTAGAGTTTAGAGCAACTAAGAACTAATCTAAAGGTTGTTGGATGCGGTCTTTTGTAGTTGAGAGTCAATAAAATTTAAAAAAATTAATTAGATCAGTTGCTATTTTTTTATCTCAATTTTCGAAAATACCTCATACGGCCCGTATGGTACCGTTCACGGCTTATATAGGTACTTTTCATCTACACAATGGTTTATATTTTGGCCATAACTTCTTCGTCTGAACTTCAATTTATGTGATCTAAGACTTGTTACAAAGTTAAGAATAAACTCTATAAAATTAGCACATCATCTTAGTCATTCCATGATAGTATAAAATCAAAATTTATTATGATTTACTACTCATGATCCTTCTTGACTCTGTTTGTATTTGAATTCTTCTCAATTATGTTCAATTATTCTATTTTGCTCCAAATGTGAAAAGATGTATTCTAATTTTAATTTCTCAACTACTTAGTGCGTATTTTTCTGAAATATATAATCTGCCAAGGTAGAATCTTATCCAACAATAGAGACATAAAATATAATAAAAGTAAATATGAATTTGAGAATTAGGTCTTAACTTTAGGCACAATATGAGATAAAATATAGATAAGAATGCGTTACGTCAATTCCTCCCAAGATAGAATCTTACTTTTCTTCAAGCAAAACTCTAATTCTAACCATTATAGACCATACCTAAATTTGGACCTAGACTCCTGATACCTAATGAAATAAGAAAGCTAATTATTCAGGTTAATCAAGTGTGGTTTCTATTATCCTCCTTCACCTCATAGGACATGGATCGAAATATAGTTAGGTTAAATCGAGCGACTCTTGAGCCAGAAATAACCCAACTTTGAAACTTAGAACCCTACCTCATCTCATCATGGCATGTCTAAAAATTCATTTTGTGACTAAAAAAATAAATACCATGACTTAGCTAAAATATCTCGCATGTTAAAATTATAAAGACCTTATAGGTTCAACAACCGATTTTCACCCCTACGACGAAAACCAAAATATAAATGTCCATTTTATTTTATAAAAACTAGTCTAATTTAAAGGGTTGAGTACTAGAATAATACACAGTGGCTTGATTTACCCATACTGTTCAACATGTATATTACATACATTCACTCATAGCTCAGTTATTAAATGTACAAATGAGCCAGTGAAGTGTCAATCACTCAGTTATTAAGTTTTAAAAAGCATTATTTTTTATCATTTTATTTATTTTTGTTGGACTTCTATGGTTGGTTTCAATTGTAGAGATAAGATCCTCACTGTACAAACTCTTTTAAGTGATCGATAACCCTAACATACAAGACATGCCAGATATATGGGCATACTAATTTTTTTATTCAGAGATAAAATCAATTTAAGTGCTAGATATTGTAAAATATTATCAAGCAACTAGTTCATTTCTAAGATTTTATATCAATTAAGGGACTAGATGATATAAATTTTGACTTTTGATCTCAACGTACTAATCTATGAGGTTATGAAAACTAGTGGACTTAGCCTACTTGGGCTTCTAGATGCACAAAATAAGTAAAAAAAAGGAGAGGGTTGTTCAAGTGATTGGTTTTGATTTTTTTTATAATTAAAATAAAAAGCAATAAATATTTTTGTGAGTTTTTATATTAATTAAAAATAAGGGTTCCTAGGGTTTAGAGCATTCAATAACTCATCTAAAGGTTGCTGAAGGTGGTCTTTTATAGTGAAGAGTCAATAAAATTGAAAGAGAATCAATTAGATCAGTTGCTGCCTTCTTTATCCTAGTTTTCGAAAGTACCTCGTACGGCCTGTATGCTACTATTCATGCCCGTATGGTACTGTTTATCTACGCAACAGTTTGTATTTTGACCATAACTTATTCGTCTGAACTCCGATTTGAGTGATCTAAATTCCATTGAAAAGATAAGAACAAGTTTTACAATATTAGCATATCATCTTAGTCATTCCATGATAGTATGTGATCAAAATTTAACATGATTTACTGCTCATGATCTGTTTTGACTCCGTTCGCATTTGAATTCTTCTCAGTTATGTTCAATTATTCAATTTTGCACCAAAGTGTGAAAAGATATATTCTAATCTTAATTTCTCAACTATTTAGCACCTATTTTCCTGAAATATATAATCTGACCAAGGAAGAATCATATCCAACAAAAGAGACATAAAATGCAATAAAATTAAACATGAGTTTGAAGATTAAGTCTTAATTTTAGGCACAATATGGAACAAAATAAAGATATGAATGTGCTACATCACCGTCACACTAATTTAACAATTCTGACTTCAGATCAAATATTTACGGCCAGTAAATTTTTGTAGAAAATGACTCCAATAAGCTTTCAGAGTTATTACTTCTTTGCGGCCCGCAAAGAAATGTTTGCGCCATGTAAATTTTCTGAACTTGGACTTTTCTAAATTTATAAAAAAAAATAACCTCTGTGTAGCTCTTTACGGTCGTAAGAAAATATTTGAGGTCCGCAAACATGTAGAATCTGTACTGTTTTGGATCTACTTGAAGTCTCGAGCTCTTTGGGGTCGGTTTAGCTTGATTCTTCTTGTACCAACATTTAAACATGAAAATAGGACAATACCACGACCTTGTATAATTTTAATCCTAATTTAATCTAAATACTATGAGTTTTGGTCAATTTTATAACCCTAACCCTATGTTTTGATGTATAACAATTTGGTTTATCAAATTCCCTCACGCTTGAACTTTGCTTGTTCCCAAGTAAGTCCAAACTAACAAGATGGTTGGTGCACAGTCTTAACCAAACTCATCTAAGTTAAACAGTTCAAAATTGTTGTACTTAACAATTTTTAACTCGTTTAACTTAGATGAGTTTGGTTAAGACTCGCGCACCAACCATCTTGTTAGTTTGCGCCATGTAAATTTTCTGAACTTGGACTTTTCTAAATTTATAAAAAAAAATAGCCTCTGTGTAGCTCTTTACGGTCGTAAGAAAATATTTGAGGTCCGCAAACATGTAGAATCTGATCGTTTTGGATCTACTTGAAGTCTCGAGCTCTTTGGGGTCGGTTAGCTTGATTCTTCTTGTACCAACATTTAAACATGAAAATAGGACAATACCACGACCTTGTATAATTTTAATCCTAATTTAATCTAAATACTATGAGTTTTGGTCAATTTTATAACCCTAACCCTATGTTTTGATGTATAACAATTTGGTTTATCAAATTCCCTCACGCTTGAACTTTGCTTGTTCCCAAGTAAGTCCAAACTAACAAGATGGTTGGTGCACAGTCTTAACCAAACTCATCTAAGTTAAACAGTTCAAAATTGTTGTACTTAACAATTTTTTTTTTTTATTATTTTATAAAATATAATTGAATTTAACAAGTTCCTTTAAGATATGTATAGGATCCTATAAATGCTTAAAGGAATTCAAGTGCAGATGTTCAAGACTGTTAAAGGTATAATTTAAGATCTTATGTTTCTTCATAATTTTTACAAGAAAAAGGTCTCTACCATAGTAAATCATTATAATAGTTACCTAACCAGTATAATTTAAGATCTTACGTTTCTTCATAATTTTTACAAGAAAAAGGTCTCTACCATAGTAAATCATTATAATAGTTACCCAACCAGTATAACGTTTCATAACTTTCACACTCAAATATTTCTAAGTTTATTGATGATAGAAATCTCCAAGTTAAAAGAGTAGACCGTTCTATAATGCTTTATGAATGTTCAACGGTTTAAGCTATTAAATCTTGTCAGAGAATTAGTCAACACGGTCAAACTTGATCAAACCGTTGTAACATTATGTTAAACATATTCAACGTTTTCCCCGAACATTATAATGGTTCATCCAAATCATTCTGAATCGTTATAACTGTTAGTTTGTAATAATCTTGAAGTCAATAATACGATAAATTAGTTATATAAAGTTTTGTAAATGAATTGGATATTTAAACGATATTTTATTTCCTTGAGTATTATTGAATTTATGAGTCATTCCGAGTTCATGACTGGAATTATGAAACTTCATAATATAGAATATACTCTTAAAAGTCACTAACTAAGGTAATTAGCATGAACACTAATTAACCGCTATCAGGTTAGTATGTGGATTAAATGATGGTCAAGTTTTACAGACCATAGACAAAGAGTTATCATTTTAATCACATATATAGATGTTCTAGGAACATCGTATTTGACAGACCCTGAATGAAACATTAAATGGAATTGTGTTCGTGTCATTAATGTTTTCATTCAGTGTTAAATTCTAAAGTATGAGGTATTCATCTTTCCTACATAAGATATGTATATGTGTGATTTCTACCAAAGGTTATCCGTAAAAGGTGGCTATAAAGTTAGCTCTTCGGTATACATAACTTATGCGAAGGAAGAAATGATTTGTTAAAAGTACTATTGTCCCTCATATTGTTATATGAGTTATAACATCACTAGGCCCCTTGATAGAGTAAGATTATCTGCTAGCGGTATAATTACAAGAGTAATTATATTTGATAATTTACTCAGGATCAAAAAAAGATTAAGTTTGCAAGGATGACACATACCTACCTTGAAACTGATCTAATAGCTATGAGATAAAAGAATTAAACACAAGTAAATAGTTTACTTTGGATCATGATATTGTACAAGACATCATCATCTCGTGTAATTGAATGGTTATAGTGCATTCTCGCGGATGCCTCCTATGATTATAGAAGTTAAAACGGTTTAACTCTATTTACCAACATAACACGATCCTCCTATCGGTCACACCGTATAGAAGTTAATCGAGAGAATCTTATTGATTAATTATAAATAATTTATAATTAATAATAAGATGGTTATAATTAATTATATATGATATAATTATATTTATCATAGAGATGACAAGAAACAAAAATCAGATTGAATTTTATAACGTGTTGGACACATCGTATAAATTTGCTGAAACAATCGAGAAAAATATAATTGTACCTGACAATTATATATATTTGATTTGGATTTTAAATGTTAATTATGGATTTGAATTATGGGCCAAAAGCCCATTTATAATTAAAGCCTTAATTAATAATTAAAAACCCAAAATCAGAAAAGCCCAAAAAAAGCTTAAAATTGAAATAGCCTAAAATCCGAAAAGCCCAAAAAGGCCCACGGAAAGCTCATGCCGACCTCAAAAGGGTATTTTGGTAATTTGGCCAAAAGCCGAAGGGTATTTCGGTAATTTGGCCAAAAGCCCAATGACATTTCGGTAAATTAGATGAACTTTAAGGGTATTTTGGTCTTTTCACTTTGGAACCTCCCTACTATTCATGAGGGCATTTTGGTAATTTGGAAATTCTATATTTTCTATAAATAGAGGGGTGGGGTGAGAGAGATAGCTACACCAAATCAGTTCTACTTTATCTCTCTCGGTATACGGTTGTTTCAGAATTCACGGGATCAGTGAATAATGTTTTTATGAAAGTTGCGGTATTTCTACACATTTCTGAAACAGAATAACTACGAGTCATGAATAGTAGCATTTCATTTTTTTCTTGGGTGAATAGTGTTTTTGTGAGAAACCGCGGTTTACAGTATTTTTGGCAAAAGAAATAAGCCGCTCTTTGGTCAGTCCCGGTGGATATCCTACAGAGGCATAAGACGTTTGGTGCTCCGAGACAAGCGGATTTTCATTCCAATTAAAATTTGGAAGCGAGACAAGCGGATTTTCATTCCAATTGAAATTTGGAAGCGAGGTATAACATCTTATATTAATCTATTTAATTGTTAAATAGATTAATATTTTAGAAATTAATCATGGAGTAGATCAATAAAGGTTTAAAGAGGTGTGTATCTCTCGATAATCATCCGACATACCACTTTAACCCTAAGCTTAAGTTAGAAGTAAAATAATATTTTATCGTCTTTTCTAAAGGATTAAATGTCTGTATCTCTCGGTAATTATTTGACATACTTTAATCCCTAACTTAAGTAGAAGTAAAAATTTTGTTCTACGATCTATCCGTAGCTTGAGCATTAATGGGATTTGGGCATTCCAAAACCCAACACTCACTCCCTTGAGTCAACACTTGATAGTTCTGAACTATTAGAGTTAGTTAAACTCTTCTTCTTTTTACTCTTTTGCCACTTCCTTGCACTAATCGGCTTTCTCATACTTCTAGAGCTTTCTAGAATATTCTAATCATTTGAACACTCTCAACACACTCCCTATATAAGCTCTGAGCAGTCTCAAGTCGCAATTGATCAATCAAGAGCCCATTTCTTCACTTAAGCCTCACTCTCGGCCTACACACTCAATCAGCATCTCTCTTCATTAATTTCTTCGATTGAAAGCTTGCACAATCTCTCTTTACCTTCTAGAACTGATCCAGCATCCTTGCATGATCAAGTGAGCACCTCTTCACTGAGTTTGGACACCTTCACCCATGGTCAGTTGGTAAATTGGTAGAACACTGGGTTAGAGGCTTCAAGAAGCCAACTTGACACTTACCTTAGCATCGTGTGAGTGAAGATAGAGTGTTAGCATCATCAATTGCACTTGCAAGCACTCACAGAGGTGATTTCTATTTTTAAGTCGATTGACTACCTCTATCAATTTCTCTCTCTTCCTTTGCTAACTCCTTCAATTGATTGCTTGCACAGTATCATAGTAGTGTTTAGAAGCTTCTATGAAGAACAATTGAGGCGAGAAGCTGTGTAGAACGCCCTTCCATTCATGGCGCCTTCATCGTTCTCGGGTGGAAGAAAAAGGAAGAGAGGGAGAAGGATCTGGGATGAAGGAGGATCGGATGTGTCTAGTGCACGTGAGCCAACACTCCAAGCAAGACAGAGTCAGAGAGGGAGGCGCATGAGACAGGTATGCACTTCACTTTTCCTTTGATTTAAATTCCTGACTGTAACTGTGTGTAGACTTGGTGTATGCTTGCTAGTGTGAGCTATACACTCATAAATCTGACAGATGGGCCCCTTCTATAGGCAACTGAGTCTAGGCCCATAGGATTTAACTATGAGTTGATTAGTACTCTGCTTAGGCTTAATTGATCTGACTTGGCACAATCTGATAGGACTACACAGTTAATCTTTCTGTTAATTGCCTGTGTTATAGCACTGATTTGTGTTGAGGTGGCACCTGTTGATGAGTGTCATGTGTCACCTGTGGGGCCCACATTGCTTAGCTGCACCAATGGCCAACTGCCATGTGTTAATGGGAATAGTTTAATCTGTTGAGGTGTATTGCTTAGTGTGTTGCCATGTGGCATGTGGGTGCTGAGGTGGCCCTGACATAGTCTGCCACGTGGCATGTTGGTGGGACTCACCTGTTAAATGTGTTGTGTTGTGTGGGGCCCACATGGATGATGTGGTACAATAGGGGGCTGACATGTGGTAAGCTGGGGCTAAGGTGGCTTTATGTTGTGCTGCCATGTGTCAGTTGGGGTTTAACTCACTACTGATGTGGGTTGCTGTGGTTGTGCTATATGGCAAGGGTTGTGAGGTGGATAAGTGGCAGGCTGCCACATGGCACTATGGTGGGGCCCACCTATCAGGTGCTTGCGCCAGAGTGGGGCTCACTTGTTGATGTGGACCAATGAGAGAGTGCCACGTGGCACACCGTTTGTCTTTGAGAGTGGCCCATTAGGCCGCCATGTGGCATAGCTTGTTGGAGGTGGCTGCTGGGGTGTAGGATTATTCAGATCTCCAAATTGTACCCTGAGAGTGTTCTATCCCCAAGTTGTACCCAGAGAGATTTTAATCAAATCTCAGCCCTTGATCAGTCTATTTAATCTATTTTATCTTCTTTGAATTTATTTTAATAACTCCATTTGTCCAAAAATTCTGAAATTTTCACCAAAAATACCTAAATTCATGGTGATTGCTTTTATAACTTTTAATTCCACTTTTACTCTTGTCTCTTTGTGCTAATAATTTTTTTATCAAGAAAACCCTGTTTTTCTCTCTAAATTAAACATAATTTTTAATTGTAGCTCAGTGTCTTTACCAAATATAATTCTCTTGCGGAAACCCCCTTAATTAAACACCAATTAGACTTATATTGATGCTTCATTAGGGTTTGATTTGATCAATAGTTAACTTGTCAATAATTGATACAAATCCTGACTTGATCAGATGTTTGCAACATTAGCACCTGATCAGTCTTGTGAAATTGACTTTCAATCCATGTTCATGAAAGCAAAATCACATTAAAATTTCTTGTAGTTGGCTGTATCAAAATACTGACTTGGTATTGACACAGTTCTCATTGTACATGGATTGTACTGCTTCAGTTCTTAGGGTTTGTTCTGAGGGTTGGTTTCTTAGGGTTTGATCTTGACTTTTCTTGATTTCTATCACTGAGGTGTGGGGCCCACCTGTCAGTGAAGAATAATCAGATGGATGACACCTCAGGAGATCTCTCTCTCTCTTGAATCTCCTGAGAGTCATCCATCTCGAATGAATTGAAGAAAACAGTGCTTTTATACCTCTGACTTTTGTCTAGAATTTTTTTATGGGATTAATGCTTAATTATTATTCCGACCTGATTAGATTTAGTGGATAGGTTAGATTCAGACTGTTGAGATTGCTTGTGTGAGACTGTCAGGTGGGTCCCACTTATTAGAGAAAAATGATCACATGGATGACATCTCAAGAGATCTCTTTCTCTCTCCTGAATCTCTTGAGTGTCATCCACCTCGAATGAACAGCGGATGGTAGGGTATTTCCTTGTGGGACAAAGGGACTTGTTCTGGAGTTCAGCAGCAACTTTTTTCTGGCTGGTGGCCCCCTCTCTTTGCCTTTCTTTCCCTTTCTTATGATTTATCACTGATAATTGATATTTATCCTTAATTGTTCAGCTGTTTTATTCTTGAGATTTTTCAAGGGTAAACAACATCTTACTAATCTTCTAGATTATGAATCTAAAGCGCTAAGCTAATTCATAAGCCTAGGTGTGTCCTTTTGATACAGGGCGACATTACTTATCCAATCACACAAAACCAAGCTTGAAGCGTATGCCACCGATCATTAATTATTAACGAACTTAACTCGCATGCACATCTTGCTGATCTTCTAGATTATGAATTTTAAGTACTAAGTCAATTCATGAACCTAGGTGTGTCCTTTTGATACAGGCGAACTGGTATTGAGGTTGGTGAATCAGAAGATTAGCGAACTTAACTCGCATGCACTTTTGCTGATCTTCTAGATTATGAATATGAAGCACTAAACCAATTCATGAACCTAGGTGTGTCTTTTTGATACAGGACGATATTACTCGTCCAATCACACAAGACTAAGCTTGAAGCAATATGTCAGCTGGTATTGATGGTTGGTAAATCAAGAGATATTGTGAACTTAACTCATATTTATATCTCATTGATCTTCTAGATTATGAATCTGAAGCACTGAACCAATTCATGAACCTAGGATTACCACACACACAAAGTCAAATTCAAAGTACTTGGCTGATTTAACATTGAGATAAGCATGCTGAAATGTGAACTCATGAATTTGGCAAACTCGAGGCCAAAGTTGCACGTTTTACGAGATGACTGATGCCTGGATGGTCGTGTGACTGTCATTCTTGTCATCCTGCTTCTCCTTTTTCTTTATCTTCTTCACATGGTATTCTTCGTCGTCATGTGATTTTCATCATCATCATGATCATCATGTGATTGTCATCGCTATATGATCATCATCTCTACATGATCATCATCCTTGTGTGATCATGATTATCATTATATGATCATCATCTCTACATAATCATCATCCCTGTGTGATCATGATTATCATCATGTGATCATCATCTCTGAATGACCATCATCTTTACATGATCATCATCCCTATGTGATCATGATTATCATCATGTGATCATCATCTCTTAATGACCATCATCTCTACATGATTATCATCCCCGTGTCATCATGATTATCATCATATGATCATCATCTTTGAATGATCATTATCTCTACATGATCATCATCTCAGGATGAGCATGATTACCATCATGTGATCATCACCGTGGTCATCATCTCTATATGATTATCATCTTAATATGATCATCTCTGTCACATTATCATCATCACTATCTAATCATGATTATTATCACCTCCTGATCATGATTACTACATAATCATGATCATGATCATCATCACTGTCATATTATTTTAATATATTATTCTCTTTATTATTTTTACTTTTCTCTTATTTTATTACAATTTTATTTTATTATTTTATTTACTGATTTTATTTAATTTTTCTCTTTATTTTATGATATTATTATTTATTAATGCATTATCACTTTATAAAAGGGCCTTTTATTATTATTTAACTATTTTATATTATGTCCTATTTTTATAAAAAATATTTCATACTGAAAAATCATAGAAATTTTATATATTATTCTCTGTTATTTTATATGAATTTTACAAAATTTATTTATATTTATTTATATTTAAAACACCGAGTCAAAACTTAGTCAAAATGAAAATCTATATAACTAGGGTTTTAATTTTAAATTATTTAAATATTATAACCATTATTAAAATGAAGTATTTTTATCCTGAAAAATACTATGGAAAATAATAGATTTTTAAAAATAAATTTGAGTCAATTAGGAGTTTGGGAACGCCTCCAAATGATCACTTTAAACTCATGCTGTTGGATCCATCGTCTTCGCGCCTTCGATGGCTTATGCCGGTGATCTCCACCTTCGATGGGAGATCAACTAGCATGGACAGTCTCGCTTTGGCATCTGGAGTTCAACCACGGCCTCTGATCGGAGATCGCTACGGTGGTGGTCGGTGGGGACTAATACCATTTTGCTTTGTCTGGTACAACTCAGTACTGATATGATTTCAACACCAAATTCAATCCAATTAACGATCAATCTCTGTAATTCTCACGTCATACAACATCGTCTTTGTGTCTTTATTGATCTTGTGTAATGAATTTGCCCTTGGAATCCCTTTAGATTGTGATTAAGGCCGAGAACATTCGGTACCAATCGAAATCCATTTGTAATTGTCACTTGCTCAGTATAAGAATGACTCAAATACACTAATGTGTTCTGAAACACTAGATTAGAGCCTATCGACTATCACATAAAGTAATAATAACTCATTAAATGGTGTCAATTGAGCTGAATGAGTGATCGATACTGATTTCCTCGATATACATACTAGTATATCGATTTTTCCAACAAAATCAATCAAATTCAAGAAATCAAACTTGTAAAAGTATTAAGATGATTATGAGAATCCTTCAATCAACACTTGACACAATCATATCCTAATCATTATATCAATTTTAATGAACATTGAACGAAACAGAATCAGTACCGATTTTCATTCAATTACCTACCAGTATCTCAACTATACTAAATAAATTCACCAATTTATGCAATTAAACATGTGAAAGGGTTTAGAGGGTTACGAAAACCCTTCAATCAACCTCAAACACCAACTCAACCGAATTGTTATTTCAATTTGAATGCAAAATCAGAGGGATTACTCAAACCCTTCAACCGATCATTAATTATTTTAATCTCAATGCACTAACACCTTTGTACTTATTCATATTATGGTAAGAAATAAGAAAATAAGAAGGAAAAGAAAGAAAAAGGCAAAAAGAAAGAAACAAATCCAATGAAAAACTAAATTGTACTCAAAGATTTACAAATTTACATCAACTACACCTTTAAATCCAAATCTTTATCTATTCTTGATGCTTAACAGATATAGTAGCGAGGGTGGAGATGCTCAATTTCAATCCAATTAAAAGAATTGAATCAATTCTATTGTAAATCCTAATTTTTTTCAATCTATCTTCTCTCTCTCTATTGCTCTTTCTCTCTATTTCTTTGTATCTCTCTCTATATCCATGTATCTTGCTTCTATCTTGATCTCTCCTCCTTGTGTATGTGCTGCTGTGGGGTTTATATAAGCATTGATGGAAGGTTCTAGGCAATGTTAACAGTTTTGACCGCTTTCACTCTCTTCCCTATTGCATACACTTGGTCTTTCAATCTCTCATTCACTTACCTTTGTAACAGGTTGTTTGGTCTACTGAAACAACCCCAATTGAATGTTTAGTCTCTAACAAACCGAAGTGATAATAGTTTGAGTTAGTTAGAGTTCAATTCAATTTATATTTTTACCGCATGGTCCCCATTTGTCTCATCCTCCTTTATGGATCTTTCGAAAAGCATCCAGGCATTGAAACATCATCACCACTCCCTTATAAGTTGACCCAAGCAGTGTAAGAGCTCAATTTGGCATCTATCATCCATTATCTATCATCCATTTTCCACTTCTAAGCCTCACTCGGGTCTTCATTCACTAGATTGCATATCACTTCATTAATGTTCCTTCTTGTAAGTATGTTCTCATCGTCTTAGCTCTAAAAATCAGTCCCTCATGCTCCTATGATCAATGATGTTCTATCACCAACTTTCAGCACTAGCCCTGGCCTCCAATGGCGATTCGGTGAAACATCAACTCAAATAAGGTCGTCTAGGCAGTGAGAAGGTATGTAAGTGATCAATTTGCCTTTTGCTTGCTTATAAAGGTTAGTCCCAATTCTCATCTCGTTGACTGCCTCAATCAATTATCCCTCATTTCCTTTTCAATTTTGAAAATTGACCACTCATACAAGCTTTAATCCATATCATGCAGCTTCCTGTGAAGAAATTTCAAAGAAAGAAGCTGCACTTGGCTCTATTCATCCATGGCGCGTTCTTTTCCATCGCGCCGAAGGAAGAGGAAGAGAGGAAGAGAGGAAGAGGGGAGAGAGGGGAATCGTCTTTGGGTGCACACAGTGCATGTGGACCAGCGCCTTCAAGAGGTAGTTGTTAGAGAGGAATGACACAAGAGTCAGGTTTGTTCTTTCTTTTTTCTTTTGATTTAATTTCCGGCTCTTATTTGTATGGAATTGGTCCTTGAATGAATGAATGAACTGTCTGTTGAATTGCTGACATGTGGGCCCCACTTGTAAGGTTTCTGAGTCTAGGTTCACATATCCAGTTATTATCTGCTTAGTGCACTGATTAGGGCTAATTAGGCTGAGGTGGCATGATTTGATAGGTCTGTTAGCTTAATTAGTATCCCCTTAAGCTTAATAGTTTGTTAATGGTTGCTGACGTGGCCCAATGAGCAGCTGCCATGTGGCATGCTATTATGAATCAGTTAATGATGTGGATATGTGCTAAGCTGCCATGTGGCAGCAATTAGCTGATGTGGCCCAATAGTATCTTGCCATGTGGCTTAATTAGTTAATAACCAGACCCAGTCACCTGGTCATCTGCTGACTTGGACCATTGGGTGACTGTCACGTGTCACCTGTGGGGCCCACTTACATCCGAACTCTGCCATGTGGGGTCCACCTAAGCTGACATGGACCAATGACAAGGTGACACGTGGCACCCCTCTGCTGACTTGGCTTGCTCACATGCTGCCACGTGTCATGTCTCATCTCTCCTCTGATTCTAGCTATCCCTGCTTCTTGTCTCCATATTGCACCCAACAGTGCCTCTGTCCCCAAGTTACACCTAGAGAAACCCTTGATTAAATCTCAACCCTTGATCAAACTATTTTTCTCCTATTTTACTTTTCTGAATTTATTCTAATATTTTCACTTGTCCAAAATTTATAAAAATTTTATCAAAAATCCCTAAATTCCTAATAATCACTCTTGTAATTTTTAATTTCCATTTTGCCCTTGTCTCTCTATGTAAAAAATTCTCTTAAGATAAACCCTTCTATGATCATATAAATCCTAAAATTTAAATGTTGAAACTTGATGCTTGTGCCAACAATATTATTTTTGTGTTGTCCTTAGTAGTCAAACATCTATTTGGGATTTTTTACCAAGTCCAATCCTATTTGATATAAAGTTGATCATGTGTCAACAATTGAATCAAATATCAGTTCAATCAGATGCTGCTCACATAGGCATCTGATGAACTCTGTGAAATTGATTTTCAAGTTTTTGTATATGAAAGAAAAATCACATTAAATTTTATTTGTCTGCTTGTATCAAAATACTATTTTTGAACACATCATCCTACTTATTGCTTTGGAATCCTTCTTTTCCTGTAATTAGGGTTTATCTTGGGCATTTCTCCTTTAATTTTGGGTGTTTTCCTTTACTCTTCCTTTGTCTCTGTTAATGGGGTGTGTGACTCATTTATCAGACAAAATAATCATATGGATGACAGCTCAAGAGATCTCTCTCTCTTATGAATCTGTTGAGAGTCATTCACTCAAATGAAGGGGTGAATATAGGGTATTTATATCCTATAACCCTTGCTTAAATTCCCTTATGGAACTAATGGATTGGCTCCGGAGCTTGACATCGACCTCTCCCGACTGGTGGCCCATTTCTCTCTTCTTCTCTTCCTGCCTTCTTATTTTTTATATTATTTATGATTATTTCTTTAATATTGCTTATTTGAATCTGCTTGCTCTACTTTTGAAATATTTCAAGGGTAAACAATTGTTATTTATGACCAAAACTCGTGTTCATCTCAATAAGATAGTTCATGAGTGTGCGATCTTTTTTCGCGCCTTCCTTACTCAAGAAAAAAGAATTAAGTGAGAATTACGAAAGAAAAACACAGAGATCCCGCTAAGTATGCATTGTGGCACGTATATGAATATAAAATACACATTTAAAGGTTTTTAGAGATTGTATGATCTTTTAGATTTCAATGGGCACAAGTCTCCATTATTAATTATCCTGGATTTCGTATCTCGAGGCATCTCTAGATCCCAAAAGAGAAAATCATATATAATAATTAAGCAGTAATTAAGTGGTTGCAAGAAAATAAAGACATGAAAGAGGGATATATGAATGAGTGATTATGGCAAGCTTGTATAAGGTAGCTTATGCTTTGAGATAGGATATATGAGCCTATATAAGATAGCATACACTTGAATGTCTTTTAAGTCATATAAGATGACCTGAAATCCGATCCGACTAAGACTCGAATGATCTAAACTCATAAAAATCCAAAATCTGACCTGGCCCGACCCGAAATGATCCGAGACCCGAAAAAACTGATAGTGTTCAATCTGAAACCCGACCCGACCCAGACCAGATCGACCCGAACCCGACCCGTAACCTGATAAATTTTTTTGGTCAAACTTATCCAACCCAACCCGCCTGAACTCGAACCCGACCCGACCCGCTCGATTGCCACCTCTAGTTACATTTATAGCATTTCGATTATTCGTTATTAACTTATTAGTTTTAATTGTAGTCAGTTAATTTCATTAATGATTGGTAATTATATTATGGTTATTTTATATTTTAATTCAATTATTATTATATACATTTAGGTATATACATTATATTGCCTTGTTAAGTTTTGATTTAACTTTGTGAAATTAGTAAACCATTAATAGTTATTGTATTATCCCATTTAATTTTAAATTTTTATTTGATTGTATTTAATTAAACTAATTTAGAGTCTTGAGATTAGAAATACTTTAATTATTGATTTGATTTATTGATCAATTTAGAGTTAGATTTTATTTACTTATTTACAAAAATCATAGGTAAACAGAAATTTTATTAAAATTTAAAACTTATTATAAACTTTATTTATCTATTTATTTAATCATATATATATATATTCTCTTAATTATGAGTTTAAGTTATTTATTAACTTATATTAAATTATTTTAATTATTATCTTAGTTATTATTATAGCTTAATTAAATTTCGTGGTTTAACACTATGTATTTTTTATCTTTAGGCAGTTGGACTATTTCCCAAATCTCATTTTTTTTCTATGGCATTGAGTTCTTTTCGCATAGCCTTACATCATACCAGATTGGTTATGGCTTCTTGGTAATTATTTGGCTCTTTTTTTTTCAATTGAGATTAGGAAAACCTTATATTCGGATGTAATATTATCATAACAAATAAAATCTTGTGTATTAATCTCATTTTTCGTTCTTTTGTAATAAGATTCATCTTCTTGAAACATTACATCTCTTAAAATTTATATTTTTTATTGATTGGATCATAACATTTATAATTTTTTTGTGATGAATATCCCAAGAAGATGACCTTAATCGATGTGTAATCCAATTTATCGTACTTGTTATTGTTGTGTACATAGCACGTACAATCAAACACTCTCAAAAGATTAATATTGAGTTTCTTTTGATAAATAATTTTCAATGGACTCTTATAATTTAAATTAGCAATTGACAATCTATTTATCAAATACGTGACAGTGAGAATAACATCCGACTAATAAATTTTTAGAATATTATTTTAAAATAAAAGTACCGTGTTATTTCAAAAAGATGATGGTTTTTTCTTTTGAAAATCATATTTTGTTGGGCGTATAAACACACACTATTTGACATATAATTTCTTTTTATTTAAAGAAATTAAAAAAATTATTAATAAATTTCATTCCATTATCACTTCTAAATTTTTTTAATTTTTTCATCAAATTGATTTTCTATAAAATTATAAAATTCTTAAAATAGAGAAAATATTTCACTTTATTTTTTATTACGTACAATCAAGTTGTTTTTGAAAAATCTTCTATAAATATAATAAAATATCTATAACCATTAAATGATTCAATCGAAGCGGAAACTGAAACATATGAATGTATTATTTCAAGAGGATTTTCACTTTTATAATTAGAAGAATCAAATGGTAGCCTGGTGTCTTTTCCTAATTTATAAATTTTACAATTGCTATAATCTAATTTTTAAAAATTTAAGATACATTTTAAAATTTATCGAATGAATGTCCAATTATTTGATGTCAAAGAGTGCTTAATTCTTGTTTATTTTTTGTATTAAAATTACATTTTCTTCATTCAATAAATAAAAGTCCATTCTTAAGAAAATCTTCACCTATCACCATTTTATTCATCCATTCCTGAAAAAATCACCCATTTTGATGAAAAATAACTTCAAACTTTGATTGATTTCTAATTTTGCTAATAGATAACAAGGTGGATGAGCAATTTTGGACAAGCAAAATATTTGATATTTCTTGAAAAAAAGATTAATTAAACTAAAACCAAGAATTTTTATTTTTTTCACGCTGGCAATGGTAACAAATTGATTGATTTCATATCTTCTAAAATTATATAATAAATATTTATTCTCCATCATATGATACGTTGCCCTGAAATCTAATACTAGTGTTTGTTTGAGTGCTCTGTTGAAGCAGCACAGAAAGCTGTTGAATTAGTTGGTGCATGCGATCCAGGGGCTTCGGAGCATACATCGTATAACACTCCTCTTCTCTGTTTTTTTGATCTTTTCGCAACGGCCTCCCTCTTCTTTTTTCTTTTCACAAGAGCTCTCACGTCTCTCTTTTCTTCGTCGATCTCCCCCTATATTGAAGCCGCCTCACCTTGGCCTCTTATGTCGGAGCCATGGGTAAAGAAACCAGCAGGTTTCTTTTGTGTGCCCGATTTTCCTACAGTGCTTGCGCCTTTCTGCTGTATGCTCACAAGAGCTCAGATTTTTTTGAAGTCTAGGGTTTTGATTTTTCAGCTTTTGTGTGAAGACAGAGAGAGCCTGAGTTGCATGCCTCTCATCGTTGTTTGATTGGGTACTGCCCATCACTTTCTAGGAATCCCCCTTGTTGATCAAGGGTTTCGATAATTTCAATTCTTTGTGAAGACAGAGAGAGCCTGAGTTGCATGCCTCTCATCGTTGTTTGATTGGGTACTGCCCATCACTTTCTAGGAATCCCCCTTGTTGATCAAGGGTTTCGATAATTTCAATTCTTTGAGAATTTTGATTTGCTGGTTTCTAATAAGAACAATACAACTTGGTCTCTTTCAATTTTGTAGGTTTTTGATATTCGACTTTTTTAGGTTGTCTCTGGTAAGAACATATGTCGGATTTTGTTGGTTTTTGATTTGCAAGTTGCTGATGGTTTGTTACCATTCAAGTTGGCTTGCTGCTATTGCTCCTGGTAATTTTATCAGTTGAGTTACTTCAGCAGTCTTGCTGTTTGCTGCTACTGTTTGTGAATTTATGAGGCTAAATCAGAAATTTACCTTGCTCTGGACCCTCTTTTTTCTCTTGTGGTTGCTGCTTAGCCTTGTGCTTGTTTTGGGAGCTTAATAAGAACAAATAATACAGATACTGCACTTTGGTTTTTTGCTGAATTTTGTTGTCTTAATTTTTGGTTCCTGATCTTTGTCAGCATCAAGTTGATGCTCAGTCTTTTACTGTTGTTACAGTTCTTAGCTATAGTCTTGATTGTTGCGTAATTTTTCTGAGATAAGTTCTTAAATTTGCTCTGATATTATATTAAAATTCTAATACTTGATCGAAAGAGAGAATATGATGATGATGAAGTAAAAAAATTATTGATTGTTTTCTCTGATTGCTTATTATAGTTGCTGAATAATATATAATATATACACTAATTCGGCTACTTGGGTTTTAACGGTAAAATATTGAAGTGGGCTCTAGAGTTAAAGCGTCCAGTGGGTTGCTCCACTAAATAATGAATTAGATCAATGATGAAAATAAGTTCCAAGTTTTGAGGCCTTAAGCATCCAATTAATTATATTCCTTAACAGTATCCCACGGCAGGGTCAATCCACATTGCACCGTACCAAATGCAGGTTATTTCACATAAAAGGGTGCTAACTATAATCTAGAAAAATTTAGCTTAATAAAGGAACTTTTTTTTTCTCTCTTTGAAAATTAAGTGGGACTCTTTAATCGTATAGAGTTTAATTATCCTTTATTAGAAAAAGGAAATTAACTCTGCACTGAACTTGACGTACTTGAAGAAAATAAAATAATTACACACTGACGTATATCTGTATACTGTATTGTAAAGGATTTGTAAAGAATTGATTCATCCAGTTTGTTTCATTCAAATATGAAATATTTGAAATATCTCTCGTACATTCGGTGCAGATTAAAAAGTAAATAAAATCAATGGAGGAGAGGATAAATGAACTAGTGCATGTTTTTATCTTCTCTCCAATTTATTCATGTTTCCCACATATTAACAAAATGTGATTTAAAAATGATGTCCATCGAGCAAATTAAACACTCATTATTTTTAACTTTTGCTATAAAAAAAGCACTCATTTGATAGACTAATCAGAAAAGAAAATTACTATATTAGCAAGGGATTCTCTACTTTAAGATCGGTTTTATCAAGTCAATTGATTTTCTTTGTATATTAGGACTTTATTTTAAGTGATATAAGGAACTCTCATGTAGGGGTGTCAATGGGTCGGGTTGGATCGGATTCGGGTTACATTATTTTATTATTTTTTTATCCCATCTTAGTCTGATCCATTTAAATTCAGATAAAAAATCTTCACCCATACCCAATCCAATCCGACCCTTGTAAAATAATTAATTAACTATTAGTTATTTTTATATAATTTTAAGTAATTAAGTATTAATTAATTGATTCATAATTAATATTAATTGGTGTATATTTAAGTTTACTTAGTACTAAATCATAAAATTACTTTGAAAAACATAATTAATAGGGTCGGATCTGATTTTAGTCATGTCGAGTCCGGTCGAATTTATTTTCAGTTCATGTCGGGTCGAATCGGATTCCAGTCGAGTCAGATTAACTCGTCAGATCGGATCAATAATTGACACCCCTAGCGCAGCCAGACTTTCCATTTTGAATGGTAAAATTTTAAATATATTTTTTCATCATAAGTATATTTTTCTAACTTTTTTTATGAAAATATATGTAATTATAAGAATAATTTCGAAAAAAAATTAGTCAAAGAGGGCGGCAGCCTCCTTGGCTCCTTGCCACCATGTGACTCCATCACTGATTAGTATATGTTAATTTCTATGTAATTATGCGTTAATTAATGTATAGGCCTTAACTTCGCCTACAAATGGATGAGAAATCGGGCTTTCGATAATTATGTGCCAGCTATCTAATGAGATATCTAATTAATTAGTAAATAAGAAATAATTTGTTTTTCCTATTCCCCGTTTAATCTCCCGTCTCTACTCTTTTTTATTTGGCATGCATTTTGTCCCGAATATGCACTATATTTCTTTTCTTTATTAGTGGGGAACTGATAGCTTCATGACAGTTCATGCTGATCACCATGTTTTTGTCTTCCATTTTTCCAACTCTCAATCAAGAGGTGTAGTGTAATTCCACACGTGATTTTTTGGCAACATCAAGTTGCTGTATTAAGCTGACGCATATTTGCTGTATGAACATGATAAATTAAAATTTATAGATGATTTGATATATTTTTTGAGTTAAATTTACGGAAGGTATTCATGAGCTTAAAAATACGCTAGATTTACTCTACACACATACATATACATATACATTTATAGGGTTGGGTTATGGTGCTATGCATAGCGCGGATCCCTTATTTGCTTTGAATTATTTTTTTCTTTCTCAAAGTCTAAATGGTTGATCCAAACTGATTAAAATAATTTCATATGAAAATTATTTGATTTAATTATTATGAGCCTTTCAAAAGAATTGATTTCATATCTATCTAAAAAATAGTAGAAAATTCTAAAAATATATAAAATTTGATCTCCAACTAGATATTCATATAAAAATTATTTTGAGCAGTTTGGATCGATTATTTAAATTTTGAGAATGAAAAAATGATACATAGTACAGAGGCGATTCGTGTTATGCATAGCACCATAGCTCAACTCTCTCTCTCCCCTCTCTCTATCTCTCTCTATATATAGTTAGGCTACGATGCTACACGTAGCACACATGGTTTGTGTGCTACAGACTGTTTCTCCGTTTTTAAAATTTAAATGGTTGATCCGACCAGTCAAAATATTTTTCATGCGAAAATCTAGTTGAGGACCAAATTTTATATTTTTTTAGGATTCTTTACTATTTTTTAAGATAGCTAGAATATCACTCTTTTTGAATGGCTCATAATAATTAAATCAAATAATTTTCTAACTATCTTAAAAAATAATAAAAAATCCTAAAAATATAAAATTTGGTCCTCAATTGAATTTTCATATGAATTTTTTTTACCGATCGGATCAGCTATTTGAGATTTGAAGATGAAGAAACGGTATGTAGTGCCATAGTCTAACTCTCTCTCTATATATATCAAGTAATTTAACATTCTAACGGCTGATGATGTACCTCTAAAATTAATTTCATTTTCTTATTATTATGTCTAAATTAATTGCAAAAATTTTAAATAAAAAAAATACAATTTATAAAATATAGAAAATTTTCTTTTATAAGTAAAATTCCTGGTGCGTAGATTGTTTAAGAAAAAGTTAAAAATAATTGGTAGTTAATTTCATAATGTGATAAAAAAAATATCAAACGAAATGGAGAAGAAAGAAGATGGAAGTGTTGAATTTCACTCCTTGATTTTAGTTCTAATATGTACCGTTTATTTTTTAACTGATGATATTTTAGTCATTAAAAATAATCATAACATCATTACAGAGTTCAGTCATATATTTCTTTATATTATAGCATAGAATACTAGAAATAAAATCCATCCTCTATGCAGAATTCTCTTACTTTTAAATAAATGTAGTTTTTATTATAATTAATGATACTTTTTACATAGATATAATTAATATCTAATTAATTAGAAAAATAGACTAAGATGAAAAACAAAACAAAATGTACCGGATTTTTAGCACATACAGCCGGGCACTCTATTCTTGTCTCCGCCCTTGATGTTCGCTGCTTTCAGAGAATGATATTTAACAGTACATTCTGTACAGACAAAATATTCAAAATTTCAATTGGATGGACAATCTTAACTCATTTTTTTCATGTAATAGATGATTGACGTTGACACTTTAAAGCACATATTAATTAATTTCCTCTTCGAATCGATAAATAAAACGAACTGATTATATAATTTAACAAAATGAACTAATTCGTGTATATATCTTCAACAGAAAGTAAAGATAAGTTTATTCGAATCATGAATTTTATTCTTATTAATTTAAATCATGAATTTCAGATTAGAATTAAAACAAAAAATGAGAAACTATGAAGCATTCAAAAAATATACACTTTTCTAATGTGTGTAATACTGTAATAAACTTTCATTCATCAAATTTGATTTCTTTTTCCCCAAAGAAAAGACAATTTCAAGTAACGCATTTCATTGTAAAATCTAGGTGCATGCCACATGGTTCTCTTGTAAAATTGATTAATTTGATTGGAAGCTTTGTCCACAACTTCGTATATTTTTAACAATTATTCTTTGCGGAGAGCAACATGTTTAGAAAATACATAACTGAAAATTTTCATTAAAAGCTTACCTATGTAGGAAGCAATCTGCTAACAAATTATCAACGATGGGCAAAGTTATATATTCAATTACATAATTTGAATATATACTGTCGTGTTACTGACAAATTTGGTTGGTTTGTGTTAGTATCGGCACCAATTAGAGGTGGTAATCAGGCGGGTTGGGCGGGTTTGGGTTTGGTTTGGGTCGGGTCAGGTCAGGTATTGGATTTTTTAGTATCGGGTTGTATTAGGTCGGGTCAGGTCAGATATCGAATCATTTAATGTCGGATTATTTTAGATTATGAGCTGTATCTAATCAGAACGAATCGAGTCGGATCGAGTTCTGCCGCCTCTAGCACCAATGTCTTTCGGATCCAGGCATGAGGCTTCAGCTATGAGGAAATTAAAAATCGTTTTGGGTTGGTGAAGTTTCGCCTTTACCCTTTAACTTCAAAGGCAAACCACTTGCCTAGAGGTGGCAATCGGGCGGGTCGGGTCGGGTTCGGATTCGGATCGGGCGGGTCGGGTCAGATTGACTTTCTGGAAGAAATCGGGTCGGGTCGGGTCAGGTCACGGTCGGGTCGGGTCGGTCAATTTACATGTTGTGTTTTTTTCAGATCGTTGATAGATTTCGATTGGATTGAAGGCCATTTGATCTCGGGTCAGGTCGGGTTCGGGTCGGGTCGGTCGGTTTGACTTTCTTAAAAATTCCTAAAAAATCGGGTCGGGTCGGGTTCGGGTCCGGACGGGTCGGGCGGGTTTGTCGGGTCGGGTCGAATTCTGCCACCTCTACACTTGCCCACTTGGCTAAGCCGACAGTACCTGTCAACTATTCAATATCAGATTTTTTTTTTTTAGTAAATAAAACAAATAAATAAATGAAAATGGTAAGATTATTCTGAAAATTAGCCCATATAGCTCGGACCGAGTTTAAAACTCGGTCCCAGTTGCTTGGACCGAGTTTGAACTCGGTCCCAGTTTTTTTTTTTAACGTTTGTGTGTTATATTAAAAACAAAATACAACAGTCAGCAGATTGATCTAAAATATTACAATAAAAATTAAACTCAGTCCCAGCATTTGAAAATTACAATGTTTGTGTATATTTAAAAATTGCAAGTGATTGGACCAAGTTTAAAACTCAGTCCAGACATCTGGGACCGAGTTTTAAACTCAGTCCTAGCATTCTGCTATTATATAGCACACCCAGCACCTTTCTCCTTCATCTTCCTTCAACCAACCATTTCTTCAAAATCGCCATTGTTACTGTTACAAGAGCTTCCAACTGGAAATTTATTTTTCGACAGATCCAGAGCCGATCCGTATTCACCACTCTCGTCTCATCAACATTGTAATTTTTTTTTCTATTTCGACTATTAATTTTTGCTATAAAATTAAAATACACTAACAGTAGAGTTTATCGTTCATACTGTAGAGACGAAAATGTTACTGATCAATGTGTATCGGAGGTCAAATCCTGAACACTTCAACCGGCACAGGATATGATATTCATGCCGCGTGCACATTTTCTGTCGACGAGACAATCAATATTCGTGACTTGAAGAGACAAATTCATATTGGTTTGAAGCTTCTCCCTAGCCAATTCAACATTAGTATTAGAGCACGGATCAACACTGCACCAGCAGGTTTAGGTGTTTTTTTATAGCTTACTTGAGATTGTTTCTGATGAAATTTGGGGAATGATTAAAACAACAGCTCTGTACCAATTACTCGGGTATAAAACACTGGAGCTAGTAGTTATATCTGAACTAATATCCAGTTCTGATAACTATGATCCAACCACTATTTCTGGAAGTAGTAATCCAGTAATGGCTGAGGAAAGAACCCATTCCCGAGCTCGGGAGCAGCGACCATCTCGTATTCTAGTACAAAATGTGGATGTGAATGAGGATGACAAAGAGGAAGAGTAGCACCTAGATGTTGAGGAGGATGACATACAGGATGATAGAAGGATCAATGACTGTGATATCAAAAGGATGAGCTGGTTTCACTAAATTAGGCTAAGATTTTAATCAACCAAGCGATAATCAAAGTCCTTGGAGTACCATATGAGCCGCCATGGTGTGAGACACAAGGTTGCCAGTCCATATCATCCACAGATAAGCGGTCAGGTAGAGGTGTCCAACAGAGAGATTAAATTAATCCTAAAAAAATTATGGCAAGAACTAGAAAGGATTGAGCGCTCAAACTGTCTGATACACTCTAGGCGTACCGCACAACATACAACACTCCTATTGGAATAAGTCCTTACAAGTTAGTCTATGATAAGTCATGTCACTTGCCAGTAAAGATTGAACATAGAGACTACTGGGCTATCATGACCATCAATATGGACATACAGGCGGCAAACGAGAAAAAAGTCCTCAACTTGCATAAACTAGAGGAAATATGACTCCAAGCGTACGATAATGCCAAGATTTACAAGGAGAGGACCAAGAGAGCACATGACAAGAGAATTATGCACCATGAATTTAAGGGAGATCTCATACTTTTATTTAATTTGAGATTGAGGTTATTTTCAGGCAAGCTGAAATTTTGATGATCTGAATTGTTTGTGGTCAAGGAAGTCTACCCGTTTAGAGCGATAAATATCTAGGGTAACAAGAGTGAAATTTTCAAGATGAATAGTCAGCATCTCAAACATTACATCGCTGACCAACAATTTAGAGAACCTTAGTCACAAAAGCTCTCCGACCCGATCTTAGCGGAAGCATAGACGGCACGAGGTCAAGCTAAGGACCCAAAATAAGTGCTTCTTGATAGGTAACCCAAACAATTTTCTTTATTCATTTGCTAATGGTTATTTATAAAAAAAAAACCATTAGCAAAGATTGTCCGACAATTTTTTTACACTTTCTGACACGTTTTTGTAATGTTTTCTTCTTTCAAACCGTTATAAAATAGTTAAACTTATTTTTCAAAATGTCATCGTCTAATTTTACTAACGGTTTTCACCGTTAGTAAATTGGTGTTAGTAAAACTCAATTTTGTTGTAGTGAATAATTAACAAGTTGATGCAGCCCCAATTATCTCCTGCTGACAATTTTTGTGTTATAAAACAAAATTTGGTGAAATTGGCATGTAAGCGTAAATTTGAAGAAACGTCATTTTCGAAATTTTTGCTGTTGTTCCTTTTTTTTCTAAGGAGAAAACTTTGATTTTGCTTCTGAGATTAGAAGGGGGAACCAGATCTGCTGTCGCGCGGCACGGTGCGGCACAGCACGTGGTCCGTTCGATCACTTTGAGATTCGTGCTAACTCGAATCTTAAAGTATTAGCACGAATCTCGAAGTGATCGAACGGACCACGTGCTGCGCCGCACCGTGCCGCGCGATAGTGGATCCGGGTCCATTAGAAGGGTATAAGCACAACGTCATCGTCAATGCATGTTTCGGGAATGAGAGATTTTACTTCTAACCTCAAAAGTACATGTACGGCGCATAGGGTGATGAATTTTGCCCCTCAACGAATGATATGTATTCGATTCCGACAAAATTGATTGGAAAATAATAAATAACAGTGATAACGTTCAACGGGAGCCTTTATATAACATTGTTTTGTGCCTTCTGAATATAATAGCTGATACTAGATCGATGTACCCGAATCTTAACATTGCTTTCTGCCTTTCGGATATTTGAGCATTTAGGTAATTTTATTTAAAAATAAAGCTCTCATTATCCGACATACATTACTTTTGTTCATATATGTTTAGGTGATTTTATGCAGACAAAATACTCTTGCGTGTGTTTTCTAAACTTGCTCCATGGTACATCTATTATACTGCAGCACATGCAATGCGACACCGGTTATACAGTTTGTGGTTGTCTTCAACTCTTCTACTCGGCAGCATCTCAGTGGGCGAGTCACTTCACATCAGTACGTAAGAATGAGAGGACGGAGAATTGTGAAAAAAATGGATAATGAAACGAAAAGATGGAGACAATTCACTCCATTTCAACGGAAGAAATAGAAGAAGGAAAGAAACAAGTCGAAGTCACGATGCAGACAAAAGTAACAGAGGAATCCTAGAAGTCACGATGCAGACAAAAGTACGAGAGGAATCCTAGACTGCTTGGGTTACATTGATCATTCGCATTTTTATAATTATTAATTAAATTGTAATTTGCTTTGTAATTTTAAATAGATAATAACTTTCAGATAGATAGAAAATAAAGATATCGCTAAAATTATAAAATAGTTTGTCAAATCAAATCATATAATACACTAAATATCCATAATGAAATAATATAAATAATAAATATTAATTGTTTAACTTGCCTAATGAGCTTAGCGAGTCGAGCCGGATCTAGTTCAAACTCAGCTCATTAATTTAACGAACGTAACGAGCAAATCAAATTTAAATTGATCCCAAATGAGTCATAAATGACCCACGAACTATGAGTTTTTCTAACCGTCCTAATTTAAATGGGCTGATATTTTTTTAGTTCAAGATTAAATATTGATGGCCTACCATTAGAAATGGCAACTCTCATTCAATTTGACAAATTCATCCGAATTTAAATACAATCCATCCCGATTTCTTTTAGAAATGCAAAATGGATTGATATTTTTTTAGTTCAAGATTCAATATTGATGGCCTACCGTTAGAAGTGGCAACTCTGATTCAATCTGACAAATTCATCCGAATTTGAATACAATCCATCCCAATTTCTTTTAGAAATGCAAATTTAATCCATCTCGATTTCTTTTGAAGGCCGATTGATTCAATTAGAGTTTAGACAATCTAAAATTTGATATGAATGGACTTGATATATGAAAAAAAATTATCCGATTTTTGAAAATCTACTCTAAAATAATAAATATTAAAAATTCCAAGTTAATACTTAAAAAAAATTAAAAATGAAATTTTTTTATATCCCAATATTTTTATTCAAAAAAAATATTGTTCACCATAAATTAAAATTTCAGATATATGATAATTTCAATATTTCGAACCGACATCCAAACATTTTCACAGTGATATGTCTTATCCATTTAAATACTTCGTTGGAAGTGGACAAGGTGTCAGCTTTCACTACCCAAGAACTAAACAAAAACCTCCTAATAATTTTTGAAGTGCTCCCGTGACAATTATACAAGGGGAGGGCTCCCGACAATTACATAAAATCCGGCAATTAAGTCCTTCATTTCTTTGTGTAAAAGAGTGATACCAGTGTATTTGAAATTATATAAGGGGAGGGCTTACGTGGATTATTTTGATAATAATTTTTTAAATAAATATAAAAAAATAAAAAAAATTATAGATATTTTTTTATTTATAAATTGATAGTGTTTTAAATTTTATGTAATTTCATTATCATCTGATAATGCATCAAAGATCATTAAATTATAATTATTGTAAATTATATAAAATTCTAGTGATATTTGATGAACTATTAAATAATAATAAAATTACATAAAATTTGAAACGCTATAATAAAAAACATATCTATAAAAAATTTTTGTTTTTAAAATTTTTGATATTACTTAAAAGTCATTGTCAAAATTATCGAAATAACCGATTCTCAGATATCCCTCCCCATTGTATAATAACTATATTGTACATTTTATTTTACAAGCCAGAGATAGAACTACTAACAACAGCGGTGGTGTCAGCAGCCATGATGATGATGATGATAAATTAATAATAATAATAATAATAATTATTATTATTATTATTATTATTATTATTATTATTATAATATATAATATATAAACTTTGAGTCTCCCGGAAACATGACTCTGTGTTTGAAGCGTAAACAAGCTTCCATCCTGGCCGTCCTAAATTGCTGGAAGAGGTGTAGGCTTCATTATAGGAACTGGTACCAGATTTGTCACTAGTCACGGACATTTTCTGGTGATTTATATCAGATAATATCAATGGCGGACTTTAATGGAGGCCGGGGAGGGTCCCTCCCAAAAATTTTGAAAATTAGTATATTCATCAAAGATTTATGATATTTTATAGTGTAATTATGATAAAATTTTAATTTTAGCCCTTCAAATTTTGAGTTACAGTATATAAAATACATACAAAAAAATTTAGCCCTTGTGATTTTAAATTCAAACTCCGCAACTGGACAACATTGTGTTGCTTGGCCTGCCAGCCATCTAAGCACCACCACCTCCAATTATCAGTAAGACCAAAATTTTCAGCTATTCTCCTGCTACAACTTCTCGTGTTCAAATTCGGAGATTGCAAATTGCCTTCACTATTCGTTCCCCATAATTTGCAACAACACAAATTGATTTCCATGTCAAGACCAGTGACTTCTCAAATTTTAGAATTGGAAAAGTGAAAAAACGAAGATGCCTCAACGAAAGATAATAACCAATTGCTATTACTCGGATACAAAAAATGAACCATATTCTTTATTTACCACATAGCAAATCAAAACATTTCATAATCAGTTTATTCAAATGTAGGATCCAACTTGATTTTCTTAGAATTATTGCTCTTTCGATTTTAAGAAAATTTTATTAGATAAAAGAGTAAAATTTTCTAAAAATATGCCTTTACCATAACAACAATATACTACTCGATTTTTAGCTCCAAATTAATTTCAAGAATGCTGAGTCTTGCTGCAAAAATGACAACTGTCATGCAATGCAAGTAAAACATGTACAAACTCAGCAATAACATTATCATTGTGACATTTTAATGGTTGCTGGCTTAATAATACACACAATCATATGTGCATGTGTATACAAATTAAAAGGTGTGTGTGTGTGGGGGGGGGGGGGGGGGGGATTGAAACTGAAACCTCTACGGCTATGACTAACTCACATGATCAGCAAGCTTGGGTTTAGAAATGTTAAAAAATATCACTTGTATGAACCTGGAGCTTGATCTATGTGCCTGCCTTTCCACAAAGTAACATTTTTCACCATGACTATATCTTCTTCTTGTAACATTAAATTCACATCATCTACAAACCTAAAAGGAGAGAACAAAGATCAAATACAGAATGAAACAAACTTTTCATACTGTTACAATGAAAGAACACATGTTGAGAACCTTACAACAAACATACCAATTATGGCATTATCCCCTCCCATGGAGTGAATTTCAGGACTCCACAAGGCCACAATGAGAGTTGTAGAGGCTGCAACATTGCTTATTTCAAACAACATAGGATATTCAACATTGAGATGCGCTGAATTTACAAAGAACAAACCATGACAATAAAACTTTTAGATTAAAATGATATAATTAGCATACCAAGATACGAATCCAAAAAATTGCATGTCTTACTTTGCCGAGAAGAACTACTCGTGAAGGTCATTTCCATATAAAAAAAGGTCCAACGAGAATGTATAATAAATTATTTCAAGCTCAAGAATTAATAATGATAATGATATTCTATTTCACATTTTTCCTCAAAAAGTAATAATTACAGATTTTACCTGCATGAAAATTATGATAGATTTGTTTACAAAAATGTTACAAGCAAGCATTTAGCAAGATGGCTTGATTTATAGATTCCATTTTTCAAATATGAAAGCCATCATGCTAAAACATGAATATGTAATATCCTGTCAACGTAGGTACTCCCTATCCACTTGTGAAATATATATTGCTACAAAAAGAACAGAGTTTCAAAGAATCAAACAGAAATAAAGAACAAATAAAATCTCCCCCCTTTGAAACTAAATTTCTGTTGTACTAAACACCTCAGCTTCAGATTCAAACTGAACAAAATTCATATTTTAAACATCAGAACCCTTTTTTGGTGCAGCCGGAATAATTTTTTTATCTTCACCATCACCGTCATTTGGCTTGTTCTCACCGGACACTGACACATTCCCGATTTTACTTACCGATTGCTGGTACAATACTCCTCCCGTGATGGTAGAAATTAAACAAAACCAAACCAGCAAAATTCACATGCTTATCCCAGATCATCACATTTATTGCAACTGTCAAAAACTTATTTACTACACCAGTAACTGTAAAGGCTGTTGCAGAAATTGCCTTTCTTGCAGAAAAACCGAAGAAGCTTATCAATAACCCAAAAACACACGAGGCTGAAACTGCCACAAAGGAGTCAAACTAAAACCAATCATCCAGCCTCAATTGCATTTTAGAAAAGAACTCAGTGGACTCTCCAGTTATAAACCAAAAAAATGGTGCCATCATGAGAGACAGAAGGTTGTTATAAAATACAAAACCCCATGTATTTAACCCAAGATTCATCACAATGTGCTTGATATACACCATTTCAGTTGTGATAGTGATCAAATACACACAGCCCAAGAATAGGCTGTGAGGGTAAAACCAGTACTGGTCAAAACATACCCCACAGCCCCAGCCAAGATTATAAAAAGAGATAAAAATGTGATCTTTGAGGGGGCAAGGCTGTTTCCTAAAAGCAGTGTCTGCAATTGCAACTAGAAGAGGGGTTAAACTGCGAAAAACAATGAATGTGTCCACATTGGCATGTTTTAGTAAATTGGTGTTTGTGAAAATGGCAAGGTAGAAAACAATGGCAGCTGGAAGGAATTTCTTGGCTGTTTGGAAGGTAAAAGCATCATGGCATAGAAAACCTAGCTTGCTGAAAAACCAGACACCTAGGGCTGATGTCAGATATTGCAAAGCGGTTAGCAAGGCTGGATATGCAAATTTTGTTATAGCATATTTGTTTATTATAGCGAGGAGGCTTGAGGAGAGCATAGCCAACCACGAGGCCAGTGGTGGTGAAGGTAAACTGCTTGGAGGCTTCTAGAACTCATCGCACAACCTTTGTAAACTCTGTATGGTTAAATGATATTAGTGTCTGCAGGACACAAAAGTGCCGGAATTTCATACAAGTCAAGAATGTGATTATAGACTTGTGATGGTACCAATGACCTGTAGGTCAGTAGGTACCTTCAGTTATGCAACTATTACTGATATTTTTCCTTCTTTTCCCTCTTTTCTGAAGGAGAAGGAAGCAAAGGTTATTTTAGTGTACCAGTAACGACTCAGATAAATTATACCTACAAATTAGGACAAATTAAAGTCATTTCAAGGGTAAGCCTACTTTTCCCTCTAATTACTCAGATGAATATATAGCTCGCAAGCTCCACAACGAGAATATTCTCTGTACCTTTTTATAAAAAGAATTTGGAAGATATATATTATGTATACAAATAGGTTTTATTCCTATTTTATTCAAAATATCATCCAGACTACACAATGCTCCCTGTTTACTTTATCAAGCGAGAAAGATGATGCAATTCTCAGTAAATAAAGAAATTGGGAAGAAACTAGACGATGTTACTATATTCTTGCTTAACCTGACGACTGTATTAATTTCAAACAGCCTTAATATCCGGTTACAACTACATATCATCAGAAAGTACAGCACATTCTTTTAAGTGCCTTGTCTTGCAACCAGTGAGCGCAGCACTTTTATAATGTTTGCATCTTTAGTTCAGAGGACATGGAATTTAGTACCTATCAGTAGATAGCAAATCTTTATGGCTGACTTGCTTTTAAGTTTCGGTATTGATACAGAAAAAATTGCCTACAATGGGACGTGTGAGAACTTAAATAAACTGCTTGCATTTCTATAATCCAACCAGCGGACGTTACTGGTACAGACAAAACAAACTTCACAACATTTGTTGGCTAATTAACATAAAAGAATCAGGAAAGCTACAGTCGGGACTCAATCCTTCAGGAGTTGGACTCATTCTTCAAATCGCTAATGGATCTAGTCAACAAAGCCATTATGACGCAACCAACACCGAAGTCTTCAGAACCGAATGGGGCCGGAAAATCAAGAAAGGAAGCTAATAAACCAGGTGTATACAACAAGATAACGGAGAATATCAAATCTTTCACAGATATCATCACTGAGCCAAGATCTTGCAATAACACCCAAATCCCAGCTCAATCACTTCATATCCCATCCACGATACCGTCTGCTTCTCTCCCCGCTTCTAAATCTAACCCTCCTCCAAAACCTAATCCCTCTCCGAACCTCAACGGCGCTAAACAAAAGCTCAAGCAGATTCGTGAAAATCATCGCAAAGGCATCTTAACCTGCTATCGTGCAGAGATCTCAATCACCTTTCTCGGGACTGTTGAAACGCCATAGTCTGTTTCGCCTGTGGAAAGCTCGGCCACCGTTCATGAAACTGTCGATTGATCACAACAAAACCTACCACTCCAAGTCAGTTCGTTCCAAGACCAAGAAACCCCTTACCCCTTCTCCCTACACCATTTCCCAAACCAGCCATAACTAACAGACATTTTAGCATGGAGCAGATTAAGGAAGCAAATGAATATCCAATGATTCGCTTTTATCCTAACCCAGATAATCGATCTCTCCAAGAAACCTTGAATAACAGTATTGTCATCACAGATGAACACAGGATAGGCCCTCTCTACATCCAAGCCCACTTGGCGCAGCGCTTTCCTCTCCCAGGGTTTCAATGGGTAGTAAGAGCAATAAGCAACAACTGTTACCTCCACGATCCACCGAACCCTCTATGGAAGGCAACCACTCTTGAGTTCAGAGCCCTTACACTAGGAGGAATCCGCTTTCCAGTTGAAGTTTACAACAAGGAAAAGCACGACCATGAAGGTCGTCCTCCCTCCCCACTCTGGATCAAAATCACAAGTTTACCTTATCATTTTTTTAAGAAATATGAGTTTGAGAGGATAGCAGATGAATTGAGTGGTAGTTTACTTTTAGAAGTTGACCCACGCTCTAGTAATCACCTTGATTTTATCATTCTCATACTTAAAGTAGGTGTCTCTGATGTAGATGTAATTCCCCCCTTTCGTAAACTAAAATTCATTGAAGAAGATGGATCTGTCCGTTTCTACATACTTTTCTTTGAAATAGATCATAAAGCCAATGCTCTTATGGTAGATGATCTAGATAGCAACCCCAATTTGAACCTTAAGACAAAAAGCCTATTGGCAGAAAAAGAATAAGGGGGAGAATAGTAAAAGGAAAGATTTAGAACAAAAAAATGTTCTGAGTGATAATTCCATTAATGGGAATGAAACAAAGAAGAGCAAACAGACAATTACTCAGAAAACATCTCAGCCCCAAGATCTAGAGAACCAAAACCAACACATCACCAGGACCCCATCCCCCGTAACAGTGAACCCCTCTGAAAACAAAGAACCACAGCAACCAGAGCAGATTGAACTAGAAGAAATACCATACTCTGAGTCACCACCAACATCCAAAACCTACCCCTTCAAACAACCTAGCCATGGTCACCTATAAAGATCCTTTCTTGTACACTGACAAAGGTGAAAAGGGTAAGGCTAAGGTTATAGAGCAAGAATCTCTGGAGATTGCCCCAATCAACAAAGTACCCCCCCCCCCCCCAATCCCCTTCCAAACAGGTTAGACAGAGTAATAGAATTAAGAAGAAGCTGCCCATTCAGTACTTTACTAGTACTCCAGTGCCAACACCTCACCAAAATAGGATCCCATTGCGGAGACAATGTATTGATTCTCTCATTTGTGATTTTCCATATACACACTTTACAGATGAGGAAACCATATAATTATATTCAAAATGTAGTTTTTCTTTAGGAATAAATGATAATATAAGGCTTAAAGTGGTTCATCATTTTAGAACTCTATCAAAACAGAATCTGGCATATGTTTTGCATGGAATTTTAGATAAATTAAATAATACAACACAAGATATAGATTTAAGTGTGGAAGTTCTTTCACTGGTTTCTAGAATTAACACATGAATATTCTAAGTTAGAATGTTAGAGGACTAGATAAACCTAAAAGGAAAAGATTAGTTAGAGATATATTAGATGCACATCACATAGATTTAGTTAGTCTTTAGGAAACTAAAAAGACTAAGTTTACAGACACAACATTAAGAAGCTTAAGTTACAACATTGATAAATGGATAATCCTTCTATCTATAGGCAGTTCAGGAGGTATTTTGGTAGGTATTAATGAGGATAAAATTGAAATAATACAAACCTGGATTTTAATATTTTCAATCACAGTATTACTAAAACAAAAAAAATATAGGTTTTGTATGGATGTTTACTTCTGTCTATGGACCTAATATACTTAGTTTAAGAAATAATTTTTGGCAAAAATTGAGAGATATAAGATCATTGTCAGATGTTACTTGGTTAGTGGGAGGGGACTTTAATGTAGTTAGGAGTAGACAAGAGAGAAAAAGAAGAACATTTAATCATTCTATTAGTAATAAATTTAATTTATTTATTAATAATAATCATTTAATTGATTTAAAAACAACTGATAGATCATTTACATGGACTAATTTTAGAATAAGCCCTTCCTTTGCCTGTTTGGATAGATTTTTGTGTACTACTTCATGGGAGAGTGAATTTCCCAATTATATAAGCAAATCTCTCCCTAGGTACCAATCTGATCACAATGCAATAATATTATTCACTGATAATTTAATAAGAATGAACCAACAACATAACATAAAATATGACAAAAATTGGCCACAACAAGAAGGGTTCAATGAATTAATGATTACATGGTGGAAATCAATAGTATTAGACATCACAGATATAGGAAATAGTTGGAAGGTTAAATTATAAATTATTAGAAGGAAATTCAGAGGATGGAATAGTAACACAAAAGGTAAAATTAAAAAAGACAAAGAACATTTACTTAATAAAATTAATGATTTAGAGTTATTACAGGAAGATAGAGATTTAAACTCTGAAGAATTTAATATATGGGAAGAAAATAGAAGTAAATTAGATAAAATCTATATACATGAAGAACAATATTGGCAACAAAGAGCCAGTTTACAATGGATATTAGAAGGAGATTTAAATACAAATTTTTTTCATTCTATAGCAAATAATTGGAAAAGAAAAAATAGTATTTTTTCTTTACACATTAATAATCACATTGAATATGACCAAGAGAGAATTAGACATTACATTTTAGACTTTTATAAAAACTTCTTAGGACAAGAAACTGATAGACTGTTTACTCTCAATAATCAATTATGGAATGACACTGAAAAACTTAGTTTAGAGATGAGTGCAAAATTGGAGGAAAATTTCACCATTACTAAAATACATAAGGTAGTCATGGATTCCAATGGTAATAAATCATCTGGACCAGATGGCATTTCATTTGCCTTCTATCAAACATTTTGGGAATTAGTTAAAGATTATTTATATAACATAGTAAACTCATTCTATAATCAAACCTTGAATCTGACTAAACTAAATCATGCTTCCATAGTTTTAATCCCAAAGGGATCAGATTGTACATATATAGAACAATATAGACCAATATGTTTAATAAATTGTAGTATTAAAATAATTTTAAAAATTTTAGCAAATAGGATCACTCCAGTAATTGAAACATTAATAATTCTCAGACAGCATTCATTAAAGGAAGAATAATACATGATAATATAATTTGTGCACAGGAAATATTATTTAAAATAAGAAAAAGAAATCTAAAGGCATTCTTATTAAGATAGATTTTGAAAAAGCATTTGACTCTGTCAACTGGCATTTTCTCTTTGAGGTATTACAAGCTAAGGGGTTTGGATCACAATGGATAAATTGGATAAAAAATTTATTAGAAACAGGATTACAAAGTATTTTAATTAATGGGAAACAAACAAGTTACTTTAAAAGTAAAAAGGGATTAAGACAAGGTTATCCATTGTCACCTTTTTTATTTAATTTAGTAGCTGACATCTTTCTAAAATACTTAAAACAGTTCAACAAGAAGATTACATTCAAGGTTTAATAAATTTCAATGACCTTAATATAACTCATTTATAATTTGCAGATGACTTATTAATTTTTCTTAATGCTGATGAAAGAATGGTAGCTGCATTAAAATTATTATTATCAGGTTATGAAAATATGACAGACTTAAAGATAAATTACTCTAAAAATGAATTAATACCATTAAACAACACGGAACAGAAAGGAACTTCCTTAGCTAATATCATAGGCTGTAAAGTAGGAAAATTACCAATAAAATACTAAGGAGTACCACTACATTGGAAAAAATTAAGAAACAATGATAGGGACTTTCTAATTAATAAAACAGCAAAGAAGTTAGATAACTGGAAAAGTAAGTTGTTATCTTTAGGGGTAGATTAACATTAGTAAAATCAGTTCTAAGTGCAATTCCTGTTTATTGGATGACAATCTTTAGAATACCAGTTAAAATTAGAAAGAGATTAGATCAACTATGTAAAAGATTCTTATGGTATGGAGGGCACTCAATTAGGAAAAAATACTGTCTAATTGCTTGAAAATCAGTTTGTACAAGCTTGGAACAAGGTGGGTGAGGGGTTTTAAATTTAAAATTAATGAATAAGGTCCTCCTTTGTAAATGGCTCTGGAAATATCATAGTGTATCAGAGCAAGGATTTTGGAAACTAATAATTACTCAGAGATATAATAACAGAAGACTCATTACATACATGTCCAATTTTTGGAAAGACATTAATAAGGAAATGGATATATTTCAAACTGGTATTAGTAAAAATATTGAAAATGGATCAACTACATTATTCTGGTATGATAGATAGCTCTCAGATTGTGCATTAAAATCACACTATCCAATACTTTTTGAATTAATAACTAATAAAAATGATACAGTGGCTCAAATAATTGGATACAACAGATTCTATATTCATTTTAATAGATCACTCAATGATACATTAAGCCGACAGTTAAACACAAACTATAATATCTTATCCACAATATATTTAGATATAACAGAAGATATAATAAGATGGAGATGGTGTAATACAGGCATATTCAGTATACATTCCTGTTATCAATGGTTAGACTTTGGGGGGGTGAAACAATTTCATTACCAATCAATTTGGCAAGCTCACATTCCATTGAAAATAAAGATATTTCTATAGCTTGTTAGACAAAATAGGATTTTGATAAGAGACAATTTATTAAAAAGGGGTTGGCAGGGGATTCAAATTATATTTTTTGTAACATTATGGAAACTGTGGAGCATTCGTTTATTCATTGCTCATTAGCTACTTGTCTCTGGTCTTGGGTTGCTAGTCATAATAATTTCCAATTTATAAGTAATACAATAGAGGATTTATGGTAAATAAATGCTTCTATACCACTGAAAGATGACAATATCTGTGAAATGGCTAGGGGTGCCATTCTGTGGGTTATATGGAAAGAAATAAACAAATTAATATTCCAAGGGGCAATTGTAAAAGTGTCAGAACACTGGGAGGAAATATAATTAATTTAGTTAGATATTAGAGCCAAATAAAAGGTAATAGTAGTATTGATAATATTTATACAATTATCCCCCCTGATACTAATTTTTTGCCTATGCAGATTTTAGAAGCAAATTTAACACTAATGCAAATCGAGGTAGAACTAGAGGATGGGTCTGGAGAAAATTTTGAACAAATTAATCCTCAAAACTGTTAAAAATAGTTAATTTTAGTTATTGAAAACTAGTTAGTCTTTTGCTATGCCTCTGCTCTTTTCTTTGATTTAAGTTAATTTTGATAATCTGGTGGTAAGAAGGCTGTGTCGGCTGGGATTGAAGAGAAGGCTTAAGAACTTTAAAAATTAGTTTACTTTAAATTTAGTTTAGACCTAATGAGTAATGACTAAGGAGTATGTTTAGTAATTGCTGGAAGTATGCTTCAATCGTTGTGTATGTTGCTTAGTGCTTGTGAATAGTTTAAGATTAGTTTCGAACAATAGCTTTAAATACCCACGGTACCGGGTTGTGGGTTGTGGTACCGACGAACATGGTTTCTAATGAAACAGGTGGATCTCCACTAATTTAATAAAAAATAAATAAAAGAATCAGATTTCACAAGAAATGTAGAGACCAACAAAAATTGAATAGAGCGCTTTATAAAAAATAATAACAGAATATTTCACCCTAAAAGAGTAAAGAATATGATGTTTGAGGGGGAAAAAAGGTTCAGACAGCAAGGATATAACAAATTACCAACATTAAAGAGCTTGAAGGGATTATTAACCTTAGGATGAGCAACATTGTGCTAGCAGGAAGTGCTTCGAGATCAATGAGGCTTGATTGAGAAGGTTGGGGTGAAAAGGATGTCGACTTGATCAATGAGATCAAAGAGGCGGAGGTATTCTGCGGTAAACTGGGGACAGAGGAGAAATAAACCGACAGGCAGAGGCGGAGCAAAGAAGAGCTAGTTGCAGGATATCAAAAGAGGAGGGGAAGAGAGGAGAGAAGAATCAGAGTGGAAGCTGGAAGGAAAGGAAATTTGTGCTTTCCGATAAATAGGAGAAAAGGAAAACCCAGGGAACAACATTTGTATTTCCTCCAAAAAAAAAAGTTCATAATAAGATGCCATTAGAACGAACTTTGGTTTACTTTCCTAAATTTTTATCATATTTCCGTAAATAGTTGGGATAGAATAATTGGGATGCTTTTTCTCACCTCTGTACCCTCCCTTTTTGACTGGCGTAGGAGCTCGACAATATATGATCTCTTTGCGCCGCGTGATATGGGGAGGTTAAAAATGGAAATTAGTCAAAGTTGAAGCAAGATGGATTCTTCCCTCTTCTTGGGGTTTGGCACACAGCTAAGCTACATCGAAACTCTAATGGGGTTTTAATGGCGTTTGGGGCTTCTCCATTGTTGACTTTCTAATTATATGAGAAACAGAATCAAGATGTTAATGTTTGTTGGTTAGATACTGAGCTAGTTGTCGCAGAGGTTTTTCTCTTAAAAGGGTTCGTTTGGCAAATTTAACAATAGATTTAGAAAAGTGGTAATTTCGGAAGAATGATAGAATAGTGTTTTTTTGAATGAGTGATAGATGAGTGATATTTTTGATTATTTGGAAAAATGAAAATATTGTTTGACGGTTGTTAATTAAAATAGTAAAAATATGAATAATTATGATACCAACAATGATGATAATAAAAATAATAGTAAAAAATAATAATGATAATTGTATAATAATAATAATAAAATAATTATAATTCATAATCATAATTATAACAAATAATAATAGTTATAGTTATAATTATAATAATATAATAAAAATATAAATATCATCATAAGAGTAAAGATATCATGAACTTAAACTTACGGAGACTTTTCATGAGTTTAACTCAAAAAGTAAATCAAATCATTCCTAAATTTTAATTTATCATGCTCATTAAATTCTTTATATGAAAATTTTATGGGATGCAAAAATTTGAAGTGTTTTGAGCTTTTTAAGTTATGGTTTTTAATTTTTGAAAATGAGCTCTAAAAATAATAATAATATATTCAATCTTTCAACAATATTTTCAAAAATTAAAAATGGTGACTTAAAAAACTAAAAACACTCAAAATTTTTGCATCCCATAAGATTTTCATATATAGAATTTAATGAGCATGATAAATTAGAAATTGGAGATGATTTGATATACTTTTTTAATTAAGTTCACGGAAGACCTCCGTGAGCTTAATCTCACGGTATCTTTGCTCTAATCATAATATAGTGATATTAAAAAAATTATAATTATAATTAAAATCAGAATAATAATAAATAATTTTAATTTTAATAATATAATCATAATATAATAATATAATATAACAAAATTAAATAATAATCATCATCATATTCGTAATCAAAATAATACAATAATAAAAAATTATAATCATAATATTAATAATAAATAATTATAATCATTATAATATAATAATAATATAATCATCACTACAATCATAATATAATAATAATATAATGATAATATAACCATAATCAAAATATAATAATAAATCATAATATAATCTAATCTAATAATACTAATATATCAAAACCATAATCATATTCATAATCATAATATAATAATATAATACAACATAATCAAACAATAATCGCTATTCCGACGAGAGCTAATTCGGTATACCACCTATAACTTGGCATACCGAATTAGCACTTTTCCGCACTCTTCTACTTAGTCAAAATTTATTTGGCAAATTAATTCGTTGGAATAGCAATTCTATTCTATTTTTTTGTTATTCCGACGAATTAATTTGTAAAAAGTTATAATAGAATTACTATTCTGACGAATTAATTTGTCAAACGAATTTTTGACTAAGTAGAAGAGTGCGGATGAGTACTAATCCGGTATACCAAGTTATAGGTGATATACTTGGATTAGCTCTCGTCGAATAGCGATTATTGTTTAATTATGTTGTATTATTATTATTATTATTATTTTATTATTCTTATAATATTGATTATTTATTATTATTATTATTATTATTTATTATTATGATATTATTATTATTATTATTATTATTATTATTATTATTATTATTATTATTTTCTTATTATTATATTATTATATTATAATTATGATTATTTATTATTATATTATTATATTATTATATTTTGATTATGGTTATATTATTTTATTATGATTATAGTGATGATTATATTATTATTATTATTATTATTATTATTATTATTATTATTATATTTTTATTATTATATTATTTTGATGATGATGATGATTATGATTATGATTATTATTTAATTATGTTTTATTATATTATGATTATATTATTAAAATTAGAATTATTTATTATTCTTATTATTATTATTATATTTTTTATTATATTATTATATAATGATTAGATTTATATTTTTATTATTTTATTATGATTACAACTATGAATATTATTATTTATTATGATTATGATTATGAATTATGATTATTTTATTATTATAATAATAATTATTATTATAATAATAATTATTATTATTATTATTGTTATAGTATTATTATTATACTATTATTATTATTATTATTATTTTACTATTATTTTTATTATCATCATCATTGTTAGTATCATAATTATTCATATTTTAACTATTTTGATTAACAACCGTGAAATAATATTTTCGCTCTTCCGAATAATCAAGAATACCACTCTTCCAAAAAGACACTATTTAAACACTCTTCCAAAATTACTACTCTTCTAAAGCTATTCCTTGATTTGCCAAACGAACCATTAGGGTTTATTTGGCACATGCTAGAATAGCAAAAAGTAGGAATAGAATAGCTATTCCGACGAATTAATTTGTCAAACGAATTTTAGATTAAGTAGAAGAGTGTGGAAGAGTGTTAATCCGGTATACCAAGTTAAAGGTGGTATACCGGATTAGCTCTCGTCGGAATAGCGATTTATTATTTGATTATGTTGTATTATATTATTATATTATGATTATAATTATGATTATGATTTATTATTATATTAATATTATGATATTTATTTATTTATTTATTATTATTATACTATTATATTATTATTATTATTATTATTATTATTATATTATTATTATTATTATATTAACATCACTTTAATATTATTATTATATATTTAATATAATTATTATTTATTAATATATTATAATAATTATGATTTTAGTATTATATTATTATATTATGTTTATAAATATGATTATATTATTATGATCATGATTATTTATTATTATTATATTATATTATTATGATTATAATTTTATTATTATTATATTATTATATTATGATTATGGTTATATTATTATTATATTATTATGATTATGATTATTATTACTTATTATTATTATATGTTAATATTCTAATCCCCGGAGTTCCGTCCCCATTTTTTGTCCCCAGCGACTAATTACCATATTTGATCATTCTTTCAAATATTCATTTTTTTAACAACTTTTTGAAATCTTATCAACGTGACATCCCTTCATTCATCCCCGTTATTTCAAATTCCTCTCTTCCTTTCCGACGGTTTTTTTTTTCAATTTTTTTTCTCCTCCTTTCTCTTCAAACCATTTATTGTGTCTTATCCATGCCTTATCAAATCCTCGATCATCAGTTAGATCTAATTTATAACAAAAAATTTAGATATTTTGCTTTCTAATTTTCTTATTTATCATCCTTTAAATATGGTGGTTTACCTCTCATCAATTATGGCCCAAACATAGTGCTCAGAATCTCTTGAACTAACTTTCACGCCATGATTTTTATAAGTCTCTTGATTACTTGACTGTGTTAACTTCTTGGTGATGTGTTTATAATGCTCTTTTCATAAATTATGTTTTACAATATTACATTACAAACAAGATTACCGAATAATATAAATAATATCCTACTCGAGAACCTTAAATGCACAATATGTTTTGAGCTAAAAATAATCTTAATAATTAGTTATTATTTATTTATTTAATTAGTATAAATAAAATAGATAACAACTATAAATAAGCATGTAATAGACGTAAATAGCAATAAATAATATGCAACTATGATGTCAATAGCGTCGAAGATCATCTAAATTCTGACTTATCTTTTGACCTCTCTATAATGGAATGTATAAATAATTATGTCAATAAATATAAATAGTTTGCAATGTAAAGATCACAGTAATTTGCTAAAATTGTGAAATTGCATACAAGATTGATACTCTTAATATTAACAAGAAGCCTAAATTATATAAATAGATTCCTATGACATGCCCAAAACACACTTAAAACACGTTATTTGTTAAATATATAAATATCTGATGTATATAGATATAAACAGCGGCAAAACAATATATAAACGGTTATAGTTGATTATGGTGCTATGAAAAATATAAATAATAAAATTATTACATGTAAATAAATCTACAGGTTGCTATAAATAGTATCGGAATAAAATGGACAGTCGTGACTTTTGACTTAGACGTTTCACTGATCATATTGTAGTCAATGCTTGGGGATTTTCTTTGGGGATAAAACTATGGGGGCTATTATCAGCCTCCTATTATTATATGTTGATTATAGCTATGATTGTATTATAATTATATTATTATGATTATAATTATTTATTATTATTATTATTATTATATTATTATGTTATTAGAATTATGATTATTTATTTATTATTATATTATTATGATTATAATTATATTTTTTTATTAATATATTATTATATTATGATTATGTTTTTATTTCTATTATATTATTATTTATTATGATCATGATTATGGATTATGATCATTATTTTTTTATTATTATTATCATTATTATTATTACTATTATTATTATTTTACTACTATTATTATTATTATCATAATCATCATTGTTAGTATCATAATTATTCATAAATTTAACTATTCTGATTAACAACTGCCAAATGATATTTTGCTCTTCCGAATAGTCAAAATATCACTCTTCCAAAAATATACTATTCTATCACTCTTTCAAAATTATCACTCTTCCAAAACTATTACTTAATTTGCCAAACCAACCTTTAGTCTTAACTTCATCTTTTCTCTTTTTGAAGACCGCACCGCAGTTTTTGAATTCTAAATATCTGATGTCATGAGAATTTTTGTTTTATCCATCTCTATTCGTTAAATTTTTAATAATAATATCTTTATTTTAAAACTTTTAATAATACTATCCATACTTTTAATAATAACACCTGCGTTTACAAATTATACGTGAACATTTGCGTTTAAATAGTTAAAAATGATCATCAGTCACAAACGTTGACATTCACTTATATATACACATGCGTTTGTTGCACTACAACAAAAAAAAAGAACCAGTAACTGTTATTTTTATCATTTAATAATGATTTATGGACCGTTATTGAATGGGGGGTTACTAAAACTCTAAAAGAACCGTTATAAAATTGCGTGTCTATCAAATCAGGCGGGATACATTCAGTAACGGTTTTTAGATAAAAACCGAACTGAATCTCGAGTTACAGTAACGGTTTTTACATAAAAATAGTTACTGAATCTTGAGAATCAGTAACGATTTTTACATAAAAATCATTACTGATTATAATAGCGCTGAAATTTTTTATTATTTTTTTATTATACTTTTAGTAACGGTTTTGTTCTAACAACCGTTATTGAATACAATTATATTTTTTTATAATTTTTTTTACACCTTTAGTAACGGTTTTTATCATTATTGAATATATATATATATATATATATATATTTTGGAGCAAGTTGTTTTTCTGGCCAGCCCAATTTATGCTAGTCATATACATAATTTATTTACACATACCAGCAGAAACTTTCAATATAACATATTATTTATTCATTCAATAATTAATATGAAAGAAATATAATTATACATCAAATGAAAAAATATTTACTCAACAATATGCATATCTTGCTCATGCAATAATGTAAAAATCTATACAATTTATAAAAAAAAAACAAAAAAAAAAAAAAAAACGAAAAAAACTTCAAATGCGTTTTTGAAGGTCAAGATGAGATTTTTTTGCCCCAAAAATGGCGGCAACAGCAATAGCTGTTAAAACCTGTAGATCTCGTCGTGAGCTTTCTGTGGCCGTGTAACACGCCTCAATCAAAGTTTCCTATCAAAAGTTATGGCCGTTTGAAGTTGAGATTGTTGGATTTTAATTTGTATTTCTTCTATTTGTTCTCTTTTTTCTCTCTCTTGTCTCTCATTTCTTCTTTTATATGTGAAAATAGATGAAAAGGGGTTGGTAATCTGTGAAACTTCAGTTTTTGAATTTTGATTTTTGGATCGTTGGATTGGGATGAACGAACGGTGAGATAAAAATATCTCACAATCCGTGGGAGCAAAATGCCATTGGTGGAGAATAGAACAAACAGTAACGAGCGCTAGAATTAGAAACTTTTAATAACGGTTTATACTAAAAAAACATACTGAAACAATTAATAACGGTTGTTAAACAATAACCTTTATTGATCTTTTATATTTAATAACGTTATTTAAAAAAAATCGTTACTAAAAGTTCTGCCGAAAAATATATCCGAAAAACACATTTTTCAGTAACGGTTTTTATTTATAACCATTACCAAAATGTTATCAAATATTACTAAAATGCCACCGACTTTCTCTACTAACGGTTTTCTTAATAAACCGTTAATAATTGAGTGTTAGCAAAAATCATTTCTCTTGTAGTGTTGTTTGCATAGAAATTGAAAACTTAAAAAAAAAACTCTGGCTGCATTCGGCTAAGAACGCTTGCGTTCAATGATACATATTAAATGGGAAAGAAAATTGTGTACGCATGCGTGTAAGAAGCATGGTCAAAGTTGTTAATCTTTCTAAAGGAGAGGTAACTTTACTAAAAGAGTATGATATGGAGATGGACAAAACAAAAACTCATGCCATGATGCGAGTGTCGAGTGATGTTCCACACGTTCAGCTGCTTGTATTCGACGGTACATGTTGAATTGTTGGGGTTTCATAAATCACCACGTGCTTCTCGGTTTGAAGAGGAAGTGATTCTCTGATACGGACATCTCCAAAAGAAATTTAAACGATTAATTTTAATCACAACGGCTCTAAATAAGTTTAAATATAAATTTTGATATACAGAGATATTTATTATTAATAAATCAGAACCGTTGATTATAAATTAAACATATCATAGCAAAAAAATCACATAGTTCCGTAGACAATTCTATCCAAAAAGTATTATTTCAGAAAAAGAGAAGGGATCCCGTTGATTAGTTTTACATTGAATTGATGAAGGAGAATAATTGTAGAAATATAGCAATCCATTTTTACTCTAGCTCCCTCTGTACCTCAAGTTACTCTACATTTCTTCCATTTTTTTAATTGTGAAAAAAGAAGTAAAATGAAGAAAAAAATCAATTTGATGCACACCTTATTTCTAATAAGTTCATCATTCAGTTCCCTTCTATATTAATAGTGTAATACGGTGAAAATTCATTATACTTCTATCGAGCCATTTAGTTGATGTTTAAAATTAGTTTTCTTCTATATTAATATTGATTAAAAAAATTAACAAAATAATTAGTTAACAGTTTAAAAATTTGTATAATTAGATAAATGAATATTCTTAATTTAATTTGTGATATGATATTTCCTTTACTAAAGAAATGATATATAATTACTTTTGCCTTTTATCGCCGATATGTTTCTTTTAAAAAATCAAGTGCTTTATTGTCTCTTCTAAATTATTAATATTTTTTTATTGTGAGCCACCATCTTCTTATACCCCATTGTTTTATATAATGCTTGTTTTATATTTTTGTGTGCCAAAAATATAGTTAGATTGATTTTTGGCTTTGAATATCATTTGATAACTTAGCTTAGGTTTAATTTATATATATTGTTTTAATTAAAAACGTTGATATATATATATATATATATATATAGTAAAGCTAGCGTGCTCTTAGGAGCACGGAGCTCCTCCGTGATTTTAGCTCAAAAAATATATCAAATGATCTTCAAATTTTAATTTATCATTCTCATTAAAATTTTCATATTGAAATCTTATGAGATACAAAATTTTGGGGTGTTTTGAGTTTTTTAAGTCGCTGTTTTTAATTTTTAAAAATCAACTCTAAAAATAATAATAATATATTTAATATTTATACATTATTTTTAAAAATTAAAAAGAGGAACTTAGAAAACTCAAAATGCCCCAATTTTTGTACCCCGCAAGATTTCAATATGAAGAATTTAATTAGAGTGATAAATCAAAATTTGGATATGATTTAATATTTTTTTAAACTAGGATCACAGATGGGCTCCGTGCTCCTAGGAGCACACTAGTTTTACTCTCTCTCTCTCTCTATATATATATATATAGAGAGAGAATATATATATATATATATATATATATATATATATATATATAGTGGAGATACCGTGAGCTTAAGCTCACGGAGGCCTTCCGTGAGCTTAACTCAAAAAACATATCAAATCATTTTGAAATTTTAATTTATCATTCTCATTAAATTCTTTATATGAAAATCTCATGGGATGCAAAATTTTGGAGCGTTTTGAGCTTTTTAAGTTGTGATTTTTAATTTTTGAAAATCAACTATAAAAATAATAATAATATATTCAATACTTGAACATCATTTTAAAAAATTAAAAATGGTGACTTAGAAAGCTCAAAACACTCCAAATTTTTGCATCCCACAAGATTTTTATATAAAAAATTTAATGAGAATGATAAATTAAAATTTCGAGATGATTTAATATATTTTTTGAGTTAAGCTCACGGAAGGCCTCCGTGAGCTCACTATATCTCCACTATATATATATATATATATATATATATATAGTGAGGCTATGGTGCTTCGTGAAGCACAAAATCTCTCGTGCTTCGCGTTCGTATCTGGAATTTTAAAGTTCAAACTGTCGATCCAAACCATTGAACATCATCTTCATATTGAAATATCCTTAGAGATCAAATTTTATATTTTTTTTTGATTTTTTCTATTTTTTAAATTGGTACAAAGTTTATTGATCTAACGATTTCTGCACCATCCTAAACTAGTGATTTTTTATACATCTAAAAAATAGCAAAAAATTTCAAAAAAAATATAAATTTTGGTATTCCAAATATGAATTTTAAATTTTTTTAAACGTTGAATGTTAAATTTTCTCTCAATTTTATATTTATTTTGCATTAAATATGTATTCATGATTAAAATTTACATTAATTATAAAATTATTTTAATTTTTATTTCCTTACTTTTCACATGAAGATATGAATTTTTATATTTCTGAAAAATATCACCGTAGCAACGCATGAGCAAAATACTAGTGTATATATATATATATATATATAGGGTGATAGTGCTTTGCAAAGTAATGAATTATTTTTATTTTGGCATGAGATTTTATATCCCGACAGCTCAAATGGTCAATCTAAATTTCTCAATAATTCATTTATGTCAAAATCTGGTGAGATATTAAAATTTAAGATTTTTTGAGCTTTCTAACTAATTTTTAAATTATTTTTAAAAATAGTCTAGAAATAAATCATTTTCTTATGTTAAACACGACTATTTTAAAAAATAATTAAAAAATAGTTAGAAAGCTAAAAAATATGAAATTTAATATGTCACCGTATTTTGATATAAAGAAATTATTGAGGAACTTAAATTGACCAATTAAGCCGTCGGAATATAAAATCTCATGCCAAAGTAAAAACGGTTCTTTACTTTGCAAAGCACCGTAACCTCACCCTATATATATCATGTTATTAAGTTTTACATTTTTGTGTAGAAATTATTTGCATATGTAAAATTACAACTGTACAATCAAAAAATTCTTTTAGAATAAATGTATTGCTTAAACTAAAAATAAGTCAATAACGAAAAAAAAGGTAATATTATTTATTTTTTAATGTCTATTCCCGTATTGAAATTTAAGAAAAACACACAAAACTGAGACTACTTTTTATAGGAAACTTCTATTTGAACGTTTAAATATAATCTGAAAAGCTTGTGAAAAGATATATATATAATATAATATTATATATAGTTAAGCTAAATGACATGAGTTTAACTCATGCCTTTTAGTTAAAGAGCGTAAATTTAACTCACACTCTTTAATCTCAATATGATGCGAATAATTATTAAGCAGAAAACTTAAGATTTAAAGGGCGTGTGTTGAACTCACGTCCTTAGTTAGGCTATCTATATAAACTAGGGTTGTAACTCAGATTTCGCTCTGATAATATAGTCCTCAAATAAATAATTCATAATATTAATTTTTTAAATATATTTAATAAAATTTCACATTGAAGAAAATTTACACAATATTTTTAAATGCTAAGTAATAATAATAATTATAATAATAAATAATATAAATAAACAAATAATAATCTATAAATGATTATATAAAATATTAAATCATTTTAACATTTAAGATTCATCTTAAGTATATTACACATATTATTTTAAATGAAGAGAGAAACTATTTTATATGAACCCTTAAATGCAAAAAATGAAAAAATTTAAATAAAATCAATATTAAAAAAATTGTATTAAGAATAATTTGGTTCTTAAATTATTAATATAGATTTATTTAATAATAAAATTATTTAAGCAAAAATTCTACCTTCATGACGGCGCTGTTACGCGGCAGCTTCCCGCTGGGTACGAAGAGTCGAATTCACTCTTCGCCTCTTCTCCACAAAGGCACAAACGGGTGCAAAGTACTTCTAATGTCCATTGGACCAAAAAGTTGGTTCGATAGATACATCCACCGTTCAATCACATTAAGATTTACACTCAAAATTTAATCAGTTACTTCAAAAATCGTATCAATTATTAGATTTAAAAATCCAACGATTCTCATCCCTCATTGAACCGAATTGAGTCCGAAGGCATCGGTCCCCTCTCCCCATAATCAAATCCCCTCTCACAATATTCGCATTGGGTAGAAGAAACCGACGGAGGAGAAGAAGAAAGAGAGCCGGGAGAGGAACTGAGCCGTGCGGTGCGCCGGGGTCCTGCTGATGAGCCTAGCCTTTTTGGGAAGGATCAGGATGGTTGAGGAGATTGGTAGAGTCGCTGGCGAGACCCCGTCGTCGTCGTCGTCCGTGTCTCAGTCCAGGTGGGCGTGGCCTTCTGTGCTCCGTTGGATCCCCACCTCTACCGAGCGCATCATCGCCGCTGAAAAGCGCCTCCTCTCTCTTGTAAAGTATATAACCTATATCATTATTCTTGATTTTCTTCTCTCAGTGGAGATCTTTTTTTTTCCTGAGATGATAATTTTTCTGACAAGTAAATCTATTTAAGACACTAGCACTTTAAAGCTATAATCATGGGGGATGGGGAAGAAATTACTCATCCATTGTATTGATTCCTGGTAATAGTCCAGCTCATGAGCAATGCTCTCTTATAATAGAATAATTGTACCAGTCTATTTCAGTATCAATATAACTAGCCCTTTATGTGTTTTTTTTTTTAAAAAAAAAAACTGACTTACCAATTGAAAAACTAATGAGCTTGTGGTATTGAACTTAGCCGTGTAGGTTGTAAAAGATGTGAATCTGCCTGCCCGACAGATTTTTTAAGTGTTCGTGTTTATCTAGGGCCTGAAACAACTCGTAGTATGGCCCTAGCTTATTGATACGTTAGAAAAGTTCCATCTGAATCTTTTGATTCCTATTTACCGAAAAAACTCGTACTCGATTAAAACTTTAATATTGAGCACGAGTTTCTCTGGTCAAAACGTATCTCGTTCTTATCATTCATGAATTCTTTTCCTTTTGACAATGTATTTTCAAATAAATAGTAAAAAAAATAGAAAAAAAGCTTATGGATATGTTCTTCTACTTATAGATTTATGGTTATTCAAATTTCATGCAATTTCATTATCGTTTTATACTGTTATGCATAGCACGAATCGCTCTCATGCTATGGACCGGTTCTTCATTTTCAAGTTATAAATGGTCGATCTGAACTGCTCAAAATGATTTTCATATGAATATCTAGCTGGAGACCAAATTTTATTTTATTTTTTTGAATTTTTTTTACTAATTTTCTAAATGGTTAGAAAATCATTTGATTTAATTATTATGAGCCATTCAATAGTAGTGATTTTCATATTATCTAAAAAAATAGATAAATAAAATTTGATCTATAACTAGATATTCGTATGAAAATCATTTTTAGCGGCTCGGATCGACTATTTAAATCTTAAAAAAGAAAAACCGATCCATAGCACATGAGCGATCCGTTCTATTCATAGCACCATAGCCCAACTCTCTCTCTCTCTATTTTTTTTTTGTTTCGAAGTATCACACAATTTTTCAGTTTTTGTGAAAAGCTTCTGGCAATTATGACAAGTACACATACCAAAAAAAGTTAACTGCCTTCCCTGTATTCTTTTTAATTGTCCTGCTCATTGTACTCTCCTTTTTTTATAATAATATTTAATAAAAACTCGGATTTGAAGATCCTTAGCCAGTGGGTTTGATTGTTGGTTAATGTGGACTTATAAGACTAGTTAAGAGTCATGGAACCATTTTTTTTATCAAAAAGGCTACATCGTTTTCATCAATCTAGTTTACTGGTTGTAAACGTATCTTTTCTTTAAATCATTTAATGATCGGCATTTTTTTCAGATGGGGTGGATCAAGTAGACCAGACTTTACTTGTAAAAGCACTGAAGGTCAGTGTTCATTTATGTTGACATTAGGATCATTTAAATTTTATTTGTGTAATCTGTATTACTCAAATTATTTGTGTTATTCTTATTTTTCATATAGAAACTGAAGCATGGTTTATTGATTCGTTCGAGGAATGGCGCAAGGCAAAAAAATTAAGTAATTTTGTTCTACTAGGTCATTCTTTTGGTGGTTACGTTGCTGCCAAATATGCACTCAAGGTATACCCTGTAAATCTTAATTTATGATCTCATACTTGGCCACTTGTTTGGTGGGGAGCCCCTTCATGTTACAAGACTCCTGTTTGTCTTTCCCAATAGTTGATTGTTGAACAGATTACTTGTATGTAAAGATGATTAACCAGCCTCAAGTGTACTAGTGTTTTCAAAGGTAACTGAAGTCATAAGGATCCTTGTGCAAGTCCAGTCAATGGCGTTCTTTTCTGAACGCTTAAAACTCTACTTATATTTCCCATGCTCATTTCATTGATACTAATTTGATCCTCGGTGTAGCATCCTGAACACATTCAGCACTTGATATTGGTCGATCCAGCTGGTTTTTCTTCAGAGGATCAGACTTCAGAATGGTTGACCAAATTTCGAACTACTTGGAAAGGCATGATTGTAAATCATTTATGGGAATCAAATTTCACTCCTCAAAAAATTATCAGGTAAATTATATAGTTTTAATTTGGAATTTATTTTAGTTTGAAATTATTAAATGCGCATTGGGAAAGGATTAACAGAGCCCAGTGTTACCAATAAAATAAAATTATTCTCTGGTGAAACCTTCTGAGATTGGCAACTTTTCTATAAATGCATGCCAATAAAAGAATCATTAGGTTTACAGATGATAAGAGAGTTTTGTATGAATACAGTGCTCCTTTTTGTGTGCATTCAGTGTGATATGATCTCTGTTTTTTGTTGATTTTCAGAGGGCTGGGACCATGGGGTCCAGATCTGGTGCGTAGATATACTGTTGCCAGATTTGGTTCTCATTCAACTGGTGATGTATTGTCAGAAGAAGAATCCACACTATTTACAGGTATCAGCTATTACTCTTAATTTATATACATTTCCTTTTTTTTTTTTTTTGGTGGTGGTGGGGGGGGGGGGACCCGGATCCACTGTCGCGCGGCACGTGGTCCGTTCGATCACTTCGAGATTCGAGTTAATACTTTAAGATTCGAGTTAGCACGAATCTCGAAGTGATCGAACGGACCACGTGCTGCGCCGCACCGTGCCGCGCGACAGCAGATCTGGTTCCGGGGGGGGGGGGGGGTGAATAAGGAGCGCTAATGGATCAGGTATCATGGGGATCTAATTGTACGGGTTAGTATAGTATACATCCTTTGTTATGGTACATCTGTTTGATGTTTTCTAAAATCCATCATAAAATTTGGTACAGAGCAGGACTAAGGTTCTGGTCCACATCATTTTTGTTTTTGTTCTTTTTTTTAACAAAAAAAATTTCTGTTCATCTTATTTACATTTTTGAAACTTTCATTTCCATTTCTCAATATTATGCAATTGATCCTTGGTTAGACTTCAGTTAGCACTTAGCAGTAATTGTACCAGAGGTACCTAATCAGGCTTAATGACATGATACTTTGATATTTCCGATCTTATATAAGCTTTATGAAACTGACAATTTACCACGACCTTTATGCATTCTGAAATTCAGATTGGGATATTAACCCAGGATGATGATTAGTTTATTACTGCTTTTTATGATATTCTAATATGTTATTCCTGCACAGTTATGTATATATTAATTTTGATCCCAGTTCAAATTTTTTAAACTCCATCAAAAGGTCTAAACCATCAGAAATGTCAAAATGTTTGAATTTTGAAATGAGCCAAATTTGATACATCTGATTAAAGTGATGGAGAACACATTATTGTTTTATTATTTTGATGAATAATAGTGTCGAAATTACTGAATGGATGGGCACTAGAAGTTCACTTATTAAATATGTTGAGTTAGTTTTCCCACCTAACAGCAGGATAAAATAAATTGGTGATGGATCAACTGCCAAATTTGGTTGGTTCTGGATGCATGGAGAGTTTTTGTTCATAAGCATCTGTCAAGAAATTAGAAATAGAAATTTGGCCTTTCTATTTTAACAAAGTTAACATCCTGCAGCTTTCTTCTTCCAACGAAAGATTGAAAATGGTGGGTAATTTGGGTATTTTATAAAACAGGCCTATATAGTGTTCTGTAAACTTGGCTATTTTCATCTTGCATTTTATTCTGATTGAGGGAATTGTTATTATCAACAACAACAAAAACAAAGCCTTTAATCCCAAATAAATTGGGGCCGGCTAGAAATGAAAACCCAATCCAAGATCATAGATGAGGGAATTGTTATTATTTTTTAGCAAATATGCTAATTCATTTTAAACAGGCCTACATAGTGTTCTGTAAACTTGGCTTTTTTTTTTCATCCTGCATTTTATTCTGATTGAGGGAATTGTTATTATCAACCACAACAAAGCCTTTAATCCCAAATAAATTGGGGCAGGCTAGAATGAAACCCAATCCAAGATCATGGAGGAGGGAATTTGTTATTATTATTTAGCAAATATGCTAACTCATTTTTATACATATTCAAGACTACATATATCATACTTTAGCGGCTAAGGCTAGTGGAGAGCTATGCTTAAAGTATATCTTTTCCTTTGGAGCATTTCCTAAGAAACCTCTTCTACAAAGGTAATGTTTCAATTCAATTAGAATACAAAAGTGTAAAATGTTGGTTGGTTCAAATATCATGAATATTCTTATGTACTTTTGTTGCAGTGCATCAGAATGGAAAGTACCAACTACGTTCATATATGGATACCATGATTGGATGAATTACCAAGGCGCGCAACAAGCTCAAAAGGACATGAAAGTGCCTTGTGATATTATACGGGTTCCTCAGGTCTCTCCTCCAGCTCTCAACAGAAAGCATAAGAAGTTTGGTCAATTTAAAGAATGTATGAAAGCATTTTCAACATTCAAGTGAACATTTGAAAACCTTGCTAATCATCCCTATAAATTGTTATTTTTAACAATTGAAGCAATTTTCTGTATATTAGTCCAAAAACTTGGAACCCAACAACAAATCTAACTTGTCCTGGTTGTCAAAACTAGCTTCATAAAAAAAAATTGTAACTTGCCCTGTTTAACAAGGGTCATAAGGGTATTAGTATAGAATATGAACAAGAATGAACTAAATCTGGAATCAGAGACCTAATGCTTCTTTCTTTTGTTTGAAAACAGGCAGGCCATTTTGTATTCATTGATAATCCATCAGGATTCCATTCAGCGGTATTTCATGCATGCCGTAGAATTCTATATCCAGATAACAATTCAGAGGATTTACCTCTCCCTCAGAGCCTCATTTCAGCATAATACAATTGTTCCCATCTGGAATATTGGCATTTTCCTTACTACATTGTATATCCTTGGGATGTATTTTATATCAGTATCTCTTATGGTAAATATCTATAATTCTCTTGTGACGTGTCTATAAATAAAAATGGGCCTCATATTTATGGGTCCTTTCTTCTGAAGGCAAGTTGTCATTTTTTTTATAGTTATTCCTGTTCAATAGAATAACTAAGGGTATGTTTGGCACTTAATGGAATAGCAAAAAATTGAAATAGAATTGCTATTCTGACGAATTAATTTGCCAAACGAATTTTAGATTAAGTAGAAGAGTATGGAATAGTGTTAATCCGGTATATCAAGTTATAGGTGGTATACTAGATTAGTTCTCGTCGGAATAACGATTATTGTTTGATTATGTTATATTATATTATTATATTATGATTATGATAATGATTATGATTATGGTTATGATTTATTAGTATTATATTATGATTTATTATTATATTAATATTATGATTATTATTTTTTTATCATCACGGTTAGTATTATAATATTATTTATTTTACTATTATTTATTATCATTATATTATAATAATATAATTTTAGTATTATATTATAATAATATAATTTTAGTATTATATTATTATATTATTATAATTATTATTATTTATTATTATGATTATGATTATATTATTATATTTTAATTATGGTTATATTATCATTATATTATTATATTATTATATTATAATAATAATTATTATTATTTATTATTATATTATTTTCATTACGACTATGATTATGATTATTATTTCATTGTGTTATAATATATTATTATATTATGATTATATTATTAAAATTAAAATTATTATTTATTATTATTATTATTATTATTATAATTATGATTATAATTATATTTTTTATTATATTATTATATTATGATTATATTTTTATTTTAATTTTATTATGATTATGGATTATAATTATTTTATTATTATTATTATTATTATTATTATTATTATTATTATTTTTTACTATTATTTTTATTATCATCATCATTATTTGTATCATAATTATCCTTATTTTAACTATTTTGATTAACAACCGTTAAATGATATTTTCGCTCTTCCGAATAGTCAAGAATATTACTATTCTATCACTCTTTCAAAAAGATATTATTCTATTATTCTTCTGAAATTATCACTATTATAAAGCTATTCCTTCATTTGTCAAACAAACCCTAATTGTTTTAGATGTAGGCATTGAATTGAACATCAACGTCAATGGGGTATTAGCTGGGCAACTACCAGTTGAAAATATCTGATAAATTGGTTTATGAGGTTAGGATTTTATTTCCTTTAGTCAATGTTTAGTTGATGATACTCCAAAGACAGTTCGTGCTTGAATTCAATGTTTAATTGAAGTAGTTGGATAATTTTGAAATAGAGTATGTTTCCTTGATTCAAAATTTGGTTTTATTCAATGTATAGTTGCTTAATTTAGTCATTAGTCGAAATCAAACAGAGTTCCGTTTCTGATTTAAAGATCGATACTTTATAAAAAAAATGACGTGTTGAGTTAATCGGCCATTTGTAGAATAATAGTAGTATCGTACGATTCATCACACAATTTGTATGATACAGTATGATTCAAACGGAGGGCGATGTGAACCGTGAGCTAGTATCGGACAATCAGTGAATTGTTTGAATCGCTGTGATATGATGGCCTGTTAAGGATTGCTTGGCTGTCGAGACTTGTACCTGTGATACCAATGTCGTACTAGCTAGTAATTGTTGGTTTTACGAATGATACATCGATTCATCGACAACCAATTAAAATTTCGCGCGATAACCAATTAAAACTGTAAGCGTTCATCCAGCGTCGTTGTCGCTTCCTCTCCTAGTCACTTCGTCATCAATAATCCTGCTATATTTATCGCACAAGAAAATAAATCGCCAAGAGCCATGAGAGAAAATCGCCATCGTCAGGAGCCAGGGAGAGAGATCGCTATCGCCCTCCTCTTGTCCTCTCTTCGATATTTCACGGTTACTGTTAGTCATTTTTTCTTTCTTAGTCTTGTACAATGTTCAGACGACGTGGTTTATTTAATGTTTGGCCACGTTTTTTTTTTTAAATAACACTGATAAACCTTTCGAAATTATATTTCAAAAACTTTTAATCAAATGATAACAACAGTCAAACTGATCTATGTTATTTAATCTCTGTTAATATGTTAATTTAATTTATCAAAATCTGTTCATTTAATTTGTTATTTATATTTAAATAGTCAAATTTTATTATTTAAATAGTAACTTACTGTACATAACCAAACAAAAGTTGGTAATTTTATTATTTAAATAGTAACTCACATGGCATTTAGTCTTGATGGATTGGTTGTTGTTTGTCCGGTAGAATTATCATTCCCATTCTTGTCCTTTGATTCGTTTTCAAGTCTTTGCTCTTGTGATCTTGGAAACTATTGAACACTGATGACCCACCAGTGCCTTCCACCAGAAACTCTCCAGAAAATGCAATTAATCTCTGTTAGTTTGTTATTTAATTTGTCAAAATATGTTAATTTTTTAATTTAATTTGTCAAAATATGTTAATTTTTAATTTAATTTGTTATTTTCATTTAAATAGTCAAAATTTATTATTTAATCTCTGTTAATTTATTATTTAATTTATCGAAATATGATATATTTTGTCATTGAAACTTTATTTGAATGAAATTCGTTCCTAACTAGTTATATTACTTAATTACTAGAATAATTTAGTGTATCTTAAAGTTCTAGTAACTTAGCGTATCTTAAACGATTCGATACGATACACGATACACGATATGATACTAAATACTATGATATACGATATATTGTATGATTCGAAATCATTATAAGAGGGGTGGGAAGCATTATAATTTTGTTTGCTCCATATTTTAATGAATAACGAAGGGAAAATATTTTATCTCTATCATTTAAATGAAGTGTGGAGAGAATAAGATGTGTTTTTTTTGTTCTTTTCCTTGTCATTCCAATATCCCCATCCCTCTCATCCCCTTACATTTTGCTCATTTTTTTATCAAGCCCAAAATAAAAGATTTGTCAGAAGTCGGAAGGAGAGTTTCCTTCTTCGCTCGCATTTTTGGGCTTTCCCAGGAGTTTCTTTTTTTTTTTAAGAAAAAAAAAATTGGGTTGAAACAAAATTTCTTCTAAATTCCCAACTCTTTCCTAAAATAATGGAAAGAGAAATCTTTGCTCAGACTTAATCCTCCGAACATATATCTTTTGGAGCACAAAAAAAGATTTTCGGTAGTACTTTTCATGATTAATTATCAATGATTTTGATTTAACAATAATACATCTCATATATCAAAAATTATATTTAATCTTTTTACAGCCGTCCTGAATAACTCGAGTCATCCAAATTAATCTTTAAAATCCCTCCACACAAAAAGAACTTCAGAGAACCCCCCCCCCCCCCAAACCACCACCAGCTATGTGCGTCTTTCACAATGCTAAGTTAATCTATATATTTTCTGTAACTAGATAACAAGTTTACAAGCAAATTGATGATTTAAAAAGCGGATTGTTTAGTCAACTTAATCAAGTTATATTACCAAATATTACAAATTATTGCTAATCTTCTATTGCAGCTAATTATTAATGTAATAATAATTTCATAATAATAACAATTATTTATTTTAAAATATCATTATTTATTTTATAAAGATAATTAATGTTATTTTATAAATATAATGATGTATAATTCTATTGTAAACTACATTAATTATTGTGTTTGTACTAAACATTTAACAAATAATAGATTTCCACGCTTGTTCCCAGATACAATTGAACACTAATTTGTATCCATCCATAGTTCCCTACCATATACCCATGTGAATGGATTCGCACACCTGTTTAATCTCGTCCCGCATAATTACATGACAAACGAATACGCTAGAGCCTAGAACCCTTATTTGGAGCAACTGCCAGAACTACCACCAGAAAGAGAACGCTGCTGCGGTGCTCCTATTAATCCCATATTAATCCAACTTTCTTGACAAGTGGGTCCCACCCCCACGCGAGTTTGGTTTTTTATTCAAGTGGGAAATTGGGAGGCAAAAGTCAAAACCGGGATCATTTTATATTTTTCCGAAGGAAAAAAAAAGTACCACTGAGATAACTTTGTCACTATCATTATCGATATTGCCATCATCATTAACTTTATTGAATTATTATTCAAATTAATAATTCTATTATTTTATTTCTTACTTTTTATTTAGCTCAATGAGTGTTACTAACATAACAAAATTCATTAATTAAATAATAAGATGAATGATAATAATTCCAATTCTCGCGGTCCTCCTTTTCTAACAAAGCAATACCAATTGCGCAATTTCAAAACTGCAGTGGTCTTTCCAATTTTTAATGGCTTATGTGTTGAAGAAATTGAATTGATTGACCATTAACAACAGAAGAGAAGTTAAATATGATTCTTTTTTTTCTAATTTTAGATTCATAAATGTGGAATAACTCTAGATAGTATCATGGATTTAGGAAAGTATGATAGCTTTCTAATATTCTACTGATTATGACTAATTTTTTCATGTGCCCAACACAACCACATTTAAAACAAAACAAAAAACTAATACTTAAGACAAATACTTCATTAAAATATTTGAGGATTTCATTGGTGATTTAAACCTAAAATAAATCTATCAAAGAAGTAATGCGTAACAAAACAAGCTTGTCTTATCTTTTATATTCAAAAACAAAGAATGTTCAAAAATGCATAATAAATAAATTCTTCTTTTCCACTACTGAGGCGATTCTGAGGCGACTTCTCAGTTCCACCTATTGCTCTTTCCTTCCTTCTCCTCTTCTTTATCTTTCCTTCTTTCTTCATTATCACTCATATCCCTCTTCTTCTTCCTTTTGTCTCCCTTCTCTTTCTTTCTCAAACCTTTACAACTCCCCCTTCCTATATTTACACGTCTCCGTTTCATGGAGAATTTTTATCCTTATGCAGCATCAAACACTGCTCTGCTGGTGTTGTATGTCACTGAAGATGACATGCATAATGTGAGGCCTTCGATTTTAGATAACGCACTCATTCTATCAATGGACAGACCTAATTCAGAGCCACACCCTACTGAATTTGTCAGATACATGATGAGGCATTACAGAGGAATTTCTCATATCTATCCACAATTAGAACCGCAAATGGCGCCTTATCGGGTTTAAATTCATTAACTAATCGGTTACTAAATAAAAATATTAAAATAATATCTTTATATATTAAAAATAATAAAAAATAAAAGTTAAAATAATAAATAATCATAACAATAAAGAAAATTTTCTTCTACAAGACTTCATATTTTTAAAATTTTACATAATTTTTTCATTATCCGTGATATTAAATATTTTTTTCAATGAAAAATAATCAGATAATCCAGGAGGGGTCAAAAATTTAATCCAGGGGGGTCAGATTAACAAAATATTAATCTAAAAACACTATTTTTTAAAATCTAGGGGGGTCAACTGACCCCCCTACGAATGCTAAGTCCGCCCCCTGGGTTCATGAATTCTTATCGCCTCGCTTTACTGCCACCGTGCGGCGCGGTTTTGGCGCCGTTTGATACGCGTGGAGATTCGTGCTTCACCAATCTTAAAGGACCCCCGTGAATCCAATGGCTGTCGGTCGTGTCGCTGCGTGCCGCTCGTGTGCCGCGCAGCAGACGATAGCGATCCTGGGTTCATCCACAGTTGCTACAGACTATCCGGAACCAGCAGGAGAATTACTAATTGGAGCACACTGCATTTCCCTAGACCGAGTCCACTCAAAATACAGACCTCATGTAGCCCGCGCCTTTCACTCGTGATAATACCACTATCACTATTCCCACAGCTATAGGCATGGGCGTGGCTCTGCCCTCTGGCCACGTCTTTGAGGCACCATTTTCAAAATTGGGTAAACGGCTACTCTCCGTAAATCTATACCCGAAATCTTGTCAGGGCGTCCTTTTTACTAAATGGGTGCGATTATGGATCCAGGACTCCAATAGGGGACTTTGTCGAGTGGGGAATATGGAGATCTCTTCTCAAATTGGGCCAAGCAACATTGCTTTTGGGCCTAATTCCAATATCCTGAAATCCCACTCTACAGACCTGGTTTGCTTCAAGCCCTTTTCCCTCCCCAATCTACTTTGGAATTTCCTCCCTTGCATTCCATTTTAATCTGGGATCCTCCGTCAACTGCTTCACCTAATCAGCTTATACAAGTGCCTTTCTATAAAAGTCAAAGAAAATCAAACACTCAAAAACATTCTCAGTTATGGAAATCAAGTGTTCCTCATATAGCCAAATCCATGACTCTTTTTTGTCCTCATCCTGTATGTCAAGTCTCATATGTAAATAAACAGTCTCAAATGGAACTTTCAGACGAGGCTTTAGTTGCCCAATTCTCACATTTGGAGGCAGCATCTCCTTCAAATCTCCAGCTTCCGCCAGAAGCTATTAACACATGTAATTGGTCACTATGCGTGCTTCCGATGGTCATCTCGGATAGGCTTATTATTGAAGCACCTTTTACCTCATCCATGATCCGGGTATGGAGATGTGATCATTTAACCCAGATAGAATTTGAAACTCGGTTCCAGATTTTTTTTTTACGTTTGAGTGTTATATTAAAAATAAAATACAATAGTCAGTAGATTGATCTAAAATATTACAACAAAAATTAAACTCAGTCCTAGCATTTGAAAATTACAACGTTTGTGTGTATTTGAAAATTACAGGTGATTGGACCGAGTTTAAAACTAGATCCAGACATCTGGGACCGAGTTTTAAACTCAGTCCCAGCATTCTGCTATTATATAGCACACCCAACACATGTCTCCTTCATCTTCTTTCAGCCAACCATTTCTTCAAAATCGTCATTGTTACTGTTGCAAGAGCTTCCAACTGGAAATTTATTTTTCGACAGATCCAGAGCCGATCCGTATTCACCACTCTCGTCTCATCAACATTGTATTTTTTTCTATTTCGACTATTAATTTTTTGCTGTAAAATTAAAATACACTAACAGTAGGGTTTATCGTTCATACTGTAGAGACGAAAATGTTGTTGATCAATGTGTATCACGGATGTCAAATCCTAAACACTTCAACCAGCATGGGTTATGATATTCATGCCGCGTGCACATTTTCTGCCAACGAGACAATCAATCTTCGTGACTTGAAGAGACAGATTCATGTTTGGTGGACCTGCTCACTAGCCAATTCAACATTAGTATTAGAGAACGGATCAACACTGCACCAACAGGTTCAGGTGATTTTTTTATAGCTTATTTGGGGTTATTTCTGATGAAATTTGAGGAATGATTAAAACAACAGCTCCATAACAATTACCCGAGTATTAAACACTGGAGCTAGTAGTTATATCTGAACCAATATCCAGTTCTGATAACTATGATCCGACTAGTATTCCTGAAAGTAATAATCCAATAATGGTTGAGGAAAGAACCCACTCCCGAGCTCGGGAACAACGACCATCTCGTATTCCAGTACAAAATGTAGATATGGATGTGGATGAGAATGACGAAGAGGAAGAGTGACACCTGGATGTCGAGGAGGATGACATCCAGGATGCAACAAATATAAATATGGATGAAATTGATGATGCGGTAGATGTCGAAGAAATAGTAAAAGAGTGGCAAATGTCTATTCTTTTATCAATCGGGGAATGAAGCACGCATGTGCATAATTTGTTGATAATACACCAATGACGTATACATACGAGCTTTATTTTCGCAAACCACCTAGAATTGATGAACAATTTGGTGTCGGTCAATAGTTCAGTTCAAAATCAGAGTTGAAAGTGAAAATCACTGATTTTCATGTTCAACGAAATATAGAATTGGAGGTAACAAATAGCAGCAAATCAAAATTAGTGATGAAATGTAAAGATTCTAACTGTCCATGGAGGATGTATGCCATACCCAATATAACAGATATTTAGGAGATTAGAACAAATCAGCTCGACCACTCTTATTTTGGCTGTGCTACTAGGGCGTCATTGCATCAAAAAGATGGGTACAATATCTAGACGGGGTCTCAATCGGTGGAGAATAATGACAAGTAACGGTTTAGAATCACTGAACAACGTGTTCAGGATCGCTAGACAACTTCCAATATGTGCTATCGTCAAGAATACGTGACATAAATGTGTTGAGTGGTTCTATAAGCGTCGAGAAATTACAGCAGCTTGGGAAGCCCAAAGTTCTGGTGTCATCTCAAAAGATCACCGAACTGATAAAACATCACGGTGATAAGGGGAGAACTTATGATGTCATACCACTAGATTGGGGTATCAACAACTACGATGTTTACAACAGAAATGGACTTATCGAGACGATAATATTCGATACTTATATAATTTTTTATTCAACTTCAAAATTGAAGCAAAAATTTATAATTTCTATTTGAAATTATAGGGGCGAACGGGTGAAATGAAATATGAGGTTGAATTAGTGATGATGGGAATTGGTAATTGTTGTTGTCAGAAATCGCAATTGACCGACATCTTATGCGACCACTTGCTTGATGTTTGTTCATTCATAAGGTTGATTACACTCGGTACGTTAGTTCATATTATACCATCCAGTACTACATTAACACATGGTCTGGTCATTGGCGTAGTTATGGCAATAAACAAGATTGACCAATGTACAACGGTCCGGTCATTAGGCCAAATCAAGCAAAAATCAATAAAGGAATGAGAAGGAAGACACATTCCAATGGTTATGGATGAAATGGAGGATCGTATCAACAGACTGCTAACTCGAGGTCGAGCTCGTTCCAACAGAGTATGATTTAGATTATCAGTGTGTTTATGTTTTTTGTTGTTATATTTACCAGAACAATTGGATTTCAATTTTTGTTGTAATATTTCTATTTGTTTGATACTATTTTAGAACAATGTATTAATCATGCTTATATTTGGTTTATAAAACTTTATTTTAATTTTTATTGTAATATTTTAGATCAATCTATTGACTGTTGTATTTTATTTTTAATATAATACACACAAACGTAAAAAAAGATCTGATACCGAGTTTGAAACTTCGATCCAGACTATATGAGTTAATTTTCGGAGTGAAGCATGGCGTGTCCTTGGGACGGTGATCATATCACTTGGTCTTCCAACTGTACAAACTTCAAGTAAAAATGGTGACGAAGCTATTCCTAGTAAGTCGGGTACAATTGAGACTTTATAGGTTTTTAAACAGCATATATAGCACGTTCGCGCGTTTCGTTCTACTAACAACTATGTGCCTTCTTATTTTAAACAGTAAGGTGCGAAGCGATGGATTTGGTTCCCGCCAGAAGTTAATGTTAGCAACTTCGTTATGTACGAGATTAAAGGAGGCATAGATGAGCTACGAGATAAGATGCGCGTACCGACTGTCCCAGAAAAAGGCAATTCTGACGATAGAAAAATAAGAGCATGTGGTACTAAGAGTTCACTCCATAACAATATAAACGGTACTCCATCCCAATAACTAAAAGAAGGCACGCAGTGATGAAGGATTGTACCTTGAAATGGAAGCTCTGCCCCCTTCACATTTTTTTGTTGAATTAGAGGCAAAATCCAAAATGTGTACATGTGTTTGCCGGATGAGATTAATAAATTCTTGAATACCATATTTCTTGATAGTACTCATCATTGCTAAATGTCATACATTCTTTTTTAATCAGAAAGTTCATCAAAGGATTATTTATGCCACTTGTATATAGTAAGATTGCGCATAGCATGGTTCAGGATATAAGAAATACAGAAAATGGATCATTGCTAACAGCTAAGCAAAGCTATAAGCTCGCAGTACATTGCTTTAATTTTTGGTGCAATAAATATTCTGATATATTAAATTTGATGAACTTGCTTAACCTAATAGCTTGGTTTTGTTCAAAAAATGGATAAATTTATTTTATTCAGTACTCCTTGCATAACCAACAGTGCAGGACTATATGCGTAACCAAGATTCATATATTTGACTTTATGATAAGATGATCAAGAAGTAGGGTGTCAATTATTAATCCGATCCGAACTCGATCTGATCCGATATCATTTGAAAATAATTGGATCGGGTCGGGTTCGAGTCAACTCAACCTGACCCAATTAATTATATTTTTTAAGTAATTTTATGACTTAGTACTAATTAAAGATTAAATATACACTAATTAGACACTAATTAAGATTAATTATAAATTATTTAATATTTTATTACTTAAAATTATATAAAAATAATTAATAAATATTTAATTATTTTACACGAGTCAGCTTGAGTTGACCCATAACCCGTTGGGTCGGATATGAGTTAAGTTTTTTTGATCCGAATTTAATCTAGTCGGGTCAAAAAAAAAGTAATAAAATAATATGATCCGACCCGAACCCAACCCAACCCGACCCATTGACACCCCTAGTAAGAAGTCATCAGATAATTAACTCTCTGAATTCCTACATAAACTAGGGATATTTACAAGACATAAATCTCTACCTGCGCTAACTTTGTTCATCTGAAAGATGCCTTTGATTTGGTTGACTAGAAAATGGTCTGTAACACATTCTATCAACCATACAAAATAAGCACAAAAAGGTTGTCGCGCGTTACAAAGTGCAACTTATTCCCGCTGATGGTAGGGCAAACGTTTCAAAAATCCATTAATCTTGTGCAAAAGGCAATTGCACCAGAGAGAAGATGTTTGAACGATAGATAAAATAACTATATCGGTTGTTTGTGTTCAGCATTTCAAACGTTATTCATATTAACACTCATATATATATGACTATATATATATATGAATTAATATGAATACCCTTGACCCATGGCTGACAATCATGGGTCATGGATATGTGAATGACCTGAAAACACTAATGAACTTTTAGCCAAATCACGTTCATGAAAATGCAATACACTTAAACAGTAGATTCTACCACGGAAATCCATGAATGTTGGCAAATATATTTGATATCCTTTATATGTTGACGTTAGTGTTATTACGAAATCTTCATACCTAGCACGTTGCACTTGCTTAAATAATATATTTAACTAGTCGTTGTAGCTAGATGCTTTCTGAATATCATTGATGTTACTTACATAAAGATCACTCAATATTACAGAGCCTTCTATCGGATCAAGGAAATCTGAAAATTTAGGAATAAATTACTTGCATAAAGATCACTCAATATTACAGAGCCTTCTATCGGATTCCATTGTACATCAGGTACATACTAAAAACTAGTAATCATACATATCATATCATCCCACATTCGAAACCTAACCGTACTAATTCCGACAACTGACAAAGTCAATCCATCAGTCAAAGATATGGTACCACCGGATATCTCACAGAAGGAATCAAATCAATCACGCCAAAGACAAACATGAAATGTACTTCCAAAGTCTAACACTCAGTTAGTAGCAGCGCCACCGCAATCATTGCATATCTCTTCACCAACAGTCTTATACACATCCTTCACACTCATACACACAATGATATCACTATAATCACCAATCGCAATAGTCTTGTGGCCGGCTCTAGGTGTAGGTGTATGGTCCAGTTGTCTTTCAGGACAATCACGTCGAAAGTGATCAGGCTTGTCGCACTTATGACATGTATCGAGACCCAATTTTTTCTATCGTCGCCAATCCAATGCAGTCACAAGCATGCTAGAGAATTTTAATATATTCTCTTCATGCTGCCTCAAGAACTCATAATTCAAAAGTACAACAATCACTTTTAATATTATTAGGTCATTTTTCTCCCTAACAAAGGCATCATAATATAATCATATGACTTTACAAGCTTGATCTTTTTATTCAATTTTTTCACCCGCATTAAACACATCTCACACCAAAATACTAAACACACCAAGGTCATACCCTCCTCCATCCTAACCTCATACAATCGTTTTTTCAAAGTCATTTGACTTGCCAAGGACTTTGACAGGTTTTGACCATGAAAGAAGCCTTGATTTTTTTCGACAAACAAAATCGAATTGTACTAAAAATTTTACTACACAATATTTTGTTTGTCATCCAAAACTTGAAAAACAAGGGCACCTTAAACCGAATCTTACCATAATGTAAAATTTTACTTTCCATTAAATGTCCCAATCCCAAATACAGATGTTACAATAAAATTTGTCATGTTCTTGTTCAAGTTGAAACCGAAAAAAATAACCGCACCAAAAAACTATACCATAAAAATCTCAGCACTGATACCACTTATTATGAATTGACTACTGGTACACTCTTACACTCTGTTACCACTATTATGGAAATCGATATAGTAGGTACAAACTAGTACAGCATGTACAATTTTTCCACTGTTCTAATCTTAATTACTAAATGCCCAAAATTGTTTATATGTACTGATTGAACAAAAGTGCATTAATTTGTGTATTCACACTTATGATGTTTATATCAAGAAAGAAGCATTCACATATTCACACTAGAAGAATTAAGATTGATTATTTTGTATACATAAAAAAGAAAAAGGTATACGAAAAATATCTCAAGGCATGCACAAGCTTCCTTTCTTCTTTTCTCTTTTTTTTTCTTAGATACCATCTCGTTCAATTATTTGAGAAAAAAAATGTCATATATATATATATATATATATAGGGCACATCTATAGAGGGGAGAATAGTTTATTGTTGTACAACATCTTCAGTTTGAGAATTTATGTGTAAAATGTGGACCTTTTCTGTTAAAATGCGGTAATTCAACAAGCTGAAAATTCTCTAATAAGAGAATGGGAAAAAAATTGCGCAAAACTTTTGATCAGAATTGAGGCATAAATGATTGGTCTTGGTTAGTGGCAACGATGAGTATCTCATTGAAGGTGCCCTTTTAGACTCAAAGGGGGAACCGATGGCAATGTTTCAGTTTTTCTCCCCAGCCATTGATTGTTCATGGCGTGGGAATAGACCTCATGAAAAGCATTGATGGCGATACATTAATGATTATTGAATACATGACTTTCACCATATGTCAAAACAAGGAAGTACAATATCTAGCATGACAGTTTCATGATGCCTATCGAATCTTTTGTTTTTTTTTTCTTTTTTCAATTTTCATGGTTGCTAGCTATACATCTGCGAAAGAGATCAAATATTTATCGGACTTGATGGTACCTTGGTCCCTTAACCTTAATTTGAATTATTTGTAATTGGTTGACGGAGATAAAAGCAAAAAAGAAATAATGAATTCTACCAAATTTTAAATAGAATAGCTTTTAAGCAAAAAAGACTTTAAGCAACCGTTTCTTTGACTCTTCACAAATAATTTGCACGTTCACCTGAGGATTCAAAGCGACATCATTTTCTTTGCCTTAAACAGGACAGGGAAAAATCGATTACGAAACCGAACACCAATAACACTCTTAATCATTCGCATGGGCGAGAGAGAGAGAGAGAGTCTAGTGGGTACCAAGGGGTTATAACTGTTGCATGTTGGATTGTTGGCCCCTGAAACCATAATTCACAGTTCACACAACAGTATTTCGCCTTGTCTGATGCTCTTTTAGTCTTATAATATATGCCCTACAACAGGATTTAATGAAACAAGAACTGAATTGATCTGAAACAAAACAAATGCCAATTCTTTCCGGTCAGTCTGTCCTGAATTTACTGGAGATCGGAAACTGATTAGAAGATCTTGCATTTCAATTTTTATCTGGTAAATTCTAAGCTGAAGGATTTATCAGTTATACTTCAATTTAGACGTGGTTAATTCTGATTTTACAAATATCAAAAAGCGAGTGTAATTTTAATGTTTTAATTGGTGCAGAAATTACTGGGGGCGGACCAAGTGTATTCATGGGGGCGTTGAAAAATGTCCTCTCCGATAATGTTTTGATAAATTATTTTTGCCTCTGGATTGTCTGATTATTTTTATTGAGAAAAAATATTTAATACCGTGCATAATGAAATAATTATGCAATGATATCAAAATATAAAATTTCTTAGACAAAAATTTTCTTCATTAACTTGATTATCTATTACTTTGAGCTTTATTTTATTGTTATTTTAATATATAAAATGTTATTATTTTAATAAAAATTTTATTAGTTAAGTATATATATTAAATTATTAATTTTTTTATTTAGTACCCGATTAGTTAATGGGTTTGAACCTAATAAGCTATTACAATCCGATAATTGCTCCCCCTCTAACTAAAATCCTGGATCCGCCCTTGCTTATACTGAAGGTTTGTAATGTAATTTTTCATTTTTTATGGGGCTAATACATAATTTTCCTGGGTTTTGTGGGGGATATGCATGCAAAATTTGAACTGTTGTTGTTCACCAATCCATCTATAAAACATAGCGTGATACTTTGTATTACATTATGAGTTCCAAACTACTTTAGTTCTATTTCAAGGCTGGAAACATGGCTTTAAGATTCCATTATATTTTCGAAAAGAAACCTCCTCCTCCTTTCCATTCTCGGTTCATGAAGCACAAATCAAATTATGCTCTGATTCTAAGAAGTATAAGAAGACGGCATAGGTAACATAATACTCTTTCTAAGCTTTTAATTTTTTTCTTATGTGTTGCCGTGTTGTGTGCACAATAAAAGAAAAGCAAAAAAAATCAGAAAAAAAAAGAACGAAAAGAGAAAGAAGAAAAGTAAACAGAGAGATAAGAGAAGCTCAATATGTAAGACTTATGATTCATGCAAGTACATATTTTCTAGCAGGAACCAAAGGAGGTTGAAAGAGATGCAAGAAATCAGATTCAAGACTGAGTTGACAAAAGCCATAAAACTATGCAGAGAAAACAGTTGCATCATGCGAGAGAACAGAAAGCTAAGAGAGAGAACTCTTGAGCTTCTTCAAGAGAACAAAATCTTGCAATCTTATCTTGGATCAACGGCACCGGCCTCGCTGCATATCCCTTCCTGATTGGTGAAAGTTTTTACTGGTATCCAATGAAATTGAAAAGTTTCTTATGTAATTCCTGATATTTCTCTTTCTGGTACTGGTAACTAGTTTCTGAACGGCGTCGTTCTATTAGTGTTTATCAAAGCTTTCTATATAAGGAGGATCGGTAATTCACTATTCGCAAAAACTAGATATGTTAACACCATGTCCGTGCTTAATTTTCACATATGCTGGTTAATAATGTTCTATTTTTTAAGATTTTGGAACATGGAATGTGAAAGTTGGAAAAACATCTGATCATGGGCAATGATTGGGCCTATTTCGAAATTGGGCCTAAGAATCAGCAGAAATTTATATATAATTAAAACATAGATCATGTCAAATAGGCAAATCTCGGTGGAATGCTGGATGTCTGGTATTCTGGTGTGTTCATATTGTATAGTAGTAACAGGCAGTTGCTTCAATGCAACTTCAGAGATCAGAGAATCGGCTGGAGCTTGTTATCTCTTGTTCTAATTTTTTTTTTTGAGCTTGACCTATTTAAATATTCAGGCGTGAAACGGACAGAGCAACCCAAGGTCCCACTTATATAACAGTGACATTATAATTTGGGTTTCGTGATCTCATTCCTTCAAATTTTGAGTAATCACATTTTCAAGGTTTTAATTTGTGACATTGGCCCTTAACCGTGAAATTCAACTACCAGGTTATTTTAAGTTGTATAATTACGAAAAATACGTATAATTTTTCGCATTCATTTTATTTATTTTTATTAATTTCGAAACTATATTTTTCTCGGTAAAAAAATTCTTTTACAAACTCTCTGTGGTACTACGTTAAAATGCAGTAAATTATATGAAGTATTATTTATTTTTGCAACATAGTAAATTTTATCAAATGAAATTCCAAAAAAAGATAGTAAATTTTACATTTAAAAGAACAGTGACTTTATATTTCCAAAAATTGGAAACTATATTTTTATCAGATAAACTACGCCTTTTATACTGTTCATGAGACTCTTCCATGCAATACCAAAAATGACATATAAAATTACAATTAAAAGCCTCCGATACATAGTGATATTCTAAGTCATCCTTAAAATATAAGAAAAAGGGGAGGACGACTAAGACTGACGTGAGAGAAAATAATAAAAAAAGATTTAAAAAAATAAAATATATATATTCATAGAGCTTATTTTGGATAGAAATGCTTGAAAGATGGTGATCCACATATCAGAATTATAATCTAAAAGTCTAGCAGCAGAGTTATAGATTTGAAGTTCTTAAATTTTTAATTTTAGATTTTATAGTTTAAAATTTAGGATTTAAGATTTTAGAAATTAGACATTCAATTTATAATATAGATTTATTTATTTATTTATTATTGACGTCCATATTATTAGTACTATTATTATGTTATTATTATATTACTGTTATTATTTATATTAATTAATATTATTATTACCGTTAATATAGTTATTATTATTATTATGTCATCATCATTACTATCGGTACATTAACACTATTACTATCATTAATTTTTTATATTTGAGATCCTTGATCTTTATGATTTTGAATTGGATTTCATTTTTAGCTTCCCTTTGAAATTAAAAACTTTGTTGTTGTTGTTGATGTTGTTAATTTACAATTTACGTTTTTTTTTTTAATATTTCAAGTCAAAAACATTTTTTTACAACGCGACCGAGTTTTTCATTTGCCATGTATTAGTCATCCCTTCAAAAGTATATTATAATTGCCATTTTTGCAAACTGTATGAATGAAAAGAGAAAACGAAAAAGAAAAATAACAATCTAAGGGACAAACTGGGTACAAAGCTGTGTGTATTTTGTATATAAATAAGAGAAGGGATCGGTTGACAATAGGTTATTTTGATAATTTTGACAATAGACCTCTAAATAAATACAAAAAATTTTAAAAATGAAAAAAAAATTATAGATGCGTTCTTCTACCTTTTGATTGCTAGTCGTTCAAATTTCATGCAATTTCATTATCGTTTGATAGTCCATCAAACACCATCAAATTTTTGTACAATTTGCAATGATTTCACTTTAACGGTCTTTGATAGACTATCAAACGATAATAAAATTGCACGAAATTTAAATGATCATCAATCTAAAAGTAAAACAACACATATATGAACTTTTTTTTAAGATTTTTTTATATTTATTTAGAGGTTTATTGTTAAAGTAGTTAAAATAATTCATTGTCAATGGATCCCACTTTATAAATAACTAGCTATATAGCCGCGCGTTGCAGCAGACTCTTTTATTTAAACATTAAAATATTATAAGATAAAAAATTCACATTTATCTAATATTAAATTATAAATTCACCAAATTATATAGAAAACTTATAATAAAGACTATATTTAATCTTGGATGAGATTTTTGCACAATATGAGTTAATGATTCATGATTTTATGACAAAAAAAGTAAATTATTCTAACATATATTATCACCATTAATTTCTTACCAAATATGCACAAGGTTTCTAAATAAAAAAATAATAGTATGGAAATAATAGTATATATGGGAAAGAAATGGAGAGAAAGAAGAGATCAATGGACGCGATCACAAACGTTCGATCAACCAAAAATAAATATTATCCGTCTAATTAAGGGATAAAATGGGTATAATAAAAAATTACTATGACAAAAAATGGATTCTCCAATTCTTAGATGTTTTATATAATAGTATAGATTTGTATATACAGCTAACGTAATCCTCGACTCTTTGTACATTGGAAATGTGCGGAAGTAAATCACAATTAATAAGCATATCCACTATTCAACAAAAGAGTTCATCCGTTTACCCTTCAAAGTGGAGGAAATTTGAAATATCTGTTTACAATCATGACTGTGGCCCAGGATTGGAGCTAGTGATTTAAAATGGAGACGGGACGGGACAGATTGAGGCTGATCCGGGCTGATTAGTCGGGTTTGATTAGGACCGATTAGACAGGATGGGTTAGCACGAGTCGGATCTAAGAGCGTGCGACAGTGATCTATTTTATGATTATGGGTTGGACGGGTCGATAGGGCAAGTCGGATTGGGTCCATGAGACGGGTCAAAAATCCTAGGCATGTTGTGTCGGGTGGGTTAGTTTATTTTTTTCCAAAATCCAAAATAACTCAAATAAATTCAAATAAATTCTCAAAAATTCTGAAAATAAAAAAATATTATTGAAAATATTAAAAATATATAACCTTTAATATTCTTGATAAAAAATTTCAGTTTTTTTTTAATTTACCCGGGTTTTTGGGTCGGGTTTGCCAGGGTAAAGGGGGCGGGTCAGGTCGGATATGGATTAAGACGGATTTTTTTGAAAAATTTTGTCCGCAACCCGTTGTAGACCCATGAGTGTTTCCGAGCACGAATTAGCACGGAATTGAATACGGATCAGAGTGCGAATACGGATTTGACCGTCCGGATATTTTTAAAACACTTATTGGGGCAGAGGAAATGAAAAGAATCAGTAAGGTATATTCCGCCGAACCAACGAGGAACACTTAGATTAATTGATTGATGTTTCCCTTGCAACTTGCAAGCCAATTTTAATGCTGTACCAGAAATCCATAATGTAAATACAAAAAAAGATTTCATTATTTTGCGTAAATCGTGGAGCATAATTTTATGGCAGGGAAAAACAGCGCGTACGAGTCCAATCATCTGTTTCAGACTCCAAAACAAAACCATTATTTGAGTTCCTTACAAATGGGTCCAACACCGCTCAAAGCAACCTCCATAGGATTTGATTCTTCTATCAATTATAGATTTCGTTGGTTTCCTCGGCCGATCTGAACTTTGAAGTAGTTTTAGACAATTTAGTAGCAAGAGGTTCAATTTTTATCCATAATAATTTCCATCTGAATTTCGAACTCATTATCTCTCACACAGAGCGTATTGTATTTTGTCACTAAACCAAATACTAATTCTTGAGGTTCAAATATTTCAACCAGAATTCTAAACACAAAGTTTGTGAAAAATAAATCAACTATTTTTTTATGAATTATTGATATGAAATAAATTAAATAAAGTTAACTTCAAGATAAATTTTCTATAAAGATAGAATAATATCATGTTATAGTACTAATTGCTTATCTCAAAAATTCAGATCTCAGAGAATATCACGGATCAATCAACGATCCAAATCTATATTCAAGTCTAAATAGTCAAACCAAATCACTCAATATAATCTTCATAAATAAATTTACTTGTAGATTACATGTTATCTATTTTTAAATCATTATAAACCATTCAAAAATGATTTTAGAAAGTAAAAAAAAGTAAAAAAAAATGCATAAATTTTTATCTATGAGTAAATTTATCTTTGATTTGATGGCAAATCTTAATGTTTTTCATATGAGAGGTCACAGATGTAAAACTCAGATTGGATCTTTTATGGATAATTAAAATTTTGATAATTTAGATTCACATTTTTAATCCAAAAAATAGAAAAAATAAAGGAAGATGTAGATCCATATTAGGGGGTGTCAATTATTGACCCGACCCAACGGGTTAATCCGATCTGATCCGACAGGATAATCCAATCCGAACCCGACCCGACCCTATTAATTATATTTTTAAAGTAATTTTATGATTAGTACTAATTAAAACTTAAATATACACTAATTATGTACTAATGAAGATTAATTATAAATTAATTAATATTTTATTACTTAAAATTATATAAAAATTATTAATTAATTTATACAGGTCGGGTCGGGTCGGATCGACCCGTGACCCGTCGGGTCAGATATACGTCAAGATTTTTTGACCCAAATTTAATCGGGTTGGGTTCGGATTGGATAAAAAAATAATAAAATAATATGACCCGATCCAAACCCGATCTGACCTGACCCATTTACACCCCTAGTCCATATCATTGGTACATTCATAATATTAGAATCGAAACGAGAAAAGATCGGTAAGGGTCTAGCTAGAAGGATATAATTGTTTTAGTGAAAGAAGTTGTCCAAGTCAAGAAAAAGATGATGTGTGGGTTAAGAAAAGTTTTATTTTTCACTATATCAAGAATGAGAAGTTTTATTATTCAGTGGGAAGAATCCGGATGCCAACTGATACTGATTTTAGTTTTGCCTGTAAGTAGTATAGATATTACCGTATCCTCCTCGGAATAATATGATTTATGAAAAAAATCATAATGTGATTTATGAAAAGTTTTAACTGTTACCCTAATTGATGATTTATGAAAAAAATCATAATGTGTGGGGATAATTTTATAGAAAGAAAATGATATGGCTGGAGAGTTATTTTAGATTTTGAACCGAGATTTGTGGAATTTAATTATGTTCTAGCTGACGTACACTATGCTAGAATTTCTCTTACACATAATAATAGGGACCCATAATAATAATAATAATAATAATAATAATAATAATAAAGCTATGGTGTTTTATGAAGAACAAAATATTCCGTGCATCACGTATATATCTCGAATTTAAAAATCTAAACGGATGATCTAAACCGTTGAACATAATATTCATATTGAAATATCTTTGGAGTTCAAATTATATATATATTGAAATATTTTGCTATTTTCGATTAGTACAAAATCGCTAATTTTGGATGGTGCAGAAATTGTTAGAACAACAAACTTTGTACTTTTAAAGTAATTTGAATATGAAGATCATGTTCTACTGTTTAGATCGATCGTTTGAACTTTTAAATTCGAGATACGGATGCGAAGTATGAAAGATTTTGTGATTCGCGAAACATTATAGCATAACTAATAATAATAATAATAATAATAATAATAATAATAATAATAATAATAATAATAATAATAATAATAATGATAATGATAATAATAATAATAATAGTATTAGTAGTAATAGTAATCGTAATAATAATATAATTGTACCCTCTTCAATAACACCCATACGTTATAGATTGTTAATGGACCGTTACTAGATTATACACAAAATAACTCTTGTGCAACAACTGTTTACAACTTTTTACTCAAAAAACTGTTTATAAAGTAACAAGTGCCATTGTTGACCAGGTCAAAAAAAAATTACTCCGGAAGTACAGAGAATGAGATTGTGAGAGATAATTATAATTAATGCTCATTTCATTCGTTACGGTTGCATGGGAAGGATTGAATATAATACATCATCATAAGATCATTTGACAAAAGCTTACTAAACTCACTACATAACTATTAATTGACCGTTTGTTTCAAAATTCAAATTGACCAATCAAAATCTGAAATCAATTACTCAGGTATGTCTGAAAGCAACACAATTGGAGAGGAAAAAAAACAAGGGAGAAATTGTCAAAATACCACCACAAACCTTCTAATCTGTCAAAATGTCACTTTAAAATCAACTCTTGCTATAATACCACTATAAATTCAATTTAATTGTCTAAATGTCATCCAAACTTATTTTCATTTTAAAATAGTTATAAAATATACTGAAGTTTAAATTATATTTTTATATTTTCAAATATACCCCTCCCTCTTTCTCTCCATTGCCATTGTAAAGCCCTCATTCGATTCTGGAGTCGAAGATATCAGCGAATTCGATCGAGGTTCAAAATCCATCTAATTTTCTGTCCGCGAATTTGACGATGAAGAAATAGTGAGTTCGGTGCCATTCCTGACACTATTTCAATTGGTACCGGATTTTTTGGAGAATTTCAAACAATTCGGATGGTAATTTACTTTGTGTATACTGATATGTACATACTGTTAATTATAATGATAATTTACCATTCATATTGCTTCATTCTAAATGCTCAGAAGTTATGTTTAATTTATTTATGTTATTTGTAAAATTGCCCATTGTGATCATGTGATGTGTGCGCTCTGCGCACTTGGGAAGGATTGTATTCAAATGAGAAGCAGTAGTACAAATATACGACAAACTCATATATTCCAATGTGAATGTAAAAACTATAGCGTTCCCCACATGTAACATCTCACATTCGTAACAACACAATGAAAAGTTCTAGAAAATATTGAACATACAGATCTACAATCAACACCATAGCACTTCTCATAATGGATGTGTTTGGATGGTGAAAGGATTAGCGTAAGAATAACACTGTTTGAGTTAGTAGTTAAGAATAGTATAAGATTTGTATTATCTCAAGAAATATGAAAAGAGTGTTAATTTTTACTATTCCGAGTTAGTAAAATATTATTTGGATATAAATTTGAGAACCGTGAATAGAATAGTTCAAATAATTAATTATTTTTTAATATTTTATTTAATGATAATATTTATTTCATATTACTCCATACTAATATAAAAGAAAAAAAATATTCTTTTATTATTTTCACTACTCTCATTGACACTAATCTGCTGACCTAATATTTTATGTGGGCTAACGGATTAGTATTGTTCTACTACTGTTTTCGATTTTGTTTTTGTGTTTGAATGGTTGCTAACTTGAAAACAGTACCGCTATTTCGAAAATAATGTTATTCTACACCATTCAAACACACCAAAAGGTTTGGATAATGAAAGAACCCAATGAAGCATCCAAACACGTTTTTTCATCTCAAACCCGATTTACAGTTCTGATACAATTTCATTTGTTCTTTCATCGATTTCTTCAATTGCAAGCTTGTCTAGCTTCCCCTTGATCACAACAACCTATTTAAAACACTTCTCTAATAATTTAAACATTCCAATATAGATTTCGAACAACTCAATTTCAGGTCCGAACGGTGAAATGATGGCCCCAGTAATGGGAGGTTGGAGATACAGGTTTAAAGTTTTGTATGTCATCGAATAGGTTTATAGATGCTCTCTAAAGCATTGATTGGACGCTTGAGCTCCAGACCGCTTCAACCAACTTTTGACCGAGATAATTTCACTTCCAATGCGAGTGCAGCATAGGACATCATTTGGCAAACAAATTGTTGTTCTAATCTCTCATTTGAACAAGTTTTCTAATGGTATAAGGATTGGGGCTATCTCGGCTTGATCGTGGTGTTGTTTTTGAGTTGTTGTCATGGCAGAAAGAAGTCGGGAAGAAGAAGGGCAAGTCAAGAGGGAAGGATTTGATTTAGATTCTGTCTCATGGGGCCCAATATCGATGAAAGAAGATAAGTCATGGCGCCCAATATCGGTGAAAGAAGATAAGAGAAAAAAAGGTAGTGTTGTTCGATGAGATATTAGAAACTTAATGATGATATTTTAGTCTTTATTAAAAAATAAATTAATTTTGAATAATTTATACAGTATTATGACAATTAGACAAATAAATTGAGTTTAGATTGACATTATAGCAAGTTGATTTTGAGATGACATTTTAATAAAGGGGGTTGATAACTGTTCCAGAGTCTTGTCCCCATGAAATACCCCCAAAGTTGATCACTCTGGATTAAATAGTGATAATTTAACTTTTTGAGTTAGTGCATGATCCAATAGTTGCTCCTAATTGTGCGCACTATTTATTCCAAATATTCTTGTTATTTATATCAAATTGTCTATGTCTCTATTTATAATTTCTTAATCATTTTATTTATATTGATTGTATAATCTATTAATAAAAATATCAACACAGTGGTCAACGACATGATGGCTGTGGATGAAGTATTTGTTCATTCCTTCTGACACTATTTATATCAATTAGTTAGATTATTTATATTATTTGAATTAATTATTTATATTTATTAGTAAAGCACATAATTATAAATGTAACTGTTTTGATATTATTTATACCAATCATTTGACTTATAGACATATAATTGAATAAGTATTTATATTTATAGCACAAATACATTATTGTATTTGCTTTCATAAAAATATACTCTAGTTTGTTAATCTACGCCGCAACCAAAGACTTTTTTGACTCTGATACTATTTATACCAATCATTCGGGCTATTTATATGTAATTGAATAATTATTTATATTTATAGCACAAATGTATTATTGTAACAGCTTTAAAAGCATATTATATTTTGTTAATCTACATCATGACCAAAGACCCTTTTGACTCCAATACTATTTATAAGTGGGCAAAGGTTTAATTGGCTGTATATAACTCCTAGCCTCCCAACAAAGACGAATAAAAGACAAATGTATGCCTCGATTGGGAAGAGAAACCAAACGAAGTAAAATATTGAATATATGTTGATAATAAAAAAAAACTAGAAAATTTGTGCAATAATAGTTATCTCTTCTTCTTCTCATTCATCGGATGGATTGAATTGGTGATGGCACATAAGATATTGAATTATTGTTGTTTAATATTTGTGAGAGTAGAGACAAAATAATACTGAGTTGGGTGAGAGGAAACACACTGATGAGAGGAATCATATCGAAGAAAGAAAAGAGAAAATAAAAATTAGATTAACATGGAGTATTTTTGGTAAAGAAGAACCTGACCAATAGAGGCGCCTCTTCAATTTTTTTTTTAATTTTGATGTTCACGGTCAAAGACGGGAATAGAAAAGTCAATTTGATGATTTAAATAGAGAGATTTTAGTTTGGGGACAGAGAATGGGGATGAAGATGTGGGGATGAATATATTATTCTTTTAATAAATTATAAGTTTCAAAGTGACATTTTGACAATTTTTCCAAAAAAAAATCCCCATATAGAATGAATCCCTCTTGCAGTGATCCTTTTTTTTTAGACGACCCCTAGATATTGCATTAATTGAAATTGAAGTAGCATTACAAGAAGACAAGAACAAACTGAAAATTAAAACGTGACACCACTAGTCCACAACCACAAGGCATAACATCGCTGCCAGATAAAAACGTGACAGAAAATCAATCATGGTATGATCTGGTTTCACAATTTGTTTGCGTCAATTTCCGTAAATCCCGGTAAGCAAAAGGGAACGTGGGGCCCACGACCGCAAAGACCCCCATGGATTTAGGATGAAGATGAGACTTTTCTTGTCATAGCAAGCATGGATTCGCTCTCTCAAATCTCAATTTTCAGGTTGACTGAAGCCACAAACAGGTACTTGAATTGCACTAAGTGAGCCATGCAAGTGTGGAAAAAGATATCCTGCCTAACTGCCACCTCTTGTTACTTCCATGCACCAAATCACATGCCTCCACAGTCCACACTCTGATTTAGTTATTTTCAATTTAATGCCATAAAGTATAAATATAAAATATGTATGCATAACCTCACTAGTTCATCCGATCCCCAGATCATTCATCACATGTATGATATTAGGTTGAGATCCACTGCAATTGTATGTTTGTTTATTTTTGTTGGAGATTCAGGTTCTTGACATTTTAAGGTCAATATGATCTTAAATCAAACATTTAAGATTGTTCTGAGAAAATATTTCTCTTTATTTGTTCAAATATTTCTCGTATAATTTGTGGATTGGCTCGTATACCTCATCTCATAGCAACTATGAACCCAAGAAATATAGAAGATAAATATCTCTTTATAGAAATTTTCTGGATTGAGCATGTATACAGTTCAGCTGTTTACATGTTTATGCTCTTTATTTAAAAGCCATTTATGGTACAAATGTGTACGTCAAATGACACGATGAATGCAGATTATGCAGTTGCAACGCAAGGTTTTTGACTCGCAACAGAAAACGGTGGGGATGCGTCTTGGGATGCTGCATGGGAGCTTCTAAACAGCGTCACTGGATTCTGGCCGCTCACCCTGCGTTGGAAAGAAATGTTAAAATTAAAAAAAAAAGATCCGTGCTAACCATGAGATGTCATCTAAATTATTTTTTAATTTATATTTCAAAATTTAATAATTAAATTTTAAATTCAAATCATTGATTTTTGTTTATTTGTATGATAGATATATACTCATAAAATTTTATAATTTTTAGAGATCATTTCATATTAAATCAAATAATAATAAAATAAGTGAACTTAATTAACTATAATTGATTCATTTTATGCATTTATTTTATTATCATTTGATCTACTATGAAATGATCTCTAAATGTCATGAAATTTTACAAGAACACATCTATCATAAAAATGAACAAGATTAACGATTTGGATTCAAAATCTAAGTATTAAACTTTTTTTTCGATTGGAAAGATGAGAATCAAGCTCTCAAATTTCATAATTATTCATAAGAAATCCCCATCCAGATTTCGAACTCACGACCTCTCACACAAAAGATGTTGTCTTTTGCCACTAGATCAAATGTTGGTTCTCCTAAGTATTAAACTTTAAAATATAAGTTATAAAATAAGCTGATGGCATCAGATGCAATTAAAATTAATGGCACCAGATCTCTTCTCTTAAAAAAAATATAAGTTGGATGTGAAATATGTGATATATAATGTGTGGATAGTACAGTATTTTCATTAGTAAAACGAGTCATGACTCAGGACAAGCACGGTCAAAATCCTCAAACCCATAGTTAATTCCGGTGTAATAGAGATATTATTTAGGAATAATTTATTATTTTACAATGTCAATGAAATATTTAATTACTAATATTTTAATTACAAAGAAAAGGAAAAAAAATGTAGATTTTATTTAAAATTTTAGACAAGTAATAGATTATAGGTTATATGTTGGAAAAAAAATGAAAATGTGCTGCAAACAAATAAATAAATAATACAGATATAACACCGCGTTATTAAAAAATCTCGTTACTATAGTCAAATCACGTGTATAAGAATGTCGTTGTCTGATCTCCATTTTTTTAAGAGAATATATGTATGTATAGTTAAAATTTTCTTAATTATTGATTTTTATTACAAACCTAAATAATTTTGGAGGGGGCGACTAACTAATTATTTTTATAACTACGCTACTACATACATTAATCATTTCTTTAATGCATAATAACTCATCAGAATCTTTTATGGATTAGAATCCCGTCTTTTTTTTTTGTAAGATCTCTAAGGCTAACACATCTCCACATGTATGTAACTCATTATCATCGAAGGGTTTCCAATGGACTGAGATCGTCCATTACAAATTGATCGGCCAAATCATGCTATTTTTTTAATTTTATTTTGAACAAATAAAGAGAAATATTTTCTCAGAACAATCTTCAATGTTTGATTTAAGATCATATTGACCTTAAAATGTCAAGAACCTGAATCTCCAACAAAAATAAACAAACATGTACAATTGCAGTGGATCTCAACCTAATATCATACATGTGATGAATGATCTGGGGATCGGATGAACTAGTGAGGTTATGCATACATATTTTATATTTATACTTTTATGGCATTAAATTGAAAATAACTAAATGAGTGTGTGGACTGTGGAGGCATGTGATTTGGTGCATGGAAGTAACAAGATGTGGCCAATCCAGAGATTTTCTGAGAAAATATTTCTCATATAAATTGTGGATTGGCTCGTATACCTCATCTAATATATGGACAAGTTCATATCAGTGTCTAACCTTAAATTTTAAAATTAAGTATTAGAGTTGGATTTTTTTTGTTCTGATTCATTAAATAAGTTAATATATTAAATACAGTGTCTAAACTTAATTAAAAAATTAGACTTCTAATTATCTGGACGTTAAATAATTGAGCTACTCATAAATTTAAATTATAAATATGCATCACCTTATTTAAGAACCGGATCCGTAACTGTTACACGGCGCGTGCTTTGAGCGACCATAGAGATGAAGGAAAAAGAAAATATCACATGCAATCTGGATTATTGCCATGTGCAATTAGCATGGTACTTTTGGGCATATTAAAGCAGCTTTTTTTAAAGTAGGGATAGAAAGCCGAATAGTTCCATTTCTTTTCTCGGTCATTGTGATATAAATCATATAAGGGTATGTTTGGATAGGTCATGAATAATAGAATAGTTATTGTTCTCAGAATAGTAATAACAGTTGTGTATTAAACGTAAATTTATTATTTCAGAACAGTAAGAATAACTACTATTTTATTATTCTGTGGTGGAGATGAAATAGTTGATGTTCTTATCAACTCTCCATTATTATTCCTAACAAACAATCCAAATAATATTTTCACTATTGGAAATAACATCATTTTTTTACTATCCTCACGCTAACCGAAAAAACATTATTTTTCACTATTCTCATTTGCTATTCTCAATTACTCTATTCCTATGCTATTTTTTGCACGATCCAAACACACCCTAATGATATTGGACATGTAACATGTTTAAACTAGAATTATAGAACATAACGCTTGAGATCGGCATGAAATATAATTATAGTTAAAAGGATGATTTTGATATGTTTAAGCTTAAAAAAAAGAACTTTTTGAAACTACAAAATTTACTTAATACGTTAAAGTCAAATAAATGATTTTGATCTATTCCTCAAATAAGTGATTTTATTTATAAGTTTTCATTTTTCAAATATGACTTCAAGTTATTAGCTTGTAAAATTTTCAGTTTTGACTTTTGTATTTCAAGATCGAAGATTTGCTGAACAATTAATGCAGCAAAATAGTTTATTTTCAGTTGGTTGAATTTAAAATGCAAGAGACCAGCACTGCAGCTGAGAAAAATAAAAGTTCAAATTATAATTTATTTAACTTGAACATAAACTAAGAAAAACCAAAATAATAATAATAATAATAATAATAATAATAATGAGGAGGAGGAGGAGGAAAGAATTAGTAAATTCGTTATTTTATCTTAGGGAAGGATTACTTGTTAATAGGGCCGTAAGAAATATTCGAAGTTCGTAGTTCGTTCGTGTTTGATTCGAAAAAAGTTCGAAAAAAGTTTGTTCGATTTCGATTCAAAATTAATTTCAAATCAAATTGGTTCGATTCGAAATTATATCGAATCAAACTCAAACTAAGGTGAGTTCGTTCGAAACGTGTTCGCAAACTATTATAGTTCAAATCTTAAGAGCTGATGAGCCATCCGATTGTGATGACCTGATGAATGACATGAGTTTGCCCTAGGTATATTAACCTCTTAATCATTCGTTGCCCCCTCCCAAAACTCTTTTTCCGTCTCTCATTCTCTCTTATTCACCGCCCCCGCCCCCTCCAAAACCCTATTTTCCGTCTCGTCAGGCGCCAACGCAAACCCTCTCCTCTCACCAGCGCAAACTCGCGCCTCTCGCCAGCGCAAATCGCACCTCTCACCAGCGTAACTCGCTCCTCTCGCCATCGCAACTTCACTCCTCTCGCCAACAAAAAAAATCATTCTCTTGCCATTCGCCAGCAAGGCAAAAACCACCAACCAGGAGTCTCGTCCAAGCAGCCCAAGTAGCGCCAAGAGTCTCATCCAAGCAGCCCAAGCAACGCCAGCCGCCAAGCCCAAGCAGCCTAAGTAGCGCCAGCCGCCATCCGCCAAGCATCGCCAGTCACCAGCCGCCAAACACCGCCAAGGTAAATCTGTAAACTTGCAGTTCATTTCTTCAAAAATCTAAAAGTTTTATAAGTTTTGCTTAGGTCCAGCAAGTAAACTGTGATATTATCCAAACCTAAGATTAATTAGAATAAATTTGAACACTATTTAGTTAATGTGTGACCCTATGAACACATCACAAGTCACAAGCAAATGTAAAATAGAAAAAAAAACTATAACTGTAATTTTCTATTCAGGATGTTAGAAGCTCCTTCCTATCCTATCAGTATTGAAGCGCCAGATAATGAATTGGAAACAAATGATGCGATAGATGTCGATTTTGAAAGTGAAAATGAATTCAACAATGATGAGACGCAAGCTAGAGTGGATGCAACAGTTGAAGAAGGTAACTGAATCTCTCATGCATATATTAAAGCTTTTGTTTTAGACTTCTAGTCATCTCATTTTTTTTTATGTTTTAGGCATCTGATTTTTATTACTTGGATGTAATAGATGAAGAAAGTGGTGAAAAAATCAAAAGATGGGCGTAAAAGGAAGTCTGAAGTATGGAAGTATTTCACGGAGTTTGAAGAAAAGGAGAAAGATGTTCTAGTGCGCAAGACAAGATGTAATCATTGCAGAAGAGTTTATAATTTGACCGCAACCGGTAGTACCTCTCCTCTTTTAAGGCATGTTGATTCATGTTATGGCATAAAAATGGTCAAAGGAAAATCCAAGGGTATGATTAACTTTCGGGAAGTAATCAAGTCGATTGTGAGGTAATTAGAGAGAGTGGGGTTTATGATCAAATGAAGTGTAGGGAAATAATTGCCAAGATGATTATAGCTCATGAATTGCCTTTTATGTTTGTTGAATACTAATGGTTTAACATACTAATGAAGTATAATAATCTGTTGTATCAAAGAGTGAGTAAAACCATTATAAAAAAATGATTGCATCAAGATTTTTGAATCTGAAAAAGAGAAAATTAAGAAAATTTTCAGAACTTTCCGAAAATTAAGGATATTTCGCCCGAGATATACTTTGTATTCTAATATCAACAATTGCCTCAAAGTCGGCTTTTAGTGCCGGAGGTCGTATTTTGGATGACTATTGGAGTTTCCTAACTAATGATATGGTCGAATTTTTGGTTTGTGGAGGGGATTGGATAAGAGCGAGCTCAAACACCACATTGCACACCTTACAAGTAAGCAATTGTATTTGTATGTTTATTTCAGAATTGAATGATCTTTAATGCTAATTAATTTTATTTTATAAATTTTCAGCAAGCTGCCAAAACTGAAGAGAACCTTGAAGTATTAGTACCTGAATCCAGTGTTATTACCGATGAGTGATGACAATTAAATTGTAAGTACACCTTGAACTTTTGAGTGTTATTTGGGGCTGTTTGGAATGAAATATGGGGCTATTTTGGATGTTATTGGGGCTGTTTGAAATGAAATTTGGGGCTGTTTTGGGTGTTACTGAAGCTGTTTGGAATGAAATCTGAGGGCTGGAATTTGGGGTTGTTTGGAAAGGAGCTCTTTGTATTAAGGTTATTTTGGGTGAATAAATGAGGTTGTTTGAAATGGGGTTGTTTGTAATGGGACTGTTTGTAATGGGGGTATTTCACTATTTGGGTGAATAAATGGGGTTGTTTTTGGTGTTACTAATACAAGCTATTTTATATATAAATTTTAGGATTTTCAAGATGTTTGACTGGTGGTTACTTGCTAATTATGAATGCTTAATGTTTAATTTGATTCTTCTAGTTTAACCTTGGAACTTGTATTAAACTATTAATTGTGTTGCTTATTTATTATTGTATGAACTTTTATTATGTTATCCATTTGAGTAGTATGAATTTGTATTAAAATGTTTGAGTGACGGTTTCGGTGGTTTGAATTTGTATTAATTGTGTTGGTTGTTTAAATTTGTATTAGTTATGTTGGATGTTTTATTATGTTGTATGTTTGAGTGTATTAAACTATTAATTATTTGATTGTTTGAGACTTTGAGTAGTATGCATTTGTATGAAATTTATTAATTTTTGTTGAATGAACTTTTAGTTTTATATGAATTTGTATTAAATTGACATTTTTATACTTGATTTCGTTATTTTCATATGAATTACGGAATTTCTTCACCTGATAATTCTATTTCGAACTTTTAACGAATCGAATCAAACAGTTTGAACTATTAACGAATCAAATTTCGAATTATGGTTTGAGTTTGAAACTATCTATCTATTTCGAATCAAACTAATTCGAAATAGATTTTAAATCAAACTCGAACACACGTTAGTTCGATTCGTTTGCAACCCTACTTGTTAATGAGTTATTTTGATAATGAATCATCAAATAAATATAAAAAAATAAAAAAATCCTATAAATATATTCTTCTATTTATAAACTGATGATGATTTAGATTTTATATAATTTCATTATCATTTGTTAATCCATTAAAAATCATTAAAATATTATACAATTTACAACAGTCCTAATTTAATAAACTTTGATGGACCATCAAACAATAAAATTATATAAAATTTAAATCACCATCAATCCATAAATAAAAAACATATCTATAAAAAAAAATCTATTTTTTTTTTATTTTTTATCGTATTAATTCAAAAATCTATTTTTTATTCAAAATTCTATTGTCAAAATTGTCAAGATAACATTATCAAGTGATCCCTTCCCTTTTATCTTAACCTTTATACGAAGTCCAACTAGTAAAAAATAATCTTCTATTATTTAAAAAAAAAAAATTTAACCGAACAGATGATACTGAAACTACAACAAAATGACAAACATATATTTAACCTACGCTTAGAATATATCTTATCCATACAATATGATATAAGATGGATATTTCTTCTATCTATTTATACTTCTTGTTGTTGTTGCGAGCCTTGGGGCTTCTGCTGGTTTTGCTGTACCGGAACTTGCTGATGCTGGCGCTGCTGCAAGTGCATTTGCTGCATCTGTTGGAGCATCTGAGAACTGAGAGAGAACTGATGGTGGTTATTTAAGCCTCCAGTTGCCTTTGAGTGGTGAGATTCACTGATCTCTCCAGTAGCTAGTTTTAGCCTCTTCACCTCTGCAGTCAACGCCTCATTCAGTGCTGCACATTTTCAATACATACAATTGTCAGTCACAATTAAATGCAGATGATGAAAAACTTATTTTCTTTTATCCTCTGAGTCTGAGGCCTTTCTCAACAAAAAAAATAATATAAAAAATATTTCAATTATATTGGTTTTGAACCATGTAAACATAAAACATGTCAGTTTCATTATCAAAATTAACTCCTTTATAATACAAAATTAGTACAACTGATTATTCAAAGATAGAATAATAATTAATAAGCACAACAACGGTAGTTTAGCAACCACATCTATAGCAGGGGATGTGAATCCTGAGATGGATAACATTGTAATTCAGGGGGGACGTGTGCATTTTTTTTTTCCAACCAATTGGTTATACTCTTGTTAGTTGGTATTTCAGTTTCCAAAACCTGGTTATACCAGTGCAGCCAAGACCTTTTTAGAGAACTGAAACAGAAGTATATTCTACATTTAGAAAAACAGAGAAATTAAAATTAGTACCATCTCTTAACTCAGCCTGTTGCTCCATGGCTTGCAAACGGATCTTCAGCTCATTGTTCTGGCTCAATAACCCAGAAGAATCTCGCTAAAAACAGCATGTTGCAAATTTTAAGTACATCGTAGCCAAAAACATAAATTGCTCATACTACATGAATTATTTTCAATTAGATTTTCAATGCAAAATAAGATAAATGTAACAAAGTATACCAAAAAGTACTAATTTGACTTCGAATACATTCAATTATATCCGTTCCCAAATTATTGTTCAGTCTGAGGAAGAACTCTAAATATAACAAAGCAATTGAAGTTTTTATTAAACCTGCAGTAATGTGAGTTGAGCAGACAAGGTGGTAGCTTCTGTTTGCAAAGTTTGAACCTTGTGCTCCAGCTCAGAAATGTACCGCATCTTTCTCTCCTTCGATCGAGCAGCTGATTGCCGATTTGCCAAAATTCTACATGGGTTGAAATTTCAGTTTTACCAACATCAATCAATCTCTAATTGAATTGGGAACACAAAAAAATATTCAATTTGTTCAAAATATCACATTTTTCTATATAAATCATCAAAATCCTCATATCTCTCAATTAATTGAACAAAATTTAAATGCTAACCTCTTTACCCTCTTAGGATCGGTTAAAGCCATCTCGACCAACTTCTCATTTGCTTTGATCTTCTTAATCTCAGCCTCGTTAAACTCTCCAGCACCAAGCTCCCCATCAAACGGGTTAATAGACCTGTCCAATGACCCCCTTCGTGAAAGCCCCCCACTACTGTGGTTACCAGGTGAGGGATTACCTGGCGAAACAGGTCCCAATTTGGGTGATTCCTCACCAAAATTCAACCTCCCCATGAAGCTATCCATGGACAAGCTCCTGCAGTGCCTTGGATTAACTGGAGACAACAGTTCACCGGTTGCCCCTCTCTTATTACCACTCCCTTCCCTCTTCTGTTCGTTCATTCCACTGGATGCTCCAGTCTCATTGATGCTGCTACTCTCGGCCTCATTTTCGCTGCTGTCTTTGGTGCCGCTCGCCTCTGACGAGTTCAACATTTCCAAATTCTCTAAATTCATGTATGCGCTCACCAAATCGTCAGTGCTCAGTACCTCCTGCGGAGTCTCTTGCTTGACCGGAGGCGGGGCCGTGAAGCCGAGAGGGACGTCGCTGTGGGACCTGCGGTGTGCCTTGCGAGGCGGGAGGGAGATGCGTGGCGAAGGATTGGGAGAGATTGAAGTAGGGTTGAGAGGAGGCAGCGAGTCGAGAGAGAAGAAAGTGGGTTGGGAGAGAGAGCGGGAGTGGGCTGGTACCGGTTGTGCCGAAACGGGACTTGGAGGCGGGATCTGAGAGGAGTAGTGTGGGTGGGCCGGAGGGTAACCGGAGGGGCGCTTGAAGGAGGTGTTAGTGTTGGTGCTGTCACCGGGCGAAGGGTGGCGGTACGTACCTGGACTGGTACGGGGTAGATCTAGTTGTTCCATGAAAGAAGTGACACAGAGAGAGAGAGAGAGAGAGAGAGAGAGGTGGGGAGGAGCTTGGTCGGTCGGCTGAAGAGGATTGTTTCGTTGTGAGTTTTGTCTCTAGTCTTTGGCTAGTGAGAGAGAAGAGGGGGAGAGACGGCTGGGTTTATTAATTGGGAAATTTGGTTACCTGCCATTTCAAAACTTTTAATTTAGCAAATTGTCACTATAAAATTTCTTTTGATTAATGCCATTGTAAAACACATTTGTTTAGATAAAAGCCATCGATATTGTATAATTATGTAATTATTTAATGAAAATACAAAATTTATATGTGCTGACCAAAATATCCTCATCAGATCACTTCACTGATTAAAAAGAAATCGATCTTCATTTTGAATTTTCTTTGCTCGTCTCTCTCGTCCCTCATTCGCCTGGTGACAATGGCAATCTAGGTCAGAGAGCCATCTTTCCGCCTTTCCACCAGCATTGTCGCCTCCTGTTTTCTTCGTCGCCCAGCAGCCCTCCTCTCCTGTTCACCCCCTCTTATGTATGTCAACTTCCTCTCCGCCCTTCTCTCCTCTCCGCCCTCTTCTACTGTCGAGTAATAGATCTATTGATGCATCGTGAATTCACAGTGGGTAAGAATTAAATTTCATTCAATTTATATGGACGAACTTGCTTTTATGGATAAATTTAAAAATTAACCCAACCAGCCAAGACCTTATTTCAAACTGTAATACATTTTGATTTTCTTTTCTCATTTACTCTGTAACATAATTTAAAATAAAGTAGCCTAATAGCAATTATTTGTAGATTGAAATCACTCCCTTGCTACTTTGCATCAGCAGAGCTACTTCACATTAGTAGAGTACCCTAAGAGTGTGTTTGGATGGTGTAGAATAGTACTGTTTTGAAAATATAAGTACTGTTTTTGAATTAGCGTTCATGAGGATAGTGAAAATAATAAAAAAATATTTTTTTTCTTTTATATTAGTATGAAATAATATTAAATAAATATTATTATTAAATAAAATACTAAAAAATACTTAATTATTTTAATTATTCTCTCCATTGTTTTTACGTTTCTATTCAAACGGTATTTTACTAACATGGAATAGTAAAAATTAGTACTCTTCTCACATTTTCCGAAATATCACTAACCTCACACTATTCTCAACTACTAACACAACAGTGTTATTATTACACTAATCCTTTCACCATCCAAACACACCCAAAGTATTTAGTAATGGTCAGCTTTAGTCATTTTATCAACTTATTTGATCTTACTGCCACTGCTTCTGTTTAATTGGAGTGATGAATCCAAATAATCAATTACTTTGATTTTAAAAAGTGAATTATTTGCCCTCTACCCAATGAAGACAATTATAATTGTTAAAGAGTAAACCTTGATATTGGTCTTATTTTGATGCTTGCAGGAAAAGAAATTAGAGTGACAATAATGCATAAATGAAAAAGCCTACATGCCGGTAACAAGCCTGTCTTACATTTTTGTTGTGCTGATAAGAAAGTAGTATGACATAATAAAAGTTGTTGCAACAAAGTTTGTACAGATCTGGTGCAGGTGTAAAACGCTGAAATTTGTACCAATTTGTAAAAAATCTGAAAAATCTGGACCAATTTGTAAAAAAGCTGAAAATTTGGTGCAAGTGTAAAAAGCTGAATATCTGAACCAATTTGTACAGATCTGGAACAAATATAAATATAACAATAACAGGGGGATCAAGATGCAATAAAACTGAAAACCTATCAATTTGGACCAAATTGTGAAATGTATTGGCATTGGACCAATATTATCTAACAATTGAACTCTTTGAACAGATAGTAATCAAGAAGCCAAAAAGAGATTTTTCTATTAGATGGATGTTGTTTCTATTTGTCAACATTGGATGTTATTTCTATTACTACTTTGTATGAACCATTTATTTGAATCTTTGAACATACTTTGTAAGACTGTTGTTTCATTTCAAGTAAGCTCATCATTTCTATTAGTAATGATTGTAACTACTATTGTATTCATTTCAAGCAAGCTCACCATTATTTGTTTGTTATCGGTACCAAACTGGTACTATTGTGTTGATTTTACCTTATTTGTTTCCAATTTTGATGATTGACTCGAAAATAGCTATCAAATTTTCCTGTGTTGTGTAGAACATTGCAATAGATACTTCACATAAAAGCTTTACACCAACAATCATATATACGCCTTACAAGTACACAAAAATATAAAAACTGATGATAAACTCCTAACATGATTGTCTCTATTGATATATCTAAGCCTTGCTTGTACTACTTGCATATAATTACAATCAAAACAATAACAATCATCACAATGAAATTTAAAGCAACGAGGACTTCTAACTTCTCCATTGAAACAAGCTGAGAGTATGATTTTTCCTTCAACTGTGTCGTCTCATCATCTACTTGAGCTTCCTTTATATTGAAGTCAGCTAATAGCTCATCTTTTCTGCAATTTCAGAATAAAAAATAAATTTACTAATGAATCAGTAAATATAATAATAATTTCGCTATTTTCATTCATTACACAATTTAATTTTGATCTAAGGAGCCAACATTACTGGTTCAATTTAGGTACAGCCTAATTAAAAAAATCACGTGGAAGTTAAGGAGCTCTCCCTCCATTTGCGATAAGAAGTGGAAAAAACAAAGAAAAAGAAACAACATTAAAGAAGAAATTGAAATCATCAGAGAAAAAATTAGGTACTGAGAAGACAACAATTTGACTCTGTCTACATGCTTTAAAATGCCTCATATACTCATTTGGCTTCAATCCAAAATAGTTTCCTGCTGCATCTAGGGCATCCCACAGTTTTCACTGGTTGGGCTGCACGACCTTGACTACGAGCCATTTTTGGAGGCTGACTGGATGGGATTTCGCTTCTTGAGGATGGTGGTTGCGTGCTTGCTTTGGGTGGAAGGAGAATGGCACTGCAATGCGATCAAGTAGGATGGGAGGAGGATGGATGGATCGGAGAAGAGGAACTGGCATGAAACGAGTTTTTAGTCCTGAAGAGAGAACATACAATCTGTGAAGGGAGACCGGGAGATGAAGGGTATTTTTGGAATTATATAAAACTACAGTAGATTTATATTTTTTTATTAAAGCTGTGTAAAAAATATAAAAATATGGCAAAAAAAAAATTGTTTTACAGTGGCATTAACCAAAAAGACATTTTTATAGTGACAATTTGCTAAGTTAAAGGTTTTAACATGGCATGAAATCATATCTCCATTATTAATTTGGATATATTGTTGTGGCGCTAACAAAATTGCCATGGTTAGGACTAACACGGTTTGGGAATTGGGTAGGGTCTTTTTTTCACATGGGAATGTTTATAATCTAATCGTAGTTATTTTTATGGAATCAGTAATTAATGTCATATCTAGTAATACGTTAAATTTATCTCAAATTTAGGTGCATAATCAAAACCATATAAGTTCGTGAATACTTTGTTAAACCACAAAAATTTAATTAACAACAACAGTAATCAAGAGAATAATTAAAACAGTTTATCATGAATCCACAAACAATAGCAACCAATAAATTAAGAGGAAAATAAATAACTATAGATGTATATATATAGAGAGAAGATACTGTGAATTTAAGCTCACAGAGATCTTCTGTGAGCTTAACTCAAAAAATATATTAAATCATCTCGAAATTTAATTTATCATCCTCATTAAAATTTTATATGAAAATCTCGTGGGATGCAAAAATTTAGAGTGTTTTGAGCTTTTTAATTCATGGTTTTTAATTTTTCAAAATCAGTTCTAAAAATAATAGTAAAATATGTATTATTTGAACATCATTTTTAAAAATTAAAAAAGGTGACTTAAAAAACTCAAAACACTCCAAATTTTTGCATCCCAAAAGATTTTCATATAAATAATTTAATGAGTATGATAAATTAAAATTTTGAGATGATTTGATATATTTTTTGAGTTAAGCTCACGGAATGCCTCCGTGAGCTTAAGCTCACGATATCTTTACTATATATATATATATATATATATATATATATACACACACACATGTATAAAGGCTCATATAAACAAACGAATAAATAACTTATAAACAGATACAAATAGAAATTTAAGAGTCAAAACAAATAAATGATCAATCCAAACTCGAAGTTAAATGAAAGTTTTTATAATACAAGCTTAACAGACTCTCAAAAATTTAACAAATAAAATAAAATAACAATTTATGATTTTATCTAACTTAAATTTGATTAAGCCAATTGTAGTTAAACTGACCGACCAGATAGAAATTTCCCTAACCCGGCCATAGACAGTCCTACCTTGTTTTTCTCTCCCTTCTGAAAAAATTTCATTCTCTCTTACACTCTCTCTCTCCTCTTTAATTTGCATGTCACTCTCCTTTCTCTCTGTCCTCTCCTACTATCTCCCTCTTTCCTCACTGATCCGCTCTCAAATTTAATTTTATCCCTTCTCTCAACTCTCTGTCTCTCACACTCTCGCTCACCAACCCTCCCTGGCGAGGGGTTCTATCTGTCCTAAAAACACATCCCCTCATTGACTCCCTTTCCTCCACCTACTCTCAACGGCCAATCCCGACTTCTATGACCTAACACCCTTTATAAATTCTGTGTGTGTGCCCCTTCTCCCCTTTTTACCAATCTCATGCGCTGAGAACTTAAAACCTAGAAATAAAACACGGATAAGAACAGATAGAGTAAAAAAAAGGAGATTCAACCGCCCTTCTGCCCTTGCCAACCTTGCCGTATTTCCCCCTTGCTAGTAAACTCTAATTTCCCCTCTATGTTTGTTGTGATGGTTGGCTGAATAGAAAGTTGTGTTGCTTGCTTGTTTGTTGTGTATGCGAGTTAATCTTTGTGTGCTCTTTGTTTTGCTAGGGTAATAAGTTCATTTGTATCACTGTTATTTGAACTCAATGAACTGATCTGTGCGTAAGTTTATCGAACTGATCTGTGCGTAAGTTCATCTGTATCCCTTTTATTTGTAATAAATGAACTAATCTGCTAGTGAGTTCATCTGTACCCCTGTAATCTATAACTCGTGAACTGATCTGTGTGTAAGTTCATTTATATCTTTTTTATCTGAATTTAAGTGAATTGATCTGTGTGTAAGTCCACCTTTTACTGCATCTGCATCTGATTTTGAATTGAACTGCTCTATTTGTAAGTACATTTCTTCTATCACTGAATCTGAATTGATCTGTTTGTAAGTTCATTTTCACTTGTTTCTAAACCTCGAACTGATCTTTTGGTAAGTTTGTCTGTCAACATTCTACGTAAATTAAATCGATCTATTTGTAGATTCAATTTACACTGTATCCCGAAGGTAGAATTGATATGTTGGTAAGTTCGTCCTCTACCATTACTACCTTACTGGACTGATCTAGTTGTAAGTCCAGGGTGTTTCGCAGTGATTCTGATCACTTGAACACTTGACTAGTTGACTATCATTTAGCTTAGTATTTGCTTCCTCTTTCGAGATATAGATGTGTCTCGATCTTAATAGCCCAGGGTAATTAACAATGGGGGTTTGCGCCCATCGAAATCTACAATAACTCACAATCACTGAAAAACCCTAAATGTGCATCCCAATGGGTCTGAATGGTAGAATTAACCAGAGTTAAATAAATACACGCTTAATTAGGAGGGATCTCTGTGTTTTTTTCCGCATCCCATCGCCCTGTAGCGGTGAGGAGCGCGCGAAAAATGGTCGCATAATTATCATGTTAAATAAATTATTACTCATATAATAAATTTATGATACAATTTAAATTTATTCTATGTAGTATTTTATTATTCAATTTAAATGAGTTATTGTTCTAATTATTAGTTGTATTTACATTATAAATAAAATATTCAGAAAAAAATTGCATCATAAAATTATGAGTAAATTATATAAGATGTTTTTAAAGTACCAGTTATATATATAAAGTATTGTTTTGTTATTAAATTGGTTCTTAAAGATATGCCTCAAAGTTTGGAGAAGGAATGGAAACGAGAGGAGGTTACGTTTCATAACCATCGATTTCCGACTATAGAGCACAACCTAAAGTTTATATCATTTTAGTCTTTAAAATATCACTAACTTATCATTTTAGTAGTTAAACTTTTTTATTTGCAGTAAATTAGCTTTATTGTTATCAATGCTAAAGGAATGAATATATACATTGACATCAATATCATATAACATATCTTATAATTATTTTATAAATAATATGACATTAATGTAGTATTTTTATTATTACATTGATGCTAATATCAATGCCAAAAAGTAATGTCATGATAAATGAAAATATCATTTTTGAATGAATTTCAAATATAGGATAAATTTGGGATAAATTAAAAACTTCAAGGACAAAATAATATATTTAAAAATTTAAGAACCAATTTGATAACAAAGTGGTATTTTAAGGATTAAATTTATACTTCTAAAATTTCTAGAACCAATTTAGTAAAATAGTAATATTTTAAAGACTTTGTGTAATTTACTCGAAAATCAATATGAATAATGATCCATTAAATTTAAAATAATAAAATATGTATTAATAGTGATATCAACAATCACTAATATATTATCCGTGCTTTGCTATGATTGACTTTTGAAATAAATATATTTTTTAATTTTAATTATACATTGACTATGCACTGATAGTTGCATTATTGCAAAATTAGAGTAAATCTACCGTGAGAATTACTCAATCATACTCAATACAAACATTAAAAAATTTCTATGAAGTTGAGAATATATATCATTATATTAAGTTATGAAAATTAAAAGCGAGGAAATTGTGAAACAATAAGAAATTAATGTATTTAATGATTTTAAAGTGTATTTTTTTGTGAAAGGGAATAGTTAATAATTCAATAGCTAATTATTTGTTATATAATTGTATCTCAGGCACAAAGATATAAGTTAAGGGGTGGAAAGTAAATAATGAAAGACATAGATTAATACAATTAATGCAAATCTTAACCAACCAATTATAAAACATATATTTAAAATTTTCCAAAGCAGGAGGTTTTGTTTCTATCTTTTTTTTTTCTTAAGTGAATTCTCGATGTTTGTGTAATGAATATAAAATAACTAAATAAAAACTTGAAGACATTTGTCACATATATGATGCCACATAAAATTTTATTTTAAGAAAAATGCCAGAAATATAAGTTGGTTTGATTATTTTGATATTAATCATTGATATATAGTTTTTAAAATTAATCTCAACCGTTACATAATCATAACACTTATGTGTATAATAAGTAGTAGAGATATGTCGCAAATATTTTCCTATTTCCTTGTTGTTCTCATAAATACAAATTTGGCAAGTAATATTATTATTATGTGGCGTAGTGTATTCCATTAATCCGCTTAGATCAAATCTGACCTATCAATTCCTGAGCCGTGACACAACCTGCTTAGCTCCGAGGTCAAAACCCATCAAACTTGAGAACCGGCCAACTCATGGGCCAAACTCAGATTTCTCCAGAAGCTTCTCAAAAAAACTAACCTTAATTAGATCCATCCAAGGACCGACCCGCTTAACATGCCTAACACGTCCTTAAAATCCAACTCCAACCCCTAAACCTCTTAAAATTCCATAAAAGCCCCTTTTAACCAGTTAAATTCAAAATAAAATTGAAATTTTCAAAAATTTAGAAAAAAGGTAAATTTTCCCGCTTTAAATTTATTATTATTTTTTGAAATTTATTTTAGTTATCTTGAACTTTTATAAAATTAAAATAGACGGCGGTCCCCAAAATTAAAAAGAAGGAAGAGAAGAAAGAAAAAGAAGAGAGAATGTATAGGACGAGAACGTGCGAGATGAGATTGAGTGCGGAAAAATTATTGGATTTTGCTATTGAAGGTAAGTTTTTTTTATATAAATAATTATAATTAAAATATAAATTGTATAGATTAATTGTAAATGAGAAACGGGTGATAGCTCAGTTGGCTAGTAAAGAATACTAAGGTTGTTTTACTCAAAGGTTGAGAGTTCAATACCCGTCCATGATTTTACAGCCTCTGCAAAGATTTCAAAAAAAAATTATAAATTGTAGAATTATAGATTTTGATGGTAAGTGTTATAAAATAATTTATTTTTCATTGTTAAATAATTTTTAGTACTAATATTTAATTTGCACGATGATTTACAATCTAGCGAAGAAAGAAATTGGGGTGCTGCGGTACTTAGTTATCTATATCGGCGTTTTGATGTGGCGTGCCAGGGATTGATCAGGAGCATTGGTGGTCCATGACTTTTGTTGATGTTGTGGAGCTGGACGTGTTTACCCTCATCTCGTCCATTACTCGCCTCAGAGACAACCATATTCAGTGATTATGGTACACCGGACCGTGATAACTGTGTGTCTTTTGGCAGGTAAAAATTTATTTACAGAATTAAATCAATCAATGAAAATATTTTTATAATCACTAAACATAATTTGAGCTGGTAATAGAAAATGGACGCTTGATAAGACCAGGTACCACAATTCATCGCACATCGGCGTGAAGTACGTGAGGGATCAACTGTTGATGTTGCCTCACACGCATGTCAATTGGAGGTCGTACGAGTCGGTACATCACTTATTGTTGACGTTGGTACATGACTGTGTGGACTCGTACACTTGCCGACTTCCACTTATTGACTTTTCGGTAGTGAAGTGGTACTATCCGGAGCGTGTGAGGCGACAGTTCAACTTACTTCGTCCATTACCCACAGTACGAGCAATAGTACCCTCCACAGTACGGACAACAGTACGATCCTTGCCAATATGATTTTCCATCAGGACCTGAAGAGTCATCGCATATTCGGGATGATGCTGCAGAGCCTACACAGACAGGGGATTTCACCCCACTTGCTCTTGGTCGGGAGCATTGTGACGTTGTTCCACCAGGTCGATATACACTTGACGTGGTTAGTTGTTTGTTTTATACCTTAGTAAATGCAAATGATAAATTTTTTTAATCAGCTCACTGATGTAATGTGTTTACTTTTTTACAGGGACGACCGAGATCCCGTCGACTTGTCAGGCGTCGTCAGAAATAGTGTTTTATTTTTTATCTTTATTATTATATTAGTACTCTATTATGGAGATTTTATTGTGTTATTTTATTTAGTATTTTATTATGACTTGATTGTTGTATCTTATTTAGTACTTTATTATCTCTTGTATGAGACTTGAGTGTTATATTTTTTATGACATTTTTTACTTCTCTATTATGACTTTATTTGGTATTTTATTTTTAATACGATAAATAATAATTTTATAATTTAATAAATAATTATTTAGTATATCAATAATATGTAACCTCCTATAAAGAAATGAAAATGAAAGAAAAAATAAATCTAATTTTGTTAAGAGAAAATTAGTCTCAAATTTGTATATTACCATATTATTCAATTTAAATAATTTATTATTCTCAAATTGAATAATAAAAATACTACACAAAATAATTTATATAATAAAATTAGTAATATAAATTATATAATAAAATCATTAATATAGTATAATAAAATCGTTAATTGTCGATTTTTAGCAAAGACGCCACTGGCAGTGGCGCGTTTACTCCGCGCCACTATCAGTGACACGCTGCTATTCGTAAATTTCTAATTACAGTTTTATCACTCTTATTTTTAATAATATTATTTTTATAATTATTAAATAAAGAAAATCGGTTGTGGGGAGAGAAGAACGATAGAGAAATGAAAAGTAAAAGGCTGTTTGGGATTTTTTTATTTATTATTATCATCGTTCTCCATCGTGAATTGTTCTGTTCAATTTGCTGATTTAGGTTTGGATTAAAGTACTGTTCATATTCGAAATGCTATTTTGAGAATTAGCACGAATTGGGATGATCCAAACACACTTTATAATAGACACTCCTGAGAGACATGAGTGTTGATCCATTGCTGCGCAGTATCGTGTAGCGCGGCACGTAGTCCGTTCAATTATTTCGAGCTTTAAGTTAGCATGAATATCAAAGTGATCGGACGGACTATGTACTGTACTGCACGGTGCTGCGTAATAATGAATATCAATTCGAGATACATAGACATAGCCAATCAATAAGAAAAAGCTCGATGCTCTGTGGGTTACATTCTACTAGTCCTGAAAAATTGTCCGTTCCATTTTATCTTCGTTTTATAAAAGGCCAAATATTTAAACTACCAGTTTAGAAACAAACAACCATTAAATTAGATTAAGTGCATTGATTCCATTTCTTTTTTTTATTTGTATATGCATATGTGATGATTTTAATGTCGGATAGTATTTTTTGTACTTAATTTTTTTTTCATATTCGACCCTAAATAAGATTATTTCACTATGATTCATATATATATATATATATATATATATATATATATATATATATATATTTAAACTCCTCACATAATCAATCATATATTTATAACTTTAAACTTCTCACATCATTATATTAATATTAAGAGTGAGACTATGTGCTTCGTGAAGCATAAAATATTCCGTGTTTTGTGTTCATATTTTGAATTTAAAAGTTCAAACGGCCGATCCAAATCATTGGACATGATCTCCATATTAAAATATCATTGGATATCAAATTATTTATATATTTTTAAAATTTTTGCTATTTCTTAGATGGTGAAAAATCATTAGTATTGGATGATGCAAAAATTGTTATAATACATTTAAAAAAAGGCAAAAAATATAAAAAATATAAAAATTTGATATTCAAAGATATATCAATATGAAGATCATGTTCAACGGTTTAGATCGGTCGAGATATGAACGCATAGTATGGAAGATTGTGTGCTTCACAAATTACCGTACCCTCACTATTAATATTAATATTTAATTTGAAGGATATTATTTAGATAAGAGACTTTCAGGTGATCTTTTCTTGTAGAATTTTACTATTTTCTTTTTTGTGCTGTTTGGCTCTGTTTACTCCACGTCGACGAATACGTGCTATAAAGGACAAATGGTCCCTCGTCAATTTTTTCTTCCTACAAAAATTTTAAATAGCCATTTCTTCTTCTTTTCATATGCAATCATTACGGTCAGAAGCCTTGACCGCCAATAACATATTTTTGATATATATTGTTTTGAATATTTGGACACTTTGTAGTCATTGCAAGAACTAAGTTATACGTTGGCTACGGGCTTCTCCTCAAAAAAAAAAAAAAAAAAAAAACGAAGTTATACGTTTTCTCTTTTCATTGTCGCCACTTCCTTGATATTTCTTTTTTCCTCATCTATGTATACTTCTAATCTGGATTATTCATATTCGGCATTTTACTCACGTATTCCGTATAGAAAACGTATCTGATATAGGTGCGGGTGCGATTTGCGTGCGGTACGCATCTGATACTCCAACTGACATATCAGAGTATTCTAACAACTTTGATATGTCCCGATACGTTCTGATACGCCCCGATACGCCTCTAATATGCTCCTGATACGTCCATGATATTTTTTCAAGGTATTTTGATGGATTCGGTCAAGAATACGCCCCCAATATTCGTCGATATGCCCCAATACTCCTTCGATACGTCCCTGAATGAAATTTATATCATGTCTTTTGTGTTCCTATAGCATTCAAGTTATTTATATATCAATAGAATATAATAATTTTTTTCCAACTTTATTTATTATATAATTTATTTATATTTTTATATAATAATTTATTATATATAGCCGTATTAGTATCTAAATTTTTTTAAATTTTCTGTATCACCACATCCGCACCATATCAAATACGATAGCCACGCACACATCCGTACAACATAGCTTCTAACACAGTAAGAATCAATCAACAAGTTGAGGTTGCATCAAACGAAAATTAAACTGGCCCCTTTCGCATGTTCTCATGCAACGTGTATTGACCAGCTGAGAGCGACTCCAGAATTTTTTTTTTTTTTGTTTCCACCTCTTGTTATCTATCCACATCGTTACCATATTTAATTGCAATTAATATTAGCAAAATAGCCACTTAATTATGTTCGTGCATGATTTCATTCAAGGTTTTCAATATAGATTTGAATATGGATGCATATCCGACATGCGCCGCATATGCGGATATATGCGATAAATATGCGATTTGTATGTTCAAAAAATAGATACGTAACTATATATAATCAATATATTCACTAAGGGTCCGTTTGGCAAATTAAGAAATAATTTTGGAAGAGTGGTAATTTTAGAAGATTTATAGAATAATATTTTTTTGGAAGAGTGGTAGTAGAATGATATTTTTGACTATTCGGAAGAGCGAAAATATCGTTTGACGGTTGTTACTCATAATAGTTAAAAAATGAATAATTATGATACTAACAATGATGATGATAATAATAATAGTAAAATAATAATCATAATAGTAAGATAATAATAATAATAAAGTAATAAAAAATAATCATAATAAATAATAATATTATAATAGTAATATAATAAAAATATAAACATAATCATAATATAGTAATATAATAATAAAAAATTATAATTACAATCATAATTATAATAATATAATAATAATAAGTAATCATAATTTTAATAATATAATCATAATATAATAATCATAATCATAATCATAATCATGATAATAATTATAGTCATAATCATAATAATATAACCATAATCATAATCATAATAATATAATCATAAAAATATAATCATAATCATAATCATCATAATATAATAATATAATAATAAATAATCTTGATCATAATAATATAATAATAAAATAATTATATTTATATTCATAATATAATAATATAATATTAAATTTATATTTATAATAATAATAAATAATATAATTATTTTATTATAATAATAATGATAAGGTATTATTAATTTATTAAATATTATTAAATTTCCAAATTTTAGTATAAAATTAATAAAATATTAATTATTTTATCTCTAATTATTTATGATAATATGAAAATAAGTGTAAAAATTAAAATAATTTAGTTAATTTAGAGTTCGATTTAGTTCGAAATAGTTTCAAATTAAACTCAAATACTAGTAAGTTCGATCGAATTTGATTCGTTTGCTGCCCTAATCTCAAAACAGACAACGGAACATTCGAAATTCTAAGAAACTAATATAAAAGGCCAAATTTTTTTTTTCTTTTGAGCAGTTGCGAAGTCATTCTACTTATAAACGAGTTCTAGTACTTGACCTCTCGAAACTCAAAAAGGAAAACCTCTTACATACCTTAAAAAGAACAAAAAGCAAAAAAAGAGGGGTAACAATTTTCTTGTGAGACCAACTTCTCAATGGTGAAATATAAAAAAAAAAGATGCATTGATAATTTAATACAGATCCGACTTAAGATAATTACAAGAGATACGATAAGAATATAGGTGGTTCTGAAGAAATATGAGCTAAGAGCTGTTTGAACTTTCCTGGGATGCCTTGAATATTCGAAAAGCGGCAATCAGCATTGTTGTGTTGCCTATGGTTGTTAGTGCACATTGAATTGCCACCAGTATCTGAATGAAATGTTACCAACAATAAGAAGATTGTATTTATATCTCCTTCGAATGTAATTTCAGCACCAAAATAAGAACAGATTACGGGATAAGTTTAAATTGAGAACAAGGAAACTAAGAGGAGTACAAAATTACCTCGAGTGACCCCGAGTTATAATGCACATAATGCTCCTCCAAGAGGTGGAACGTAGGTAGAGAAGACTAATTATTCAGCCAGTCATATGATTGAAATCACGTGAATTTAACTGCAGTAATTCAAATTATTGAAGATCATTTGTTAATCTGTCACTAACTGACGACTAGTTAGTAGTACAGTCGTAATATTAAATATCTGAATTTATGTTCAAAGTAAGGAGGTGTAGTGGAGATTATATCCTTAATACTGCATACCAACTAAATTAGGAGCACATGAATATTCCAGTTACCACAGGAAAAATGTACAATAACCAAAAGGGCAGTTATATTCAGTATAAAGTTCAACGGAAGAAATACTGAAATACCATGTCTCCTAATATTTGCATAAACATTTTGCATTTGTTTAAATTTGTAAAATTAATGGGACTCACCATGCCCCATGTAAGGCCTTTCCAAGTAGTGTGCCCTGATTTCTCTCCAAACTGCCAAATCAATGCCATTGCTGCGATCCTATCCCAAATAAAAAGTAAATTAAAAAAAGGATAAAGATGCAGTAGCAAGAGAAAACCTTTGAATGCATAACAAACCAAAACCTCCAATCATTTCAGTATTCCTCTCAAGCTTTAGTATGCTTCCTCTGTTCCTCATGTTATATACCTTTTTGAAGAGTGAATTTCTCTTTTTGTGTGGTTAATTATAACCTGAAGACAAAAATTAAAATTTTGACCGAATTAAGACTTGAGAGCAAATGTACATACCATTCAACAACGCTGGACGCGTGGATGGCCCAGGTGGGTAGTGAAAGCGTATTCGGTGGCTCCTGAAGAGCAGAGAGCGCCAATGGGAACCGGGGTAAGGGATGGATGTTACTAGTACGCTTTATAATTATTTTTTTGTTTAAATTTTCTGGGTAGATCGTTAGACGGGGTTCTAGTGGGCGACATTCTGGACTTTTAAAATTAAATCTTGGGGCCCATATTGAAGAAAAGAGAAGAAAATAACATTTTCAAACAAGTTTATGACAAAATCTTAGGGGGCTTCAGGACTAACAATAATTTATGTCATTATAATACACATCTGAGAAAGACAGATTAGTAGATAGAAAGTACAGCATCAGCGATTACTCATTTTTTCCCTCTTTGACCAAATCATTACAAGTGCAAATCCCATCAAAGACATTAATACAACCTACAACCAAGCCATTTACAAATTGTTAGTGTTTGTCTGGATTTTACTCATGAATTCAATATGATTGAAACAAGTTTCACAACTTACAGAAATAGCTGGAGCCACACCAACAAGAGGATGTTGGAAAAACCTATTTGCTAATGCAAGTGCTAGGAGACTACTTTGCATCCCTGAAAAGAGAAAAAAAAATGAGGTACTGAACAAACTTGTTCTATTTGGTTATTAGTTCATACAACTTAAGATTCAGTTCTCTGTAGTGCTTTCACATCAGCTGAGTTATTAAATCAAACACCAGCAAGACTGTACACCAAAATAGATGCCAATGAATGGAATCCAAAAATGAGAACAATGCCGATACCAAATGGAGATGATACTGCTTTTATGTTAATTGCCAATGGTGAGCCAACACACATGCTGTCACAAATACTGAGATTGGGGGTAGAAATGACTGATAGCTGAGCATACCTTTGGTAGGAACCTTCAAATTCTGCAAATGAATAAATATAATAAGTACAAAATTTTGAATTAGTAAGTATAGTCATTATTAACTACTACCAGTATCTGCATGACATGGATTGGTTTATAAAACTGAAATATGGTATAACAATACACTTAATCCCCAAAAAAGTAAAACAAAATGTTTCTCTGAAGTCTGAATTGCAAACAAGCATACATCAATATGAATTCAACCCGATAACAGTACCAGCTAAGGTCCCACAGAAAACAATGCTTTAGGTATAAACAGTGCCTATTTAAAAGGAGGCCAGTGGCAATGGGTGCTACTGCAGTTTCTGCTACAAAAATATAAACAGTACCTAGCTAAAACCAAACAGTTTCTGTACCTATTTAAAAGGAGGCTAGCGCAATGTGTGCCACTAAAATTTGTTTAATACTTGACATCATGCCTTTGATATCAAGCAGTAGCGTCTTTCCAATTAATAAGTACGACAAGGTTGGGGTCAAAAAAACAGCAGTTGCAGTAGAAATTGAGGTCATGACAGTACTAAGTGGGGCCATGGATGGATCCGTCAGAAATGTTGCATGGTTTGAGAGTTGGGCACCACTGACGCAAGATACTAGCATTATACCAGCATCTAACTTGAGAATTTTGGCAAATTATGAGACTTCTTATTTTCAACATGATATACACAAATTTATTAAAACACTTGTACTTTCCTCATAATAATTTAATTCCACTATCTAATATATTCCTCAATTCATTAATATAGTACGGAATATCATGTTTCTATTGACCAATGTACTTACAAATAGGGGTGGATTTAAGTGCAACCTAAAGTTTTGTTAATCTGACTCCCTAGATCAAATATCTGACCCCTCTGAATTATCTGATTAATTTTAATTGAGAAAAAATATTTAATATCGTGGATAATGAAATAATTATGCAAAATTATAAAATATGAAGTCTCATAAAGAAAAAAAAATTATCGCTATGATTATTTATTATTTTGATTTTTTGTTATTTTTAATATATAAAAGATATTATTTTAATATTTTTATTTAATACCCGATTAGTTAATGGGTTTAAACCCGATAAGCTACTGAATCCGATTACTAACCCCCCTGAACAAAATCCTGCATCCGCCCCTGTTCGCAAATAATATTTAAGATCAATTCTATGTTCAATTATAAATAGCAACAAGCCACATACAATTATATAACAGAAACAAGGGGTAATATCAGGAAACATCATGGTAATGTATTGATTTACCCAATGAGTAGGAAGCTTAAACACTGAAACCACCATTGTGCCAAATAAAAATCCAAGAAGGGGCTTAATGAAAACTGTCCCAAATACCAGGCGGCAATTGCATCTGATCTCTTTATGGCCTCAATAAAATCTTCAGGGCTTCAATTAACCCCAACAGCAAACATTAAAAATCCCAATGCTGGTGCATAATACCAGACATAAGAAAGCATCATTATAAGCCCTAATTAATAATTATATATGAGAAAAGTGAAAGTTCAAAAATACTTTGTTGTGAACCAGGTGAAGTATGGTGGGTAAATGAGAGCCAGTACAGTACTGCCTGAGTACTATATGATGAGGAATTACCGAGTTTGCACCTTTTAGAATCTTTAGGAGGTCTAATCCTTTTTCCTGGATCAAAAAGATATGAGATGCAATGTCATTGTTTCAGTTCAAGAATTTTTTTATCAGATTAAAGGATTCATATAATCAAGAAATGTAATACGATGGCAATTACAAAACCTGAATTCCTGCGGACTGATATTCTCCAGTTCCATCTGGCTTGAATGATCCGCTTGTACTAGCCAATATACTTTTCTTTTCTGAGATCCCGGTTCCATTGACTAATTTCATCAGAAACAAAACAGAGAGCAATTATTTTTTTTTAAATAATCAGCTTAATCTTCCTCATTAAAAAAGAATAACAAATATGTGAAATTTCAAGAGAGAAACTCACTCCATAATTCACTCGAACTCAGCCTAGGAAAAACTATCCTGGAAAAAAAAATGTAATGAGACGACTGATTTACAAAAAATGACGGGCAAATAGAAAGAGACACAAAAGAAAAACCTGATCGCCGGAGAAGAAAGGAAGAGGCAGAAGCAACCGAGCAAGGGACCGGGTTAACCGAACCGTGCGAGCGTTTAGGGCTGTGAATGGAAATCTTTTGGTTTATCCGATCCATATCGTACTATATAGATAATATTTTATTTTTGTTAGATTGAATATGACTAAAAAAATATTCATTAACTTATCTCATATAAATAATATAAATATAAGTAAAGAGTTTTCGTTATCCGTTATTCATTGGATAAATTATATAAATATGAGTAAAACTAGTGTGCTCCTAAGAGCACGAAGTCACTCCGTGATTCTAAATTAAAAAAATATATCAAATGATTTTTAAATTTTGATCTATCACTTTCATTAAATCTTTCATATTGAAATCTTGTTGGTACAAAAATTTGAGGTGCTTCGAATTTTCTATGTCGTTCTTTTTTATATTTGAAAAGAATATACGAACATTAAATATTTTATTATTATTTTTATAGTTGATTTTCAAAAATTAAAAAAAAATGACTTAGAAAACTTAAATCACTCTGAATTTTTATATCCATAAGATTTCAATATGAAGAATTTAATAAGTGATGAATCAAAATTTAGAGGTCATTTGATATATTTTTTCCGTGCTCCTAGGAGTACACTAGCTTTACTCATATAAATATATATAAATATAATTATATTATATTTTGAATAAATATATATAGTTAAATTATATAAATATATATATATAGTAATTAGTATATATTTTTTATGACAATTAATATGAAAAAATTATATAATTTTTGTTATATCTAAAATGTTAATTATTATTACACTTTATTAATATATTTATTTAATACTATTTATTTATTTAAATCATATAATTTCTTTCATTAAATTATTTTCATTTTTATCTGTTATTTACCGTTATCTATTTATTTTCTAAAATTTTTAATGAATAAAAATAAAATATGAGTACAAAAAAATTTAATAGATATAAATAAAATATAAATAATTTTTTTTAATAAATATAAATATAAAAATATCTCCATCTATATCCTACTCTACTCATTGACAGCTTAGCGGCGTTGAAAGCCATCGCAGCTAGTTAGTATTAAAAGTTCAAAACTAGAATGCACAAAGTAACAAATAAAGGTAGAAATTGAAATGACGTGGCGAAGGTTGACTTCCGATGGTTCTTCTGGAATTGTAGTTTGTCAGTTAAATCATAGATTATTTGTTGCTAATGCTTAAACAACAGGAGCCTTGCCTAGGAATACTAACTGTAGTAACAGATAAAATGTTTTTTTTTTTAAAAAAAAGAGAAACTTGGAAAGAATTTATATAAAGAACTAATTTTCGAAAATACGCGTTTCATTCTTTTCGGAGCGAAATAAAATGAATTATGTGTTGACTGCCAAACGAAACTTGTGCATTTATAAAGAACTAACTAAATCATTATCAATATCTATATTTATACTATATTATAAAGAACTATCTATACTATATCATAAAGAAACTTATGTATTGAAAACGTCTAACATTTCAGCTTCTTCTTAATAATCAAAATATCCCTAATTGAATGTTACATATTAATATTTTTAGAAATTAATGATTTAGATTTCGATCAATATTATTTTTTCTCTACATTTTGTTTGTTATTTTTTTATCATATATCTAATAAAAAGTTAACAAAAATTTGTCTATCAAATAAATTAGTTATTAACTATTTTTAAATTTTTTTATAAAAAAAAACTATCAACTCCACAATTTACTTAAAAAATATTATATTTTATTAATCATATCTATATTTATATTATATTATGCTATATTATAAAGAACACATGAAATTGATTTGTCCATTAATATTATCACATAATGTATAATAATTAAAATATTTATATTTCAATTTATGATTGAGATTGATTGATTTTATAAAAACGACAATTCAAATTTCAGTTAAACTCATTTTTTCCTCTTCATCATGTTGCTATTTTTTACTATGCATTTATAGGTTTCATTTTCATAAAGATTGGTTATTTTAATTCAGAACTCGCTACATCTAACACAAGCCTCCTATTTTATTCTGATTTGGAACAAGCTATGCAGAAACTAATCTACACTTGCAAAATTTATCATGCATTATAGATGATATAAAAAATATATCAAATAAATTAAACATCAACTATTATTAAATTGCGTCATCATACTAAAAAAATTTATATTTTATACAAAATATAACAACATAAAAATAGACAACCCTAAAAACTATGGTTAATATATATTTTCAAAAAAAAACTCATCATTAACCATCGAAATGAGAGAGTTTTCAATATACATGTCCAGTGCAATGCAGGAGTTCTTTGCTAGTCCTAATAATAAGATGACACTGAAAAAATTGCGTTGCTCACACTTCATTAATTGCTGCATAGAAAAACTAAATTAAGACTGAGGCTATGGTGTATTGTAATGTAATGGAATATCCTAGATTGATGAATTCAATGCGCCGGATGTATTTTTGTATTGTCTCAAAATCTAAAATTTTAAGTAAAAGATGATCAATTTGAACCGCTCAATATGATAACTCTTCTAGCTCATTAAATTTTATATTTTCTAGATGAGGAGAAATTTTTTATCATTGGACGATCTCAAAAAATATAAAATTTAACTAGCTAATAGAGTTTAATATGAGATCATATTGAACGGTTAGGATCGATAATCTTTTATTTAATATCTGAGATTTTGAGGTAATACATAAGTGTATTTAGGATCATTCAATATATTTTCTTCTTTTTTTCAATTTATTTAGGATTTACCAAATGCGTTCGTTGAAACACTTTAATTTACTGCTGTAACACTGATTATTGATCAACAAATACAAAGGTTTAATTTTACTGCCGACGGGTTTCAACTAAAAAAAAGATCAATACAAATTAAGGTACAGTTGATTATATCCTACAAAATTAATCCCGCGTTAAACTTTTTTTTTTTGCTCTTGAAATAGGTAGGGAAATGCCCGTTTTAATCTCTTTGAAATAAGGAAAAACACCAAGCGAGAGCTTAAATTTCTACCTTTTCGAAAACAACCAAGTGTTTGAATTTGGAACAGAACCGTGTTGCCATGTCAAAGTTTTACAAAACCTGTGCAATTAAATATATCATCTGTTTGAATCTTTTGTAGTGAATTACAGGCATGAAAATAATCTAAATAAACTGAAGATGTCATTGAACATTTCCCCCTTTGAAAATAGCCCTCAAAGAAGGATCGATATAGCCTGCTTTCCGGTCTTTCTGGAAACCTGTTTCATGCATTGAGCGTGTTAATATTTCCTTTTTATATTCAAATACAATTATGCGATGATGCTGTTTCATCATAGATTCAAAATATTAATTCTAAACAAAATGCAATCCGCTAATTTTATTTCATTTGCAATTAAAGTGATGCATTCATGTCGCACAAAGAAATTAGATCAACTTTATATATATACCATATTAGAAAATAGAAAACTTGATGATTTGTGAGCATAATTTTGCACATTTATTTATTTATTATATATTCAAATCATACCAGGCGGATCAAGAATTTGACACATGAATCTGTTAAATTATATTCAGATTTTCATTATCTCGGATATATATAAACAAAAATAATACCCACAGTCAGTTTGAGCGTTAATGTACGTTTACAGTAGTTTTGACATATATATCCAAATTTATGTGGTACATATATTGAAAAATTGTTATTCAAATTAAAGAATGTAACTAAAATTGTAGATGTATCTCTTTGATTTCTGTAGATAATATATTAAATATGTATCAACCTGAAATTAGATTCATCATTCATCATAAAGCTATTAAAAAACATGATTCTTAATTTTTTTAATGATTTGATCGAATTAGTCTAAGTACTTTTCAAATCGATTCAAATTTAATTGACACATGCAAAGCTGTATCTAAGTGATTCAGAATATTTCTGTAATTTATTTTCAATTCGAACATTTTTATCAAATATATATTTTTAAGACTTTATATATATAATTAAAAGTTAAATAATTAGATGTACACATGAAATACGACCCTAATGCTAATTATCGAGACGCTAGAAATACGATAGCGTAACGTACGGGCTTGTTGGAACACAAGCACACAAATAAATTAAATAGATTAAAAGAAACGAAAAAAAAAGAAGAATAAGGAATAAGGATATATACGAAGGCATTGGTTAAAATGTCAACGGAGCACCCATGCGTAGAAAACGACGAGACGTTGCTATATATGCCAGCTTGCCTGATATTATATATGGTCGAACATTTAATTCTCCCTGGCACATGGATCATTATATGATCAAATATATGTGCTCAAATATATGCTGCTTTTATTACGGAGAAGATTGATAGTGAATTCATTGTTCATAAATTAATGTATATTTAATTTTCTTTCGAATTAGTTAATTAATAGTCCTGCGTTTACTTTTTTTTAACATATTATACGGCAAAGATGTCTATATAATATATATATTTCTCTACAGGAACGACGACTCGGTAAATGTCAATGCACAATATGATGATATTAATGCTCCACCAAGTGGACAACGGGAAGACGCATATATATATATATAAAGTGCTTTGCAAAATAAAAAACCGTTATTGCTTCAGAGTGAGATTTTATATTTCGATGTCTCAAATGGTCAATCTAAGTTGCTCAATAATTTCTTCATGTCAAAATTTTGTAGGATATTAAATTTTATATTTTTTGAGCTTTCTAACTATTTTTTAAATTATTTTTAAAAGCAGTTTCAGAGTTGTTTTTAAAAATAATTAGAAGCTCAAAAAATTATGAAATTTAATATCCTACAAAATTTTGACATGAAGAAATTATTGAGTAACTTAAATTGACCATTTGAGACCTCGGAATATGAAATTTTATCCTGAAGCAATAACAGTTTTTTACTTTGCAAAGCACCATAAACTATATATATATATATATATATATTGCTTGAATGCCATATGTGGTATACATTAATTAGATCTTGATAGTCTATATAATTGGTTGCACCTACATCATCAGTATTCGTCTGCATCAGGTCGGTCTAGAATTTAAATTCTTTGTGGGCTAGGGAGTTGGGTAGTAGGCTCGTAGTCGTCGGTCGACGTAGCCACCTACTAGTAGCACGCAATTGTGGTTGTGAATTGGCACCAATAAATGTAAGATCAATGCGCAAATTTTCATACATGCATATTAAAATCTTTTGTCCAGCCATTTTCCGTGGCTTAAATTTTTATTTAAATTTAAGGGTGTGATTTTCATCTTTTCATAAAAAAAAAACAATATTTTGTCCAGCCGACTATATTTTTTATTTCAAGTACATCATTGAATAATCATTTTTTTCCCATTTTATAATTTATATTTTAGGTTGGAACTTTCATACCAAATGAGCGCCCTCGTGCTTTCGTGAACGTGAAAAGATAGAGGGAAAGTTTTCCACTCATATGCTTTTTATCTGAATAAGTACGTACGGGGCGAGGGATAACTTCTTTTGACAATCTTAAAATCAAAATTTTCAATTAAATACGGAAAATATTTGAAAACTATTAAAATAAAAAGTTACTTATAGGTATATTCTTAATTAATTTTGGACTCCATATATAAGTTATTCATCAAAGATCATTAGAATTATTTTATGTAATTTCCAACTATCTCTATTTTATATCGTCAACCATGTTATTCTAATTAACTTCATGATTTCTTCAAATTTATGATTAAAATTGTCACAATAACCATTATCAAGATTATGAAAGGAAATAGTACTTGAAAAGTTTGTAAAATGGGGGAGAGGAAATCATTACTATACAATCTGTCTTTAATAGCGGTCAAAAACCATATTTTATAGCGGTTCAAGGGGGGCTGTTATTGAGGGGTGCTATAAAAAGTCTTGAGAACCGCTATTAAAGAATACCCTTTAATAACAGTTGTTATATAACAACAGTTATTAAAGGATTGTGCCGAATTAAAAAAAAAATACTGACAGATGTGACAACTGTACAGCTGTCACATCCGCCAGCTTTTAAATTTTTTTTTATTTTTTCATTCTAAAACACAAATTTTAAATTCAAAATTTTAAAACTAATTTGAACAAAAAATTTAGAATCGAAAATAATTTGAACAAAAAATTTAGAACATAAAAATAATTTGAGTTTTAAATTTGATCATAATTTGAATATAAAATTTAAAACAGAAAAGTAATTTGAATTTAGAATTTGAAAAAAAAATAATTTTAGTTCAAAATTTGAACAGAAAATTAAAAAGAAAGAATAAGCAAATAAATTTAAAAAGAACAAAACAAAAAATCTTGAACTTTTTATTTCATATTTTGTGTTTGAATTTTGAGAAATTGGGAAAATGAAAAGAAAATGAGAGATGAATGGGGGGGGGGGTGAAGAGTGATATATATATAGGTAAGAAAGGGATGAATTCGTGGGAATTTTCTGAGTGATTTCTGAGTGTTGGATCGATTAAAATGGACGTTGTAGATTAAAAAATATATTGGCGATCTGTGGACAATGGTGCATATAGCGGTTGCTATTGAACAACCGCTATTAAAGGTTGACATTTAATAGCGGTTTTTTGGTGGGACCGCTATTAAAGGGTAGCTATTAAAGGTACCGTTTAATAGCGGCTCTTTAGTAGAATCGCTATAAAAGGCTTTAATAACGGTTGTTTAATAGCAACCGCTATAAAAACTCAGTTTTAATAGCGGTTGCTATTAAACAACCACTATTAATGTCTTTTATAGTCTATTATATAACCGCTATTAAATAGAGCTACAAAATCTTTTTTCTATAGTAGTGAATAGTACCTATATATGTAGGATCCGTAAAATTCATGAAAATGTTAGCGGCTGAGAACATGGTAATCACTAATCACCACGATGAGTGTTTAGTGTTGGAAGCAACGGGTAGAAGAAGATACTAGATCAAGCGAATGCCGGAATTTGGGAGAGTAAATATGATAGTAGAGGAGGAAAAATATAATTTTGAAAATTTGGGAGAGTATATAAATGAAATTATGTAATTTTATTATATCATAAAAATATTATGATTTCATATCATAAAAATAAAATTGATGACATTTTTAAGTACTACAAAGAAAACGTATGGGGTGTTTTTTATTAATTAAAATAATTTAAAAACGAAAGGCCTCACTCTGGGATGCGGCTTATCTACTGTAGGTTGCACCTAAGAATATAGCATTTTGATAAAAAATAATAATAATAATAATAAACAAGAAAGCTTTACTCCAGAGATGCGATCTACTTAATATTTTTTTACCAATTGGCATTTATAGTGGCAGTATGCATCTTTTAACGAGCTAATTTCTGTATATGCTTTGATTGGAGTTTTTATATATAAAAAAACTATATCCATTTTATGCTCGATTTTTGTTCTTTAAAATTTTGCATTTGTCGATACTGTGTCTCGTCTTGTGTCCGTTTGATTCAAAATTCGTACTATTCATGATGTATATAAATTATTAAAATAATATTTTAATTATTTAGTTAATTCTATACACTATTTGATACATAGTTTTTTCATACTATTGGTATGAAATAATTAAAATATAATTTTAGCAAAATCTGATTGTTAGTAGTTCGGTGAATTTTCTAATCAAACGGACAAAATGACAAGACATAACAATACTAAGAAATACAAAGAAAAAGGACAATTTATGCATATCTATTTTTTAGTCTGGTTGCGATCTTCAGCCTACATATATTATTTTTACGTGTAAAACTCCTATAACGTATTCCATACATGAGTTTGTTTTTGTGGCGTTCACATGTATATTTCATTTAAAAAGTTTAATTATGAAAACATACAAAATGACACATATATTTATTTCTTGAATTATACATATGATGTAAGATTGAAAATATAATAATAAATGTTCAATATGCATAAATGATAATTAATAATTTTGTTTTTAAAATTAAAATTTTAAAATATTCCAGATTTCTGATCTATATTTCAAGCTACAGATCAATCAATACAAATACAATAAAAATTTAAATATAAATTATAAAAAAAGTCTAATTACCTTGTACAAAATAATTCACAACTTAATAACGATTTAGAATCAATCCTTAAACTGCGACATAAACATATATCCTATTTGAATCGGAGAATGATATCAGCAATTAATTTGCATACCACTTATTCCTTATTTTTTTCTTTCATTTTTCCTTCTATATTTCTCTCTTTCTTACACACACACTCTTTCTTTTCTCGGTTTCATTTCATTTTTTTTCGTTTTCTTTTTCTTCCTCCGATCTCTTTTATATACCTTCTAGAGAGACGGAGGGAATTAAGGTCCTTAGTCACCTTCGAGTGGCATACGTCAGAATTAGAAGTCAGAGAAGAACCAACCGTCTTTGTAAGTCGGTTTCGTTTGTTTTATTAATTCTTTTTAATTTTTACAGCTTAGGCTCTAAAATTATTTAAATTATGAAAAATTCAACAGTACAATTACCTTAATTTTTGAGTGTTCCAGACTGAAAGTAATTAATAACCGCCGTCAAAATTTTCATAATTCGCATTTAGTGGTGGAACTATACATGGAATAATATATATATGATATTTTAACATTTATACAAGAGATTGCCATGTGACTGACTACGAGACGTTAATATATATATATATATAGAGTTATGCTACGGTAAGTCGCGAAATACAAAATATATTTGTATTTCGCGTCGTATATTTTATTTTTAAATTTAAAACACCGATCTAAACGTTAAAAGTGTTCTCCATATTAAAATATGTTTGGAGACCAAATTTTATTTTTTATAGAAATTTTTTTCTATTTTTTGAGGATTAGAAAATCATTCTTATTAAAAAGATAAACTCAATGCATTTTCACCCCCTAAAAAATATATAATTTGATCTCCAAATATATTTTAATGGTCGGATCAGTATTTTGAATTTAGAAATGGGAGATACGATGCAAAGTACAAAAATATTTTGTAGTCGCGTTTTTGTACTTCGCGATTAACCGTAACATAACTCTCTCTCTCTATATATATATAGAGAGAGAGTCTTACTATGGTGCTTTGCAAAGCACAGAGACATTGTGTGTTTTGTAACTAGTGATGCGGTCATTGTCATAGAACTGGTCTATGCGCTAATTTGGGAAAACCGCCCTCCTCCCCTAAGGTGGGGGTTGCCTAACACTCAAGTTAGAAATAATCAATCCGAACCATTCAATCTAATTTTCATATCAAAATCTATTAGTAAACCAAATTTTATATTTTTTAGAATTTGTTTGCTATTTTTTCTGAACAGGAGAAAATGACTTGATCTGAGAATTCTGATTTATCCAAAAATGACGGTTTTCCCTCTATCCAAAAAAATAGCAAATGAATTCCAAAAAATATAAAATTTGGTTTACTATTAGATTTTGATATGGAGATTAGATTGAGCTATTTGGATCGATCATTTCTGATTTAAAATTAATAATAGAGCGCAAAGCACCAGGGGCGGACCCAGGTTAATCCAGGGGGGGCACGTGCCCCCTGGATTTTGAAAAATAGTGTTTTTCGGTAATGTTTTCGGCACGTGCCCCCCCTGGAAAATTTTTTTGCCCCCCCTGAATTGTCTGGTTATTTTTATTGAGAAAAAAATATTTAATACCGTGCATAATGAAATAATTATGCAAAGATATCAAAATATAAAGTTCCTTAGTCGAAAACTTTCTTCATCAACTTGATTATCTATTACTTTGAGCTTTATTTTATTGTTATTTTAATATATAAAATGTTATTATTTAATAAAAAAATTATTAGTTAAGTATATATATTAAATTATTAATTTTTTTTATTTAGTACCCGATTAGTTAATGGATTTGAACCCGATAAGCCATTACAATCCGATAATTGCCCCCCCTAATCAAAATCCTAGATCCGCCACTGCAAAGCACACAACGCTCTTGTACTTTGCAAAGCACCATAGCCTAATTATATATATATATATATATATATATATAGAGAGAGAGAGAGAGAGAGAGAGTTTATGGCTACGGTGCTATGCGTAGCACGGATGGCTCGTGTGCTACGGACCGTTTCTCCGTCTTCAAAGTTTTAATGGTCGATCTGATCGGTCAAAATGTTTTTCATATGAAAATCTAGTTGGAGACCAAATTTTATTTTTTTTAGGATTTTTTTACTATTTTTTAAGATAGCTAGAAAATGACTTTTTTTGAATGGCTCATAATAATTAAATCAAGTGATTTTCTAGCTATCTTAAAAAAATAGTAATTTTTTTTAAAAAAATATATAAAATTTAGTCTCCAACTAGTTTTTCATGTGAAAAATATTTTGACCGGTCGGATCGACTATTTGAATTTTGAAGATTAAAGAAACAGTCCGTAGCACACGGGCCATCCGTGCTACGTGTAGCACCGTAGCCAAACTCTATATATATATTCTCATCAATTAACCCAATTATAAATGCACCATCTTGATTCTCTAATTAATAAATGCACCCATGTAATCTGTTACTAATGCGATCATATGAGATGTTTAAAAAAATAAAAATAAAATGCGACCAGTTTTCTGCCCTAAAATGCTAAACATAGTAAAAAAGTTCTCTCCAAAATCAGAGCATGTTTTTTTTCTATTAAATGTCATAGAATTACTAATTTAACATTTATCGCCTTTTTACATATTTGAACATTGTCTCTTAATAAAGAGAAGGTATGTACGACATCTAAAGCGATGATGCAGGGTTTCAGCCCAATAAACAAAGGGAAAAAAAAGAATCAAATTATCCCCGCTGACTGAAAGTACACAGTTTTTTCATTCAAATAAGACTTCAGACGCTTAAACTCGTGCGAAATGAACAAAACAAAATTTAATCACATGTCAAAATAACAATAAATTTATAATAAATGTAATTATATTTTATTTTTGTCCCGCTTAATGAACTCAGATTTTTTTGATAAATAAAATTAAAAAATGAAAAATGGTATGAGCACCTTGATTTGTTGCACCTCTAGTCTGGACTGAGTTTCAAATTCGGTCTAGAAAGGCTGAGACATAGTTTGAAACTCGGTCCAGGATTTTTGTTTGTTTGTTTATTTATTATTTTTAATAGGTTTTAAATATTTATTTAATTATCTTATTATGTGTAATTATATAATTACATTTATTAAGGGACCAAATTTATTTTTTAATAAGTTTTATTAGTTTGTTTATTATGTTTAAAATATTTATTTTTTTGGTTTAATTTTTTTTAATGTTTATCTAATCATTTTGTTATGTGAAACAATAATAAAAGACATAATGCTTAATAATTAAAATATAATTTCAAATAATATTTTAAATATTATAGCAATAATAAAAAATAAATTATTCTCACAATTCTTATAATAAAATATTAATCTCAAATAAATTATTCTCACAATTCTCCCACGAATTATTCATCTCATCGTTCGTTCATCCCAATCCAATGATCCAAAAATAAAAAATTTAAAATTAAAATCTCACAGATTATCAATCCCTTTTTATCTGTTTTCATATATAAAAAGAGAGGTGAGAGAGACAGAGAGAGAAAGAAGAAAGAAATAAGAGAGACAAAAGAAATAAAAACCAAAATTCGACCATATCTACTTTAAACAGTCATAACTTTTGATAGAAAACTCCGATTGAGGCGTGCTACACGGCCACGGAAAGCTTACGATGAGATCTACAAGATTAATCACTTATGACATTATTATCATTTTCAAGGCCAAAAAACATCATCTTGACCCTCAAAAACGCATTTGATGTTTTAACTTTTATTTTTTATTTCTTTCTTTGGATTTTTTTCATATAAATTATATAGTTTTTCATATTATTACATGAGCATGATGTATGTATGTATTATTAAGTAAATATTTTTTATTGGATGAATAATTATATTTTTATATTAATTATTGAATGAATGAATAATATATAATAACATTTATTTTTATCTAATCAATTTGATTTTATTGATTGTTGACTCCATATATCAATTTGACTTCATAAAGAACGTTATAGCTAATTTTTTTTAAAAATAAAAATTATCTTTAACAATGGTTTTTAACTAATAACCGTTATTAAAGGGTTCTTTATTTTTAACTAATAACCGTTGCTAAAGAACCCTTTAACAACGGTTATTAGTTAAAATTGTTGCAATATATGTTAAAATAAGCTAAATTAAAAAATAATATTTAAACATAATAAACAATCTAAATAAACTATTAAAACCTATTAAAAATATAAATAAAAAAAAACCTGGACCGAGTTTCAAACTCAGTATCAGCCTTCCTGGACTAAATTTGAAACTCAATCCAGGTTTGAGGTGCAACAAACCAAGGTGTTCATATCATTTCCTTATTTTTTTTTATTTTATTTACCAAAAAAAAAATCTGTAATTAACTACTCATATGAAGCCATGGAGGCAAGAGAAAAACAATGGTATTTCCTTAGATACATTTGAAATAACGAGTTCCCTACACAATTAATTAAGGAAAGTGAGGTGGGCTGTTCAACAGTCATCTGTCCAACACATAGCAGAAGGATGGGCAAAGCTTGCTTGTCAGACTTAAATTGATAAAAACAAAGTACGAAACATGTCGAAATCCAACAACGACCGAATGATTTGATATCGGAAAAAAAATATTATAACTTAAAATCAGAAAATCAGAAAAAAAGGAGGGATCTCTAACAATGAGTTATTTTGACAATCATTGTGACTTTTAAATAAATACCAAAAAAATAAAAAATATATTCTTTATTTATAGATTGGTAGTGTTTCAAATAACATAACTATCAATCTATAAATAACATAACTATAATTTTTTTCTATTTTTCTATTTTTTTAATATTTATTTAAAAATTTGTTGTCAATATTGTAAAAAAAACATTGTCAAGGGATCCTCCCCATAAAATATTCAAAACAAATAAGAAATTTTAATTTTCATGAGAGGCGATATTTCAAAAAATATTCAAATTTTTTTCTTGAGCCGCTCCTCTATTATTTTTTGAAATCTGCTCTGTACTATGATTTGTGTATGATTTGATCCGTTCTTCATTTAAACAAAAAAAAAAGTGTTGATTGTTCTCGTTTATTCTTTTTTTTTTTTTGCCTTACCATTGCACCTTTAGTCTCTAAAGCAAAGATCTTAGTTCTTTTTACATGAATCGTGATGCAAATCGGATGGTACAAAAATATTAGTATGAATAGATTGGTACTTATATAGGACCATAATCTTGCTCTTGTGTGAAATATAAATTGTACCTTCCTTAATTACAATTAATGGATTCCCACCCTATTAATATATAACCCCATTTTTTAGTTCTTGAAAATGGATGATTATCGAATAATTTATAATTTAATAATTTAATCAAAAAAATAGGGAGCGACTAACTACCATTCAACAAAAATCTTCTAAAATTTATTCCCTCAAACTGATACAAACCAGAATAATAACAACTAAAAACCCATCAATAAAATAACAGATAAAAAGTATTCACGTGAATGAAAAAGCGCCATAACCCTTTTTTTTACATAATTATCGTGTCATATTTAAATATGAAAAAATACATAATTTCGAGGGTTGATACCAGTTGAATATTAGGTATTTATAACACTTAACTTTAAGAATTTATAATAGTTTAATTTTTTTAATTTTATATCAGTTTATTTTTCAGAGTTTATATTAGTCAAATTTCATGAGTTTATACAGATCGAATTTCAATGATTTATAGCACACAATAAAACCGTGAAATTCAACTAATATAAAACTTAAAAATTCAACTAATATAAATCTTTAAAATTGAGTGCTATAAATCTTTAAATTAAGTACTATAAAGCCATGAAATTCGACTTGTATAAACCTTAAAAATTGAATTGGTATAAAATCCTGAAAACTAAACTAGAATAAAGCCTGAAAAATTGAACTAGTATAAATCTCTAAAATTGAGTGTTATAAACACTTGAAATTGAGTGTTATAAATCCCTAAAATTGAGTGCTATGAATCCCTGAATTCCACTGACATAAACCCTTAAAATTCAGTGCTATAAATACATAAAATTCAACTGGCATAAACTCTCGAAACTCAAAATCAACTAGTATAAACCCGTGGAATTACACATTTTCACGTATAAAACGTGTTAAATGTGCAAAAAGGGGTTAGGGCTCTCTTTCGTTCACAAGAATGATTTTTCACATATTTTTGATTGAAGATAAAAAGATCTTTAATAATATAAGATATATTACTTCAATATATATATATATATATATATATATATATATATATATAAGCTAACGTGTTCCTAGGAGAACGGAGCTCTTCTGTGATCCTAACTCAAAAAATATAACAAATGATTTTTAAATTTTGATTTATCACTCTCATTAAATTTTTCATATGAAAATCTTGTGAGATACAAAAACTTTTGTACCCAATAAGATTTCAATATGAAGAATTTAATAAGAGTGATAAATTAAAATTTAGAAATGATTTGATATATTTTTTGAGTTTGGATCATGGAAGGGTTCTGTGTTTTTAGGAACACGCTAATTTTACTATATATTACAATTGTCAATTTCTTTATCTGTAGAAGAATATAAACTAATTTTTTTATAAATTAATCTCAAAACAACTCTCAGATCAGTTTACAACGCTAAATATTGATTTTGCTACGGAACATATGGAACAACATGTGCAACAAATCTTGATATGCTGAAAACAGGGTTTAAAGAGTAAGGCCGCGATCTCAGAGCTTTGCCGCAAATGATCTTCACCCCACCCAATGATCAACCAATATGGAGATGGGATACTACAACCCGGTATAGTGTCAAATCATGTTATACTGCAATTAAGGAAGGTTCATACATTGCAAGCAATACTGAAATCATTTGGAAATTAAATATGCCAACGAGAGTAACAATATTCATATGGTTGTTACTACAAGATAGACTACTCACCTATGATAATCTAATAAAAAGAGGATGGTGCATCCCAAATATGTGTTACATGTGTAGATCAAGCATAGAGAATACAGCACATTTGTTTTCGGAATGTACGTACATTGCAGAGGTGAGGGGGATCCTGATAGTGACCAATGCTGCCACCATGATGATAACGCCAGAATTCAGTCAGGGACTGTATGCAAATACTATTCTCAAGGGAGGGAGCAAACAATTGAACAAACTGTAAATTACCTTATGCTTTGTAATCTGGAGGGAAAGATGTGCGAGGATATTTAGGCAACAAACAAAAAATCAGCAGCAATTGGCGATGGAAGTAATGCAAGAATTCAGAAGCTGGGTCACATAGCAGAATTAAATTAGCTTTCAACAACAATTTTTTCTCAATTTATTGCATTTATTTTTTAGCCGGACTTATTTTATTCTCTCTTTGTAATACTGATCACTAATTGTGATCCTTCTAAATGAAAATTGAAAATTTGAGGGTATAACCTCATCTTTTTCTCAAAAAAAAAAAAGAGTAAGGCCGCGATCAATTTACTTTTAGAGCCGCAGTGAAGTCCAAGTATAAGTGCATCGAACACATGGAGGAATTTGTTTAATATAGAATTAAAAATAATTATGTATTATTTTATATATATTTATTCTACAGGATAACTGATAGTGTTAATAAAAGAATTTTCTATATCTATATTTGATAAGCTAACGGAAATAAAATATAGATATATCATATACTTACGGTAGACAGAGTAAACGAACAGTAGCATTATTGAGAACTATTTTTAGAAACTTCTCGATAATTGATAAAAGGGTGATTTTAATGAAAGCAGTTGAAGGTTATTATCATTGAGGCGAATGAATGGCCGCGCTACATGAAGCCCGTTGATAAGAGGCTTTAAGAAACGATTAATTCAATTCTTTGCCAAAATTCAATATAATATATATGGGGGGGGGGGGGGTACTTTTCGTATATCTAGGGGAAAAAGTAAGGACGGCAATTTACATGCTTCATTAACACTATATACTGCTGCATATAGTATTTTACTATTTCAATGCAGTATGCATTCAAGCATAGATAATTATGAAAAGGTGAGGCCACCCAAAGAAGACAAATCATTAGTAATGGCTATTATTCTTACAAGGTTATTTTCCAAAAAAAAAAAAGAATCGGCTAAAATTGAAATAAATACATAAGTTATAAATATGTCAATTGAACATGTACAACACATAATAATTAGTTAGTTTCCATACTTTCAAGCAAATGTTTGAGCACCAAGAGAAACACCAGTATAGTTTAGACAAGAAATATTTTCATGAGTAGAGTAGGTATTATCTTCTGATATGACAATAATCGTTAATTTCAATTTATTCCAAAATTTAAATAATTTGATGTCTGATGCTATATATGTAATTTCCTCAAATACATGATATTACAGTAATATATATGAAATTTCATCAAAACTATTAAAAAATTGTCAGAATGAAGAATTATCAAGCGATTACCTCATACATATTATATTTATAACGATTGATTTCTTTTTAGAGTTGATAACATCCCATTTTTGTTCACTATGTTCGATGACATATATTGGATGTGTTTTTGTATGTATTTAGCATTACACTGCAGTCCAAACTACGTTATCAAAAGTGGTTTGGAACATAGTGAACAAAAGTTTTTTTCTCTGACTGACTCAAGACTGCATTCCTCTTGGATATGTTGGATCATGAATCTTAATCATACACATTCTCGTCTAGCATCATAAAGAGCAATGAATTCAGCATGATTTGATGATGTTGCTGTCAATATTTGTTTTGTCGATCGTCATGAAATTGCAGTGCCGCCATATGTAAACACATATTTGTTACACTTAACATCTTCTTTGATTTGTCAATTTGCAAAACAATCTTGAATTTTACAATTTGTTTTGTTGAGTTTTGTGCAGGATTAATATCCAAATGAACTAGTGCACAAGAACCAGGACTAGTACTGGGATACAAGAGCTTAATCAAGACTGCACTAGGCTTAGATTTAGTAAAACTCAAACTGGGTTGAATTGGTCAAGAGAAATTGAGCTTAAACAACAAGAAAAATGCTTCTGTCCAGTGAATCGTTATAACGGTTAAGTAACCGTTATAACGATTCATCTCGATACTCAAAAAATACTCTAAGGCAAAAACATTCTCAAAGAAACCAGAGTGAATCGTTATGTAACGATTACTGAACCGTTACAACGATTTGTAAAACGTATAACGATTCTGTAATCGTTACAACGATTTCATGAAACGTATAACGATTTGATAAATCGTACAACGTTTCAGCTCAGTTGATCAAACGGCTATACGGCAGATCAACGGGCAAATTTCTCTGACAATCCTACCGTTTGAAACTTAATCCGTTATAACGATTTGTAAACCGTTGTAATGATTTTGTAAACCGTTATAACGATTGGTAAATCGTTATAACGGTTCAGAGCGAAAACGTAAGTTATGCTTGGTTTTCAGCTCTTTATAAAAGGGGGACCATCTCCTTTCTCCTATTGTTGTTGAATATACTTACAAAATACATTCTTACAGCCACCATTAAAGAGCTTTGAGAAAACCTTGCTATACCTAGCTAAAGCTCAAGATATTTGATCTAAACTTGTTCTAAACACTTGTGAGATTTGAGTGATTTGCTCCATTGCTAAATCTACTTCTCGCATTTGCTACTTCATTAACTTTAGTCTTTGTCTCTCATCTTTTGTGTGTAAGAGGGCAAAGTTCGACCTTGTACAAGACTCGTATTTGGTTGAATAGATCGGACCGGCTTTATTACCGTTAGACGGGAAGCCGGGGACCCGAGGAGTAGGCGCATAACGCCGAACCTCGTTACATCGCGCGTCAACTCAATCCTTCGATTGAGCATTTCTAAACTCTTTCTCTTTACTTTATTTCATATCTTTGGTTGAGAAATTGTTTGTGCTTGATTGTTGTAGAACTTATTAAAATTACAATTTTATCCTTGTACTTTTTACTAATTGACCAAATTAGTATTATTAGCGGTAATCAAGGGTTATAATATTAGGATTATGACCGAGCTTTATGTGGATCTGATAAATATCCTGCATCGGCATATCCAACTAGTTTGAACTTTGTATTTTTTCGATAAAATAGTCCCATATCACACGTCCCACAAATGTAACGTAATACATATTTGATTATGTTCCAATATCGACTTGTTGGATCATAACTATATCTTGTTAATATATTTATAAAAAAAATAATATCAGATATCGTATTATTAGCAAGATACATCAAAGCCCCAATTGCACTTAAGTATGGTACTTCAGGATCAAGAATTTTTTCATTATTTTCTTGGGGCCGATAAGGATCCTTCTTCACATCAAGTGATCGAACAACTATTTATGTACTTAGAGGATGAGGTTTGTCCATATTAAAATGTCTCAACATCTTCTGGATGTAGTTTGATTGATGGACAAAGATATCATTATGCAAATGCTCGATCTGCAGGCCGAGACACAACTTTGTTACACCAAAATCTTTCATTTTAAATTTATTCTTTAATAATTTTACAGTATTTTCGATCTCTTCAGGAGATCCAATGATATTCAGGTCATCAACATATACTGTAATAATTGTAAAATTCGAGATTGATCGTTTAATAAAAACACATGGACTAATTACATTAGATTTATATCATTCTTTTATGAGATATTCATTGAGCCGATTATACCATATTTGACCCAACTATTTTAGTCCATACAATGATCGTTTTAACTTTATAGAATATATTTCTCGAGATTTTGATTTAAATGCTTCAAGCATTTTTAATCCTTCAGGGACTTTCATATATATACCATTATAAAGTGATCCATACAAATAGACTGTGATAACATCCATGAGACGCATTTGAATGTTCTCAGTGATTGTGAAACTGATTAAAAATTAAAGAGTTATTGCATCCACTACAGGTGAATACGTTTCTTCATAATCAACTCCCGATATTTGTGTAAAACCTTGTGCCACCAGACTTGCTTTATATCTCACAATCTCATTTTTCTCATTTCTTTTTATTACAAATACCCACTTATAACCTACAGGGTTAACATTTTTAGGGGTTAGGACTACAGGTCCAAAAATATTTCGCTTTTCAAGCGAATCTAATTCAGTCTTCAGGGCATCTTTCCATTTTGGCCAATCATTTCTGTGCATACACTCTTCTGAAGTTTTTGGCACATAATCTTTCTCATTTATCACTTCAATTGCTATAGCATATGTAAAAAATTTATTAACACGTATTTCATTTCGGTTCCATATTATACCATTATGTACATAATTTATTGAGATCTAATAATCATTCGGTACCTGAGTATCTTCTGGAACTTTATCAACGTCCTCTTCTGGGGTTCTACTTCCAATCTCTTCTGAGATTTTACTGACAATTTCTTCTAAGATTTTATCAGTAACTTCTTGTGGAGTTACACCAACTGCATTATTCTGCTATTTCTTTTTTTATGGATTTTTATCTTTGGAACCGATTTGGTCTTCCACGTTTTCTTTGTATAGTAACCTCTACTGGGGTTATATCAATTCGAGCAAGTACATTTAAAGTTTGTATATGTGATTTAGTCACTCTTTTATAGCTGTAAATATATCTGATAACTCATTTGTTATTCTTTACAAATATATAATATTTTGAACTTTCAGTTCACATTGACCACTCTGGGGATCAAGATAAGATATTGATGATGCATTTCAAGTTACTTATTTTTCCAGCTTTTCTTTTCCTCCCCCTAAGATTGAGAATATTGTCTCATCAAATTGACAATCAGCAAAATGAGCTGTAAAAACATCTGCAGTTAATGGTTCTAAATATTTAATAATTGATGGAGAGTGAAAACCAATATAAATTTCTAATCTTCTTTGTGGTCCCATTTTTGTGCGTTGTGGAGGAGAAATTGGAACATACACAGCACAACTAAAATTTTTAAGATGAGACAAGTTTGGTTCTCTTCTAGAGACCAATTATAATGGAGAAAATTTATGAGATGCAGTTGGTCTTAATCTAATAAGTGCAGCAGCATATAATATGGTATGTCCACATGCAGAAGATGGTAGATTATATTTCATAAGTAATGGTCTAGCAATCAGTTATAATCTTTTAATTAATAATTCAGCTAAACCATTTTGTATATGTACATGAGTAACTGGATGTTCTACCTTAATCCCAATTGACATATAATAATTATTAAAAGATTGGGATGTAAACTCTCCTACATTATCAAACCGGATACTCTTAATTTGGTAATCCGGAAAATTTGCTCTCAATTAGATTATTTGTGCTAATAACATAGCAAATGTAACATTTCTTATAGCTAATAGGCAAACATGTGACCATCGAGTTGATGCATCAATTAAAACCATAAAATATCTAAATGGTCCACATGGAGGAGAAAAAAACCCACAAATATCTCCTTGAATTCTCTCTAAAAATAAAGGAGATTCATTTTTAATTTTATGTTTAGATGACCTAATTATCAATTTTCCAAGAGAGCATGATGTACATGATAAATCTTTTAATAATAGAATCTTCGGTTCCTTTAGGGGATGCCCATTTACACTTTCAATTATTCTTCTCATCATAATGTTACCTAGGTGAGCTAACCTATCATGCCAAAGAGTAAATATTTTCGTGTCATCTAACTTTTGGTTACTGACCATATTTGATTCTATTGAACTTATTGTCGTACAATATAGTTCAGATGATAAATCTTTCAGCTTTTCCAATATGATCTTCTTAACATACTTAATCGTTGTAATTTGAAGATATTTAATGTTATTTTCTGTCATGGTTTTGATATGATAACCATTACGCCGAATATCTTTAAAACTTAGTAAATTTCTTCTGGATTTACTAGAGTATAATGCGTCATTTATAATTAATATTTTTTTTGTTTAATAGTTCCTAAAACATCTCACAGTTTTGGAAAATTAAATCTTTCTACATTCATATTTTCAATGAAATGGTTCCGCTTTTAAAAGATCAAACGAAATATTCTTCACTACAAAAATTTTCAAGAAAATATCTTTGGATTGGACTTCCTTCCCTTCCCTCTTTTATTCCACAACTATTTTTTAAACTAGCTGTGTACCCGCGCGTTGCAGTGAATTTTTTTATTTAGATATAAAAAAATATCACATGATAACATGTACGTCATTCTAATATGAAAAAGATCAATAAATGTAAGATCAATTACATATACTATATTAGATATATTCTCGCATGATTTCTCTCAACTTTTAATTTTCTTCCTCCTATATGGCAAAGAAATGGAGATGAATATAAAATAATGGACACTATTAATGTAAATCATTAGATGAAGGATATTTTGGGATATAAAAAATTTAAATAAAATGATAAAAAATGAACTCATCCAATTCTTAACTGCTTTATATAATAGTATAGATTTTATTACAAAAATTAAAAATTATGGAAAAAAAAAGAGGGGAGGGAATATTATTTATGAAATATTATATTTAAACAAAAATGCAACGTCATAGTGTTAGAGTTTTGTCGATGCAACTAGTGTGCAATTTCAAAACAATTCAATTAAAATATCAAAAGAATATTTTATGTGATTAAATTGAACAAATACAAGTTACAAACTAAAATCTATATATTTTTAATGTGTGCGTGAGTCAAGGAAAGTGTAAAAAATGATCGAGACCTGCGCACGTCTTCGAGATCTCTTCCAATAATATCCACTAAGAAACAACTCATAAAATTCTTGATCATTTTCTAGGGCATTGTGCATCTATTCTTGTGAATTGGTATATATTCATATAAAAGAAAAAAAAGGAGATGGAAATAATTCTAGGAGGAAGTATTTATTGTCTGTTCTTAATAAAAGAACAAAGGGTATATTTTATCTTACATTTGTTAATTAACTAGACGTCAATAGAGAATTTTCATAATTACATTAGTTTTAATTGTAGCCTAATTATATAATTATATAATGGGTAAATAAGAAAGAGCTTAAAAATCGAAAGGCCAATTAATAAAAGAAATTGAAGTTCTTGAATAAAAAAAGGTAAAATGTGGTTCTCAAGGTGTGTATACATATATATGTGAAAAATTATCCCTTAACTTATTTTTTAGAACTCTCGATGGGCAAAAGTTCCTATCTATGATGAGATTTAATATAGTAGGGACCGCTGGATATTATATTATTGTCATAAGATCGATCATGGTAGCTTGGAGACGAGAAAATAATAAATGAATAAATGAAAGTTGATGTCTACAACCAGCAACAGTTCCCACTCAGCTATTTTATATATCAGCTAATTTTATCATACTAGCTAGCACCATAAATGTTATACAACACTTCCATGTTAGCTTAACATTACTAAGAGCGAGAGACAAAACACTTAGCAGCTACTTCTAAGACTCTCAAAAAAATAATAAAGAAGAAGAGGAGGAGGAAGAGGAGGAGAGGGAAATAGAATATGAAGAGGAGAGAGGAGCCACCTTTTACTCATGTTGACAATGAAGAGTTCCTTAGGATGCTCAAGGAGGAAAAAAAAAGGTGACCAATCAGTACAAAATTAATTAGCATAACAATCCAGATATGTTTTTCTCAATTTAACTATTTTCATGACAACATCCCTGAGTTTAATTTTATAATTTGAGTTATGTTACGGTTAGTTATGAAGTACAAAATATCTTTTATATTTCACATCATATATTTCATTTACGAATTTAAAATACTGATCCAACCATTCAAAGTATTCTCCATATTAAAATATTCTTGAAGAATAAATTTTATATTTTTTAAAATTTTTTTGGAGGGATAGAAATTACATTGATCTAATGATTTATGAACCATCAAATAATAATGATTTTTTATCCTTCAAAAAAATCAAATATCTTTTTTAAAAATATAAAATTTAATTTTAAAATATATTTTAATATGGAGATCATGTTGTACTGTTTTAAATTTAAAAATAAAAAATAGAACGTAAAATATAAAAATATTTTATACTTCATGACTCATCATAGTATAACTCTTTTAATTTTATAAATGTAAGTATTCTATTCAGACATCTCATACTAAACGCTTGATGATAATATATGTAGTCTAGTTTATTTATTATTGAGTACATACATAGGATGGGTGTTAAAGCTCCAGAGGTGGAAGTTCGGTTTGAGAATTTGACAGTGGTGGCAGAAACGCTGGTTGGTGGACAACCTCTTCCGACTTTGATAAATGCTACTCTTAATGGTATTCAGGTAAGACAACTAGCTAGATTCAATGTATTGTTACTCTTAATCACGTTGGATGCATTGATTGCTTAATTATATGCATGTGCATGTGATAAGATTTTGAGAGACACTTGATCTAATCTATAAATTTTTTTTTTCTATTTTTAAGATTTTTTAATGTATGTATATATTATATAAAGTAAAGATACCGTGAGGTTAACTCAAAAAGTACATCAAATTATCTCAAAATTTTAATTTATCATCTTCATTAAATTCTTTATATGAAAATCTCGTGGGATACAAAAATTGGAGTGTTTTTGAGTTTTATAAGTCATCGTTTTTAATTTTTAAAAATGATGTTCAAATATTAAATATATTATTATTTTTTAGAGCTGATTTTCAAAAATTAAAAACCATGACTTAAAAGAATTTGATATAAAAATTTGATGATAATGATAAATTAAAATTTTGAGATGATTTAATATACTTTTTGAGTTAAGTTCACGGAAGGCATCCGTGAGCTTAAGCTCACGGTATTTTTACTCATATTATATATATATATATATATATATAAAAAATAGTGAAAATTTCTAAATATATATATATATATATATATATAATTTGGTCTATATTCATATGAAAATTATTTTATACAGTTGGATCAACCATTTAAATTTAAAAAAAATGATCCATAACATAATGGTGATCTGTGCTATACATAGCATCATTGCCTAACTATATATATATAATAAATTATTACATAAAATAAAAATAATAACAAATAAAATTAAAGGTTAAAGGGCTATTTAATTTATGTTGTATATATCAGAAGAAAATATTAAAGCACAAAGCTAATACAGGCCTAGTGATTGGCGCATGCGCCTTTTGATGGAATTGGAAGAAGTTTAAGTAGTGCCGGTAAGAAAGTCCCTGGCTCATGACACCGACACGCTCGTGACTTGATCGGGATCGATTTGTTATTGGTTCATTCGTTAATGGACCGAGTCATTAACAAGCTGGCTCGTTAATCTCGTTAAGTTAATGAGCTGAGTTTGAACTTAGGCCGGCTCGACTCATTAGCTCGTTTGGCTCGTTAAACTACTAATATTTATTATTTATATATTTTTATTATGAATTTTTAGTATAGTAAATAGTTTATAGTATGATATGTATTTAAATTATTATATTAAATTGTGTGAAATATTTTTATCACTAGTTATTTTAATAATTCTATATATATTTGAGTATAAAATATCATAAAAATATTATTAACTATTAAATTAGTTTTAATGAATCTTAATGAGCCAGCTCAGTTAGTTCGTTAATTTAACGAGCCGATCTCAAGCCAAAATTTTGGGTTCAAAAGTAATTAATGAGCCAGCTCAACTCGGCTTGTTAAGCTACTGAGCCGAATACGAACTTGACCTAACTCAGTTCGGCTCGTTTACAACCCTAATTTCAAATTTAGCTATGGATTGGGTTACAACTATATGTGTGGTAGACTCTTTCCTAACCAAAATTATAAGATTAGTTATGGCTCAACTATATGGCAATGTGTGTAGCTTCCCTCTTCTAACGTATGAGAAACACACCTGAAGTGTCATGTGGAGTATCGGCACGTATCGAAGATCAAATTTATTAGCCAAACTAAATAAAATAATCAAATACGTCAAAACGTATTTGATACGCACCTACACTGTATCAGACGTAAATCCATACCAGATAAGCACCTAATATGCGTGCGACAAGAGATTTGAAGTATTGAAATAATATAGATTCTTAAGGACTAGTTTTGCAAATCAATGCGGTCCTATATATTACAAAAACGGACACAGGTGTTCGTTACGATAGGATACGACACTATAACACTATAAGATATGATATTTTTTAAAAATTATAGACATGATATAGTGATGGACACGATAAATTTATATAATTTAGTGAATGTAATTTATTCCAAGCGGATAAGGGGTAGGATTTATTCATCACGTCCCAGGTTCGAGCCATCAAGGACAAAACTTTTTATCACGCAATTAATAAGCATATCGAGTCATCAAGGACAATTTAATATCTAGGTATTTAGATTTCTTATTTAGGTATTTAGAGTTGTGTTCTGGGTATTTAGATATGTGTTCTGGGTATTTAAGTATAATATCTAGGTATTTAGATTTCTTATTTAGATATTTAGATATGCGTTCTGGGTATTTAGATACGTGTTATGGGTATTTAAGTATAATATCTAGGTATTTAGATTTCTTATTTAAGTATTTAGAGATGTGTTTTAGGTATTTAGATATTTATTCTGGGTATTTAGATATGTGTTCTGAGTATTTAAGTATAATATTTAGGTATTTAGATTTCTTATTTAGGTATTTAGAGATGTGTTCTGGGTATTTAGATATGTGTTCTGGGTATTTAGATATGTGTTTTGGGTATTTAAGAATAATATCTAGGTATTTAGATTTCTTATTTAGGTATTTAGATATGCGTTCTGGGTATTTAGATATGTGTTCTGGGTATTTAAGTATAATATCTAGGTATTTAGATTTCTTATTAAGGTATTTAGGGATGTGTTCTGGCCTTCTGGGTATTTAGATATTTGTTTTGGCTATTTAGATATGTGTTCTGAGTATATAACTATAATATTTAGGTATTTAGATATGTGTTCTGGGTATTTAAATATCATTTATATGTGATTATCTGGAGTATGCGATTTATTTCAATTATTTACTGAATAACATGAAAAAAATTTAAATTTCATAAAATAATATTTTCTCATAAAGCAACAAGTATACTTTAAATATATCTTTATATAATTTTATTAGCCTAATAATATATTCAATATTACAATATTCTAATTTATGTTCAACATCAACATCAAAATACATGAAACACATTTCAATATCATAAATTCTAATGAAGAGAGAATTAAAAAAGAAAGCGCTAGACGCTAGATCTAGTTGAGAAAAATATTAAAGAAATTATATATATGAGATGTCGGACTCAATTAGCACGTGCTTAATTAAAAAAATATATTTACGGACGAAGGGTGCGGAAGAAAAATATTTTCTCCATAAAAGATAGTATTCAGTATTCACTTCCTTTAAAAAAAAGAAAAAGTTACTATTACGTAGTAGCCTGTAGGCTAGTTCCTTGAAAGCTTTGTAGTAGGTACTGCTCTCAAAAAATTTAATAGTCACTTCCTTTAAAAAGGGAAAAAGTTATTAGTTACTACTGGCTAGGTACGGTGTTTGATGTGTGTTCAAATATGGACACGAAGTGTCTACACATTAATTGTACCTTCATAATTAATTGACCATGTTAAGTACGTGTCATGTAAGTGTTCATGTCACACAGATACGATTTGTTCCTAAGTGTGTTCATGCTACATAGATGCGGTCGAATCAAAAAAGGAGGAAACATAAATAGAAGTTGAGATTCTTCGAGCACATAAGAATTTGAGTTATAGGGGGCTACTAAGTCACCGGCTGCGGTGAAGCAGGTACCTGTATCAACATCTAAGCCAACAATATACATATGATGAAACCAAATAACAAAGGGAAGCGATCCTTTGATAATGGGTTCTCTTGACAATCTCGATAATGAGTCTTCAAATAAATATGAAAAAAATATTAAAAATTAAAAAAAGCTTTATAGAATGTTTTTTCTACTAATAGATTGATGATGGTTAAAATTTTATGTAATTTCATTATTATTTGTTAGTCCATCAAAGACCATCAAAATGTTATACAGTTTACAACAATTTCAATGTAATGATCTTTGATGGACTATCAAATAATAATGAAATTATATAAAATTTAAATCATCATTAATCTATAATTAGAAGATCATATTTATAATTTTTTTTTCTATTTTTAAGATTTATTTCGTATTTATTTGATGATCCATTGTCAAGATTGTCAAGATAACCATTGTCAAGTGGTCCCTTCCCAATAATAAATAGTTGATGTTTAATATATTTGATGTATAACTTTTTTTTTAGACTTTCTATTAATGTATGATAAAAAAACTAGTAAACGAAATGAAGAAAAAAAATAAATTTGATCAAAATTTGAATCGTTCATCATTATAAATATTTGATCATCATCGTCAATTTAAAAAAAAAAAGTTGAGAATACTGCACATTACTGAAAGAATCAAGTACGTGCATTTTTTATAATATATTATAAATTATTTTAGAGTCATCTTAAAAAAATAATATGAAAATATTAAAGCATTTTTTTAGTCAAGCTCTCCAAAAGACTTTGTGTGCTTAAGATCCTCCAAGAAAAGAAGAATATAAAAATACTTTTTGTTATAATATCTACATTGATGTACTAAACAATGTTTTGACTAAAAAAAGTAGAATAAGTCACTAAACAAAAAAACAAATATTTCTTACCTCCAATTGTTTGACCATACGATCAAAATTAGTTTTTGAAATTTCTCTCAATAATTTTAATTTGGTACACTAGGACACCATAAAAAAAGTTTATGTTTGAGCGATACAATTGCAAGAGAAAATGTTTTTGGAACGAAAATGGCTAGATTTTTAACTGAAATTCTTGGTACTTGGCAAGCTATTCTCATTGATTAATTAATTGCTATTATCCACACAATAGAAAGAAATTCGAAAACAAAATTAAGCTTGAAAGAAAAGCCCACATGTTGTTACATTCCAAGAAAACGCCATAAGCATATATATGTACATTCACAGTTGTTAGCATTAAACCATTTTTAATTAATGGGATTAAGTGATTAACCATTAACCATACCAATGCCATATCTTTTAATGTAGAAACAGCTCATTAGTATTAGAGGTAGTGGGCTCAAATAACCCATCTGACGGGGTCCGGCCCAAGTGATGGCATTAGGCGAAGAGGAACACAGGACAAATTAAGATGCTATACGGTTAGTTTCAAGAGATCGGTTTACAATGGATAATTTTGATAATCTTGATAATGAATCTCTAAATAAATACAAAAAAATTTTAAAAATGAAAAAAAACTTTATAGATGTGTTCTTCTACTTTTAGATTGATGATCATTCAAATTCATGCAATTTCATTATCGTTTGATAGTCTATCAAAGACCATCAAAGTTTCATATAATTTGGAACGGTTCCAAATTAACGGTATTTGATGGATTATCAAACGATAATGAAATTGCATGAAATTTGAATGACCATCAATCTAAAAGTATAAGAACAAATCTATAAATATTTTTTATTTTTAAGATTTTTTTATATTTTTTTAGAGGTTCATTGCCAAAGTTATCAAAATAACCCATTGTCAATGGATCCCCACTCTAGTTTTAAAGCGCAGCACAGAGGAGTTGTGCGATAGTGACAGTGTGAGTGTGAATAGGGGTGTTTAATGCACACGTTAATGATTTTTTTTATGAAAATTTAAATCTAACTTGGTTAGAGTGATTTAAATTTTTTTTAGCTAATTCATTCGTAATTCAATTCAACTCATATAATCTTTGTATATGATTTTTTTTATGACTTATACGAATTAAATGAATTGATACTTTAATTAAATAATATTTTTTATAATATAAATTTTATTAATGATATCACAACTTAAGAATAAAAAAAGAAAAATAATAATAATTTCATATTAATTACGAATAATGAATTAAAAAACTATAATATTTATCATAAAATATAAAATAAATATAAAAATTATTAATATTATAATAAAGATATAACATTTAAAAATAAAAATATAATAAAACTACATGATAATAATTAAAATACAATATAAAATTTTAATTATTAAATAATTATTTTATTAAATATATAATGTTTAATTATACGGTCGGGTCTGAATTAGATGGATTTATAAAAGAAAATTTATAATCTAACTTAATAAATCGGATTAGTCAAAATCATAATCCATACTCAATCCAATAATTTCTTAATTTGATAAAAAGTGAATTAGATCAGGTGAATTGAACGGGTTAGACGAGTTGACGGGTGTAATATCCACAGAGAGATCGGATGACTCATTTTAATCTAAACGGTTATGATACACATAATTTTTAGTGTATAAGAATTTATTAATATTAAATTATAACAGTTGATCGTTAATTTGTGATCGGTCACAACAAAAAGAAACGCACAACGCACTATCTCCGCGCCGCGGAGGATGTGAGTTGGCACATGAGCGAGAGCGATTGAGAGATCAGAGATGAAGCGAACGAAAGCGACAATTGTTGTCAGGATGCTTGAACTTCTATGTTACAGCTCCATACAGTTTGACAATAGTTGTGATAACCTTCATCTGTCTCACGGTACGCACTCGTGTATGTTAAACCTTTGTTGTCTGTGGCAAACCGGCGGTGGGAATTCTTACCTGGAGTAGGGATCGAATCAGGCGTAGAGAATTTTGCAAGTGTTTCTCTTTAGACCATAATTAGCCTTTGTATCTTTCCTCACATTGTTGTGGTAGAATTGCCGGCGAGTCATGTTTGGTGCACACAAGGTGTTCGATTGAAAGCTTGACTCATGGTTTTATCTTTGTATAGGAACCTGATGGCGGAGGGGATTGGATGTGCGATCATTTTGGGAGGGTAGGGAAAGAGACTTGTAAATTTGCCAATGCAGATATATAGCATGACCAATTATATGCTTGATTAGGCTTTAGATCAGAGAAGGACATGAGGTCACGTTTTGGGGTGCGGGGGTAGTGGAGAGGAGAGGTGAAATGTTAAGAGTATTCTGTTCTGAATGTTCTAGTAGTTGTCACCTCCAGAAACAAATAATTTATTGTGAAAACGGGAAGATAGCAAACTATCAGTGATATGAGCTTCTTTGGACATCTATTATCAGCGAATATACCTACAAATGTCTCCTCTCTTACTACCTCCTGGGATGTAGACCTAGTAATGTATGAATTGCATGAGAAATAAGAAAGATTGTAATGTGGAAGACATTTTATCAGGCAGCTGGTATGCATGCTTTGTCTCAACAAGAAATAAAAGAAACAGAGAAACAAAGATCCTTTGTCCCGGGTTCATTCTGAAGTTTGCTTAACAGAAATGTGGATATAGGAGGAAAAGACATTTTCTATTTCAATGCTAAAGAGAGGTGGCAATAGTAAAGAAATGGCTTATTATTTGGAGCTTTATTGCAGCTGTATAGGTATTAGGGAGTCTTTGTTCTTCAACCAGAAAAATAAAGATAAAAGCCTTCATTAAATACTGACATTAAAGAGGCTAGACGTTGTTGCAACTGTATTGATTACCAAAAGTCATCATGATAGTATAGTATATTTAAACAGAAATAGGTATAAGCCCTATATCTGGAGTTGGGCACTAGTTACCAAAAATGCTGTAAAACTAATTGATAATGTCCCTTCAACAGTAAGAGGCATCTTAGGATAATGTTGATGAAGTTAAAATATTAGCTTAACTGGAAATTTTTATTTATTAAAATTTAATGAAATGTTTAGATGGATTGATTTTCTCTCCTTTGAATCTCTGGTGCATTTTATAAAAACATTACTTCAATTTTCATGCTATCAAAGTCAAATCTCTAAAGATGCTTTGCAATTATGTTCACAGGAGATGGTAAAGTTCTCTCATTTGTGTGTTAAGAAGAAAGAATCCATCAGGATTTTGAATGAATTAAGCGGAATAATAAGACCATCAAGGTAATTTTTCATTAGAAATTCTCTGTAAGTTTTCTGACTCTAAATTTTTATGTCAAAACACATTTCTCTTGGCTCATAGAAAGAGGCACAATGTCCTGACCTGCCATAACATTTACCAAAAAGAGAACTCTGGCTTTCTGCAGGGTTGGGAATGCTATCAAAGAATCAAACAATTCTCTAATTAATTTGAAACCCAACTTCCAATTAGGTTGACACTTGTGCTTGGACCTCCAGGGTCGGGAAAGTCGACCTTTCTACGAGCATTGTCAGGGAACCTCTGCTCTACAATGAAAGTATGCAACAAAACAAGTTTACTTTTTATTTATTTTTTTGTCCCTAATTAACCAGTTTTGCACTTAGTTGACAGTTGAACATTTGTCTTCCTTATTACTTTTTTAGTCAATAGGAAAAATCATGTACAATGGAGAAGAGCTCAATTCATCAACTCCTCAATACATGAAAGCTTATGTTGATCAGTTTGATTTGCATCATCCTGAGATGACTGTTAGAGAGACTCTTAATTTCTCTTCTAATTTGTTAGAAACAAACAATGCGTTTGGTATGTTTCCTTTCATTGTTTATTTATATATTTTTTAGGCACTTAAACAACTGGTTCTGTACCTGGTTTGAAAAGCATTATATCATACAGTGAGAGTAATGAGGTAAGCGTAATGATGCTGGCATGGTATAGTTGTCCATCACCGACAAAATATGGCATATCAAAAAAAAATCAGTCCAAACTAGGGATATCAAAACATGACCCGACACGACCTAAAATGACCCGATACTAAATGGGCCGGGTATGGGTCAAGATTTTTTGACCTATCACAGGTCTAATCGGGTATAGATTGACTGACCCAACCCAACCCTTTTAATTGTGTTTTTGTTGATTTTATTTTATGATTTAATGCCAATCAAAGCTTATTTATACACTAATTGAGATTAATTATATATTAATTTATATTAAATTGCTTAAAAATATATATAAATGCTTAATTATTTTATTCGGGTCGGGTCAACCCGCGACCCGCTCGGGTTGAGTTGGGTCAAAAAAATAATAAAATAGATGATGACCCGATCTGAACTCGACCCGACCCAACCCATTGACAGTTTGATACCCCTAGTCCAAACACTAGTTTTTGATCCAGAACAATACAAAACCAATACTACGTTTTATCCATCAAAGACCAAAATATCAAAAAGAGCTTTTGAAGTAACACAAAGCGATAAGTCTATCTAGCATGACCCTGTCTAAGTCCTCCATGTAGACTTCAGAGTCTGTTTTTATGATCTCCTCCACCTGGCGTGGCACCTTTGGGTGGTCACTTGTTCAGAACAAGACATCTGAAACGGTTAGATATGTTAAACTCCAGTTTTTAGCCCTACAACCATCCTCACCCGCTTTAATTTCTTCACACTTTTCAAAATGACAATCTACATCTCACAAATCTATTTATCACAAAAGCAAAAAGTATAGATGCTCAACTCCAGTAAATGGCAATTTATCTGTTTGTGAGGAATTTATTTTTTAAATTGTCCCAAGGTCTTATTTTGAGGGGCAAGGCCTGATATCCTAAGATGTAATTCCTTTTTATTCTGCATCCTTATACTTCCTAACTAATCCCTGATCTCTTCAGTGAAATTCACCACAATTCTCTGGACCTCTTGTGCCTTGTGGGACTTGAGCCTGTTTGCAATGGTGTAACAGCGGTGTCACTGATTATCAGGCACCTTATTCAATTCAAAATTTAAGTTAACTAATGGTTTTTTAGATTTCACTATAATGAATTTTTTTTTATCAAGTTAGTGTTTGATTTGGTTATATTTTCCTAAAGAAAAAGTACAGTTCCATATGCTATGCAATTGCTTGTATCATTTTTCTCGTCTTCAAGAACATAACATGGTATTCAAAATTCTAGAGATGTTGGGAGAAAGAGTTGAACGGAATAAGGCTGCAATCAACAAAATGGACTTTGAATCTGATACTTTTGTTAAGGTAAAGTTTAATCTTCAAAAAATTATGTATTCATTCCATTTTGTGTTGCTTCGCATTATTATTTGATTAAAATCTGAACATTTATGGTCTCTAGGCCATGACTTGTGGAGATGGAAGTAACCTTACAACAAACTATATCATCAAGGTACTTCATTTTGCAATCGTACTTTTTGGATGCATCAACATTTTGCTTAACCACACCTAAGGAGATTTTCATGCGCAGATGCTTGGATTAACTGACTGTGCTGATGTTATAGTAGGGGATGAACTGAGAAGAGGAATTTCTGGAGGTCAAAAGAAGAGAGTTACAATTGGTACGTACGATCATACTAGTTTTATTTTTGAATTAAAAAATAGAGGTAATTTATTAATAATATCCTCATAAAATATGAATCCTTTTGCTTTTCGTTTTTTTTTTCTTTTTTGCTACGAGTTGTAGGTGAAATGCTCGTCGGTCTAGCAAGTTGTTTCTTTATGGACAACATTTCAACAGGCCTAGACAGTTCCACTACATTTGAAATAATAAAATTTTTACAACAAATGGCGCATTTAATGGATAGAGCTGTGGTTATCTCCTTGCTTCAACCACCTCCTGAGACCTTCGAGTTGTTTGATGATATTATACTACTATGTGAGGGGCAAATTGTATATCAAGGTCCTCGTGAAAATGCCATCGATTTTTTTGCTTCCATGGGTTTTAAATGTCCAAAGAGGAAAAATGTAGCTGATTTTCTTCATGAGGTACTTAACCAGATAAATGCATCAATACATATTTTTTTTAAAGGGAAGGTCAATTACCAGTTTGTCCCAATATACTTGAACTTGAATAAAACTGTTACAACCGGGATTGGTACAATTGTGTTCCCTATAATTGAAGTCCTTGTTGAGTTTAGGATATTGCTCTCTTAAACTTGTGTAACCTACACTTTAACTATTTATAGGTCACTTCAAAAATGGATCAAGAACAATATTGGGCCAGGAACCCCAGTGAGTATCACTATCATTCAACCAAGAAGTTGGTTGAAATCTTCCAATTCACCCATAACAATAGAATGGTACATAGCGGTCTTCAAAAGCAAGGTAACAACAGAGATACCATAAATGCTTCACCCAAATTAGTCAAAACTCGGCGAATCTCAAAATGGGAAATCTTCAGGGCATGTCTCTCAAGAGAACTATTACTACTAAAGCGAAACTCACCCTTGCATATTTTCAAAACAATACAAATCTCTTTTATCGCATTTGTGATGACAACACTGTTCCTGCGCACTAGGATGAACCACCAAACAGTGATGGATGGAAACATATATCTTGGGGCTTTGTTTATGGGTATTATGATTGTAAATTTTAATGGAATGACTGAATTAGCCATGACAACAAAAAGGCTGCCTATCTTCTACAAGCAGAGGGAGTTGTTGAACTTACCTGGTTGGGCCGTCCTTTCTTCAGTATTTCTTTTGAGCATACCAGTTTCACTTCTTGAGACAAGTATATGGATTGGCTTGACCTATTTTGGTATTGGATTTGCACCTTCACCCACCAGGTAAATTCTTTTTGCTGCAGTCGGTTCAATCGCACTGATAAAAGGATGGACCATATGTGTGATAAACGATAAAAATTGTACACATCCTATAGCCAGTGATAAACAATTTGTTCTTTTCATTTATTTTCATTAGGTTTCTTCATCACTTCTTGATTCTTTTTGCAATGCATCAAATGTCAATGAGTCTATACCGGTTCATTGCCACAGTTGGAAGAACCCAAGTTGTGACCAATGTAATCGGCACAGCTGCTCTTACAACAATGGTCATACTTGGAGGTTTCTTAATTGCAAAAGGTACTAAAAGTTATCTTCAAAGCCACGTATATTCGACATGTGCATTTTAAATGACTTGCAAGAGAACTCTAAGATATGCACAGAACTGTAAATTGCAAATTTAGCTATAGAAGTGTAGCTTTATTGCCTTCTCAAAAAAAAAAAAAAAATTCAAGAGAGTAATATTTATTTTATTACTGTAAGTCTGTAATGAAGAATAATGTTTGTAATTACTGAAGGGTGAGTCATTGACAATGGATTTCTAATAAATTAAAAATCTTACGAATACGAAAAAGTTATAGATTAAATCGTGCAGTTATATATTTATTCTTTTTCAAATTTTTGCAATTTAAGTATCATTTTATATTTCATCAAAGATCATTAAATTTGGACCATTGCAAATTTCATGTAATTTTGATCGTTGATAGATTATGAAATGACACTTGATTGCATGAAATTTGAAATAAAAATCTACAAATTAAATATGTCTATCAATATTAAGATTATTTTTGAATTTATCTGAGAAATATTGTCCATGGATCCTCACCCATTACTAAGTTACTTGTAAAACAAAGTGATTGAGCTGACAGTAGATTCATTTTCAAGTTTCTCACAGAATAAGCACAACATTTTCATTTTTTTAATGTAAAAAAACTGAGAAATACTTTGCAATTCGGGACTATTAAGCATTTTTATTCTTTCAATGTCTTTTTCCTCTCAGAGAACTTGCAACCATGGCTGCAATGGGCTTACTGGATCTCTCCATTTACGTACTCAGTGAATGCTGTGGCGCTTAATGAACTCTTCGACAGCCGATGGTCTACAGTAAGATAAACTTAATTTTGAACACTATATAATTTGTAATTTGTTAAATTAGCAGGACAATATTGTTGAGGTAAAACATTTTTAAAGCTTTGCCTGGTACATCATGAAAGATGTCTGGTTGAAAAATAATGTCAGTATTACAACACAACAGATATATCATCAAATTAGCTATACTTGATCACAATGAGTATGAGCACTGCACTAACCAAATTATACTAGTGACGGTTCAATAATTATATTTTGCCCAGTACATCATGAAAGATGTTTGGTTGAAAAATGATGTGTCAGTATTATGACCCAACTTACCCAAGGGATATAATTTAGTTGAGTAAAACTATGGTGCTCCTAGGAGCCCCAAGGCCTCCCTTGCTCTTAACTAAAAAACGTATTTAATCATTTTCAGATTTCAATTTATCTTGTTCAATCATTTCTTTATATCCAAATCTTGTGGGATATAAAAAAATTCTAATTTTTGAGCTTTTTAAGTATTTGTTTTGAATTTTGTAAAGTGACGTATATTTATGCATAAACATTCATTATTTTATTATTATTTTGGAGCAATCTTATAAAATCCAAAACAAATACTTGAGGAACTCTAAAAATAGAAAATTTGTGTGTCCCATAAGATTTGGATAAAAAAAATTTATTGAGCATGATAAATTCAAATTTGAAGATGATTGAGTATGTTTTTTTAGTTAAGAGCACGGGAGGCCTTGGTGCTCCTAGGAGCACCATAATTCTACTCAATTTAGCTATACTTAGATCACTAGGAGCATAAGTACTAAGCAAACTATAGTAGTCTTGATTCAGTAATTGTTGTTTTTGGTCAATACATTTCCCAGGGAATCTATTCACAAGAAAAATAAAATAAATAATTATCTTTTGGTTTTGCAGGAATTTCATTATGGAAATATGAAAGCTGATACAGTAGGCATGGCTGTTCTTGAATCCAGAGGCTTGTTTATGGCATGGCATTGGTTTTGGTTTTCTGCTGCTGCCTTGTTTGGTTTTTCTCTCATTTTCAATATTCTTAGTGTCTTTGCATTGGAAATTCTCAACCGTATGTATCATTTTTCTTATTTTCTCATTATACACATTTATATACATACTTGATTATTCTGGCATGCTTAGAGTTTGTCTTGTTTAATTAAAATTTGATTGATAATGTGGAATGCTTAAAGTAGGTGCCTTTCTTTCATTTAATCTTTGATTTACTCATATTCCCTATCTTAATCTCAATGATGGGTCGTATGCAGCCCCCTACAAGAGACAAGCCATTAAACCAAAAAAAGAAATGCAGGAGACAGAACCGGCTTGTAAAAATGGGTTGTCTCCACATCAGCAAGTTGTTTTTCCATTTCAACCCCTAACCCTTGTGTTCAAGCATATTAGTTATTTTGTCGACATGCCTAAGGTAAAGATTTTTAATTGTTGTCACTTTCCAATGCCAGCCAATGTTTGCATTTTAAAATTTATATTTTGCAGGAGATGGAAAAATATGGAGTGACTGAGAAAAGGCTTCAACTCTTGCAAGATGTAAGTGGTGCATTTCAGCCTGGTAAATTAACTGCACTAATGGGAATCACTGGTGCTGGTAAAACTACACTATTGGATGTTTTGGCTGGAAGGAAAACTGGAGGCTATATTGAGGGCACCATTAGCATAGAAGGCTTCCAGAAGAAGCAAGAGACTTTCTCACGGGTTTCAGGTTATTGTGAGCAAACAGATATCCATTCCCCATTTTTAACCGTCTATGAGAGTTTGGAGTATTCTGCATGGCTTCGGCTCCCTTTGAATATTAAGGCTCATGAAAGATATGTAAGTGACTTGTGATATTGTGAATTTTTTGTGGCGTTACTGGACACCCAGAACAGGAAAAGATGATAATTGTTCATCCAAATAAAATTTGAGTTCAGTTAACTCTTTCGTAATTTATATATTTGAATGCATATTTGTCTTAATATGCATTGCAGCTTACTATGCATTGTAGAACCTTCCTGATCTAGTCTGCTTTATGTACATCTTATGCATCACCATTCTGATTTCTAAATAAAAATCCTTTATGAACTATTATTTTTCTGTCCTTACTCTTAATTGCTATTTTTAGCTTGGGATATGCTATTTGAATATATATTTTAATCTCCCTTCCAAACTACAAATATTTTTTAGCTTTCTTGAAAACAACAAACATTTCTGACATGACTACTGCTATGCTCTCATTTTAAGAGTATTTGCAAATGGCAACCACCTTTGGTCACTAACAATGATCTCTCCTCTTTTTAGTGTGCTTTATTGACCCAATCAGACATAAGCTACGCCGAAAGCACACTAATATGAAATGCAAGTTTTGCGAGGGATGTGATTTGTTCTTTGTCGAGTGAACTTCACTATATTTGACAACAATGAATGTCATTTTATTACCATCTCTCTCTCTCTCTTACAGATGATTATAGAAGAAGTGATGGGGTTAGTAGAGCTGACAAACCTGAGAAATGCAATGGTGGGTGTGCCTGGACAGGATGGCCTTTCCGCCGAACAGAGGAAAAGGCTAACTATAGCTGTTGAATTAATATCTAGCCCTTCAATTATATTCATGGATGAACCAACGTCCGGCCTCGATGCACGTGCTGCAGCCATTGTCATGCGAGCGATAAGAAAGACAGTTGACACTGGTCGAACTGTTGTCTGTACAATTCATCAGCCCAGCATTGAGATTTTTGAAGCTTTTGATGAGGTACGAAGTGTTTCAAAATGTCTTTTTTTTTTCTATTTTGGTTTTACAAGTATGCTAGAAGGTATGAAGTGGTTCTGGTTTAAATCTGAGGATTGCAATACAGGTATCCCATACAATGGGTCTAACGTACAAATAAGTGCAGTAAATCATTTTTCAATCAATCCTGAATTGATGATTTTACCTTTGCACAGTTGATACTAATGAAAAGGGGAGGTGAGCTTATCTATAGTGGATCTCTGGGCTCATTTTCTAGCAACATGATACAATACTTTGAGGTAATATGTATGATTTGAAAATTTTCAATTGACCTTTTTTCATTTGTATTTTCCTAAATAAGAAGTTGCAGCTTTTGTAACCTTAAACTGAGATGTAACACGCAGTCTATCCCGGGAGTCCCAAAAATAAAAGAAGACCAGAACCCAGCTGCTTGGATGCTTACTGTTTCTTCACAAACAATGGAACACATGATCGGTGTCGATTATTCTGAGAATTTTAAAAATTCCTCTCTCTACAAGTATTACTATTTCTTTGTTTGTGTTTATGGAGCATAAAAAACTTCCTTTTGGAAAACTCTTCAATACCAACCAATGTTATAATATTTTCACAGGGACAACATGTCTTTAATTGAAAAATTGGACCAACCGATACCAGGTAGTGAAGACCTCCATTTTCCAAAGGGATATTGGCAGGGTTTCAGATCTCAATGCCTCGCGTGTCTATGGAAGCAACATTGTACATATTGGAAGAATCCAGATCATAATGTTGTTCGTTTTGTGAATGCCTTTTCTATGTCACTTCTGCTTGGCACTGTATTCTGGCAAATCGGCTCCAAAATGTAAGTTGAAATTCTAGTTGATCCCAATTTTTAACCATGTCGCTTCAGCTAATTTTGGCTAATTCTAACCACATTTTCTTCACTCAAGTAATCCTAATTTAATTTAAAATCAATCTCCTTCATTTATGCACACTTCATTAAAACAAACAAATGGGGACCCAGGATAATATTGAATGACACATGCCTTGTTGCTAAGCTATCTAAATTCTTTGGCTTTTCTGCTAACTGTTATATGTGATTACATCAATTTGATAAAAACTTTGTCTGATCAACCCTGATCTATGCACTATTCCACAATCTAGGCCTTGGAAAACTTCTTTTACCATCATTTTGCCTTTAGTTGTGCAATCGAGTCTCAGTCGAACCCATTTTCTCTGAAATGTGGTTCTGCCAAGTCTATGCTCGCATCTGATATCTTAATTATGTGTCTTAGTAGATAATAATATGTTTTAATAAATGTGAGAAACAGAACAAGCGAACAAGATGTGTTTAATGTGCTAGGAATCACATATGGATCAGCATTATTTCTGGGGTTTGCAAATGCTTCCATCTTGCAGCCAGTGGTTGCAATGGAGAGGGCTGTCTTTTATAGAGAGAAATCAGCTGGCATGTACTCCTCCATGCCATATGCAATTGCTCAGGTATCATATATTCCAATAAGTTTAGCATATTGAGAAAAAGTTATTATGTCTCAATTTTGAAACATCTTAACAATGATGATTAATAGTTCTTTGTTTATTAATTATTTGAACAGATGGCAATAGAGGTACCATACATGATGGGCACAGTGCTAGTTTTCTGTGTAATATTATATCCAATGGTCGGTTTCCAATTTACAGCAGTGAGATTTCTATGGTTCATACTTTTCATTACATTGAGTTTCATGTACTACACACTTTATGGGATGATGTGTGTGGCTCTTACGCCAAACATAGAAATGGCGGGAGGTCTATCTTTTTTTGTTTTCATGCTGTGGAATGTCTTCTCTGGATTTATCATTTCCAGAAAGGTAAACTTCAGACATCTTTAGTGTATTATGAAAATAGCAAGTTCAACTTTTTGTTGTCTACCATTAAGCCAAGCACGAAAAAAAGATCTCGTCTTTCCAGAAAAATGAATCATTAGTGGATCAATATCTTTGCTAAAATTTCAAAAGGTACACAAATAACGTAATTTCTGGACTTTTTCAAAATATTGAGCGAGGTTGTTAGCCTTTTTAGTTTAGCGTTGGCTTGAACATGGAAATAAATGAAATATCAATCAGTGAGATAAATCTCAATTGGATACCAAGATGACCATATTTGGTTGTACAGATGATACCAATTTGGTGGAGGTGGCTATATTGGGCTGATCCTGGTGCATGGACAGTATATGGCCTCATGTTTTCTCAATTAGGTGATAGGACAGAACTGATAAAAGTGCCTCCGGGCCCCGACAAACCAGTAAAGGAGTTTATTGAGGATTATCTAGGGTTACAAGGCGACTACTTCAATCTAGTCATAGCTCTTCATGTGGTAGCAATTATTCTCTTTGGATTCATTTTCTGTCTTTGCATCAAGCATCTGAATTTCCAAAGGCGGTAAGCATTCAAAACAGGTTGAAAATAGTAACCTGGTGTAATTTTTTATTTTCTTTTTCTTTTTTTGGTTTACAATCGCTCACATAAGGAATATGTAAGTAGAAATTACTAAAAGATAAAAATTTCATGTATAAGATTTTTGTAAAAATGCAGAAGATAATACTTGGGGAATCGTATCTGTTACGATCCTGAGGGATCGCAGGAGCCTACTATTCTCTATTTACACCATCTAATGAAATGAAGGGCTCAGATTATTTATGCCCTTTTTTTTACCGCTGTCCTTTTCTCGTCCGTAGAGCTTTAGCTGCCCAGTCATCTTCTTTTTCTCGAACTTGCGATATTTCTTAAAAGAAAAAAAAAATATACAATTGAGAAGACTTGGCACTTCTTCCAGCAGCATTAGTGTATTAAAAACGGAACGGGACGGATTTCTCCTTTGTCAGAAACAACTCTATCAAAAATTCTTTTTCTTCTCCCTCAACTTCCTTTCCTTTGTTTCTTCCTTAACTGTATGGGGTTTTGGTGCAGGCCGTGGACTAGTTGGCATTATAATTCAAAGAGGGATATTATTATTGAAACTTATATTGCACAAATGTATTGAGACCAAATTAAATAAATCATATCAACAGATCCACAGCTGTACAGACACCAAATTCAAATATGAGACAATTATCTGGTACAGTATTTTTGCATCAAATTCAAGCATGATATGGGTGCAGCTTGGTAGCTTAATGCATTTGTACTTGAATTCATAAAACATTTAACAAAAAAATAGTACAATGAACACTGATTATGTCAACACAAAGATGGCATTAATTGATCTTATTCTCAAATAATCAGTCCAACTTGATAGTCAGAATCTTCTTCTGATATATTGAAAAGGCTTTGTTTTTCACTTATCAGCAGAATTGTCGAAAAGGATAAAATTTATTGGATGACTATAAATTCAGCTAAAACAATTATAAAAGCAAGTCACGGGGGCCTTATTGTCATTTTCAGAACAATGAAATTATAGCTCGGTCAAATAATCATGGTTTGATGTGTCGTAGTCTCAGTTTCAAGAAAAATGGAAATCGCTATATTCTTAGGTCTCTCAATGGGTAAAGTAGGTACAGATCAAAATATTTTTATATTCATATTCATTTAAATTTTATTTATTCATACTCAATCATATTCATTAAAATTTACTTTATCAGTATCCTACCTTTATCCGTTAGAATTTCGGATAACGAATGAGTAAAAATAAAAATAATTTAATAAAAAAAATTGTATGATTTAGATAAATAAATAGTATTAAATAAATATACTACTAAAGTATAATAATAATAATTAATATTTTAAATATAATAAAAATCATATAATTTTCCATAATAATTGTCATCAAAAATATATATCAATTACTATATATATATATATATATATAATTTAACTCTATAATTTGGTGAATTTATAATTTAATATTAAATAAATATTTTTTTTATTTTATAATGTTTTAATGTTTAAATAAAAGAATCTGCTGCAACGCGCGGGTATATAGCTAGTATGACTAAAATGAGCTGTTTAGATCTAAAATCTCCGCACCAAAAAATATCCACAATTTAGTTTCTTTTAAAGTGCTTGCTTGATGAGAAGCCATTTTGGAGTGAGGATTTTCAAATTCCTTGATGGCCGAGGAAAGAGCATTTTAGTAGATTTCTTACTAACTAATAGAGATTTCTTTTCTAGTAGTAAGCTACTATGAATCGTTGGTTGATTTCAGTAACGCATAGAACTAGGTAGTCAATCAAAGTGTCAAAGCGTTGGCAGTACGGTCTACGGTCTAGATAGTTGTGAATTAATAGGAAGAAGATAAAAAAAAAACATATTTAAAATAATGATGGGGAGATTTTTCTCAATGTTGTAGCCCTAAGATCATATATATACACTTATCTGATCAAGCAATATATTCAAAATACATACAGTTATATTAGTATTTTTTTGGTATAAACACTCCCACTATCCTTCATTTAAGGTATGAATATCCTCATCTGAGATGTGTGCATCCTAACAATTAATTTTTATGTTTTTTCTATGTGATTTTAATGTCAATAATCCTAATTTGTACCTATCTAACTCGTGACTGGAATTTTTAGGACAAAAATAGAACGCTCATTATTCATAAAGGATTACTTCAAACTTCAAAGTTTAATATCATTATAAATTTTAAATATATAAAAAAGTTTAAATATCACTTCAAAGTTTAAAAATTAAAAAATATTACTTTAAACTTCAAAATTAATTTAATATCATTATAAACTCAAATAAATTATTTATTATTATTATAATTCTATAAAAGCATACTTTTAATAATAAAAAATATAATAATATACTTAATGCTTAAAATACCCTCCACCGCACGCACCATCAGCCACCACTATCAGAACCACCATCCACCACAAATTCAACTCTGATGTTATACGTGACTGCCATAACCTCTTGCATGCCTCTTTATAAATGACAAAAGCTTCTGATTTTCACCTTGGACCATCATAGAAGTGCTTAGACATGGTGCATCTATCACACGAACAACCCCATCAATTACTCCCACAATCTCCCTAATGCGGTCAGTATCGATGTGAAAAGCATTAGTACAAGATATCTCATTTTTTGAGGATTGAGTTTATTAAGTAGGGGTGCAAATAGGTTTGATACGGATGAATAATGATTTTATTTTATCTGTATCTGTTATAATTATTCGGATACGGATATAGATCAAATATTCGACCGGTGTCAGATACAAATCGGATGTCGAATGAATATATATATATATATATATATATATATATATACGGATATATTTCAGATATTATGTAAAAAGACATATTACCTTTAACATAAATTAGATATAAAATTAGTTAGATTTGTAATGTACGCAAAAAAAAATCTAATTTAAAAAAATATAACAGAATTTGTTCGTATATGTATTCGGATGAAATTAAATAATATCATATCGTAAACCTTTAGATAATGTCGGATATTGTTAGATAATAACTAAATGGTCGGATACGGATATATGATAACCAAATTATATTCTTATTTGTTAAAACTTTTCAAATACATATATCTTCAGATATAAACATGTTAGATAATTTTTATTATTTTCGAACCGAATAATTTTTGTTATTTTATTATTTATTTACAACCCTCATATTAACGCACTTTTCCCCGACACATGTTTTACCAATAATCAAAATTGTACATGAAAATTCAGAGTTGAATTTGTGGTGGATGGTGGTTCTGACAGTGAAGGAAAGACATGAGTCTGGGGAATTGAGAGAGGACGATAGGAGGATATTTTAGACACTAAACTTATTATTATATTTTTATATAATTATAAACATAAAAAAACTAATTTATTTGAATTTCTAGTGATATTAAATTAATTTTGAAGTGATATTTAACTATTTTTTTCACAAATAATGATTTTTTTTTCGTTTGAGGTGTTTATATCTATTAGCTAGTAGATGTTAGTAGAAAGTGGGATCTGTTCGTACATGTTGCGTTGCGTGTGTGATAAAAAAATCTGATGCGTCCAAGAAAATTCTAGTTCTTTTTTCAGAGTTCAAATTTTGTTCTACCAAATTGTCCAATAAGCATTACTTTCTTACTAGCAAAACCATAGCCTTGTCTACGAAATGAATGAAAGGTGCATAAAGGTTCACTAACTTCTTCAATTTGTATAACCAAAGTTGACCCAAATCGACAAGAATTATTTGCTAGGCCCAATTGTTGCAACCACCATCCAATTAAGAAGATCGATTCTATTCCCTCTCCAGTTTCTACCTTTTCAGTATAAATCGGAGAGGTGCCTCAGAATTTTGACCGTCCTATTTGCAAAAAGAAAAAAATAATAAGGAAAAAGAAGGTCGTATGCTCGTATTGACAGTTTCATTATTGTCATAATATGAGGTGGACGAGTTATCCTTAGTTCGTTAATTAGTATACCTAGTAATATATTATTCAAGTTACTTCAAAAAATAAAGAGGGTATTATCTTATAAAAAAATGAAAATCAGCGTGATCTAGTGACAAAGGTAATATTTTTATGTGGGAGGTTACAAATTTAAAATCTAGATACATTTTTTATGAAAATTTAAATATTTAACTTAGATTTCCTTCTTTATTAAAAAACAAATCTTATTAAAAAAAAATCGATGGTCAGAATCTCATAAACCATGCATCTAGTTTAGCTAGATATTATTAGGATACATTAATATGCTTTCAATCCGAGAAATGTATCATATTAATTTCGTCCATGGTGTTAACTCGGGCTCAAGTTTTGCAAAATAATTAAATAATCCTTTTTAATCCCAACTCAGTGTTCTATTGATAAATCACTTCAACAGGATGTAAAATATGACCGAAACTATCAAAATCCTGTGTGATAATTGGAATGGAGAAGTGTAGGACCACTAATCAATGCAAATGCACCTGCAGTTGGAACAAAGAATATGGGCCAAATGGCAGTTGCCTTGTACCCATCGCTGTCTGCTGGTTTTGTATTTTTGCTCACCAACTCTCTTTTTACCACACTCATATTTTGCATTTTGCTCTTTATAACACACAAACACACACACGAAAATTAATCCACAGAGAATTCTCGAGCCTGCACACAATATGTATGTTCATTCTCTGTAGTTTTCTGTTCTTCATATTTAGTTATGCAATTCTATTGAAAAACTCTCTATTAAGAAAACATCATAGCTACAAGTGAAGAAGAATTACAGATGTTGGGTGTTCCAGAGGAAGTTGGACGGGAGAGCAACGATGTATCTGTCGTCACCTCTTCACAAGAAAAGATTCATGAGGTGCATTTAACATCGGACGAACATCTGGCCAGACAGCTCCAAGCATTTGAAAACATACTTATCGGTACTCCTGATAACGAATTTCATGGTACAAATTCAGTTGTTTGAAGTCTATGTATTAGTTTTATGACATCTAATTTCAGCTGGGAATTGTCACTAATTAAAGTTATTGATTGGTTTTAGACATAGTCTCCATGGAACCACATTCACAGTTTATTGAACCAAATCCAGTATCTGCACCAGTTGCGCTAGAGGAACCCTTATCAGATGTTGGATTAAACTCTGAAAATGCTTCACGAGAGGTATGAGATATTTCATATTTCGGAAGAGCATATGTTCAGTGCTAGTTTTTAATTTTATTTCATTGGATTACATATGATCTCTCAAAACTAGGTGATACATGTTGGTCAGTCCTATCTGTTATCGATAAAATCTTCACAAACATGTGCCTCTAATCTGTAGCATATGCAAATTCACAAACACATCACTAGATCAACAAACATAGGTATAGAATTACAGTATGTCAGTACCAGCCAGTTCATATGTGTACTTTCTGTTGTTCAGATTTATTTTTTCATGCACTGGGCTTATGTAAAGCTTTCTGCATCTAGGTCCTCCGGCAGGATAATATCAATCCAGACAACATGACATATGAGGTAGCTGGTTCAATTTCATGAAAGCATTTTTGCATAAATATATTACTCAGTCTAAGTTTAAGCTTAAGCTAGCTTTCTGTTATTTCTTTATTTTTAGGAATTACAATCATTAGGGGAACAAATAGGTACAGAAAATAAAGGATTGTCTGATGAGCTCATCTCCTACTTACCAACCTCGAAATACAGAACTGGTTTCTTCTCTAGAAATGTGCCTGAGGAGTAAGTTTCTAGTTTTTCCTTGTGCATGCATGAAGTACCTAAAATGATAGTTTTTGTTATCATTTTAACATTTTTTTCACTAGTTTTGAGTGTTGTCAACATATGTGCACTTATTTCCTAATGTATAATCTGCAGAGATGGTAAAATATGACCTGATTCGATAAATATGTTTGATTTGTTTGGATCTGAATTCAGTCCTAACTGATTTTATAAAAGTCAAATTAATTTGATCCAAATTGATTTAAATTTGACTTAATCTGATCCAATCCGAAATCAAATAATCTATAATCCAACTAAAATCAATATAAAATCTGAAAAAAATCAATATATAAATTGACCCGACTCAATCCAACTCAACTTCTTCTAGAAGATCACAAATTTGTCTAAACCCAACCCAACCCAATCGGATGGGCCATATGGGGCCAGCATTTAACCCAGCTGTATCATCAATGATTTGTACAATTGTAACTATGCCTCGAGTGACCCACGCTTTTATGCTTTTTTTCAAGACACTATATAAGAAAACGACTTTCACCTACAAAATTGAAAGCATTGTAACCGCTAATTCTAATTGTTTATGGTTGTCACTATAACAAGGTTGCTATCAGAAATGTACTCTGCTGATCACGCAAGCCCAAGCAAGTTATTGTCGCGAGATATTATACACATTTATAATGGATTCGTCGAATTTTGATTCCTCAAATATTTTTGTTATTTGCAGATGTATCGTATGCAAAACATATTACAAGAATGGACAAAGGTTGATTACATTGCCATGTCAACATCGCTACCATGCTGATTGCATTACCCAGTGGCTACAGCTCAACAAAGTACTTTAATTTCTTCTCATAATTTCTATTTCGGTTAATTTAATTGGGTTTCTTTTCATTATTCATTTTAACTATTCATTTATCAATTTACGTACTTGCTATATGAGACAGGTATGCCCAGTATGTAATGAAGAGGTTTTTGGTTCTTAGTGAAGAGATTGTGACATATCAAAATTGCTCCTCCATAAATTTCAGTCTACGTACCTTTCTCTGTAAGAACACGGTTATGAGAGTAATGAAGTGTTACAGATATGTCATGTATTTATGTTGTCCTTGTGTACTTGGTAAATTTACAGCATGCTAGCTCTAAACACCATTTATTGTATACGTTTCCCTTGTATTTATATGTTTTCCTTGTATATTTGGCCAGTGTTCTAGTTGAAGTACTATGTAAAAGATTTGTAATGCTTGTATATATACTGTGATATAGTACAAGAGAAGAATCTAGTATATATTTTTTTAACTGATTAGTTCAGTATCATACAACTTTCAGAATACAGATTTTATAATGCTATTGGTATATACCATATTAATACTGGACGGAGCCTATGACAGTACTGAAACAAAAGATCACAGTAGCAACCTAAACGCTATCGCCCTTCTTAATTTGTTACCCAAAAGAAAGTTAATAACCAGACCTTATATGAAATTATGGAAGTCCTTTTGTTTCCTATATTTTGACCCATGATAATTTTATTAGGAAAGAGAGGGCAATGTAATCCAAAAGACCAAGTCTTTCATGTTCAAAATTTACTGACTTTGTCAAAATATCACCTTACTAATATTCTAAATTAACATTACAAATATATTACACAAACAGTTATATTATACTAACTTCTAAACATACTACAAGCATTATGACGTATTACATTTCTACTTGTGATAATTACATCTATGACTTTGGCTTAAAGTCCAAACTCACACCCATTAACCCCATATCACCGATTTATACTTATATAAAGTCTGTTAGTGAGAAATCTAGAAAATACTCAAAAAGTTCTCCTGATGCATCTATGTAAATTCTAGCGATTTCAATTTTTACCGACTTGATTATAGTTGGGCACTCCTGATATATCCAGAAGGATTCAAGAGCTTCACTTAATTTGGGAAGTTAATGGGCCGCCCGCTCATTTTTTGGGTGAAGGGGACAAACCCAATACCACTACTTTGAAGCGGAAAAGACGCTGCATATTTTATCCATAAATAAATAGCAAAAGGCCCATCACCAAAGGGTCCAGACCAAATGTCAGGGGATCTCGTTTACTGATAAACTAATTGCTGGGATTGGAGGGTATATTACTGCCGGGTTATCACTGAAAGATTCTATCCTGTCCGATTCATATTTTATAGATCAAATCTGTTGATCAAAGTTTTCAGAGATCTTAATTAATCCTAATCGTCGTTCAATTTTTCGTTTATAATACTAAAAGGTTTGATCCATATCAGAATTAGCCATACCGATATGGTATGAAGTACAGGCAATTGACTTGGATCTAAAAGCATTTTTAGATGCTAACAAGTAGGTGATTAAATGGGATTAATTGATTTCAATATTTTTCAGAAATTTGTGTCATGCGTCATATTTCAGATCTAAAACATTGCCAAGAATATTCTAAATGGATATTGCTCGAATTTAAAAAAAAATCATGGCTGATCTTCACTTGTTTTCAAGAAAATAATTTCACTATTTGATTCCTATAATTAAAATTTAACATCCGTCCATGATTTATAATTTTATATTCACTTCCGACTCATATCCATTCTCTTTTTGTTTTAGCTGAATTTAATCATCCAATTATTGATTTAGCAGAATGTTCATTAATTGATTTTGTGTTCTTGTTTACGTTGTATAGCAATGTTTCATATAGAATTTGCTAATTTTATGGGCATTCAATGCATTGTCGAAGTTCTTAAATTTATGGGCTTTCAATGAAAGTGACGTTTTTATATCGAATTGGTAAATTTGTGGGCTTTAAAATGATATGATAGAACAAACCATCAATGATATCATTTTCGTAAATTCAGTGCATTAATTTGCAAGTCGTTATTGTGGTTATCAAGATATTTTGGTATTGTTACATATACGCATGTTACCAATGGTTATGAAAGTGGCAAGTAAGCGATCCTATATGTTGAGCTTCTAGAGGATTGTACAATCCTTTCTTCATTATTTTTCGTCAAATTTAGAATTTACTTTGTTGTCGACGAAAAAAAAATGAGATAATGGCATGGGAGGCTCTAAAATTTTTGTTTTCAACAAATTAGATTCCATTTTTTTTAATTTGGACAAGCCAACTTCCACTGAATGACGATTTTAAATATTAAGTGACCAACAATACTTTAATATATTTTTTTCTTATTATGTACATAAGTGTTCTGATAATGGTTTTTTCTTAAACTTTCGGACTAAATAACAGTCATCAGATGTACTTTTCCTCTGATCTACTCTATTACATATGTAGCGTTTTGTGTAGAAATCCTTATTTATTTTATTTTACGACTGTTACATGAAAGATCACAGGGGTAACGACTGTTACTCCTCCCAACTATTGTATTTCGCTCTCTCTCTCTCTCGCGCAGACTCGCCACTCTCTCATGCAGTCTCCCCCTCTCTCCTCTCTCTCCTCTCTCCTCTCTCGAAACCCTAATCAGAACCCACTCTCTCTTCCCACTCCCTTATCTCTCTCGCCCCTCCCGATCCTCTCCATCTCTTCACCTCGCCGCTAGGCCGCGCCCTGCATCTCTCTCTCCGTCATCACTCGCCACCCAAGGAGATTCCCACCGGACTTCGTCGCCACCATGTAGAGTGTCGACCCCTCCTCTCTCCTCATCGCTTGCACCAAGGAGATCGCCCAGTCCTGACCCCCTTCTTTCACTACCGCTTTGTTCAGGTTGTGTGATTTGCGTCACTGTGAATCTGTGACAATCTGTTGGGTTTGATTTCATTCTCTTTTTCCTATTTCATTGTGAGTTGCTATTAAATTAATTGAAAAACAATTCAGTCTTTGGTACTAACACGTAAATTTTGATACTGGTAAATAGATTTTCTTGGTCTGAATATTTTATGTTTGCTTTTTGTTACCGATAATCTAGCATGTACTGGTAAAGACAATTTGGCATCCGAACCAATTGAGAAATCTGTTTGGATTTCCAAGAAGTGGCATTTATAGTTGTACTGGTAATTTTTATTTGATAGATTTTTAGAAAAACTTTTCAGTTTTTTATTTGCAAATGTTGTAATTAACTTATTTTTCACTGATGCTATTTAATACCAATTGGATTTCCAAAAGCTTTTTTCTGAACCAGGTCGGTTTCAAATTTTATATGCTGATTTAGGAGTTAGAAGAATAATGCTAATTAAAATTATTCAGATTTTGTAGGGATGTGTTGTAATAGAGGAGAAGCTCATGGCAAGATGAGGTTTATGGCCCAAACTGCCTGATTCCACTTGGCAGGAACTTCACTTATGTGATGCAGACAAAAGATCAGATTAGAAGCTATTTCTACTTCCCTTCTCTTGCATTCCATAAGGCTTTTGGAGGTTTTGGTGGAATCAGAGTTCTCAAGCGTCCCATGATTCCTGTGCCATTTGCTCCATCTGGAGATTCGTGCTGGAGACTGATTCAAGGCTAATTGTACTGTGATTTGTGACTAAATTTCTCTTTTTTTCTTTATTGGTGACTTTTGAAAAGTGAGAAGTCAACAGTGGAGAAGGCAATACACGAGGCAATTATACTTCATTGGTTTTAATGAAGTATAATAATTATAAAAATCATATTATTAATAATAAGAGCGATAAAAGCAAAATTTTAAATCTACGCATGGCAGCGCGCCACTAGCAGTGGCTCGTTTGCGCAAAAAATAGGTTTTATAAATACACGCACAGATAGATACCTGCGTGGTTGGTATTTGTAGGAGACAAACGCGTCACTACCAGTGGCGCGTTTTAGTAAAGACGTCACTGGCAGTGACGCGTTGTCATTCGTAGATTTAAAATTTTGTTTTTATCACTTTTATTATTAATAATATGATTTTTATAATTATTATATTTAAAAAAATCTGTGATCTCGACTTTCATATATTTCATACTTTATTAGTCTATTATAGAAAGTATGTCATTTTTCTGAGAAGAATTTATTTAATTTTGTATGTATGAAGGCTCCGTTGCAAGGTACGGGCAATATACTAGTACTATTTAATATATACTAGTATCTTGTCCATGCATTGAAAAGAAAGAAATTAAAAATAAAAATAATTTAGTTATCAATATAAATTTTAATCATGAATACATAATTGAGAGGAAAGTTGATATTCAGAATTTAAGAAAAGTTAAAATTCATAATTAATGGCAATCTAAGAAAAAAAATAAAGTAGAACAATTATACTTCTAAATTATGCAACATTTCGTGTAATAATCAAAATTGAGAGAAAATTATGAACTTCAACACAAATGACCATAGAGATAGTAACATTATTTGACGAATAACTTAATCTGGTGACTGATATTAGATCTAAAAATTCAACAAAAAATCTGGACTGTTGCAGGATCAGAACACTTATGTGCTTAAATAAGAAGTAGAGATAAAGAGTAGAGATGTTTTAGTATAATATGGATTTTAATTTGTAAAAGAATTTTTGTTATTTTATTTTTCAAGTAAACATTTAATTAAATAGTCATAACATATAAGGCGTGTGCTATTATATGTTTTATTTTGTATTGTATGCTTATTATATTTTTAGAAAATAAATAAAGTTATATAAATAATTAAAATCAATAAAATTATTCCTTATATATGAAAAGCACAAAATATTATGAAGTACAAGTATTTTATGAAATTAAAAATGATATTAATAATTGAAAAGTAGTATAATTCATAAAACAATTAATTACCATATATTTATGTCACGTCTAGACAATTAGAGCTGGCAAAAAAAACTCGTCACTCGAGACTCGCTCATGACTCGCTCGGGGTCAACTCGTATTGGCTCGCTTGTTATTTAAAAATATCACTCGTTAATGAGCCGGCACATTAAGCTCATTAAGTTAATGAGTCAAATTTGAGCTTGGGCTGTCTCGGCTCATTAGACTTGTTTGACTCGGTATATTATTAATATTTATTATTTATATTATTTTATTATGATTTTTTAGTATAATAAATAGTTTATGGCATGATATATATTAAAATTATTATATCAAATTTATGGAAAATATATTGCTATTAGTTATTTTATTAATTTTTATATAAATTTTATAATAAAATATCATAAAAATATTATTAATTATTAAATGAGTCTTAACAAGAAAACTCAGTTAGCTCGTTAATTTAAAGAGCCGATCTCAAATTAAAACTTTTGATTCAGAAATAATTAACTAAATAGCTGAGCTCATTAAGCTAATGTGCCGAGGTGAGTTCATCTCGACTCATCTCGTTTACAGCACTACGGACAACAGCCGTGTTGAATCTCGTAACAACTTTTCCCAGGCCCAAATTACACAGTGGAATCCAACACAATAAAACTAATATGGTATATTAGATGACACATTATTGATATAAAAAGTTCGGTCTATGTTGTTTACTAACTCATTACATTAACGTGACTGTGTTATTGACGTAAAATTATAAATACTTATTGAGTTCAATATAAATAACCGAATAACAGACACAATTTTATTTGGAGTCAAAACTGCTTTTGATTGTTATACATTTTTTAGCGCAATTACAATACTGTATTTGAAAGCAGCAATATAAATAATTACTTAATTAGTTCCATGTAAATTACCTAAATCATTGACATAAATAGTATTATATATAGTTAGAAGGTCTATTCTGTGTCGTATAATTAAAAAAAAAACTTCACTATACTAGACAAAATAAGTAGTTATTCAGTTACATGTACATAACTTGAACAATTGGTACAAATAGTCCAGCATATAATCAGGCACGTCAATAATTCATCAGACATGTCTCTGTATATTTTGTAAACAATTATGCAGTTATAATAATTATATGCTTTGGTAATTTTTATCTATACTATTATATAAAGCATCTAAGAATTAGAGGGTCCATTTTTGTCATGGTAATTTTTTATTATACCCACTTTATCTCTCAATTAGACGGATAATATTTATTTTTGGTTGATCGAACGTATGTGATCGCGTCCATTGATCCACTCTTTCTCTCCATTTTTTTCCCTTATATACTATTATTTCCATAATATTATTTTTTTATTTAGCAACTTTGTGCATATTTGGTAAGAAATTAATGGTGATAATATATGTTAGAATAATTTACTTTTCTTTCCATAAAAATCATGAATCATTAACTCATATTGTGCAAAAATCTCATCAAGATTAAATATAGTCTTTATTATAGGTTTTCTCTATAATTTGGTGAATTTATAATTTAATATTAGATAAATATGAATTTTTTTATCTTATAATATTTTAATATTTAAATAAAAAAGTCTGCTGCAACGTACGGGTATATAGCTAGTAGTATAAATAAGCCAAACATTTTATATAAATAGTCCGAGCAAATAAAACGGCTCAACATTGTCTGCTATTGCGTTGACTTTAGCGATAGCAATCTTGTCCCTTCAGCGATAACGAACTTGGGGAGAAATACAAAACATTGGGATTATTTATTATCAGCCTCCTCAGATAAAGAACGTCATAGTTTTATAGTTTTGAAAATATTATATAAATTATTGGTGCAAAGTCGGATGGGTATTAAGGTCACATATAAAGAATAACCAAAATAGGATTTAATATGTATGTACATCATCTTGTTTGTAGAACAGTACTAGTAGAAGGTTTGAAATTATTTCTATAAGTGTATCCATTTCATGCTCCACGTATGGACCCGCAAAGGCATTTTCTAGTTCTCTATTTCTAATATTGATGACAATTTACTTCAAATTAATGGATGACAAGTATATCCCCGTTTCTCTTGCAGGTCTCAAATCAGAATTAATTTGCATACAACATTTTTATTCCACAAGTGTCAGCCATCCTCATAAAACGAGTCTACGTTACTAATTAATCCTAAAAAACTACTAGTAATTTAGTGTCACGGTTGGTATGAAAGTTTCTAGAACAATGGCATACATTAATTAAACCAACGTGAAAAGTTTGCTAGATTGGGACATTAATGGTTCACGAACTAAACCTAGGACCAACCAAATACTCCGTATTAAAAAATGGCACTTTCGTTAAATATTATTATTATTATTATTTAATTTTTGTAATGTTTAAAAGATCAGTCGTTGCTGAGTCAGATACACGTACAAAAGGATTGGATCCTTTTGCTCATGTGGTCAGGGATTCATCATCAATTCATGGAAATATATGTTCTGGACCCACAAAAATAATTAAGTTAATATTTCTTTTGTACAAAAGCGCACCTAGGCCCCATAATTGATGGTGGATATATACTGGATAACGAATTAGTGAGTCCAAATGCATTATTAGATGTTCTTTAGAAAAAAATATTTCGCAACACTGTCGCACGAAATTCACCTGGCACCTAAAGCAAAATATGTGGAATTGTGCATATTGCAAATTGTCATAATTCGACCATCAGTAACTCGTAATAGAACTTATTCTACAACATTCTTTTCTCCAGTGGAGAACTTACCTGTACATTAATTCTGCATATGTAAAAGCTGCTCGGGGCATCTACATCAGCCGCGGATCCACAATATTTCAGAAGTCAGTTGATCTTTTGAATTTTAAAAAATAATATTTTTAGATTAAAATTTTGCTAATTAAATTTCTTTGGATTAAATATTTGACCTCCTAGATTGTTAAATTATTTTCATTGAGAAAATTTTATTTAATATCCTGAATAATAAAAGAATTATTCAAAAAAAATCAAAATATAAAGTCCAATGGAGGAAAGTTTTTTTTTCATCAACTTGATTGTTTATTACTTTGAGTTTTACTTTTTATTAATTTTAATATATAAAAAGATATTATTTTGAAAGTTTTTATTAGATAAGAATGTATGTTGAATTGATAATTTTTTTATTATAACCTGATTAGTAATGTGTTTGAACCCAATTAGCTAATGGGTTTGAATCCGATTAGTGATGAGTTTGAACTCAATTAGCTAATGAGTTTAAACCCGATAATATATTATAACCCGATTATCGAGCCCCCTGATGAAAATCATGCATCCACCCTTATTGATTTTGTTTTAATTTTTTTTATCTTCTTGAATCCAAGAGTTCATATAAAATATTTTTTCTCTCCTCATTTAAAATAATGTGTGCAATATATTTAAGGTGAAACTTAACTTTTAAAATGAACTATTTTTTTTTATATGATCATCTATAATTTATTATGTATTTAATCATATTATTTTATTATAATAATAGTAATAATAATAATAATATTATTATTATTATTTTATTATAATAATAGTAATAATAATAATTATTATTATTATCATTATCATTATCATTATTTATTACTTAGCATTTAAAAATATTGTGTCTAAATTTTCTTTAGTGTGAAATTTTATTAAATATATTTCAAATCATATATTATTAATTATTTATTTGAAGACCATATTGTCGAGGCAAAGTCCGAGTTACAGCTCTAGTTATTAATAGTTTACCAAGTTTAACAAGTTGGATTGATTCAAACTCAAACTCAATTCATTAACTTAATAAATTTAACGAGCTGACTCGTTAACACTTAGTTCATTAACAAACGAACTAATAACTAGTCAATTCCCAATAAATCATGAGCCTCGAGCCATGAAAATTATGCGGAAATATCCTCCTGTGCAGCTTTAAACTTTTAATTAATCAATGAAGCTAAGTTGCAGATATATACGTAGTGGCAATTGTCAAATTTAAGTATCTTCTTTTGGTAGACAAATATGTGCTGTGCACGGTGGCGCAGTAAGGTTGTGAAAATGGATTCAATGTCCCACATTTTATTTTTAAATTGTATAATTTATTGGTATTATTTATGTTATATAAGTATTTTTTTAAATTATATTTAAATCTCATAAAAATGTAAATTATTTTCATTGTGACCCCAACAATTATAATTTCTTTTTTAATTTATTGTCATATATAAATATAAAAAATTTGATATGATAATTGACCTTCATTTCAATTTTTTTGCTCCGCCACTGACTGTGCATGTTTCTCGAAGAAAAGAAGAAACGAACTAGAAATATAGGAGAGGACTATTATTTATTAATTTTTGAGATAAAGGACGGCAGGAATTTAAGTCACTCAATTTTAAATATCCAAAAATAACCTCTCATTTGGATTTTAAATTTTAAATATTTGACTTCCACACAAATCACATTACCTTCTTTCATTAGACCAAAATGTTGGTTCTTACAACATTAAACATGAAACTCAAACTCTAAAAAACACTATATTTAAACAAATAATAACTTAAAATAAAATAGAACAGAAAAAACTATAAGCGCTGACAAACATTTATAAATTTATTCCTCCAACGATCAGTTTCAATTTTTTTAATTAAAAATAAGGGTCTAGCCCTTATCTTTGGATTGATATTAAAGGTTTTTACAAGAAAGCATAATTGTAGTGAATTACAATTATGTTTTTTACAAGAAAACATAATTATGTTTTTTAGACTACATAAAAAAATACAGAAAATAAATTTCAAAAATAAAGAGTAAAAATTCCTAGTAGTGAACTCAATAGAAGAAATTTCCTGCAATGAAAAACTATTGATTTGGATTTATTTGAAAGATTTTTGAACTCTCCAAGTAATGAATTATAACTCAGTTTCAATGTTTTAGTTGTTCAAATATGGTGAATTTAGTTATACCGTCCGTATCATATATTAATATTTAGTTCCGGAGAAAAAAATTTAAGTCACTGATGAATTGTATTTGTGAAGTAAAACTTGTTCATTAAAATTGTATTTATATTTAGTATTGTAGAATTGCTTCAGAGTATTGCTTTCGAATATTGATTGTCAAAACATTCATTTACATACTAGTTAGTATTCTTTCGTTGAGCTATATTATTCAAGAAGAAAACATTGAAGAAATAAGAAAAAATAGACCAGCGACTTCTCTGCGTAATAACATATGCTATCTACACCAAAAGTTTTTCTTCAGACATCAAAATTTTTTTTTGGAAATATTGTAGCTATTTAGTACTCGCTGTAATAGAAATATCTAAAAGTTATCATTTCAGATTTTTATTGAAGATTTATTAATATGATTATTTCAAATTTAATTAGAATAAATATAATAATTCAAAAATAATTATTTAGTGTGCAAAGCAAAAAAAAAAATTGATGTAGATACATGCGAAATGCGAAAGAATTTCATGACTGGGGGCCAGAAGAATTTGGAAAATTAAAAATGTGTCGCGTCAAGGCAAAGAAATCAAATTTGGAAGCAAAAGAGTGATGCATAGCTTACCACCGTGTAAAGAAGAAGCTATATTTACTCTGGTGCCAGTTGTTCCTCCAGGCTCCAGGTTCAATAATTGAGTATTTTACTATCACCTAATTTCATTTTTCATTTTTGTATGATACATGTTCGAGGATCTTATCCACACCTATAATAAAAATTTTGAGTAGCAGATATAGATTTTTATATATAGTGGTGAACATTTGCCATTGCAGATTTTCGATAACAGATAACGGATAACGAACACTATCGATCACAACAAAAATGATATAAAAAACAAACTACCTTTTACAATTTATAAGCTATGAAACTCAACTAAAATGAAACAATATTTAATACAGGCATGAAGTTGTACAATAATATTTAAAGTGCAAACTATATTAGCCGTACAATACTTAATTCATACATATTACAACAAGTTGCATTGCCTTCAAGGCTTAAAGAGTTGTATTTAGGCACATAAAATACATATATTTTTTAAATGAAATACTATAAAATTTTATGTACATATGTAATCATATATACACAAAATACTCCTTCAATTTATTTTGTTATTTAATAGTTTAATCATTGTTATTTCATATTTAATTTTATTGACAATGATATGATGTATATATAAATAATTGTAAATTTTTATGTACACATGTAATAAGATGTATACAAAATACTCCATCAATTAATTTTTTTATTCAATAATTATTATTTCATATTTAATTTTATTGACACCGATATAATGTATATATAAATAATATTAAAATAATATAAATTTTTATGTACGCATGTAATAAGATATATAAAATATTCCATCAATTTACTTTGTTATTTAATAATTTAATAATTATTATTTCATATTTAATTTTATTGACATCGATATGATGTATATATATATATATATATATATAAAGTTCTATGTACACATGTAATAAGATATATACAAAATACTCCATCAATTTGTTTTGTTATTTAATAATTCAATAATTGTTATTTGATATTTAATTTTATTGACACCAATATAGCACCAATTAATGATTATAAGTATTTGATCCCTCCTCTATTTAAATAACATATAATTATTATTTTATTATGCTGTAAATTTCCATTGGTAGATAATTGCCAAGTAGCCAAGAAAGGATCTGGAGGAGGGACCCCAACCACGCATTTATTTGATTCTGGACAAAGCATGGCCATTCTCACAGGTATAACATTGTATCCAGTATACGCGTTTCTAGACGCTGCAATGATTGGATAGTTGGCAATACCATACGAAACTTTGAGTGATTTATCTATTTATTTGCGTAATTGGCGGCTATCCACCATTACTTGACTATTTGTTGAGATAACACGATGACTGGATAACGGATATACTTGCATAATAGCCATAGCACATCTGGTGCCCCAATGGGACAGCGAAGGGGCGAGGTCGCTATTAATAATTTGGAAAATGTTTTCTTCAAAAGAATGGAAAACGAGCCTAAATTTGCTCAAAAAGAAAATTCCAACAGAACTGATGCGCACTAATTCACCGTCAAGTAGGTCTGTCATAGGCTAAACGAACAAACGGTTTTTGAAATAGAAAATTATAATATTATTAGTAATAAAAAAACATTATAATATAATTAGCAGTAAAAAAAATTACAATATAATTAGTAATGAAAGAAATCATTCTTATCCATATTCTTACCGAATAAATTAATATTTTATTCATATAAAAAAATAAAAATAAAATTTTATTCATATATAAGATAAAAAAACAAAAAACAAAATTATCATCGACAACACTATCTGTAGGCATCTTTCCTTTCCCCGCCGACCCCACCTATCCATTTCCATGTACCATGTTTGATTTCGGGTCCCACAAGGCCACCACCATGAAAAGAAAATTGTTCGCGTCTGCCCTGTTCGGAAAAATTGCTCGAATATTCCTAATTAGGATAATTCAAGAAAATAATTTTAGATGTTTTTAAACAAAGGGTACTTAGGAAAAATAAATTCACGAGGAGAACCAAGGAAGGAAACAAAGAACGATTAAATATCTGCATAGTGCATTCCCACTTGTGCTTGGAAGGGTTGATCTTGAACAAAGAAAAAGTTAAAACAACAATAAAGAAATTGAAGAATTTTAACATGATAATATAAAAAGTGAGATATGCTTTAATATTTATGAACATAATGGCATTTATCACTTGTGTAAATTCTGGTATCCATAAAACTATTCCTCATGCTGTGTAATATATAATATATCATGTATGTATCGATGTGATTTATAGAGAATCGCCATCAACATAATTTGAAATGCCAAAATGATATTGAGAAAAGTATATTGTATTTTTAAATTTGGAACTTGGTATAATATGAAAATTTTTAAGCATTAAAAATAATTCTTTGCATACTTTATTTAATGATTATTATATTATGTAAAGCTAACTCATTTAGAGGTCTTAAAATTTGACTAGAGCCGAAAAATCTATCATTATCTGATTTATTTATTTTTTAAAAGAAAATTGAAGTTGATCCATTTCAATCTGAAATCCGATTTAATTTGACTCTACTTGATCCGATTCGAGATTAAAAGAGCTACAATTCTAATAAATTAATTTAAAATCTAAAAATAATATATAAATTTATCCGATTCTAACTCAATTTCTTCTAAAAAATTAAAGTGACCTGATTCGATCCTCGGATTACCACCTCTAAATAAATTATTTTGTGAAAATTTCTCAACTAAATTTCAAAAGTCATATCATCTCCAGTGGTGAAGGAACTTCGAATTTCCCTGTTTAGACGACAGGGCATATGGAGGAAATATTACAGGAGAGGAAAAAATAACATTTTTTAATTGCATTTATCCATCCACAACCTGAGATCACACAATAAATCTCCCCCTTCGTTCCCTTCATCGACACCCCCCCCCCCCCCCCCCCCCCCACCTGCTCTAAAAAAAAAATAAACTCTTACCAGGCAAGAGGCCAAGATCATCCTTCCAATTTCCAACGGCATCCCATTTCTCCCTTCGCCGTGGCCATGGCCTCTTTCCTTCTCTTGCTTAATCTTCCTCTCTTCTCCAGCCGTTCCCTTGTCTCCTTCCTTCTCCTTTCCTCCAAATCTCTCATACTTTTTCACTAAAGGCCCTCCTTTTTTTGGTTCATTTGTTCTCCATCCGTGTTTCTCTTCTTAATGGGTGCGGGCTTGTCTAACGCAGTGGGATCAGAAGGAGGTGGGGTGGGCCCGGGTCTAGGGGACTTACCAGAGGGGTGCATAGCAGAGGTGCTGAGGTGGCTAGACCCACCGGACATATGCCAGCTGGTTCGACTCAATAAAACTTTTCTAGGTGCGGGATCAAGCAATTTTATATGGCAAGAGAAATTACCGAAGAACTATGAATGTTTGGTGAAAAAGTTATTGGAGGCTCAAAGGAAGGTAGAGGGTTCAAATACAAATAAAGAAAAGTTGGGGCCTTTTCTGAGAAAGGAGGTTTATGCACTGCTATGTCGCCGGAACTCATTTGATGGAGGACATAAAGTGAGCTTCTGTGGCTCTTTTTTTTCCCTAATTATTGTATGTTACTTATCTTTCCGATAAAAAAAATTATTGTATGTTAAGTCATGGCATAAGCACCGTAGTTGAATGCAATTTCGGCCTTCATTAATTATATGGGCATAAAATCTTAAGGCAAATTCTCGAATGGATTAGATTGAATAGGAGCCGTTCTTTTTTTATAAATCAGACAGCGGAGGTATCATAACGCCTATTCAAAGAGAATAATGATTTCATCCTTCTCAGAATGAAGAGCGGTTATTTTTACACAAAAAAGATTTGATTCATGACAGAACGTCCCAAATCTTAATTGTAAACATATAAGGCAATATTATTATGGTTACTAGTTTATATCTTGATTCAACTCAGTGGTTGACATTTCTCATAGGAGCATATGATATTTATTTGAAAAAGAAAAGACACTTATGATTTATGATCTCACATGGTAACATGTAATGAAGGAATTTTGGCTGGAGAAGATCAGCGGTGGTATTTGCATGCAAATTTCTTCAAAGACATTATCAATTACAGGGATTAATGATAGAAGATACTGGAATTATATTCCCATGGAAGAATCCAGGTAATATAGATACACCAACAACAACAAAGCCTTTAATCCAGGTAATATAGATCTCTAGTTTAACCTTCAGCTGTAGTGATCTTCTTGAATCTTTAACATTTGCCATATTCTCCTAGAAAAGAAACAAAATTAAAGAGCATCTAATATCTTTGTTTGTACTTCTTTTTTCTTTTCACTGATTGCAAAATTCCTTTTCAAAATGCTAAGAATGCTTGCAATAATCTTTCTTTGCAGATTTGGAGTGGCTGCATATCTAGTACAAATCTGGTGGCTTGAGGTGAAGGGTGAAATTGAATTTCCCTTCCCTGAGGGAGCCTACAGCCTATTTTTTCGTCTTCATCTCGGGAGACCATCAAGACGACTGGGCCGTAGGGGTTGCATCACCGACAACATACACGGCTGGGATCTAAAGCCTGTTCGGTTCCAGCTTTCAACCTCAACCGGCCAACAAATGCAGTCTAAGGCATACTTAGCAGAGCCTGGCGTGTGGTCCTACCACCATGTGGGAGACTTTGTGGTGAAGGCATCAGATGAAATGACGCATGTCAAGTTTTCATTGGTCCAGATTGATTGTACACATACCAAAGGTGGCCTTTGTGTCGACTCGGTTTTTGTTGAACCCAAGGGCCTCAGACAAGATAATATCTACTGTGATTAGCTCAACTGCTCAGGACAATATTTATAGACTTGTTCTTGAAGCATCTGTAGGAATTCATCGTTTTTGCTCGGTTTACTTCTTTTTATTTGGTAGGCTTCTTATATTTTTAATTTGCAAGGTTTGAACAACAGTGGTAATTTATCGTGAGATTCTCTTTTAGGTGTACATCTGATGTAAATTTAGTCCGTGTACGGGTACATAATAAAGGATACATTTTCATTTGCAATTGTGACAATTTACCGATTTTGTGACAGTGCCTCTAAAATTATTGATTACACGGCACTGCTGCAAAATCGCAATTCAGGAGTTTGAATTATGCAAGCATTACTGCAACAAGTAACAGGAAGAGACCATACTGACAATATGCTGCTCAAAACAACATACCATCAGAATATCAGATTATATACAGACATGCAGTACAAACAAAGCAGCAGCATCGTATATACAGTGCAAACAAGTCAGCATCAAGTATAAGAATCCATATGTATTGATTAAGAGTCTGCTCTCCAAAACTAATCTACTTATCCATGACACAGTTAATGAAAGCAAAAATATGGTGCCAAGCCATTGAAAATTAAGCACTGCATGATTTACGAATAAATTTAGTTTTCACTGCTTGGTATCACTACTCTCTCTAGGTCGCCGGTACGGCATGTACCTATGATCCTTGGAAGCATTCCTTCTTCGCCTCTTTTCAATGAAGTCATCAAGCTTACCAGTGTCCTGTTTATGTAAAAGTAACAATTACAGACGAGAATTCTTTGTAAAGAAGGAACTCCAACTCAAGGCAAAAGAGCAATTGTGTATTTACCTTCAACTCCTTGTACTTCTTTACCAGCTTTTTATTTCGGATTTCAGCTGCCAAAGGAGAATAATGTCGGATTTCAGCTGCCAAAGGAGAATAATATCAGATCTGGGTTGTAAGTGCACCAGACGGGACATACCAATGCAGATTTCAGGTCTATTCAGATCTCACATAATCAGGATGAGGTTAAAAGTCAACTTTCAATGGTCATTAAGAGTTTGGAGTAAGATTATGGATTGTCAACAAATCAAAATCCAGACCCAACAAAACCTAAACCTGAATTAACTCTAACATTCTAGTAAGATTAGAGATTGTCAACATATCAAAGATCAGATTCAAACAGATCCAGCAAGATACAACCCATAATCTATTGAAAGAACGAGTGATCCAAATTCAATGGAAGTAACAAGGTGTAGATGCAGTTGGTTTAGGATGCCAACTTTCTAATACACACTCTCAAAAACATGCAGAGTGAGAAAGAGAGAGAAAAAACATTTTTTGAGATAATAAGGCGTTTTCCCAAGCATAGTAGATTATGGGTTGCTTTATGTGATTTTTCCTTCTTTATGTGCTCAGACAAAATTTTGGCCTCTGTTGTTTTGGTCCGGTCTGACTTCAGTTGTTTGTCCTAATAAATCAAGAAGAATTTATTGTCCTTTTAAACAAAAATAAATAAATAAATAAATAAAAGCCAGGGAAAAGTAAATAAGCAGGCATCAAAAGGGATCTGTTAAAGTATATACTCACAATCCAAGAGACGTGACTCTTCAATTCAGAAATGACGTCAGGATTCTTTGATTTTGCAATCAAATTTTCAAGTCTCTACATTAGTTTTGAGAAATTAGTATTAGCAAACAAGAAAATTGCAAGGAAACCCTGAAACATCTGGAATACAATTATGAACAATATCAAGAAATCAAGCGTAAGATTTAGAAATAACCTGCCTTTCAGATGGAAGCTGGTTCTCATACAAAAAGTTTTATCTTTTCCTGAACCTGCAAATAGTTATAGGAAATAACATGGATATTAACAAAGAATGCAGAACAGTAGTGGCATATTATATCAATAACAGTAACCATTTCAAATCGGGCCACTATTCCAACTACTGATCTGCCAAACAACAATTATATAACAGAGAAGAACACTCTTCTGACACCATTCTTGGCCGATCACTTTTTGACCACCATTTTATTATTCTTCTAGGCATAAACTAAACTATTATATTACCATTTCTTCAGTTGTGAAACAACTCCTAACACAAAGGCCACAGTTGGCATACAAAATACATTCATGCATTCATAAAACTGATATCAAATTTACTTCACAATGTTTCGGACAGCTTACCCTTCTGTATCAAAAGTACCACACAAAGATTCAAATCGAGGATCTCGCAGCACCTACCAAATGGAATTCAAGTCCAATGTTTACAATGAGTACGTTATAGAAAAGGTCTTTTAATTTTGTTTAATAATAAATCTGAGATGAACTAATCAAAGGCTACTGTACCATATTCACAATTCTAATGCCATATGTGGCATCAATCTAGCTCTGTAGGATCACTTAATAAACTGCCTGTCATAAAATATGACAGATAGTTTACTAAGTGATCCCACAGAGCTAGACTGATGCCACATATGACATCAATAAATATGCATATCCTTCATCTAGTATCTCAAACATGTCTATACCAACCCTCTAAAACCAATTTCCAGTTTGCTAAAAAATAATTCCAACTGTTCTTCTTTTTTTCAATATCCAGAGATGAATTGAGGGCTATAGGTGCTGTTAGTACATCTTTCACAGAATCGGAAAGCAACGGATTCATAAGATTTAATTGCACATTGCTATGTATGTGTGCTACTTCATATTTGGTCAGAGGAAACATGAAATGCTCAAAGGTTTTCAGGTGATTTGTAAGTTCCTTTATTATAGTTTATTGAATTTCCTTGTTGTTTTAAATATGAAAGCATGAAGATGCAGGGGCAATTACCACTTAAAATTAGTTATTGGCAATTACCACTTAAAATTAGTTATTGGTACCATAACAAACTTGGTCAAGAGGCAAGCACTGACCTTTATGGGAACCTGAACGACTTCCCTGAATTTCTTAGGGCGAATCTTACTCCATCCATTGGCCTATATTTAAGTCAAACCCGCAAATTTTCAAAAATTAGCAAGAAGCACTATTATAATCAACCACACAAAAAAGAGCTGAAAAATGGGACCTGTTCTTGTTAGCTCTGCTGTTCTTCTTCTGGATTGCTGACTGCTTATGTTTGAGAGGTCTTGACAAGTGGGACACGCTGGCGCGGGCTCTCTGGAGCTCCTCGAAAGGTACATCTGCGAGCTCTCTCTCCATATCCAACTCCTCCCCGGATACCGATTCCGCTTCAGATTCCGAACCTTGGTTGTTCTCTGAAGAGGTGGATTCGCTCTCCTCCTCCTCCTCCTGCTGCTTGGCTTAAACACTTGTGGTTTCCCATGTCTTCTGTGATTCAGAGCGGCGAAGTTCAACGGACAACATAGTAATAGAGGGTTTTAGGTCTTTAGAACCAAAAAGACAATTAGATAAATGGGCTGGAATATTGGACCTAGATTGTCGCCAGAACTTTCAGTTGGAGCACGCACAATGGAGCCGTAAAAAGGCAAAAATTATTCATTCTGGGACTCTGGCCCAACAAATAAGGGAAACGAGCATGAGATCTCAACTGACCCCATTGGCAATGGGAGTTCCAATTACTCTACTTTTAGGTTATCAAATCATTGGATAAACTCGAATCAAAATATATATCGGTATGGATTTCAAAGTGACTTAATAGTCCACATAGTGCGCTGCATGGGGCTATACAATGGTGAATCAGGATCCGATAAACTTAGGTTAATCGCTAGATCGAGTTTAATTTCAAAAAGAATATGTTTGATTTGTTAACAGCTCAAATCTTGAAAAGAATAATTAGGAGCTTTTTCTTGTAAATTCTGATATTTACCTTGTAGATCGGCTATCAGATGAACAAGCATTTTGAAACGTATTAGATTGGATTTGATGAGGGCATGAGGCTCAGGACAATTTAACAAAAGAAAAAGAAAACAATATATTGATACTTGTATGACAAATTCCACCGTGGATCATAATTAACTTGAGTTTTACTATTATTGATGGAAATCAGCAGTTGTAATTAATTTTAAAGCAATTTTCTTTGAAGTAAAAAAGATAAGGCAAGATTAGAAGTTTTAAATTTTAAAAAAGATTTGATTTTTCAAATGATAAATATGATTATTTGCAGCTTAAAAATAAATGCAATGTGTTGCATAAATAAGTACTACCTTAAACTAAGAGTAAAACATAATTTGTAGCCCCAACTTCCTACGCATATACAGAGCAACTTTTGTATTGATGGTTTCATTCATTTGTTCACAGTGCGTGTGTAGGGATGTCAATGGATCGGATTTATATCAGATATTGTAAGATTAAAAATGAATTTATATTCAATAAAATTTTGACGATTAAAATCTGAATTCATATCCACTTACATAGCGGACATTAGATTGGATTTAAATTATATTTCATATTTTATATTCAGATGTTTAAACCAATAAGATACATATTTAATATAATATGAAAAAATGTATACACTTTAAATTATAAAGTATATAACTTATTTAAAATATATTATTTTTAAAATCAATGTGATTGTAATTATTATTATTATTAATGACGAACCTAACTACTATAATCATGATTATAAAGTTTGCTATATAAAAGATAATTGTAATGAATTCGGATTCGGGTCATATGAGATCTCCATGCGAATTCAAAAAGTAAATTGGATTTTCTTTATCAAGATCTATAAATACATTCATAGATCGTTTTTTGAATTTTAGGTAATCCATTGACACCCTACGTATCAGTGAATTGATGTCTTCCTTCTTTTACATACATGAAGCGCGTGTGTATTTTTGGAAAGAAAATCACTGACTTTTAATAATTTTGGAAAGAGGTGAGTGGATTACGACAGATTTCTAATTGGCTGTACAAATTACTTGTGCCTTGAAGACGCACTAGTTTAGTTTTTTTCTTTCTACGTTGCGTCTTTTTATGTGTGTAGTATAAAAGAGAATGAAGTTAGAGGTGCTATCAGGTCGGTCGGGTAAGATCCGGCTATTCAGGGGCGGAATTAAAGTAGGCAGTGGCGGCATCAAGGTAGGTGCAATCGGCACCCGGGCACCCACTTGGTTCGCTGAAAAATAAAGTTCGTGTAGTAAAAAATAATATTTTTTTTTATCCAGACATTTTATTTTCTTAACCCGGGCACCCCTACCGATCGTTTTTGGTTCCACCCCTGAAAGTAGGCGTCAGCCGGTGCTTGGATGCCCCTCGGTTTACTAAAAAATAAATATTATACAGTAAAAATTAAAAAAAAAAATATCCGAATATTCTATTTATTTGAACCAGGGACCCTCTATCGATCGTTTTTAGTTCTGCCATGCCTCTATGATCATTTTTTAATATATATATATATAGTTAAAAAAATATTTATGTTCAAATTTGTAATTGTATATTTATTGTTTTGAAATTGGATCAGTTCTAGTTATGAATAACCACCTAAGAGTAAATATTTCAGGTCTAGAATTTTAATTCCGGATATATAGATATCTGTAACTTATTTATAACTTACCGGCCCAGTTCAGTTCTAGGACGGATACAGAATCCAAAATAGAGCATTTAAGAAGCACTTTTCTTCTTGAACCTATATATAACTATAATTTCCTAAACATAAAACATGTGATCTCACATATAATATATTATTATAACAATATAACATAAAATCTATTATAAAATTAAAAGAGTATTATTATCAAAATAATATAAGCACATTAAAATGATAATTCTCATATAATTTATAATTCATCAAGAAAAAAAAAATGCATTCTATGATCCAAATCAGAAGGAAGAGGAAGAATGGAGTTTTCGGAAAATCAATTAAAAAAAACATCATCATCTAAATCAATTCACAACTCATAATATTTTCTTTCCTTATAAATATCTAAAAGAAAAACATTTGGATATTTTTTTATCTTACTTTACAAATAAAATGTATTTTGTTAGTCCGCGAGATTTTTTTTTCATAAATTATTTCTCCTCATGTATTTGTTTGATCCCTATTTTTTTCTTAAAATGCGTAAAGAATCTGAAGAGAGTTTTTGAACTTTTTTGGCTCATTTTCTTTATATTAATTGAAAAAATCTCCCACTTTCCCAAAAAAAAAAGAGAATACCAACGTTGTGCAAAAAAATACTTTATAAAATCCGACATATTTCTTGAAATAATTTATTATATGAATAATTGATAAAAAAATTATAGATAATACAAAAATGAAGTAAAGAAAACAGCTTTGTTATTTATTAATTTCTATTTTTATCTCTATTTTTCGAACATAATTTTGGCCCATCCAATCGCACTATTATAGAGTATGGTGAAAAAAATTATGAATCTAAAGAAAAAAAAATAAACTAACGGGTCTAGAGGTGAAAAGGCTCCGTAGGTGCAGTTTTTTTTTATTTAGACGGTCCGATCATTTATCAATGATTCTAATTCAACAATAATAAATAACTCCATGCATTAAAATTTATGTTTAGACTTTTCCACAGACGTTGTAATTTTCTTTAGCCGTTGTGATTTTCATACGAAAATCTCTGCACATAAATTATCCGCAAAGAATACACTCTTGAATATTTTGCTTACCGTTTGAAACCAGCAACAGCTGTTGCCAATGATTTAAAATGTGAAATTTAATATGTGTGCGATGATCATCACATATTGCATATGTGATAAGTTGTCACATATATGGATTTTCATGTGGAGTCTTATATGCGGATTTTATATCTATAATTTAATGAATAGGAGTATAAAAATATTAAAAGAAGAAGAAGATAATCTAATTATTTTAGTGTCTATATAATAGCATATTTGTTCAAGTTTGAATCTCAATAAAAGCATATTATTTTTCTAAATTTTTAAGGCATGTTTTTCAAAAAAAAATATTGTATATACCGTATATTATACGAGTTTTGTTAGCTTTTATATAATGTATAACACATACTGGACGCACATATCGTATACTGGGACACACATACCGCATATTAAACCGCACTTACTGCATACTAGATCAAAACCATATATTAACATCGTATATTATTCTAAGTACGATCCGACTATCATATACGCATATGCGGCAGCATACGCGTCCGCATGGATAGCATTTTAAAACACTGGCTGCTGTTATAAAAATAGAACTTTTGTACATAAAAAGAAAAAGAAGGGGCATGAGTGCATCTCAGCACAAAGAACAATCACCACTCACCAGCATGTGGCGGATGAAAAAGTTAAGAAAGTGTATGATAAAAATAACGATGGTAGGAAAGAAAAGGAAGGTTGGACTGAAGAACGGATTGATAAAAATTTTGTGCACTGACAACATAAAATTTTCCACTTTTACAACATACTCTGTGTTTTTTAAACAAAAATAAAAATATATCCGTCGGTACAAATATGAATTGTTCAGTTGAAGTCATTTTAACCCTCTCATTTCATAATCACTCAATGAAACTAATTAAAGGTTAGCAGCTTTTCTCAGATGGAAAAGTGTGCTTAAACAATTATTTTTTTTATACGTCATAATGCTGTCCTATCAAACTTTTTTCTATCTTATAATTATTCAGTCTCCCGTCCACATCACAAGCCAATAGTATCAGGTCATACCTTTCATTTTGTTCTCTTCCCAGATCTTGGACTGGCCGGCATAACAGTTTAATTCTAGTACTATTAATTATTTATCATTTGCATACTATTTTGCACATTGATATCACTGTGCTACCGATGGTCTCCCTCATCTCGTTTCACCAAAGAACTCTAATTTTGTGGGGGAAAAAAGGAGGTACACCAAGCCTCCTCAAGTCCTGAAAAAAAAAGGAATAATCTCCTCCATAAATCTCTTCAATACATATAGAAGCAGATAAAAAAAATGTAATAATGAGAAAGTAGAAATTCTTATTCTTGACACCTTTTGAAAAGATATAACGCATCCTTCATTGCTGATTTTTTTTCTGATAAAACAGAATTTTAGTAATATTTTCATTCACTAAAGCTGGAATCTTTTTCAAGTACTCTAAGAAGAATTCAGATTCGACTCACTTGTATATTATCGTGTTACACATCAATACTAAAATTTTGTCGGATGCAGACCTGTTAAATCTACCAGTACAGTTTATTTTATATGAATAAATATTTTAAATATTTTGCACGGATGCATCTATGCACTGCGTCAAAATTTCAAATTTCAAGTTAAAATGATCATTCGAACTGTTCAATATATTTTTCATATCAACTCTCGTAGAAAAATTAAATTTTATATTTTTTTGAATTTTTTTGCTAGTTTTTAGGTGGGAAGAAAATCGTTATTATTGGACGATTCAAAATCCTCATATCAAGTAACTTTTCTCTTAATTCAAAAAATAGCAAATAAATTTCAAAAAATATAAAATTTAATTTTCTGCAAGTGTTTGATACAAAGAATAAATTGAGCGGTTCAAATAGGTCATTTTTAATGTGAAGTTTGAAATTTTAACGCGGTGCACAAGCACATCAGTGTAACACGTTGTATTTAGATTTTATATATATATTCAACGGATGTTGTTATTTACACATCAATCGTTTTGTTAGTTCTTGGAAATAATTAGAACCTAATGACAAAATTAATTCTCTTCAAACGTCATAAAGTTGGCATCGTCATTGGTCGTGTGTTGCAATCGGACTGAAGTTAATGTCATCATAGCAACAAACAAGCAAACAATTTACTGAAATATTTTCATTTTTTTTGTTTTATAAAGGGCTCATAAAAATAGATAAATCAGAATTTAGTTTATAAATTCGAAGTAAATAAATAAATTAATTTCCATGAATTAATTGAATAAAATCAAAGAAAATATTAAGTATGAGACAAGTCTGGACTTTAATTTAGTCACCGAGCGATCAAATTACATCTTCCCCAAGGATAAAATGTCACACTCGTGCAGAGCTCATCATTTATCCATCCCAAAATCCAACACTGAGCAAATATCTTAATTTCTTTCCGGTAGCACGGACAAATCGGATGATAACTACTTCGAAAGTAACTAGTACCGTAATACCCAACATGTCATGCCAATATATAAATAAATATATTTGAGGGGAAATAAATTAATCTCTTGTTTATCACGAACTGGAAATAAAGATTTAAAGAGAAATATGTATTTCACTCTTAATTAGTCCCATATCATCAGAAGAAATAGTTCAATATATAAGGTCATTATGCAATTTAAAATTTGAAATAACTCCCCAATTAACTGGCCAATTAAACAGAGATTAATTATAGAAAATATTGTTTTCCGTTTCTATTAATATAGGTCAATTAATGTGAACGATCAAGAACTTTGACCCAGTCAAAATGACAAAATAATAAATTAATAAAAAATTTAAAACTTTATCATACTATATTATTAACATTTACAAGTAAGATAAAAAGACATGATAATCAATTTCAATACAAGCATGGTCTGAGTCATGGAAATATTTAGAGGTGGTAAAATCCAACTGATTTAATTTGATTTGATTTTTTTAGAAAATCAGACTAATATGATTTGGTCTGATTCGAGTTCAAATAGTTCATAATCTAATTGAAATTAAATTAAGATATAAATAAAATTAATATTCAAATTTATCCGACTCAACTCAATTTAAACCAATCTGATTTTTCTAAAATATCAAACTTATCTGATTCGATCTGATCGGACCCATCCTATTGTCACCACTAAAAATATCATAGTTAGACTAGAGAGGATCCATCACCGTTAGGAAAAAGGAAAGATCAAAGCTCGTGGACTGTATATCCTCTTTAGTACTTTAAATTTTACAGTGGACAATCCCTTTAATATGAACAGTATTATTATTTACGGTCAGAAAAATAGTACTACCGACAGCGTTTATATTGAAGAGGCAATATAAACTGTTTGAATTCAGATAACTGTATAATTTATAGTAGTGGAGAAGATGTGAATTCAAGCTCGTGGGGAACTTTTTGTTTGTCTATGGCCCAAAATCCTGTATTATGTTAAAAAGAGTGACACCAATTTTAATTTCTACAATAATATTTTTAGTTTTGAACAAATTAGATACCACGATCTTTTTTAAAGTATGGCCCTTGTAAGTAGTGAAATTAATTTTCAATCTCTCTTTCAAAACATATCTTTTTTTAATAGATGAGTTACCAACCAATATTACAAAATACAAAGGATGAAAATCTAGAAAACGATTGATAAGAAAACCAATTTATTCAATGATGATTTCGTCAATTTTTTTATTTTTATGTAATATTATATTTCATGAAATATTAAAAATAATCGTTAACTGCGTACGTGGAATATCTTTTTTTTTTTGAATAACTGTAGAATATCTCTTACGTCATAACTTTCTTGACACATAATTAATTCATCCACTATTGTAGATCTTATTTTTTTATTTTCTTCAAAACAGGGACCAACAAGGTAGACAGCTGAAATATTGAGCCGTGGGTTGAGGTGGGTGCTGAGTCAGGAGCCGGGGTCCCACATCCAGTCTTTCATGCAAGGAAATCGACATCGTAGGGTACACCGTCCTTGTCGAATCATGATAGATAGACGGCTCTACATTGGGCCACGTATCCGATTAGGAAGCCCCGGGCCCGCGTGACCACACCGTCGGTGCCTCTTCAGACTTCATTACTTCAGGTACTGCTTGCGTACTGCGGTCCGAGTGTGGATTCCATTTGTCAGTGAAACTGGTAACGGGTCGGGTAGAGTTCTGTGCCGCGACTTGTATGACCGACACTGCTGCTTATGTTTGGATGATATCATTGTCGGAATTTTTTCATAATGGTTGGCCTCACTATAATATATTTATCAAGAATCTTCTGAATTTATTTTCATATAGAATCATAAAAATAATGCAATCCTATCTTTTAAAGTATATTTTCATGCCGACAGCTGATCGTGTTTAACTAGCATTGAAGGTGTAAGCCGAGCTCATGTTCTTCAGTTCATACTTGAAGGGCGCAAGTCCGACTTACATTCTTCAATTGAGATAGCAAATATACATTTTCGTGATGTTTTCGGATTATATTTAAATGTTCCGATCGAAATTTTCTATCAAAAATTATAATCGAATGAAAATAAATTACTGTTCAAAACCCTTTAAGAAAAAATTTCACATTGTCTACTGGTCAAGATATTGGTAGGGTTGTCAATGGATCAGATTCCGGAGGATCCAAATGTGAATTCATTAAAAATTTATAAGATCCATATGCGGATCCGTATCTGATAAAATTTTGAGAATCCAAATGCGAATCCATATTTACTAGTATAGCGGATTTCGGATCGAATTCGGATCATATTTCGCATCTTGTATTATAATAATATTAAAAATAGCATAATTAATATATGACAAGAGAAAAATTATCATGTTATCTTAAAATTATTTTAAACGTAACAACAGTCATAATTATTTATTTCAACTTTCAAAACATACAATAAACATCAAATAACATAATAAAATCTACCTAATTAATACAATAACTACTATTCAACTTTATAAATCAACACAGAGTGAAACATAAACATTGCTCTTCAATTTAAACTAAATTGGACATGTCTATTTTATTAATTGACATATGATATAATTTTATTTATTAATCGAATTCATAACGGATTTAAATTCGAATCTTATAAGATCCAAATGCGGATCCATTATATTAGATGGATTATTTTCTAAAATCCATATGCGGATCCAATAAACTAATGAATATATTTTAAGGATCCATATGAGGATTCATTTGTGCGGATTCGAATCGAATTTTTGGATTATAGATATCCATTGACAACCCTAGATATTGGGCTATCCTTGTCCGTATCCTCTCCATTCCCGAAACACTGGAGAGAACGTTTCATCTTAGAAGTATTATTTCGGTACGGCCTTTTTGTTACTTGCATCTGTAAACGCCAGATAGATTGCTGATTCTCCATTTTTCTCCTCAGCTGGAAACTAAAATAGTAAAATCCCCAAAAAAATTGAGTTTTTTTTTCTTACTGCGGGATAATTTAGCAAAATACGAGAATTTCGGAAAGATTTCTTCTTCATTTTCTTACTCCGGTATCAAGCAAGAACCGATTTTTTGTGATTTACCGTATCTGTGATTGTGATAGCAACTTTTCTACTATAATAAAATATTGATATATAAACATAACTATTGCTCAATCAAATATCTAGCATGAGCATTGCTCTTACAGCTGGAATGGTGTGACGCGCGTGGCCGTGGCCAGAGTACGCAAAGGAAACTAAAATATTACGTGGGTATTATCCTACATATTGGAATGTGCAATTAATTCGTTAACTGTATTGGAATGTGTTTCAATTTTCTCGACAAATTATCCTGTAATTTACTTTCATCGATCCGACGAGTTTAGTCGGGGTTTTTTAATATAGTTATATAGGGACGGAATTAGTAATGATCGATAAAAAAATATTCGGATTAAGAAAATATAATGTTTGGATTAAAGAAAATTTTATTTTTTATTATATGAATTTAATCTTTTAATAAATTAAAAGAATGTCAGGACACTGACTGCGCCCGTCTTGACTCCGCCACTGTTTATATAGAAGTAGTACTGTGAGTAGTGTTCTAATTCGTGCCGTGCCGGACCGTGTCGTGTTCGGGCACGCGTGCTTTCGTGCCGTACCGTGTCGTGTCTTTTATTATTTTATTTTTTTTCGTGTCGTGTCGTGCCGTGCCCAAAAATGATAGAAGAAGGCACGGTACGGATAAGGCACGCCGTGTCTGGCGTGCCGTGCCTTAATCGTGTCGTGCCGATCAAATTCTGAATTGGGTCGACTTCCATATCAGCTTTCACAATTAAGTTTAGAATATGACATGCACATTTTGTGTGGAAAAATGCACCATCCATTATGGGTTTGAGAGTATTTGTTAAAAGTCTAATTGCGGCATTACAATTACTAGCATTATCGAAACTAATAGAAAAAAATTATCTCGATATTGGTATTCCTCAATGATACTCAACACAAACCTAAAAATTAATTCTGCATCATGCGGATATTCCAGTTCTCGAAAAGTAAGTAATTTTTTATTTGAAAACTATGTCCCAAAGTTGATATCATTGATATCATCAGTGATCCAATGAACAGTAACAGTGCAATATGACTTATCATGTTTACCAGCTACCAAATATCAGAAATTAATGACACTTTATATTTTGTATTTTTAAATTCATCATACAAATCTCCCCGTTTCGTTCCGTGCACGGTACCGTGCCGTTAAATGTAGTGTCTAACGCCTTAACCATCTTTGTGTCGTGCTTAGTTCCAAATTTTCTAAAAGCTGGGTACGACACGGTTAAGACACGCAAGAGCACAAAAATCACCGTTTCGTTCCGTGCCATGCCTTAACCTTTGTTCCGTTTCCAGTTCGTATTAAATGCAGTTCCATCGTGCCGTTCAAATCTACCGTTTCTCCGGCCACGGCGTGTCTAAATTTAGAACACTAAGCACCTTGTCCATGAAATCGGACCGAGAGTGATATGAGATTTGTAAAAAGTAAAAACATTGGATCAAATGAAAGAAGCGTTAACTCGCACCATTTACGGGTGTGGTAAATGATATTTTTTTGGGGGCAAAGTGGTAAACTACACGTCATGGATATGCGAATATGCGATGCAAACTTGAGAAATGAGAAGTGACATTAATGCTAACAGTTTTTTCTGCATTGGATTCTCCCAAGCAGGTCCTCCAGTGGATGAATTAGTTTAATTTATCAATTGAATATTTGTTCGGCAATACAATCAAATTGAATATTTGTCTATCAAATATTCAATTCAATATAACCACGTTACTATTGATATCTATACTATTATATAAAGCATCTAAGAATTGGAGAGTTCATTTTTTGTCATTATAATTTTTTATTATACCCATTTTATCTCTCAATTAGACGGATAATATTTATTTTTGGTTGATCGAACGTATGTGATAGCGTCTATTGATCCCCTCTTTCTCTCCATTTATTTCCCTTATATATTATTATTTCCATATTATTATTATTTTTATTTAGCAACCTTGTGCATATTTGGTAAGAAATTAATGGTGATTAACTCATATTGTGCAAAAATCTCATCCAAGATTAAATATAGTCTTTATTATAGATTTTTTTCTATAATTTGATGAATTTATAATTTAATATTAGATAAATGTGAATTTTTTTATCTTATAATATTTTAATGTTTAAATAAAAGAGTCTCATTTTAACGTCTTAATTATATAGCTAGTCTTCATAAATTACTTAAACTTTATTAAATTGACAATAGAAGTTTATAGAAAATATATGGACACGGATATCCTTCTTATTATTATATCCTTCCTATTGGCTGTTGTTATATTCAACATGTTCTAAATCTGATGGGAAGTTTTGAAATAACTATTTTAGTGACCGGTAATATTAGCTCAAGTTTTGGTCTCATTCATTCAAGAATAAACAATTCTTCATTGTTATGATATCTATTAAATGTAGAACATATTTTTACTTAAATCCACACTCTTATGCAAGGTTTTAAAATGCTGATTTCAATTTGCGTGCGGTTGATTACTACATAGCACATATGTGACATGTGGATGCATATGCGGTTCAGTATGCAGATTACATATTCGGATATATATTCTAAATTTTTTTTTATAATATTTAAATTGATCATTTATTTTGGAAGAATTTTAATGTAAAATAAGAAAAATATAATAAGATATTAATATAATTTTGAATATTTTGTATGAAAAATATAATATAAATAATTTTATAGGCTTAATACGATAAAATATTAAAAAAAATAATACGCATTATTGAATATGCGATTGCATACTCTTATACATGCGGCATCGCACCGCATAAACATAAGCGGATCGCATATGCGGTCATGCGGCCGCATTTTAAAACAATGCTCTTATGCATACACATACAAGTTAATGCAGCTATGGATATAATTTATCTATAGATAATTATGTGGATATGAACAAACAATGAACAAATTATCCGCTCCTGCACATTACACACATGCAATTTACAATTCATGATAAGAAATTATTAAAAAAAAATGATGTCCGATAAGTTATAGCCTTTAGAAATGGCCCTCTCATAGTCTAATTTACAAAAATTATAATAATAAGACGATCATATTTGTAGAGTTGGTTTAAAAAAACTCCAAACTGATTTTTGTTTTCAAACATTGCAAGTGTCATTTTATAAAACATATACATATAAGTTTTGTTACTAAATAATAGCAGGCTGGAAGCATTGATAATATATTGTGATCTCGAGGTCCAATAATTCATTCATGTTTAGCACAACAATGAATTGGTTTCTACGTCGATCCTGACTAGGTTTTTAACTTATTGCATTATCTAAAGCAAAACATTAATAATAATAATCGAAAGTCACAAAGTACTAATTTACTGAGTTATCATCCGACCCTATTGATATTTGAGATCTCTGATCTTATGTTTTCAGGTTGAGTTTTATTTATAATCTATCTCAATTTATTTGAAATTAAAGATTTTGTTGTTGTTGTTGATCATCCAACCCCATCATTAATTTTAGTCGTTGCCCAATTAGTTCATATCTTGCTATGGATAATAAGAAATTCAACAATTAGAAATTCAACAACTAAGCTTTTCATTAATTTTTCTAGAGCTCAATCAATAAAAAAATGTTTTTGATCCCGTTATGATATCTACTTCCAGAACATAAAATTTATTAATAAATTTGGCACAATTAAGCACATTCATAAATTCATTCATTACGATCGATGAAAGTCAACTCGTTCAACCCATTTCATTCAATTTTATATTTAATTTCTTCGCACATATTTAAAAATCAAGGGTAGGTATACAGTATACACAGAAATGAACGCAAACCAATGCCCAATAGAAGCGATATATAATATATATATGGGTGGGATCACTTGAAAATTAGTTATTTTGAAAATTTTGAATTTTCAAATAAATATGAAAAAATCTTGAAAATAGAAAAAAAAATTATGAATATGTTATTCTACTTATAGATTGACAGTGATTCAAATTTCATTATCGTTTGATATTCCATTAAGGACCATCAAAATTTTATACAAATTGTAACTCTTATAATTTGATGGTATTTGATGGACTATCAAGCGATAATGAAATTGCATGAATTTTGAACCATCATCAATTTATAAGTATAAGAACATATCCATAATGTTTTTTTATTTTTAATATTTTTTCATATTTATTTGAAAATTCATTATCAAGATTGTCAAGTGATATCTTCCCTATATATAAAGGGAAAGATCCCTTGACAATGAGTTATCTTGATAATCTTGACAATGGATCTTTAGATAAATATAAAAAAATGTTAAAAATAGAAAAAATCTGATGGATATATTTTTCTACTTATAGATTGATGGTGATTCAAATTTCATGTAATTTCATTATCATTTGCTAGTCCATTAAAGACCATCAAAATATCATATAATTTGCAAATTTTCTAATTTAACGGTTTTTGATGGACAATCAAATGATAATGAAATTATATGAAATTTAAATCACCGTCAATTTAAAAGTAGAAGAACATATCTATAAGATTTGTTTCATATTTATTTGAAGATTCATTATTAAGATAATCACTGTCAAGTGATCTCTTCCCATATATATATATATATATAGAGAGAGAGAGAGAGAGAGTAAAGATATTGTGAGTTTAACTCAAAAAGTACATCAAATTATCTCCAATTTTTAATTTATCATGCTCATTAAATTTTTTATATGAAAATCTCATGGGATGCAAAAATTTGGAGTGTTTTAAGCTTTTTAAGTCACCATTTTTAATTTTTAAAAATAATGTTCAAACATTAAATATTTTATTATTATTTTTAAAGCTAATTTTTAAAAATTAAAAACCATGACTTAAATAACTTAAAACACTCCAAATTTTTGAATCTCATAAGACTTTCATATAAAGAATTTAATGTGCATGATAAATTAAAATTTGGAGATGATTTGATAATTTTTGAGTTAAGTTCACGGAAGACCTCCGTAAGTTTAAGCTCACGGTATCTTTACTCTCTCTCTCTCTCTCTCTATATATATATATATATATATATATATATATATTCAATGTTTGTACATGAATTTTAAAAATTGAAAAGAGTAACTTAGAAAATTAAAATGCCCCAAATTTTTATACAGCACAAGATTTAAATATGAAAAATTTAATGAGAGTGATAAATCAAAATTTAGATATCATTTGATATATTTTTCGGTGTCCCAGGAGCACGCTAGCTTTACTATATATATCTCTACTCCTTATCAAATACATAAGTGTCATGATCCTGCAACGGTTCAGATTTTTTATTGAATTTCTGAATCCAATATCAGTCATCGAATTGAGTTATTTGTTAAATAATGTTACTATGTCTATGACCATTTATGTTGAAAATATAATTTTCTCTTAATTGTGATTGTTATAAGAAATATTGTATAATTTAGGAGTACAATTACTCTACTTTATTTTATTTTTTAGATTACCATCAATTATAAATTTTAACTTTCCTTAAATTATGAATGTCAATTTTTCTCTAAATTCTGCATTTATTTTACATTAATTATGTATTCTTGGTTGAAACTAACATTAATTACTAAATTATCTTCATTTTATTTCTTTATTTCATATGAAGATATGAATTTTTATATTTTTAAAAGATATCACCGTAGCAACGTACAGGTAAGATACTAGTATATATATAGTTTGCCTATTGTGATTCCAATAGTACTTCGGTCGAAACGCTACTCGGTTCTAGTTTTAACTTCTCATGCTTGAAATTTTAATTTAATTAGCTCAATAAAAATTTTATATCATAATCTTATGGAATATTATTTTTTATCATGTTTGGAGTTATTCTCTTGTGCTTAATGATTTTTGAAAAATAACTTTAAAATAATAGAAAATTCTAAAATTTTGTATGTCAAAAAAGATAATTTTTAAAAAAATATTAAGAATAGTAAAATAATTTCAAACATGATAAAAATTAGTATTCTACAAGATTATAATATAAAGATTTTATTCAACTACTTCAATTAAAATTTTGAATACAAAAAATTAAAATTTAGATAGATAGTGTTTCTGTTGAAGTGTTACTCAAAATACAACGGATAAATAAAGTAAAATAAAACTAATTTATACGCACATCAAGCACATTCTTTCACCCATTTTCACGGGTCGACTGTTCGTGGCGTAGGTGATAGAACAGTAAGATACAAGAAAGCCCCAGAAAAAGGAACAAAGTGCAACCAACAAAAAGGTTGATTTGGTACCATGGCCCAAGAGGAGGCAATACAACGCACCACGACTTGTGGTTCGGTCGAGATGGTTGCTTGGAGGCAAAGGTGATTCAGTGCCTCTTCTTGCACAAGATTCATAGTCCCCTTCTAGTAACATCATATGGAAAAATAGTTAATAGTCCGGTAACATAGGAACTCTGCCTAGACCGGGTACATGTAATTAATAAAATTTGAGAGGTTATGGAAACCTTTTTTTATACCGGAGAGGTGCTATCTACATCAATTTTTTTACTCTACACGTCAAACAATATATTTTTTTAAATTAAATCTAAAATAATTATAATATATATTTCTAGTAAAATATGAAGTCTTTTTTAACATTTGTGTTACAGTGAGTATTAAATATTTACAATATTTTAAAAGAAATTTTATTTGGTGTCCAGAGCAATTTTTTTTTGTCTAAATAATATCTCATTTATATTGGATGTCGAAAGCAATGTAGAGTGCAAAAAAGAGGGAAAAATAGAAATAAAACTAAGAAATATGACAAAGTAAGTTTGCTCTTTCGAGAGCTTAAGATTCTTTTAAGAAACTTTTAGATCTTTGCCAAGTTTTTTCAACATGACACAAATATAATTTTTGTCGATCTGAAAATCATATCCATTAAACTATTTTTTTTTACAAAAAAATGTATGTGCATATATTTCAACTCTCTGGATACAATATTTAACATGCATCCTTTTTATTACATTTCTTAAAATTCTCGTCCTATCTTCTACTATTTTATGATATTAGTAAAGTAATATCAATCCGCAAAGCATTTGAAGTTAACGTAAAGTGAGAATTTATTACAACTGAACATGTTGATTGTTCTGCTTTCCTCTATACTTTACCCTTATGAAACATGTCTATTTTTAATGACTAGTTTTTTTTATACCTATAACTTTAAGAAAAATATAACTTATTAAGTAAAGCATATTCATGTGATAGATATAAATTAAATATTCAAGTCATAGCACTAATAAGCATATCCTATTTATGATATCTTTGATATATAATTTTCGTGGTGTTTTTCATCATCGTAGCCATAATTTTTCATTTATAATATATGGAACATAGATTGAAACAAGACAAAAAAAAACTTAGTATTGTATCTAAAGCAAATTCCTTTTATTTTATATTTGCTAAAAGGGAGACAAGCCATGGAAAAATCTTATTTAGAAATAAAATTTATAATTTGCATATTAATCGATCATAATTCCCATTTATTTTCACTGTTATATAAACAAAATAGCAGTTTCATGTACCAATTTGTCCATACTTTGTTGCCATGTTCAAATTTCCAACAAATATGTTCTTACAACTTAACAATAAATCAAATTCTCCCTTTAATCTTTTGAAACACTTTAAAAGTCAAATTTTTAGGTAATAACTTTCTTCTGAATATAACAAATAGTTTGTCATCTTTTTGTATATTTATATGCATATAACCAAAGGTAATGACGTGCGTTCCTTCTTTAATAGCACCGCTCTGTAGTTTGCATTATCTAGCTTTTGAAATTGTCTTTGTAAGAAGAAACCTATACAAATGTCAGTACCATATAAATTTTAATGCTATAATGTACGTGGAATTACAACATAAAAACATGTGGAATGCACTCTAAAGAAACCGATAATTACGAACTTTCAAAGTATGAAACAACAATTTTATCCCGTCTTGGAGAAATTTCTTTTCTTAGAAAAGAAAAACATTCCATATAAATGCCCAGCTTTGTATAAGAGCTTTTCCAGTTCAACAAAATGAACTTAATTATTAAAGAACCAAAGCTAATTAAGGGAAATTATCCTAATTAAGAGGCACCAAACACATATGAGCAATAGTAATATTAATATCACAAGCTGCAGTCAATGATTTTTTTGCGGGAGAGTAGTAATTTAGAAATTAACAATAAAATAATCAAACTGGTTATTAAAATCATCCGTTCTAATGAGAAGGTTTATTACCATTGATCTATTACTTTTAGTAGCATTACATTACTGTTTAATTATTTTTTGTGATAAAATTTTGACTTTCTTATTATTCCTTCTTAGAAAAAAAAATCAAGAATGGGAAATATTTTTAAATATTTTGAAAATACATTTTTAGCAGTAGTTCATTTTGTTTTCCAAAATACGTTATCAACCACCATTCATAAAATGTAAGCATTAAGTAAATATAATTACCTATGAAATAAATACACTTTATTGCTTTTAAAATGAGCACATTAATTTACAATCACATGGGGGTCCAAAAGTCCTATTGAAGAAAACAATTGAATTAGCAATATCTCCTTGGTCTAGAGTTAAAATAAAGTTCCAGGTCGATCCACAAAATAATTCCTCAGACTGTAGACAGTAATACTGATAAGTGATACAGTATACTGTACTCTGCATATACCAGAGATATCGTTTTAAGTTGGGTAGCCCATCTCTTTTCACTTCACCCCCACTAACCTCCTTTCCTTTTCTTTCTCCCCGTCCCTCTTGCTACGCCGCTTTCATTTTAGTTTGAGCGTCAGAGCGAGGTGAGAGTGAACCCCTCTCCACTTTTCTCCTCTCCTAACCCCCTTTCCCCATCAATTCATTAATTAAGGTATTAAACCATTTGTCACGTAACAAATACTGTATTCTATCCTTGTTTTTATTCCCCTCTTTTGTATTTATTTATTTTCTCTACAATCGTTAGTTGCTTTTGGGGCGGCCTTTTGTTTCTTCAATATAAATATATTCTGCTTCCCTGTCCCTGAGTTGTATCTCTCTCCTTTTTTTTTTCCTCTCTCTCTCCAAATTAATCCCAAAGAAGGAACAAGTCGGCTCCAGCACACACCATTTTTGTAAATAAAAGCTTGATTCTTTCACTTCAGCCTCGACTTTGTCGGAGCACAAACAGAGGATTGTAAAAGAGTTATGATATAAGAGAGATGATGCCAACAAAGGTGAAGAACGCGACCTCGCCGGTTAATGGTGAGAAGTTCTCGCCAATGAAGAAATCTTCGCCACGTGGCTGCGCCACAGAGGAGGAGGTATGGGAGGTGCGGCCTGGAGGCATGCTGGTACAGAAGCGGACACCAGATTCGGACACACCAGCCGGACCGCCTGTACCAGCAATTCGGGTCAAGGTTAAATATGCCGGTGTGTACCATGAGGTGTACGTCAGCTCTCAGGCCTCCTTTGGTAAGACCTATGTCAGATTTTGAATGGATAAATTGCCTGGTGGTAGTTTGGGAAGTATTCTTTTTGGTGAAAAAAATGTGAACTTTTCCTGACCTGATTCTGAACTGGTGCTTAATTACGTCAAACTGCTTAAATTGAGAAGTGTTTTGTACCAAAATTATTTTTTCTTTGAGTTATTTAATACCAAAATTCTAAAAATTTCGTCCGACTTCTTCCCTTTTCCAATTTTTTAATATTTCAAATGTGAAAATTTGGCATTATATTAATTAATATTTTTTGAGGAAAATATTAATTAATAATGGTTTTGTCTGTACATTTCATAATAACTTCTTTGTCAGCGGAGTTTTCAAATCCTCAAATTTATTGCATCTAGAGATTCTACATATGATACTCAATCATATAGAATTTAAAAAGAAAAATAATTCTTATAAGATCAAACTTCCGCAAAATTATCAAAACTTGTTTCAAACGAAACTAATCCAACCAATTTCAATTTAATACAGGTGAATTAAAGAAGATGCTCTCTGAACGAACCGGGCTACATTCGGAGGATCAGAAATTGGTATTTAAAGATAAAGAGAGGGATTCAAAAACATTTTTGGATATATCGGGCGTAAAAGACCGGTCAAAGATGGTTTTGTTAGAAGACCCGACAGCTAAGGCGAAACGGCTCCTCGAACAACGCCGTACCGATAAATTGGAAAAGGCAGCCAAGTCGATTTCAAGAATTAGCATAGATGTCGATAAACTTGCCACTAAGGTAAATTTGTGATTGAGTTCTTAAATTTCTTCCTTATGAAGATTAAATGTCTAATTTAATGGTTGTGAAATTAGGTAGGAATATGATTGGTAGGAAGATGTGTTTGAGCTACACTTAGCTGTCTTTGTTTCTGTTCTCAGTAAAAATGGGATCTCTTCTAATTAAGCAACATAAGCACTCTGGAATAACTAATTTGCTTTTTTCTTTTATCTAGAGAAAGATGGTACTAATTATTGTAGTTCCATGCAATCATTGCATTTTGATTTCATAAATGGTAACTAATATGATTTCGTTTTGTTTAATCCCCCAAGTTATCATTTCTGGGCAAGATGTGATTCATATAAAACATTATAACCATTTGTTAGTCAGATAAAAATATTGAATAATTTGTTATCTGTTTTGTGTTTTTCCATAGGTGACAGCAATTGAGAATATAGTGAATAAAGGAGGGAAGGTGGTGGAGTCAGATGTAATTATGCTTACTGAAACTTTAATGAATGAATTAATCAAATTGGATGGAATTGCAGTTGATGGAGATGTGAATGCACAAAAGAAAATGCAGGTATTTTGTTTATCTTTGCTAGTGCTGTGCAAATATGAGCCATTATGTATTAATTATATAATCAAAATGTTAATTCAAAAAAAAATAATTGGTATGAATATATGTTTGTTTGGTTGTTAAAAATATAGATTTGTTGATTTTTGGTAATTTTCATTTTGTAGGAGAAGAAAATACAAAAGCATGTGGAAAGGCTTGATTCAATAAAACTTAAGAATGCAATTTCCAAAGCAAATGGTCACGCAGCAAAACTGCTGCAACCCCAATCACCACCAGTGTATTCACCACAAGCGCAATCTCCACGAGTGTATTCTCCTCAAGTACAATCCCCACAAGCACAGTCTCCGCAAGTGCACTCGCCACAGTTGCGTGCACAACAACAGCAGCGTGAATTCCAACCAGTAACGGCAATCACCACAAATTGGGAACCGTTTGATCTTCTTTCTTCTATGCCTTCTACCTCCTCTTCTACAATTACTACTACCATGGCTTCCTCTACCACCTCTCGTACTGCTGTACCTGTGGCACCGCTGGCACCGAAATTTGATTGGGAGTTGTTCTAGGAAAAAAGGAGAAGTTAAAATGGAGTTGAGTTCGGTTGGTTGGTTCTTTTTGTTCCATCTTTACTTTTCTTCCTTTTTCTATTCTCTTATTTTTGTTTTATTCTGGGGGGTGTATATTACAAACTTCTATGGGTGTGTATGCGTGTGTGTTCAGTTACTGTTTATTTTCTTCATTGAGATCCATGGTGAAGAAGTGGTCCTATGATATGTTACCATCATTGCTATATAGAATTTGTTGGAAAATATAATAGAGATGATAATACAAGGTGGACATTTTGCCAAAGTTTTTGAAAAGCGAAGGGGGCTCTGATGAGTCATGGAATTGGTTGCTCTTTTTGCTTTTGAAAATGTGCTATAATAGCTGCCCCGGCTGTGGGTTTGATGCCAAGCAAAACTGGGACATTACCTTTTTTCTGAAATTTATGAAGTGCAGCTTCTATCCTTCAGATGGTTACCATGTAACTTTAAAAAGTTCTTGACAACTGGTTGCAAATTTGCACCAACACCATGTTTTTAATTTTGGGAGGTCAAAACAGAAAGGATGCCTCCAGTTCTATAAGAATTTTGGGAGGCTAGGGTGTTCGTAGCGGGACTTTGCAGGTCAATCATACTCGGGTACAACAGTTCTTGTTGGAGGTATTATAGGCTAATAATTTTATTTTATCTTGATAAATAATAAATTTTGAGTTTAGAGGGATCTTTCAGTTGGTTGCTACAGAAACCCGAGATGCTTTTCTTCTTTGATTAGTGGGGTTGGGAAAGCGGCCTCCTGTTCTTCTATGTCCTTTCTCCTGTGGTATCTATTCTATTTATACGGGTATCCTACACTGAATATTTGAAAATTTTCTTCTTCTCGTCGATTGGAAAAAAGTTTGCAATCTCAATCAGCTAGACAGAAATTATTTTGTTCTGTACTAATCTGTATAATATTTTGTTTTTAGTTCAGCAACCCTAATAAGTAATGTACATATTGTTAGTTACCTTACTCTAGCTACTTGCAAAAAAATATTATCCTTTTTGTTTCAATAGAAACAAAGAAATAATTAATTCAGTTTCAGTTAAGTAGCTGATGATACTTGATACTTGATAGTAGAGTAATCGAATCCGCATTTTGATCTTAAATTATTCGATAATAACCTTTCTACTGGGATCAAGGCTTCTGAGTTCTGACTTGGTTGATCTATCAGCACCAAAAAACACAAAGATGATGTACGCATAATACCCGGTGAAATAACATGCAAAGATGGCTAGCTGGCACTGGTAGTGGATACCAATGATTTGCAGAGTGGACCTCAGAAGCTTCATGCCATGTTAAACGTGAAAGAGCGAAGAAGATTAATTTTTTTCATTTTTTTCCCTCTGGTAACAGTATTTTATAATTATAGCGCGCAAGTACAAATAATTTGTTTATTTATAGAGCTAGTTATTCCGTGTTTGCATGCTTCCAGTGGAAGAGCTAGTTATTCCGTGTTTGCGTTTTATTCTAAACTCTCAATTATATCTAACTATGCCATTCTTTGTCATGTCAGTTTGTGCTTTTCTTGTAAGGTTGTTAAGCTTCTTTCTTATTTCCTACTCAGCTACTTGCAGGCATATGTTTGCTAGAAGAAAATCAAAATTTAGAGTAAATTGTAAGTGAAGAAATAATTAGGCCAATAAGTGTAAGAATAGAACTCAAATTAATTAAGCTTGAATGAATAATGCAAATGACCTCAAGTGGTATCTAATTAGAATGGTCTCAAAGAGAACATGGGTTCAAACTTTCGTAGATACAAAATAAAATTTATAAGTTAGACTCTCATCTCTTTCAAAAAGAAAGCTTGAATGAATAATGAAAGAGAAAAAAATGTCTGATGAAACTACGAAGGAAATTACAAAATATTTAAATAAATGTTAATGATTGAGGACAAGTTTCTTAAAACCAATTGCAAAATTACCCAAAATATGAAATGACCAATTTTGACATTTTGAAAATGAGAAGAAGATTGCAAATTCGCTAAAATATTTCTGTGTTTAACCAGAAGGATAAAAAAAATCTACCAGCTCCTTTCCAACTGACTATCAAACGATATTTTATTTAGAACGATATAAATAATATAACGCAAAAATGATTTGAAATAGTAATATTTGCTAATTATGCGTGGCAGCTGCAACCTCCCAATCATCTAAAAATTTGATGCCATCTTAATTTTACAATTGAAATATTTGAGTGCAACAAAATTGAGTTCTGGAAAAATTGTATATTTCTCACCAAAGGTCGGTCATCTACAATCTGGAAAAAAAAAGGTATTTTGTACATGTGCAGGTGACAAATCAAAATCAATTTTTTTTAAGAACTGTCTTCCTGAAGTGAAGTGCAACCTAAGGTCTCTCTCGAGGACAAACCAACTTGCTTTATAGAATTTATAAAGATATTTCATCTCCCATTTTAATTGCTAAATAAGTGTACTCTTCGACTTCAACCATGTGTATTCGTACCATTTATAAAGAAGTTCAATAGAGTGCTTTTATTTTTCAAGTACTGTATTTATTTATTAGTTTCTTTAAATTTGTCTTTTGTTGCAATCGACTTGGATATAAAAACTCGTGATGGCTTAATGGTATTTTGGAAACAAATATCATTAAGTTGAATATTGTGACAATTCTCTCTTACCATGTATTACGATCAGAACTGATCGATTAATTTTAGGTGCATAAATTTTAAATTTATCGAAGCATATTAGAAAATTGTTAATATTCCTTTGCATTTTGTCAATTAGACTTAAATTCTGTTCTCTGTTTCATGTTTGATCAGTTACATGATTACGTTTCAGAAATTAAGTTTTAATCATCCTGATCCCTCCATCCAATTTCGTCAGTGAAGCTCATAGATTTTTGTCATGTAAACATACAATTTTTGCCACGCCATTAAATATGATATTTTTCTAAGAGACCAACTAATTGTATCCTGGATCTGTATCCTAACATGTACCCAAACTAAAAAATTTATTGTCCACGTTCTCAAATATCAACATCATCTATTCTAAATTATAATGTCTTAAAACATAAATCAACATTAATTATTTACTTTCTTATTTGAATATCCAAGAGAATTGTACAATTGAATTTTTATCTTGGATAAGTCGACAACAATAAAGATTCAATGTTCGCTTTTACATGAAGATAAAAATAATAATTTGACGAAGTCAAACTGCTCGCTAAAAAATAATGGCTCTTCTAGAACTCTCTAGCTATCCTACAGACGATATTTAACATCTTGATATATAATATTTAAAGTCTTAAGAATTATCATATGATATCTTAATACATAAAGTTATAAGTCATTTTTAGAATTAAAGAATATAAAAATCTCAAATATTTACTGAATATTATTGAAATCAAATCTTTACATCTAATGTTTTAAGTCTTAACAATTAAAAAATAAAGTCTTAATAAGATTTATCTAAAATTATATTTTTCATATAATTTATATTCTTTATACCTTAATATCTCACAAATAAAGTCTTAGTATATTTTAATATAAGTCATATAACTATTAAACTTTATCATATATTAGTTATAACTTACATTATAGATTAAAAAAATCTATAGTCATCTCATATATTAAAATCTAGCATTAGAAGTATTAAGATCACTCATCTGATATCTTAATATATATTAAAATAAAACTTATTGTTAGTTTTGAATAAGATATAAGTTAAAAAAATATTTACCGAACACTCCTAGAACTAAATCTCTATATCTATTTTTTTCATCTTAAGATCTAACATCAAAGTCTTAATACTAATTAATATAATCCATATTTAACTTTAAAGGATATAAAATTTCATGATATGTTATGGATATAGGTATTATTAATATCTTAAGACCTTACAATTTTATTTACAAAAAAAATGATCTCAATAAATAGCAAAAAAAATCTTTATACCTTTGTAAGTGGAAAACATTTGAATCTGGTTAACAAATTATTATAGAGATTTTTATACTTTGTATGTAAGGATCGGAGACTCATGATGCTATAACTATGTAGTTGCTTGTTTTATGACTATGTTCCTCTGTGCTTATTTTCATAATGTATTATCTAGTAACGAGGTAACGTTAGTGTAATAAATAAAATGCTTGTAATTAATTAGTTGAGATATTTGGTATAGTAGAAGATGAGAAAATGGCAAATATCAACTTTAAAAGATAACAAGATATCAAATTTCATAATGTACGGTTATTTTTTCATCTATTTTGTAATTAACATGATTTAATAGAAAAATTTTCTTGTATTAAATTGTTAAGATAAAAAGTTATTTTATATTACAATGTCAAAAAAAAAGAATTGGAGATATGGTTATATTACTTTTTATTCGTAACATGATCAATTTTGAAGTGCAATTTATCAACCTCTACTACTTTTTCTCCTCTATCATTTAATCAATACCAAAACAATGAGAACATAACTTATTGTATTTTCTGTGGATGAATATATGCATAATATTAGTACCAATGAAAAATAATGACATGAATATATGACATAACATTCATAAAATATATTAAATATTTTTTCCTCACTTTGCTCACAAAGAAGAAGATACCAAACTGAGTGTGCAATAATAAATGCATAAATCGAAATAAAAAAATTGTTGCTACAATTGTGTAATTTGAAGTTTTTTTAGAGCCTAGTAAAAACAACAAGTTTTGGCCCAATTCATGCTCATACTCTGTGACAGCTTGTTTAGAGGGGGAAAACAATTAAACAACTATATAGTTTAGAGCTTCAACACAGTTCACCTATACCATATAAAATTCGAATTTAATTTCGAGAAGCCGATTAGAAAAAGAGTGCGTCCCACTGGTAGGAGCCAGGGACGCTATTTTCCTACCGGTACTAATTTGTAGAAGACAAAATAAACTGCTTTGTACATGTCAAATGTACTTTTATTAATTGCCCCAATGTTAATTATGTTCGGATTCTGGAGTAGTCCAAAAAAGTCCCAAGTAATAAGACTAAAAAGAAGAAGAAAAAAATCAGAGAATCGGAAAAAGGGGTAATTCGTGTGTTCGTGTATATATTTTTTCATTGGCCAATTAGATTGTCCAAAGAAGCGATGACTAAACTCAGTTATGGGCTTCTCCTTTTATTTGGCATTTCTACGTGGTGAAGGGTGGTCCAAATTATTTTTTTTAATTTAGTTATACCAAGTTAAACTGTCTATATAATTGGATTCCAGGCTCGGTGGTCCCCTGCTGCCGGGTATTATTAGCTAGCCCTCTGTTTTCCCTGGTTGGTTTTTCATATTTTATTTTATCGTTTTGTTCTTGCTCCCTCTTTCATTTATCATCTTGGTCCCAACGAGCTGATTGTCGCCAGTGCAATTCATCATTACATTATAGAGCAGGTTTCAATGCCACAAATTTTATATCACAAGACGCCACTAATTATTTTTTAATTTATATTTAAAAATTAAAATTTTAAATTTTAAATTCAAACCGTTAATGTTATTAATTTTTATGGTAAACATATGTTCCTAAAATTTTATGATTTTTGGAGTTCATTTGATAATAAATCAAATGAGAAAAAAATGAATGAATCTAGTGATTGATTATTTTTATGTATTCATTTTGTTCTCATTTAATGAGTATCAAATAAATTTTAAAAATCATGAAATTTTAAGACCATACATCTATCATAAAAATTAATAACATCAACAATTTAGATTTTAAATTTGAGTTTTAAATTTTAAAATATGAGTTTGTGACATTTTATGGCACACTAAACTTGTGGCATTAGACCCTCCTCTATATTCTAAGCTCTCTGTCTCTTTTTCTCTTTCTCTCTCTTTAAAATTATAGCACAAGCCGCCACTTTTAAATTAATGAAGCACAAACTTACATACATCATCCAACAACAACCAATAATCACACAAACTATCTAAGCTTACAACCAAACAATCACACAAACCACCTACAAAGCACACAACAAAATACACCAAAGCATACAAACACATTCTTCACAACTAAGACAACTCACAAAACTTATAATCTCATCGGTACTTGTTTCCTTTGTGTCGAAATATCAAGACGAGAACTCATCCCTTCGTGGAGCTTGACAGCAGCTGCCAAGTGTTGAGAAGAATGATGTAGACTGACAATGACAGTGGAGCAACAGTGACCAGCTGACATTTTGGTTTCTGATTTTTTTTATCACCAAATTGAAATGTAATGACCGGGGGAGGCCGGTGTTAACTTCTCCCGCCTACGGTTTTGTTTAGATAGTTAGAGGATTAAGAAGAGGTCACGGATCGGAGTGGAGAAGAGTAGGTCGAGACTAGGGTTGGGCGGTTCTAGGTTTTGGTGGCGACTGTCAAGCCCGAGGCTAGAGAGGATGCAAGGCTACAACGGAGGGAAAGGGTTTGCTAGGAGAAATCTTAAATTGGTTTCTCTCCTCTCCCTTTTAACAACAATGCAGCCCTCTGTCGGGTGAGAGGTCGGTGGGGCAGTGAAGGTCGGAGAGGTAGTGAAGAGGTCGATGGTAGTTAAGAGGGATGAGGCAGAGACAAAGACGGTGTCGTGCAGGAGAGAACGAGAGTGACAGATCGAAAACGAAGGTGGGGACATGACGGCTAAGAGGGAGAAACTCTAAATCCCCCCCCCCCCCCTCGTCTCTCTCTCTCTAAAAAAGAAGATTTTTTTTCCCAGGCTATCTCCTTCTCCCGGCTTTTTCTCCTCTAAGAAGATGGTGTGAATCACCCCTCTCACCATACTCTCTCTGAAGACCAATAACTCTCTCTCTCTCTCTCTCTGCTTATATATTTACTTGTGGTTTCAAGTCCTCCTTCCCTCTCTCTCTCTTTTAATGTGAAAAAGAGATTAGGGTATTTTCACTCGAACATGTTTTGTGGGTCACTATTTTGCTAAAAATAAATTTGGTTGAGAATAAATTTATTTTACTTGATCAGTAATTTTAATGTTATTTTCAACTACAAAAAGAAAAAGAAACCAAATGTTTTGAAAAGCTTTTATCACTCATCAAAATATGAACCAAAGTGTCAGGAGTTACGATACATATTAAATGGAGGTACTTTCATATATATGCCTAACTAAATTTAATATTATCAGACTCTATCCTACTTCATTAAATTTAGCCTTATTTATATTTTATCAATAGATAACAAATAAATAATGGATGACTACTAGATAATTTGTAATTTATATAATTTAACCAAGAAATATAATAAATAAATAAATATATCACTTTAAATAAATCATATATAATCTAGGAAAATAAAAATATATAATATTATTAAGTTCCATTATTTACATAAAATATTGCATAAATCAATTTCATATGCATCAATAATTAAATTGCACTTTTTTTTTTTTTTTTTTGACAAAAGTGCGAGATCTTTAAGTCTTACAAAATAATATCAAAAATGATACCAAACAACTGGCATCATCCTGAATAATATGTCCATCTACTTAAAACTATATAACTACCCTATTATAATCCATTCAGGAAAAAAAACACAATAAAGCAAGTGATGCAGCATCAAGTTGTAAAGCCATCACAAATAAATACTAATCATACTGACAAAAGATATTTTACTGAAATAGTAAAAATACATTTAATCAAACTCGCTTCCAAACGTTAGAAGAGGAACTGGTACCATATCTTGAGCCTCTTCCAGAGGATCCTCTACCATATCCACCATGCCAGGGGTACTCACTAAAGACAGAGGAAGCGGAGGAGCCATGTCTGAAACCTGAAGAGATAAGCCATCTGTAGATTGGGATAAAACGCTTGTGATAATTTTAATATATTACTAGAACCTGAATGAGAACACCAAGAAGAGATTAAGCTAATGATCTGCATGCCTAAATATTTTATGTTTCTACATTGAGCATTAATAAAGCATAGTTTATTCATTTCAAGCTAGATTAACCATAACGCTACCGCTCTTACAGTTTCCACCACGCATCCTTTAAAGGTTGTGCACAATTCAAACACCATAAATCTTGCAATGAAGTCTCTGTGAAAATGAAATTATTATGTCTGATAATTCATTGCCAAATGGAATTAACAAAAGGACAAGATACAAAAAGATGATCAGCTGACTCATGTCAGAACAAAAGACACATTGTAATGACCCTTGCCAACATTTCTTTTGCAAGTTTATTTTTATAAGAACTTTATTTCTTCTTACAAGATAAAAAAAATTAACCTTCAAAGGTATTTTAGTATTCCAAATAGGTAAGAATTCTAGATTATCACACCCTCCATATTGTAACCAATCATACAAGGAATGTGCAGTGAAAAGACCAGAGGAGATCCATCTCCATCTAATATCATCTAATTGGTTAGGTTTAAGAAAGAAAGAGTAAAGATTAATATTCAATTATTGTCATTCCCTTAAATAAATCTCATCTAAAATTAATTAAATTGTAACTGAAGTACACCTGCCTCAAAGGCAACAAATACTAATATATTATGATGAGTTACAATCTATGTTGCACAGGTGCGGGTGCGAGTATCGTATCCGATACGGTGCGGGTGCGGCGATACGACATTTTTCAAAAAATTAGGATACGGCGGAGTATATGTAAAATATAAAAAGCCACATTATGTATTAAAATGTTTGCTTTTTTTCTACATTCAACTACATTGTTTAAATTTTGCACAACTCATACATAACAAAGCAAATAACAATTTCACTTAAGAACCTAACAAAGTCTACAATAAATTATAATTCGTATATGTCCAGCAGATACTGATCAGGACATGGGGCTAAAGGCTTGTCCAGTATGTCAATTGAGCTTAATGGTTTGAATTGAACCACAACTATACAAGTGTTACACAACAGAAGATATTATTGCAAAATATTATGGATGCTGCTATCAGGATCTGATCAGAACATTATTATGCACTATCCAAACAAAAAAAAGGATATTAGGATAATGATAAGTAGTTATTGCAATTAAAAATGAAAATTAAGAAGTTCAAGCTAAACAATTTATTATAGAAATTCAAACTATCACCATATAAACCAGGAATTATACTGGTATGTGAGGTTTATGTGGCATAATAGTTGGGCTGTTTGTAGTTGTCAGAAGGTATGGTTTATTCTAGTGACTGCCATGATTCATGCAATTGCACATTTATTCTAAGAGCTCAAGTCCAGGCTAATTCAAAAGACTTTCTTTCACGTATCTAATTTTCATAGAATTAGTTTCAAGAGAGAGAAAGGTGTTTACTGTTTAGTCACTTACCAGTTACCAGGAGACGAACTCAAAGCCGTCCGGAGAGAGAAAGGTGGCACCAGGCAGCAGTAGCTCTGAGCAAGAATTTACACTGGGTAAGAGGCAATGAGAGTCAGTCGGTCAGAGCAAGGGTAACTCAGAGAATCAGAAGCGATGGAGGGTCAGAGAATCAGAGCGATGGAGGCGATGGTGCTAAGCCGCTGAGGTGAGAGGCGATCGGCCAGTCCGCCAGTCGGCCAGTCTTCACACGGAGAGAATCAATCAGAGAAAAGATTTTGGTAGAGGTGATTTGGATAGTCGAAAATTCAAAATGAAAGAGGTGATTTGGATAGCCGGCAAGGGTTAGCGAAGGAGTGAAACGTATGCTATGTCCGTATCATCACGAATCGCAACCGAATCCGTTCGTCAAAATTCATTAAAATAACTGGATACGCGCGGTGGAGTATCGGGTGCGAATCAACGCGAATCGCATCTGAATCCGTATCGGATACGTATTTAATACGGGATACGAGAGGTTTTGGAAGAATCCGGATAACATAGGTTACAATAGAGTATAAAGAAGGAAAAGAGCTGACAAAAATAGTTTGATTATATCATCTATCATGTCAGAAACTAATTGTATGTCCATTACCTATCAATTTATCTAAAAATAACTAATATCCATAAAATCTTTGTTAGAAAGCACACCTAACCAGAAGGAAGAATATTGATTTCTATTGAATGTTTTTCTATATTTGGCAGTAAAAATAATTTTCAAAGTTCTTAAATATGTGGATTTTAAAATCTAACTATTTAGCTAACAAACTCTTATTTATGACTTCTAAATCAAGAACCTCTAATCCTCCTTAACTTTTACTTTTATAAACTATTTTTCATTTCACAAAAGTATATTTTTCTTTACAGAATTCTCACCAAACCATAAGAATCTTTTTCTAAGTTTTTTATTCTAATAATTATTTTTTCAAAATTTTTAAAAAAATATAACCTTATATATGGATGGAGGAGATAAGTGAATTAAAAAGTGTAATTCCACTTCCATAGAATAAAAAATTATTTTTTCACCCTTATAATTTTTTTTTTTTATTTAATAAGGAAATTCCAAGCAAAAGTTGTTAATATTTTATTGTGTAATGAAAATCTTAGGTAAGTAATGAGTAAGGATCCTAATTTACAATCAAATATAGATGCAAAAGAAATCTCTTATTCATATGTAATCTTAAAAGAGATCTTCATATTTAGAAAAATTAATTTTCATTCCAGACAAAGGTTCAAAACCTATCAATATTCATTGAAGTATTTTTTACATTGGTATCATGTGTCTCTAAGAATAATATAGTATTATCTGTAAAATATAAATTTAGTATCCTAGAGCAATTCTCACTAACTTGAACTCCTAATAAGTATCCACTATCCTTTGTATTTTATAAATTTCTATGTAAAACATTAGTAACAAGATCAAAAAGGAAGGGAGACATAGAGTCCTCTTGTCTAACTCCTTTTTTGCATGCAAAATACTCACCTAATTCTCCATTAAAATTCATATAAGTTCTACTACTATATAGCAAATTCCACCAAAGTGTCTACCTTCTAAAATTTCTAATAAAAATTCTCACTTTGCTTTATCAAAAGATTTTTTTAATCAATCTTAAATAAAAAGCTAAAAAACTTCTTTTTCCTAATAATATACAGTGTCTCATGAGCATAAACTACATTGTTAAGAATATATATGCTTTTGATATAAATAGTTGATGTATGAGTAATAAGGTTATCCATAAGAGGAGTTAGCCTTTAAGGTAATATCTTAGTAATTATTTTAACACTACAATTAATTAAATTAATGGGCTTATACTAAGTGATAACATTGACATCTATTTTTTAGGAATTAAACAGATGGAGACTAGATTTATTCTTTTTAAATCAAGTGTGTAATTTAAAAGGAAGAGACTAGTTTCATAAAATCATTGGAGATAGTGTCCCATAAAATAAAGAAAGAGAAATTATCAGGATCTGATGTTTTAGAAGAATTACATAAAAAGATAACATGTTTAATTTCTTCAATAATAAAAGGTAATGCACAGTCTGGTGTTGATGTGTTGTCAATTAATCAAATATTTTCCAAAAATCTAAACTTAAGAAAATACTTTTATAAGATGACAAAAGTGATCTATAAAAATCATTTATGTCTTTTAAGAATAGGAGAATTATAAATGTTGCACTAAACATCTTCTTTGATTTGTCGATTTGTTTGATCTTTTCTTTTTTTTCTCTCTCATTCCTTTGATTGCTATATTCTTGTGAGAATTGAATCGAATTGAATTATCTTCCACTGCCATTACACTTGAACACTAAGCCCCAAATTGGTTTATACATTTATATCTCAGGTTCTTTACATTCTTGCACTCTTTTGACTTTAAATACCATTTTTACTAGAAGTATCAATAAACAATAGTAGCATCAATGTTAGGAGAGAAAATATATATTTTTTTAAATTGGCACTTGAATGAAAGAATTTAATATTATTGTCTCCTTCTAAAAATCATCTAAATTTTATCCTTTGTTGCCAATAAGATTCTTCTCATCAAAAAATTTATCTAAATTAACATGAATATCTCTATATTGTTCAGATTCAAGCTAAGTAAGATCACTCTCTTCCTTAATAAGTTCAATTTGAGAAGTATTAAGGACTTTATTTTTTTTTTCTCAGCTTTAAGGTTTGAATCATAACATTTGAACTTATTTCTAATGAATTAAAGTTTTAATCTCCATTGATTTGCTATATCAGTAATGATGGCAATACAACCCCACAAAATTTAAATAATTCAATGAAAACATCTTGAGATAGCCATATTTTTTCAAATCTAACATAAAATTTTCTAGAAATGGAAATGGAATGACTTGTCAAGAGAAAAGGATTATGATCTGATTGTATCCTAGAGAGAGAAGAGACTATACAATAGTTAAGTGAGATGACCATGATAATGTACATAGATATCCATTTAGAATAGCAAATAAGTCAAAAGAAATTAATTTAGCATAAGTAAATTTTTCATCACTAAGTGATAATTCAATTAAATATATATCATTATTAGTTAAATTAAATCTACTACTAGTAACATGGTTATAAGATTTACATACTTTTTTTTTTTTTTTTCAAACCATATTGAAATCCCCACAGAGCAATTAAAGATCATAACATAAATTAAGTATATAATAAGGAAAGAGGCTCATCCATTACAATTTGACCTGAAATAAAAATAACTAAAAAAGCAAGACCAGAATTTAGAATGACAGAAAAGGAAAGAAAAAATAAAATGAAAAAAAGAAGAAAAAGGAGTCCTAAAAACTTCTACATGTCAAAATGTCGTCCTTTTCAAAGGAGTCCCAAAAACATTAAATATATATATGTGAATAAATAAACAAATAGATAAATTAGTCTCATTCTGTGTAATCTAAAATTGAAATTTTGTACCTTATTTCAAAATTCAAAAAGCATGGAGGGAAGGAGGGAAGGGAGATTTAGTGAATATAATTGAAATTATTAAATATTAGTGATATTTTGATAAATAAAATGATTTTGGAGTGGCATTAAAGCAATAATAAATTTTAGAGTGACATTTTAATAATTTTGAAAGTTTTAAAGTGGCATAAAGATTATATCACATTCAGTCCCATTTGAGTGCATAAAAACATCAAAATATACAAAATTATTTTAAATAATATATTTTATGGCTTACTATTATAATTATTGCATGTTTGAGCCATTATGATATAAATTACGCACAAAGATCAATAAAAATATATTAAAAATTATATTTCTTTTATTATTTATTCCAAGTTGTCTTGATGATGTCCTTTATTACTCTATATTATAATTATTGCATTCTCAAGCCTTTATCAAAAGAATGGCGTTGAAAAAATTAACACAAATACATAAAAATAATATTTTCATAAAGATCGGTTGTTTTAGTGCAGAGCTCGCCACACCCACCACAACCCTCCTCCTTTATTCTGGCTTGGGACAGACTGTGTAGAAACTAGTCCACACAGGCGGAGTTCAAAGATGAATATAAATGCATTAAAAATATACTTTTTTCTATTAATTTACTCAAGTTTTTAATTATTTGTAGACTCATTTCAACGCATAAAATAACCAAAATACACAAATTTATTTTAAATGGTGTATTCTATTAGTTTATATCATAATCGTTGCATGCTTGAGCCGTCAGAACACTAATTACGCACAAAGATGAATACAATAAAATTATATTTCTTTTGTTAGTTTATTCAAGTTTTTTATTATTTATAGTCTCATTTTAATAAATAAATTATCAAAATATACAAAGTTATTTTAAATGATATCCCATATTGGTTCGTATTGTAATCATTGTGTTCTCTAGCTTTTATAACATGAATGATATTGAAAAATTAACACAAATTCATTAAAATAGTATTTCAGTTTGTTTGAGTTTTGTATCATTTGAAGCCACATTTGAACTCACAAAATCACAAAAATATACAAAAAGAATTTTGAATGATGCCTTCAAAGAGTTTATATTATAATCACTGCATGCTCGAACCTTTTGGACATGAATTATGCAGAAAGATGAATACAAATGCATTAGAAATTATACATCTTCTGTTAAATTATCTAAGTTTTCTATCATTCATAGTCTTATTTCATCACTTAAAATCACCAAAATATAGAAAGTTATTTTGACTGATGTTCGTTTATATTATAATTATTGTGTACTCAAATCTTTATGACATAAATAGCATTGAAATAGCCATTATGATGTAAATTACGCACAAAGATGAATAAAAATACATTAAAAATGTACTTCTTCTATTATTTTACTCGAGTTTTTATTATTTGTATCCGCAATTTAACACATAAAATTATCAAAATACACAAGGTCATTTCGTATGATATCTTCTACGATTTATATTATAATTGTTCCGTGCTCGAGCCGTTATAATGTGAATTGTGCACAATGAATGCATTAAAAATGATCTCTTTTTGTTAGTTTATTTGAGTATTGTATCATTTTTATCCTCATTTGAACACATAAAATCATCAAAATATATAATATCATTTTGAATGATGTCCCCTATTATTTTATATTATAATCGTTGTGTTCTCGAGCATTTATCACGTGAGTGACGTTTAAAGATTAACTCAAATGCATAAAAATAATATTTCAGTTTATTCGAATTTTGTATCATTTGTAGTCTAATTTGAACTCATAAAATTATTAAAATACACAAAGATTACTTTTAATGATGCCTTCTATGAATTTATATTATAATTATTATGTGCTCGAGCCGTTATGATACGAATTACGCAAAAAGATGAATAAAAATGAATTAAAAATAATATTTCTTCCGTCATTCGAGTTTTTATCATTTGTAGCCTCATTTTAGCACATAAAAATAATAAAATATGCACAAGGTCATTTTAAATGATTAAAGACAAATTGCGCACAAACATGAATACAAATGTGTTAAAAATTATTCCTTTTATATTACATTATCCAAGTTTTATATCATTTGTGGCCTCACATCAACAATTAAAATCTCTAAAATGCACAAATTTATTTTAAAATATGTATTCTATAAGTTTATGTTTTAATCATTGTGTGCTCAAGCAGTTGAAACATGAATTACGCACAAAGATGATTATAAATGCACTAAAAATTATACTTCTTCTATTAGTTTATCCAAGTTTTTCATCATTTGTAGCCTCATTTTATGAAAAATTATCAAAATACAAGAAGTTGTTTTGAACGTTGTTCTGTATTCATTTATATTATAATCATTATGTTATTGAACATATGTGACACAAATGGCATTGAAAGATTAACACAAATCCATTAAAATATTATTTCAATTTATTTTAGTTTTTTTATCACTTGAAGCCTCATTTTAACATATAAAATAATCAAAATATATAAATTTATTTTAAATTATGTATTATACCATCTTATATTATTATTTTTATGTGCTCTAGCCATCAGGACACAAATTACACACAAAAATAAAAACACAAATGTATTAAAATTTGTACTTTTTTGTTAGTTCATTCGAGTTATGTATCACTTATAGCAACATTTTAACATATAAAAAATACTAAAATACACAAAAAAAATTAAATGATATATTCTTGGAGTTTATAATTGTTGTGTACTCAAGCCGTTAGGACATGAATTGCGCACAAATAAGAATATAAATGTATTAAAAATTATACTTCTTTTGTTAGTTTTTTCAAGTTTTTTTATCATTTGTAATCTCATTTCAGTACATAAAATCACCAAAATATAGAAAGTTATTTTGAATATTCTTCTATTTATTTATATTATAATCATTATATTCTCGAACTTTTATAACACAAATAGCATTGAATGATTAATATAAATACATTAAAATAATATTTCAATTTATTCAAGTTTAGTATTATTTATAATCTTATTTCAACACTTAAAATAACAAAATGACACAAAGTTATTTTGAATAATGTATTATTTTAATTTATATTATAATCATTTTGTGCTCATACCGATAGGACATAAATTGTGCGCAAAGATGAATATAAATGCATTAAAAATTATACTTCTTCTGTAAATATATTCAATTTTTTTATCATTCATAGGCTCATTTCAACACAAAAAATCATCAAAAATACGCAAAATTTTTTAAATGATATATTCTATGGGTCTATATTAAAATCATTCCGTACTCGAGCCGTTAGGACACGAATCACGCACAAAGTGAAATATAAATGCATTAAAAACTTTAATTTTATGTTAGTTTTCTATCATTTGTATCCTCATTTCATCACATAAAATTACAACAATAAAGGAAGTTGTTTTGAATGATGTTCTTTATTCGTTTATATTATAATCGTTATGTTCTCAAATCTATATGACACAAATAGAATTTAAAGATTAACAAGAACACGTTAAAATAGTATTTTCAGTTTATTTGAGTTTGTATCTCTTGAAGTCTCATTTCAATACATAAAATCTAAAAAATATATAAATTTATTTTAAATGATGTATTCTATGTATTTATATTATAATTATTGAGTGTTTGAGCTGTTAGGGCATGAATTACGCACAAAGTCAAATACAAATGTATTAAAACATTATACTTCTTTTGTTAGTTTATTCAAGTTTTCTATCATTTGTGGCCTCATTTCAACACATAAAGTCACCAAATTATACAAATTTATTTTAAATAATATATTTTATGAGCTTTTATAATCATTGCATGCTCAAGCCGTTAGGAAACTAATTGCACACAAATATGAATACAAATATATTAAAAACTATACTTCTTCTGTTAGTTTGTTCAAGTTTTTTTTATCATTTATAGTCTCATTTCAATATATAAAGTCATCAAAATATAAAAATTATTTTGAATGATGGCCCCCTATTGGTTTACATTATAATCGTTGTGTTCTTGAGATTTTATCACGCGAATGACATTGAAAGATTAACACAAATGCATAAAAAATAATATTTCAGTTTATTTGAGCTCTCAAGAATTTGTTTTAAATGATGTATTCATTGGGTTTATATTATAATCATTGTGTGTTCGAGCCGTTAGAATATGAATGGCGCACAAAGATGAATATAAATGCATTAAAAATTATACTTCTTCTGTTAGTCTATTAGAGTTTTCTATCATTAGTAGTCTCATTTCAACACATAAAATAAATTGGGGGCATCAATCAAAATGGCTTTGTGTATTTTGGTGATTTTATGTGTTGAAATGTGACTACAAATAATTAAAAACTCGAATAAACAAACATAAGAAGTACTATTTTTAATCCATTTATATTTATCTTTGTGAGAAATTCATATAATAATGGCTTGATCACACAATGAATATAACATAAATTCATAGAAGACATGACCGAAAATATCTTTGTCAGTTTTGGATACTTTAGGAATTCAAATGACGCTAGAAATGATACAAAATTTGAACAAATCGACATATTATTTTAATGAATTTGTAATATCTTTCAATGTCATTCATGTTATAAATACTCGAGAATACAACGATTATAATATAAATCAATATGGGGCATCATTCAAAATGATTTAGTGTACTTTGATGATTTTATATGTTGAAATAAGATTGAGAATGATAACAAACTTGAATAAACTAACAGAAGAAGTACAATTTTTAATGCTTTTGTATTAATCTTTGAGCGTAATTCATGATTGTGCTACCCTTTTTCGCGCGCTCCGCACCGCCGCTGGTGGCGGGCGATGGGATGCGGAAGAAGGATACGGAGATCCCTCCTAAGCATGTATTTGTTTAACGCCGGTGATCAGGGTCACTAAAGCACCCTGGACTTACTGACAGGTCAGTCCAGTGAGATAGGATGGTGAAAAAGATGAACTTACTACAGATCAGTTCAATCTTTACCGCTCCGAGAGGCAATCTTACTACAAATCAGATTAACCTTTGCGGAGGGATGGAAGGTGAGTCTACTACAGAACGACTCGACCTTAGTTGACCTAGAAGATGAACCTACTATAAAATGGTTCAATCTTTACTAGTCAATGACTAATCACACAAAATACAACTCGAAACACTTAGCCGGTTGATTTTGAGGTTGGTGAATCAGGAGAAGGGTGGATTTGACCCACATATTTCTTCTCACTGATCTTCTAGATCATGAATTTCAAGCACTAAACAGATTCATAAACCAAGGAACATAACTGCACACAAAGTCAAACCTGAAGCACTGAGCCAGTTTGACGTTGAGGTGTGTGTCAGTGAAATAACCTACTACAAAATGGTTCAAATTCACTGTTTTGAGGATGAATCTACTACAGAACGATTCAATCCTACAATCTCGGGAGATGAACTTACTACAGATCAGTTCAATCCCCTGAACTAGAAGACAAACTTATCAACGGATTAGTTTAGTCTTACTAGCTTGACAGGTCATGAATTACTTATTCATGACACAGAGTCATCATGATGTCACCTCTTTGGACATCGTGATGTTTCTTCTATTTTGAGATTAACATGTTTGTTCATGCTGATGTCACGGTCTTGGTCATTCTTCGATGGGCGTCAAGATGTTCTTGTCTCGACTGGCTATTCTGAATATTACATTACTTGTGCAAAAAATTACTGTGTTACTTCACACCCTTTTGTGTGAGCATATTTGATCACCACTAAATCATGAGTCTTGAGCACCTAGCCGATTCACAGATTCAGGGTTAACTTGTGCACAAAATTAGACTCGGGGCTCCTGGCTGGTCTAACATTGAGACAGGTTTATCAGAGAATAAGCTCAAAAACTATCATATTGTTATGTCTCATCAGCAGTCAACAAGGTGTATCATCACCTTATTCTAGAAATCGTGTAACGATTCAACAAACCGTTACAACGCTTCAACAAATCGTTATAACGTTTCCACAAACCGTTATAACGCTTTCAGAAGATATCAGACTTGTCAGAGAGTTGGTCAACAAGGGTCAAAACGTTGCTAATGCTCTGTATATCGTTCAACGTTTTAGAAAATCATTACAACGATTCAAGAAATTGTTACAATGATTCTTTAACATATGTTGACTTGTCAGAGAATGGTCAAAGCATTGCTAACGTCCTGTGAAGCGTTATAACGATTTGATGAACCGTATAACGATTCAAGTAATCATTACAACGATTCCTCAGAAAATAGTGACTTGTCAGAGAATAGTCAAAGTGTTGCCAATGTCTCGTGAAGCGTTCAACGCTTTGGTGAACCGTATAACGATTCAGAGAATCGTTATAATGATTCCTTATTTTTCTTGTTTCATTTTATATATATGTATTTTTTATTTTTATATATATTTTTTTTTCTGTGTTTATATATTCTTTTTCTTTTTTATTTCTTTTTTTTTTATTTCGTATTTTTTTTATTTCATTTGTCGTATTTTTTTTATTTCATTTGTCATTCTTTTTTTATTATCATCTTATCATATATTTTTTACTTTTATTTTTATGTATATGTATTTTTATTATTATCGTTATATATTTTTGTTTCAAACTCCATTTATTTCTACAGAAAAATGAGTCACAAAAATAATAGGAAATAAGTTGGCTATTATTTATGATTTTTTCATTTTATTTGATTTTTTGAGATTTCTATAATAACCAAAGTAATAGGATTCATGTTGAGATTTCTATTATTTTATTTTTATTTTGTTAAACTGTGATTTCTCTGGGCCCTTAGATTCATGTTGAGATTGACTCTTAATAGATGAAGGGTCTAGATTCTTCTTTGTGGTTCCATAGTATCTCCCAGGTTAACAGATTCCCTTGGATTGCTTGGAGATTCGCATCGTCTTGCAAGAACAATATCCTCTTGTATCCTTTGAGATTCACGCTACGTTCTTGATCGGAACCCTACCATTGTTTGATCGAAGATCAGGCAGTTGTGTCAGCGTCGCCTGAGCATGGGGAGATTGTTGGGAGGGCCAGTACCGATTTCGGTACCAGTTGGGATCTCAATACCGAATTGATTACAATAATCAATTTTCGTTCAATTGAATCAATTCTTGTGTCAAGGTGCGTCGTCTTGACCTAGTCAGTATATCTAGTAGCTGTGTTTGTGTTGAAAGTTGCTCAAATTGAAGTTGAGCCAACTCATCATGCGATTTCACCCGGTACCGGTTCTAAACTTGTAATAACCCTGATCATTCACCTTCCCTAACCTTTCACATGTGTCCACAACCGCTGTACATCACCCTAGACCTTATGTACACTGATATTCACATGGATTTCATGTTTTTAGTTGGAATGGGCAATGCACAACATTCAATCACTCTCAGTGTAGTTGAGATATGGACTGGAACACAAACCCTTCAACCAATTCCAATTGTAATTATAATCCAATTGCTATGTTCAAATTAGATTAGGGAGGGTTACAAAAACCCTTCAACCGAAATTTGAACATCACCTCTAGTATATCACACGGCCTCAAGAAGTGATCAAAAGTCAGCAAAGAAAATAAAAGAAGATCGAGGAAGAAGGAAATGAGAAGAGAAATGAAAATCAAAGAAATTCGACTCAAATCTTTATTGCATAACTATCTACATCGCTTCTCCAAGGAAGTATCTCTCACAATGGACAATTACCTAGATCTTAATGCTTTTGAGGATGAATTAACAAATGATCAAAGGTCTGATCTTGATCAAGAGAATGAAGATTAATCTTGTTTTTCCTTGCTTAGCTTCTTTCCCTCTCTTTTCCCTCAATTACTCTTCTTTCTTTTCTCTCAGGGGGTATATATATGCCTCCTCTCTTGGCTGTCCAGGGGTTTATATAGGGGTTAGCTTGGAGTTCAATTGACCAATTGTGTTTTCTTTTAACATAATTTGTGTTTTCTCCTTCCCACGGATTGATGAAGTGGCAAAATCCTATCCTTTCCCCAACGGTGTAAATTGATTTCAGTTGTGCTTGTTGTGAGCAAAATCCCGAGGTCTGGATCGATGATATGGCGCTGTGATCACAATCCACTTTTTTCTTGCTCTTCTTTCTTCAAACACCAAGTGAATTGGCTCCCTTTGCTGTCCCTTAGTTTTGTACACCAACTTCATCGATAAAATCATGTAATGAGTGATGGTTTTGTACTAGTAATGACTTCAACAAAATCGTGGGATCCACTTGAGCCTCCCTAAACCGCCAATTTGTCCAATTACTCGCCAAATCATCCGATTGAATTCTATGTCCGAATCCCTTCCCCTTGGATGTGAGTGAATTATAGCACACCGAACCATAAATAAATTGTTCTAGTATGTTATCCTCACCGAGGGCTTTCCAATGGTATATTATTTATAATTTTTCACCACCGTTTGACCCATTTTCCATTTTTTCGATTGAATTCTGTCCAAAATCGGGTCAGCAACAGAATAATTCGCACCAGCAAGGAGAGATGGGATTTCTGACTCTGTGGGGCCCAGTGCCAGTGAAGGAAATGAGAGAGGAAAAAGGAGGGAAATGGTGTGATTCGGGTGGACATGGCACACATGGTCCGGCCCCACATGTCATGTTTAATGAGATACAACAATGGTGCACCGAGTTCACGCGATTTTTCACTCTTTCAAAAATTCTCCCCAGCGCCTAAATTAGCACCTCTTCATTTGGCAGCCCCAACTTGCACCAAGTGAGGTCCTTGTCCCCCCCCAAGTTGCACCCATGAAAGCCCTTGATCAAATCCTAGCCCTCTGATTGATCTGATTTCTTCTCCCAATTTATTTTAATAGCTTCCTTCATCCAAAAATTATGAATTTTTCACCAAAATTATCTAAATTCGTGATGAACACCTCTGTATTTTTAAATTCCCATTTTACCCATGTCTCCTTATACTAAAAATTCCCTTGCTCAGAAAACCCCATTTTCTTCTCAATTAATCCCAATTTCTCACAGTTGTAGCTCAGTGTCTCTGCCAAATAAATTTTTTTTGCAGAAACCACCCTAATTAAACATCAATTAGACTTATATTGATGTTCATTAGGGTTTGATTTGATCAAAAACTGATTACTTGTCAATAATTGATACAAATCTAGACTTGATCAGATGGTTGCTCACAGCTTTGGCACTTGATCAGTCTTGTGAAATTGACTTTCAATCCATATTCATGAAGGTGATTTGGTCAACAACTGATTACTTGTCAACAATTGACACAAACCTTGGCTTGATCAGGTGGTTGCTCACAGCTTTGGCACTGGTCAGCCTTGAAAGCAAAATCACATTGAGATTTCTTGTGATTGGCTGTATCAAAAATACTGGCTTGGCATTGACACAGTTCTTTGTTGTACAGGGATTGTACTGCTTCAGCTCTCAAGGTTTGATCTTGGCTTTTCTCTTGTGTTTCTTCTTTCGACCTTTCACGGGTAAACAATGACCTAACGGTTCAAGCATGCAACAATTATAATATAAATCCCTAGATAACATCATTCAAAAGATCTTGTTGCATGTTGGTAATTTCATGAGCTGAACTGAGACAACAAATAATAGAAAACTTTAATAAATTAATAGAAGAAGTACAATTTTAATGCATTTGTATTCATCTTTGCGTGCAATTCTTGTTCTAACGGCTCGAGCTCGCAACAATTATAATATAAAGCCGTAGAATACATTATTTAAAATAATTTTGTGTAGATTGATTATTTTATGTGTTGAAATGACGCTTCAAGTGATACACAACTCAAATAAACTAAAATATTATTTTATTATATTTGTGTTGATCTTTCAACACCATTCGTATGGTAAAGGCTCAAGAACATAACGATTAGAATATATACCAATATAAGTCATCATTCAAAACCTCATTGTATTTTTTTGAGGATTTTATGTGTTGAGATGAAACTACAAATGGTAGTAAACTTGAATAAACTAGCAGAATAAACACATTTTTTAATACATTACTACAACTCGAGTACTCAACGATTATAATATAAATTCATAGAAGACATTGTTCAAAATATCTTTGTCTATTTTGGAGATTTTATATGTTTAAATGATGCTACAAATAGTAAAAAAATTTGAATAAACTGACATATTATTTTAATGTATTTGTGTGAATCTTTCAACACAATTTGTGGGATAAAGACTCCAGAACCCAACGATTATAATTTAAACCAATATGGGGACATCATTCAAAATTATTTTGTTTATTTTGATGATTTTATGTGTTGAAATGAGACTACAAATGATAGAAACTTTGTATAAACTAATAGAGGAATTTTAGTTTTTAGTACATTCGTATTAATTTTTGTGCACAATTAGTGTACTAATGGCTCGAGCAAGCAACAATTAAAATATTCTCATAGAATATATCATTTAAAATAACTTTATGTATTTTTATGATTTTATGTGTTAAAAATGTGGCTTCAAGCGATACAAAACTCAAATAAACTGAGTTACTATTTTAATTCATTTGTGTGAATCTTTCTACGCAATTTATGAAATAAAGGTTTGAGAACATAATGATTATAATATAAATTAATAGGTGACATCATTCAAAATGACTTTGTATATTTTGGTGATTTTATGTGTTGAAAAAAATCTCAAATGATGCAAAACTTGAAGACATCATTTAAAATGACTTTTGTGTATTTTGATGATTTTATGCATTCAAATGAGCCAAAAATGATAGAAAACTTGCATAAACTAATGAAGGAAGTATAATTTTTAATACAGATGTATTAATCTTTGTGCGATATTTATGTCATAACGACTTGATGATGTAATGATTATAATATAAATTTATAGAAGACATCATTAAAAATATCTGTGTCTTGGTGATTTTATGAGTTCAAATTACACTACAAATGATACAAAATTCGAATAAATTAACATGAAAGATTAACTGTGGCGTGCATTGTGTTCTCGAGCCTTTATCAAATGAATGACGTTTAAAGATTAACAGAAATACATAAAAACTATATTTCTGTTTATTCGAGTTTTGTATCTTTTGAACTCATAAAATCACCAAAATATACAAAAATATTTTTAACAGTATCTTCTATGAATTTATATTATAATTGTGGCGTGCTCAAGTCGTTATGTTATAAATTACACACAAAGATAAATATAAATGGATTAAAAATAATACTTCTTCTATTTTTTATTTGAGTTTTTACTTTTAGTGAGACGAGATTAAAATAATTCTAATTAGTCTTACTAGGTCGAGTTGTGGAATGCGCCATAGTGGTCGACACTGCCGCGATAGAAAGATAAGAGTGCATGACTTGATTGCATTGAAGGATGAAAGAAAGGGGTAGATTATGGGATGCTTTTACAACAGTTACCTTTTTATTTGTAGCCACATTTCAACACATAAAAATCACCAAAACATATAAGGCCATTTTGACTGATGTCCCCAATTTATTTATATTATAATCATTGTGTTCTCAAACCATTATCCCACGAATTGTGTTGAAAGATTAACCCAAATGTATTAACATAATATTTCAGTTTATTTGAGTTTTATATCATTTGGAGCCTCATTTCAATACATAAAACCATAAAAATAGACAAAGTTATTATAAACGATATTTTCTATGGGTTAATATTATAATCGTTGCGTGCTCGAGCCGTTAGAACACGCGTTGCGCACAAAGATGAATCAAATATATTAAAAATTATACTTCATATGTTAGTTATTATCTTTTTTTACCAGTTGTAGCCCATTTCGACACATAAAATCACCAGAATGTATAAAGTTATTTTGAATGATTTTCTAGTATTTATTTATATCATAAACATTATTTTTTGAACCTTTATTCCACGAATGACGTTGAAAGATTAACACAAATGCATAAAAAATATATTTCAGTTTATTCGAGTTTTGTATCATTTGTAGCCTCATTTCAACTCATAAAATCACCAAATGCACAAAGATCTTCTAAATGAAGTTTTTGTCTTCTAGCGGTTTATATTATAATTGTTGCATGCTCGAGCCGTTATGATGTGAATTTTGTACAATTATGAATAAAATGCACTAAAAACGGAGCTTCATCTGTTAGTTTTTTTTAGCTTTTTATTATTTATAGTCTTATTTCAACACATAAAATTATTAAAATACATAAAATCATTTTAAATGATATTTTTATGAGTTTAATTATAATTGTTGAGTGCTCGAGCCGTTATGACACAAATCACGCACAAAGATGGATAGAAATGTCTTAAAAATTGTACATCCTCTGCTAGTTATTCAAGTTTTCTGTCATTTGTAGCCTAATTTCAATACATATAATCATCAAAATATACAAAGTTATTTTGAATGATATCCCCTATTGGTTTATAAAATAATCATTGTGTTCTCGAGATATTATCACACGAATGACATTGAAAGATTAACACAAATGAATAAAAATGGTATTTCAGTTTATTCGAATTTTCTATCATTTGTAACCTCATTTGAACTCATAAAATCACCAAAAATGTTTTGAATTATGTCTTCAATGAATTTATAATATAACTATTACGTGCTCAAGCCATTATATACGAATTGTGCAAACAAATATGCATTAAAAACGGTACATCTTCCATGAATTTATTCGTGTTTTATCATTTGTAGTCTCATTTCAACACATATAATCACAAAAAATACACAAAACCATTTTAAATGATGTCCTCTATAGATTTACATTATAACTGTTGTGTTCTCGATCCTTCAACCCAAGAATTGGGTTGAAAGATTAACACAAATATATTAAAATAATATTTCAGTTTATTTTAGTTTTATATCACTGAAAACATCATTTTAACACATAAAATAATTAAAATATACAAAATTATTTTATGTATTTTATGAGTTTATATTATAATTGTTGCATTCTCAAGCTATTAGAACACGAATTGCACGCAAAAATGAATACAAATACATTAAAAACTGTACTCCTATTAATTTATTAATTTTTCTATTATTTATTGCCTCATTTCAACTCATAAAATCACTAAAATGTACAAAGATATTTTCAATTATGTCTTCCAGGTGTTTATATTATAATAGTTGAGTGCTCGAATCTTTAGAACACTAATTGCGCACAAAGATGAATACAAACATATTAAAAACTGTACTTCTTTTGTTATTTTATTCAAGTTTTCTATCATTTATAATCTCATTTCAACACATAAAAACATTAAAATATACAAGTCATGTTGAATGATGTCCTCTATTAATTTATATTATAATAATTATATTTTCGAGCCTTTATAACATAAATAACATTGAAAAATTAAAACTAATTCATTAAAACAGTATATCACTTTATTTGTGTGCGACCCTTTTTCGCGCGCTCCGCACCGCCGCTGGGCGATGGGATGCGGAAGAAGGACACGGAGATCCCTCCCAAGCGTGCATCTCGTTTGTCTTGGGCCGATTCTCGCCGTTTAGGAAGATTTGGATGCACATTTAGGGGGTTTTTTAGTGATTGTGAGTTCTTGTAGATTCCGGTGGGCGCAAGCCCCCACCGTTAATTACCCTGGGCTACTAACCTCGAGGCACCTCTGGATCTTTAAAAGGGAGAAGCAAATAGTATAGTTAAATGATGGTCAAGTGGTCGTCTGGGTTCATTAAAGGTCGATTCCAAGGAAGACGAACCTACTACAGATCGGTTCAGTCTTTACCGCTTCGAGAGATAACCTTACTACAGATCAGATTAATCTCTTCGAAGGGATTCGAGGTGAGTCTACTACAGAACGACTCGACCTCAGTTCATCTAGAAAATGAACCTACTTCAGAACGGTTCACAGTTGATCCTATGAAAGACGAACCTACTACAGATCGGTTCGAGAGATAACCTTACTACAGATCAGATTAATCTCTTCAGAGGGGTTTGAGGTGAATCTACTACAGAACGACTCAACCTCAGTTTATCTAGAAAATGAACCTACTTCAGAACGGTTCACAGTTGATCCTATGAAAGACGAACCTACTACAGATCGGTTCAGTCTATACCGCCTCGAGAGATAACCTTACTACAGATCAGATTAATCTCTTCAAAGGGGTTTGAGGTGAGTCTACTACAGAACGACTCAACCTCAGTTGATCTAGAAGATAAACCTACTACAGAACGGTTCAATCTTAACTAGTCAACAACCAATCACACAAAATGCAACTCGAAGCACTGAGCCGGTTGATCTTGAGGTTGGTGAATCAGGAGAAGGGTGGATTTGGCCCACGTGTTTCTTCTCACCGATCTTCTAGATCATGAATTCGAAGCACTAAGCCGATTCATAAACCTAGGAACACAATTGCACACAATGTCAAACCTCAAGCACTTGGGCCGACAACATTGAAGCATGTGTTAGTGAAGGAACCTACTACGAACGGTTCACATTCATTCGTTTTGTGGATGAATCTACTACGAACGATTCAATCTCACAATCTCGGAAATGAACCGGAAGACAAACTTATCGACGGATGAGTTCGGTCTTGCTAGCTCAAATGGTCATGAATTACTTGTTCATGACACCGAGTCATTAAGATGTCACTTCTCTCGGACATCGTAATGTTCTTATCTCTTGGAGTCGACATATCTCTTCATGTTGATGTCGCAGCCTTGGTTATTCTTCAACAAGCGTCAAGATGTTCTTGTCTCGACTAATCGTTCTAAATGTTGCATTACTTGTGCAAAATCACTGTGTTGCTCTACACCCCTTGTGTGAGCATATTTGTTCACTTCAAAAATGTAAAAGATTATTACATAATATCTTTCATTATTATCTCTATTATAAAGGTGAATTTATTTTCATTTTTAAACTCTATTTATTTCTGTAGAAAATTATTTACAAAAATAATAGGAAATGGGTTAGCTATTAACTAGAATTTTATTTATATTTTTGGGATTTTATAATAGCTAAAGTAGTAGAATTTTATTTTTATTATTTCTAAACTCTATTTACTTTGTAGAAGATCACTTACAAAAATAATAGAAAATGAATTGGCTATGATTTTTATTTGTATTTTTAGGATATTTATAATAGCCAAAGTAATAGAATTTCATTATTATATTTTCATTATGTTGAAACATTATTCATTATGTAGAAATTATTTACAAATCAAAAAGATGAATTAGCTATATTATTTTATTTTTATTTTTTTAGGATTTATAATAACTAAAGAAATCATTATTGTTATTCTATTATATTTTTATTATTTCTATTTATTATCTATAGAAAAATATAAGATTTTGTTTTATTATTATTATTATTATTATTTGAAAATAGCTACAAAGGATGAAATTCATTATATTCTTTATTACAACTATTATTTTTATTACATTTTATTCATCAAAAATATTATTATTGTATATTTATTTAGAAATAACAAAAAGAGTGCAATTCATTTCATTATATAACTTTATTATCATTCTTTATCATAGAATAAAATGCATTTATTATATATCACTATGATTATTTATTTATGTATATTTTTATATTATTTTTTTTTATTATATATATTTTTTTACAGAAAATATTAACATAATATTCATTTAATATTATTATTGATTTTATTTATTAAAGAATAGAACTAATCTCATTATCTCTTATTGAATATTATTATTATCAATATTATTTTATGGAAAATCACTAGAAAAATCATTAAAATATATTCAATCATTATTTATGATTTTATTTGAATTTTTGGAATTTTTATAATATTTAAAATGACAAGTCAAAGCTAAGTCAAATGTACAAATACATGTAACATTTTTTTTTTGCTTTTAAATTGTTTTAATATAATAATATTTTTAAAACTAAAATATTATTATATAGAAAAATACTATGAAAAATAAAGAAATTTTAGAAACAAATTTGAGTTAATTTGGAGTTTAGAAACATTTTTAAATGATTCATTTACTTTATACTATTAATATTCTGTTATTAATTGATTATTGGGCTCTAATGATCTGGGCCGAATCCATTTCTCCTTTTATTTTCTCTTTATATCCTCGAATTGGGCCCAGTTTTTAATTTCTCTTCACTGTTGGACTTAGATTGGAATTTTATTTATAACTGGGCCTCTTATTCTGAAATGGGCTGATTTTCCTTTTATTAATCGATTTTCCTTCGGTGGTTAGATGTGCTTTAAGATCAACATTGGCGGAGATAAGGGGTAAAGATATTCACACTAGACTCCTCCCTTCAAATACCACACGATATCCTTTAGACTCGTGCGAGTGCGTCAAGATTTGCGTCGATCGTTCCAAGGATCGTGTTATCACATCCTGCGCTTTCACTTCTTCCGACGAATTGCACCGGTGATCAACATTCTCACGAGGGGATCGGCCAATGGAAGTAGAATCGCCATAGCTTCCTGAGTCCAGCAATGGTCTCGGATCTAAGATCCGTACGGCCAATCGTTGGGGGAGTCAGTACGGTTTGAATAACCGGTATGACTTTGATACATAATAGATTTTGTGTGTGATTCCTTTCAATTCTCTCAAGTTTTGTCTGAATTATCACCATTACCAAATGCTTACTAGTGTCTATGAATCCAATTTTAAATTGAGCAAGATATTAACAATCTGATTTGTGAATTGACTCGAGAGTAATAATTCTTCACAGTATCAGTATTATGCTTTTGGGTACCGGTTTGTCTTACTACACCATTTACTTACCCGTACTCAAACGATCTTCATTCCCTTGTTTCCATGAGTACTATTGCTCACTTTGAAGAAGCTAATTAGTCACTTGGATCAGCTTTTAACACAAATATTGACTGATATACACATTTGAATGCTTGCTATTGAACCTTAAACGATCAAAAAGAAACTGAGAGATCTTTATAATCTTAGATTAGCTGCAATTCATTATTCAAGAGAATTAGGAATGCAACATCCTTGCTCTACTACCAATTCACTTTGGTTGAATCCAATACCAGCAATACCTTCAGGTTTGGTAGTTATGAGAAATCAACTAAATCACTGAATTGAGACTAGGAGATATTAGGTATCTTCTACCAGTCAGTTGTTATTAATATGAATCTTGTTTCATTTGAGTGGAGGTAGGAGTATCTATAGACCCTTCGACTACCTTTTTGTTAGTCCGATTTCTTTTACTTAAATCTTCACAAATGGTATTTCAAAGAAAAGAAAGACAAAGAAAGTAAAAGAAGAGGAAAATAGGCACAATAGCAGATCAAAGAAAAAAAAAATGATGAATCTTATCTCTTACAAGGTGATTTCTCCAGGAGCTACATCTTAAAAGACTTACCACACCTATCTTAGGATATTGGCAAGGAATGATGATTGTAATGCTCTTAACTTAACCTAATTGAGAGTTTCTAATGAAACTACTATCAATTGGTCAAGTTGCCTTCTTATTTTCTCCAGAATTTTGTATCATTGCTCTTCAATCTTCTTTGCTGTCGGATTAGGATCAATTGGCCGGGGTCTTGATTGATCTTGCTGAGTTCTCAGATCCTTGATCGAGATCTATCAGCCTAGGAGTGTAATGGATGGACAGGTTTCAGTGTTTTCTTGCTGCTAATATCAGAAAAAGTGGAGAGATAGTGAAAAGGATCATGAACCGGCCCCTTTGTCATTGCTCTTCCAGAGTTTATATAGGGTTTAAATGAAGTCTAATTGTGCTTTCTCTCGCACAATTTGTGCTTCTCTGGTCCCACAGATTGATGATATGGCATAGCATCCAACCGTTGATCTAATTATTGAATGGTGTGGATTGATATTAATTGTGTTTCTTTGCAATTAAATTGAGCATCAGGATTGCCAACGTGGCATTGCGATCACAACTCGGTTCTTCCTTGCTCCCACTCTTTCAAACACCAAGTGAATCAATGCAATTTCATTACCTTCGGTTCTGTACACCCATTCTATCATGACAATACGCATAAAGGGAGTCAATTTATACCAAAGAATCGGTCTCAACCACATCGTGGGACCCACTAAATGTTATCCCAACCGCCAATTTGTCTAATTAGTTCCCAAATTATTCAATTGGATTTTATACTCGATCCCTTTCCCTCTTGATGCGAGTGATATACGGTGCACCATTTTAAAAATCAATTACTTCAATGGATTCTCCTCATCGAGAGCTCTTCAGCGATATTTTGTTTGCAAAATTCCGTTGCCGATTGAGCCATTTCCATTTTCACTTTGGTTTTCTGTTGAGAAAAAAAAATCGAGCCAGAGAAGGAGAAGGCGCAGCAGGGAAGAAGGGAAGAGGGCTCTGCCCTGTGGGACCCAGCAGCAGTGAAGAAGGTGGAGGGGAAAAGGTGGCGCTTATCGGGTGGACTCGGTGCGTGTGATCCGGCCCCACACGTCGGGTTTAATGAGACTCAATTGTAATAAACCGGGTGCATGCAGTAATTTGCTTTTTCATAATTTCTCCCCAGCGCCAAAACAGTCTTTCATTTGTTTGGTAGGCCCAATTTGCACCCAGCTAAACCTTTAGCCCCAAGTTGCACCCTTAAAAGTCCCTTGATCAGATCTCAGCCTTCCAATTAGCCCTATTTTCTTTCTCCAATTTATTTTAATAGATCCTTTCATCCAAAAATCATGAAATTTTCACCAAAATTCTCTAAATTCCTGATGATCATTTCTGTATTTTTATATTCCCATTTTACCCTTGTTTGCTTGTGCTAAAAATTCTTTGATCAAGAAAACCCTGTTTTATTCTTATAAAATCCCTATTTATCAGTTGTAGCTCAGTGTCTCTGCCAAATAAATTCTCCTTGCAGAAACTCCACCCCAATTAACACCAATACTGATGCTCATTAGGGTTTGATTTGATCAAATGCTGACTACTTATCAGCAATTAATACAAATCTAGACTTGATCAGGTGGTTGCTCCCAGCTTTGGCACCTGATCGGTCTTGTGAAATTGACTTTCAATCCCTTAACATGAGGGTAATTTGGTCATAGAGCTGACTACTTATCAGCAATTGACACAAATTAAAGCATGGTTAGGTGGTTGCTCGCAGCTTTGGCACCAGGTCAGCCTTGAAAGCAAAATCACGTTTGAAATTTCTCATGATTAGTTGTATCAGAATACTGGCTTGGCATTGACACTATTCCATGTAGTACAGGGATTGTACTGCTTCAGTTCTTAGGGTTTGATCTTGGCTTTTCCTCTTGTATTTCTTCCTTCAACCTTTCAGGGGTAAACAAAGAGCCACCCACCAAAGTGGGTCCTGAAGAATTTGGCAAATTGAAGGGCCTGCTTTGGTGCACATATTCGACACACCTCTCTCCTTCTTAGGTTCAGGCTAGACTTTGATAGCTTTTCCTTTAATCAGATTCTTCTTATGAGCGCAACATGGTGGGGCCTGTCCTCTCAGCTTCTCGCTCGTGGGATAGTGGTGCATGTACTCAGCCACCTGCCAAGCCATCTGCTTCAGCCACCACAAATAAAGATAGCATCTCTTGGCCACCTTCCTTCACTTTATTTTTTCTTCTTCCCTCATTTCATTTTTTTTACTATTGGGGATGCTGATCGCCTTCTTTGCTATTTTCTTATCACTTCCTCCGCAGCATGGGAAAATATTTCATAAACTCTTTACATTTTACACTCTCAATCTTAATTGCAAAAGTGCCTAATACAACTGCTTTTATTTTCGTATAACATCTAAGTACAAAAATAGAAAAAAAAGGAAAACTTTACAACACCCTATTGCACTGCTTCTCTTTATTTATTACAATACAGAACTTAAGTAACCGTGGTATTTTGCGGATACCGAACCTGTCTGTATTGACCTCTCTAGGCCGGCATGAATAAACCCGTTTATCCCTTTATTACTGATGGATAAACTTACCAGTATCAATTGGATTGTGGATGCAATTGATAACACCATTTTGTGGATGCTCCTTGTATATTTGATTGATATTTGTTTGTGGAAGCTCACCCACTCTCCCCTCATTTGTGCACCGTTGCGTGCTAAAGTGGAAACTCACATTCACTCATCTCCACTCAATTTGTTTTGTGGGGGTCCTACTCTCAAACATCCATCACGCATCCCTGCGAGACAGGCTTTCATCGGGTAGGTTCGCTCTCCATGACCTGAGTCACTTCTTTAAGCGAATTACTTTATTTGACACTGAATGTCGGACAAAAGCGTAAACCCTTAGTCTGACCCCTCCATGATCTATTTTGGGATTAGAAACAGATCACCTCCTTGGGCGTGTGGTACTTTTGCGGATGAATGTACCCAACCTGGTTTTTTTATATTTTGGCTACCCTCAAACATCCATCACGCATCCCTGCGAGACAGGCTTTCATCGGGTAGGTCCGCTCTCCATGACCAGAGTCACTTCTTTAAGCGAGCTGCCTTGTTTAACATAAAATGTCGGGTACAAGCATAAACCCTTGATCTGACCCCTCCATGATGCGCCGTGGGATTATGACACGTCATTTCTTTGGGCGTGTGGTGCTTTTACGGATGAATGCACCCAACCTGGCTTTGTATAACACTCGTGGTGTCGGGGACAAAGGTGGCAACCCCTTATTGAAAAGATTTTATTATTTTTTATTTATTTATTGATGAGTAATGAAAATAGGTTTTTATTGTTTTACTTAGATATCCTTTTATTTTATTAGAAGAAAGCAGATTTTTGGTTATTAGTGATACATGTTACTAATAGTACGAGAGTTATTTATTTACATGCCCTCGGAAGCGACTATTTACTAGCCACCAATTTGCTCGACCTATCCCTTGGCTTGCGCCGCGGGCGACCAATATGAGCAACTTTCGTCATTGGGCGACAGATAGTTTGAGGGACAAACTGCAAACCCTGCCCATTTTTGTGTTTATTCTGTATCAAATGGACAAACCCAGTGGTATTTGTATTGTGAGCCCAAACACCAAGGCTCTCGCCTTACATTCTCGTGTGGTTTTGGCATTGAATTCTCTTATTCTATTTTTTTTATTCTGTTGTAGGGCTAAATGTGTTTGTGTGGTTTTGGATTTTTGGATGCATTCTATTTACAAATGCAAAAGTAAGGTTTTTGGGATTTTTATGCAAGAGTGGAGGTTAGACATGGGTTTGTGTTTCGTGCACGTGTGTGTAAGCGAACACTTATTCCCTCCTTATTTATTTACAATAGATACTACTCGGTTGGCCCCGCTCCGGACTATGTGTAGTACTTCTTCAGATATCGCCCATTAATCGGTGGCATGGGCCTTTCACCTTCATGGTCTATGAGTTGGTATGCGCCGCCTCCGTATACCTTCTCAATTACATATGGCCCTTCCCAATTCGGAGAGAATTTTGGGCCGATGTGCCGGCCAATGATCGGCCTCTTAAGGACAAGAACAAGCTCTCCTTGTTGAAATGCCCTGACTCGCGCCATTTTGTCATAAGCCCTTGCCATTTTCGCTTGATATATCTCAAGATTCTGCTGGGCTATCAGTCTCTTCTCGTCCATGGCATCCAATTCGTCTAATCTGAGTTGTTGGCATTCATCCATGGTCATATCACTTTGCATAGCCACCCGTAATGACGGTAATTCCACCTCGAGAGGAAGAATAGCTTCAACCCCAAAAGCCAAAGAATACGGGGTAGCTTGCGTAGGTGTTCGGTACGTGGTCCGATAAGCCCATAATGCCTCTTGTAGACGATTATCCCAGTCTCGTTGGTTGCCGTCCACGGTCTTTTTCATAATATTGATTAGGGTTTTGTTAAAGGCTTCGGCCAGGCCGTTGGCTCTCGGATTATAAATGGATGAGAATCTCCAATCAATATTGAATTGCTCCGCCAGGGCATAGACTTTAGAGCTCTTGAAGGCTGTCCCATTATCAGATATTATTCGTTGTGGGGTGCCGAATCGGTAGAGGATGTGCGTCTTGAAGAACTTAACCACATCGGACGCTTTAACTTCCTTGAGTGGGATGGCTTCGACCCATTTTGTAAAGTAATCCGTTGCGCCAAGATGAACCTGACCTCTTGACGTAGGAGGGTCATGGGTCCTACTATGTCCGTGCCCCACATATTAAATGGCCAGGATGCTACCGTGGGGTGCAACGGGTTTGGCGCTTGATGTATAAAAGGGCCATGTATCTGGCACATGCGGCACTTCTTTGCGTGCTCTTCACAATCAGCCACCATTGTGGGCCAATAATACCCCATTCGCTTGATCTTTAACTTCATTTTTGGCCCAGACTGGTGTGCTCCACATAGCCCTGAGTGAATTTCTTTCATAACTTGCTCGGCTTCAGGCCCTGATACACATCTCAGCCATAACTGATCATAAGACCTACGATACAGCGTGTTGCCCACATACGCATACCGTAGTACCCGTTTTCTTAGTTGATCAGCTATTCTTTTGTCTTTGGAAATGGTGCCATGCCGGAAATATTCGATGAACGGCTGTCTCCAATCATCATCTTCTTCAGTTATCATTGTTTCTTGGCATTCTATCTTTTCTGATCCAATATTTTCACTATTCGCATTATCGTCGTCCGACACAATGATAATGGCCTTCTATCATGGACGATGATGTGGATTTCCGGCTCATTGGTTCACCCACTCTCCTTGGCGAGTTTGGCGACGCATCCGCTTCATCACCGTTCACGCCCTCGTGACCTTCTCAATGGACACGTACGGGATTTTCTTCATCAGTTCCATGGCCTTCTGGTGATATTGTATTAGTTCCGGCTTTAGGACCTTGTATTCGCCAATTATTTGATTGATTATCAGCTGTGAATCCCCAAAGATGCGTACAGCCTTGATCTCTAGCTCCGATGATGGCTCTAGTCCAAATGATAAGCGCTTCATACTCGCTTCATTATTCGTGCATGGTTCGGTTAAAGCCGAGAGAATGTCGTATTATCCCGCCTTCCGGGTCACGAAGACTAGTCCCGCGCCGCCCGCACGAGCTTGGAACTCCCGGGCCCGCGATCGGCTTGATCGACGAGGCACCATCAAAGTACAACTCCCATATAGGATTTCCTTCTTCAACATGTAGTGTTTCCTCATCGGGAAAGTCACATTTTAATGGAGAGTCGTCTTGAATCGGATGTGCAGCCAAAAATCTGCCAGCGCCTGCCCCTTGATCGCCTTTTGCGGTGTATAGGTGATGTCGAACTCGGTAAGAATGATAGCCCACTTGGCCAGCCTACCCGTCAACATTGTCGAGTCATCGGGTATTTGAGAGGTCTACCTTGGATATTAAAATGATTTTATGGGCTAGCATGTAATGCCTTAATTTCTTTACCGCAAAGATTAAGGCTAAACAATGCTTTTCAATTGGCGAATACCCGTGTTCTGCTCCCACCATCATGCGGCTTAGGTAATATAGCGCATTTTGGTTACCATCCTGGTTTTCTTGTGCCAATAGGGCTCCCAAGGATCCATCTAGGGCGGTCGTATATAAAATGAGTTCCTTCCCGCGTATGGGCGCCGCCAATACTGGAGGGTTGAGTAGATAAGCCTTGATTTCTTCAAAGGCTCGCTGGCAATCGCCATCCCACTTAAACGGGATATTCTTCTTAGTCAGCCGGGTGAAGGGTTGGATTTTACCCGATAGGTTGGCTATAAACCGCCTGATATACGCCAGTTGCCCTTGCAAGGATCGCAATTGTTTTAAATTCTTCGGCGGGGATAATTCGGTGATTGCTTTAATCTTGCCCGGGTCTATTTCAATTCCCCTGTGGCGTACCACAAATCCTAGAAATTTACCTGATGACACCATAAATGCGCATTTCAACGGGTTTAATTTGAGCGCATGTTCCTTCAGGCGGTTGAAAACGACCTCAAGATATTGGAGGTGTTCTTCATACGACATGGCCTTGATGACTAAATCATCCACATAACATTCTACTATCTTGTGAATCAGATCGTCGAATATCTTCGTCATCGCCCGTTGATAGGTGGCACCCGCATTTTTCAAAATTTCAAACGGCATGACTTTGTAACAATAGATGCCAATCGGCGTGAGGAAGGCTGTGTGCCTTTCATCTTCTGGCGCCATTTTGATTTGATTATAACCCGCATAACCGTCCATGAAGGAGAAGACTTCATAAGATGATGTGTGATCAATTATGATTTCATTCTTCGGGAGCGGAAATCATCTTTAGGGCACGCCTTGTTTAAGTCCCGAAAATCTACACAGATGCGAATCATCCATTTTTCTTTTAACCGGACAATGCTAGCCACCCATTCTCGCGTTTCTTCTTCCCGTATAAAGCCCGCGTCGATGAGTTTCTTCGTCTCCTCCACGACCTTTTCTTCCGCTTCTATTCTCATCCGCCTCGCGCTTGTTTAATCGGCTTGAAGGTTGGATCAATTTTTAAGTAATGAACCGCTACGTTGGGATCTAATCCAGACATTTCTTTATAACTCCAAGCGAAGCAGTCCATGTAGCTTTTAAGGAATGTCTTCAACCTGTCAGCCACCTCTTCTGGCAATGATGCGCTTATGAAAGTTGGTCGTGGGTCTTCTTCTGTGCCTAAATTGATTTCAGCTAACTTATCGACCGTATTAGGCTCCTTTTCTAATCAAGTTTCGAGCATTTTTCAGACCGGTAATCTTGTCCTCTTCTGTTTTATCGTCTGGCATTTCAACAGAAGTCATGCAACAGCTTTCTTCTATATAGCGCTCATTGAGGGACCCCTCAAAACATGCTGCGTCATCGCAATTATACCCTAACCCTCGGGTGTATTTTATTTTACCATCCAGGCCTAGAACCTTATTCTGGCCGCCATTCCAGAGTTCATCGAAGCGCTTGGCTTCTGCCTTGGATATATCTCTTAAACATTTTGCCCTTTTTGCTAATTTATACAGCTCCTCTCCAAAGGGATGAGATGCAGCGTCACCGCTCGTTGCATTCTCCGACTCTTGTTCTATCACCCACTTCTTCCAAGTGTCGTGGTCAGGGTTCTTCAGGGACTGAGTTGAATCGCTCTGATAGAAAATTATAGCCTTGTGAATGATAGTTTTCCCTTTGATGCGCTCTACCTTTGCCGGCACAACAAAGGTCTTTAGGGCTTGAATGTGGTTCACTTCCCTTGGCATAAGGTCTTTAAAATGCCTTTCGGGAACCACAGTAATCTCTAGCGCTGCCATCTCCTCTTCTATTTCAATGTTCATGACTGAGTTGGAGCGGTAGATTTCTTTGATCGGCTTTCGTTTCGCAACTTTGGGTTTGCTAGGTACGGAGTGTGCGAGATCGTATAAGCAACCCCTTTGCCTTTGTTATTCGAGTCGTATGGGCCGGGTCTTGTTGAAAGCTTTTCGGGAGTTGGATTGTCCCATTTCGTGCCCTTCTTCTATAAGGTCCTTGAATACCCAGCATTCTTCAATTGTGTGACCCAGTATGCGATGATAAGGACAGAATTCACCTTCGCCGGCTCTTTCTATGTCCGCGGGTCTTTTACAAGCGGGAAGTGTCAATCCGCTCTTTAGGGCCTGCTCAAATATCCGAGCTGTTTTATTTTTCAGAAAGAGTATGGTTTACTCTTCTTGGCTTTGAGGGTTTGCATGACGGCCGATTGTTTAACCTTCGTCTCTTCTTTCCCTGGTTCATCCACTATGACAATTACCCGTTTACCGCTATCGGGTGCTTGTCTTTCAGGGGTCTCGGTGCGGGGTTCGCTCGCCATTTCTTTAAGTAGCTCGGAGTTATAAATCACGGTTTGCAGGTTTTCAATCATTATCATGATTTCATTGTGTTGCGTCTTGATGTCCTGCATCACTTCCCATTGTTCAGACACCTCCCTTCTATTATTCTCAACCTGGTGCCTCATTTCATCGATTACATTCCAGACGCGACCTTCAAAATTTTCCCGCCATGAGCGTTCTTCATTTATAGGTCTCGGCCTAACCGGGTTATCCCTTCCGCTACCGGATCCCATGTTGATCATAAATGACTCCTCACTTTCATTATCTGTTTCAGGCCCTTTATATGGCTTCTTGAGGATGTGATAGATGATCTCTTCGTCAGATTCTTCTTCCCAGGGCTGCCGACCATGGCTAGATTCTTCCCCCGAGGTAATATCGCCCGAGTCGTTGGAATCTTCGGAGTCTTCTCCTGAAGTTGCCTCTGAGATCTGGATTTGAGGGGTGTTGGTAGATTTAAAGTTGAAAATGACCTCCTCCTCAGAATCACTTGAATTGATTTCGCTCGCTTTATTTGGGCCTTATACGTAGCCACCTGTTTGAAACGGAAGGTTGCTTCCTCACCCGACTTTCTTCCGGGTCTTTGAGTTCGAACACCTCGGGGTTTAATATTGAATTTAACCTCTTCTTCTTCTCCAGATGAGGTATCAAATTTAGGGCCTTTATTGAAGGGTTTCTGACCTGCTTTTGTTATTGGCCGGCTCGGCGCCACGGCGGATTTAGGCAGAAAATATTGGGCGTCATTGAATTTAATCTCATGCACCCCGAATGGTTTGACATCTCCGTCAATTCTCTTTTGTTTACCATTCTCAATGTATTTCGGGCATTGATGCAGTAGAGGTATGACCCGATTGTCTTTGTGAAGCCACGGCGACCCAATGAACGCCCGATAAGAAGTTTCAGGCGTCAATGACATAGAATTTAGTAGGCGCTTTTAGGCTTCCGCATTGCAGGTTCAGAGTTATAGCTCCTAGGGCCTTTTGGGAGTTTTGATTGAAACCATGAATGATCACCTTTTCGTCAGATAGGTTCTTCACATCTAAGGTGATGGTCTTCAGAGTTTTAAGCGGCATGATATTGATCGAAGACCCTGCGTCGACCAAGATGCGACCAATCTTTTGTCCACCGCAGTTTCCGGTGATGTACAACGGGCGGTTGTGGTCGACGGTGCCTATTAGGAGGTCATCGTCTGTGAAATTTATGCATGCGGCCCGCTTGGCGGTGAATAGGGCTTCCTGCATGTTTTGCTCGATGAAGTATGACTTGTACCTCTCGGGATCTTGCAAGGCCTGGATTAGTACTTCCCTTAGGTCTTGCGACATCATCAATGCGTCGAATATGCTTAATAGCGCTGGAATTTTACGCAGATGTGCTAATACATTATATTCTTCGCCCGTCGACCGGGTCTTTTCTGGGTTCTTGCTTGGGCTCTCAGCCTCTTTGCCTTTATTCTGGGCCTTGTCCTTTCCCTTATTGGACTCTTTGGGAGCTTGTCTCTCGGGTACATAAGTCCCGACTGGAGCACGCTTTGCATTCTTCATTTTTGGTCCCGAGGTGCTTGCTTCCCCTTCATCATTTGGGAAGAACATCTCTTCTAAAGTTGGCATATCTTCGTCGTGAGAAGAATATACCATGTTGCACGAAGCACCCTGCATCTCTTCGCTTTCTTCTTTATTTATTTCTTCATCTACATCTTCTTTCTTTTGACCTAGGGTTAGCCTTTCCCGCCTCTTCTTTGGAGATGAAGTGTTGAAGGTAATCGCCTCGGATCGCCCTTACCGCTCGCATTCTTCAATTTTGTTCTTTCTGGACTTGTTACTTCTATGCTTCTTTCTTTTTTTAAGAACCTGGTCTTGGCTCTGGTCCACCTTATAATATACTCTGGGTTTTGGTGGGACCACTGGCGTGATGTCATCTTTCCATCTCATGCCGGGTTCTTTCTTAAGAGCTCTAAGCATTTTAATCGACTTTTTCGATAGGTGTGTAGTCCATTGTTCTTCCTGGTCTTCACTTAATTGGTCCGGATCTTCTCTTCCTCGTGAGAGATCATATTGGCTGTTCATGGGTGATGGGCTTTGCAAGAACCCTTTAAGTAAAGTAATTTCACCATTTTTGTACGCCTTCTCGATCCAATCTTTGAAGACCCAAAGAATCTTCAATTGAGTGCCCTAGTACTCGTGGTATGGGCGAGAGTTGGGCTCGTCCGATTTATCGCATCTTCCGGCGTTCTTGGTCGGTAGGGTTAGGCCGTTCTTTAATGCCCCTCTCGAAGATTTGTGCAACTTTATCTTTCCCGAAGGAGTACGGTTTAGTCTTCTTTTGTCTAAGGGTTTCAAAACTCCGTGAACTCCCTCCCGGATCGGGTCCGGGTCCCTTATTGTAATTGTTGCCATTTGTGCCGCCGTTGCGCTTTGAGTATCTCGTTAGCGACCATCTTATCTTTTAACGAGGTAAATGCCACCTTGGTTTCGGCCGGCTCCTCGTTGCGCCTATTGTTCATGAAGTTCGGCACGGTGTGCGGTGACATCATTTCCATATTGGATACCGATCCGAGCAAGTCTTTGAACGTGTTGACCTTTGTCACACCAAGTAACATGCCCATCCACCCGTCAATGTTTTTCATGATTAGGTTGACGGCCTCATCTTCGGTTAATGTGCGGTCGCATTTGATGCTGAGGTTCCGCCATCTATTGATAAAATCTGTCATTGACTCCCCTTTCGGGTTTAGTGCTTGCCGGACGGCTATGTTTATTTTGTCGACACCATGACAAATCGTGCCCCGAACGAATCCGCCATCTCGTCCCAGGTCCCGATGTCGTTGTTTTCCAAATGAATAGTATCATTGAAAGGCGGTTCCCACTAAGCTTTGAGGGAATTGTCTCAACAACAAGCAGCATCATTGCGCCCGTGTTACCGCACGAGGCTACAAAGTGGGCCAGTGTTGCTCGGGGTTTAGGTCTTTATTGCCTTCCCGGAGAAGGTCCCGAAGCGAGGATCACATACCCTTTAGGATATTCTTCTAAATCGTATATGGCGGGGTATGGATGTCCACAGCTTTTAACGGGAGGGATAGTGTATCCACCTCCAATTATTTGCATTTGTTTGGGCAATCATGGCTTGAATCTCTTTCCGGATATTCCCGTTGGTTCGGCCCACTTCTATAGTTCTATGTGGATGGGGTTTAGAATTGACGGTTGTTTTTCTTTATGATTGCTTTTGGTACTTGTGGACCCCTTCTTGACGGAGCTACCACTTTGAAGTTGGCGTCTTGTGATTCTTGTAACGACTTGACCGCCTTAATCAATTCTTCATTTTGTTTCAGCATGGTAGCGATTAGCTCCCGTTGCCTAATCAATTCTTTGTCTCGTGCCTCGATGTGGCCTTTCAATATTTCAATTTCATCGATAGGCACTTCGGGACGTGTTTCAACGTCATCTTCATTATCGAAGAAGTCAGGGTTTTCGTTGTGATCTTCTCCTTCTCTGCTGTTGCCCTCGGGGTTGACTCTCTTGGGAGGTCTCCCTTTCCTACCATTATTCTTATTAGTATTGGTGACGTGAGCTTGATTAGGCGGGGACTGGTCGTCCTGGACCATGTTCACCTCACCATCGGTATCCGGATCAGTATCGTAGCTTATACTGATGGTGTTAACCGAGAAGTGCTCTTCATAGCGAGCGGTTCTTCTCTTCTTCTTTGTTTGGTCAGGGGCAGTTATTTTTAAGTTGTTGAGTGGTATTCTCGAGCCTAACCGGCTGAATACACTCTTCTGACCTAGGCGGCTAAATACACTCTCAGACGGAGTGTTCGATTTGCCGGTCTTGCTGGGCTGGGTTTGAGACTGGGGTTTTGTTGGTTGGGAACCCTTCGGGACCCACACCTGCTGGGTACTAGGTGTTGCCTTTGATGTAAACCTCCTCGGGTGCGGAGTTGAGACAATGGCTTGCGGCTGAGCCATGTCTTGAGACTGATCGGAGCGGGAGACGTATTGTCTCGACCTAGCATTTCTCGCGCTCTTCCTCTCGTTTCGAGGGCCCCGCGAGCCTTGTAGATGGCTTCTGCAGGGGCTTGAGACTTGTCCCGCGCGCCGAGGCCTTTGAGTCCGGGCGAGGTGTGGGCTTAGGCACCTCCCATGCCCGCGAGTCGGGCCGGTGGCCGAGTTTTTGGCCACTATACGAAGTGCCGTGAATTTGTTGGAGACTGGGATAGCTGGCCTAGCTACCAGCTGATTCTGGTATGCATCCAGGGCCCTCTTCCTGGACGCTTGAGAGTTGCGGGTAGTTTGGGCTGCGGCCGTTGTGGCTGTCTTCTTAGACGGTCGCCTTCTCCTCTTTGGGGAGGTAGTAGGAGAGGCCATGACGTTGTTTGAGATGCCCTTGGGAGTCAGGGTGATTGAGTCCTCCTCCTCGTCCGGGATGGAGATCCGGACGGTCGCGGGAGTGAAGGTGGCCACTGGAGCTGGGCCGTAGAAAGTCAGTTCTTGTGGGATGGTCCCAAAGAACATGAAAAGCTTGCCCTCTGGGCTTTGTGCAGGAGTGACAGTGTAAGGAGCGAGGTCGAAGTTTCCGAAGTATGCCATTTCTGCAAAAACAAAAATACTTGAAAATCATTAGTCATTTTTAGCGCATAGAAGACCACTTGTATCTTTTAATTATTCTATTTGCTTCTCTCTTTCAAAGATAAGAGGAAAATCTAGGTCCCACCGGCGTGCTGCATCCCGTGCGACCCTTTTTCGCGCGCTCCGCACCGCCGCTGGGCGATGGGATGCGGAAGAAGGACACGGAGATCCCTCCCAAGCGTGCATCTGTTTAGTGCCGGCCGATTCTGCCGTTTAGGAAGATTTGGATGCACATTTAGGGGTTTTTTTAGTGATTGTGAGTTCTTGTAGATTCCGGTGGGCGCAAGCCCCCACCGTTAATTACCCCCGGCTACTAACCTCGAGGCACCTCGGATCTTTAAAAGGGAGAAGCAAATAGTATAGTTAAATGATGGTCAAGTGGTCGTCCGGGTTCATTAAAGGTCGATTCCAAGGAAGACGAACCTACTACAGACGGTTCGCCTTTTACCGCTTCGAGAGATAACCTTACTACGGATCGATTAATCTCTTCGAAGGGATTCGAGGTGAGTCTACTACGTAACGACTCGACCTCGCTCATCTAGAAAATGAACCTACTTCGTAACGGTTCACGCTGATCCTATGAAAGACGAACCTACTACAGACGGCTTCGAGAGATAACCTTACTACGATCGATTAATCTCTTCGAGGGGTTTGAGGTGAATCTACTACGTAACGACTCAACCTCGCTTATCTAGAAAATGAACCTACTTCGAACGGTTCACGCTGATCCTATGAAAGACGAACCTACTACAGATCGGTTCGCCTATACCGCCTCGAGAGATAACCTTACTACGATCGATTAATCTCTTCAAAGGGGTTTGAGGTGAGTCTACTACGTAACGACTCAACCTCGCTTGATCTAGAAGATAAACCTACTACGTAACGGTTCAATCTTAACTAGTCAACAACCAATCACACAAAATGCAACTCGAAGCACCGAGCCTGGTTGATCTTGAGGTTGGTGAATCGGAGAAGGGTGGATTTGGCCCACGTGTTTCTTCTCACCGATCTTCTAGATCATGAATTCGAAGCACTAAGCCGATTCATAAACCTAGGAACACACCGCACACAATGTCAAACCCGAAGCACCGGGCCGCCTTAACATCAAGCATGTGTTAGTGAAGGAACCTACTACGTAACGGTTCACATTCATCGTTTTGTGGATGAATCTACTACGAACGATTCAATCTCACAATCTCGGAAATGAACCGAAGACAAACTTATCGACGGATGAGTTCACTTGCTAGCTCAAATGGTCATGAATTACTTGTTCATGACACCGAGTCATTAAGATGTCACTTCTCTCGGACATCGTAATGTTCTTATCTCTTGGAGTCGACATATCTCTTCATGTTGATGTCGCAGCCTTGGTTATTCTTCAACAAGCGTCAAGATGTTCTTGTCTCGACTAATCGTTCTAAATGTTGCATTACTTGTGCAAAATCACTGTGTTGCTCTACACCCCTTGTGTGAGCATATTTGTTCACTTCAAAAATGTAAAAGATTATTACATAATATCTTTCATTATTATCTCTATTATAAAGGTGAATTTATTTTCATTTTTAAACTCTATTTATTTCTGTAGAAAATTATTTACAAAAATAATAGGAAATGAGTTAGCTATTAACTAGAATTTTATTTATATTTTTGGGATTTTATAATAGCTAAAGTAGTAGAATTTTATTTTTATTATTTCTAAACTCTATTTACTTTGTAGAAGATCACTTACAAAAATAATAGAAAATGAATTGGCTATGATTTTTATTTGTATTTTTAGGATATTTATAATAGCCAAAGTAATAGAATTTCATTATTATATTTTCATTGTGTTGAAACATTATTCATTATGTAGAAATTATTTACAAATCAAAAAGATGAATTAGCTATATTATTTTATTTTTATTTTTTTAGGATTTATAATAACTAAAGAAATCATTATTGTTATTCTATTATATTTTTATTATTTCTATTTATTATCTATAGAAAAATATAAGATTTTGTTTTATTATTATTATTATTATTATTTGAAAATAGCTACAAAGGATGAAATTCATTATATTCTTTATTACAACTATTATTTTTATTACATTTTATTCATCAAAAATATTATTATTGTATATTTATTTAGAAATAACAAAAAGAGTGCAATTCATTTCATTATATAACTTTATTATCATTCTTTATCATAGAATAAAATGCATTTATTATATATCACTATGATTATTTATTTATGTATATTTTTATATTATTTTTTTTATTATATATATTTTTTTACAGAAAATATTAACATAATATTCATTTAATATTATTATTGATTTTATTTATTAAAGAATAGAACTAATCTCATTATCTCTTATTGAATATTATTATTATCAATATTATTTTATGGAAAATCACTAGAAAAATCATTAAAATATATTCAATCATTATTTATGATTTTATTTGAATTTTTGGAATTTTTATAATATTTAAAATGACAAGTCAAAGCTAAGTCAAATGTACAAATACATGTAACATTTTTTTTTGCTTTTAAATTGTTTTAATATAATAATATTTTTAAAACTAAAATATTATTATATAGAAAAATACTATGAAAAATAAGGAAATTTTAGAAATAAATTTGAGTTAATTTGGAGTTTAGAAACATTTTTAAATGATTCATTTACTTTATACTATTAATATTCTGTTATTAATTGATTATTGGGCTCTAATGATCTGGGCCGAATCCATTTCTCCTTTTATTTTCTCTTTATATCCTCGAATTGGGCCCAGTTTTTAATTTCTCTTCACTGTTGGACTTAGATTGGAATTTTATTTATAACTGGGCCTCTTATTCGAAATGGGCTGATTTTCCTTTTATTAATCGATTTTCCTTCGGTGGTTAGATGTGCTTTAAGATCAACATTGGCGGAGATAAGGGGTAAAGATATTCACACTAGACTCCTCCCTTCAAATACCACACGATATCCTTTAGACTCGTGCGAGTGCGTCAAGATTTACGTCGATCGTTCCAAGGATCGTGTTATCACATCCTGCGCTTTCACTTCTTCCGACGAATTGCACCGGTGATCAACATTCTCACGAGGGGATCGGCCAATGGAAGTAGAATCGCCATAGCTTCCTGAGTCCAGCAATGGTCTCGGATCTAAGATCCGTACGGCCAATCGTTGGGGGAGTCGATCTCGGTTTGAATAACCTATTATGACTTTGATACATAATAGATTTTGTGTGTGATTCCTTTCAATTCTCTCAAGTTTTGTCGAATTATCACCATTACCAAATGCTTACGATATCTATGAATCTAATTTTAAATTGAGCAAGATGTTATCAATCTGATTTGAGAATTGACTCGAGAGTAGCAATTATTCACCGTATCGGTATTATACTTTTGATACCGGTTTGTCTTACTACACCATTCACTTACTCATGCTCAAACGACCTTCATTTCCTTATTTTCATGAGTACTACTGCTCACTTTGAAGAAGCTAATTAGTCACTTGGATCAGCTTTTAACACAAATATTGACTGATATACACATTTGAATGCTTGCTATTGAACCTTAAACGATCAAAAAGAAACTCGAGATCTTTATAATCTTAGATTAGTCACAATTCATTATTCAAGAGAATTAGGAATGCAACATCCTTGCTCTACTACCAATTCACTTTGGTTGAATCCAATACCAGCAATACCTTCAGGTTTGGTAGTTATGAGAAATCAACTAAATCACTGAATTGAGACTAGGAGATATTAGGTATCTTCTACCAGTCAGTTGTTATTAATATGAATCTTGTTTCATTTGAGTGGAGGTAGGAGTATCTATAGACCCTTCGACTACCTTTTTGTTAGTCCGATTTCTTTTACTTAAATCTTCACAAATGGTATTTCAAAGAAAAGAAAGACAAAGAAAGTAAAAGAAGAGGAAAATAGGCACAATAGCAGATCAAAGAAAAAAAAATGATGAATCTTATCTCTTACAAGGTGATTTCTCCAGGAGCTACATCTTAAAAGACTTACCACACCTATCTTAGGATATTGGCAAGGAATGATGATTGTAATGCTCTTAACTTAACCTAATTGAGAGTTTCTAATGAAACTACTATCAATTGGTCAAGTTGCCTTCTTATTTTCTCCAGAATTTTGTATCATTGCTCTTCAATCTTCTTTGCTGTCGGATTAGGATCAATTGGCCGGGGTCTTGATTAATCTTGCTGAGTTCTCAGATCCTTGATCGAGATCTATCAGCCTAGGGGTGTAATGGATGGACAGGTTTCGGTGTTTTCTTGCTTTGCTAATATCGGAAAAAGTGGAGAGATAGTGAAAAGGATCATGAACCGCCCTTTGTCATTGCTCTTCCGAGTTTATATAGGGTTTAAATGAAGTCTAATTGTGCTTTCTCTCGCACAATTTGTGCTTCTCTCGTCCCACGATTGATGATATGGCATAGCATCCAACCGTTGATCTAATTATTGAATGGTGTGGATTGATATTAATTGTGTTTCTTTGCAATTAAATTGAGCATCAGGATTGCCAACGTGGCATTGCGATCACAACTCGGTTCTTCCTTGCTCCCACTCTTTCAAACACCAAGTGAATCAATGCAATTTCATTACCTTCGGTTCTGTACACCCATTCTATCATGACAATACGCATAAAGGGAGTCAATTTATACCAGCAACGGTCTCAACCACATCGTGGGACCCACTAAATGTTATCCCAACCGCCAATTTGTCTAATTAGTTCCCAAATTATTCAATTGGATTTTATACTCGATCCCTTTCCCTCTTGATGCGAGTGATATACGGTGCACCATTTTAAAAATCAATTACTTCAATGGATTCTCCTCATCGAGAGCTCTTCAGCGATATTTTGTTTGCAAAATTCCGTTGCCGATTGAGCCATTTCCATTTTCACTTTGGTTTTCTGTTGAGAAAAAAAAATCGAGCCAGAGAAGGAGAAGGCGCAGCAGGGAAGAAGGGAAGAGGGCTCTGCCCTGTGGGACCCAGCAGCAGTGAAGAAGGTGGAGGGGAAAAGGTGGCGCTGATCGGGTGGACTCGGTGCGTGTGATCCGCCCCACACGCGTCGGGTTTAATGAGACTCAATTGTAATAAACCGGGTGCATGCGTAATTTGCTTTTTCATAATTTCTCCCCGCGCCAAAACAGTCTTTCATTTGTTTGGTAGGCCCAATTTGCACCCAGCCTAAACCTTTAGCCCCAAGTTGCACCCTTAAAAGTCCCTCGATCGGATCTCACCTTCCAATTAGCCCTATTTTCTTTCTCCAATTTATTTTAATAGATCCCTTCATCCAAAAATCATGAAATTTTCACCAAAATTCTCTAAATTCCTGATGATCATTTCTGTATTTTTATATTCCCATTTTACCCTTGTTTGCTTGTGCTAAAATTCTTTGATCAAGAAAACCCTGTTTTATTCTTATAAAATCCCTATTTATCAGCTTGTAGCTCGGTGTCTCGCCAAATAAATTCTCCTTGCAGAAACTCCACCCCAATTAACACCAATACGATGCTCATTAGGGTTTGATTTGATCAAATGCTGACTACTTATCAGTAATTAATACAAATCTAGACTTGATCAGGTGGTTGCTCCCAGCTTTGGCACCTGATCAGTCTTGTGAAATTGACTTTCAATCCCTTAACATGAGGGTAATTTGGTCATAGAGCTGACTACTTATCAGCAATTGACACAAATTAAAGCATGGTTAGGTGGTTGCTCGCAGCTTTGGCACTAGGTCAGCCTTGAAAGCAAAATCACGTTTGAAATTTCTCATGATTAGTTGTATCAGAATACTGGCTTGGCATTGACACTATTCCATGTAGTACAGGGATTGTACTGCTTCAGTTCTTAGGGTTTGATCTTGGCTTTTCCTCTTGTATTTCTTCCTTCAACCTTTCAGGGGTAAACAATTTGACTTTTGCATCATTTATCATTTGAACTCATAAAAATCTTTAAAATTGACAAAGATGTCCTGAATGATGTCTTCTATGAATTTATAATATAATTGTATCGTGATCAAGCCGTTATTATACGAATTACACACAAAACTGAATATAAATACATTAAAAATTGTACTTCTTCCGTTAGATTATTCAAGTTCTGCATCATTTGAGCTTCATTTTAACACATAAAATCACCAAAATATACAAAGCCATTTTGAATGATATCCCATATTGATTTATATTATAATTGTTCTATTGTCGAGCCTTTATCTAATGAATTACATTGAAAGATAATACAGATGTATTAAAATAATATGTTAGTCTATTTGAATTTTGCATCATTTGAAGTCACATTTCAATAAATAATATCATAAAAATACACAAACTTATTTTAAATAATATATTTTGTGTTTATTTTATAATTTTTGTTTGCTCAAACCATTATGACACAAATTACGTGTAAGGATTAATACAAATGTCGAATATAGGCAACCTAGAGTGCAAATCTTCATTCTCTACTTTTTAAATCTCAAGGTTACTTTGAATAACTCCATTAGAGAGTTAGAGAAATTAGTTCTTAATTATTTCTTAGTGAGATTTATGTCTTTACATCACATTTATTTCAGTTAGCAGACAACTTCCCTTTTACTTGGTGTAATGGACAACAGTTTACATTTGTAAGAATTTTATTATAGTGGCTCGGCGCAATCGACTGTTGGTGATTACGGGTCCTAGATACGTAGACTTGTTATAGCTGAAGTTTATAATATTGCGTGTTCTTTCTCTCTTCTCTTTACTTTATTTATTTATTTGCTAGTGCATGAATTTAATAATAGACCTCTTAGGGAAAATAAAGTGGTATCAGAACAGATTGTATTGAATTCATCAAATGACATCATTAAAATTCATGAAAGAACGTCTAATATTTGGCCAAACTACCCAAAACTTTATTTATTGGAAAAAATATATGGTCAATTACTTGAACATTCTTGGTGTTTGGGATATTGTAGAAAAAGGGTATATGCCAAGATTTAATGAGAACATCGAAAAATTAACTACAGAGTCCAAAATAGATAACAAAAATAATGATTATGTAGTAAATATCATCCTCAATTTAGTTAGCGAGTCAAATAGATTTTTATTTGATGATATGACTAGTGCCTACAATATGTGGTGTGCACTAATTAATGTATATGAAGGCAATAATCAAGTTGAGACTGAAGTGAAGGATTCCCTCTCGGAGTCGGGAGATGAGTAAGAACAATATCTAGCTCTCATTGTGAACGCCAAGGAGGGTTCATCTCCAAACATTATTGACAAGATCACTGTAGCATCCAAGAACAAAGAGATGGAATCAAAACAATAAACGAGCGGATCAATCCCATCAAGACAAACAAATGAGATATTCCTAAACCTTTTTACTGATAGTGATGAGTCTTGGAGTGATGAAAGTATTAATATAGGTGATTCAAGCATATCTTTCAGTAACGAAGTGATACGTGATAATAACTAAATGTTACAAGTTATGCTTGATAATAGAAATAAGACCTTACTCATAAAGGAAAGAATCATTGAAGAATTATAATGTAAAAATTATTAAGCTAGAGCCTAAATAAAAGAAGGTGATCTTATTGTGTGACAAAAATAAAGATTGTGCTTAATATTAAAGGTCTAGAGATTTACAACAATCAAGAAACTTAAAAGTAGAAATATTTGTGAGTCACACTTAGGTGAGATAAGTTTAGTAAAAATTAAAGTGTAAAATCTAGAAATTGAAAATTGAGTTTTAATATATGCGAGTGTACAAAGCATGATACTGGATTAGATCTCACAAAATTATATATGGGGCCAAAAGCCTCATGATAAAACATAACTTGATTGTGTGGAGACAAACTCTCCATTTGTATCCAAGGATGCCGAAAGTCCAAAAGAGAAGGGGAGTAGTCTAAAAAAATAAAATAAAGTGATAACATGAAAATGCAAAATATAATAGAAAAAAGCACAATCATGCATATGTATTTATCTTTTTACATAATCGTGTCATACCTGCTCGAGTACACAACAATAATTATATAAACTCACATAACACATCATTTAAAAATACTTTGTGTATTTCGATTATTTTATGTGTTGAAATCAAACTACTATTGATATAAAACTCAGATAAATTAAAAAATATTTTTAATGTATTTATATTAATCTTTCAACATCGTTGTTTATCCTTGAAATACTTCAAGGATAGAGCTTAAAAAAGTGTAAACATACAATGAAGAGAAAGATAATAAAATGAAAGAAAGAAGAGAAACAGAAGGAGGTAGAGAGGCCCACCAGTCAGAAAAGGTCGCTGATGGAATCTTAGATTCCGGGTTAACTTGATTAGTCCTACAATGAAATTTGAGCAAAGAAGTTAAGGGTATAAATATCCTATCATCATCATCTCAGTCGAGCGGGTGACATCTGTGTGATCATTTTATCTGACATGTGGGGCCCACATGACAGTCCCATGAAAACAACATCAGCAAATTAGACCTAACTCATGTACTAAAAATAATCAAGTCAGAACAAAAACTAGGCAATAATCCCACAAGGAAATCTAAGGCAAGAGACAGAGGTATACATATATGGAGTTGGACTTATCTTCTTCAGGGCTGACATAACCATCAGGTGTCAGGAGCCAACTGACAGGGGAGCTAGGTGCCTGATGGATTATTGTCAGTCCTTTCTTTTAAACCCTGACAAGAGAAGAACAAGATGTTCAGGATGTAAAGGAGATACTTGCAAATGACATAAGATGAAAAATAGCAGATGGGGGCAAGAGTCTCACTGTTAAATCAGCCCTAACATGATAATTGGCACGAAAATCTAACGGCTTCGGCTAAAGGATACAATTTAACTGTTAAAGAGGTATTTGACTTAGGGGAGTAAAGGTGAAAGGAAGAGATATTGATGGAAGTTCTAGAACCGGCGATGATTACATCCATCCTTAACACAAACATAACTACCAAAGGAGAATACAATTATGAAGAATAGATTGATATGGAGGCTATCAAGTAAAGGGTGTTATACAGTCAAAGAAGGATACCACACCATTAGGAGGACAAAAGTAGAAACGACACAACCTGATGGAGTTTGAAGCATTATATGGGGCTGAATCGGGCTAATACCAAGAGTGAGAATTTTTATATGGAAGGCGCTGCATAATGCCTTGCCTACGCAAGACTGCACAGACGAATCATCACCATAGATCCCATTTGCCAAAGATGTGGGGCTGCAATGGAAAATATAGTGCATATGCTGTTTCAGTGTACAATCTCAAGGCTTGTATGGTTTCAATCTCCCCTAGCACTCCAAACAGAAGCACTGCCCGAGAACTTTAAGGAGGTCGTGCTATACGTAGTAGCAGGATTACAAGAGGAGCAGATTTCACTATTATGAAACACCTTATGGCAGTTGTGGAATGAATGAGAAAATTTTCCAAGGACGAGTAACTTTATCACTAACAGTTTCTTTGCAGGTACAATCAATGTCCACGATGCCAAAAATATGCCACACAGAAGAGAGGACCCCGACAAGCACAACACATCTATTCCGAATGGAGTAATCCCAATGGTGGGGGATGCTGCTTGGTCAACAAACGGGAGCACGACTGCAACAACAATGCTTTTCGGAGAAGAAAGCGATGCACATATGGTTCAATCAAGTGTAATAGTTGTAGCTCATCCATTTCATACTGAAGTCTTAGCAACACGGCAAGGGATAGAAATGACATTACAACATGCTTCATCTACAAGTCACTCAGTATGGGTTCTCACAGATTGTAAGGTTCTAGTTTAAACTCTCAATACCGTAGAGTTTCGTGCTGTATCGGCTTGGATGGCACTAGAGACAATTCTGAAGCTTCACCAAAGCCTTCAACAACATAACTGGATTCGTCTCAAGTACGTCCACAGAGAGTGCAACAAGCACACAACCTAGCTACAACAATAAGACAAACAACCACGGAGCACAGAGAGCGAATAACATCACAGATACATGAGATTATGGGGGGTGGTGGTGGTGGTGGTGCAATATTTATAACAACCTGATATTTGCCAGAGAGCCGGACTAGCGGTGTAGAGGCAGAATAGGATACCCAGGTAAAACTATAACCGAGTGAGAGTGATCCAAAAGCTGATTCAGAGCAGCAAAATAATATGCTAGGATTATGGTAGGAATACTTAGGAGTTTGGTTAACTTATTTATTTTGAATGTCTGGCATATCGAACAATATGTACCATTTCTATCAATTTAATTTTAGTGTTTACGGGCCTCATCCGTTACAACGTATATGAGATGAGTTTATTATGAAGCTTTTTGGCTAGTTATACTTTTATTCCATTATAACTGATATTAGAATCATATTCGATTCCAAAATAACATCCTTTTATTCATTTATCTAATCAACATTGTATTAAATAAGCTGTATATAAATAATAATTTTTTCATTATCTTATTTAATATAAATAATGATAAAATTTATTTCATTAAATAAATAGATAGGATAAAGATGATTTCGCACAAGATAAAATTATTAAAATAATAATTTATATTATTTTCAATATAATTATTTTCTATAATATTTTTTCTCTTGTTATCCGAATTGTGCGAGTTAATTATCTCATGAATTATTTCATTGACCCCCTCTAGTTGCAGCCGCCTCGGTTGGATATTTTGACCCGCAACCGCACCATTTGATATACATCAAATACTCGACTCGGTTGATTTTCGCTCCAGTCATGTGATTAGATCCGACCCGATTGATTTTCGCTCCCGGTCCCAACCTCTCTCGTCTCGATCCATCCGTTCCTCTCTCCAAAATATCTCCTGGTCTCTACCCCTTCTCCCCCCACATTCGGTGGTACGCCGTAACGACAAAATTGAGCAAATCAGAACGGAGGTTCTCCTTACTACTCTCTCTTTCTCTCCCTGTAATTTGAGCTAATAATCGGTTGCTCCGTCGTTCCTCTGGGTACAGGGTGAAATTAGAAAATGCGAATCGATGCTGCCCTTATCGAGTTTTTTCTCTAATCTTTATAGAGAAAATGAAACGGACTATAGGATAAATGGTTGACGTTTCAGAAATATAGTAATGTTCATCGATTTATTTTGATCATTAGTAATCATATTTGTTATTAGGATTAGGATTTTTGTTCCTTTTATGTTTCAATTTTTGTAAACACTGTGTAATTCAAATATTCGGGTGACTGAAAGTCTGAAACTATTAAATTACTTCTTGTTGGTTTTTCTAATACTGATTGTGCCCATAAAATTCTGCACAGGATGGAGAACTGGTTTCATGGTGAAGCCCTGAAAGATGTATTCCCCCTTCTGGAAGGAAAAGACCTTGCTTCCTGCATGCTTGTTTGCCGCCAGTGGAGAGACATTGCAAAAGATGACTATTTCTGGAAATGTATCTGTGCCCGAAAGTGGCCATCTATTTCAAAAACTATCCCTCCAGGAAACACCTATCACCGTCTCTTCGCTACTTTCTCCCAGCTACCGCTTCCACGTCAGCAGCCCCTCCCCCTCCCAAGTCTCACCTTTGAAGACCTGGTCTTTTACATTGATGTTTGGACCGAAGAAAAGAAAATCCTCCTCTCCTCGGCTGTCTCAGGATCCGTGCTTCGTACCGGTTTGTCTAATGTCCCGGATGGCATTGCTGACAGTCTTAGGGCACATCTGGACAGCCTAGATTGCAAGATTTTGATGCCGGTGAACCCTAGAGTGGCAATTGCATATGGGAACACAGCAACGGTGTCTGTGCTGGTTAGCAGAAGGGACACAAACAAAATGGCTTGTGTTGCAAATAGAGCTATGTTTGATTATGTGGATGTCACTGCATCAAGGGCATTGGCATATGAGTACCTGAGGTTTTCACCAAGGCGGCCATTCATTTCTGACATAAGGGTGTGGGTGTCACTGTTGTTTCTGGCAAGTGGGGCCCGCGCAAGTTTGGAGGTTTTTGGCATAGAGATTGATTTTTGTGATGCAGCTACCACAGAGGTTGAGTTTCTGTGGCTCTTAGACATGCTGGATTGGAAATAGAGTGGGGGCATATGAGTAAGAGGTATGATTTTTATGTCACCTTTAGATCTATAATAAAAAAAGAGAAGGGATCGGTTGACATGGGTTATTTTGACAACCTTGACAATGGATCTTTAAACAAATACAAAAAAAAATCTTAAAAATGGAAAAACGTTTATAAATATGTTCTTCTACCTATGGATTGATGATCATTCAAATTTCATGCAAATTTCATTATTGTTTGATAGTCCATCAAAGACCATCAAATTTTCATGCAATTTGCAACGGTTTTAATTTAACAGTCTTTGATGGACTATCAAACGATAATGAAATTGTATGAAATTTGAATGACTATCAATCCATAGGTAGATGAACACATTATAAACTTTTTTTCATTTTTAAGATTTTTTTATATTTATTTAGAGGTCCATTGTCAAGGTTGTCAAAATAACCCATTGTCAACCGATCCCCTCTCATAAAAAAACCTCGACTATTGTCCAATATTTATTGTTACATAATTTTAGGAACACTATAGATCTAGAACATGCTTATAGTTGAAAAGATTGTCAATTAAATATAAGGGGAAAAGTTCAAGTATAGTTAAAAAAAAAAAAAAAAAAAGAAAGAGTGCATGACCTCAGGGGAGGTTGAAGATAACCTGGAAACTGCTCTGACTTCAGTGACTCCTTCCTTCATTGAGTTGGTACTTATAAAAGGAAAATTACTTGTTATTTTTTGATGTAGTAGGCGAAACCATAGAAGTTAGTATCTTACGTTTCAAGATACGAATCTTACGATACGATACAATTTTGAGACCGATAAATATAAATCTGCACTTTTTGTATATGGAGAGGGGATTTGCACGAATTCTTAGCGAATTGCTAACGAATCCTGACAAAAAATAAGTGACTCAAAAAATATTGAATAAAAGTATAAAACTATTTTTTTCTAATGTATTAAATAAATATGTATATTAAATTCCTATTTGGTATTTCATTCTAAAAATATATATTGAATTTATACGTGGTTGATTGGAAGAAAATATTTTTTTTGTTAGTACTTATGTTATTTGGATTGTCATAGAATTATAATAAGTGTAGTGTTCATATCACATAGCATGCATGTTGTGCTAGTGTTCTATATAAATGTGATAAAATATCATATTATAATGATTCTCAAATAGAAAAAATACAATATGTGTCTAATTAGTTGTTTTATATCAAGTTTAGTGTATCTTAATAGTACGATACAATACACGATATACGATACGATACAAAATATAACGATTCACGATACAAAATACGATTCAACATCTATGGGCGAAACACCTACTATTAATATTCATTAAATCAAGGTAAAAAAGAATTGATACAGATTAGAAGAAAGCTAAAGAAAAAAATGAAAAAAGAAATACAAGCACAAGCATATCCTCCTAAACAAACAAACAAAGTGAGATGAAAAAGAGGGAGGCGGGGGGAGGCCGGCGGTGACCTCCCCCGCCTAGGGTTTTCAGCTGGTGGCCTTTCTCTTCCAAGGAAAATAATATGTTACTCTTTGAAGTAAAAAACATGAACCTCAGAATAGGAAAATTGCATGTTAAATTTGATGCGATGATAAGTTGCATTAAGTGTTTCTTTATTCAAAGATAGGTGCATTCATGTTCACTTAGGGTCCGTTTGGCACCCAATGGAATAGCAAAAAGTTGGAATAGAATAGCTATTCGATTGCCAAACGAATTTTAGACTAAATAGAAGAGTGCGAATAGCGCTAATCCCAGGTATACCAACTTATAGGTGGAATACCTTTGATTAGCTCTCATTTTAATAGCGATTATTGTTTGATTATATTATATTATATTATTATATTATGATTATGATTAAGATTTAGTATTATTATATTATTATATTATATTTATGATTATAATTTATTATTATATTAATATTATGATTATTATTTATTATTATTATTATCATTATATTATTATTATTAAATTATTATTATCATTATTATTATCATTATTGTTATTATATTATCGTTACCATTGATATTATTATATTATTTATTATTATTATAAATATAATTTTAATATTATATTATTATATTATGAATATAAATATAATTATTTTATTATTATATTATTATGATCAAGATTATTTATTATTATATTATTATATTATTATATTATGATGATTATGATTATGATTATGATTATTTATTATTATTTTATTATATTGTATTATATTATTATATGTTGATTATAGTGATGATTAATTTATTATTATATTATTATAATTATAATTATTTATAATTATTTTTATGATTATGATTGTATTTTTATTATTATATTATTATATTATTATGATTATGGTTATATTATTATGATCATGATCATGATTATGATTATTATATTATAATTATATTATTAAAATTATGATTACTTATTATTATTATATTATTATAATTATGATTGTAATAATAATTTTTTATCATTATATTACTATATTATGATTATGTTTATATTTTTATTATATTACTATTATAATATTATTATTTATTATGATTATTTTTTAATACTTTATTATTATTTTATTATGTTGTATTATATTATTATATGTTGATTATAGTTATGATTAATTTATTATTATTATTATAATTATAATTATTTATAATTATTTTTATGATTATGATTATATTTTTATTATTATATTATTATGATTATGATTATGATTATATTATTATGATTATGACTATAATTATTATTATCATGATTATGATTATGATTATTATATTATTAAAATTATGATTATTTATTATTATATTATTATAATTATGATTGTAATTATAATTTTTTATTATTATATTACTATATTATGATTATGTTTATATTTTTATTATATTACTATTATAATATTATTATTTATTATAATTATTTTTTATTATTTTATTATTATTATTATCTTACTATTATGATTATTATTTTACTATTATTATAATCATCATCATTATTAGTATCATAATTATTCATATTTTAACTATTCTGAGTAACAACTGCCAAACGATATTTTCGCTCTTCCGAATAGTTAAGAATACCACTCTTCTACCACTCTTCCAAAAAAAATACTATTCTATCACTCTTCCAAAATTACCACTCTTCCAAAGCTATTCCTTGATTTGCCAAACGGACCCTTAGGTAATCCCCTATTTATTTCTGAAGAAGAACAATTTTTGCATTCATGGTTGATTTATATCTTGGATAGATGTTAATTGTGGATTCTGTTGATTTGTGTATGGAATCTTCCAACTGCACACACTTGAGTTATCTCAGGCACATTTGTCTAGGTGTCACATTTGTTTACGTGTAATTATGCACACTTAATGCATACACATTATGTTGTATTAAGATGCGCTAAATAGTGGTGTAATTGGAACAAATATTATCAATGAAATCCATGTTCATATTCTCATGATTATCTATAAATAAAGTATCTGGATCTATATTAGTATTCATATGCATATAGTTGTCACCTAGGGTAGATTACGTGGGTATGAATATCGGTCCCGTGAATGGATCATTTGATATTTGTTTGTATCCCAATTTCAAGTTTCATCATCTCCGTTTTGTTGAGATAATCTCAGATTTGAGAACTATTATGAGTATCAAATATATGTAGGTTTGTTATTTAATATTTCAAATTAAAACTTCATTTTTTTTACTACAATGCTTAATTTTTGTTGTACTGGTACATTTTGTTTGGATTTGTTGGTTATCTATTTTGAATACGTATCCGTTAATTGTCAGGTGTCTCATCTGAACTATAAATTGTGATTTGGTTTGCAATTTTGATGTCCATCTAATATCCATATCATTATAATTCAATGAAATTTGGATATAGATATGGTTTGGGCATTACTTGTGGATATGTTCCATTTAGGGTTCTAAATATTGTTCTATATCATTTTTGGACATAAAACACTATGCTATGTCATAAAATTGCGCTATTTCATATACGACCGCTATAGCATTAAAAGTATTCCGACTATAGCATGTAAGCAGGGGACACAATTATCTATCTCTATGCTACATAAAGGTCCTAATCATCTTTTTTTTTTTATCTTGTAGGGCCGAAATTTATTTATTACTTCAATTTTAGTAATTTTACAAATCCAAACTAATATGTTTTAATTCAAATGAGGCTCTACTTATGTTTAATGATTTTGTGAAAAAAATACCCGATTCAAAAAAACTGTGTCCAATATATTTACAAGAGAAAATAGAAGATTTTTATTAGGGAGTAACTAAGATGTTTTGAATAGGAAATAGTATTTTAATTTTTGATACATGAGGTATTTTGATTATAAAATGATATGTAGTTTGATACTTGAAGCATTTTAGTACATGATACACAGCAGGGGCGGAGCCAGAAACAATCGATAGGGGGTGTCCGGTTCAAATAAATAGAATATTCGGATCAAATTATTTTTTTTATTTTTTATCATACGACCTTTATTTTTCAGAAAATCGAGGGGGTGCCTGGGCGTCGGCTGGCAGGCTACCTTGGATCCGCCCCTGGTACACAGTTTATAGGTTATATTTTGAATTTTAAATTGGTGTGTTGATATTAGTATTGTACACATGACTAGGATACTAATGAATTTTTATTTTACATTATATTTGATTTTTTATAATACTTTTTATAATGTTGGAAATTAGTGGAATTATATTTTTAAATATAAAATGCTATGTAGGATATTTTCTGCTATAGCACGTTCTATCACAATAACTTATTTTAGAGCCTTCCAGGATGGCGAGATAATAACTATTTAGAACCTTGGACTTCAATTTCACCCCTAAAGTCATAGCATCATTAAAATGGCCGGATGTACTTGGGCCCAACAATTGGACTCTGTTGATTTTGATATTACGAGTGTTATTGGAGTAATCCAAAAATTTATAGAAGAATTCAAAATATATAAGATTGCCTTATGGTTGTATTTCAGTCTTTACATTTTCCTTGTGTTTTTGTGTAACCCGATGAACTTCTATGTTGCTTTATATGTCTTTTTTAGTTAGTACATACAGATTCGTCTGTTTTCCTTGCGCCATGAAAACTTTTTTGTAATCTACAAGTGTATACTTTTGCACATAATGCTTCAATATTGTTTGGTTATTGTAATTAAATACATTTGTTCCATATAATAAGCTACTTCTTGTGCATTTTCAGTTGGTCACAGAACTTTGGAGATACACTTCTTAATGAACTATTACTTCATTCTGTAAGAAGTGATGGATAAAATTTGTTGTTGGATATAATACAATGGTTAAGTTGCTTTAGACTGTTATAACACATTCCTTCCACATGTAATTCTGCTCACTTAGTGGAAGCATTTTATACTTTTTGCAAAGCTACTCATTTGGACAATATAACCAAGCAGAGATTGGTTCTGTAAATGCGTCAAAATTGATTGAAACACATTAATTTGGAGAACATTGATGTACACACTCATGCATGACTAATTGTATTTATTTCAACATGGTATCATGCCTGTTAATTGCCACGGAATATTTTTTTTCAGTTCAATTACATCTCAGATATAAATAATTTTGTGCAGCACATCTTTTAGTTGCACTTTCATCATGGTTACATACATTCATTTTATGGGTAATTATACAAACTTGATGGATGCATTTATACTTTTGCAGAACTATCTTCTGATTTTTGTTAACACTTATCATTAGCACTTGCAAATAAAATTGTTATTGTCAATTTTATGATCATCAGGACATGTCAAACCGCTTGAACTTGTTCCGGTTCAACAATTCAATCGAGTAAAGCCTAATGATACAACTTCAAAAGTTCATTTTTGTCCACCCTATATGTATGCAGAATATAATTTTGTGTTGCTCCACTTCTATGGTTTTATCTCATTACCACTTTTGATTGTCTTGCAATCATGTTAAATTATTAGTTATTTTATATGGTTCCTAGTTCTATTGATTTATTGAATGAGGAAAAAACACAAGTACACTATTTGATACAAGAAAATGCAAGCTGAATGTGTTGAAAGTGGTTTATTCTTTACTTGTGTTATCTTGTATGTGTTGGTTTTTAATTGTTTCAGTATGATACTAGATATATATTTTCAATACAGATTGTTTCCTTCGACATTCCTCCAGTTAACTAAAGTATTTTTTGTTGATACTGTTTATGGTTAGATTGTTTCTGTTGCACGACTTCATTTGCGATATATACTAATTAGATAAGATCAGAAGGATCGGTTGACGATGATTTATTTTGACAACCTTGACAATGGACCTCTAAATAAATACAAAAAAAATCTTAAAAATGGAAAAAAGTTTAGATATGTGTTCTTCTACCTTTAGATTGATGGTCATTCAAATTTTATGTAATTTCATTATCATTTGATAATCCATCAAAGACTGTTAAATTGAAACCGTTGCAAATTGCATGAAAATTTGATGGTTTTTGATGGACTATCAAGCGATAATGAAATTGCATGAAATTTGAATGACCATCAATTTAAAGGTAGAATAACACATTTATAAATCTTTTTCCATTTTTAAGATTTTTTTTTATATTTATTTAGAGATTCATTGTCAAGGTTGTCAAAATAACCCATTGTCAATGGATCCTCACTCATTAGATAATTTCTATATATACTTTTCATAAATTTAATGTATTGTGTTGCACACTAAATTGCTGCCTTTTGGGTAATGACATAGGCACTGTAGTTGTTACATTGTCAACGTGTAACATTGTCTATAATGAAATTTGGTTAAGATGCCATCTAAAAGTCAAATTCGTAGAAATGAAAAAAGCTTGAATTGTAATTTTGTTTTAGTTTTGCTTATGGTCTAGCTTTAGTGTCCTTAACCTTGAGTCATATTTGTGATCATTTGAACATTTGTTGTGTTACTTGTGTACATTTACTGACTCTCTTGGCTTTTTTTTAGGACACCATGTGGTTGTTTCTTTAACTTTTCTAGCTATGTAGTTGTTTTAAGCTGTTCTAAGGTTGACTTTTCCAGGGATGCTTTTTCCAAATGCATTGTATCCTTGCACTTCATATCCTTAAGCTGAAATGAAATTGGGGGACTTTAAACCTCACCTTAACCCTGAAAGATTTAAATTAGAACATTGATTTATTCTTTTCCTTTGAAAAGGTATGACCTTCGTTTGTACTTCTCTTGTTATTTTGTAGCACTTATATACTGATATTAGTTTTCTTTTGCTGTAATTGCTCGTCTTTTTGCAGAATCTTTTCAGAAAGGCGGATGCTTTATACTCCAAGTTTTTGGACTTCAGAGTCGAAATGCCCGACATTTGTAGTGTACCATACAATCGTAAACAATAAACGAAGCTGGAAACATTGGTTTGACTTGGTATCACTAATCTGTTGGGAAGCAACAGTTTATTTTAAACATGGGTTGGAGTTCATGCATTTTGTTTGCTGTGCTGTTGGATCTGTAAGTAGCCCTGTTCCTGTTTTTGAATTTATTTTAGTTCCTGGTGCTTTGAATCCTCTTCAGCACAATTTCCTTTTTTCTGTTTGCTTCCTTTTCAATTGTAGTAATTCTTCGTAAAGATTGCTAGTTCATACTCAAATGAGATGCTTACATTTCTCAGTGGCGTTGAGCAACAGTATAACAGTATGCTACCAGTAATGCTGTGGATGACAAAACTAATCTTCAAAAATAAAAACTCCTTGCTGGATTGAAGAAATATTTTCTTTGGTTGGGTGTTGGTAACAAAAAGCTCTTGTTTTGTGACAATGGAGAACCATCTTTTCAACGTGTGTGATTTCTGGAGCACCAGTACCACTTAGGCACTTACAGAGAATTTACACTGCACAGTAAGTATAGGTTATCCATGTAGGCATGTAGTAGGCCTACTAATTTAGAGCCTTAAAAGCTTTGTAGGGCTACAGGTAGATGCATTAAAACACTCAGAATCAGGATTCAGGCCTCGTAGATGCATATCATGGGAAGAGAGTTTTCAGTTGATGGATTCCAAGTTTCAACACTTTTTTCATTTTAATAGACGCAGTGAGATAGAGAATGTCCATAGGCCTAAGTGTCAAACCCATAAATGGAACGATTCAAGCAAGTCGGCATTTGTCTTTCAATTGGGGCTGTATTTTGGATTCGTCCAAGGCCGAAAACGCTTGATAAACCTATCCACACATTTCGGAAATAATAACCTATTCAAAATATCCCATCGTGAGAATTTTGGGTGTTCCTATGTTATTCATCAGGTTTTATTAAAAATAAGTTCAATTAACATTTATTTTATTCTAACTTAGCATTAAGGAAGAATTATTTATTACACTTTGGTGGTCAAGATATTTAAAATAATTTAGTTTAGTATACACTTATTGCATTCTTCTGACAAACGCTTGGAAATCACACCATCTAGCCTAACAATTTATTTAATCATTTCTTTAGCTGGTTTAAGAAATTGTACGATTTTCAAGTTCCTCAGGAATGTCAAAACTTTATATTTCATCAATCCGAAATACTCTACGAATGATTTTAAACAATATCTCCCAGAAGTGTCTCTCGATTAAATTATTATTATTTTAGTTCTAATTAAATATACAGTTGGTTTGTTTTATCTGTTCAGATGGAAAATTGTTTTCTCATCTATCAGAAACTTGTCGAAATGTTAATACTAAAAAAAATCAAGTTATATAATAGAATGATGATCGAAAACCACCTTCAAATTTGTCTATATATAGAATGATATCTATATAAATGACGAAAAGTATATTTCCTACTGTATTATTTTAGGCTATATAGTGTTAAAAATTTGAAATAGATGTACCATAAAAATAAATATTTGTAAGACAAACTAATCCATATTTAATTAGAGGTTTGAAATATTCTCATCTGACAAACAGCTAGTGCTCTGAATGTAGGTTGTGAGCTGATACTTTTTTTTTCATTGCGCTTGAAACTTGAAATCTCCGCACATCGAAGTTTAGTCTTGTACGATTCTTTTTAGATTTTTATATAAATAAAAATAATGTTTTCGTAATTTAAACGGTCTCATAATAGAGGAGTACTATTAGAATTGCTTCTCTTCATTTTAAAATTTTAATAATTACCTGTCTTGCATTCCTATTCCGTCAGCAAAGCATAGACCGGTTTTGTGCACGATATATATCAATTACATACATATCGTAAAAGCTTTGAATAAATTAACTTAGTGCAAATCATTTGAGTTATACCATGCAAAATACGAATTTTAGATATATCTTCGGACATGTTGATGATCATGATGATCTCTACAGTGCATAGATACTTTTAAATATTTAGCACATATATTGAATTTATTATCATATGTTAATGTTAATGGAAAACTATGCCGACATTCTTTTTTGCCACAAGCTCAGATAATCAGATCCAATGCTGGTTCACAATACTTGTAAACTGTAATGTTGATGTATCGAACATAAATTACAAGGCTCCTTTTGAAACGTCTATTCATTAGTACAAATAGAGAAGTTTCAAGGTTCAATCTGCAAATCTGCAAATATTTTTCTCCAAGTAATATATCCCGGAGTGGTGTCCCCACCAGCAGTGATATTATCATAAACAGAAACACGGCGTCCTTCATCGAGCAAAAGAAAAAAAAATGAATAAATGCAGAAAGAAGCAAAGACAAAAGAAAAAAGAACAAAGAAAAAAAAACAGAGAAAAGATCAGAGAAACATTCCCTGGTGTTGTCTCATTGCTTCTCCAATTCTTTCCAGCGCATTGACCATGGGACCTCAAGTCAAAAGGGAAAGCCAAAAACCAAAACAAAACCAACGGCGTGAGGCAGAGGAGACGAGGAAAGAAAGAGATGGAAGCTTGTAAATCCCCCTGAGACCTCTGAAAGAAAGACAACAACAATACCTTTGCATTTAAAAACCATTTCTTCAATCTAGAGAGGGACACGAAAGAGAATTAATGCCGGACAGCGAGAAGAGCGATTCTAATCATAACAAGCACCGCCACAGGCCCGGGCACAGTCATGGCACACACCATGGCACACACCATGGTCACCATTTGTTCCACCTTCATGGTCACCATACACGTGGCCTCAGCCAAAGCCACCACCTTGGCCCTGGCCTCAACCTTGGGTCAACTCACAAGGTATGTTGATCGGCTTGTTTTAATTTTCTTGTTTCATGTTTTGATACCGATTAAGACGCTCCGTTGGATTGTTTGCTAATTTTTTTTGCTTAAATGACCTTGAGAAATTTGACTAATATTGAGGGCATACTTTGAAACCAAATGAGAATATAATTGATATACCTATTACCTATGCTACAAACCTCCAACTTTGTCCGTTCTGCCTTGGTCTTAATCACTTCTGCTATTTATGGATGTATCATGTATCACCTTCCAATCTCATATTTTCACCGAAGACTTTACTGTGCGATTTTTTAGAGTAAGAAAATTAGTGACTTGCTCGAATTCGGCTCAAATTTTTAGTAGTTCATAATTTTTTATTAACTCAACTCGAATTTGAGTTCGATAGTTTTTCAACGGCTCGAATTTGAGTTCGGCTCAAATTTTCAACGGCACGACTCATCTTGATATTAATATATTTGATTATAAAATCAGTAAACTATAAATAAATAAATTATTATATTCAAAGATAAGAAAAATATACTTATTCATACTATAATTATGAATGTTAATTTGAGAATATTAATTATTTTTCTAAATTTTATTATAAATTAATGAAATATTAGTTATTTCAACTCTAATTATTTATGATTACATGAAAATAAGTATAAAAATTATAATAATTGAGCTCAACTTCAGCACGAGTTCGAGCCAGTTCGTCTCGGTTTTAGCTTAATTTAATTTTAGCTCGAGTTCGATTTAGCTCAGCTCTGTTTAGCTTGAGTTCGATTTGGTTTGACTCATTTGTGACCCTAATTTGCTCACAGAATTTTGTAGCATCAACCCTCCTGTATTTGTTAATTGCCAAAAATGATGCATGGGCTATGTAATTTTTTTCGTTCAATGATATAATTATATATCATTTTGTAGTGTAATTTTCCATATAGTTATTTTATTATAGAACAGGTAATAATTTTATTAATTAATGAAGACTTTTTTAAAAAATATTTTCATTTTAGATTACCATATAGTTATTTTAGGTAAGTTGATTGGTTTGTCTAATCGAACCATTAAAATGAATGAACAAAAGATGGATATATATCGAAGGTTTTGTTTCCAGGGCCGGCAAAAAAAGTTCGCGGCTCGTGTTCGCTCGTGACTCATTCAGGATCGACTCGTTAGTGGATCGAGCCATTAATGAGGCGGCTTGTTAAGCTCATTAAGTTAATGAGTCAAGCTTGAGCTTTGTTGGCTCAACTCATCAGACTCGTTAGGCTCGATAAACTATTAGTATTTATTATTTATATTATTTTTATTATGAATTTTTTGTATAATAAGTAGTTTATAGTATGACATGTATTTAAATTATTATATCAAATTTATTAGAAATATATTGTCATTAGTTATTTTATTAATTTTTATATAAATTTTGATATAAAATATCATAAAATATTATTAACTATTAAATAAATTTTACCATTTTAATGAGCCAACTCAGTTCACTCATTAAATTAACGAGTCAATCTCAAGCTAAAGCTTTTGACTTGGAAATAAGCTAATGAGTCGAGCACGAGCTTGATCAAGGTCGGCTTGTTGCCAGCCCTAATGATTTCTTCCTATTATTTCAAGAAAGTCGCATTGTACATTATGCAAATAAAATTGATAAACGAGCAAAATCTTAAGCAAAACTTCTAAAGGCAGTACAAATAATGGCAGAGATAGATAAATTAAAATTTGTAGGAGTCAGCAATGACTTATTGGTGCAGCTTTGGAGATGCAAAACAATTAGAAATTTCTTGTGTACACAATGGAGGGAGATAACATAAAATGATGGTATGAATGAGTTGGCTTTTTTACGACACTCAAGTGCTATACTGCAAGCCTAAGGGCAAATTATCCAAGAAAAGTACTACTGCAAGGCCCTATAGAAGAAATATCCAAGGGCGCCAACTGTATGAGCTCCAACAGTTTATGAATTTGATTAAAATATTTACCAATGTTTGTTAAGAAGTTGGAATCGAATTCTATAGAAAAATCAATACATATCTAAATTGTAAGCCGCCATATACAAGTATAAATAGCTTATTGAGGTTATGCAGTGGTGAAGAGCGGGAGTGAGATGTCTTATCCATGAAAGTAGAGATGTACCATGTATAAATATTAAATAAAGAAAATATACGAAATAATTATATGAGTGAAATGATTGTCTCCCCTCCTCTTTTGAGAAAATAATATTCCGCTGGGTGTATAACGTTTCCAACAATTTCTTCTACTCATTGTAAATTAAACCTAAAAAGGTGAGGGGAAATTTTGACAGGGACGGCTTGCACAACACACTATGCATACATTAGAAGTGGCAAGGTTTGACGTTGCCGTATTAGCGCTCTATTTCAACAAGGCTGAAGCACGTGATAAGTTTTGCAGAGCCATTCAATATTTCGCCAAATTCATCAATAATGGACAGCCTGGCATTGCGTATGATATCGAGAAATCATCTAGCATGGCAAGAAAAGCCTTCCGTATTTTTAAGGTCATAAATTTCCTTTATTTTCAATTACGTACTGGTGTTTAAAATAAAAAATCAGGTACGTACTAAATGATTCAAAATAGTTTTGCAAAGTTTAGTTAACTGAAGGGAATACAAAATAAAAAAAATGATAATGACAAGCTTATGATCACTAGAAACTTGTATACTAAATACTAATGGTATGTATTGTCCTCCAAATGATTTGAATCAATTAACTGAAACCAGTGCAGAATTGTTGTGTTATGTTCCAGAGAACTATTTAATGAAGCAGAAACTAGATAAGTGTTATATACATAACTATTATGTGGTAATTATAAATTGCCAACTTTTGTGTCTCTCATTGCAGTTTGTGAATGATATGTATGCCTTTCTCACCCCACCTCCAGAGAGAGTCGGTCTCTTTATGATCATCCTTGGAAAGGTCAGAAAACTTTCCACTCTGTTACTAAGTTAATTTCATTATCCAATTTGAAAGTAGCATAGTGAATCAGTACAGAATCAGTATATGACAAAATTGGTAAACACTGGTGCATGGTACTGAAGAATCACAACCACATCATGATTAGTACTAGTGTGCAACCATCTCTTTCAGATGAAATAAAATTAAATAAAAGAAAATTACAGCATCAATCCAAGCAGATTACATCCTGAAGCATTTATGCTGTTTTATGATAAAAAAATATATCGGCACATTTCTGACAGAAGACTATACTATATATAATATAACAAAATGGGAAGTTCGCAGAGTAAAAATGCCCATATGAGGTAGGTGGTAATTAAAATTACAAAAAAGAAAAAGAAAAGTGAATTAGCAGTCAGAGAATTAAAAACCAAGAAGATGTTAAATAGAGGAACTCCAACCATATAGAAGAACCATAGTCAAATGTCTCAAATTGCGCAAATAGAAGTTCATGACAAAATTAGCACCAGACAAAAAGAAAAAGGAAAAACCTATGCTGGTAGAGAGCAAAACAAGTTATAGTACCATACCATAAGACCCTGAACTTCTTATGCAAGCATTAAACAAGGAAGAAACACCTGCAACTTAGCCTCAAGCCCTCAACACAATTGCAGGCATATGGAGAGTGTTTAAGTGAAACGTACTGTATGTGTCTATACTGGTACAAGTTATGTGAACAACCATTGAGCATTCCTATTGCCAGAATAGTTGCAAGCTCTTTGTCATGAAAGTCCGTATACTGCCAAATGGCCAAATGAAGTCCGAAGGAGTTGCTTTATCATAAATTTCATTGTGAGTGATTCTGCAGTACTTTCTTGGAGCTTGAGTGAGGTTTCAGCCAAAGAGAGCACTTTCAAAAAGGAGAGAAGATTTGTGAGGTCGATTTGTCACCTGGCCATTAAGGAATATATAAAATTTATATTACTTTTTAGTTGAAACTTTGTTCTTGATGTTAAAAAAGCTTCCTCACATAAATTTAAATCAAGCACAACCGTTCAATGGAAAACAAATCTTCTTTTTAATTTGCTTTAATTAAATTTCATATTAGACTATTCACCTTGTATAACAAATCTTTGCTATAACAATTACTGCTATGGTTCAGGATGCACCAATGTCAAATTACTAGATGGTTGAGAAAAAAATTTGAGATTTGTGCAGAAATTGATTTTACGATTATGATGTTGCAACAATTCCTTAGTGCCTCTTGAAGTCTAGAATTATCCATTTAAATAATGATCCATGCTGGAGGTTTCTTGTCTAGATACACTGATGCATATAACATCCTGCAATAATGAAAAGCTTTATTTATCTTTTAACACTTCTTACAGGTGAAAAATTTAACTCAAGGCACTTTTCTATTTCTAGACCAATTTGTCTGGGCAACAAAGACAGGATTATACAAGGTTTGAACATCTTGTTCTATTTTTCTTTAATTCTGATTCTATTCTAATGAAATTTTATATATAAATAAAACGCTGAACCTGATGTCCCTTTTGCAGGATAAGAAACGAGCTGAGCAAATTGGCAAGATATCACTTTATTCATGGTTTGTTTCATGTGTAGCCAATACCATTATGGAGGTTTGCATTTTCGTCATTGACTTCTTTTTTTTTACCATAATAACTTTTCTTGTTGTAATTTCATATGAAATTTCTGATGAGTTTTGCAATATAGTGTGCAGCATTTTGGAAGCAATACCAACAAATTACTCATTTGCCATCCATGAGAAGCATAGATAAGTTCGAAGTACGTCCTACTCTACCTATTGAAAAGGAACATAGGAAAAAACTCAAAAAAGTAATTTACCTTACTTTTGTGGTTATTTGATTACCTAAATTATAACACCTTAAGATAGCTATATATCTACAATCAAAGCAGAAAGTAATACTCAGAACCAGGGTTACCGAAGAACTGGCACTGCAGTAAACCTCTCAGTTGCCTATTTTTTTTAAATAAAATAAAGAATTCTTTAAATGACAATTGTATTGAACCTATTTTCTATTTCTACAAATTTAATATAATTGGGAGACCTGAAGAACAAAAATTAGGATAAAACCATACAGTAGCCATGTACTATCTGCAATACACCAAAAATAAAAAATTTCCAGCTTATATTCTATTAGAATCCTCCGTGGCCAGAAAGTTCAAGAGTTCATGGAATTCTTTATAGTTTTGTTTTTCTTCTCACAACACCGTGCATTAGTCAAAAGCTACTAAAATACACCTGTTTGTCTCAGTACAACAAATTTTCATTTACCCTATGATAATTCTAATAGGCCTAGAGGGGCCTATGATAGTTCTAATAGGCCTAGACGGGCCTATGATAATCCTAATAGGTTTAGTGGGGGTGAATATGTATCATAATTTTAAAATTTTTTTTAGACTATTTTGCAAACTTGAATTGACACTGATGTCTACGTCTTAGAAACCCGCAACCTTCACACTGAATGGGTTGCGATGATTCACCAAATTAATCATTTAATACAAATTTGAATCGAGCTCTCATTAAGTAAACAAAGAGGCTAGACCAAAAGAAACAACAAAAAAAAGGTGTTTCGATTCAATTAGAGATCAAATGATTTGTAATTCAATCAAAATCAATCTAAAATCTTAAAAAAAATCAACATATAAACAAATCCGACCGACCCAACTTTAGCTCGACCTCGCTCAACTCTGACCCGACCTAATCAGACCTAAACCCTGATCTGACATCAAGTCAAAAAGTCGAATATAAACTGATAAGATCTGATTTCTTCTAAAAAGTCAAAATGACTTGATCTGACCTGCTCAAATCTGATCTGACCCGTCCGATTACCACCGCTAATATAACACAAGCAGTAAGCAAAGTTAACCAATGCCAACAGTGAGAGTGTCATCCTTAGAAAGAGGATATTGTGTGCACATCCTATGCAGTGATGATACTTCATTGGTACTTCTCTTGATACCTTTATGTTGTTAGATCCTATTTTGCTAGTGAGCCAGGCACAGTGTAGGCAGTTGACGTGTTAAAATCCTCCCTTCTTTAAGATAGCTTGAGCAAACAGATTATTGGTTTACTTCTTAAACGATTTAACCACACTTAATAACATAAAATGTTAAATCATTTAAGCAGAACATTATAATTGTTTCAATTCTCTTTTCAGATCCGCCGACTGGAATTAGCGTACAGGGATAAGAGGCTAACCATTATCAAGGCCTTTATGGATCTCACTGTTGGTGTAGGACTTCTGAAAGTTGCACCAAAAGTTACTACCCCTCGTTTTATCGGCGTTTTAGGTTTTCTTAGCTCACTTATTTCTTGCTACAAGGTATGTCATCTTTCTCCATATTTCCTTTATCAAGCAAAGAGAATCCGGGGGCATTTATCTTCTGGAAAATGGGATTTTTTTAATTCAATTTTCTTTGTTTTATTCTGTTTCCACATTTTTTTCTATTTATTTCTTTTTTAGTCTATAAAGATATGACGTATTTGAGGTTTTTTTTTCAATGAAAAAAAGAGCCCGAATATAAACTTGTTAAATCAGCCCGTTTGGTTGCAAGGCCATGAGACCCAGCTAGTTCAATTAAAAGGCCATAAAGACTTAAAGAGACAGAGCCAAACCCATTTCTTATTGATTGTTTATTAGAAAAATTCAATTTTTTGTTCAAACAAACTATGACCAGATTGATATTTCTCTTTGGCATTCATCTTGCTCCTTTTTCTTTTGAGTTATTCTATTTTGTACCTGTATTGGAAGCTCCTTGTTGACAATTGTCAGATTTGTCTCTGGTTCCAGTACAAATCTGGAGAGAGCTTCTGACTCTCTGACCTTTTTTTTCATCCTTAATTTAGATATTCACCAAATATACCCTCAGGAACTTAATAACATGTCAATTTAAGCTCTAAACTGTGGTACAATGGTACCAGTATCATTTGTACTATGTGTCCCGGATGTTTTTTTCTTTAGTCTTTGTCTTGTAGTAAGTCCTATAATGTTTGTAAAGTTTTTGTATTTGATATCTGAGTTTCTTGTTTTTTCAGTTATTGCCTAAGGTTGAAGAGGCAAAGAAGAAGACTCCTATTTATCGTATTGAAGCATATGAATCGCCACAGTAAAGAAACAATTGTTCAGCTACCTTTCCTGTGATAATAATGGGCGGTTCAAGTACTCTGGGAGGATCACGGTCCGATATGGATACAAGTTTTGATTTGAATAAATATTATTGCTTTCTTGTTATGTTTGTATTCTTTTTCATTATAGAGATTTTGAGTCTCAACCTTGCAACGTATCAATAATTCTGATAGAACTAAATTCGTTTGTATGTTTGTGTGGTTTAAATTGCTCAGTAACTATCGACTAATGCTAAGTCAGAAGTCCAATTCTAGCCCAGTAACTTGCTTATCTTGCCTCTACAAATTGAGAAGACAAATGACTGACTGGTTTAACTTCAATTCGTGGTCAGTAAGTACTGTTGGAAGATTGTGACATGTTAACCTACAGCCTACAGGCTGAGTACTTTTAAAGTTATCAGCCATTTTAATCATGTTATGGTCGCCATAATATCATTCCATTACTGACATTTTTATGCATCATATGTACTGCAAAGTTCCAGTGGTTCGTCCTGACATCGAAATATGGACCAATCTTGGGCTGTTAATTGATGCTGCAATTTCTCATATTTTTCCTCATGCTCACTGTTGTAGAATCAGAGGAATAGTCAAACAGTTGTCATGACATTTCTATTGTCAGTAAAAAAAAAAAGGACAATTTCTATGTTGGTAACATGCATCTTTACGTAATATACTGTACCAGTTCCGACTGTTTCCGGAGTGATCATGATGCATTTTTCATATGCCTTCTGTCCAGTAATCATATATTTACCACACAATCCGCATCTAGTAAATTTTTCCTGCTTCATAAACTCCATTAAAATAATTTGATTATTACCCCAAAATCTGCTTCTAGGTATGCTTTGCCATCTGGTTCATACTATGCAAACAGTTCCACATAAGGTAATTTAAATGCAAATTATCAAAAAATTATGTGAAAGTACCATGTATATATATATATCTTTTGGAAAGTTGCTTTTGTAAAGAGCAGATATTTTTCCCTTGTGATTAGTACCTGTACAAATCAATTGATTAGAGGATCAATAAGAATCCAAGTACTTTGTCCTTTTGGACTTTATGTTATCCAATCACTTGGTTTTATTAGCCACATGCATTTATGAGGTAGCAGAACTAGAAATTCGGTTATATTATGTACAATAATTACAATATGGACCATGACCACTGACAAAGTATACGACCTGTATTAGGTCGTATATGAGAGATGAAGTGTGATATGAATAGTACACAATTATAACCCATCTGATACTGTGTAATAGATCAACTTTCAAAGAGAGAAGAAGCAAGAAGAAAAAAAGAGCTCTCAAAAAGAGAGAGGATAGGTCCCCTATCTTATGATCATCAAGGATATAAATAGAGCTCGCAGAGACCTCTCGTATTTCTTCCGTTTCATATTTATAATCTTTTATATTTATTTAGTGACATATGTTTTGAACCATAGTTAAATGCTTACTAGATCTTCAGGAATACAACCCTATAACCTCAATTAGACCCAATTTATAGAGAACCAAAGAAAACATAAATGATGTTGAATACCAGTCTGGTTTGTACCAGAATATACCACTTGTTAATCTTCCATTTTCCCCAAAATGCTAATCGTATAGAACAGTAAAGATAAGGAGCCAATGAAAAATTGTAGCCTCAGCTGTTAGCATCAGAGTTGGTTGTACACGCAACTTGCAAGATAACGAATGGACCATATCGGATCATTTTTCCTTGGGTCAGAATCATATGATTCAAAGTTTCAAAACAATAATTCATTTTCAGTTTGGAACTTCGATAGATTTATAATTTGAAACATAGAATCTTTGGAAAACCTTAATTATTTGGAATATACAATCTTGATATTGTGACACGCTATCATCGGACAAGGAGTTAAGGATCCTTAAATCAGAATTTATTCATCGCCTAGAAAAATGTATGAGGCTGGGGATGAAAAAAGAGTTGAATTCGAGCGAGTCGGACTTGGTTTAAATTCAGTTCATAAAAATACAAGTTGAGTCAAGCTGAGTTCGTGAAACTAAAAAACTCAGTTCATCACATTTCGAGCTAGCTCGCAAGCTGACACACAATCAATCAATGCATGTGTTGATTCAGTTTGATATTTAGATTTGTTATATCTATAAATTACAAGGTTAATAAAAAAGTTGGTATAAAATTAGTATATCAACAAACTATACTTTCAATTACATTTTTGTTGTACTAGTTTAATGCTTTCGGTAATTTATCCCCCCTGAAATTTTTTTTGCCCCCTAGATTGTTTGATTAATTTTATTGAGAAAAAAATATTTAATATAGTATATAATGAAATAATTATACAAAGATATCAAAATATAAAGTTCCGTAGACGAAAACTTTTTTCATCAACTTAATTATCTATTATTTTAAGCTTTATTTTATTATTATTTTTAATATATAAAATATTATTATTTTAATAATTTTTTATTAGATAAGAATATATATTAAATTATTAATTTTTTATTTAGTGTCCGATTAGTTAATGGATTTGAACCCGATAAACTATTACAATTTGATAATTGCCCCTCTGATCAAAATCCTGCATCCGCCCCTGAGTTTGAACATATGGACTGACAAAAAAAACTATCGAGTAAGGTATACGAGACAAGTCACGAGTGAGTAAGAGGCATCACTAAACCATTTGGATGGTGAGAGGGAATGAGAGAGGTTATCGGGTTAGGGTTATGATGAAAAAAAAACATATAAACTGTTACTATTCGAGCCGATCCGAATTATAAGGCGAGCTAACTCAACTCAAATTTAATTCATTTAACTATCAAATAAAATTAACTCAAATCAGATAACTCGAAGTTATATTAGTTCAAACCTGAACTTAGCAATAAGTTTGAGCTTTTCTATACAGCCCTACATAGATCTATCAAATTTACTTTTCTTGAGTCCTAATCCAAACGATATAGTCAAAATAATTTTCATGCAGGTTCTTCAACAGAAGCCTCATCTGACAAAAACTGCTCTGTTATGTCCCAAACCAGGCCAAGTTGACTTCGGATAAGTTAATTTTTTTTTATTCCATCTCACAAATCAAGCTATAATCAGGTCTAAATTTATTTAATCTAGACTTTTACAAAATTATCGAATGTAGGGCCGACTAATTTATAAACTTTAAATGTCAAATATATAAATATAGTAAAAGGCAAGACGGAAGCAGAAATGTAACCTCAACGATTAGCATCCAATCCAAGTTGGCTGTGACGTACAAATTTATTTTGATTGTTTTTTCCCTTACTTTTCCTGAGGTCAAACCATAGGGGTTTAAAGTTGCAAACTTTCTGTCTCATTTAATGTGGCCAACTGTATACAGAGAAAAAGCATCCAAATTCATGGACATCAACAAAAAAAAAAAGCATCCAGTGCTGGCAGGGTATCCAATCACCGAAAAAAACACCGGGAAAAGAATCTGACTGAACAAAATCTATTTAAAAGACAAATAAATAGAAGATCTAATATATCTTCATTTTGAAAGAAGTTAGAAAAGAAATGAACATTTTTCTAATTAGTATTAATAATAAAATTGAAATAATAAATCTACTATTTTTTGACATGATCGATGGATATTAGAATGCTCTGTGAAAACACAGTATCCATTACTCTTTGATTTGGCTACAGACTAAAATATCACTGTAGATAAGGTAATAGAGTATAATAGGTATTATTTATTTTTTAGAAGAAATCTTTCTAGTAGCTTGCAGATACAATTAAATGATCTATATAGTTTTTTAAGCACAGTTAAATTAAATAATATGGAGATAGAATTCAGATGGATCATTTAGTACCCACTCATTATATACTTGGTTAGATTTCGGGAGGGGGGTAAATCAAATGCAGTATGCACATACTTGGGAGTTCTCAATTCCTTTTAAAATTCAAATCATTCTATGGCTACCCTAACAAAATAGGATTTTAACAAAAGATAATCTTCTTAAAAGAAAATGGAAAGGTGACCCTAAATATGTTTTTTGTGATAGTTTAGAAACCGTAGATTACTTATTTTTACATTGCACAGTTCATCATGCTTATGTTCATGAATATGTAGGAATAATAATTGTTCCTTTAATTGTATTACAGTTAGTGACTTGTGGGTTATAGATGCAAATTTTCCATACAAAATAAAGATATTTGTGAAATTATTAGAGGGGCATTCCTCTGGACTATCTAGAAGGAAAGAAATAGAATAGTATTTAAAGGGACCAAATGTAAATTTTAAGGGCTCTTGGCAGTAGTATAATTACACTAGCTGAGTACTGGTGTGGTAAAAAAGACAATTATTATCAATCTAAATTAAACCTCATTTTACCTCAAAACATCACAATGTTACCAGTGCAGGTGTTAGGAAAAGTTTAGAATCAGATTCAGCAGGGGAAGAGGCTTGGTTTGGAGAAGGAACTGAATCTCCAACTTTATCGTTACTTGGATATTAATAGTGTTTTTATAATGTTTTGTGAGTATAACATTTTAAAGTTAGTTTCTTGTTTAGATATATCTAGTGTCCAGAAATGTTATAAGAAGGCTATGAAAAGAGTGTGCCAATTTGGACAGAAGAGGCAATTGACAAGTTAGAAACTTCATTTTGATTAATTCATGCTTTAATAGTAATTTTGAAACGTTTAATAGCTCATTTTGTGGTAAATAGTATATGTAGTTGGTTAATTCTGCTCTTTTGTTTAGCCATGTGGGCTTCAAACTATGATCCTTTTTTATTCATGGAGTAGATGAATAGTGTGTTACTTGGTAGTAGTTCTTAAGTCCTCATGATACCGGAGTGTGACATCAAAATACAATTTGTTTCTATATGAAACAGGTGATATATAGCCACTTTTAATAAAAAAAAGGACAAATAAAACATAACATTTCCTGATCCAAATCTGAAGATATCTGATCCATGAAACCGAAAAATAAAGTCAAAACTCAAACAAAATTATCATAACAGAACCAAAACAATGCACGCCATATCATGATGTGGGAAAAAGAAAATAAAAAAAAAAAATCGTACCAAGAAAACCAGCGGCAGCTCTTACACAATTGTAAGGATTAGACTGCAAGGTCTCAAATGTAATTAAAGCCTTATTAATGAAAAATACAAAAGTCATTTAAAATCTGAATTCTATTATCTAATACATATTCAGCACTTTGAGATGGCCATTAGACGAGGTCAACTCTGTGTCAGGATTCTTCTGGATTTTATCATTCGAATCATGCTTGAGACCGGTCGTTTTTAATATTTCATCGTTAATACTTAAATGCAATGTCGTTAACGCTTCAGACCGGATTATAGCCTTTTTTTCCCAATCCAGTTAATTCTATTGACCTGTAGTTTTTCTCAGGATAGTTTATTGTCGGAATTTGGTGTTTCTTTATGTTATGGATGATTCAATTCAGAGATGAAATTAGAATTTGTATATAGAGGGCTGAGTTGGCGTAATTAAAAATATTAAGTGATTGAAACAAAGAGATCAATTGATAATTTGTATATAAATATAATTAATTTTCGTAATTTTTGTGTACATTTGCGTAAATATGACCACCCATTTCCTTTGTCTCCGCGCATAACGCAATAATTGCGACTATGTGTTAATGGGTCGAGTCGGGTCGGATTCGGGTTAGGTCATATTATTTTATTATTTTTCTTGATCCGATCCGAACCCGATCCGTTTAAATTTGGATAAATTTTTTTGATCCATACCCACCCGACGGGTCACAGGTCGATCCGATCCGACTCCTATAAAATAATTAAATATTTATTAATAATTTTTATATAATTTTAAGTAATAAAATATTGATTAATTTATAATTAATCTTAATTAATATATAATTAGTATATATTTAAGCATTAATTAGTACTAAATCATAAAATTATTTAAAAAATATAATTAATCGGGTTAGGTTGACCCTAAATTAACCCGACACGATTCGGATAAAAAAAATAAATTTATATTCAACTCATTTATCTTCAGTCATGTTGAATTGAATCGGATTCAGATCAGATCGATAATTGATACTCTTACGACGGATGTTATTGCCAATCAAGTAGAACGTATATCATCTTTATTTTGCTGGATAAAGTTTACAAATCATAACAGATATTTTAGTTTGCCGCGTAACGGCACTTGATAAATTTTATTTGTACAAGCAACAGTCCTTCTACTCCTCCGAGAGTCCGAGACCACTTTTCTCATTTCCCCTTTGTACCTTTTAATTAATCCGAAAGACATGCCATACCGCATACACTCGCCCATTGTACGATATAATATAATATAATATAACGTTGCCATATGGTTGAAGTCTTTTCTGCTTTGGTCCGTGAAGATTTAAACTTTTATCCACATAAATTTATTAATTTATATTAAAGTGGTCATATTAGTGCCGTAAACGAATTGAATTTGATCGAAGTCATTAGTGTTTGAATTTGGTTTGAAATTATTTTGAACTAAATTAAACTCGAACTGAAATCAAGTTCTAAACGAACTCAATTATTTTAATTTTTATATTATCATAAATAATTAGAGCCAAAATAATTAATATTTTATTAATTTTATATTAAAATTAAAAATTTACTAATATTTATTAATTTAATAATATCTTATTAATTTTATAATAAAATAATTATGTTATTGTATATATTATTGACTAAATAGTTAAAAATATATGCAAATAACTACATATCAAACTATTAAGAATCGAACTCGAACTAGTTCATTAAAAAATTATCGAATCAAACTATCAAAAAAATCTAATTGAATGAACCAAACTTGAACTAAAATTGAATCGAATACCGAACGAATTACAAATTATGAATTATGAATTTTTCTTACAACCGCAGTCCTATCTAAGCCAATGAAAATTCATTATTCATGCCAACAGCCATCTACTTTTGGACGATAATATGAATAGAGATATAATTCAGCAAACATATGATGATAAAAATTATTAATGTGCAAACTAATTTGATGTAAATGAAATTTTTAAAGCTGATTTAATCTTAGGAAATTTTTAGTGATATATTATTATTGATACCATTATTATTACTCATATTTTATTATTCACGTCAAAATGAGCTATTATTGAAGTTAAAATTTTTATTATGCAACTTATTTTGCATAATAAATTAATTATTTAATATAAATACCATAATCTAAATAACAACTAATTTAATTTGCGATATTGTAGAAAAAAGTTGCATAATAAATCATTATCCTAAATAATAAATTATTTCACATGAATTGCAAAATCGTTATCAATAACGGAATCCTCACCCCTGTACTATTATTAGTCTCGATAATGATATAAATAACGACATTTTTTTCATCTCTCTTAATTTCATTCGAAGAATTTATAAGAAAGTTAACACTAAAATCCTTAAATTTTATAAATATTTATAAAAGACATCATTTAGAATTTTGAATCTACGACCTCCGATATAAAGTGTTAGCGTTTTATACCATTAGATTAAAAACTGTTTCTTTCATCTGAAAAAGTTTAGGACCCATATCAAAAATTTCTCTCTACTCTACAGCACCGTGCAGCGGAATATTTAATCTATTAGATCACTTTGAAATTAAAAAAAATGAGGAGATTCAAATATCCACTTATTTCATTGCACGGTGATGTACAAAAAAGGATAAAAATTCAGTCCAATCCATATCCAAAAAGCCAGCACCTCATCAGTAGCAACGAAATCAGAAGTAGACCAACAAAAACATGAACCCAAATGAAATCAAAATTTATAAAAATAAAATAAAAATGATAATATATTTTAATTTTTTTTATCTATTCAGCTTCTCAAATATTTTTATATAATATTTAATATAACACTCGGTCCTTTTGAAATCCTGATTCCACTCGTACTCAACGTCGCCGGCACAAACTTGTATTCAAGGTCGGATAGGAGCCACACATACACACATTATGGGGACAACGAAGTCGTAGGAAAATAACAAAGGCAACCCCAAAAAGTCAGAATGTGCATATCAAATCCCACCGTCATCAGCACATGTATTCCCTGCACCCAAATCGCGACCTCCTTTTCTACTAGATTTTCTGTCATTTTCATTTTATTTTCGTTTCCTCCAAAGTTTCAATTAATCTCTGGATTGGATTAGAAGTTCGTATGTTCTGGAAATTGAAATGAAATCAAGTTGGCCATATATTGATTTATGTACTGGCTGCCATGTTCTCTACGTGACACCCCAAAATCCCAATACATCTCCCCTCCAGCCTCCTATCCTTATTTGGATAGACACTGCTGCACCCACAAACAACCTGCTTTTACTATTTCTAGAATTATCTCTCCTTTTTATTTTTCTCTCTTGTTCAACCGTCCCGTGGGGCCGGACCTGCCGACCCATGACAGATTGTTTATTTATTTGTCATGCTTGGAAAAAAATAAATAGGGAAATGCTCTTCGTGTAGAGATTGACGGGATGCTCGTGGAATATTGAGCTGGATTTGATGTAGGCCAAAATAATAATTAGACATTTAAAATGAAGGTTTCAAAGTACCGGTATTTAATTTAGTGATAAGAATACTATTTTTTTCGCGTTGAAAATCTCATATTCACAATTTAATTGAAGTTTTTTTTTGTAGATATTTAAAAAGTTAGATAGTTTAAACATTCATCTTTACTTAAAAAAAAATGAAAAATACATAAATTATTGTGATAGTTTCTTATACATATTTATGTAATATTTTTATTAGATTTTTAGTTTTATTAGTCTTGCACCGAAAAAATCTACATAGTATACAAAATATTATCTATTGAAATATATAATATTTTTTAAGTTCGAGACAAACAAATAGATATTTAACTTTAATTAGGTTAATGCACAATGTGCTTCAGAGTATGTCCGGAGGAGGTTTAAAAGATTTTGAACACAAAATTTGATTCAAAAACTCTCTTATTCATTAATTTTATATTGAGATTCATAAAAATATGAGAGAAACTTTGAATCAAATTAAAAATATAAATTTCGATACAAAATTAATGAATATGAGAGGCTGCTTTGAACCTCCCCGTTCCGGTTCCAACTCAGTCCAATAACCATTTTTGTTGGACACACTGCGTGTTGCCAAGCCCCTGCTGGCATGCTAACTAAATTGAAATGCAGACTATATTGTCAACCTTGTCGTGCTTTAATTTGTTGAGGAATGTACAGTGTACTGCGCGGTACGTAACGAACTAATTTTGTAAGAAGAATTTATTGTTTAATTTGTGCTTAATTTAGGCCAACGGGTCAGCATTTGGATTGCTTCTCCACGCATAGGAGAGAGAGCAATGCAAAATTAATTAGTTATATATGTAGATTACAATACTTCAATATTTTATGCTGGCAACCATATCCATATCTGAAATATATGTCAAATCTTATATGTACGTATGCGATATGTACCAGATGTGTATTATATTATTTTGAATAGTATTAATTATTTACATATATATTTGGTGAATGATAGTGTACGTTATTGATATGTACTTCTAAAATTATACGAACTCTAATTTCTTACGGATCTTTTATTTTTGTTACATATATTTATTTATAATTTTTCACATCAGAGTGTGTATGAATTTTAGTAGCGTGAATTTAAAAGTTGATTGGCATGAGTACTCCAACATGCACGCTAGTGCTCTGTTAGTTTAGTGATCTAGAAGACCAATAATTTATGATGGTGTTTTTATTATGTTTTATGTGTTGGATGATTTGTATTATTTTATTCTTTGAGTTTTAATATTTTATGGATTATTTGAGGTGATGACTTGAATTGTGACATTGTATGATTGTTGTTAAAACTCTAAATTGTTTTTAGTCTCATATCATAAGTATGAAACACTGAATGATAATATAGACTGGTATGTTAATTAATGTGTGATAATGTTTCACATAACACTGATATGAGATATATATTTAATCACATAGATATATATGTATGGGGTGTATGATATTAGACTTGACCCACTTTGACTTGCTGTATGGATTGTATTTGTGTCATCAATAAGGTCATAAAGTAGTATTAATTCTATTATCAGAGATATTCATAATTCTAGATAATTAATGTATATGTTATGCGATTATCAAACGCTACTCTTAACTAAGGACTGTAAAAATATTTTTTGGATATACATGGATTATGATATGAATTATGGATAGTCAATAAGATATTTTGTCCAACTCATTTCTTATGAGATTAGTAATATCTCTGTATCCCTTGATCCAGTGATAATTATCATGCATGTAATTTATGATTATGAGATGATCATATATAAATAATTATGTACTGAGGATCAAAAAAATAATTAATGGTCAAGGATGACACGTTTGTATACTTGACATTAATTATTTGATATTACGCGATAAAATAATTAATATGAAAGATTAAAGGATCATGATTTATCAATGTTTGATCGGATAATCATAATATATTTTTAGATGCCAATTATAATTTGTAAATTAATGTATATTAGTTTATTACTGACCATGACATAAATTCTATCGGGTCGCTCTATTTAACAAGTTAAAATATAGAATAATTAATTAATTATGTGTGATATAATTAATTAAAATTAAATTTATATTGGATCAATTTGAAAGAGACCCAAATAATAAATGAAATGTAGTTATGCTCAGAGCAAGCCCAAACCTTTGATATTTCGGCTGAGAAAGAAATTCCTTTTATTGTTGCTGCCATGAAGGAACTTAATTAAGCAAAATACAATTGCGCAATATCTGATAACCAACAAAAAGGAAGTTTTAGCCAGAGGTTTTATCTTTCTCTGCCGAGAGGATATAGAAATCAGATTATTTATTTTTCCAGTTTTTTTTTCTATCCCTCTCATGTGTTGAGAATAAAAAAAATTTGAACTTATTATTTTATTCAAAGGTCTAACAATTTTGATTTGACTTGTAAGGAGTGCACACGATAGAGACTTCACGCTTGGAAAGCTTTCGCAAGACAAGGCTAACACCGACATCCTTGTGGTGTTTTGTGAAGACGCACATAATGACCATCTAAAGAAAGTCATCGTGCTTGGTTACGATACCAAATAAGGTATATTATTCATAAATTTATAATTATATTCGAATTTTATATACATGATCTTTAATTTTTGAATTGGATTGCACAAAATTTTTTAAAATTTCACATCTCATATATTTCATAAACCCACATCCCCTTCATTTTGAACTATATTTGAACATATTTGACAATGATGTGCATGCACGCTACTGTCTTCCATGCTATAACCTTCCTAGCTACTGCCATGACATATAAGTCTATGCACGCAAATATAATATAAATATAATTCAAATAAAGTTCATTAGCATGCATCATGGTGTTCTCATGCGAATCACTATCTATACTCACGCTACTAAAATTCATACACACAATGATACAACAAATTCTTATTTTTGAGTGAGGCTATGTTGCTTTACCAAATATAAAATCTCCCGTGCTTCGCGTCTATATCTCGATTTTGAAAGTCCAAATGGCCGATCCAAACAGTTAGACATGATCTTCATAATAAAATATCTCTGGAGATCAAAATTTATATTTTTAAATTTTTTTGCTTATTTTTTAGATATATACAATGTTCGTTGGTGATTTCTGCATCATTTAATACTAGTGATTTTTCATTCATCTAAAAAATAGCAAAAAACTCAAAAAAATAAATATAATTTAATTTCCAAAGATATCTCAATAAAAAAATATTTCAATAGTTAAGTCGGTCGTTTGGACTTTTAAATTTGAGATATGGACGTGAAATACGGGAGATTTTGTACTTTCCGAAGCACCATAAACTCACTCTAATTTTTAAACACATAAAAATATCTAACATATATTTAAATTTTATGGTACATCAAAACTGTATATTTGAAGTATATTATTCAATTAAAGTATTAATAATGTAAATGTGTGTTTTAATAATTCAGAAGGAGTCTTTATAATCTTTGAGTAGATTTAAATTTTAATTAGTCATTAATAGATCATAATAAATAATTAAAATTATATCATTAATATTTTAATTTTGACCGAAGGCAAAATGTTCGTTCAAATTGACTCGAAATTAGATGCATGTTCATGTCATACCAATCACTTTTTTCTATATTAATTTGAATGATATTTTCAAATTAAGATATAACAAGATTAAAATGTATCATAAATATTGAAAACGTGTTTGATGTTATCTTAACGTATATTAGATGTTTGACCTCGAAAATTTCAGCCTGAGTGATAATCATGCACGACTGTTGCAATAAAAAACTTTTCTTTTTTCTTTAAGAGCATCCACATTGGTGACGATTGTCAAAAATAAAATTTTATGTCACGTCATAAAATTAATAATCTCTTTTAAGAGTGATATTCCTGAATAGAATAAAATTATCAAAATGACACTGTAGAAATTAATTTTTTTACTTCTCCACTGACATAACTTGTCAAATTTAGACAAGTGTCTAATTTTGCCTAGTCTCTGCATCCCTGAAACTTAAATAATAATTTTTAAATGAGATTTAATAATCAATTTGATAATGAGATGTGAATACTCTAATAAAGTATGAAATCCGTTGTTAAAAACTTTTCCTTTTTCTCTTGCGCGACTGTTGAGCTCAAAATCATTGTTAAATATCAATTTAGCAACAGTTCTAGCACAGAACCGTTGCTAAAAGTCATTTTTTTTTAAATTTTAATATTCTTGAACTAAACAAACAGTAGATGATAATTAATATTTAAAGAAGATAAATTGATTAACTAAGGAATAATAATATAATATATTATTCATTCATTCAATAATTAATATGAAAGAAATATAATTATTCATCTAATAAAAAATATTTACTCAACAATACATATATCTTCCTCATACAGTAATATGAAAATGTATACAATTTTTAAGAAAAAAATAGAAAAAACTTCAAATAAATTTCAAATGTGTTTTTGAGTTTGAAGATGAATTTTTTGGACCCTAGAAATATCCATAACGGCTTAAATATTACTTGCTTTATGTAATAAAAGAGAAAGAATTCAAGAGAGGTGGCAGCTTCTACCAATCATTGTCCTACGTTCTAAGCCTGATCGCTAAGTTATTGATAAATAGAAAATAGATCTCATCGGAAGCTTTTCGTGACCGCATAGCACGTCTCAATCGGAGTTTGCTATGAAAAGTTATTGTCGTTTGAAGTTGAGATGATCAAATTTCGATTTTTATTTCTTCTGTCTCTATTTTCTCTTTGTGTCTCTCATCTCTCTTTTTATATATAAAATAGATGATAAGGAGTTGGTAATTCATGATATTTTAATTTTTAATTTTTAGATCATTGATCATTGATATGATGAACGAACAGTGAGATAGACAAACCGTGGGAGTAAATATCATTGATAAAAGCAAATGTCAGACGAAAAAACCACACAACCATTTAGCAATTGTTCTTTGAAGGAACCGTTGCTAAATGATTGAGCTGTTTTTTGGTGTTCTGAGAGTCTATTTTAATAATATTTTTTTTTATTACAAATCATTGTTAAAAAAAGTTCTCAATATTATAATGATGCTATTGAGCCATTTTAATAACGGATTTGATATATAATTGTTGTTAAATGAATGTTGTAGTGTAACAACTCTGAGTATTAAAGAAATAATATTATATTAATTTTTTTGTTTCAGTATAATACAAAGTAGTATTAGTACAAAATTATCACCAAGTGTCAGCACATAGTAACAATTATACAGTGAAAAAGACACTAATCTATACTATATTATAAAGAGTGTATGTATCAAACACGTCAAGTATTTTAGTTTTTTTTAATGTCCGAAATATCTCTAATCGAACGATGCATATTAATTTTTAAAAAACTAATGATTTAGATTTCGACCAATTTTATTTTTCTTTTTTATTTACTTTTCTTTTTTTTATCATGTATTAATAGGAGATCTAAAAAATAGCATTTAACTATTTTTATTTTTTTTGTAAAATAAAAAATTATCAACCCTATAACTTTACTTTAAAAAATATATATTTTTATATTTTATTAATCATATTTATATTTATATTTTTATATTTATACTATATTATAAAGAGCATCGAATTGGATTTGTACATTAATATTATCAGATATTGTTAATGAGTAATAATCGAAATGCTCCACCTTTTAGTGTTTAATTTGTTTTTCCTAGTTCTAAGCATACTATAGTATCTGCTGACCTAAAAGTGTTAAACTATTATTTTTCTTTAATCATAACGTAATAATTCATGAGTATAGAGGGAAATAATAAATATGTTGCGACTTTCCATTAAATATAGGAATATATATGTTTCTTTCATATATCAAATTATGTTTGACATGATATCAATTACAAGAAAATAGTACAATTAAATAGAAATTAATATAATAAAAGAAATAATATTGATAGATAACTATGAAATAGAATAAGAGTTGAAGGGTTCATATGATATTATTTTTTTCCTCAAATTGATAGATAACTATAAAATAGAATAAGAGTTGAAGGGTTCATATGATATTATTTTTTTTTCCTTTTGAGTAACGTACAGATCAAAGCTCTTTTTCTTAGTAAAGTAGAACTTACGATTTCTTTGAAGTTATTTTAGTTAATTAGTTGGATCATTTACTTAACATTACTACTAAAATTTAGTTTCTCTAGAGAAAAATTTTTAAACAAAAGTGTCCGAAACCAAAATCATGTCTGTTGCGTGTACATATAAAATGACGCAACTCACATGTCATATGATGTATTTACTATCCTCTTTTGATTAAAAATTAACATGTCATGTCATATGAAGCGGTCATGACGCATCATAAGATGCCATTGATATAAAATAGCACATAATTAACCTATCAGGTTGTACTGCATAGATACATAATGACCTTTTAGCACATCTTCGCTATAAAATAACTTTCTAATTGCTTACCCGTACAATTAAAAAAAAAGAACTTTTCTTTTTCTTTGAATTAAGAATTCAAAATCTAGACAACAAGTTTATTTAAATACGAAAAAGATATAATATATAGTTTTTGTTTTATAATACTTTTATAATTTTTATTTTATTATTTTTTTCAAACAACAAATTATGATTCAGTACGGCACGAATTAATAGTAGTATTAATAACAACAGAAGCAGCAATAAATAATAATAATAAATCAATAAATTATAATAAGTTGCAAATTAGTACGTCGTGACATAATACGATATATATATGACGTCTAAATACAAAATTTTCCTTCCGTTATTTATTATGCTATATATGTCATATTATTTGGAAAAACGTTTTTATTACGTCATATTATAATCATAATTATTTACCAAATCTCGTCTCAACTCTCAACACGTGACTTGTTTAAAACAGTAATAATGGCCATAGCTTTTGAAGCCATCTCATTATGTTAGAGGCTTGGAGAAGTCGGGTAAATATATCAGATTGTTTATAATAATTAGAATACAGTAGCTATTGACTATTCAATTTGAGCGTTGCATCATCTAAGAAATTTATCCTGTCTCCGGAAGCCAAGCAAACTGATTATATATATATATATATGCCTCTCGAATCCAGTCTCTCATCAATATCACTCAAATTCTTTCTTGCCTTCTATCCTCTCTATCCTTCAACTCTAGTCTCAGCCATGTGTGAGTGCGGTGCAGCCGAGCAATGTCGCCGCCACCAATCCGTGCATTCTGCTCCTCTCATCACGAAAGAAAAACACAACACTTCATCAGAATCAGAAGAAGCCGACAACCTTGCAGCAATCATGGCTGAGACCCGGTCTATATTAACACTATCTTTCCCAATGATTTTGTCCGGTATCTTACTGTACCTCCGGTCGATGATTTCTATGCTATTTCTCGGTCAGATGGGAAGGTTATCACTTGCCGGCGGCGCACTATCACTCGGTTTTGCAAATATAACTGGTTACTCAGTTCTATCAGGTCTTGCAATGGGTATGGAACCGATATGTGCACAAGCAATTGGTGCCGGCCATCACAATGTCCTCAATCGGACTCTTTGGCGTACAATTGTTCTATTGCTCACTGCTTCTGTGCCTATTGCTGCTCTCTGGTTCTCCATGCATCATCTCTTACTAGCCTGTGGACAGGACCCTGATATAGCCAGTGCTGCACAGTCATACATTCTTTTCTCCTTACCGGATCTCTTGTTACAATCCTTTCTCCACCCAATCCGTATTTATCTCCGTACCCAATCTATCACCCTTCCTCTAAGCTATGCTGCATTCACAGCACTTATATTTCATTTTCCTATAAATTATTTGTTTGTTTCGGTTCTTGGCCTTGGGATGGAAGGTGTTGCAGTTGCCTCTGTTTTGGCCAATTTCAACCTGCTTCTATTCTTATCCTTATACATTCTTCTCTCTGGTGTCACTAAGACAACTGGAGATTTTGATGCTGACAATTCAAGTAGCAATGAGCTCTTTGTAGAATGGAAATCACTATTAAACCTCGCAATACCAAGTTGCGTTTCAGTTTGCCTAGAATGGTGGTGGTACGAGATAATGATCATGCTCTGTGGTTTGCTCTCTGACCCAAAATCAACCGTTTCCTCTATGGGTATCCTCATCCAAACAACATCATTGATTTACATTTTCCCCTCTTCACTAAGCTATAGTGTGTCAACCCGCGTTGGAAATGAGCTAGGAGCTGGTCAGCCTGACAAGGCCCATCGAGCTGCACGTGTCGGGGTCGCATGTGGGGTGGTTTTTGGTTTCATGGCATTCTGCTTTACCATAAGTATAAGAGACATATGGGCCCATGCATTCACATCGGATGCATCAATTATACGACTCACGACAGCAGTGCTTCCTATATTGGGCATGGCGGAGCTCAGCAACTGCCCTCAGACTGCTGGATGTGGTGTTCTGCGTGGAAGCGCAAGGCCACGTGCTGCAGCAAACATAAACATGGGCGCATTTTACGGGGTCGGTATGCCGGTGGCTGTAGCATTAGCATTTTGGGCCCAGATGGGGTTTACGGGAATGTGGCTCGGTATGCTGGCAGCACAGATGGCATGTGTCATGCTCATGCTGGTATCGGTGAAACGTATCAACTGGCAAGTACAGACTCAGAGAGCACAACGATTAACCGGCAAGGGCAGCAACAACCAAACACAGAAACATAAAGAAACATGTGGGGGTATTGAAAGAGATGACAAGGAGCGATTGAAAACTATGGATGCGGTTGATGGAGATGAAACAGGACTGGTGTGGTTGTTAGAGTAGCACTAATGTTGTTTTGGCAATTCGCTGACAATAAATTTTGTTTAATTATTTTCAAAAAAAAAATAATTATAGTAATATGGTCTATTTTATAGGAAAAGGAGAGGCATTCACAACTAATTTTTTTTTTAATTTTAAGAAAGGTGGATGTCATATAACAAATTTTGATTTCTGTTCAGCTTCCTATTTCGTGATATATTTTAGGATTTTTTGGAGGCTGCGTTCTATTCTAATTCTCCTTTGTCGTTTGACTTGAGGATTAAAATTTCAATTACTATCAAGCGTAGGTATTCGATGTACACATTAAATAAAGAACTCCTTATACGCATGCTACACATTTAATAAAGAACTAATTATACGCATGCTAGCTGTTGAAGCCGCCATTTTTGGCCGAGTAATGGCAGATTTTTTTTATTTTAGTAAATAAAATAAATAAATATAGCAAACTGGCTATCTCTCTCTCTCACTTTTGTATAAATAGCCAGACCCGAGTTTGAAACTCGGGTCCGTTTTTTTTTCTTTACAGAAACGAAAAAAAAAAATTTACCCGGACCCGAGTTTAATTTTTTTTTTTACGTTTGTGTGTTATATTAAAAATAAAACACAATAGTAAGTAGATTGATCTAAAATATTACAATAAAAATTAAAATAAAATTTTATAAAGCTAAATATAAGCACGATTAATACATTGTTCTAAAATAGTGTCAAACAAATTGAAATATTACAACAACAATTAAAATTCAATTGTTCTGGTAAATATAACAATAAAAAACATAAACACACTGGTAATCTAAATCATGCTCTGTTGGAATGAGCTCGACCTCGAGTTGAGCGCCTGTTAATACGACCCTCCATTTCATACATAACCATTGGAATGCGTATCTTCCTTCTCCTTCCTTTGTTGATTTTTTCTGGATCTGGCCTGATGACCGGACCATTATAAATTGGGTGTGATATATAATAGCATGATGCTGGGACCGAGTTTAAAACTCGGTTCCAGGTGTACTGGGCCGAGTTTAAAACTCGGTCCAGACACCTGCAATTTTCAAATGTACTGGGTGTATTTATTTTAATTTTTGTTGTAATATTTTAGATCAATCTACTGACTGTTGTGTTTTATTTTTAATATAACACACAAACATAAAAAAAAATACAACTCGGGTCCGGGTAATTTTTTTTCGTTTCTGTGTAAAAAAAAAACCGGATCCGAGTTTCAAAGTCAGGTCTGGCTATTTATGCAAAAGTGAGGAGAAAGATGGCCAGTTTGCTATATTTATTTATTTTATTTACTAAAATAAAAAAATCTGGGGTAATGGAAACTTCAACCTCACGTAAACGAATTATTTGAACGTTCTTTTGTACTTTTGGTGGCAAAGTTAGTTGTATCAATCACCTTCGGCTCACGTTCAAAGTGCATAGCAGTAAGAACTTGACATATATAGGATCGAAGTAAAAAAAAATTTAAGTTCGTATGCATATATATGAATTTGGTCTAACTAAGAACAGTATGCGCGCAGCCTTCCTTTTGACAAATTTTCCTTGAGCTTCATTCTACCATTCTCTTATCTTTTGAATGAACGAAAGTTTGTGGCTCGTATGAGTTCGCTTTTATGTTATACGGGTTATAAACCTTTGAATCTTTCTTTTACACTTCTAATTTGACTGCTCTGTTGAATGAACTAAACAAATATCAGCCGTTCATCCACTTTGAGATCTGTGCAGGCACCTAGCTTCATGATCAATCAGAATGATGAACAGCTGAGATATATTCATCAGGTTCTTAAATGGGCCAGAGATGATTTGATTTAATGCACGTGTTTACTTTTTTCATTGAAAAGATAAGAGTTAAATTTTTAAATTTTATAATTGTACATAAAGATTTTCAACCGAATTTTGGAACTCACGACCTCATATATAAAGGATATTATATTTTACCACTAGATCAAAGATTGATTCTTCACGCGTTTACTTTTCAATCTGTAAAAGAAGATTTACATTTATATATATGTTCACAACATCACCCTTTTATATGGAAATTAAAAGAGACTATGCCCAACGATTTATCAAAGCATACGGTAGATTTTTCTTATCCACGTCTCTAAAAAGTTGGATGAAGAGATCAGATGGTAACACCGTGTTTAAAATAAAAAAAGGAAAAATATATGTTCAAAATTTTAAATGTGGCGGAGGTACAATTTGATAACCATAGTGAATATTTTATATTTGTCCGCAAAAAAAATTAAATAAAACGCCCTGTTTTTCTTAGCATAATCTGCTAAGTAAATATTATTTAAAATGTAATGAATGATCAATTTTATCATCCATAGCAAATACCTTACATTTTTTTTATATTCGGTATTTAAAGCAATCTTCTGATCTTCTCGATATTTGCAATACCTAACTAAAATAATTTCATTGGTCAGGACCTCTTTATTCTTCCACACAGAAAATAACTACAGAATCTTCTGAGCAAGAATCCCAAGTCGGTTTTGTTTGATTGTTGTCAATAAATTATGAATAAATATATCCTGCCCCTGGTTCTGCCCCCAGCATCTTAGATGTGCTGTCGGCAAAATTTAGTACATAATTTTTTTGAAAAAAACTGACCGCTATTTGATAAATCAACTGACCGTACGCAAAGTTTTACCAGCAAAGGTTTTGAAAGGCTGATGTTAGAAAATGTAGTCTAAAACTTTACTAGCATAGGTTTTGCGCAAAACTTTGAAACCATCTTCAAATCAATAAAATAATGACAATAACTAAATTGCAAATATTATAGAAACATAATCAAAATGGATATCTAAAACAAAATGTGCTCCAATAATTTTTGGAATAGCTAAAGCTGGTAAGAACAATTGCAATTTCTTGGATTTTGTCACTTGCATCCTGAGTTTCCTGTTTTAATAAGTAGCTTTTGTTTTACTATAAAAGCATTACAATTTTATTGAAATTAATGCTATTAGGACACTATAAAATCAATTTATCAAATCAAATGATTTTATACATTTCATTTTATAAAAAATATAGTAGATATACTAAGTTACTAACTATGAGACAAGTTAAGTGGCAAAATCTGATAATACGAAATTTTATTACCATTCAGTGTATAGAAAGAAAAATATCATTATCCAATGTATAAAATCAAAATGAACAAAAAAAATGAACAAAATATTTAGTTAGTTTTTTTACCGGTGGTATGAAAGAGAACCTTCAATAGAAGTGCGGAGATAATTCATGGCATTAAATGCTTTGTCAGTGAAACAATATATATTCAAAATTTTACCAGTAGAAATTTTAACAGGCTGAAATATTACATTAAATTCGATGATAGCAGACCAATAGTTCAGATTCAGATTCTTGCTAGAACTAAATTGGGCTGCCCGCAAAACTCGCCGGGGTTTAACAAAAAAACATAGCATTTATTTACCATTGAGAATATAGAGCAGTTCTTTACCAGATGCGCAAAACAGTATAATTTTCTGTCAAATTCCACATCATCGTATGGTGCTGGGGGCAGAACTAGGGGCATTGTATCTCTACCCATAAATTATTATGATTTCCGTTTATAGGGTCTGCAACTTCTGTTAAGAAAATAAAAATATAGTAGATTTCAACCGTTTTTTCTAATTAAGATAATTTCTTCTCTATTTGAAGTCAATACTTGTTAAGTAAATATATATAATTACGAAATCATAAATTAAACTTCTATAATTAGTAATTATATTGTTTTAACTATATAATTATAAAAAAAAACGAATAAAAATTGAACAATAAGAAGGTGCACAAACAAATGCTCTTGTAGTTCAGCAACAGCTGACTCTATGGTCTTAAAAATAACGGACTTAAATCTTCATAAGTCAAAAAAAAAAAAAAGAATAAAGAAAACAGAGGATTGAGTGCGCCCTATCCTTGCCCAAAAAAAAAAAAACAAGGAGATGCACATATACACACACGTAGGTGAACTGATCGAAGTCTTCGAGTACAATTAGGGAAAATTAGTGCACGCTACTCATGTCATGTCCATATATATATTGGCGAAATTTAATTGGATACAAATACACTTGAAAATTAATAAATAATGTAACAAACATTTCCCAAACTCAGAAAATATATTCTATATATAGTGGAAATTTCAAACTATTTTCCTATATATATATTCACACTTTAATATTGAAGTTTTTAAAAAATCTTAATTTAATAAGTGTTTAGCAAATTAATTATTTGGTGCATTATTAGGACATTCTTATGTACCAAATTTGTTGGGCACCAAACATAATCTTGTTTGTACTATGGTTGGATAACACTTAATTAGGGGAAGGCCAGATCAGTAGTTAGGATCATTACAACAGAAAAGATCTTTGACAACTGTTATTGATCATGTTTAACAATGATTCTTGAATTACTATTAAAGGGGCGTTAAAAAAATCTCTAAATAACCATTGTTAAATCATAACTGTTCGGAAATATTATTTTTTCTATATCACCTTTTAGCAATGGTTTTAGGCAAAGAATTATTGTTAAAGCCCAAAATCATTATTAAATAGCATTTAACAATGATTCTTTGCTCAGAATCATTACTAAAGATAATTATAAATTTTATTGTTCTTTGAGTTTAGCTAAGAACAAACAGTATAAATACGAAATGAAAATAGATTAATACGTAAGAATAAATTAAGAACAAACATTATGCATATTATTCATTCAATAATTAATATGAAAAGAAATATAATTATTCATTCAATGAAAATAATATATTTACTCAATAATATAATATATAATTTGCTCATACAATAATATGAAAATCTATATAATTTTCAAGAAAAAAATCCAACAAAATAATAATATAGATCTTGAATCTTCAAACGCGTTTTTGAGGATCAAAATAAAGTTTTTTGGTCATGAAAATTATCATTACGACATAAACAGTTAAACCTGTAGATCTCATCATAAACTTTTTGTTGTCACACAGAATACCTCAATCAGAGCTCCATATCAACATTTATGTCCATTTAAATTTGAAATGATCAGATTTTAGTTTTTATTTCTTCTGTCTCTCATCTCTCTCTTTCTCTGTCTATCTTCTCTATTTTATATATGAAATCAATGTTCCCGGTGTAGGTACGGATATTGTATCTATTCAATGCGAGTGTAGATACGGGTACAAGAATACAAAAAATTTCAAAATATCAGAATATGAATGTAACTATATATAATATTTTTTATTTAAAAATATAAGATATAGCATGTAATAGGTCTGATTGTGGACAAACTATAAAAATAAATATTATTTTAAAGAACGGGAAGAGGAAAATCTCTTATTTGGTATATGATATATACGTGGCATATCAGATATGCGTCCGAACTGTATTTGATGTGACTCTACATTCGATCTATATCGAATACTTGTTCGATAGCATATCAGAAGTATTCAGATAATACAACATGAAATATATGACAAAAGAGATGGTAATCCGGGATAGTTAGTTTTTGAATATTATTTTTGAATTATTGGATTGAGATGAATAAATAGTGAGATAAAAAAATCTAATAAATAAGAGCAAATGTCATTGATTGATTTTTTTTTTATCAGAACTAAAAAACTGTAAAATCATTTAGCAAGGATTATTTGAAACAACCATTAGTAAATATATAAGAAACCATCCGACGCAGTGGTAGTGCGCGTGCTGGAGAGCAGCGTTAGGGATTCGGTGTGGCTTTGGCTTGCCTATTCGATCTGGTGTGGCGTAGTTTGTGTGACGATGCATGTGGTATACTACTTAGTCCCGTATATAAAACATATCAAAAACATATCCTGTCCGAATTATGACCCCGGAGACCAAATCCACCAAACAGAATAAAATAATATGATATACCATGTAACATCCGAACCGTATCTGATCCGATACTTATTCAGCAACATATCAAGAGTATCTGGGTAACACAATTCAAATGACAAAGGGATAATAATTTGTGAAATTTTAATTTTTGAATTTTATTTTTTGAATCATTGAATTGAGATAAACAAACAGTGAGATGAAAAATCTAACAATATGTGAGAGTAAATATCATTGGTCAATTTTTTCTGTCAGAGCCAAAAAGTTGTAGAGTAATTTAGCAACGGTTTATTGAAAGAACCGTTATTAAATATACCCTTTAACAATGATTTTGGATCCAAAATCATTGTTAAAAGTTGTATTTAACAACTATTCCTTTAAGGAATCGTTGTTAAATGGCTTTGTAGCTTTTTGGTGTAATCCTTACTCTATTTTAACGATGATTTCTTCAAAGAATTGCTGTTAAATGTCCATATAATTTTTTAGTGTCTTGAGACTCTATTTTAACAATATTTTTTATTAAAAAAATCATTGCAAATGAAGTTCTTAATATTTCAATAATGTCATTGACCCTTTTTTAACAACGAAATTAATATATAACGTTATTAAATGAGGGTTGTCTAAAATTATTTCAGTTGTAGTGGATGATGCAAATTTTCAAACTAGAGAATAAATTTATATTTATCTATAAATTCATAAACTGTACTTTTTCTTTTTTTTTTTTTTGCTATTAGTAATGTACTAAAGGTCTATTGAGCAAAAAAAATTTGTGAATTAAGGCACAATTTTGTAAATATTAAAATTGAAGCATAGTTTTATAGTTTTTTTAAGAAATATAATTTTATGAGGTATATTCTGAAACTAATTTTCTGGGAAGGGGGAGGGGCAACTGTGCGTATCTGCCACAAGATCTCTTCATTCCTATATATACCATTTTTTGGGATAAATACTTAGCAAAATTAAAAAAAATGTTTTGAATTGATAAAAATATTTTCTTTACATAGTTAAGCTGTGTCCGTATCTTTTTCCTATTTTTTGTAATTCCTAGTCATTTATAAAAAAAAAAAGCTTATTATGAACATACAAGGACAACATTCCCAGGTCCCAGCAAAGACTTGACAATGCGCCAAATACAAACCATAACATACTTTTACTATGCATGTCCTATTCCAAACCATGTTGTTCACGCATTCTCGAATTTTGTACGCATCATGGCACAATATATCTAAAATGATCCGACGTGTCTGATGTGACGCATATCTGGCGAAGCAAATACAAATTGCAATTACTAAAGGCACCTAAAGCGAATCTTATTCTATTAATGTGTTGTTCCAAAATACACCTAATAAAACGTATAACTTTTAGTACAACAGATGCAAAGAAAACTGTTTTAATGACTCTACACCAAAATTATAAAAATAAAAACATAATCAATCACGCAATATATTCTTTGTGCAAACTCTATTTATTGCAATTGTGAAATTTATCATTATATCCATTTCAAAGTATATTCTCATCCATTACAGAGATCTATCATATGGTTAGTTAAACATACCATGGAAGTACATAAGAGAGATGCACAAATCTAAATGCAAATCAAAAGCTACAAATAAATTGCCGACGTGTCCGTCTAAGGAGTTGAATTTCTCCCCTCCCTTTAAGGGGATATATTACTCCTAATTATATCTATTATATGATTGTACAATTAAACCTTAGATATGAATATTCTATAATACTAATTTTACACTAATATAAGTAAGATGTATTAGAAACTGTTGTTTAAGATTTTCAACATTTTTTATATCAAAACTACACATAATTTCGAGCAAATTAATATAATTGCTCCTAACTATGTCCATTATAAGATTGTGAAATCAACACTTCGATATGAATATCAGAGCACACTAATTTTCCATAAGACATAAGTAAGATACATTAGAAATTGCTATTTAAATAAATTGTTAAAGATTTTTAACATTTATTGCCTCATAACAACACAAAATTTTCATAAATATTAATATAATTACTCCTAATTATGCCTGTTAGAAGATTATCTAATTAACACTTCGATATGAACATTCTACGATACTTCGGCTAATGAGCATTTGGAAGAACCAAATCCACAAATAATTGTGGAAGAAGTTCTAGTCCCGAGCTCATCTGCTTCAACACAAGTTGAAATAGAACTAAATCCGCATACTGATGTCAATGAAGTTCGAGAGCCTGAAGAACAAGTGCTACGAAAGTCACATAGGACAGTCCGTGCACCTAAAAGGTACATGGGACTTCATGAAGTCTCAGTATTTGATGCTGAAGATCCTCTGACCTATGCGGAAGCAGTGGATAGACCCGACTCTGATAAATGGCTGGAGGCCATGAGATCCGAAATACAATCCATGTATGACAACACGGTTTGGAACCTAGTTGCACCACCTGTTGGAGTAAAACTCATAACTAACAAGTGGGTTTTTAAAAGAAAAATATGTATGAATGGTAATATGACTATTTACGAAGCACGACTAGTAGTGAAAGGTTTCAAGTAAATTCTCGACGTAGACTATGATGAAACTTTTTCATCCGTAGCTATGTTTAAGTCAATTCGGATACTCCTAGCAATTGTCATATTTCATGATTATGAAATATGAATGTCAAAACCGCCTTCCTAAATGGAAATTTGGAAGATGACATATATATAATACAGCCCACAAGTTTTGATGATCCAAAAATATTGGGAAGGTATGCAAGTTTCTCAGATCCATTTATGGATTGAACCAAACATCACGGAGTTGGAATCTTTGATTTGACGAAGAAGACAAACAGTTTGACTTCGTCAGATGCGAAGAAGAACCTTGTGTATACATGAAAACTAGTGGGAGTGTCATCGCTTTTTTAATCCTTTGTGGGGACGATATATTCTTAATTGAAAATGATATTCTTTTATTGCAATTAGTCAATTCTTCATTAAAGAAAGTGTTCTCAATGGAAGATTTGGGCGAGTTTGTCTATATACTAGGCATAAAGATCTATAGAGATAGATCTAAGAGACTTATTGGATTAAGTCAAAGCACATACATTAATAAAGTGTTGAATTGGTTCAGCATGTAGAATTCCAAGAAATGATTTCGGTCAATGAATTATGGTGCATAGCTTAGCAAGACTCAGTGTCCTTTGACATCTGATGAGCGAAGCATAATGAGTAGAGTACCATATGCTTCGGCTATTGGCTCTATCATGTACGCCATGTTGTGCACTCGCTCTGATGTCTCGTACGCTTGTAGTGTGACGAGTAGATATCAGGCTAATCCAGTGCTAGAGCACTTTGAATGTTGTAAAGAATATCCTTAAGTACTCAAGAAGAACTAAGGATATGTTTCTCATCTACGGTGTTGACTCGGAACTCGTGGTAAGTGGTTACACAGATGTTATCACCTCATATGAAAAATCATAAATAAAGGCGACGTAAAGATTTGTAAAATTGACACAGTCGACAATACAAATTGATCTACTTACAAGATCTATACCTCAAGTCAAGCACTAGTTGCACATATCTTCTATGATTTTGAAACACATAGTAGATTGGCTGTGAGATTTTTCTTTAAATTTGAGATATTTATAGAATAAAGAGATTTATATAAAGTAGGGCTCAATATGATTGACTCCAAGCTTAAGTGTGAGATTGTTACTTTGTAATAATCTTGAAGTCAATAATACGAAAAATTAGTTATATAAATCTTTGTTCATGAATTGAATATTTAAAATGATATTTTGTTTCCTTGAGTATTATTGAATTTATGAATTATTCCGAGTTCATGACTGGAATTGTAAAACTTATAATATAGAATATACTCTTAAAAGTCACTAACTAAGGTAATTAACAGGAACACTAATTAACCGCTATCAGGTTAGTATGTGGATTAAATGATGGTCAAGTTTTACAGACCATAGACAAAGAGTTATCATTTTAATCACATAGATAGATGTTCTAGGAACATCGTATTTGATAGACCCCGAATGAAACATTAAATGGAATTATATTCGTGTCATTAATATTTTCGTTTAGTATTAAATTCTAAAGTATGAGGTATACATTTTTCTACATAAGATATGTATGTGTGTGATTTCTACCAAACGTTATCCGTAAAGGTGGTTATAAAGATAGCTCTTCTAAGATACATAACTTATGCGGAGGAAGAGATGGTTTGCCAAAAGTACTATTATCCCTCGTATTTCTATATGAGTTATAGCATCATCGGGCCCTTGATAGAGTAAATTATCTCTAGCAAAGTATAATTACAAGATAATTTACTCGGATCAAGAAAAGATTAAGTTTGTAAGGATGACATATACCTACCTTGAAACTATGATAGCTATGAGACAAAAGAATTAAACACAAGTAAATAGTTTATTGGATCATGATATTGTACAAGACATCATCATCTCGTGTAATTGGATGGTCATAGTGCATTCATCGTCGATGCCTCCTATGATTATAGAAGTTAAAACGGTTTTAACTCTATTTACCAACATAACACGGATCCTGTCGGGTCACACCGTATAGGAGTTAATCGGAGAATTTTATTGATTAATTATAAATTATTTATAATTAATAATAAGATGATTATAATTAATTATATATGATATAATTATATTTGTCATAGAGATGACAAGAAGCAAAAATCGATTGAATTTATAACGTGTTGGACACGTCGTATAAATTCGCCGAAACAACAACCGAGATAAATATAATGTACATGATAATTATATATATTTGATTTGTATTTTAAATGTTAATTATGGATTTGAATTATGAGCCAAAAGTCCATTTATAATTAAAGCCTTAATTAATAATTAAAAGCCCAAAAAAAGCCCAAAAAGGCCCATGAAAAGCCCATGCCGACCTCAAAAGGGTATTTTGGTAATTTGGCCAAAAGCTCCAAGGGTATTTCGGTAATTTGGCCAAAAGCCTAATGACATTTTGATAAATTGGACAAACTTTAAGGGTATTTTGGTCTTTTCACTTTGGAACCTCCTACTATTCATGAGGGCATTTTGGTAATTTGGCAATCTCACATTTTCTATAAATAAAGGGGTGGGTTGAGAGAGAAAGCCACACCAAATCAGTTCTACTTTCTCTCTCTCGGTATACGATTGTTTCAAAATTCACGGGATCGGTGAATAGTGTTTTTATGAAAGTTGCGGTATTTTTGCATATTTGTGAAATATAATAACTGCGAGTCGTGAATAGTACTATTTCATTTTTTTCTCGGGTGAATAGTGTTTTTGCGAGAAACCGCGATTTACAGTATTTCTGGCAAAAGAAATAAGCCACTCTCTCTTGTCGATCCCCGGATAACCTACTACGAGAGGCATCGACGTTTGGTACTCCAAGACAAGCCGATTTTCATTCCAATTAAAATTTGGAAGCGAGGTATAACATCTTATATTAATCTATTTAATTGTTAAGTAGATTAATATTTTAGAAATCAATCATGGAGTAGATCAATAAAGGTTTAAAGAGGTGTGTATCTCTCGGTAATCATCCGACATACCACTTTAACCCTAAGCTTATGTTAGAAGTAAAATAATATTTTACCGTCTTTTGTAAAGGATTAAATGTCTGTATCTCTCGGTAATTATCCGACATACTTTAATCCCAAAATTAAGTAGAAGTAAAATTTTTGTTCTACGGTCTTTACCGTAGCTTGAGCATTAATGGGATAATTTTTGTTCTACGTTCATATGCCTGTTAGAAGATTATCCAATTAATACTTCGATATGAACATTCTACGACACAAAATTTGCATAAAAAATAAGTAAGATGCATTAAAAATAGCTGTTTCAACAAGTTATTTGAGTTTTTTAAAATAATTTGCTGCATAACTACACATAATTTCACGCAAATTAATATAATTGATCATAATTATGCCTATTATATAATTATCCAATTTACACTCCAATATGAATATCCTATAACAGTAATTTTTCATAAAACATAAATAAGATACATTTGAAGCTGCTGTTTAAAAGAGTTGTTTAAGATTTTCAATATTTATTGTCTCATAACTACTTATAATTTCATAAAAATTAACATAATTACTCCTAGTTGTGCCTATTAGAAGATTATCTAATTAATACTTCGATATGGATATTCTACGACACTATGTTTGCACAAAACATAAGTAAGATGCATTAAAAAAATAGCAGTTTAAACTAGTTGATAGAGTTTTTCAATTTTTTTTACCGCGTAACTACATATAATTTCATGAAAATTAATATAATTACTCCAAATTATATCTATTATAAGATTATCTAATTAAAACTCCGATATGAATATTCTATGACGCTAATTTGGCACAAAATAAAAGTAAGATGTATTAGAACTGCTATTTAAACAAGTTGTTTGACTTTTTTAAAATTTTTGGCCCCATAAATATCCATAATTTCATGAAAATTAATATAATCACTCTTAATTATGCCTATTATAAGATTGTTTATTTAACACTTCGATATGAATATTTTACGACACTATTTTTTCCCAAAACATTAGTAAGATGCATTAGAAACAACTATTTAAAAAACTTATTTGAGTATTTCAACAGTTTTGCCCCCATAACTACACATAATTTGGTGAAAATAAATATAATCGCACCTATTTTTACCTATTAAAAGATTATCTAATTAACACTTCAATATGAACATTCTACAGCAGTAATTCTGCATAAAACATAAGTATGAGGCTCTAAAAACAACTGTTTAAACAAGTTGTTTGAGTTTTTTTATAAATTTTGGTCGCATAATTACACATAATTTATTATAAGTTAATATAATTACTGCTTAGCATGCCTATTAGAAGATCTCCTAATTAAAACATCGATATGAATATTCTACGACACTAATTTTGCACAAAACATAAGTAAGATGCATTAGAAACAGCTATTTAAACAAATTATTTGAGTTTTTCAATATTTTTGGCTGCCTAACTACACATAATTTCTTATAAATTAATATAACTACTCCTAAATATGCCTATTGTAAGATTATCCAATTAAAACTCTGACATGAATATTCTACAACTCTAATTCCGCAGAAAAACATAAGTAAGGTGCATTAAAAACTACTGTCTAAACACGTTGTTTGATCTTTCCAAATTTATTGGCCGCATAAGTGCACATAATTCCATATAAATTAATATAGTTACTCATAATTACGTGTTTTATAAGAATTTTCAATCAACACTTCGATATTGAATATTCTACGATACTAATTTTTCATAAATCATAAGTAAGATGGATTTATAAACTGCTATATAAAAAAGTTATTTGAGTTTTCAACATTTTTGCCCTCATAACTGCACACAATTTCGTGAAAATTAACATAACCACTCCTGATTACATCTATTATAATGTTGTCTAATTAAAAAATTGATTTGAGTATTCCATAACGCTAATTTTGCCCAAAACATGAGTAAGATGCGTTAAAAACTGCTGTTTAAACAAGTTAATCGGCTTTATGAAAAAAATTGGCCGCAGAACTACAAAATATTTCGTGAAAATTAAAATAATTACTCTTGATTACGCCTAATATAAGATTTTCTTATTAAAAATTTATATGAATTTTCCATGACGCTAATTTTGCTTAAAACATAAGTAAGATGCATTAAAATCTGTTGTATAAACAAGCTGTTTGAGTTTTTCATAATTTGTGGTCGTATAACTACTTATAATTTCGTGCAAGTTATTACAATTACTCATAATTATGTCTATTATAAAATTATCCAATTAACACTTCAAAATGAATATTTTATGGCACTATTTTTCCTCAAAACATAAGTAAGATGCATTAGAAACTGCTATTTAAAAAAAATTAAGTTTTTTAATATTTTTGTCCTCATAACTTTTCATAAAAATTAATATAATTACTTCTAATTATGCCTATTAAAATATTAGTGAATTAACTCTTCGATATGAACATTCTATGACACAAATATTGCACAAGACAAAAGTTGGATGCATTAAAAATAACTGTTTAAACATGTTGTTTAAGATTTTTAACATTTTTTGACTCATAACTACACATAATTTTGTAAAAATTAATATAATTACTCTTAATTATACCTATTAGAAGATTATACAATTAAAACATCGATATGAACATTATACGACACAAATTTTGCACAAAACAAAAATAAGATGCTTTAAAAACGGCTGTTTAAACAAGTTGGTTGAGTTTTTGAAATTTGTTGGCCGCATAACTGTTCATAATTTCTTGGAAATTAACATAATTACTACAAATTATGCCTATTATATGATTGCACAATTAAAACTTAGATATGAATATTCTATGATGCTAATTTTGCACAAATATAAGTAAGATGCATTAGAAACTGTTGTTTAAGATTTTCAACATTTTTTGCATCAAAACTACACATAATTTCGAGCAAGTTAATATAATTTCTCCTAACTATGTCTCTTATAAGATTGTGAAATCAACATTTCGATATGAATATCAGAGGACACTATTTTTTCATAAGACATAATTAAGATACATTAGCAATTGCTGTTTAAACAAGTTGATAAAGATTTTCTCCATTTATTGCCTCATAAGGACACAAAATTTCATGAAAATTAATATAATTACTCCTAATTATGCCTGTTAGAAGATTATCGAATTAACACTTCGATATGAACATTCTACGGCATGAAATTTGCATAAAAAAATAAGTAAGATGAATTAAAAACAGCTGTTTCAACAAGTTGTTTGAGTTTTTTAAAAAATTTTACTGCATAACTACACATAATTTCGCGCAAATTAATATAATTGCTCATAATTATGCCTATTATATAATTATCCAATTAACACTCAAATATGAATATCCTATAACAGTAATTTTTCATAAAACATAAATAAGATACATTTGAAGTTGCTGTTTAAACGAGTTGTTTAAGATTTTCAAAATTTATTGTCACATAACTACTTATAATTTCGTGAAAATTAATATAATTACTCCTAGTTGTGCCTATTAGAAGATTATCCAATTAATACTTCAATATGGATATTCTACGACACTATGTTTGCACACAACATAAGTAAGATGCATTAAAAAATAGCAGTTTAAACTAGTTGATAGAGTTTTTCAATTTTTTTGCCGCGTAACTATATATAATTTCATGCAAATTAATATAATTACTCCAAATTATGTCTATTATAAGATTATATAATTAAAACTTCTATATAAATATTCTATAACGTTAATTTGGCACAAAACAAAAGTAAGATGTATTAGAACTGCTCTTTAAACAAGTTGTTTGACTTTTTTAAAATTTTTGGCCCCATAAATACCCATAATTTCGTGAAAATTAATATAATCACTCTTAATTATGTCTATTATAAGATTGTTTAATTAACACTTCGATATGAATATTCTACGACACTATTTTTTTCCAAAACATTAGTAAGATGCATTAGAAACAGCTATTTAAAAAACTTATTTGAGTATTTTTAACATTTTTGGCCCCATAACTACACATAATTTGGTGAAAATTAATATAATCGCACATATTTTTGCCTATTAAAAGATTATCTAATTAACACTTCAATATGAACATTCTACAACACTAATTCTGCACAAAACATAAGTAGGAGGCTCTAAAAACAGCTGTTTAAACAAGTTGGTTGAGTTTTTTTATAAATTTTGGTCGCATAATTACACATAATTTATTATAAGTTAATATAATTACTCCTTAGCATGCCTATTAGAAGATCTCCTAATTAAAACTTCGATATGAATATTCTACGACACTATTTTTGCACAAAAAAAAATAAGATGCATTAGAAACAGCTATTTAAACAAATTATTTGAGTTTTTCAATAATTTTGGCTGCATACTACACATAATTTCTTATAAATTAATATAACTACTCCTAAATATGCCTATTATAAGATTATCCAATTAAAACTTTGACATGAATATTCTACAACTGTAATTCCGCCGAAAACATAAGTAAGATGCATTAAAAACTGCTGTCTAAACACGTTGTTTGATCTTTCCAAATTTATTGGCCGCATAACTGCACATAATTTCGAATAAATTAACATAGTTACTCCTAATTACGTCTTTTATAAGAATTTTCAATCAACACTTTGATATTGAATATTCTACGATACTAATTTTTCACAAAACATAAGTAAGATGCATTTATAAACTGCTATATAAAAAAGGTGTTTGAGTTTTCAACATTTTTGCCCTCAGAACTGCACACAATTTCGTGAAAATTAACATAACCACTCCTAATTACATCTATTATAATGTTTCCTAATTAAAAATTCGATATGAGTATTCCATAACGCTAATTTGGCACAAAACATGAGTAAGATGCGTTAAAAACTGCTGTTTAAACAAGTTGATCGGCTTTATGAAAAAAATTGGCAGCAGAACTACACATAATTTCGTGAAAATTAAAATAATTACTCTTGATTACGCCTATTATAAGATTGTCTTATTAAAATTCGATATGAATATTCTATGACGCTAATTTTGCTTAAAACATAAGTAAGATGTATTAAAAACTGCTATATAAACAAGCTGTTTGAGTTTTTCATAATTTTTGGCCGCATAACTACTTATAATTTCGAGCAAGCTATTACAATTACTCCTAATTATACCTATTATAAAATTATCCAATTAAAACATCGATATGAATATTCTATAACGCTAATATTGCACAAAACATAAGTAAGATGCGTTAAAAACTTCTGTTTAAACAAGTTGTATGGCTTTATGAAAAAATTTGGCCGCATAACTACACATAATTTGGTGAATATAAATATAATTACTCCTAATTGTGCCTATTATAAGATTGTTCAATTAACACTTCAAAATGAATATTTTATGGCACTATTTTTCCTCAAAACATAAGTAAGATGCATTAGAAACTGCTATTTAAAAAAAGTTAAGTTTTTAAATATTTTTGTCCTCATAACTTTCCATAAAAATTAATATAATTACTCCTAATTATGCCTATTAAAATATTAGTGAATTAACTCTACGATATGAACATTCTACGACACAAATATTGCACAAGAAAAAATTAGGATGCATTAAAAATAACTGTTTAAACAAGTTATTTGTGTTTTACAAAACTTTTGGCGGCATAAGTACACATAATTTCATTTAAATTAATATAACTACTCCTAATTATGCCTATTATAAGATTGTCCAATTAAAACTGCGAGATGAATATCCTATAACACTATTTTTTCATAAAACATAAGTAAGATATATTAGAAACTGCTGTTTAAACATGTTGTTTAAGATTTTTAACATTTTTTGACTCATAACTACACATAATTTCGTAAAAATTTATATAATTACTCTTAATTGTACCTATTAGAAGATTATACAATTAAAACATCGATATGAACATTGTACAACACAAAATTTGCACAAACATAAATAAGATGCATTAAAAACGGCTGTTTAAACAAGTTGGTTGAGTTTTTGAAATTTGTTGGCCGCATAACTGCACATAATTTCTTGAAAATTAACATAATTACTCCAAATTATGCCTATTATATGATTGCATAATTAAAACTTAGATATGAATATTCTATGATGCTAATTTTGCACAAATATAAGTAAGATGCTTTAAAAACTGTTGTTTAAGATTTTCAACATTTTTTACATCAAAACTACACATAATTTCGAGCAAGTTAATATAATTGATTCTAACTATGTCTCTTATAATATTGTGAAATCAGCATTTCGATATGAATATCAGAGGACACTAATTTTTCATAAGACATAATTAAGATACATTAGCAATTCCTGATTAAACAAGTTGATAAAAAAATTTAACATTTATTGCCTCATAACGATATAAAATTTCATGAAAATTAATATAATTACTTCTAATTATGCCTGTTAGAAGATTATCCAACTAACACTTCGATATGAACATTCTACGACACGAAATTTGCAAAAAAAATAAGTAAGATGCATTAAAAACAGCTGTTTCAACAAGTTGTTTGAGTTTTTTAAATTTTTTTTGCTGCATAACTACACATAATTTCATGCAAATTAATATAATTGCTCATAATTATGCCTATTATATAATTATCCAATTAAAACTCCAATATGAATATCCTATAACAGTAATTTTTCATAAAACATAAATAAGATACATTTGAAGCTGCTGTTTAAACGAGTTGTTTAAGATTTTTAAAATTTATTATCTCATAACTACTTATAATTTCATGTAAATTAATATAATTACTCCTAGTTGTGCCTATTAGAAGATTATCCAATTAATACTTCGATATGGAAATTCTACGACACTATGTTTGCACAAAACATAAGTAAGATGCATTAAAAAATAGCAGTTTAAACTAGTTGATAGAGTTTTTCAAATTTTTTTTTGCCTCGTAACTTTATATAATTTCATGCAAATTAATATAATTACTCCAAATTATGTCTATTATAAGATTATCAAATTAAAACTTCTATATGAATATTCTATAACGCTAATTTGGCACAAAACAAAAGTAATATGTATTAGAACTGCTCTTTAAACAAGTTGTTTGACTTTTTTAAAATTTTTGGCCCCATAAATACCCATAATTTTGTGAAAATTAATATATTCACTCCTAATTATGTCTATTATAAGATTATTTAATTAACACTTCGATATGAATATTCTACGACACTATTTTTTCCCAAAACATTAGTAAGATGCATTAGAAACAGCTATTTAAAAAACTTATTTGAGTATTGCAACATTTTTGACCCCATAACTACACATAATTTGGTGAAAATGAATATAATCACAATTATTTTTGCCTATTAAAAGATTATCTAATTAACACTTCAATATGAACATTCTACAGCACTAATTCTGCACAAAACATAAGTAGGAGGCTCTAAAAACAGCAGTTTAAACAGGTTATTTGAGTTTTTTATAAATCTTGATCGCATAATTACACATAATTTATTATAAGTTAATATAATTACTTCTTAGCATGCCTATTAGATGATCTCCTAATTAAAACTTCGATATGAATATCCTACGACACTAATTTTGCACAAAACATAAGTAAGATGCGTTAGAAATAGCTATTTAAACAAGTTATTTGAGTTTTTCAATCATTTTGGCTGAATACTACACATAATTTCTTATAAATTAATATAACTACTCCTAAATATGCCTATTGTAAGATTATCCAATTAAAACTTTGACATGAATATTCTACAACTCTAATTCTTCCGAAAACATAAGTAAGATGCATTAAAAACTGTTGTCTAAACACGTTGTTTGATCTTTCCAAATTTATTGGCCGCATAACTGCACATAATTTCGTATAAATTAATATAGTTACTCATAATTACGTCTTTTATAAGAATTTTCAATCAACACTTTGATATTGAATATTCTACGATACTAATTTTTCACAAAACATAAGTAAGATGCATTTATAAACTGCTATATAAAAAAGTTGTTTGAGTTTTCAACATTTTTGCCCTCATAACTGCACACAATTTCGTGAAAATTAACATAACCACTCCTAATTACATCTATTATAAGGTTGTCTAATTAAAAATTCGATATGAGTATTCCATAACGCTAATTTTGCACAAAACATGAGTAAGATGCGTTAAAAACTGCTGTTTAAACAAGTTGATCGGCTTTATGAAAAATATTGTCCGCAGAACTACACATAATTTCGTGAAAATTAAAATAATTACTCTTGATTACGCATATTATAAGATTATCTTATTAAATTTTGATATGAATATTCCATGACGCTAATTTTGCTTAAAACATAAGTAAGATGCATTAAAAGCTGCTATATAAACAAGCTTTTGAGTTTTTCATAATTTTTGGTCGCATAACTACTTATAATTTCGTGCAAGTTATAACAATTACTCATAATTATGCCTATTATAAAATTATCCAATTAAAACTTCGATATGAATATTCGATAACGCTAATATTGAACAAAACATAAGTAAGATGCGTTAAAAACTTCTGTTTAAATAAGTTGTTTGGCTTTATGAAAATTTTTGGCCGCATAACTACACATAATTTGGTGAATATTAATATTATTACTCCTAATTATGCCTATTATAAGATTGTTCAATTAACACTTCAAAATGAATATTTTATGGCACTATTCTTCCTCAAAACATAAGTAAGATGTATTAGAAACTACTATTTAAAAAAAGTTCAGTTTTTCAATATTTTTGTCCTCATAACTTTTTATAAAAAATTAATATAATTACTCCTAATTATGCTTAGTAAAATGTTAGTGAATTAACTCTTCGATATGAACATTCTATGACAGAAATATTGCACAAGACAAAAATAGGATGCATTAAAAATAACTGTTTAAACATGTATCTTAATATTTATAACATTTTTTGACTCATAACTACACATAATTTCATAAAAATTAATATAATTACTCTTAATTATACCTATTAGAAGATTATACAATTAAAACATCGATATAAACATTGTACGACACAAATTTTGCACAAAACAAAAATAAGATGCATTAAAAACGGTTGTTTAAACAAGTTGGTTGAGTTTTTGAAATTTGTTGGCCGCATAACTGTACAAAATTTCTTGGAAATTAACATAATTACTCCAAATTAAGCCTATTATATGATTGCACAATTAAAACTTAGATTTGAATATTCTATGATGCTAATTTTGCACAAATATAAGTAAGATGCATTAGAAACTGTTGTTCAAGATTTTTAACAATTTTTTGCATCAAAACTACACATAATTTCGAGCAAGTTAATATAATTGCTCCTAACTATGTCTCTTATAATATTGTGAAATCAACATTTCGATATGAATATCAGATGACACTAATTTTTCATAAGACATAATTAAGATACATTAGCAATTCCTGATTAAACAAGTTGATAAAGATTTTTAACATTTATTGCCTCATAACGACATAAAATTTCATGAAAATTAATATAATAACTCCTAATTATGCCTGTTAGAATATTATCCAACTAACACTTTGATATGAACATTCTACGACCCGAAATTTGCAAAAAAAATAAGTAAGATGCATTAAAAACAGCTGTTTCAACAAGTTGTTTGAGTTTTTTAAATTTTTTTTGCTGCATAACTACACATAATTTCATGCAAATTAATATAATTGCTCATAATTATGCCTATTATATAATTATCCAATTAAAACTCCAATATGAATATCCTATAACAGTAATTTTTTATAAAACATAAATAAGATACATTTGAAGCTGCTGTTTAAACGAGTTGTTTAAGATTTTTAAAATTTATTATCTCATAACTACTTATAATTTCATGTAAATTAATATAATTACTCCTAGTTGTGCCTATTAGAAGATTATCCAATTAATACTTCGATATGGAAATTCTACGACACTATGTTTGCACAAAACATAAGTAAGACGCATTAAAAAATAGCAGTTTAAACTAGTTGATAGAGTTTTTCAAATTTTTTTGCCTCGTAACTTTATATAATTTCATGCAAATTAATATAATTACTCCAAATTATGTCTATTATAAGATTATCAAATTAAAACTTCTATATGAATATTCTATAACGCTAATTTGGCACAAAACAAAAGTAATATGTATTAGAACTGCTCTTTAAACAAGTTGTTTGACTTTTTTAAAATTTTTGGCCCCATAAATACCCATAATTTCGTGAAAATTAATATAATCACTCCTAATTATGCCTAATATAAGATTATTTAATTAACACTTCGATATGAATATTCTACGACACTATTTTTTCCCAAAACTTAAGTAAGATGCATTAGAAACAGCTATTTAAAAAACTTATTTGAGTATATCAACATTTTTGGCCCCATAACTACACATAATTTGGTGAAAATGAATATAATCGCACCTATTTTTGCCTATTAAAAGATTATCTAATTAACACTTCAATATGAACATTCTACAGCACTAATTCTGCACAAGACATAAGTAGGAGGCTCTAAAAACAGCTGTTTAAACAAGTTGTTTGAGTTTTTTTATAAATTTTGGTCGCATAATTACACATAATTTATTATAAGTTAATATAATTACTCCTTAGCATGCCTATTAGAAGATCTCCTAATTAAAAACTTTGATATGAATATTCTACGACACTAATTTTGCACAAAACATAAGTAAGATGCGTTAAAAACAGCTATTTAAACAAGTTATTTGAGTTTTTCAATAATTTTGGCTGCATAACTACACATAATTTCTTATAAATTAATATAACTACTCCTAAATATGCCTATTGTAAGATTACCCAATTAAAACTTTGACATGAATATTCTACAACTCTAATTCCGCCGAAAACATAAGTAAGATGCATTAAAAACTGCTGTCTTAACACGTTGTTTGATCTTTCCAAATTTATTGGCAGCATAACTGCACATAATTTCGTATAAATTAATATAGTTACTCCTAATTACGTCTTTTATAAGAATTTTCAATCAACACTTTGATATTGAATATTCTACGATACTAATTTTTCACAAAACATAAGTAAGATGCATTTATAAACTGCTATATAAAAAAGTTGTTTGAGTTTTCAACATTTTTGCCCTCATAACTGCACACAATTTCGTGAAAATTAACATAACCACTCCTAATGACATCTATTATAATGCTGTCTAATTAAAAAATCGATATGAGTATTCCATAACGCTAATTGTGCACAAAACATGAGTAAAATGCGTTAAAAACTGCTGTTTAAACAAGTTAATCGGCTTTATGAAAAATATTGGCCGCAGAACTACACAATATTTCGTGAAAATTAAAATAATTACTCTTGATTACGCATATTATAAGATTATCTTATTAAATTTTGATATGAATATCCCATGACGCTAATTTTGCTTAAAACATAAGTAAGATGTATTAAGAGCTGCTGTATAAACAAGCTGTTTGAGTTTTTCATAATTTTTGGTCGCATAACTACTTATAATTTCGTGCAAGTTATAACAATTACTCATAATTATGCCTATTATAAAATTATCCAATTAAAACTTCGATATGAATATTCGATAACGCTAATATTGAACAAAACATAAGTAAGATGCGTTAAAAACTTCTGTTTAAACAAGTTGTTTGCTTTTTTGAAAATTTTTGGCCGCATAACTATACATAATTTGGTGAATATTATTATTATTACTCCTAATTATGCCTATTATAAGATTGTTCAATTAACACTTCAAAATGAATATTTTATGGCACTATTCTTCCTCAAAACATAAGTAAGATGCATTAGAAACTACTATTTAAAAAAAGTTCAGTTTTTCAATATTTTTGTCCTCATAAATTTTCATAAAAAATTAATATAATTACTCATAATTATGCTTATTAAAGTATTAGTGAATTAACTCTTCGATATGAACAGTCTATGACACAAATATTGCACAAGACAAAAGTTGGATGCATTAAAAATAACTGTTTAAACATGTTGTTTAAGATTTTTAACATTTTTTGACTCATAACTACACATAATTTTGTAAAAATTAATATAATTACTCTTAATTATACCTATTAGAAGATTATACAATTAAAACATCGATATAAACATTGTACGACACAAATTTTACACAAAACAAAAATAAGATGCATTAAAAACGGTTGTTTAAACAAGTTGGTTGAGTTTTTGAAATTTGTTGGCCGCATAACTGTACATAATTTCTTGGAAATTAACATAATTACTCCAAATTAAGCCTATTATATGATTGCACAATTAAAACTTAGATTTGAATATTCTATGATGCTAATTTTGCACAAATATAAGTAAGATGCATTAGAAATTGTTGTTCAAGATTTTTAACAATTTTTTGCATCAAAACTACACATAATTTCGAGCAAGTTAATATAATTGCTCCTAACTATGTCTCTTATAATATTGTGAAATCAACATTTCGATATGAATATCAGATGACACTAATTTTTCATAAGACATAATTAAGATACATTAGCAATTCCTGATTAAACAAGTTGATAAAAAAATTTAACATTTATTGCCTCATAACGACATAAAATTTCATGAAAATTAATATAATAACTCCTAATTATGCCTGTTAGAAGATTATCCAACTAACACTTCGATATGAACATTCTACGACCCGAAATTTGCAAAAAAAATAAGTAAGATGCATTAAAAACAGCTGTTTCAACAAGTTGTTTGAGTTTTTTAAATTTTTTTTGCTGCATAACTACACATAATTTCATGCAAATTAATATAATTGCTCATAATTATGCCTATTATATAATTATCCAATTAACACTCCAATATGAATATCCTATTACAGTAATTTTTCATAAAACATAAATAAGATACATTTGAATCTGCTGTTTAAACGAGTTGGTTAAGATTTTCAAAATTTTTAGTCTCATAACTACTTATAATTTCGTGAAAATTAATATAATTACTCCTAGTTGTGCCTATTAGAAGATTATCCAATTAATACTTCGATATGGATATTCTACGACACTATTTTGCACAAAACATAAGTAAGATGCATTAAAAAATAGCAGTTTAAACTGGTTGATAGAGTTTTTTAATTTTTTTTGCCGCGTAACTATATATAATTTCATGCAAATTAATATAATTACTCCAAATTATGTCTATTATAAGATTATATAATTAAAAGTTCTATATGAATATTCTATAACGCTAATTTGGCACAAAACAAAAGTAAGATGTATTAGAACTGCTCTTTAAAGAAGTTGTTTGACTTTTTTTAAATTTTTGGCCCCGTAAATACCCATAATTTCGTGAAAATTAATATAATCACTCCTAATTATGCCTATTATAAGATTGTTTAATTAACACTTCGATATGAATATTCTACGACAGTAGTTTTTCCCAAAACATTAGAAAGATGCATTAGAAACGGCTATTTAAAAAACTTATTTGAGTATTTCAACATTTTTGGCCCCATAACTACACATAATTTGGTGAAAATGAATATAATCGCACCTATTTTTGCCTATTAAAAGATTATCTAATTAAAACTTCAATTTGAACATTCTACAACACTAATTCTGCACAAAACATATGTAGGAGGCTCTAAAAACAGCTGTTTAAACAAGTTGTTTGAGTTTTTTTATAAATCTTGGTCGCATAATTATACATAATTTATTATGAGTTAATATAATTACTCCTTAGCATGCCTATTAAAAGATCTCCTAATTAAAACTTCGATATGAATATTCTACGACACTAATTTTGCACAAAACATAAGTAAGATGCGTTAGAAACAACTATTTAAACAAGTTATTTGAGTTTTTCAATAATTTTGGCTGAATACTACACATAATTTCTTATAAATTAATATAACTACTCCTAAATATGCCTATTGTAAGATTATCCAATTAAAACTTTGACATGAATATTCTACAACTCTAATTCTTCCGAAAACATAAGTAAGATGCATTAAAAACTGCTGTCTAAACACGTTGTTTGATCTTTCCAAATTTATTGGTCGCATAACTGCACATAATTTCGTATAAATTAATATAGTTACTCATAATTACGTCTTTTATAAGAATTTTCAATCAACACCTTGATATTGAATATTCTACGATACTAATTTTTCACAAAACATAAGTAAGATGCATTTATAAACTGCTATATAAAAAAGTTGTTTGAGTTTTCAACATTTTTGCCCTCATAACTGCACACAATTTCATGAAAATTAACATAACCACTCCTAATTACATCTATTATAATGTTGTCTAATTAAAAATTCGATATGAGTATTCCATAACGCTAATTTTGCACAAAACATGAGTAAGATGCGTTAAAAACTGCTGTTTAAACAAGTTGATCGGCTTTATGAAAAAAATTGGCCGCAGAACTACACATAATTTCGTGAAAATTAAAATAATTACTCTTGATTACGCTATTATAAGATTGTCTTATTAAAATTCGATATGAATATTCCATGACGCTAATTTTGCTTAAAACATAAGTAAGATGCATTAAAAACTGCTATATAAACAAGCTGTTTGAGTTTTTCATAATTTTTGGCCGCATAACTACTTATAATTTCATGCAAGTTATTACAATTACTCCTAATTATGCCTATTATAAAATTATCCAATTAAAACTTCGATATGAATATTCTATAACGCTAATATCGCACAAAACAAAAGTAAGATGCGTTAAAAACTTCTGTTTAAACAAGTTGTTTGGCTTTATGAAAATTTTTGGCCGCATAACTACACATAATTTTGTGAATATTAATATAATTACTCCTAATTGTGCCTATTATAAGATTGTTCAATTAACACTTCAAAATGAATATTGTATGGCACTATTTTCCTCAAAACATAAGTAAGATGTATTAGAAACTGCTATTTAAAAAAAGTTAAGTTTTTCAATATTTTTGTCCTCATAACTTTTTATAAAAATTAATATAATTACTCCTAATTATGCTTATTAAAATATTAGTGAATTAACTCTTCGATATGAACATTCTATGACACAAATATTGCACAAGACAAAAGTTAGATGCATTAAAAATAACTGTTTAAACATGTAGCTTAATATTTATAACATTTTTTGACTCATAACTACACATAATTTCATAAAAATTAATATAATTACTCTTAATTATACCTATTAGAAGATTATACAATTAAAACTTCGATATGAACATTGTACGACATAAATTTTGCACAAAACATAAATAAGATGTATTAAAAACGGCTGTTTAAACAAGTTGGTTGAGTTTTTGAAATTTGTTGGCCGCATAACTGCACATAATTTCTTGAAAATTAACATAATTACTCCAAATTATGCCTATTATATGATTGCACAATTAAAACTTAGATATGAATATTCTATGATGCTAATTTTGCATAAATATAAGTAAGATGCATTAGAAACTGTTGTTTAAGATTTTCAACATTTTTTGCATCAAAACTACACATAATTTCGAGCAAGTTAATATAATTGCTCCTAACTATGTCTCTTATAAGATTGTGAAATCAACATTTCGATATGAATATCAGAGGACACTAATTTTTCATAAGACATAATTAAGATACATTAGCAATTGCTGTTTAAACAAGTTGATAAAGATTTTTAACATTTATTGCCTCATAACGACACAAAATTTCATGAAAATTAATATAATTACTCCTAATTATGCCTGTTAGAAGATTATCCAATTAACACTTCGATATGAACATTCTACGACACGAAATTTGCATAAAAAATAAGTAAGATGCATTAAAAACAGCTGTTTCAACAAGTTGTTTGAGTTTTTTAAAATTATTTGCTGCATAACTACACATAATTTCACGCAAATTAATATAATTGCTCATAATTATGCCTATTATATAATTATCCAATTAACACTCCAATATGAATATCCTATAACAGTAATTCTTCATAAAACAAAAATAAGATACATTTGAAGCTGCTGTTTAAATGAGTTGTTTATGATTTTCAAAATTTATTGTCTCATAACTACTTATAATTTCGTGAAAATTAATATAATTACTCCTTGTTGTGCCTATTAGAAGATTATCCAATTAATACTTCGATATGGATATTCTACGACACTATGTTTGCACAAAACATAAGTAAGATGCATTAAAAATAGCAGTTTAAACACTATTTTTTCATTTTTTTTGCCACGTAACTACATATAATTTCATGCAAATTAATATAATTACTCCAAATTATGTCTATTATAAGACTATCTAATTAAAATATTGATATGAATATTCTATGACTCTAATTTGGCACAAAACAAAAGTAAGATGTATTAGAACTGCTGTTTAAATAAGTTGTTTGACTTTTTTAAAAATTTTGGCACCAAAATTCCCATCATTTCCTGAAAATTAATATAATCACTCCTAATTAGGTCTATTATAAGATTGTTTAATTAACAATTCGATATGAATATTCTACGACACTATTTTTTCCCCAAAACATAAGTAAGATGCATTAGAAACAACTATTTAAAAAACTTATTTGAGTATTTCAATATTTTTGGCCCCATAACTACACATAATTTGGTGAAAATTAATATAATCGTACCTATTTTTGCCTATTAAAAGATTATCTAATTAACACTTCAATATGAACATTCTACAGCACTAATTCTGCACAAGACATAAGTAGGAGGCTCTAAAAACAGCTGTTTAAACAAGTTGTTTGAGTTTTTTTATAAATTTTGGTCGCATAATTACACATAATTTATTATAAGTTAATATAATTACTCCTTAGCATGCCTATTAGAAGATCTCCTAATTAAAAACTTTGATATGAATATTCTACGACACTAATTTTGCACAAAACATAAGTAAGATGCGTTAGAAACAGCTATTTAAACAAGTTATTTGAGTTTTTTAATAATTTTGGCTGCATAACTACACATAATTTCTTATAAATTAATATAACTACTCCTAAATATGCCTATTGTAAGATTACCCAATTAAAACTTTGACATGAATATTCTACAACTCTAATTCCGCCGAAAACATAAGTAAGATGCATTAAAAACTGCTGTCTTAACACGTTGTTTGATCTTTCCAAATTTATTGGCAGCATAACTGCACATAATTTCGTATAAATTAATATAGTTACTCCTAATTACGTCTTTTATAAGAATTTTCAATCAACACTTTGATATTGAATATTCTACGATACTAATTTTTCACAAAACATAAGTAAGATGCATTTATAAACTGCTATATAAAAAAGTTGTTTGAGTTTTCAACATTTTTGCCCTCATAACTGCACACAATTTCGTGAAAATTAACATAACCACTCCTAATTACATCTATTATAAACGTGTCTAATTAGCTATAAGCTCACCCATGTTTGAGTTAGTGTTGTGCTCACTAAAATTTGATATGAGTATTCCATAATGCTAATTTTGCACAAAACATGAGTAAAATGCGTTAAAAACTGCTGTTTAAACAAGTTTCCAAATCTTTATGAAAAAAATTGGCCGCAGAACTACACAATATTTCATGAAAATTAAAATAATTACTCTTGATTACGCATATTATAAGATTGTCTTATTAAAATTTGATATGAATATTCCATGACGCTAATTTTGTTTAAAACATAAGTAAGATGCATTAAAAATAACTGTATTAACAATCTGTTTGAGTTTTTCATAATTTTGGGCCGCATAACTACCTATAATTTCGTACAAGTTATTACAATTACTCCTAATTATGTCTAATATAAAATTGTTCAATTAAAACTTCGATATGAATATTCTATAACGCTAATATTGCACAAAACATAAGTAAGATATGTTAAAAACTTATGTTTAAATAAGTTGTTTGGCTTTATGAAAACTTTTGGTCGCATAACTACACATAATTTGGTGAATATTATTATTATTACTCATAATTATGCCTATTATAAGATTGTTCAATTAACACTTCAAAATGAATATTTTATGACACTATTTTTCATCAAAACATTAGTAAGATGCATTAAATTATTAGTGAATTAACACTTCTATTTATTTTAAAAAATTTCAGTTTTTCAAACATTTTTGTCCTCATAATTTTCATAAAAAAAATAATATAATTACTCCTAATTATGTTATTAAAAATTATGAATTAAAAGTCTTCGATATGAATATTCTATGACACAAATTTTCATAAAACAAAAGTAGATATTTAAAAATAACTATTTAAACATGTTGTTTAACATTTTTTATATTTTTTGACTCATAACTACACATAATTTTGTAAAAATTAATATAATTACTCTTAATTATACCTATTAGAAGATTATATAATTAAAATATCGATATGAACATTGTACGATATAAATTTTACACAAAACAAAAATAAGATGCATTAAAAACGGTTGTTTAAACAAGTTGGTTGAGTTTTTGAAATTTGTTGGCCGCATAACTGCACATAATTTCATAAAAATTAACATAATTACTTCAAATTATGCCTATTATATGATTATATAATTAAAATTTAGATATAAATATTCTATGATGCTAATTTTGCCCAAATATAAGTAAGATGCATTACAAACTGTTGTTTAAGATTTTCAACATTTTTGCATCAAAACTACACATAATTTTAAAAAATTAATATAATTGCTCCTAACTATATCTCTTATAAGATTGTGAAATCAATATTTCGATATGAATATTAGAGACACTAATTTTTCATAAGACATAAGTAAGATACATTAGAATTATTGTTTAAATAAGTTGATAAAGATTTTTAATATTTATTGCCTCACAATGACACAAAATTTCATAAAAATTAATATAATTACTCCTAATTATGCCTGTTAGAAGATTATCCAATTAACACTTTGATATGAATATTTTATGATATGAAATTTGCATAAAAATAAGTAAGCTGCATTAAAAACAGCTGTTTCAACAAATTGTTTGAGTTTTTAAAAAAATTTGGCTGCATAACTACACATAATTTCATGCAAATTAATATAACTACCCATAATTATACTTATTATATAATTATCTAATTAACACTCCGATATGAATATCCTCTAATAGTAATTTTTCATAAAACATAAATAAGATTCATTTGAAACTGCTGTTTAAACAAGTTGTTTAAGATTTTCAAAATTTATTGTCTTATTACTACTTATAATTTCGTGAAAATTAATATAATTACTCCTAGTTATGTCTATTAAAAGATTATCCAATTAATACTTCGATATGGATATTCTACGACACTAAGTTTGTACAAAACATAAGTAAGATGCTTTAAAATATGGCAGTTTAAACTAGTTGATTGAGTTTTCAATTGTTTTTGTCACGTAACTACATATAATTTCATGCAAATTAATATAACTACTCCTAAATATTCCTATTATAAGATTATCCAATTAAAACTTTGACATGAATATTCTAAAACTCTAATTCCGCAAAAAACATAAGTAAGATGCATTAAAAACTATTGTCTAAACACGTTGTTTGATCTTTCCAAATTTATTGGCTGCATAATTGCACATAATTTCATATAAATTAATATAGTTACTCCTAATTATGTCTTTTATAAGATTTTTCAATTAATACTTTGATATTGAATATTCTACGATACTAATTTTTCACAAAATATAAGTAAGATGCATTTATAAACTGCTATATAAAAAAGTTAGTTGAGTTTTCAACATTTTTGCCCTCATAACTGCACATAATTTCGTAAAAATTGACATAACTACTCCTAATTATATCTATTATAATGTTGTCTAATTAAAACTTCGATATGAGTATTCTATAACGCTATTTTTGCACAAAACTTAAGTAAGATGCGTTAAAAATTATTGTTTAAACAAGTTGTTTGGCTTTATGAAAAAATTTAGCCGTACAACTACACATAATTTCGTAAAAATTAAAATAATCACTCTTGATTACGCCTATTATAAGAATATCTTATTAAAACTTCGATATGAATATTCCATGACGCTAATTTTAAGTAACTTATTTTTACAAAATTATGTACAGTTATGCGGCCAATAAATTTGAAAAGATCAAATAACTTGTTTAGACCAACAATTTTTAATGCATCTTACATAAGTTTTGTGCGAAATTAGTGTCGTAGAATATTAATGTTGAAAAATATTTTTAATGTCGTAGAATATTTTTGTGCGAAATTAATGTCGTAGAATATTTTTAATGCATCTTACATAAGTTTTAATTGAAAAATCATATAATAGGCATATTTATAAATAATTATATTAATTTATAAGAAATTATGTGTAGTAATGGAGTCAAAAATTATAAAAAAAACTCAAATAACTTGTTTAAAAAACTATTTTTAAGGCATCTTACGTATGTTTTGTACTAAATTAGCGTCATAGAATATTCATATCGAAGTTTTAATTAGATAATGTTATAATAGGCATAATTAGAAAATTATATTAATTTGTATGAAATTATATGTAGTTATGCGATAAAAAATTTAAAAAACTCAAATGACTAGTTTAAACTATTATTTTTAATGCATCTTACTAATGTTTTGTGCAAACTTAGTGTCGTAAGATATTCATATCAAAGTATTAATTGGATAATCTTCTAATAGGCACAATTAGGAGTAATTATATTAATTTTCATAAAATTATAAGTAGTTATGAGATAATTGTTTACCCCTGAAAGGTCGAAGGAAGAAATTCAAGAGAAAATGCAAGATTAAACCCTCAGAACAAACTTTAAGAGCTGAAGCAGTATAATCCCTGTACAACAAGAACTGTGTCAATGCCTAGTCAGTATTTAGATACAGCCAACTACAAGAAATTTCAATGTAATTTTGCTTTCATATAAGTAAATTGAAAGTTAATTTCACAAGATTGGTCAGGTGTCAATGTTGTAAACATTTGATCAAGTCGGGATTTGTATCAATTGTTGACAAGTAATCAATTGTTGATCAAATAAAATCCTAATAAACATCAATATAAGTCTAATTGGTGTTTAATTAGGATGGTTTCTACAAGGGAATTTTATTTGGCAGAGACACGAGTTACAACTAAGAAATCTGGAATTTATTGAGAAGAAAACAGGATCTTCTTGATCAAAGAATTTTTAGCACAAGCAAATAGAGGTAAAATGAGAATCTAAAAATATATAGAATTTTGATGAAAATTTAGAGAATTTTGATAAAAATTTCATAATTTTTGGATAAAAGGATCTATTAAAAATAAATTGGAGAAGAAAATCAAAGTAATTTGAAGATTGAGATTTAATCGAAGGGCTTATGGGTGCAACTTGGGGACAAGGACCTCACTTGGTGCAAGTTGGGGCTGCCAAATGAAGAGGTGCTAATTTAATCACTGGGAAGAGTTTTTGAAAGAATGAAAAAATCGCGTGAACCCGGTGCACAATTGTTGTATCTCATTAAACATGACACGTGGGGCCGGACCATGTGTGCCATGTCCACCCGAATCACACCATTTTTCTCCTTTGTTCATCTCTCATTTCCTTCACTTCCACTGGGCCCCACATAGTCAGAAATCCCATCTCTCCTTGCTGGTGCAAATTATTCTGCTGCTGACCCAATTTTGGGCCCCACATAGTCAGAAATCTCATCTCTCCTTGCTAGTGCGAATTATTCTGCTGCTGACCCAATTTTGGACATAATGCAATAGGAAAAATGGAAAAGGGGTCAAACGGTGATGAAAAATTATAAATAATATATCGTTGGAAAGACCTCGGTGAGGAGAACACACTAAAATAATTTATTTCTGGTTTAGTGTGCTATAATTCACTCGCATCTAAGGGGAAGGGATTCGGACATAGAATTCAATCGGATGATTTGGCGAGCAATTGGACAATTTGGCAGTTTAGGGAGGATCAAATGGGTCCCACGATTCTGTTGAAGTACGTTACTGGCACAAAACCATCACTCATTACACGATTTTCTCGATGGAGTTGGTGTACAAAACCAAGGGACAACAAAGGGAGCCAATTCACTTGGTGTTTGAAGAAAAAAGAGCAAGGAAAAAGTGGATTGTGATCACAGCGTCATGTCATCGATCCAGACCTCAGAATTTTGCTCACAACAAGCACAATTGAAATCAATTTACACCGTTGGATTAGTGAAGAAAAGGGTGAGATTGTGCCACCTCGGCAATCCATGGGTTAGAGAAAGCACAATTGTGCTTAGAAGAAGCACAATTGAGCAATTCAAGCCCTATATAAACCCTAGACAGCCAAGAGGAAAAAGGGAGAAAGGGAGAGACAATTACACATTCAAGGGAGAGAGCAACACATTCTGAAAAAAAATTAAAACCAGTCATACAACCACTTCTTTCCTCTCCATCCTGATTAGATAAGAAGCACACTATAAGAGAGAGAGGGGTCAGTACAATCAAATTCGACAAAGGAGTAAAAAATAGCAGAAAGATCAGAATTGATTGATTGATAGTAGAGCAAGCTAGCTCTCTCAATTAAATCAATGCCAGCTACTCTTAGTAATCAACATCTACATTCTGTACTGTCTAGATCAAGTAAGTGCTAGATCAAGTAAGTGTAAGTTTGAAAGATGTAATCTTTGAAGAGAGTTATTGTATCTTGAGCAAAGGTAATTGGATTTTGCTTCTTGATTTGTTTTCTTATTTTCTTTTGAAGTTTTATTTAAAGGATTCAATCCTCCCTTTTCTTTTTCTTCTATACAAGTCAGTTAGTACATATTGGTTGAAGGGTTTTTGTAACCCTCCCATTCTTCATGTAAGCAAGGAAGTTGAAGTTCAAATCGGTAAAGAATTGGTAGAAGGATCATGCTATCCTCCTAATTCTACTACCTAGACAATTGTCCAAATACTTGTGACAAGGTCTGTAGTGCAAATTTTGTCACAAGAAAGGAGTAACCCTCGTACATATGAATGTACTAGTGTTATACTAGACAGTGCTAAAGTGAACAAGATAATGCGAAAGCTTAAAAAGAAATTGAGTCAATAAACATAATAAATAGTTGCAAACGATCAACAACAAAAGAACAACTGTGAAAATCAGCGATCAATTAGATTAAGACAGCAGCAAAAGGATCGATCGGTATCGAATTATAATCAGAAGGCAAACGGTACCGACTTTTCCGGCTAACCACTGTAAAGATCCTTGATCGGAGGCTACCATTGAGCTTAGGGAAGCAAGGTGATCGTACTCTCATAGCCTGATCAATCATCGAGGTGTGGATCGATGATGTAAGACGTCGGAGAAGTAGAAGTGCAAGATTCGATGGCACGGTATTGAGACAGTGAACACGAATCTACATGCACCTACACAAATCTAGAGAAGATCCATTGGTGAGCAGGAGTAGAATTTAATCGGAGGCATCACAACCTTCTATTTTGATCCAACGGCCGAAATTGGTTTAAGTAAAACGGAGGCGGCCCAAAATAACAACAGTCAGTCCAAGCACATCAACGAAAATAAGATTAAAAGAAGTAAATGACTAGGCCCGACTCATAAGATTAAAAGAGCTTTTAATCCTGGCCTATGAAATGGAGAATTAGGTCCAATCTACAGTAAAAAAAATTAAAACTCAGCCCAAGAATCAGTTAGGCCCAACTCTCAATAAATTACTGAAAATTAAAAATAAAGAGTAACTAAATCATTTAGAGGCCTTCCCAAACTCCAAATTGACTCAAAATTATTCCTAAATTTTTTGTTTTTTCATAGTATTTTTTATGTAAAAATATTTTAGTTTTAAGAATTTTATTATAATGAAATAATTTAAAAGCAAAATGACATTGTTTGATTTTTCTGTTTGACCAAGCTTTGACTCGTTATTTTGGCTATTATAAAAATCCTAAAAATTCAAATAAAATTCTAAATAATAGCCAATTATTATCCTATTATTTTTTTAAGTAATTTTCTACAAAAAAATAAAGAGAGTTAAAAATAACAATAAATTCACCTTTATAATTGAGATAATAATAAAGGGTATTATCTTATTAATAAAATTCAATAATAATGCAATAATTCTTTTACATTTTAGGGGTGTAGAGCAGCAGAATATTTTGCACAAGTAATTCAACATTCAGAACAGTCAGTCAACAACAGTTATGACGAGAACATCCTGACGCCTACCAAGAAGACAACTGAGATTACAACATCAACACAGCTCGAGTGTGATGACTTCAAAGAAGAATATTATGATGTCTGAATAAGTGACATTATGATGCTGAGATTGATGTTCCATCGATCATCAATGCACTGACTACCTCCTAGGGTTAGCAGTGTAATGATGAGGGATGATGAGTATCCCTTACAAAAGGATAATAGCGTCCTTGCATAAGGAATCGTTATAACGGTTCCTTGAATCGTTATATGATTCACCAAAGCGTTGAACGCTTCGTAAAACGTTAGCAACGTTTTGACTATTCTCTGACTATTCCTTGAATCGTTATAACGATTAATTAGAACGTTGAACGCTTTACAGAACGTTAGCAACGTTTTGACTGTTTGACCAATTCTCTGACAAATCTGCTATCCTCTAGAAACGTTATAACGATTTGTTGAAGCGTTATAACAGTTTGTTGAATCGTTATATGATTTCTAAAGTGATAAAAGATTAATAAAGTGGTGATACACCTTGTTGATTACTAATGAGTCATCACAATATGGCAGCTTCTGAACTAGTTTGTCTAGAAGCCCACTCTCTAACAGACCTGTCTCAATATTAGACGAGCCAGGAGCTCCGAATCTAATTTTGTGTACAAGATAACCCTGAATTCGTGAATCGGCCAAGTGCTCAGAATTCATGATCTGGGAGGTCAAGTAAGACAACTGAAGGGACTCTGTCCACTATCTATTGACTCTGTGTCTTGAACAACTGTTCATGACTTGATATGCTAGTAAGACTAATCTAATATGTTTGAATGTTCGTCTTCTAGTCTATGAAATCGAATTGATCTATTTGTAAGTTCATCTCTCAAGCCATAAGATTGAACCGATTTGTAGTAGGTTCATCTTCTAAACAGTGAAATCGAACCGATCTGTTTGTAGGTTCATTCACTAACACACATGCCTCAAAGTTGAACTGGCTTAGCGTTTCATGTTTGACCTTGTGTGCATAAGTGTTCCTAGGTTGATGAATCCACTCAGTGTCAGGAATTCATGATCTAGAAGATCAGCAAGATGAACAAGTGGGCCATATCCACCCATCTTCTGATTCACCAACCTCAAGATCAACTGACTCAGTGCTTCGAGTTGTATTTTGTGTGATTGGTCATTGACTAGTTAAGATTGAACTGATCTGCTAGTAAGTTTATCTTCTAGATCAATTAAGATTGAGTCGATCTGTTAGTAGACTCATCTTCTATCCCTCCGTAGAGATTGATCTGATATGTTTGTAAGATCATCTCTCAAAGTTATAAAAATTGAACCGATCTGTAGTATGTTCATCTTTCTCTATCGCAGAATGAACTGATCTGTTAGTAAGTTCATCTGTATCTGTCATCAATCAGCGAACTGATCTGTAGTAAGTTCGTTTGTCTACACTGCACGTAGGTTGAATCGATCTATTAGTAGATTCAATTTACACTGTATCTGTATCTGTGAACTGATCTGTAGTAAGTTCATTTGTATCCTTTTTACCCGCGTTTATGAATTGATCTGTAGTAAGTTCATCTATACCTCTATTATATATTTCAATGAACTGATCTGTAGTAAGTTCATCTGTATTTGCATCTGCATCTATTATCTGTTTTGTATTTGAACAGATCAGTTTGTAAGTTTATTTTCACTGTTTCTAAAAACCCCGAACTGATCTGTAGTAAGTTCGTCTACCAATACTCTATGTAAGATGAATCGATATGTTTGTAGATTCAATTTACACTATACCCCGAAGATAGAACTGATCTGTTAGTAAGTTCATCTTCTCTGCCATTCCTGCCTCACTGGATTGATCTATTAGTAAGTCCAAAGTGTTTTAGTGATCCCATCACCGAAGCACTTGACCACTCAACCACTTGATTATCATTTATCTATAGTATTTACTTCCCCCTTTCGAGATCCAAAGGTGCCTCGAGGTTAGTAGCCCAGGGTAATTAATGGTGGGGGTTTGCGCCCACCGGAATCTAAAAGGATCCCCAATTAACAAAGACCCCCTGAATGTGCATCCCAATGGGTCTGAGCGGTGAATTAAACCGGCACTAAATAAATGCACGCTCGAGAGGGATCTCCGTGTCCTTCTTCTGCATCTCATCGCCCCGCAGCGGTGCGGAGTGCGCGAAAAAGGGTCGCACAATAATAAATTTTAAAAATCTTAAACAACAGTTTTAAATGTATCTTATTTATATTTTATAAAATTTTACACTTATAGGATATTCATATTGGAGTGTTAATTGATAATTATATAATAGACATAATTAAAAGTAATTATATTAATTTACGTGAAATTATGTGTAGTTATGCCGCCAAAAATTAAAAAAAAACTCAAACAACTTGTTGAAACAACTATTTTTAATGCATCTTGCTTATTTTTTATATAAAATTCATATCGTACAATTTTCATATCGAAGTGTTAATTGAAATACTAAAATAAGTTTTTTAAATAGCTGTTTCTAATGTATCTTACTTATGTTTTGGAAAAAAATAGTATCGTAGAATATTCATATCGAAGTGTTAATTGAACAATCTTATAATAGGCATAATTAGGAGTAATTATATTAATTTGTATGAAATTATGGATATTTATGGGGCCAAATTTTTAAAAAAAGTCAAATAACTTGTTTAAACAACAGTTTTAATATAATTACTTTTATTTTATGCTAAATTAGCGTCAAAGAATATTCATATCAAAGTTTTAATTAGATAATCGTATAATAGACATAATTAAGAGTAATTATATTAATTTGCATGAAATTATATGTAGTTACGTGGCAAAAAAATTATAAAAATCAATCAACTAGTTTAAACTACTATTTTTTAATGCATCTTACTTATACTTTGTGCAAACTTAATGTCGTAGAATATTCTTTTCGAAGTATTAATTGGATAATCATCTAATGAGAAAAATTAGGAGTAATTATATTAATTTTCATATAATTATAAGTAGTTATGAGACAATAAATTTTAAAAATCTTAAATAATTTTTTTAAACAACAGTTTCAAATGTATCTTATTTATGTTTTATGAAAAATTACTATTATAGGGTTGTTTACCCTTGAAAAATCAAGGATCTCGAAGGATGAAGTAGAAGTCGAACAATAAAAAGAACCGTGTCAATGCCAAGCCAGTATTTTGATACAGCCAATCACAAGAAATTTCAATGTGATTTTGCTTTCAAGGCTGACCAGGTGCCAATGTTGCAAACACCTGATCAAGCCAAGATTTGTGTCAACTGTTGACCAAATCACTTTCATGGATATGGATTGAAAGTCAATTTCACAAGACTGATCAGATGCCAATGTTGCAAACATCTAATCAAGTCTAGATTTGTATCAATTGTTGACATGTAATCAACTATTGATCAAGTCAAACCCTAATGAAGCATCAATATAAGTATAATTGGTGTTTAATTAGGGGGGTTTCTGTAAGAGAATTTTATTTGGCAGAGACACTGAGCTACAAGTGAAAACCGGGATTAATTCAGAGGAGGAAACAAAGTTTTCTTGATAAATGAATTTCTAATGCAAGGAAGCAGGGACAAAAGTGGAATTAAAAATTACAGAAGTGATCATTATGAATTTAGAGATTTTTGGTGAAAATTTCAGAATCTTTGGATAAGTGGAGCTATTAAAATAAGTTCAGAAAAGATAAAATAGATTAAATGAATTGATCTAGGGCTGAGATTCAATCATAAGCTTCTCTGGGTACAACTTGGGGATGATAGCTAACTAGGAGACAAATTGGAGGACGGAAGCACTGCAGCTATTAAACAAATGTGAGAGAGTGACATCACCACACTCAGCCACATCAGACAGACAGTGCCACTTGGCACTGTCTCATTGGTCCATGTCAGCAAGTGGGCCCCATCACATCCGAGACTGCCACCAAGTGGGTCCCACCAGAGTGCCATATGGCAGTCTGCTATTTGGCCACATCATCAACCCATGCCATATGGCATCATCACATCAATACACATCAGTGAATTACACCCAGCCTAATTGCCACGTGCCAAGCTCTGATTCAACCATTATCACCTAAACCTATGACACCTCAGTTTTATATGACACATGGTACTGTCCTATTGGTGCCATGTCAACTAACAACCAGGCCAATTGATGCTAATCCTAAGAGATTAACAGATTAATACCTGACAATGGGGCCCAATATGCAGAAATACGAGTGTAAGGGCATGGTTGAGGTGGTATGCCAAGTCTATTCATCATATCTATCCAATTCAACACAGTTTATTCAAAATTAAAAATAAAAGGGGGATGAACCTGGTCTAGATGCTCTGATCCTCTGCCCCTCTTATTTCATGCGCTTTGGTGCACAAGAACTAGGCTCAACCAATCCAGTTGAGCTTTCTCCCCGCTCCCTCTTCTTCTTCTTCTCCTCGCGCGTGAGTGCTGTCCTCTTTCCATGGCGTCTCACCATCGCAAGGGGGCTTCAATACAATGCATCAGTCAGAGGAGTGAGAACAGAGGGATAACGATGAAGGAAGGATTGAACAACAAGTTTACCTTGATCTCAATCGAGATAGAAAGGGTTGTGCTTCTGGAGAGATACGATTGAGTGCTTTAAACACCAAATTGAGCACATCGTAAGTTTTCCTGTGCTTAGGTGATGCCAATTGACAAACAATTGCGAGGCAATTGAGCAGGAAGGAGATTCAAAGATCAAAAATTGCTAAGGTAGTAGCAATGAGGCAAGCTTGATAGGCACTTTAGAGGTTGAATTGCATGATCAAGGGGCTTATCTAGGTTGAGACGATGCTAGCTAACGTGAATTCGTAGAGCAATTGGATGCAAAGGTGTGAATTTGGCCAAAGGTCGAAAATGAAACAGAAGCAATCTCAGTAGAGTTGAAGCTAGTAATTGAATGAAATGGTGTTCAAACTAGCCGTGAGAGGTTTAAATAGAGGCTAGCAACATTGAGCCCACTTGTCAGTTGAAGTACTCAAACAATTGAGAGAATTGGGGTCAAATGAGATAAGCGGCACAGTCAAAGCAATAACAAAAAACAGTTAGGGAAAAAACACAAATCCATCACAGTCGTTCAAGTATGAAGAGTGAAGGGTGAAGATCTGTACAAACTGGTGATCCAAGTGAGAAGCATTCAACTAATCACAATCAAGAGAGTGGTTGGTTCTAGCCTATATAAGCCGATTAGAAAATCAGTTGAAAAACACAATTACTTAGAGGAGGAGAGTTTTAAGCAAGGGCAATTTGTAATTTGAGCAATTGAGAGCACATACACAGAGAGAGAGAAAGATTACAAGAGTTAAGAAGAAGAATTTAATCAATTAGTGTTTTCTGTTGAGAATTCGAGGTAATCAACCATGCAAATTAATTTGATTGGTGTTTATTTATATTTCTTTCTCTGGAACTGAGCTCTAGACATTCAATTTGTACTTATTAGATAGTCAATTTGATTTCTTTCTCATTATTATTGCTTTCTTTCAAGAGTTTGCTTCTTAATTCTATCTCTCTACTATTTTCTTTTCTAAATGATATCAATTGACATTAATTGATTGAATCCAGTTAGCCTATGACCCAATCACAAGGTGATTAGTGAGCCTTTAGGCCTGGATCAGTCAAAAACATTAAGAATCTGTGATTCAATTGTTATTACATCGATTTCCCTTGTAATTTTCATTTTCCAATTGATTTTTTTTTTGCTTATACTTACATAGTAGCCAAAAGATGATAGTTTTCTATTATCTAATCATCCTAACTGCGTGATTTTAATCGATTAAGTTAGTTAATCTTTGTAATTTTGAATGAATATACTGATCTCGACACAAATCAGCATATCGCCAAGATTTAAGAGTGAATCAATCCTAATTGTTGCAATCTCAGCGAGCCACTGGCCCTATCAATGTCTAGGTGAGCCTTTAGACCTGAGAGGCGTCGATTAAGTGTAATAATTCAGTGAATGTCAGGGATTTTGATGAATTCAAAACCGACGCCGATCAGTCTCGTGCACGACTAGTTGGTATCGTGCTGAAACACCTTTGCAACTCAGTGAGTCATTGGCCCTAGCTAAAGCTGGGTGATCTTTTAGGCCTGAGGGGTGTCAATTGAGTATGCAAGTTCAATAAGCATCTCAAATTGAAAGGAATTGGGGCCGGTACTGTTCGGTACCGTGCACTTCCAAACTGTTAGTGCTTCGGTGCGATTGATAGTGATCAAGAACACTCACATTCACCTCAGATCACATCTACATATCAAGGCGATGCTTATTGATCTTGCAACTATCAATGACATTGACTGAATCTGTTGAATTTGACAAAGAATTCAACTCGGTACCAATTCTGAATGGCACATCTCAGCTGGTACCCTAATGCAACCCCTACCACCGCATGGATCTCTGATCGAGCACCACAGGGAGACTCAACAAGGTTATGCGATGCTAGAGCACAAGTCTGATCAGAGGAGAGAAGCTCCGACCACCGAAAACCACCACTCAGCACGAATCCTGATGCAGAGATAAGTCAGAGGAGCTGGAGATCACTCAGCATGACTATTGAAGTGTACCCTAATCTTGAAGATCCATCGACGATTGAGATCTGTCAAGAGTATAGAAAATTAAAACAGAAGAAATCTGGGTCTTAGATCTATTCAACATACAATCTCAATTAAATCCAGCGAGCCAAATAAAATAAAGAGTTAAATAAAAGATCTACACTAATCTTAGAACAATCTAGTGGTTTAGATTAAATACAATATTTTTAGGAATCGTTATAACGATTCTTGAATCGTTATACGATTCACTAAAGCGTTGAACGCTTTGCAAAATGTTAGCAACGTTTTGACTATTCTCTGACAAGTTAATATGTTCTAAGGAATCGTTATCACGATTCCTTGAATCGTTATCATGATTCATTAAAACGTTGAACGTTTTACAGAACGTTAGCAACGTTTTGACTGTTTGACCAATTCTCTGACAAGTCTGCTATCCTCTAGAAACGTTATAACGATTTGTTGAAATGTTATAATAGTTTGTTGAATCGTTATATGATTCTTAAGTGATGAATGATTAATAAAGTGGTGATACACTTCGTTGATTACTGATGAGTCATCGCAATATGGCAGTTTCTGAACTAACTTGTCTAGAAACTCACTCTCTAACAAATATATCTCAATATTAGACCAACAAGGAGATCTGAGTCTAATTTTATGTGTAAGGTAACCCTGAATTCATGAATCAGCCAAGTGCTCAGAATTCATGATTTGGAAGGACAAGAAAGATAACTGTAGGGACTCTGTCCACTGTCTATTGACTCCGTGTCTTGAATAACTGTTCATGACTTGACATGCTAGTAATACTAAACTGATCTGTTTGTAAGTTTGTTTTCTAGTCTATGAGATCGAACTGATCTGTTTGTAAGTTCATCTCTCAAGCCATAAGATTGAACCGATCTGTAGTAGGTTCATCTTCTAAACAGTGAAATCGAACCGATCTGTTTGTAGGTTCATTCACTAACACACTTGCCTCAAAGTTGAACTAGCTTAGCGCTTCATGTTTGATTTTGTGTGCATAAGTATTTCTTAGGTTTATGAATCCGCTCAGCGCCTGGAATTCATGATCTAGAAGATCAACAAGATGAACAAGTGGGCCATATCCACCCATCTTCTGATTCACCAACCTCAAGATCAACCAGCTCAGTGCTTTGAGTTGTATTTTGTGTGATTGGTCATTGACTAGTTAAGATTGAATTGATTTGTTATCAAGTTCATCTTCTAGTTCAATTAAGATTGAGTCGATCTGTTAGTAGACTCATCTTCTATCTCTCCGTAGAGATTGATCTGATATGTTTATAAGATCATCTCTCGGAGTTATAAAGATTGAACCGATCTGTAGTAGGTTCATCTTTCTCTATCGCAGAATGAACTGATCTGTTAGTAAGTTCATCTGTATCTGCCATCAATCAGCGAACTGATCTGTAGTAAGTTCGTCTGTCCACATTCGACATAGGTTGAGTCGATCTGTTAGTAGATTCAATTTATATTGTATCTGTATTTGTGAACTGATCTGTAGTAAGTTCACCTATATCCTTTTTACTTGTACTCATAAACTGATCTGTAGTAAGTTCATCTGTATCTCTATTATTTGCATTCATGAACTGATCTGTAGTAAGTTCATCTATACCTCTGTCATATGTTATCATGAACTGATCTGTAGTAAGTTCATCTATATCTGTATCTACATCTGCGATCTGTTTTGAATTTGAACTGATCTGTTTGTAAGTTCATTTTCACCTATTTTCTAAAAACTCTGAACTGATCTGTAGTAAGTTCGTCTGCTAAAACTCTACGTAAGTTGAATCGATCTGTTTGTAGATTCAATTTACACTGTACCCCGAAGATAGAACTGATCTGTTAGTAGTTCATCTTCTCTGTCATTCCTGCCTCACTGGACTGATCTGTTAGTAAGTCCAGAGTGCTTTAGTGATCACATTACCGAAGTACTTGACCACTCGATCACTTGATTATCATTTAGCTATAGTATTTACTTCCCCCTTTCGAGATCCAGAGGTGCCTCGAGGTTAGTAGCCTAGGGTAATTAACGGTGGGGGCTTACGCCCACCGGAATCTAAAAGGAACCCCAATTAATAAAAAACCACTGGATGTGCATCCCAATGGGTCTGAGCGGTGAATACAACCGGCACTAAACAAATGCACGCTCGGGAGGGATCTCCGTGTCCTTCTTCCACATCCCATTGCCCTGCGGCGGTGAGGAGCATGCGAAAAAGGGTCGCACAAGAATATTCATATTGGAGTGTTAATTGTATAATTATATAATAGTATAATTAGAAGTAATAATATTAATTTGCACAAAATTATGTGTAGTTATACCGCCAAAAATTAAAAAAACTCAAACTTGTTGAAACAGTTATTTTTAATACATCTTGCTTATTTTTATGCAAAATTTATGTCGTACGGAGACCACCTATCCGTAGCCCTTGTTAGAGAACTTACAGTGTGCAGGTGATGTTATTTCAATCTTTCGCTTCTGGCCAATTTAGAATTATTTTCAATACTTCAAAAATCCGAATATCAGCGCTTTGTGAATTGTTTGCAAATCATAAAACCATACAATTTGAAAGAAACACGTCCTTTGTAAAATGTAAGGGTTCATAAAAATAGTTCATCTTTTTTTTTTCTTTTTTTTTGAGAATTGAATGGAAACACGTCCTTTGTAAATTAAAAGATTTGTCTAATTTTATTCTCTCGTTTTTTTAGAGTCTAATCTCATTTTTTTGCTGGCTCCAAATGTTATGCATTATTGATTTATTAATCTTTCGTTAGGATATATATCGAGCATATATGCATCCTGATTAGAAACAAGGAGGGAAGTGAATTTTGATCCATGGTGGTAGTCAGATCAAGTTCTGGTTCCTCATAGAACCACACAGATGAAGTTTTCTTTATACTTCTCAATCCAACACAGATGAGGTTAAGTTTTCTTTAACACTTCTCAATTCACCCTTATTCTCATATCGTGAACTGATGTCAGGTTATTTTTAAACTATCATTAGCGATCATTTTAAAATAATTATTCTCATATTGTGCTTAATTAAAATAATTATTTTGCATATTAAAAAAACTGCTTAATTTGTTCTCTTTTGGATCATCGTTAAGTTCTCATATTGTGCTTGATTAAAATAAATTGACTTAGCATCCCTGTTTCATTATTTTCATGCATAAATTTGTGTTGACCAGTAACATAGATAAAAATAGGTATCAAGAAAGAAAGGGCAATGCGTATCCTAAATTTCAGAAATATAATAGAACGTCAGCTAAAAATACTTGTCTAATTCTGATCCGCCTCTAGCGTAATTAAGGAACAATATAATTGAATTAAATTTTTTTGCCAAGGTACTTGTGTCCTGAAATCTTATATCATAAAAACAGAATCAATTCAAAAGACAATATATTCTTCTTGGTTATTTACCTTCAACTTCTAATTATATATCTAATTTGTTCTCAACTGTGAGTCATAAAATGAATGTCTTTCCTGGATTATGCACACACCCTTTTATGTAACATTTCTGGATTAAAGTAGCACTTAAGAAAGTTTAACATCAATATCTAAAAAGGATGATTAAAGAATATAGTTGTTAACTTGATAAAATATATTTTTCAGATCAAGTATGCTCTACTTAATTCTCTTCTTGATAAAGTGCCTTATGATACAAGTACTATTCATAATCCACATGCTACAGCTGTATAAAAATCTTTATTTTTTTAATATTATAAAATAAGTCATTTTTAATCTCGGTCTTATATGAATATCAACTACCATTGTTTTATACAACAAGTCTTATATGAGATCAGCTTAGTGGTTTGTGTATTCCACTAATTGGGAACTATAAATTTTTGCAATATGACAAGACTTTTTGATAACTCAAAGTTTTCGATTATAATTAATCATATCAAATGAAAAATAGTTGTGCACATTTTGCACACAACTTTAAAAATTCCATATTTTTCTTCTTCAATGGCTTGACTATCATTTAATTTTAATCGTTACATTATAAACAATTGAATAAATTGACATATCATTGTTTTTCTAAAAAAAATTGAGGGATAAATAAAAAATGAAGTTAGTTTCGAAGGGCATATAAAACAAAGTAAAGAAAATCCGACAGAAAAAAGGCCAAAATGCATACTATTATTTAATAATAGAGCTCTTGAATGGGAACCAAGAAATATGCACATTGGCTTGATAAGGAACTCTCATATTTTAACACTTTTTTTTTCCGTTTGAAGCAGATGAAAATGCTTCATTAGATAACGAGCTGATGCAGTCCAACACAGAGGACGACAGTGAGGCGACTCGGGACCAGGCCTCACGAGGGTGTGGTCGGGAGGGAACAACGAGACGCTCTAGGTCCTGGCCTCACGGGGAAGGGGGAAGGAAGGGACAGCGAGGCGCCCCGGGTCCCGGCCTCACGGGACTTGGGGGTGGATGGGTCGAGAGGGGGTAGCGAGGCGTCCCGGGTCCCAACCTCGTGGGGCCCAAGGGGTGTAGGGGTTGGGAGGGCGCGCGAGGCACCCCGGGTGGCGTCCTCGCGCGGGGCGAGGTCGGGAGGGGGCAGCAAGGCGCCCCGGGTATCGGCCTCGCAGGGGTGGAGTCGGGAGGGGCAGCGAGGCGCCTCGAGTCCCGGCCTCACGAGGGTGGGGGCGGGAGGGGACAGTTAGGCGCCCTCGGGTCCCATCCTCATAGGGCGGGAGGTGGCAGCTAGGCGCTCTCGGGTCCGGTGGACCCTCACAGGAGGGGGGGGTCGAGAGGGGGCACAAGGCGTCCCGAGTCCCGGCCTCACGGGGGGGCGGGGTCGGGAGGGTGCCAGGCGTCCCGGGTCCCCCTCCTCACGGGGTGGGGTCGGGAGGGTGTAGTGAGGCGGTGCCCCGGGTCCCGGCCTTACGGGACTTAAGGGGTGGAGGGGTCGGGAGGGGGCGGCGAGGCACCCGGTCCCGGCCTCGTAGGGGTGCGGTCGGGAGGGCGGCGGCGAGGCGCCCGGGTCCCTACCTTGCGGGGGCGGGGTCGGGGTTGGGAGGGGCGGCTAACGCCCTCGGGTTCGGCCCGCGCAAGGCGGGATCAGGAGGGGCAGCGAGGTGCCCCGGGTCCCGACCTCGCGGGGCGGGATCAGAAGGGGGCAGCGAGGCACCCCAGGTCTCGGCCTCGTGGGGGTGGGGACGGGAGGGGAAGCGAGGCGCCTGGGGTCCCGGCCTCGTGGGGGTAGGGTCGGGAGGGGCGATTACGGGGTGGAGGGGTCGAGAGGGGGTAGCTAGGCACCTCGAGTCCCGGCCTCGCAGGGGCGGGGTCGGGAAGGGCAACGAGACGCCCCGGGTCTCCACCTCGCGGGGCGGGGTCAAGAGGGGGCAGCTAGGCGCCCTTAGGTCCGGCCTCGCAGTGGCGGGGTTGGGAGGGGTAGCGAGGTGCCCCGGGTCCTGACATCACGAAGGGCGGTGTCAGGAGGGGGCAATGAGGCGCCCGGGTCCCGACCTCGTGGTGGCGGGGACGGGAGGGGCGGCGAGGCGCCCGGTCCCGGCCTCGCGGGGGCGGCTAGGCGCCTGCGGTCGGTGGACCCTCGAGGGGGAGTCGGGAGGGCGCGGTCGGGCGCCTCGGGTCCCCAGTAAGAGTGTTATTTCCATTGATGCGATTCTACTATTAATTTTCCTATTGTATTTTTTCTATAGTTTTCTAAACATGCTTTAACAATCTCTTTTAATTAAGCTTTAACAATCATTGGTCACGATTCTGATTTTAAAGTAATGATATTTTTCACTGTTGGAGATAATTAAGCGTCTGTGGTGCACGCTTAATTTTTTACTAATACGGGTGTCCTCACATGCTCGTTTCCCTATAGCTATTGGTTATCCACAAGCTATTGGAAACGGCATGCACCATAGACGCTTAATTTTTGTCTAGATCTAAACTCATACAGTGTTTTTTTTAGACGATACAAAAAAGTGAGTCGAGTGACTAGAGGGTCAGAGATCTCGTCTCCTCATTATGTATGTTCCTAATTACGTATCCTTATACAACTTTGACTATGTCATGAGGAAAATGATCAATATTGCTACTTTGGTGTGCAACCTATAGCCATGAATGAATTAACTTATTGGGGCATTATTGGGAAAGCAATTGATCTTGATTTAAATGACATGAGGATGAAAGAGAAGATTGATTGATTTGCATCCTAATTTATTTGTATTCACGGATCCGTCAATTATATCATGTGAACATAAATTGAAAATACATGTGTTGTCGAGAAAGGGAGACATATTTCTCGAGGGGTCAAAAATATCTGCAATATCATGACCTATGGTATGAGATACACATATTATTCATGGGAATGTCTCTAGGCTGATTTGAAATAAGTTTGATCTATGAGCTCCGAATTGTAGGTGTATTGTTGGTCGCATGACCTATTTGTCGGTATAAAAACTCTTGATTCTCGTTAATAGTCTCCAAAAGGGAGATTGTTAGATCTGATATGCTATAGGACTAGATGTAGCCTCTGTATAAGTGTTTCTTTGCAGCCCCTATATGAGTGTTTCCTTGAAAAGGTGCACTTGCATCTATTTAAGTCTGTGATTTTTCTATTTATTGATTAATGCTCTGTATCTGTATATGAAACACAACATGATAAAACAAAAGCATTTAGAGACAAAGAGAGAACACCATCTAAGAGGGAGATAGCTCAATTTCTCCATAAAGAGAGAATTTCATCTAAGAGAGAGATAACTCAGTTCCTCCATGACAGAAGTGAAAACGAACGATTTTTGTGTGAGAATAGAAAAGAGACTGTGTGTTTTGTTTGCAGTTGGTATTGAGAATTTGATGGCAAACAAAATGTGGAAACTAGGTCAGGTCAGACGCTTGGAAACTTTCAGAGATAGACTGAATTGAAGAATCTTCATGTTTTGTTCATGCTGATTACCTATCTCTTTTCTGAATTGTGGATAGGGCTTAGTTAACAACAGTTTAAATGAAATCTAGGTATCAATGTTGTGGTACTAAAATTTAAATTTCTTAATGAAACCGTGGTATAATCACTTTTTTTGAATTTTTTTTATAGGTCAATTATAGTTCCAAGGTCAATGACTTAATCAGATCAATCTAGGTACATACAAGACAGAAAATATATTATTTTCCTATGATTCCTCCCGTTGAATTTTTTTAATTGATCTTATTCCGCCTATAATCTGCAATGTAAAAGCAGCTTTAACATGTGGTGATTTCCTTTGCCAAGCAATGTGCTCAATATGTTTACCATCAAGCAATACACTTCCGGTATGTTACAAAGTGCATGAAGGTAACATCGCGGATATATTAACAAGGATATGAGCTCTTTACACGTGCAAAATTATTCTTTAATTTTACTTCGTCGGCATGGTTAATCAAACTAAGCAAATTAATTAGATTAATGATATCAGGTTTAGATAATCTATCTCTTTCATATCCTACTAATGAGACCCTTTAGACTGGACCTCTCTTTTGATTGCCCCTGTACTGGTAGAGCAAGATCAACGAACTAAATTCACTAGCATGCAAAGAACCCAGCTAGTTGTTCATGATTTGTAAGAAATAGCTCAATTGGTCTGGGACCATCCGACTGGGGGTTTGATCATGTAACTTGTGCTGGTTGTTTTGTAGGCCGGTCGGATCGCTACACAGGTGGTAGTGGCCTATTATAGAGAATGACGTTCCATCTAACTAACACATGTGTTGTTCTTGTAATCTAACAAAAAAAATACTGTTCTGTCATATATGATGTTAATTAATAATCCAAACAACTAATTTGCATATATAGTACATTATTGTTTATTGATCTCATTAAATTGCTCAACTGGCATAGTACAACGCTGATTTTATAGGCCATGCAAAAGTGTCCTATTGTACAATATAGCAAACCACCCCATTCTGGATGGCTACAGAAATTAACCTGGTACCACACTGTTCTACGCGCCATCACCCATCAGTACTATATATAGGTATACTATATATGTGTACCGACATACGTACGAGCATACTGTATGTGACCTATCACATAATTAGGGCTGTCAAACGGCGTGGAACCGATATACGTACGAGCAGTACTATAAGCCTTTTATGAGCTAAAACAAAAAGACCTATCACATAATGCATGCATTCGCTAGTATTTATTAAAACTTGTTACATTTATGTCAACCAAAGAGGATACCGCTTAATTACCATGGTACTTCAAAAGTTAATGGTAAATTTTTTTGTTACAATTAATAACAAAAGGCATCATGATCAATATATATACCACAGGGGAGGAAAGCACATATGTGGGGTTAGCTAGCGTTGAGAAATGCCGGTGGAGCTATGTTGGTAAGCTAAGTTACAAAAAGGAACGTAGTACGTGTGCATCTACACCTCTCATACCATATTATCTATTTATTTATCTATCTACCATATTTTTTGGAGGAGAGCACATATGTGGGGTTAGCTAGCGTGCCGGTGGAGCTATGTTGGTAAGCTAAGTTACAAAAAGGAACGTATTACGTGTGCATCTACACCTCTCCTACCATATTCACTACAAAAATAAGGGATTTAACAACGCATGTTTACAACGATTTTCTTTAGAGAACTGTTGTTAAATTAACTTTATAGCGGTTTTAAAATCAAAACTGCTGTAAATGCTATTGCTTCAACAGGGTTATTACTAAATTACCGCTGCTAAAAACTTAGCATCGGTTATTTAGTAATAACCGCTGTTAAATCTTTACATTCTATAGTGGTTATTTAAATAACCGCAGTTAAAACTTATCAGCGTTATTTAGTAATAACTGTTGTTAAATCTTTGCATTCTACAACGATTTTCCTGTACAACCGCTGTAAAATGTTATTTTATAGCGGTTTGTTTGTAATAATCATTGTTAAACCTATATATATATATATATATATATATATATATATATAATCTTCTCTCCCACTCGTTCCAGAACCCTACATCCGCCAGCACCAGCACCATTAACGAGCTCAATTTATACAGCTCGTCCAACAACATCCCAAACTCAAAAAAAATGGTCTTTCTTTCTTATTTAACTTGTTTCATCTATTTATATCCATCTCCGAGAGCGGGATCAAAAGAAAGAAGTAACGAGAGAGGTAGCGGGTCGGAGCGATAAAGATAGCGGTACGGAACAACAACGACAGCGTTCGGAGCGACAATCTGATTTAAGGTCGACACTTGAACTTTAACTAATGAAAAGAAAGAATTAATTTAGTATTTTTAATTTATATTATATTATGTGTTAATTATTGCATTTGCATGATTAGAGTATTGTCATGTAGAAATCAAACATTATACCGTTACTTGAACTATTTAAGGTCGGATCCGTTCGAGATTAATCCGATAGGGATCAATCTCGAATAGTCCCCTTTTGGGACTGCTCTTTGAATACTTTATCTCAATTAGGATTAGTGGGTGTACGCTTAACAATTTGATGTCCGAGTATATCATCTTAATTACCAGGATAGTAAAGCCTCCCCAGTACATCTTAGTGCCTTATTGCACCGGGTAATAATGAACTTAAGTATCCATAATTAATAATCTACTTATACAATCGTATTTTTATTTGTCCAAGCTTTCTTTATATATTGCTGATGATAACTTTAATTGCATATCGTATTGGATTCTTTTGATAGTGTCGTTTGAGAAAATATTGTTCATTATGTGGACTCTTTGAACTATCTATTGAATCCATCTGATTTAGCTCTCAGACATCATTTGGAAACATATATTTTCTTATAATTCATTATAAATTATATGCATACTTATTTATTAATTTACTAATCACTTGATTTAATTTGATTTCAGTGCAACACAACATTATTGACAACTCAAGGGCAATAGTAGATATGCACGACATTTGTGTATATTATAGTTTTGACATATTACTGTATGATAAATAAATTTCTTTAAAGATTTGCTTAACTTATTAATTAATCACTACTTGGCTTTTAGGGTTATTCAAATTAATTATTTTCTGTATTAGAGTCCAACTCAAGGCACTGGTGACTGCGGATATTATGTCATGTGAAACATGATTGATATAATCCTAAAGCATGCGGACCCGGAGACGGATCTTCCAAAGATATAATTTTTAAGATAATTACTTAATTAGTTTCATTCATTTACCTAGGATTATAAAATTACTAACTATATATATTTTTACTTTTTATAGTCTCTTAGATCATTTGCGTCTTTGCCGCCTGAGGATCTCCAACAGGTAAAAATATGATTGATAGAATTTTTGTAGTCTATATTCTGAGATTGTACAAGATACTTTAATATTTTTTGAATATATGCAATACTTTTTGTGGTGTGATGTATATACATTTGTTGTGATTATTTATGTTATATTTTAATTTATATTTATGTATGTGTGTCTTATATCTGTGTGAATTATTAATTGAATAGAATTGATTGTTATATCGATTGTATGTGTGTGAATTCGATGAATGAAATTCTATATGGCTAGTACGTGGGCTAGTCACAGAAAACAAAAAAACCTCAAAAAAATTTAAAGATTTACAACGGTTATTAGTAGAAACCGCTGCTAACATTACGCCTCAACAACGGTTATTTACAAAAAATCGTTGTAACATTTATATAGCAGCGATTATTTACAAACAACCGCTGCTAACATTTATTTAGCAGCGGTTATTTATAAATAACCGTTGTTGAATTTATGTTAGCAGCAGTTTTTTGTAAATAACCGTTGTTGATGCGTAATGTTAGCAGCGGTTTTCTACCATTAACCGCTATTGATTTATACACAAATTTAACTCAAAGCACCCTTTTCTACAGAGGTTATTTATATAAATTAGCAGCATGACCAATAACAGTGGTTGTAGAATCGCTGCTAATGACCCCAAAAAACCGCTGTTAAATACTGATCTGTGTTGTAGTGATTATCTATTTATTTATCTATCTACCATATTTATATACCTTATTGGTACAAACTTTGTTGATCTGATAATTTCTGCACTATTCAATACTAGTGATTTTTTATCCATCTAAAAAATAGCAAAAAATTCAAAAAAATACAAAACTTATTCTCCAAATATATTTTAATATAAAGATCATGTTCAATGTTTGTTTGGACTTTTAAATTTGAGATACGGATGTGAAGTACGTGAGATTTTGTACTTCACGAAGTATCATAGCCTCACTTTATATATATAGTTTGTCTATTGTGCTTACAGTACCACTTAGGACGAAATGCTACCAATCCAAATCTTTATATCATAATCTTGTAGAATAGAAATTTTTATAATATTTAAAATTATTCTACTATACTTAATGATTTTGAAAGATAGCACTAAAATAATAAAAATCTAAAAAAATTAGTATGTCAAAAATGGTCATTTTCTAAAAATCATTAAGTATAGTAAAAAAAATTTCAAACATAATAAAAATTAGTATTCTACAAAATTATGATATAAATTTTTTATTAAGCTACTTAGTTAAAATTTCGAACATAAAAAAATAAAATTTAGACTGGTAGTGTTTCGTCTGAAATGCTATTGAAAGCACAATATACAAACTCTCTCTCTCTCTCTCTCTATATATATATATATATATAATATAGATAACATGTGGTGCTTTGCACAATAAAAACCCTTGTTGCTTTGGCATGAAATTTCATATACTGATGGCTCAAATGATCAATCTAAATTGTTCAATAATCTCTTTATATAAAAATCTTATGGGATATTAAATTTTATGATTTTTTAAGCTTTCTAACTTTTTTTTTTTAAATAACTCTGAAATAGATCATTTTCTTATGTTAAACAAAAATGTTTTTAAAGAAGTGTGATCCAACCATCCGATGGATGTGGGATTTTGAGGAGTGTTTATCTTAAAAAGTCGGAGAATAATACAAAAAAATTGAGAAATTTGGGTTAGGTCCAAGAGACCTAATATTCCTAAGAAGAGCCTGAGAAGTCAAAAAGAAATTTATTCAAGTTTAGGAACCCAAGAATTGAGAATTAAATTGAAAAAAAATTAGAAATTCTCAGGAAAAGCTTAATTTTCAAATCCCTGGATATTTAGATTGAAAACTCATCGAAACTCTAGAATTCAAAATTTAAATTTTATGAGAGAATTATAATCTCCATAAAAGTCTAAGAATTTTATATTTTATTTGATATTTTTAGAGTTACAAATGCCATAAAAATTTAGAAATTATTAGTTGACATGATTAATTATGTTAAAAATATCTTTTTTAAAATAAAACAAAAAATAAAAGACGAAATAAAATACAAGCATCTTTTATCTATTAAATAAAATTTTAAATTAAATTATCTTGTGACCACTTAGTAATTGTTTAGCTATTGTATATATTTTTTTCTCTTTTAAGATTCATAGGCAACTGGAAGTTAGAAGCCGAGAGTAATTAATGATGGGGCTTGTACCCATGAAAATCTAATAGACACCACGATCTCTAAGAAATTTAAATGTGTATTTCATATTTATATAAATACTTTCATATAAATTTTTTAAAGTCATATTTTTTATAAGAACCACAAATCTAGTATATGTCTCGTGTCTCTGTGGATTGATGCAGATTCATATTTAGAAAAAACGTACAAAAAGTAATATATGTCGGAGTTAATAAAACATATGTGCACCGTACGTACTTAGCTGATAAATTACCAAGTTATATGAGTACCGAACTTAGACGATAATTAGTTCAAAATCAAGTTTTTTAAATGAGCATCGATCAGTCCAAGGTTAAAGGTTAAATACGGCCATGACTTGCTTAACTAAAATCATGAAAGGGAACGAGATTTGAGAAACCTATATTCTTGGGTGAAGCATCTATAAGCCTTTCTTGCCTCTTTAAATTTTACAGAATCTATATTGATTAAGTACGCGGTGTCTCAGTTCTGTCTCATGATTATTGATGTATTGTTGGTGGGAATATGAAATGATCGGAGTATATTTAATATTTTAATAAATAATTGTCGTATAAGTTTTTATTATCAAAATGATGGTATAAATTTTTATCAGCAATAATACTCTCTATTCAAGCTGTCCGCGGTAATTTTTTATCATCCAAAATTTTACCAAATAACAATTATATAAAATAGAATTCATTTCTTTATCAAAATTTAATTCATCAATAACTTTGAGGGGAGAACTTGGAGGCACTATCAGCACCCATCTATTAAGTTATACTAGGGGGAATATGAGTTCCTTAACATGAATTAAATTTTAATCCCACATTGATTATGTTCTTTTCTCACTAGATTACCAAAACTATAACCCTTTCTGGCCCCCACTCCAACAGTCACCTATAGCCCACAGGTCGTCTCTCCGACCGAAGGCCATCTTGGGTAGTTTATGAGACAAATTTTGTTAGCATATACATAATGTATGTTCTACTGTCCGCTTTCTCTATTTTTAACTCTCGTGATGTATTCTTCTTAATTTTATATTAACGAAAATTTATAATAAGTCATTCACCTGCCACATCAAAATAACATCCAAAAAAGTATATATGACCAGAACATAGCATCTAAGGGAAATTGTCGATTTGCTACTCAAAACTTTAAAATTGTCAAAATATCACTCCAAAATTTAATGTTGCTCTAATGACACTTCAAAATTATTTTAATCATCAAAATATCACAAGTAACTTATATTTCCAATTATACTCATTCCCTCTCCCTTCTCTCCACCACTAATTGAAATTCATTGTCTTGATTTGGCATTAAAGCACAATGAATTTTGAGGTGTTATTTTGACAATTTTAAAGTTTTAAAGCGACACAGAGAATTTTTCCTAGCATCTAACCTATGTTTTAAGAATAAAATAAATCGAACATATAAGTGGACTGCCATTACATTTGAGAAAATATATAAGTGAAGAAAATCTAAATATCATTTGTTAGAAGTGATGATAAAAAAGATTGGAACCAACTCCATTTGAAACTAATACAAGCAAATAGGATTGATTAATATTTATAATTCAAATTTGAGGGGAGCGTTAAAAAATAGTTAAAAATTAGAAAAATATAATTGAAATAAAGAAATGTAAATAGAAAATAGGAAAAAGGAACTTGGTTCATATGTGTCATTATAAACATAATTAGAAATAAAGTACGTTAGAGTACTATAATTAAAACCAAATGTACATGCTAAAACTGATGTATAAAGTATAAGTATAATAGGAATTATAATAAAATTTTACAATCCATGATCTATTCTATCTGTTTTCGCTATGTTTCCGATAAAATTTCTATCCAAAGATGAGGTTTGACCAGAGAACGTGTCATCAACTCCTGCTTCCTGCCTCCTGGCCCCACCTTCACCGTCTGTCTTTTCTCTGTAGCTGTCAATGGATACAGTACGAATTAGAGGAGATATTTTCATTATTATATTAAAATAAATATATAATGAAATAGTAATGGATGCTAACGAATAATATTAATATATTAATTAATTTATCATAATTTATTAAAAAAAACTATTCAAACTCATTCTTTTCATACATATACATCAAAAAATTTACTAAATGAAATTAAAATATAAGGATGCCTTCAATTCCTACTTGAGTTATCTCAAACCAAACAAATTAAGAAAAATACAAATATATCTTGTCAAACTTTTTAACTAAAAAATAAAACGTATTGAAAATAAAATAACATATAATTTAAAATAAAATCTTATATTATCTCATCCTATCATTGAAATATTCTACTAAATATTAATTAAATATTATAATTTATCAGTTGATGAAATCTGAAGATAATAATATTATAATTCATAATTCATACTAATTAACTCATACAACATGAGACAATAAACACAGGGAATAAATATTATAAGAGATAATTATGTTGGAATTAATAATTTAAAGCAAATGAATATGAATGATTTTTATCCATACTTTTATCTATTTATTAAATAAAATATTTATATCCTTACCCATATAATATAAATTAATAATTTTTTATCCATATCAATCTTATCAAATACTAAGATATCATTGACACCACTACTTCTCTACTCGAATCAGTATATAATACTTTCTCCACATATGCGATCTTGATGGGATTAAAAACTTAGGAGAGAGGTCTACCAATCTACCTTCGGTAATTAGGTCATTTGGATTAAATATAGGGAGTTGATAGTTGCCAAATATTTGTCGTCAAGAATTGATTTTTGATGAAAACTTCAATGTTATGTATATAAATAAATCTTATTATTTACAACTGAATAAATAATTATTTAGATCTATTATAAAGTGTCTTAGCGTCATATCAATTTATAGTAAAGATTATGATTATTTATATTTAAAACATCAGCTAATAATATATGTTAAAGAATAACATTTTTTTGTGTTTGATGATTAATCAAGGGAAACCTACTAACTTAGAGGTGGCAATCGGGAGGACATGTCGGGTCGGATTAGTTTAATCTTCTGGAAGAAATTAGATTGAGTTGGGTCGAATCAGGCCAATATATATATATATATATATGTGTGTGTGTGTGTGTTTGTGTTGATTTTTTTAGATCTAAGATTGATTTCGATTAAATTGTAGGTAATTTGATCACAGGTCAGTTCGAGTCACTTTGGATTCAAAACAAATCAATTTAATTTAAAAAAAAATAGATCGGATCAGGTTTGAATTCAAACAAATCTCTCGGGTTGAGATAAAATTTGTCACCTCTATTCTAACTAGTGAAGCTATTTATATTTATCAAATTACTCATCAATATATTTTCTATGTGTTGTTAATATAAAAGGTCGTAAAAATTTACTTTCCTTATTGTACCGCCCTTCTTAATAAGTTATTAATAATTATAAATGTAATTTTATACACTTATTATAATAACTAGAATAGTAACTCAGATTTCGTCCCGATAATATAGTCCTTCAATAAATAATTAATAATATAAAATTTTAAATATATTTAATAAAATTTCACATTATAGAAAATTTAGACACAATATTTTTAAATACTAATTAATAATGATAATAATAATTATTATTATTATAATAATAAATAATATAATATACACATAATAATTTATAAATGATCATATAAAAAATTTGGATCATTGTAGGAGTTAAGTTTCACCTTAAATATTATTTTAAATGAGGAGAGAAAAATTATTTTATATAAACCCTTGAATTGAAGAAGATGAAAAAATTTAAACAAACTCAATGGTGAAAAAAGTGATGATGTGATATGCTTAAAAAGTTTAAAAATTTAATTTTTTTATATATTAAAAATTATTATGATAATGGTCGTCAACAGTCTAAAACAGTTGATCGCCCAGTGTTCTGTGTGTAGTTTTGTCGGTTGTTTATATCAATACATTTTTTCTATTTACAATTGACAAATTAGTTATTCACAGCTAAATCAATTCAATTTTACTAATATTATCTGTAGTTGACATCCCTCTTATTTATACCAATTTTAATGATTACTAATAGCTGAAAACATTTGACATTTAGAAACTTACGTATACTGAAATAAAATCAATAACAAAAAAAATTGATAGAATCAGGATTGTTTTTTTTTCGAAGTTGCAAAATTTATTAAATATATCCATAAATAATATTTCATAATTGATTAAATTAGAAATCAAATTAGAAAAAAATAAAATTAGAGATCTAACTACGTCAGAAAATTAGTTTCTAACAGCAGCCTCAATAAGAACTTTTTATTATTATTATTACTTCAGATCTATTATTAAAAAAAATGTAAATTTTATTGTTAAATCAGTCGTGATTTTACAAACTTACAATTTTAAATGGAAACACATAGAATGAGCCCGGAGCAAAATATGATTCAAAATTGTCATCTTATCTTCTCTTTATTTCGAATTTCGAGGGGGAAAAGAAAATAAAATTTTGGTCCTAAATTTTATTTTCAACAAGTAAAAAAATAAAAAAAAAGAAAGAAATCAATATGATATAGAAGAGGAAACTACATGACTTTTTTTCTGGATATATTAGTAGACGATCTCAGTTTCTAAGAAAACACTGACTAAATTAAATAATTAAACAGAAGAAAATTATATTTTAAACAATAAATTAAACTATGGTTAATTAGCCCTCATTGGTTAAAAAATAAACATAGTTATCTTTTGTCATTTGCAAATTCAGTTCTTAATTACTAGAGAATTATGTGATAGAAAAGATTGTAATTGAGAAGAGTAGCAAATAGGAAATTAATATAGTACATTTTGATCGCGGAATTTGATAAGCGATACAAAAAATGATAAAATGTAACGTGACCAACCAATTGATTTAAGAAATCCCAGACCTAAGAAGTTTAATGGAAGAAACATATCTGTTTGGGTTAAAATTATTAGAAAATAATTAGAAAGAAAAAACCAAGTCTTATAAACAAACAAAAATAGATTGTTCATCTGATTTGATTTCTCCAGTGAACTTCCATGGATTTCTAGAAGAAAAAAAATATGTGGTGGTGACGAGTTGTGTGGATGGAAGGTCGGGATGGTAATATTATTCCTATAATATATTGGATGTATATCTCTACTTCTTATTAAGTGTGTAACTGTTTTAATTCTACAAATGGTCTAAATTTTTTATTAAATTTATAGAGTTAATATCAATCATCGAATTAAATTATTCGTCAAATAATATCATTATCTCTATGATCATTTGTGTTGAGATTATAATTTTCTTTTAATTTTGATTGTTACAGGAAATATACATAATTTAGAAGTACAATTGCTTTATTTTTGTTCTTAGATTGACAACTTTCCTCTCAATTCTATAGTTATTTTACATTAATTATGTATTTATGATTAAAATTTATATTAATTACTAAATTATCTTCATTTTTATTTTCTTTCTTTTCACATAAAGATATGAATTTTTATATTTGTAAAAAATATCACCGTAGTAACGCACGGACAAAATATTAGTCAATAATTAGAGGCGTTAAAAGCCCCATAATTGCAGCCAGTTTTGGTAAAATGGTAAACCAGATAAGTGATATTGGACTAGGATTTCTACCTATTTACATTACATATCCTGTTAGGTACAGTCATTATAGTGTGGTTAAGTAAAAGTTTAATGGGTTTAGTGTGTGAATAATTCTTACAATTTTTGTTCCGTGCAAGGTGTTCTGATACTTGAGCACGCTATATGCATTAAATTCCATATATTTATACTTCCAATGATGTATGATGTATTATTTTTCAGCATATCGTTTTTTAAATTTTTTGACATCAGCCAGTGCGTAGCATAAATATTCTTAACTGGTCAAGGTTTGGCAGTTTGCTAGTATCATTTGAAGCTCTTCGATTCCCAAAAAAAAATATATATTTGAACCCCTTCATGCATTGAGTTCTGAGATTATACTTCGAAGTGGATCTACGAAATGAGATGAAACAAATAAGTGTTTGTTTGATAATAAATGGCAGCGTAAAATAAATTAAGAAAAACATAATTTATTCAGAAAAAGTTGTTGGTGAAATTCTTTATTTTTTGTAGAACTTTATTTTTGGAGATGATGAAAGGGTTCAGTCCCTTTGTTTCTAATTCCTAGTCAGAACCTTGCAAATTATGTGAAATGAAATACTTAATTGAACAAAGTCCATTAATAAATTAATTTCGACTTTCGGACCATCATCTTTGACCTAGTTGAAACAACATTAGATTAAAATCTTATTATTTGTGTGAGAACTGAGAAAGAAAATAATTTCGGCCTAGAACAACTGAAAGATCAAAATAAAAAGCCTATTATGCAAACACAATCTCGGTTAGGCCATGAGTTGATTCTCAGCCCAATATTCCCATCTGGCATTTTAATTCCCCCTCTTGAATAAAATCCATTCTTTAAGCCCAGTCCAATAATTATTCTTCCAGTTCCTTCTCCTTCCCAAGTGACAACTCGCACCTCCATCCAGTGCAAAAACCAAAAACCCTACCACTGGACTGAAGTACCAGCTCAGATCTTCCTCTCTTTGTCTCTTTATCTTACAAACCACCATGATTCGCCAATCTCTTCTCACCTCTATCAGAACGCTCTCGCAAAACCAAACCCTAACCCTGACTCGATCCGCAAGTGGCACAGCGAAGGGGAAGGCAAAGATCAAGGCTGGCCAGGTGCTCAAGCGCGCCTCAATGTCGAAGAAGAAGCAAGCCTCCGAGGAACCTTCCTCGTCGCGCGGCGGACGGGCCGACAAGGAAGTGGTTGATCGCCTTACCACCATGACCAACTCGTGCTTATCCGCCCCGACCCCGATCCGCTACCTCTCAGCGCAAAAAAGAGCGAGGGAGGCTGAGCGCGAGAAATTGGGGCTGTTTTCGAAGGAGAGGCAGAGAGAGATCGACATGATCAAAGCTCAGAAGAAGGCCGCCAAGGAGGGGAAGACAGAGGAGCAAAGGGTTCTACTGGGTAATTATTAGAAATCTAATTTCTTATTGATCTTAGAGCATTAGTAACATAGTGAAAATTGCTTTCTGTTCAGTGGTTGGACCAAATTATACCCCATAAAAATCCTTACGAACCATTATACATAGTGTTGTGCTGGCACTTTGAAACAGGCTGCTTGATGATCTCTTCTAAATCAGTATAAACACTTGTATTGAGTCTGAATCCAGTAAGTGATCTGAAAGTACCAGTGTTGAACAACATTGATTACACTGTTAGAGATTCCAGTGCTGCCAATGAGGTGACCTTCTTACCTTGTCGGGGTGAACTTCTGGACCAACAATCCTTCCATAGTCCATACCAGGTGACACTCTTTCGTGTGCTTTGGGGTCCCACATTTCATTCTCATGCCATCATGCTTTGTTGATTCAATTTGGTAATCCTTGGGAAATAAACCAACTTCAACCCCTCTGTAACAGGTCCGCCGGGTATGGATTACATATCTCTGGGTTTGGTGGATGAAGAAGCAATTCCTAAATATGAATTGACTGTAGAGGATGGTAAGAGGTTGGCAAAGGAATACAGTAGGGTTTTGATGATGCGACATCGTGCCAGACAGAAGGCTGAGACAGACTTTCTCAAGCTGAAAAAAGAGGCCATTGAGGCATTGCCGGAGAAGCTCAAAGAAGCTGCATTAGTGCCTGATTTGACGCCATTCCCGGCCAACAGGTTCATGGCTACACTCACACCACCAATTGAAGGGTATGTTGAGCAGGTCAAAGAGGCAGCCAAGAAGCACACGGTCAAGCAGAAGCTTCGGTAAAGAATTGGCTTGTTTTCCTCTTGTTTTTGTGATCTTTATTTTGTTTCAAATAGACATGAAGCATTGCTCGACTTTGTATACCGGCCTTTTTGTTTTTGTTTTTTGTGGATTAAGATGCTGATTTTGCAATAATGTCCTAGGATTTTATATTTTTATCTAAGAAAATGGTAGTTTGCAATTTCAATTACTTTAGTTGGTGTTTTATATATAACTTTTTTCTTTGTGATGCTAACTTCAGATGACCCGATTCCACCAGAGATTCAAAAAATCGAACAATCTGAACTCGATCCAGTTTCAACTATTCTGCAAAGAGCACCCAAAAAGGGAAAAAAAAAGTAATAAAACACGTGCGTCCTGCAATGGTCGGACACAAAAATTTCATATGTTGGACATTGATAGTATGACAATTAGAGTGTTAAAATAACCCGTCTGGGTCAGACCTGATCCGTCCGATCCGTGGTCGCGATCCGTCCCGACTTGACCTGTGCTCAAATCCGTCAAACCCGTGACCTGTTAGAACCGGCGGGTCTAGCACAGGTGCGGGCAAAAAAAATTTAAAAAAAACTGTGCTAGACCCGACCTGACCCGTTTTGGACTCGTCCCGCCCCGCCGCGCCCAACCCGTGATAATCCACCCCCGACTCGTCCCTACTCGTCCCGAGAAACTCGTGCAAATCCGACCCAATACCCCGGTAACTCGGGAAATTAGAAAATATCAAAAAAATGCGGAAAAATGAGGGAAATTTTATTTTTTTATCAAAATATATTATAGTTATATATTTTTCATATTCTTAATAATTATTTTTTGGATTTTTTTTGAATTTATTTGAATTTTATTGGTTATTTTTGAATTTTGAAAATTAAGAAGAAAAACTCGCCGACCCGACCCGCCCCACCCTTGGACCCGACCCGTCCGACCCGATGGGTCTAGGACGGGTCGCGGCCAAACCCCCCAAAATGGACCCATCCTAACCCGTCCCGAGAAAACCCGTTGACCCGTCCCGCCAAAACCCGCCAACCCGTGCATACCCGTCCCGCCCCGACCCAATCCGTCTCGTTTTGAATACACTAATGACAATTAGTGGCGGAGGTAAAAAAAAAATAAATAGGATTTAATAATAATTTAATAATAAGTTATATTATTGTATTTAATTTATAAAAATATTGCATCATAATACATCAATATATTTATTTATTTACACAATATTATATTTTTACAGTTCAAATTAGTACAAAAATCAAAATGTCTATAAATCATTTTACTAAATTATCTAGAAAGTAAAAAAAAAATATATCATTAAATTATTTAAATTTGGCCTACATAAAAAATATTGCACCATAATATTATTATTGTTTTTCTAGGTCAAAATTTTGGGGAAAAAACTCAATTTGAATATAATAATAGAATTGTCTTCTTGAGAATAAATTTGGCAGTTCTCCTATAAAGAAGTTACAAAATTTGAATTGTTATTTGTTACTTTTGTAATACCTAAAAGAATAAAATTTGATTCTCATTCAATCTATAAGAAATTTAATAAATTACTAAATTTACACAATAAAATATTTCACAAGAAAATGGAGTTCACTAGTGAAATATTATATGAAATTTGTGGGGTTTAAATATATTGAAAATTGAACAATTTTATTACAAAATTTATCAATGTAGTAACTATAATTAAAAAATAAATGGGGACATTGAATCCCATTTAATGTTCTTAAATCTGCTATGGTTGATAATTGATGCACAACCTCATTAATAAGCAATGCTCAATAAGAGATATATTTAGATCGTACAAAGAATAGTGTAGGAATAGAGGAATTGATAATAGTGAAAAATAGTGATTTCTAGATTAGCGAGGATCACTTAATGTTCTTAAATCTGCTATTGTTGATAATTGATGCACAACCTCATTAATAAGTGATGCCCAATAAAGGGTATGTTTAGATCGTGCAAAGAATAGTATAGGAATAGAGGAATTGATAATAGTGAAAAATAGTGATTTCTAGATTAGCGAGGATCGTGAAAAAAAATAGTATTATTTCAAATGGTAGAAATTTTGTTTGTATTGTATATTCAAAATAATAACTATTTTAAATAATTAAAATGTGAGAATAACAGCTATTTCAATTCTCATCGGGAACAACAGAGTAGTTATCACTATTCCAGAACAGTGAATTTACGTTTGGATGATAAATTGCTATTTTAATTCTCGCAATAAAGTGTTATTCTCTATTTTTTGTGCATTCAAAATATTTTGATAAGTAAACTGAGTGAATTGAAAAGGATAATATCGAGGTATGTCAGAACTAGGGGTGTTAATGGATCGGGTCGGGTTGGGTTCGGGTCAGGTCGGGTCATATTATTTTATTATTTTTTGACTCAATCTGAACCTAACCCGATTATATTCGGGTAAAAAAAACCTTGACCCATACCCGACCCGATCCGTGTAAAATAATTAAATATTTATTAATTATTTTTATATTATTTTAAATAATTAAGTATTAATTAATTCATAATTAATATTAATTAGTATATAATTAATGTATATTTAAGTTTAATTAGTATTAAATCATAAAATTATTTAAAAAAATAAATAATTAATTGGGTCGGGTTGGGTTGACCTGAACACGACCCGATTCAGGTAAAGAAAAATTAGACCCATATATGTTAAATTTATGTTCAGATCATGTTGGGTCGGATCGAGTGTGGATTGGATCGAATTAACCCGTTGAGTTAGATAAATAATTGACACCTTAGTAGTCAGAACACAACACCGAATCTGCCATAAATATATACGAGTACGGGAAATATGTTCAACGAATACAAATTTGTTTATGAACATGACAAAGTTAATAAGTATTACTAATAAATATATATATATATATATATATATATATATATATATATATATGATAAAATATATATATATATATATGAAAAAGAAATAAGTATTTGGAAATAAAGTGATAAAAGATGTATATTTTGGTTCTTATTCGTAATAAATAATATTATACATAAAATATATTGCTCCAGTACATAAAAAAAAATGTAACGGTCTAAATTTATTTTATCGGACGGGTGGAATTCAAATCAAAGATTAATCATTATAAGCACTTAAATAGCTAGGAACAAAAAGATTCTTCAGGCAGTGTAAAATCGCAGTAGCAGAATCAATAGAAGATAATAAAATTAATTGGATGGGTCCACAAGCATATCTCGCCTCAGTTTTTTCTCCAGCTTTTGAAAGATAACTTAGGACACTGAAGAAGAATAAAGAATGCTCTGGAGTATAAGTAGTTAAGGGGTGATTTATTTTTATTATGTCTTTGAACAAGAAGATATACAGTTGGGTAGATTCATATCATATGCGATTTTTTCTGACCATATAGTTCTTTATCAATTGTGCTTTGGTTATTTTTTTTTTTAATTTTTTTCTAGCTGTTACCATTAGGTTGTGTGTATTTTTTTTTAGGTTGCATTCTTTATGAAACTTTAGATTTAGATCATGTTAAGTTCATAAAATATCGCTATTAGTTCTGACGGAACTAAATGAATTTAAAATGGAAGACGTGAATTGAATTGAGAGAGGGATCCATAAAGGGACCTAAAATGGTATGCATTAAGAACTAATATGATATAATTTTGTCATTATTTGTTACCAAATAAAACACACCTGAATTTTTTTTTCACAATAACACCCATCCTGTATCAGATGACCCAAATTATTTCAAATTGTTTATCTTTAGAAGAGTTAGTGTATTGTAGACTCACCATATATAAAATATGAGATATTCAATATATATGAACAGGAGAATTTTTTTTTTTTTTTTTTTTTGAGATACACAAATTAAAATGTTGGCCATTTGAAAATGTTCTACAAATAAAAACACTTGTATCATCTAATTTTATTCTGGATTCAGATAATTCAGATATGCGCATTAATTTAACAATCAGAAACCAAGTCCAATCAGTATACATACTTTTATGGATACATATACATATAATTTAGTTAATAATACAAATAATATATTTAAGGAAAATATATGAATACTAATACGGTATGAAATGATATTTTATCCGTTCCCTTCATTCCGGATCAGTATCTGCTGTCAATGAATTTATATGGCCGGATTTTGTTAAACAGTCTAATTTTAACTATTATTTTCTTTTCTTTTCTTTTTTTTTTTTTGGGGGGGGGGGGGGGGGGGTATTTTTTTTTCTTGGCCCCACCAAACATAAAGACAACCTGCCAAAACTATCGTACCTGATGTGAATTCCCCTTCTTTCCAATGCATTGAGTACAGTCAAGTTAAAAGAGTTAAAGAAAAAATAAAGCTGGTCCCCAGCCCATAAAAAGGCAGTTCTGCTACTGATAGCTGATTGATTCCAAACGAAAGCACAACTATTATTGCCAATTAACCAGGCTTCTTTAATTCCTTGCCATATTGCAAAGCTATTCCTAATCCTAAATGGCCGTTAAATCATCTAAATCCCTTGTTTCAATTTTCCACACTCCTCTCCTTCAACCATCCCAAACAATTTTGTCCATGACAAACAAGTGGATATGCTACACTCGGAGCTGAATCTCACAATGACACTCATTGGGTTCGTGGTGAGCTTAGGCCTGATCATCTTTGTTTGCGCACGTGTTCTATGCGGCCGCAACGACTCGACTGATCTCTGCACAATTCCTTATGACTCCGAGATGCATGTACCTCAATTGAGCGCGCAACAAAATATCATGGTTTTCTTTCTATATTTTCGGTTGTATTTGCAGTATTAGTAATGAAACAACTGTTGCAGTTCAATTCTGTTTGTGTCCTTTACATAAATTTTATATATATTCACACAATTGCGTTAGTGTTGAATTTTTTTATTTAAACATTAAAATATTATAAGATAAAAAAATTCACATTTATCTAATATTAAATTATAAATTCACCAAATTATAGAGAAAACTTACCAGATAATAATTATTAATTTCTACCAAATACGCACAAGTCTTAATAGTATATAAGGGAAAGAAATGGAGAGAAAGAGGGGATCTCCCCTTTGTACGCCAATTAGGAGTATCCAATATTTCAATCCAAAGTAGAATTTTCCATTTTCAAGCAATATCAACGGGAGTTTTAGCCGATTTCAACTTTGATTGAAAGCAACGAAGCATTCATTATTTCATTGCAATTTCTTTACTATTCTCTATTGTTGTTTCTGGGATGGGATGCTAGTAGAAATATCATATATCTTCCAGGCTATTTATTTATTGCTACATAATATCAATATGATAATATATATTTTTCTTCAAAAAAATGATAATATATCCAAAACAAAGTTTTTTTTACACTATCTAATCTGCATTAACCGATATCAAACTTGTAACTTCTTTCAATTATGTATTTTTATTCAAAAGTTCTGAAATGAAGCATTTCAGCAGCCAGAGTGCATTGTGGATGGACTTGAACCAGTCGACATTGCCACAATGCCAACATTAAAGTACGACAAGCAGTCTCCCTGTGTAACAGATGATCAGTAAGTGAAATTGGATACATATATAATCGATGGAAATCGCATCACAAAATAAACGATGTTTGAGATACTTTTTCTTTTTTGCATTAAATTCTTAGGTGTACAATATGCTTAGGGGATTATGAAGAGAGAAATATACTACGAATCATGCCGACATGCAGTCACAACTTTCATTCTAGCTGCATTGATGTTTGGCTTCAGTCGCACTCGACATGTCTGATATGCCGAGTTTCATTAAACAATTTGTTTGCTGGTAACTATGTGACTAATTTAAGGAATACATTGAGTAGAAATGCATTTTTCCCACATTTTGTCAACCAGTGGGAAACATCCAACCATAGTTCTCATGAGGTAGCTGATTTAAATACATGAGGGCCATTCTAACTGCAACTAAATACAGGAGTAAAAATTATTCAACTCCTACGATAGGCTGAACTTCTGATCAGAATTCAGTAAAACCAATGTCACCATTCTTTTCCCCCTTCTTTCTTGTAGATGTATATAAGCATAACAAATGTAAATTCTCATAAGTTTCTATAAACAATTTGTACTATAGATAATACAATTCTTTATTCATTCAATATTTGTCATTTTTTTTTCATATGCAACCAAATAAACCCAATTTGCACTATGTTGTTTATAATCTTAAAAGGCCGTCTGCAATTGTTCATACAAAGCCCAAAGAGCAATACCAATTATGGTGTCTCCAATTAAGCCTTTAACCAGACTCTTCACCAAGCTATTAGAGCTCTCCTGTGATGTTCTTCCAACAAGGTCATGGAAGCGCAGATCTCCCTGGTCTGCATTAATGCATAGACAACAGCATTTATTCACAGCTTTGCTCCATTTTAGAGACCATGCAAGGTACTGGAAAGCATACAGTAAAAAGCTTAATTGAGAATGTTTAAATATAGTTAATTCAGTCTTAACTGATTCTTGGTTTGCGATCAAGACATCATTGCATGATTTACCAAGGAATGAACCAACAACCTCAATGAGTTTAGTATGAGCATATGGAACCATTCAACCCAGTCTCGGGCCCTGCAATGGTACACACATCAAAATTTTCAAAGTTTTCTGTTAAGCGAAAGAGATATACCATATCACGGTCATGTATTTTAGGCCATAGAAGGGATGGGTATGTATTGCTCAGTTTTTCGTATAGCCAGTAGCGGAGTTTCAACCACAATAAATCACATTTAAGAGGGGGGCAGCCTTTATATTCTACAGTAATTTGTATAATTTTAGATTTAATGAAGCTCCGCCACTGCATATAGCTCAAATGGACCACCACCCTTTTCATCAATCTGCTCATCTAATGGGCTCAATTAAGAAATGGTGAAAGCACCAATAATTAATTATTACATAGAGAAATTGATACAAAGTTCACCCCAAAATCACCCTCTTTGCTTCCAAATGGAGGAGTTATACCACAAAATAGCAAAGTCATGAATATCAATTTTTCATTCCAGTTGAGAGAACTCCAAGCACGTTGAAGCTAAAATTAGCCATCGTAAAATTAAACCTTTGGATAAAATAGACCATTGGAATGAGATACTAAATTAATTAGGAGAACATATAAATATATACTGTTATTTCAATCAGCCGATCACCCAAAACAAGTTGAGATCCCACTTCTTCGGCCACTTTCCTGGCTGCTCGGAACTACTCAGAATATTAAGAAGAATATACTAATTGTTATTATATTAAAGGACAGTTGAAAAATAGCTTCGAGAAATTTACAAATATAACCTCATCACCAAAAGTTTGATTTGTTCCAGAAGTAATTTTCAATGAAAACACAGCCAAGAGCAGCCGTAATTCAAGGGTGTTCTGCCCCACCCTGCAAGTGCAATTAGTAAAATTTTCAAATATTTTAATTAGTACCACAAAATGTATTATGAAGTTAAAAGTTAAAACATTGGGAAAAAAAAAGTAGGTATACCCAATACGGCTGATTGCTCCGAAAAACTTGGCACCACTTAAAGAAAACATGTTCGAATTCAAAAGTGGGGCCTTCTGGTCATCTGCTGATGCATACATTATTCCAGCTCTGAAATGAAATTCTGCAAATAGACGAGTTAGCTTTATTTATTTGTTCTAATACAGACAGGAATCTTCAATTTACAATATTAAGCAGTTGTAATAAGGTTTTGGGTTAGATATCTTAGTGCTTCTTTAAATATAAAAGAACCATTTATAATATGAAAATTGTGAAGTTTAGCCCTTCTACTAACTTGCCTGCTGTAACATAGCTCCACAACCACATTATCAGGTCGTATTGCCCGCAAGACTCGTTCGACATCAGTAGCCGATTTATCTGACAAGTGAGAGGTCCCAGGCAGCCAAATCATATCTGGTTCAACAAACCAGCGACGCCACTCCGGAACCGGCCCGAACTGCCACTTCAGTATCAGCACCAGAGAGCCTCCCTGGACCAGGTACATCAACTCTGAGTGCGCGACAGCCACGATGGACCGCATCTCGGCAAGTACCGCCGTCTTATAGTCAAAAAGGTGGGGGAAGTCGGATGAAGGCCTTTAAGGTTTCCATCGAACTTCCCTGGCACTTGCGCTGTATTTCTGGAGGATGAAGATGAGATTTTTTAATTATTATAAATTGTAAATAAACAGAATGTAACAAAATGGGCTGATTAGTGAGCCTTATTCCAGGCTCTAAACAAAAATTCTAATAAGGTGGTAGGGGTGGAGATAGATCGGATATGATCGAGCGGTTAAAATTATATTTATATTAATTTTAATTTTTTAAATATAAATATGAATATACAGTTTTATATATGAATATAAATCAGATATTAAATAAATATGAATATGAATCGAATAATATACGAATATAAATACGAATCAGATAATATATAAATACGCATATATTTCATGTACTAAATTTCATCTAGGATAGATGTTTCATCTAGGGAGTGGCCAACTGAGCACCACATAGGCATTTTTTCCAGTGCATTAGATTGCATCTTTGATTTGAACGTATAAAAGACTTTTATCAGGGGCGCATCCATACATATCCAGGAGGGTAGAAATTTGGATAAATATCTTTATAATTATATATATTTTTTAGAAAAAAAATTAAAAGTATATTTATTTTACCTCCTTGAATTTTTTTTTATCCCAATTATCCGCTTTTTTAACCAAAATCTGAATCAACCCCTGACTTTTACTATGTCTGACCAGTGACGCTAGAAAAATGAACATAGAGCATTTGAAATTCATCATCGTGTGGTTCTTTTGCAAAGGATGCGACCTCGCTTTTTGAAGATGCAAGCGTCAAGGATGATCTCCATAACATTACAGTCAAGAGCCTTTCAGAGAGGAGCTTGTTGCCTTGTTGCTTCGAGCTATCACTTCCTCTCCAGGTACAGGTAGATCTGTAGGGAGGGTGGATATAGAATTTTGATCGGGAGATAATTATCGGATTATAATATTTTATTAGATTCAAATCATTAATTAATCGGGTACTAAATAAAAAATTAATAATTTAATATATATTCTTATTTAATAAAAAATTATTAAAACAATAACATTTTATATATTAAAAATAACAACAAAATAAAACTCAAAATAATAAATAATCAAAGTTGATGAAGAAAATTTTCATCTACGTAACTTTATATTTTGATATCTTTACATAATTTTTTCATTATGCACGATATTAAATATTTTTTTTCAATAAAAATAATCAGATAATCTAGAGAAGACAGCTCCCTCCGGACCATCTTGAATCCGCCCCGTCTGTGGGGGCATTGGACCGTGTTATTAGGTCAGCCATCAGGGTTAAACTTTTTTTGGTTATTCAGAACATCTTTTTTGATCGGAAAGATAGGTTAATCAGAACTTTGAAGTTTGATCAGAGAAACTAAAGGAAAATAATTAAAGGAAAACACGTTGTTCAGATTGTAATGATTATTATTATTATTATTATTATTATTATTATTATTATTATTATTATTATTATTATTATTATTATTATTATTATTATTATTATTATTATTATTGTTGTTGTTGTTGTTGTTGTTGTTGTTGTTATCTTTGTTATTGTAATTATGGTAGATTTCGTCCGAAGTCACTCAGGTTTGCTTTTTGTCACAGATCGGTCATTCAAGTTTGATTTATTCCTCTATATCTACTAAACTTTTTATTTGTCCTAGTCAAGTCATTTCATTAATTTTTTTATCCAAAACATTAAAGAATATAATATTACAGTCCATTTATATATTACTCAAACGAAGATTAGACAAGATCATAAAGTAATCGAGTATTTGATATGTAAGAATTTAATTTTTAAATTTCTTCAACCTCTTAAAGAATAAAATATTAATTAATAATATCAAATCTCTTTAATAAATATTAAAATTTTAAAATTTGATGGATGTATAGTGAGAAAAAGAAGATTAAATGTTGTACGATGTAAAAATTTAATGAAAATTTATAGGAAAATAAGATTAAAAACTTGAATGATAATTTATTAGTTATAATATTGATAACCTAATAATAATTTCATTTTTTAAATAATGATAATAATAATAATAATTAAAATAATACATAAAATAACCACAATGAATAAGTAATTAAATAAAATATTGTAATATCATTGATAACCACAATAATAATGATGATACTGATAAAATCAAAATATTAATAATAATTTATTAATAATACTAATAACTTCATAAATAACAATAATGATTATGATTATCAAAATAATAAAAATAGTATATAATGTTAATATTTGCTAATATTAATGTTTTGTTACTTTTATTATTACTTTTTAGCATTATTATAGTATCATCATTATTGTTATTAATTATGGGTCCCATAAAGATATAACTTGAAGGAATAAGTTAAAAAATTTCCATAATTTTCATGCCTATGTATGGTTCGAGAATGAAGTTAACGAGGCAAAACTATTTATGTAAAGTTATGACGTTATAAATTATTTTTGTTTGATTGATTAAATGAAAGAACAAGAAGAATTTATGTCATTACATTGAATAAAATATAAAATATTATCAATAATTCAATCAAAATAAATGTTATGTTGATGATGTCACACTAATTATTATTATCTTATTAATAATATTATTATTACAACTACTATTATTAATTTATCTCGTCGTTGCTGGTATTAATAATAATTTTATTACTATAATAATGAAGAAAATTAACAATAATATATGAATAAAAATAATTATATAATAATATTAAAAATATAATAATATTAATAATCACAATAATAATTTAAAATAATTAATTACCATAATAAATGTCATGATAATTATGACGATGATGATATTATCGATATATTTTGTAATAATAGTAAAATAATAAAAATAATTAATTGATAATAATTAATAATAATAATAATAATAATAATAATAATATGTAATGATATGAAATATAATATAATAAAGTTAATAGTCATATTATAGTTTTAAATAATTAAATATAATATATCAATATTTATGACTAAATAATTATATAAAATAATAACATATGGTAGTACCATTGAATAACAATGATATACAATTATGATGGCAATGAAAACTAAAATTAATAATGATAATTTGTTAATAATATTATTAGTATTAACATAATATTAATAATAATATTATAATATATATTATAATAATACTATTAAATATTAAAATATTTCTTTATAATAATTATAATATTATTAAAATACTAAAATTAATATTATTATAATAATAAAATCAACAACATCGGTAGTATGAATTGTGGGTCCCATGAAAGAGTAACTTGAAGGAATAACTTAAGGAACCTCTCTAGACTCCTTAAATTATGGAGTTACAACTCCTCATTATTTCTCTTTATATCTCTAATAGTTATTCATGTTTGACTTCTTAAGTGAGGTATAAAAGGTTTATTCTTCATTGATTTCTTAGCCAAACATGACCCATGAATCTAAGTCAAGGAGCCATAATTTCTCTTTCTTTTTCTTTGTACCTTCTTTAGTTATTTATATTTGACTCCTTAAGTGTGAAATAAATACATTTATTCTCCAACCAAACATGGCTATATTAGGTGATTGCCCGATTAAAAAGACGATTATAAACATTTTTATGCTTCTTCTGTAGACAAGTACAAAATTGACCAACATTTTTTATGTAGGAGCTTTTTAATGATGAATCCCATTTTTTGTATGCTTTTTCTGTAGACAAGTACAAAATTGACCAACATTTTTTATGTAGGAGCTTTTTAATGGTGAATCCCATTTTTTATAAATTATTAATTGGGAGGGTAGGGGTGTCAATTATTAATATGATCCGATAGGTTAACCTGGTCCGACATGATCCGAAGATAAATTGATCGGATATTAGTCTAATTTTTTGATCTGAATTGGATCGGGTTCAGATCAACCTGATCCGATCATTTAATTATGTGTTTTGAAGTAAATTTATGATTTAGTACTAATTATAACTTAAATATACACTAATTAAAATTAATTATAAATTAATTAATATTTAATTACTTAAAATTATATAAAAATAGTTAATAAATACTTAGTTATTTTATATGGGTCGGGTCAGATATGGGTCAAGATTTTTAACCCGAATTAAATTGGTCGGATTCTAATCGAATAAAAATTTAATAAAATAATGATAACCCGATCCAATCAGATCCATTGACACCCCTAGACTTGGGGGTAATGGACTGATTTATGCTACTAATCGCATCTGAATAAGTTGAGCCTTCACCCCTGAACCACAAAAAAAGCAAGGACCCAACCCCAGCTTTAAATCGAAAGATAATTATATACTTTTTTTTTTTCAAATTGAATCATTATTCCATTAGTCAAATTTATATCCGCGATTAATTATGCTGAATTGTGGCATTGAAGAGTCAAGAGACACATCACTGTTCACTTCACCTCACCTCTGGACTAAACCCGTGGCCCTCCAAGCTCTGAATTAATTCTTCATCATGTTCTTAAACAAGAAGTCAAAAATGTAAAACTTAATCGAAACTTTCACATTTGAACTATCATCATGTGAATGAGAAAATCTGACTCATTCCAAGTATTCCCACCAATTTAATTAAGTAAAATGGTCACAGATTCCAACCCAATCCGATACCGAGTCTTATATTATTGACTCAATATATTCATCCCAGGTGAGAATTAATTTGATCCAAAATTGAATTTAACGAGACCAAATTCAATTAGCGTTTACTTGACACCATGCTTTATTCAGCTACTCAAGATTTACCGTCACACAATCCTTTCGGAAAATGATACAATTTGAAACTTCAATTCGGATGTTTTTGAGATACACAAATTAGTCAAACTATAAGTCAAAACTTTCCATCCATTTAAACTATATAAGTCAAAACGTTCCATCCATTTCCCACGTGAGAAATGTATAGTTGATAAAATCCGACCCGAACTGATTTCAGAAGTTCGATATGTCTGGATTTAAAATCGACTCGATTTAATTTTAAAAAAATCAAACTGATTTGATTCGAGCTCGATTCGATTTGAAATCAAATAATCTGCAATCTAATCAAATTCAATTTAGAATCTAAAAAATTAATATATAAATTAATTTGACCTAATCCCACCCAATTCAATTTTTTTTTTTAAAAAATAAATTGATCCATCTCAAATCTAAAACCGACCCGTCCCACTGGATTGCTGACTCTAAAAAAACAAAAACAAAAGTGCATCTCGCTTTCTATCTCTTAAATTGGGCACAAATAGTAATGAAATATGCTTGCTACTTTGGACTAGCGAGATGCGGACATCCAGTACCATTTCCTTCGCTCTGGGGCTATTGAATTGGCCAAAAAGCCCTCCAAATGCTGTTATTATTATAGAATTTTTTTTATGTAATTTATTCTAAAAATATATAAAAATATTTATAGATATATTTTTTTTTACTTGTAAATTGATAACTCGACAAAATTTATATAATTTCATTGATGTTTGAAAGTCCATCAAAGACCGTTAAACACTTGCAAACATTAGTGAAAGAATGTTAAATTTAATAATTTTTAATGAAATTAGTGAAAGAATGAAATATTAAAAATTAATAAAATTACATAAAAATTGATGAACAATCAATCTACGAGTAAAATAACGTAATTAAAAATATTTTTCTATTTTTAATTTTTTTTATATATTTTTTAAATAAATAACAACAATCCGGCAAAAAAAAAGTATTTTAGGAGTTAGCTATTTAAGGCGAAGAGGCGTGATTCCTTTTCTTCCTCCTTTTCAAAGCTAACCAATTTAATTACGGCGTTGGTGACGAACTTGTGAAAATATTGTTCATATGTCATCCAGTATGTATAACACTGACCTAGCATCATGTGCTCATGTATGTGAGAAAGACCACATACATAGATTGATAGATAAATCAGCATATTATTGAAACAAAAATTCAGTTTTGAGAATCAACATTTAATTTAATTTAGTGGCAACAAACAATGCTAGAAATTACGGGTTTAAAATCCGAATGAGATATATTTTATGAACATTTATAAAAATTTAACAATTGAACTCTCATCTTTTCTATTTAAAAAATCAGCCCTCTCATTAAGCAGGAGATGACTTTTATTTTAAATAGTGCACACAAATGAAAAGTATTTTAGAATTAAAATATTCATTTAAAATTAAATTGTCATCCATGTACGGCGAAAATTTTAGTTTCTAAGAATCAACTTTCGGTGATTTATGTAAAATGTATATATTTTTTCTTGATAGATGGGATCACAGATGAAAAGTTCGAATGAGATATTTACATATAGCAAAACAAAATTAACTTATTATCGACATCATCTTTTATCTAGTTTATTTTGTTCATTATCTACTCTTCACCAAACAAAAATATTGCTACATCTATAAATCCAGCACAATAGTTATAAAGAAGGATAAAAAATTTAAGTTTTTTGATATCTTATACATTGTTTTTTGTTCGCAGCAGTAAGATTTCATTATATTCATGGATGAGCCTTGTTACTTGTCCCAACTTGACTTCCGTTTAATTTCTTTTTTTTTTTCCGAAGGAGTGAAGCTTCTTTATTTTATTTTTCTTGAGGAAAAAAGGATTTGATATTTTTGATCTTATGCTTTCCCATTGGGCTTCATTTCTAGCCTACCTCAATTTATTTGGGATTAAAGATTTTGTTGTTGTTGTTGAGGAAAAAAGAAGAGGAATTTCTTAATTTTTTTTAGGACGTGCTAATTATTCCCCTAAAAAATCCGCATAAATAACCGCAAACTTATTTATGGATTGGCAGCCACAGTACTACACGGTCTCTAAATTGTAATTCATTAATTAGTTGTCTAAAATTTTAAGGTTTCTACTGTATACCGAGCGATTCAAAAATTTTAGAGGGCAGAATTTCGTTATCGTCCAGTCACAATAAATTTTAGTTATTGAACTTTGATTTCTCTTCCCGCGTTGTTAAATTCTACATATATCTATTTAGATTCTAATCAAATTAATACACAAGCATACTTATAATTCTATACTGGGGGGAGAAGCATGCACATGAGATATGATGCGAAAAAAAAATATTATATGAGATAATTTCATATTTATTTAAAACTGAAGTACATTTATTTGAATTCATTTTTTGCACTAATTAACATTAATACGGATCAATTGGCATTAATATATTTTTATATCACCTGATTAGCATCACAAATTAATCATGTATGATCTGATTTTTTGTTCATAAAAAACAAAAATATATTGCTTTTTTTTTTTTTCGCCTTAGTGCAAGTGGACTGGATGAGGCAAAAGATAACTATTTTAAGAGCACAGTACACGTATGAAAATCGTTGGAAGACAGCCAAGTTCATCATAAATCCAATTTTTTCTTTTTGTGCTAAATAATTGGAAACTTTTCCCTCATTTTGCACATGATACCTAGCTAGGGCCGTCGAAAATTTAAAAATCTAATTGGAATCAGTAAAAATGAATTTATCTAATTAAAAAATTGATAGTTAGTAAGATTTGCATATAAATTTTGAAAAAAAATGCACTTTATTTTTTGAATTCGCATTTTGATCTGCATAATTCAAATCCAAATTTGTTATATAATTGTTTAAAACTTTTTATAGTAGATGTATATGATAACAATTTTTTCTATATCAAGCTTTGTATTTACAATTATAATTAGGAAATTTTAGTTAAATATAACTTCAAAGTTTGAGATTTAAAAAAAAAATTCACTCCGAAGTTCTAATTTAGTTAAATGTTATTTCAAACTCAATTAGATTTTAATTTTGCCACTCTAATACGACTAAAGTATATTTCTAATTAAAAAATATGTATTTGAAAATCTAATTTGATATTTCCATCTACATCTCAGACCGTATTTCCCATCTATTTGAACCAGACTCTATCTATAGACCTCTGTTTGTTCTCTTCCTCTCCCCTGATGGCTTGCTCCTCTTCGCATCCTCAAATCCTCATGATTTTCTTGGCTGAAATAGTTGACACTCTGCGTTCAGACCATACAAGGACTCTGCAAAATAAGTGTCTAAAATAGAAATAAATTTATAAGTTGCTGAGAGAAAAGAACTGATAACTAAATGTTTTATCGAGCACTTCTTTTACAAATGCCCAAATAGTGATGTAACTGTGGTTTCTAGTTTGCTTTATTGACTTTATGTAGGATAATTTATAAAGGCTCGAACTTTGAATCCGTCTCAGTCAATCCTTAATCGGTTCTCACAAGTCCGATCTGATTATTTTTAATGAAAAGAATCAAATTTTCAAAGTTCGGACTTAATTTTTAAAAAATAGGTCATTCTAATCCGGTCCTTTCCGACCTTTATCTGACCCTTCCCAAATCATTACTTTAATATTTTATATTATATATTAATTATACTTAAAGTTTGAAAAAATATAAAATAAAATGTCAAAATAGAAAATATAATTTAATATTTTTACACAAATATAAATTAACATTGAAAAAAATACATAATCAGAAATATATATATATATATATATATATATATATATAGTTAGGCTACGGTGCTACGGACCGTTTCTCCGTATTCAAAGTATAAATGGTTGATCCGACTGGTCAAAATATTTTTTATATGAAAATCTAGTTGAGAATTAAATTTTATATTTTTTAGAATTTTTTTACTATTTTTTAAAATAGCTAGAAAATCACTCCTTTTGAATGACTCATAATAATTAAATCAAGTGATTTTCTAACTATCTTAAAAAAAATAGTAAAAATTAAAAAAACATAAAAAAATTTCCCCAACTAGATTTTCATATGAAAAATATTTTGACCGGCCTGATCGATCATTTGAACTTTGAAGACGGAGAAATGGTCTGTAGCACACGGGCCATCCGTGCTACGCCTAACTCTACATATATATATAGATATATATATATGCTATGGTTAATCGCGAAGTACAAAATATTTGTGTACTTCACATCGTATCTCATATTTTCAAATTCAAAACACTGATCCGGACGTTAAAAGTGTTCACCATATTGAAATATATTTGGAGACCAAAGTTCATATTTTTTAGAATTTTTTTTTTAGGATTAGAAAATCATTCTTATTAAAAATCATAAATTCAATGCATTTTCATCCCTTCAAAAAAATATATAATTTTTTAAAAAATATGTAAAATTTGATCTCCAAACATATTTCAATGTGGAGAACACTTTTAACGATCGGATCGGTGTTTTGAATTCGAAAATGAGAGATACGATACGAAGTACAAAAATATTTTATATTTCACGACTAACCATAGCATAACTCTATATAGATTAGTCCTTACCCGTCGATCCTTGTCCGGCTTTTATCTTTGCTCTTATCCGGTCCTTAGAGTTCGGAGGGCTTAATAAGGATCGGGTTTCTCAAAGACTAGACTTACTTCTTAAAAATCAAATCCTTTGAATTCGATCCTCTAAATTTTTTTATCAAATCCGGTCCTTATCAGCGCTTTCATAAATCCGCTAGACCCAACCTTTGAGAACGATACGTAGCTTTATATAGCCAAACAACCAATCAATCTATTACCGATTGTTGTATCAGTAGATATGCGCAACAGTTGGTATGCTACCTGTTAGTGCCCATTTGTTTCATATAGTTAAAGCACTTTGAAGTATTTTAAATGCGTTTTAAAGTATCAAAAACAAGTGATTTATAGTGTTGTAGAATTTTATAGACATTTTAAAGTTAAAACATTAAAAAAACATCAAGTAAAATATAATTCATTTATTTATTTCACTTAAGATAATTTAATTTTTACTTTGTTTTAATTTTATTACGTTTGTCAAACGGAGGGTAGACTATGACTATGAGATCCAAGCACCATCATTTGCAAAGCTAAGAACTTGTAATTTGTCAGAAAAGACCGACAAAGAAAAGAGCTGGTGTTTAGACCTACAGAGCTAGCTAGGGTTCATGGAGATGTCGTGCAAATCGGGAGAGTGCAATATCGAATTAGGCTAGGGTATAAAGTATCGAATAAGTGTATGAGGGTATTTCAGACATTCACTAAATTATTTTATTTTATTTATTTTAGAATTATATTGTATTTGTATTAGAGCAATAAAATTAAGAACTGAGTTTAAAGTAATATTTAACTAAATTGAAATTTTAAGAGTTGTATTTTTCAAAATCTCAAGCTTCAAAATGATATATAACTATTTTTTTCTTATAGTTATTAAATTTATTTTAATATTAATTAAATTGCATCTAGTTAAAAAAAAACATATGTCAAACAACTCATTGATCAGATCCCAATATTAATTTGAGAATTATCTGATTAGACTTAATGTCGGAATCAGATGACTTTGCCAACATACTGTTGTTGGCATGCTCTGCACGGCATGATTGAAGGCGTTGTAGTTTGTGTGTGTAACACGAGGCTATAAACACGGCGACGTATGCATAAATGTTTAAAAATAACAACAGAATGTGCAACATGAGGAAAAAAATCCAATTATTTAGAAAGGAACTTGGCTTAGTCTTCCATCGATTTTCATACGGTGTACCTAGATCGTAAAAAGTTATATTTTGTCTTCTTCCTATCCACTTGCGTCTTTAATCCAATCCCAATTTTTTTAATATTATATTATATAGCTTATTTAAAATTACTAGAATGCAAATCAACATCCAATCCCAATTTTTTTAGTATTATATTATATAGCATATTTAAATTTACTAGAATGCAAATCAACAACCAATTCCTAATCGTCAAGACTCAAGATCAGATTGCTGAGGCAGACCCTTACGACTATATATATTTTTTTTATCAAGTAATCAATGCAATGCAATCTTGTATATGTTTATCAAAAAAGAAAAAATATATATACACGTAATATTACGGGTTTTGTTTTGAGTGTGAAGGAACTTAAATAATAAGCGTTAAAATATCTACAAACTTATCCAAGGCACATCAAAATTGAAGTAAAATCCTTTTCAGTAATTTACGCCGAAGTTGAAGAAAAAAATGGTTATAATATTTCATTTTAAAATATAAGCTTTACAATAAATATTTTTCCAGAGATAATAAAAAATCATCCCACTATGAAGCCTAATAGATATCTCTTTTCGTGTTACGTTGTTAACAGTCCCACCTCCCAATAATTTCTACTTGATGGCCAGGCAATGCTTACTGAAAGTAAACAGTCAAAACGAATACCATCAGGAAAAATTCCTCTCAAAAGAAAAGAAAATTCAAAACGTGGGCGCTGGCGTGCTAAGCATCACCAATTCACCACACAAACTTTCAAAGAATAAATATAGTGTGCCCAAGTTATACTTTCTCAATATATTGATATGTTGATAGTGGATAAATATACTGACCGTTCTTTTTCATTGTTGTCCGAAATCATATCTTTATTAGTAGATGTGAGGAGTTGCTAGTAAATCATATATCTTTCAGTTATGATGTACTTAATTATCCGTACCATATTTTTAATTTACCATCTCATTAAAAGTTTTACTTTTATTTAATTTATCATTTGTTAAGGCTCATATATAATTTATATATACTTAATATTTGATTAAAAAATTATATAATAAAATTATTGTATGGTAAAGATATGTAACATGATTTGTAATCATACTCGATATAATTTATTATTATAATTTTCATAATATTATTACTATTAAGAGTTTAAAAATGTTTGAACTGGTAAGAATTTGTTAATCAGATTCTAAGTCATATTTCTATCACTTATTTTTTCGAATAGTTGAACAGCCTTTAACCATATCTCTACCATCATAAACTATATATAAAAAATATGTAATCTGTAATATTTTCTCATTTATTTTACTATTTGATATCGTCATATGATGCTGGAGGTAGAATTTAGTGCGTTATATCACTACCAGCTTCAAATCGCCAAAATGCAAACCCGAGGGCCCCCCCCACACTTGCCAATGAAAAACAAATTCGGCCTTGAAAATAAAAGGCCGAAACAAGTCCACAACACATCATCTTTCCTCCTCCTTTCCTTGTTATTTTTTTTTTTATTATTTTTCATGCATTGGCTTTTTAAATCTCTATCTCACTTCCTGCGTACCTAACTAAATGGAAATACGAAACTTATCTAATTTAAACCCCAAATATTTTCCCCTGCTTAAAGCTATAAATACCCCCACTAAAGTCAGAGCCCCGGAGAAAACTCTAGCATCATTCACAGCCTTCTTCTCTTGTCTTGCGGAATCATACTAAATCAAAAGACGAAAACGATAATGGAGTCATCAAAGAGCGAATCGGGCTCATCCACAACCTCATCGGAGTACACAACTGTCTGGTCGTCTCCTCCAAAGAGACCAGCCGGCCGTACCAAGTTTCACGAAACACGCCACCCCATTTACAGAGGGGTGAGATGCCGGGGCAAAACCAACCGTTGGATTTGCGAAGTTAGAGAGCTGAATAAAAGATCTCGAATCTGGCTGGGGACATTTCCTAGTGCCGAAATGGCAGCCCGGGCTCACGATGTGGCAGCGATTGCACTCAGGGGACGTGCTGCTTGTCTCAATTTTGCCGATTCGGCATGGCTGATCAGCATGCCTTTGAGTTTCTCGAGTGTGCAAGAGCTCAAGCGCACGGCAATTGAAGTCGCTGAGGCATTAAATGGGAGGAGAACAGGGAAACGCACAGTGATGCTTCCTCAACATCAGCAAGTCTCATGACAGTTGACACCGATGAAATTAGTGGCACATCATCATCTGATGAGAATATGGCTGATTGCGTTAGGTTTGATCAGATGGAGTTCAATTTTGATAGAAATGGAGGGATGAATTTGGGGCTGTATTATTCAAGCCTTGCTGAGGCATTACTAATGGAGCCTCCAGTGGGGAGTTATGGAAGTTGGGATGAGGATGAAGAGAACACAGAGGTGAATTTGTGGAACTACTCTGTTTGAAATTTGAAGGTTTGAGTGAAGGATGCAGAATGCAGAGTGCTCTGTTTTTTAACCTGAATGCTATCGTAATACAGAGTGTTTGAGTGCAGAGTGATGTATGAAATAATAGAGATTTAGGAAATGAGATGGTTGTAAATGTATTACGAGAATTCATTCGTTGTATTCTTTTTATTAGCATAGTCAACGAAAATTATTCGAACAAAGCAAAGTCAACGAAAATTACTTTATTTTTCAATGTGGCTCACAGATGATTTGTATATTAATTATGATTAATTTTGTTATATTCGTTTGGTTACTATTTGGACACCAATGCTTCCTCCGAGGAACGCTGTGTGCTATATACGGCTGTAGCCTATATCACAGTAACAAATTAATTGTTCGGCAAACGTTTGGTGAGTTTAAAAATTAGTGATTCGGGTACAGTGTTTACCAAACGGGAGGGTACGGGCGGGCACGGGTACGGATTGTCCAGGTCACGAGTTGTCCGGACACGAGTTGGATGGGTTAAACGGGACGAGTTGAGATGGGTTGAGTTTGGGAAGATGACCCTAACCCATCCTTTGATCTGTCGGGTTAGGCGGAACGGGTTTGGACAGGGCGGATAAGGACGAACACGGGTTTATTATTATTTTTAAATTCGAAAATTCTCAAATAACTCTGTATAATTCCAAAAAAATTCAAAAAAATTTAAAAAAATAAGAAAATTTGCAAAATAATGTCATGTTTAATTTTTTCAAAATAATTTATTGTTTAATTAAAATTCAAAAGTAATTAAAAAATCCAAGTGTTTGCCAAAAATATTCACAAAAAATGGAAACAATTGTAAAATAAATTGAACGGTTTTTGGTATAACTTGATTATTTTTTTAATTATTTGTAAGTAAAATATTATCTTTGAAAAAATAAAAGAAATAAATAAATAAAAGAACTTTAGAAAAGAAAATAAACACTTAGAAAAAATAGTATTTGTTAAAAATATAAGTCACCGTCCTCGTTTATTCCGAGCGGATGGAGCGTGTCACGGACACAGACGGGGGCGAGTTAAGAATGGGTTGGAAAGGGACGGGTTATCACGGGTGAAATTTTAAAGGGCGACCCAAACCCGTATGAAACACACCCTTAGTACGGGGACGGGCGGTCACGGGTTGGGTCCACGGGCGGGTTCGGGCGGGAGCGGGTCAGGTTGACCCGTACGGGTTTTATCAAAACACTATCCGGGTATAATTCAGAAAAAAATCATTTTTGTATTATATATCTAATATAATAAAATGATGAAATATCTAGAAAAATAAATTTCAAATTATGAATAAATTAAGTATTATATTATGTTTTAAGCATCTTTTTGATGGTTCTATTCAAAATTAATTATAAAAATATACAAAAATAATTAACCGCAATGTCAATAATTTTTAATTTCAATTTCTAAGTTGATGCCACGGAAAATCTGAGTGCATACATGAGCATCAACTTCCCGCCTAGAGATTGGAGAACAACTGTTGTTAATTAAAAAAAAATCATTTGAAAATACGTGTTGCGAAGAGCATCAACTTCCCACAATAGTCTGCCATCCGCATGCACAACTTTTGATGCAGAGGAAACGTGTGTTCTAGTGGTTTTTTAAAACGTGTCAGGTACAATCTGTAGCCGTGTATCCGTATCCGGTACCCGTGGTACACGTATCCGTGCCCGGGTATAAGCGGGTAACGGGTACAGGTTTGAGAAGGACCGGTCACCTATTTTTTTGGAAAAATCCGTTGTATCCGTTTACTCCCCGGCTACCGCCCCGTGCCCTTGTACACGTACCCGCCTATTTTACTGTTTTAAATTAATTAATTTAAGATATTTATATTTATATTTTATTTAACCACTTAAAATAAATGAATGTTTACAAAATATATTATTCTTTTAAAATGAACGTTTAGATTTGTACTTAGCCGAAAATATATTATTGAGATTTTTCGACATTGTAAAATAAAAAATATATTTATCAAACAAAAACAAAAAAAATACCCGCGTACCCGTATCCGAGACGGGCACGGGTATGAAACGGATAGGGTACAGTTTTGAAAAAAAATCTGTCTACCCGTGCCCGTCGTACCCGTCTACCCGCCGTGCCCGTGCCCTCCCTACATGCCGCCTACCGCGATCGTACCCAGCCCCATGCTCACGGTACCCTGTTAGCAAACCACTAGTGTGTTCCCAAGAAATTGAAAATACAACCGCCAATATAATTTCAAATCAATTTGAATAAAACGCGTTTTATTCGCATTATTCGTATTATTCGTATTATCCGCGTATAATTCGCGATTTGAGCGAATAATTCGCGAATGTTCTTATTATTCGTTGTTTTGTTCGTCAGAGGCTGAAATCCTAATAATTCACGAATTACTCGCGAGTCTTGTTACTATAGCCTATATTATTATTGATACAAATTTCATCTAAGCAATGATGTGTGATTTGTATTTTATTATTTATTATAAGTCAGAAATGACTAACAGATCATTCTGTCTAATTTTATATTTTTTAAAAAAATTATTATTTTTTCAAATGAAAAAAAAATGATTTAATTTCAGAATTCTAACTCATCCAAAATAATTATTTTCCTATCCAAAATTTAGCAAACAAATGTTAAAAAATATTTAAATTTTGATTTGGTAATTTATTTTGATATAGAGACTAAATTGAACGGTTCAGATCAATCATTTCTGGTTTGAAATTAATAATTAAGTGTAAAGTACATAACACCTCAGTGTTTTGCAAAGCATATAAAGTTTGTTCAGATTTTTATTATATACATTAAAATATATAATTAGTATGTTAATCGTTGTAGATTTGTTTCATACAGTATTGCTTTATATAATTTAAGTAAATTATTATGAACATTAATAATGCTTAAGTTGAATAATAAAAATTTTGTACAATATAAACAATTATTATACATAATAATTTATTCAATATATAATAAAAAATATATTTATAATAATATGAATAATGATATTTCTCAAAAAAAAAAAGCAGTTAGACTAGGGGTGTCAATTATCGATTCGACCCGACCTGATTCGAACCTGACCTGAAGATAAATGGGTCGGGTATGAGTTTAATTTTTTTGACCCGAATAAGGACGGGTCGGGTTCGGGTCAACCCGACCCGACCCGATTAATTATGTTTTTTGAAGTAATTTTATGATTTAGTACTAATTAAATCTTAAATATACACTAATTATATAGTAATTAAGATTAATTAAAATTTATTCAATATTTAATTATTTAAAATTATATAAAAATAATTAATAAATATTTAATTATTTTACACCAGTCGAGTCGAGTCGACCCGTGACCCGACTGGATCAGATATGAGTTAACATTTTTTGACTCGAATTTAATCAGATCGGGTACGAATCAGATCAAAAAAATAAATAAATAATGTAACCCGACCTAATGTGACCCATTTGACACCCTAAATTAGACGCACACTGTCACCCGCACAGCGAGCCCCACTAGATTCAAAGGTTACGGCAGGTTTGGAATTCAGCTTATTAGATGGCCATTTCCGGCACAAGAAAAACAATTGTGTGAGGCCATTAGTCACACACAAACCTCACAGTTTTTTTTTTTAGGGTGACCTCACTTCCAGAAATTAGCTGGCTAGTGGCTACCAGTAATTATGCATTTCTTTTTTCTTTATTGCGGATTTTCATTTGGAGATGGAAATTGGACGGATCTCATCGATTCAGGTTAGGCCTGGTCGAATTAAGAATTAATTTACGGCTCATCATGAGTTTCACTCACAGGCCACAACTGTTAAGCCTTTTTTTCAGTCAAATTCAAATCCATTGCAATTTTAAATTACCTTTACATTTTCCATTCTAAATACACCTCGGAAAATTAGTTTTAACATACTTTTATTTATCAAAACGAATTAAAAAATAAAATTTAAACTAAACTAATCCAATTTGTTTCTACAATTTAAACGACATTTATTCAGAAACATTTAAACATAATTTAATGCAAATAAGTGTAAGCTAAAAATAATCCGAGTTTTTTGTGCAAAGTTTATGATCTATATTGCTTTAAATTACAAACGGACGTGTTCTCTTTAATAAAAAAACAATTATGATAAATGACAAAAAAAGAAGAAGAATTATGATCACATGTTAAATTACATTTACATTTACTCGTCAAATAATCTGTTATTGTTAAACATGCTTGAGAAGTGGAGAGCAGAGTAAACGACAGTCCAGCCGCAGAAAAAACTACGAGGGAAAAAAGAAACTACATTGTGCGAGGACAGCGACATACCAGCAGCGAAGTCCCAACGCTCCAGCCGCTGAATTTAGTCTGAAAGCAACACAGAGCGCAGGTGCAGGTCCCCCACCGAACAATTCCACTGTCCAAAAAGGATAAGCAATGAACTACTCGGAAAGATAGAATATACCACTTTCCCATTTTCCATCCCAGCTGTTGCTAGCTTAACCCTCTCCGCGTTTTATGGATTCCTCCTCTGCACAACCTATAAATACTCTCTTCTCTTATCCATTTCCAAACAAAGAACGCAATATAGGCTCAGTGCCTCAGTGCCTCAGTCGCCTCTACTTTCACTCTCTAAGCAGTAAGCATCAAACTAAACCAGAAACTTGCTGATATTTGGCTCAATGGAAATGACTTCTAGCAATGGATCAGACTATACGACTATTTGGTCGGCGCCTCCCAAGAAACCATCGGGCCGAACCAAGTTCAGGGAAACGAGGCACCCAGTCTACAGAGGAGTCCGGCAAAGAGGCACCTCGAACCGGTGGGTTTGCGAGGTCAGAAATCCCAATAGCAAATCCAGAATATGGCTCGGAACTTTCCCCACTGCTGAGATGGCTGCTCGCGCGCATGACGTGGCAGTGATAGCCTTTAGGGTCCGCTCTGCTTGTCTAAACTTTGCTGACTCGGCATGGCTGATTAGGGTGCCTTCATCCTTCTCGACCGTGCAAGAGTTGAAACAAGCTGCCATTGAGATGGCGATGGCACTTCATTCGAAGAATCCGTCTGATCCGGTTGAGAACACTTCTTACTCAGCATCATCAACTGAAACAGTTAACGAACATGTGGCCTCATCGTCATTGGCTAAATCCAGGATTAATTCGGCTAGTGACGATCAAATAGAATTTGTTTGGGATAGCGATATGAATCTGAGGCTGGACTATGCAGGCTTGGCCGAAGAGGTAATGTTGAATCCTGCTTCTGAGTGGTTTGCTGAATTAGAAGACGATCAATGGGGCACGACGGTGTCTCTGTGGAGTTAGATGTTTTGAAAAACTTTAGGACAGCTTCAATTTGGAGCCAGTGAATACAAATTTTATAAAAAAAAATTGTAAATAAAATAAAAAAATAAAGAACTGGTATGATTGTGGTGTTTTTTTGCGAGTGTAGTCTGGGTTTTGAGTTTCAAATTCGGTCTCAGAAGTCTAGATCGAATTTCAAATTTGATCTCGGTGTTTGTTTTTTTGCTATTAGTTGTTTAGTAAGTTTGTTTATTTAAAATAGATTGAAATAGTTTGTTTAGTTATTTCATTATGTATTTTTATTTGTTTGATGATTTAAAATTATTATATTCTATTATTTTATAATTATGTTGTACTACATAGCTCTGTAACGTATGTTTCATGATTTAGTATTTTTAAAGGTATATAGCAATTTAATTTCAAATCATAAATAATAGAACCTCAATTTCATACCATAAATAAAGAAAATAAAATATAATCTCTCGAATAAACTAAAATATAAACTATAGTCCCTGAAATAAAAAAATACATTAACGCTGAGCAAATATTCTTCTAATATGAGACAGGTTGAATGTGTCTTTTGGTCGGATTTCACGACGAGGGAGCTCATACCTTGCGTCGACAAGTGCTTGCGTCTCTGACACTCGGGTGGAGGGGCCTGATGTATCATACGACGACACGCGATGAGTTGTATATTGGGTACTAGTGGTACCGACACTTTGATCGAGGATGATCTGACTCAACAGCTTGAAAGTACGATATGACATATCCCTGAAATATGTCAAAGTCATCGGTCGTCGGCTTTGACGTCGGGTCAGATAGGTCGTCAGTCGAAGGATTATCGGTAGAGATGTCAATATCCTCAGGATTCGTTGGAAGACATGTGTATTTAAATTATACATATTTATATGAATTAAATTAACTAAAATCAATTCAATATAAAATAATTACAAGTTAAAAATGGACAAAATTTAAATTAACTTGCGAATACAAACATCGATGTGAAAATTTGAGAATGTCCTAAATCGGCTAACAAATTCTTAATTTTCCTCAATTTATGATTGCCGAATTATGTATGTCCGGGCTTTATAAGCCAACCAACAACGGTGACTGTATTCTTGACTATGAAATATCTGCATATATATTTTTTAATTTTATATCATAAGTTATGTAAATAGCTTAAGTAAGAAAAAAAACATTTTTGCCAAATGCTCACCGCTCGGGCTTTTTGGTGTGAGTGTAGTACGTATGCTAACTCATCCACATGCTCTTCGAGATACGATATTGGCTGATTCAATTGCTCATCAGTGTTCATCCCATACCAGATTATAGCTCTCTCTCTTGTAATACATATCACCCCATATAAATATAGTGTTGGTGTCACACCCCAGAATAATTAAAAAGGATTAGGGGTGATTAATCCCGCCACGTACACACGACGAAACGTGCGTACAAAAGACTAAATGAATAAAATAAATCAAATACTGAATAAACAAAATAATATACAGTCCAGAATAACAAAACAAAATACAACGCCTGCATCGGCGGGGTTACCTTCATCGAAATAGGCAGCAAAATCTCTCAAATAAAAACCCAAAAGAAAGAAATAAAACTCAAAACCCGATGAATCCTAATCAACTATCCTGCTCACATGCGGATGCGACGAATATCTATGTCACCACGCAGGACTGCACCTAGCACTCTCTCATCAAAATACATCTCGCACCTAGGTACATGGATCCCACAACCATCACGGAAACGTGAGTAATTTTAAAAATTACTCAGTACGGATTTAGATCCAGACTTAAGATTTGATCTTCTTTTCTAGACTGGACCCAAATACCGATATTGACTTTATACATGCTGTAATTATCTATTTATAAGTAAAATTATAGTTTAATGTATCTCTTTAATAATTTGATATGATGCGATGACATGTAATGATAAATAAACCCGAAATATAAAAATCTCTGGATACTAATATAATATATAATAAATATATATATAAGGTACGAGATTTAAAACACCCGTATAAATATAACCCAATTGCAGATCATCAGTCCATCCACAAGCGGGCACGTGATCGAGCCCTGAACTTGTGACTTACCTAAGCGGGCATGTATTCGAGCCCAACTTACAAACTTAGGATTTTCGAGTAAGCGGGCGCCAATGCACTTAATACCCTGGGAAAAATTCGGCCTCCCGCGGCGATAACGCCCTAGGAGAGTGACGGCTAAAAGCACGTACTCGATATTCTGAATCTGATGACCCACCTCACAGAATAATAATAATATAATAAACAAAGGGGATTAAGAAGTTATGCTTTTAGTTGCAATATCGCCAAAATGAGATAACTACCCGTGAATTGACAAATCGAAACAAATGAGAGTCTACACTGTACCAACCAAGGGTCAGAGGATCGCATCCCGTAAAAATATCAAAATGAAATATATACAAATGGGAGCCTATATTGTACCCACTAAGGCCAGCGGACCGCATCCCGACTTTCTCTGTTCCAACCAAGGGCCAAAGGAGAAAACCCTTCGGACATACCAGGATCCTAAATAAGTCGGATAAATATAATAATATAATATCATGAAGTAGATTCCAGTCTCGAATATGGTCGCCCACACTAAACACTGAAAGACATGGTATCCTAATCGCTCAAATTTAGATTAAAAATTTAAATCATATTAAGAATAATAAAAATAAAATATTGATCAAAAGAAAACACTCGGACACGGCCGAACCCGTCAAATGACGAGGTCGGTGGATAATCCAACAAGTAAAGATACGTAGTGCATATACAGACCGGTGGGTCCTACGGGTCTATGGGTCACCGTACATAACCACAACGGTCTGATTATGCAAGGCAATCTCAGACTGAGAATTACCCGGTCCGCCTCTCAGCACTCCCATGCATTTAATGCATGATTAACTACTTGACTTGATTAATAATTAGTTTTAGTAATAATATTTTCCTAATAATTATAATATACAACTTGATTATTTAAAATCTATATAATCCTATCACGGGACTATTTCGCGAGTCTTATTCCTATCATGTCTACATGTAATATGACATGCGAATACGGGTAGGTCCAAAAAATACGGGTCAATTAACCGGATGCAATGATAGTTCAATTCGGGTCTTTAAACAGATTTGGTCAGAAAATACCGCAGTTTAATTATTTTAAAAAATTTTATTTTTCGGTTTGGGTTCCTATTTCTAAAGAAAGAAAAGCAAATCCTAGGAAATCGTACATGAGAATGCTGGATGAGGATCGCAGATTCGCTCTACTCCGGAGGGAGCGCGTCCGTCTCGAGGTCGGCGTCTGCGTACGCGAGATCGGGATCGACCTCGAACTCCGTGAGTGGATTCGAGTCGACTATATCACCTATTATTTATTTAAATTGAGTGTTTATTATTTTTCATGTGATTTAATTCAAAATTTATAATTAATTAATGCAGCATTTTAATCAAGGTCCGTTCGGGTTTTATCATATTTTTCTTAAAATTTTCGGCAACATTTCTACTGTATTTAGGAGTGTCGGAAATTTATTTCACGCGATTTATGTTCATTTTATGGTGTTTGACCTATTACTCACTTTTATATGTATTTTATTGATTCGTTCGGGTTTGTTTGTTTAGTCACTTAATTACGTTGAGTACTTGCCTGTAAATCCCTTTTTAATGCTTTTATTGTGTTTTTCGTTAATTGATTGAGTTACGTCGTCCGACATATCCAATTTGATATATTAATAACCTTCCAATTAACAACATAAGTACACAGAATAAATAATTAACTCATTTTTATTGATTTCATTTTGATTATAATTACAATTACATTGATCACAAGAAATAAAATCTAAGTTAAACAAAAAATGGATAAATTGATTAATATATATATTATATTAAATATAGTATAGCATTATAATACTCTTTTTATTTAATTAAAAATAGATAAATTGATTAATATATATATTCTAAATATTATTTTTATTATACTCTTAAATTATATAATTCGCTTTATTTTATCTATATTAATATTATATTTCTATAAGTTAGAAAAATAGTTTAAAAATAAAATAATGGAAAAAGAAAGAAAAAGAAAGAAAAGAAGAAGAAAAATAAAAGAAATTAAATTAATTAATTAAAAAAAACGTTATTATTATTAATGTGTTGATGTTTTAAATAATAGAGAGAAAAGAGATTATGGGGATGGATTGTGGCATAAATTGTGTAGTCATTGGTGCGATAAGTTGGGTTTCAAATAAATTTAGTTTAGACCGGTTTTTAAATTGACGTCATCGTTTTATTATCTTGTTGTAAATCTTTGATAATTATTTATAATTATATAATAATGAGTGTACAAATATATTAATTGAGCTCGTTTGAAGCTCTCATCTCAAGTTTAAACCAGCTCGATTCGATTTTAGATCGGTTTAATTTTAGCTAAAGTTATATTTAGTCCAACTCAATTGAACTTGAGTTCAATTTGTTTCGACTCTTTCGTAGACTCCAAATATGTTGTTATTCTTGAAGAAGAATAAGGTCCTATTATTTATTCCAAAAAAATAGAAAAAAGTTTATAGATATGATTTTTTACTTAAAGATTGATAATCTGTCAAATTTCATTACCGTTTGATAGTCCATCAAAGACCGTTAATTTGGAACCGTTACAAATATTAGTGAAAGATCATTACATTTGATAATCTTTAATGAAATATCAAATATTAATGAAATTACATGAAATTTAATGGGCTATCAATCTACAAATAAAAATATATATTTATAATTTTTTTCTATTTTTCAGATTTTTTTTATCTTTTAGAAATAAATAACAGATCTATTCTTCTCCGAGAATAACAGCAGATTTGGAGCCTCTTTCACAGCCCTAAATCCTATTGAAAAAATATTAACTTTTTTGTGAGCATTTGGACAGTTTATATCCACCTGCTTGTCTCATCCAACAAGCCTTCACCACTTCGCCACTTTATGAAAAAAAAAATTCTGGGTACAATGGTGCTCCCTCGATCCCAATTTGCTGCCATAGGGAGTGTTTGGCACTCAATGGAATAGCAAAAAGTTAGAATAGAATAGATATTCCGACGAATTAATTTGCCAAACAAATTATAGACTAAATAGAAGAGTGCAAATAGTGCTAATCCGGTATACCAACTTATAGGTGGAATACCTGGATTAGCTCTCGTCGAATAGCGATTATTGTTTGATTATATTATATTATATTATTATATTATGATTATGATTAAGATTTAGTATTATTATATTATTATATTATATTTATGATTATAATTTATTATTATATTAATATTATGATTATTATTTATTATTATTATTATCATTATATTATTATTATTAAATTATTATTATCATTATTGTTATTATATTATCGTTACCATTAGCATTATTATATTATTTATTATTATTATAAATATAATTTTAATATTATATTATTATATTATGAATAGAAATATAATAATTATATTATTATGATCAAGATTATTTATTATTATATTATTATATTATGATGATTATGATTATTATTATTTATTATTATTTTATTATATTGTATTATATTATTATATATTGATTATAGTGATGATTAATTTATTATTATATTATTATAATTATAATTATTTTTATGATTATGATTATATTTTTATTATTATATTATTATGATTATGATTATGGTTATATTATTATGATTATTACTATAATTATTATTATCATGATTATGATTATGATTATTATTTTATTAAGATTATGATTACTTATTATTATATTATTATAATTATGATTGTAATTATAATTTATTATTATTATATTACTATATTATGATTATGTTTATATTTTTATTATATTACTATTATAATAATATTATTTATTATGATTATTTTTTATTACTTTATTATTATTATATTATATTATATTATATTATTATATGTTGATTATAGTTATGATTAATTTATTATTATATTATTATAATTATAATTATTTTTAATTATTTTTATGATTATGATTATATTTTTATTATTATATTATTATTATTATGATTATGGTTATATAATTATGATTGTAATCATAATTTTTTATTATTATATTACTATATTATGATAATGTTTATATTTTTATTATATTACTATTATAATATTATTATTTATTATAATTATTTTTATTACTTTATTATTATTATTATCACTATTATGATTATTATTTTACTATTATTATTATCATCATCATTATTAGTATCATAATTATTCATATTTTAACTATTCTGAGTAACAACTGCCAAACGATATTTTCACTTTTCGAATAGTCAAGAATACCACTTTTCTACCACTCTTCCAAAAAAACACTATTCTATCACTATCCAAAATTACCACTCTTTCAAAATTATTCCTTGATTTGCCAAACGGACTCATAGTTTATAAGGGGTTGGATTTAATTTGAATGGTGTAGATTTTAATGTTCACTTTTTATGGATCCTATCATCATTTACACAAATAAGTTTTAAAAAGTATGACAACTGATATAAATCCCGGCTACCTGTTTAATAGGTGGGTTTATGCTTAGCCACGAACTTAAAATATTGTAATTAAAGTGTAACAAATTGAACAACAAAGTCCAAACAAGGACCAAAAGGTACTTTCCATTTGTGGCTATGGATAAGCCCCAAATGTAGCCAGCGCTGACATCCCCGTCAGCCTACCTCCTTGCCTTCACACCACAAACGATTTAGCAACTTGTCATGTAGAAAGAATAAAATATCACTGAAAAGGCAAAAACCATCAAAGAATCCACCATTTTTGTATCCGCCCCCTTTCCTTTGTTTTCAATAGGTCCCACTTGACGCCATCTCGTTCCCTTTACCCTTTTCGGCTACAATCCACCTATTTAATACCTTCACTGATGACAAACCAAACATCACTCTTTTCTGGCATTACCAAAAACAAAAGCAAGAAAATACCGCCAATGGAATCATCAACCGGAGATTCGGGCTCACCGACAAGCTCTTCCGAGTATGCGACTGTCTGGTCGTCTCCTCCAAAGAAACCGGCAGGTCGTACCAAGTTCCGAAAAACTCGCAATTCCATTTACAGGGGTGTCAGGCCCCGGGGGAACTCGAACCGTTGGATTTGTGAAGTTAGAGATCCCAATAAAAGATCGATAATCTGGGTCGGAACTTTCCCCAAAGCCGAAATGGCAGCCCGGGCCCATGATGTTGCGGCAATTGCGCTCCGGGGCACCGCTGCTTGTCTCAATTTCACCGACTCAGCATGGCTCATCAACATCCCTTCGAGTTTCTCAAGTGTGCAAGAGCTCAAGCGCACAGCGATTAAGGTGGCAAACACATTAAACGGGAGTGAGAATGGGAAAAGCGAGTCTGATGCTTCATCCACATCAGCGAGTCAGGAGTCAGATGAGACTGAAGTGGTTAGTGCTGCATCAATTTTCAATGATTCTGATTATGATTTTGATGGGTTTGATCAGATCGAGTTCGAGTTGGATATGAATGGAGAGATGGATTTAGGGCTGTATTATGCTAGCCTTGCCGAGGCATTGCTAATGGAGCCTCCGAGTTATGAAAGTTGTGATGAGGACGAAGAGAGCACAGAAATGACTTTATGGAGTTACATCGTTTGAACATTTTTTTTTTATCCAGAGACAAGAGTGTTACGTTTTTTAGCTAAAAACAGTGGTTCTGACTTTTGGTCAATAAATTGTCATTGGCAGAAGATGAAAACCAACAAGTGGAGAGAACATCAGGGAGAGAAAAGTCAGAAAAATTGTAAATATTTTGTCGACAACAAATCTATTCGATATTGATGTTAATGGTGATAGTGGCCTAAATCTCCTTGTTAGTTACTAAAGTAAAATTCATGGATTTGTAGATATTCTTTTATCAAAATTTGAGTATTATTAATTGGGACCGGTGATAATTGGGTATATAATTTGTATTTACAAAAAATGATTGATTCTCTGTTTGACGAATTAATGATTTTGTTGACACTTAGGAAATGCATAGATAAAACTGAGCTGCACCACTTTTTTACTTTCTTAATTTTTATAATCATTAATCGGGTTTAATGAATGTCAAATATACACTCAATAATTATTTATTTTTCAATAACTAAATATAGGACTAACATAGTTTCATTAAAGAGTAGGTAGGGTTGTCTAATGTCTGCAACGATCACAATTTTGTTTTTCGTGAATCGTTTCATTAATGTAATGCAATAAAAAAATCAGTTTATCATTTCATTTAATAAATAAAAGAAGAAACTATTTCGTTTAGTGTGAAATGAAAGAAAACACAAAATTTTATAGTATTTTATGCTGAAATACACTTAAAGAAAAGAAGGTATTAATTTGTTGGGGACACAAAAAAGACAGCTATTTCGTTAACCATTTTATTTAATAAATAAAAATAAAAATTTTGTTGACCGTTTAGTTTGTCATGAAATAAAATGAAATATGACGACACGGCGTTATATTGACAGACAACTAAGGGTGGGTATCCAATTCACAACTTTGACCAGGATGTTTGAAAGTAAAGATAAATAGGTAATTTGATAATGATAAGTATTTGATAATGATAAATAACTAATTTTCTTTTAAAATAATTAGGATATAGACACTTTTGCGTTAATCAAATGTTTTTCCATAATTGTTGTTGAAAAAGTTGCGATTTATCTTTTTCAATAGCAATAATAATATACCACATGTCTGTATATCTTTTTGGAGTAATAAAAAAGAATATTATTTAAGATGTATTAAGTAAAACAATATTATTCTTAATTTTATACATCTAATTAAATGAAAATTTTGAAAATTGAATATCAGCAGCATCCATACGATTAAAGTATTTTATATATTGTATAACTATCTACAAACTACGTCTACAATATATTACAACAACATTCAAAATTATGACCTTAGACTGAATAACATCACCGTTATTTCGATGATCTGAACACGTGCTTTATTTAATTACAACAATTGAGTGGACAGACGGTCGTAGACTCGTAGTCTCTCCAGTCGGGTAGGTTCGCGATATTTTCGAGTTTACAATATTTTTGAGTTATTAATTTCGCATCGAGATTCGTAATAATTATGAAAAATATGAATTTTGAAAATAGAATTTATTGAAAGTATAAATGTCGATGCGAAATCGCCGGCTCGAGAAGACAACAATAATAACAACAAAATATTTAATCTCAAATAAATTAGGGTAGGCTAGAAATAAAATCCAATCGGAAAGCATAAGATCAAATATCTCAAATTGTGATAATAATGAATATGATAAAAGAAAAATAAAATAAATAAATAAAATAATAATAATAATAATAATAATAATAAATTAATTCGAAAATTAATTTGAAACGCTGCCAACCTACCCGATCCTGATCTCTCTGTATTGGCAGTAGTTTCAAGCGAAAAGACGGTCAACACGAGAAAGGTAACCACTAATCAGCGGGAGTAAGCAAAAGGAATGAAGAAAATAATTTTTTTTTTCGTGCGCGGACAGCCGTTAGGCGTTAGCCAAGGTCGCAACTCGCAAAGCCACGAGCCAGCAACTAGAAAAGAAAACCAACCAACGCCCGCTCCGCATCCGCTGAATTGAGACTGAAAGCGACGCTGCGGACCCCACCACAAAGAATTCAATTATCTCTACTTATTACTATCATTTTTTATATTATGTCCTCGTAAAGAAGAGATAAAATAGTCTACGCAATCCAGAAAACATGAAACGGTACCTCCGAGTCACTTTCCCATCCCCAGGACCCCAGCTGTTTCTCGAAGGGAGATAGATGGCTTAACGCTGCCTTTATTATTTCTATAACCCCGCGTTGTGACTTGTCACCCTGCTCTTAGCTAGTTTCCTGCCCACAACCTATATATACTTTCTTCCATTCATTCCCAATTTCAGAATACATCACAGCTCACACTCTAAACTCCACTCATACTCTCCAATTAGCTCTTACTTGATCACAAGAACTTCAAATTTCCAATGAGCAGCGACTCAGACTACACGACTGTATGGTCGGTGCCTCCAAAGAAGCCGTCTGGACGCACCAAGTTTAAGGAAACGAGGCATCCTATCTACAGAGGAGTTCGGCGCAGGGGTGCCTTGAATCGGTGGGTTTGCGAGGTCAGAGACCCCAATAATAAATCGAGAATCTGGCTCGGTACGTTCCGGACAGCTGAGATGGCAGCTCGAGCGCATGACGTAGCGGTGATGGCGCTGCGGGGACGTTCCTCTTGCCTAAACTTTGCCGACTCAGCGTGGCTGACCTGCATCCCTTCTTCCTTCTCCAGTGTGCAAGAGTTGAAGCGGATGGCTGTTGAGGTGGCCGAAGCGCTTCATTCAAGGGATTCATCATATTCAACCGATGATACATCATCCAAGACGATTGAGGAGACGGAATTGATTTCATCCCCAAAATCAGAATCTAAAGCCAATTTGGTTGCCAATGATCAAATGGAATTTAATTGTGATGGAGATGGAGATATGTATTTGGGACTGTATTATGCGAGCTTGGCCGAGGGGTTGATGATAGAACCTCCTACTCGGTGGTTTGGTGATTTTGATGACAACCAATGGGGTGTGACGGTTTCTCTGTGGAGTTGATGTTTTGATAAAAATTTTGGATAGGTTTTAGAGAGGTTGATTTTGCCCTGTTTTGTCTTAATACATCTTACTCTTAAAGCTCCAGAGGAGTCAAAAAACTCGTTAACTAGTTGTAAGTTGAAATAATATTATTTAATTTATTAATTCCTTTATTTACTTTTTATCCTAACACGAGTCGAGTAGTAGAAAGTTATTAGCTGCTTTTTAATATTAATTTGAGAATTATGTTGTCGAGAGTTTTTATTTCTGCAAGTCGACTTTATATTTGTGCATTTTATAGTTTTATTTCCGTTAAAAATATTACATTTCGTTAATACTTTTTCAATATAAAATTTCGTTAATATTTTTCAATATTAAATTTCCTTAATACAGATTCATTAATTACCAAGTTCAATATTGAAAATATTTTAACCTACATTCTCAGCGTTGATTGACTTAATTATTTCCTCATTTTAATCCTTATAATCAATTTTTTTCTAGTATGCATTATCATAATATGATATATGTACATTATAATTTTCAATTTTGAAGATAAAAATACTGCATGTTCTTTGAAATACGCTATTTTAAGGTGCACTATTTGACGTTTTATCGAATTCGTTTTACAAAACATGCGACTCTTTTCAATTTTTGATTGTAACATATTATACATTGAATTACTTAAGTTTTAAGAAAATTATTAAGTTTTCTGTTTCATTTGTTATAGTACCGTTTTATTTCTTTTTATATATATCGTATAACTAAATGATTTTGGTATTAGGAAAGATTCTTAATTTCCTTTGTCTCTTCTGTACTTATTATTTATTGTTTTCGGTCTTTTAAGTTCTCTCATTTTTTTGGTATCGTGTTGCGTTGATGCTGGCTTTTCAGCTTTCTTACTATGTCTTTTTTTTTTTTGACAAACCTTATTATGTTTTTTAAGTATGAACTAAAATTACAAAATCATCTTTTCTTTAAACTGAAAACATGTTTTCAATTTTTGAGTATGTTTATTACAACTTTTTGAAATAAATTTAATTAGTTGTTCCTACAATTAATTTGTGACATTTAGTTCATATTTTCTTTCATTGTTTTGAGATGCCCTTGTTTCTTTTTAATCCAGAAGGTCTTAAACCGCTAAACGAGAGACGGCATCTCCTGCAGCAACTATTATATATATATTTTTCTTTTTTGAATTCACTGGTCACTATTCTGTGGCTGACCAGTGACCAGTGACCAGTGACCAGTGACCAGCTCAAGCTTTGTGGTCAATAAATAAATATATCTGTTGGAGTGGATCAGTGGAGGCGCTACTCTTCAAAGTTCAAACCATTAGGCGTCACAGTAGAATCTCTAGATGATGTAGCAGTAGCAGTAATACGTCTCCAACAAATAAAAAAAAAAAAAAAAACTGGCAGCTGCCGCCAGTTCTTCGAATAAGTAATTAAATAAAAAACGACCTTTTACTGTGATACGGAGGAATATATCAGTCAACACTGAACAATTCTTATCGCTTCGCTTTCTGCGCACCGTGCAGCACAGTTTTTGGCGCCGTCGTGGAGATTCGTGCTTCACCAATCTTAAAGGACCCCGTGAATCCAACGGCTGTCGGTCGTGTCGCTGCGTGCCGCTCGTGTGCCGCGCAGCAGACGATAGCGATCCACACTGAACAAGGTGTTCGGCTCCGTCCATCGTACTGAAATCATTGGATCATGCCTGCATATCAAAGATGTTGAAATTTGGCAGATTTTTCATCCAACGATGGAGCGGAGAAGGCGCAACTTTATTCAAGCTAAAAGAAATGATTACATTTAGAGGTCATCAAATTTTGATCTTTGTTACAAATTAGTTACTCCATTTTGATTTGTCTCTTTATAACCATCAAACTTTGTATTTGTCCCAACTCCCAATCGAGTTACTTATTATCTTCCTACATATTTTGCATCATACAAATATTTATTTTCTCTCCCCGTTACCCTCTCAATAGTTATTTTGAATAAATTATATTCAAGAGATTTGATATTATTAATTATTAATTTATTTTCTTAAGAAGTTGAAGGTATTTTAAAATTAAGATCCCAACATATCAATTACATAATTATTTTGTGATTTTTATCTAGCTCTACCTTAAGTAATACATAAATAAACTTTAATATCATATATTATTAGTGTTTGGGATGGAAAATTTAACAGAATTATTTGATTGGAATAAATAGAAAATTTAGTGGCTACAAATAGACAAATCAAATTTGAATGATCAATTTATGATTGTTACACTTAACATCTTCTTTGATTTGTCGATTTATAAAACAATTTTGAATTTTACAATTTGCCTTGTTTGAGTTGGGATGCAAAAGCTTAATCAAGATTACATTAGATTTAGGTTTAGTTAGACTCAAACTTGGTTGAATTGGTTAAGTTAAATTGAGCTTAAACTGTAAGAAAACAAGAAAAATAGACCAAACAATTATAATAATTCATGAACAGTTATAATGACTCGTGAAGAATTATAACGATTCAAATAATTATCACGATGCATGAAGAGTTATAACGATTCATGAAGAGTTATAACGCTTCATATTGTTTAGCCAAAAATTTAGAAGTTCTTTTTATCTCTAAAATTCCAGAGCGTAACGTTGTGTAACGATTCATAAATAGTTATAACGGTTCATGAATAGTTATAACGGTTCATTGAAGAGTTATAACGGTTCATCAAGAGTTATAACGATTCATGAAGAGTTATGACGGTTCATCAAGAGTTATAACGGTTCATTGAAGAGTTATAATAGTTCATCAAGAGTTATAACGGTTCATTGAACAGTTATAACGATTCGTGAATCATTATAACGATTCAGGCCGAAAGTTATTTCTGATCAGCTTCAGGAGGTCTATATAAATGGGTTACTCTCTCACTTTAAAAATTATCTGATCCATCTAGCTAAATCATTACTCCAGAGAGTTTACTAGCCATATACAAAGTGAGAGAGATAATTCAAGAGATTGAAACACTCAATTAGCCAAATCATTGTTCAAGCTCAATATATTTTCTCTCTATTCTCCTAACTTGATCCTTTGTGATCTTCTTGTAAATATTTTCTTGAGCTGTAGTGCTCACATTTTTTAGTGTGTTATCACTCACCCTTTTTTAGTGTGTTGTCACTCTAGTTACCGATAGACTTGACAGCCCATTTTTGTAAGGGACCAAGTTCTACAAGTGTAAAAACCTTTTTAATATATCGGCTCAACCTCAATTATTAGAGGTTGAGGGTCCCAGAGACGTAGGCATTGTTAAAGCCGAACTCCGTTATATCTTGTGTTCTTATTTTATCTTTACTTTTTTTCTCATATTTCTTTGATTGCTATATTCTTGTGAGAATTAAATTGATTTAAATTATATTTCGCTGCCATTACACTTGAACATCAAGCCCCAAATCAGTTTATATATTTCTACCTTAGATTATTTACATTATTACATTATTTATGACCTTTCAATACCACCATCCTAGGGCTTTCAAAATCTATCAAAGTGGTATCAGAGCATAAGCTCAGTTTTAATTACTTTATTTATGGTATTTTTGGTCCAAGATGACTTCTTTGATGCATGTAAAAGAACTTCCAAATCTAGGTCTTAATTGTAAAAATTTCAGTTTTTGAAAGAAATGTATGGTAAACTACCTCAATAAACTAGGCCTTTGGGTTATTGTCCAATATGGTTATATACCACATTATGATCCTAGCAACCTCACAATGACACAAAATGTCAAAGAACTGAAATCTCAAAATGATTATGTCGTCAATGTTATCTTAAATTCGGTTAGTGAAAAGATTGCTAAACTATTTGGTACTACCGAAATTGCTAGTGAAATATGGGAGACCCTGTTGGACTTAAAATTGTATTGCCTGATTTCTTATTAAATAATATATTTGGGCAACTTTTGTGGAGGAAATGACAAATTATCTAATTATAAATATTATAATAATAGCTTTGTAATCTCCATTTTGATCAATAATATAATTTTTATTTTAACTACGTGAATGAAATATATTAGCTTTGTAATATCCATTTTGATCACATATATTTGATTTTTATAAAAATATATTTGGTAAAAGTGGGGTTACTTGAGGAAAATTGGGAGATGATGTTTGAAGTAATTCTGAAAATGTATCTTTGACTTCTAAATCTTTTTTGATTTCTCCCTTTTTCCATGGAGGAAATAAGAGTGACTGTTTTTGCTATAGGGGCAGATATTTTTTTAATGTCATTCTATCAAACTTATTGGGATGTTGTTGAAACTGATTTATTTAATATGTTTGAAGATTTTTTCAATGATCGTTAAATATAGCTAAACTCAATAGAGCAATAATATGTCTTATCCCTAAGATATCTAATGTTGCTTTAGTGACTGAATTTCGTGCTATTAGACTTTTAAATTATAGGTATAAAATATTTTCTAAAGTACTTGCTATTAATTTACAAGTAGTGTTGAATGAAATAATTGGTTAGTCTCAAAGTGCTTTTTTAAAAGGTCGATATATTCTTGATTGTGTGGTAACATCACATGAAGTGCTTCACCAAGTTCATATTGACAGATAGGAGGTTTTACTTTTTAATGTGGATTTTTAAAAGGCTTTTGATTATGTTAGTTAGACTTATCTATTGAATACATTTGTTCAACAAGAATTTAGTCCTCTATGGGACTCTTAGATGAAAAAAAATATTATGGGGAGGACGTGTTAATGTATTGGTTAATGGGGAATTGACATGTTTATTTTGAATGTAGACGAGGGGTTCCTCAGATTGATCATATATCTCCATACTTATTTATACTTGCAGCAGATGGTTTGAATAAAATAATTCAAAGAGGGGTTAGGGCAGGACACTTAATGGGTTTGGGGCCATCATTTCATGAGAAAATTATTCACTTATAATATGCTGACGACACTCTTATTTTTCTGAAGGCAGATGCTACAATGGTTGAAAAATCTGAAAAGGATTTTTATTGCATTTGAAGGTATCTCGGGCCTTAAGGTTAATTTTACAAAATCTGAACTTGTACCACTCAATATTTCTTATGCAACATCTCTCCATTTCTCACACATACTGGGTTATAAATTAGAAAAACTTTCACTTAAATATTTTGGGTATTTCTTTGCACTGGAAATCTCCTTTCAAGGAGGTTTGGATGGATTTGATACACAAAATTCAATCCAGACTACAAGTTTGGAAAGGAAAGTTTCTCTCTTTGGGCGGGAGGATTGTGTTATTAAATTTTATTTTATCATCAATATCGTTATACTATCTTTCTTTATATAAGGTTCTTAATTGGTGTCTTCTTAAGATTAATAAGATTCGTCGAAATATTCTTTGGGTGGGGGTGGACAAGGGTAATAATAGGTGCATAGCTTTGATGCGATGGTCGGTTGTTTGTACACCTAAACAGTTTGGTGGTTTAGGGATTTTGAATCTAAAATATATGAATCGGGATTTATTATTAAAGTAGTGGTGACGATTTTCGGTTGATTCTGTGTCTTTATGGAAATCGATTTGAATTATCAAATATTATTTTCGTACTACTGGCAAGTTATCTTCTTTTTGGAAATCGTTGATATCTCTAATTCCTTTTATGCATATTAATCTGAAACATTTGATGGGATCTGGTTCTTCCATTTTATTTTAGTACGATGTTTGGTTCGGGGAAGTTTCTTTTTCTTTATTTTATTTCCTAATTTATTTGCTAAGGCCAAAACACCTAGGTTAATCACTTTGACACAAGTTTGAAACAATGATAATATAAAATTTTCATTAACAAGAGGAGCTAGTTTAAGGTTACGTAGTGAGAAAGTTGAAGTTTTTTTTTATTTTTAATTCTTTATCCGCTAACTTTGTAGGGAACGACACTATTGTTTGGTCATTAACTTCAAACGGGCTTTATACAGTACGATCGATGTATTTATTTTTTATAAATACTGGTTTCTCTAATTCTTCTTTGTTATATTTGTGAGAATTGAAGTTACCTGTTAAAATAAGATGTTTTAAATGGCTTGTGTTGCGTGATAAGATTTTGACTAGATCAAATGTGTTTAAATATGGTTGGAGGGGAGTAGTCTCTTGTGCTTTCTATTTTCATCCTTTAAAAACTATAGATCACTTATTTTTTGACCGTCTCGAATGCAGGATTTCTGAAATGGTTTTAATCAAAATAACTCTTTCTCTGTTTCCATGCCAATGATAATTGTTTATGACTTATGGGATTATGCATGTTCTTTATCTGGTTATAATTGAATTTTGATTTTGTCTTTAATCTCAGATTTTCTTTGAGTACGGTGGAATGAACGGAACCGGGTGATCTTTCAACAAACTCCTATTATGTCTTTTAATAATTTTGTGCTGAAGGTTTCACATTTATTTTATATGTAGTCGAGTATTCAATTTTTTTGGCATATCTTTGTAGGAAAACAGATGTTCTGATCTCCGAGGATAGACTAGGAGCCCATGAGTCGTTACACTAATTTTTAGTTGAGAATTTGATGTTTGATCTGATATTTGGGTTGCATTATTTATATTTTACTTTCTAATTAGAATTTCTTTATTTTTATATGATTTTTCAAAATGCAATGAAAAATGATATATATTTTATCTGCTTTTATCAAAAAACAACTTTTGAAAGCTTCATTTTCATTAAAAAAAAACGTTATATGGTTTGTTTTTCAAAGGAAGCTATGGATAAAGAACTTTTTCACGCGTGGAAATTTTAAAGGGAAGAGATAAGCTCCAATAAATCCGTACCATTGGAGAGGAGCCAACCCCTGCGGGCCTTTTTTATCAAAAAATAAAAAAGAAAAAGAAAAAAGAGCTCCCTGCTCGCCTCGTATGTTCCATTCCATCTACTGATGACTGAATCATTGTCCCACTCAGATACACTCATCGAGCTTCTCGAAAATGTACTATCTAGTCATTTTCTAAGTTAAACTTTGCAACTTCTCCTGAGTAGAGCTGTTAATGGGTAGAATAAGTCATGGATGAAGATATTTTTAAATTCATACTCATTAAAATTATTTTTATTTATATTTCATTTATATCATTAAAAAAAATTATCCATATCTTTATTCATTAAAAATTTCAAGTAATGGGTACAAATAAAAATGATTCAACGAAAAAAAATTATATGATTTAGACAAATAAATAGCATTAAATAAATATACTAATAAAGTACAATAATAATTAACATTTTAGATATAATAAAAATTATATATTTTTATGTAAATTATCATAAAAAATATATACTAATTACTATATATATTTATATAATTTAACTATATATATTAAAAATATAAAATAATTATATTTATATATATTTAACTCTCTCAATATATATTTATATAATTTACCCAATGGATAACGGGTAACAAAAAACCCTTACTCATATCTATACCCGATAAGTTAACGAATTTTTTTTCTTACCCATACCCATACCCGATGACCTAATGAAAATAAAATCTTACCCATACCCGTCTTATCGGGTACGATACGGATCAAATAAATGGCCAAAAAGGTGTCATTGACAGCCCTACTTGTGGGTAACATTGGAAAGAGGAGACGAACTCGGTCGGGGTGTTTGGATGAATCTTAGCTCGGTTGGAGTCTCGGTTCTCTATATCATTTTTGTTTAATTGCAATGGATAATTATTCAAAATAATAGTTACTTTTATATTTTATTATTTTTTAGAGTATTAAACTTATATGTCATAAATAACAAAATATGTTTAATGGACGCTAAGCTAAGCGATTAATCATTATGTGGTTGATTAATAAGATTTTACAGAAAATTTGTCTTTCATATTTTTAAAATAGTATTAATAATTCCAAAAAAATATGTTATTTACACATTTAATAATATTTTTATTTATTGATTTTATTTTTAAGAATTATTAATAGAAATTAAGTTAACTAATCTATGGACTTTTCAGTCATTTTGAAAAAAAAAATATAATTTCATGAATATCTAATTGATTAATAATTACAATCAAATTAATGGATTTTAATTTATATAAAGCTTTTAATTATAAAAAAATAGATTATTGATGGCGTGTGGATACGATGCAGAGAATAAAGTCATTCCTCTAGCATTTGGAATCGTGAATGCAGAGAATGTGGACAATTGGGGTTGGTTCATGCAATGGGTCCGTAATGAAGTGATCCAATGTAATATGAAAATACGTGTTATATCCGACCGTCATAGGGGAATAAAGGGAGTTTTTGAGCGACCGCATTTGGGATGGTCTGTACAACATGGAGAGGCGGTACACCGGTATTTCATGCAACACGTCGCAGAGAATTTATATAAGGAAGCCGGAAAAACTGGAAAGAAAAAAGATAATCTTAGACATGATTTCCGAAAAAGACTAGCGAACAAAAAGAAACCGCGTCGTTTCGTAGAGAGATGGCGAATTTTGAGGAAATCAAATAGAAAAGCTTATGATTTTTTAAAAAAAGTCGGCAGAAGATTAGAAAATGATGATAAAGAATCTCCTAATTTTGCTTCGTGGGTACAAATGTATGATGGAGGACATCGATGGGGTATAATGACCAATGGTTCAGAAGCTCTGAATAACGTCTTCAGAGTTGAACGAACTTTACTGGTTGCAGCAATTATGGAGGGAACATGGTATAAATGTGCTAAATGGTTCGATAAGAGGGAAATGGAAGCATTGAACCCGCATAGAGCATGCAAGCAATGGCCAAAAAAAATTGATGACATCTTGGCAAAACGTGACGACAAAGCGAGTTCGTGTTGATATTATTTTACTATATTTTACAAAATTTTGAACATATCGTGATACCTTTTGTATTTTTTTCAATAATTACAAATCGTATGAACGTAATTCCACTCGAATCGCTCGAGGAGAATATGAGGTTCATGTGCTTGGTGAGAGGATCGAGAGTGGAGGGTATGGACCGTTCAAGTACACTGTTACAATTTCGAATGAACGACACACTCGAGATGACCCACCATTACCGGAACCGCACTGCACGTGTGATTGTCAAAAACCTCAACTGACTTGGATACCCTGCTCTCACGTAATTGTTGTATGCCAACATAGTAACTTTGATGTGTACGGTTTCATAGATGAGCGATACAATACAGCTCACCTACTGAATACTTTATCTGGTCAATTTCATTGTTACGGTGATCAACAAGTTTGGCCGCCATATCTTGGAGAAACTATAATACCAAATAAAGAACTGATAAAAATTGGCCGGCGTGCGAAGGTTAGACGTCGAATGGTAATGGATGAGATGGAGGGCAGGATACGGGGTCAAGGTAGAACGAGAAATATACAATCTTCTGAAGGTGGGTCATCTCGAAGAGATGAAAATAGTCGTGACCCACTTCCAATGGATACATTACAATCAAGATGGCATAGAAGTAGGGCTTCAAGTCCCACAACAAACAGAAAAACCCAAACTTCTCAAAATACTTTGCAATCATCGAGACACTCAACTAGTTATGATCCAAGAGATAACAACAGAATAACTCAAACTTCTCGAGATGCCTTGCAATTAGCGAGACACTCAACTAGTTATGATCCAAGAGATAACAACAGAATAATCCAAACTTCTCGAGATGCCTCGCAATCAACGAGATTCTCAACTGGTCATGATCAAGAAAGACAAGCTGTCAATGCTTCAACTAGGGGTGCTAGAGGAAATAATTTTGGGGGTAGAATCTTAAATTTTTTTGCACGGAGGAAAAAAAATGATGTATGTTTTATTTTTTCGTACTAGATGTATATTCATAATAAAATAATACAACAATAAAAAAATAATGTCCATAATAAAAAAAATAACATATAAACTACTCCTGAAAGTGGGACCGTAACTCTCGAAGGGAAATAGAACGTCTGCCAAATTTTACATTTAGGTTAATCACAGTTTGTGAACAAAAAAAACTAAAATTTAGAGTCTAATCAATTACATCCAATCTTTGCTGAATGCTGATATATCATCCTGAACAAAAAAAACTAAAATTTATGTAGAGTCTAATCAATTATATCATCTTTGCGTTTCAATATAATAAGGAAACGCGCCATTTGCGCAATGTACGCGTTCACCCACGCCATCTGGGTGGCATGCGGTGCGATTCGTATATTTAGAATTTTATCATTATCAGTCTTATTTTTAATAATATTAATTTATTAATAATTATTTATATTAAAATCTGTACAAACTGAAATGGTGGTGGAGGAAACAAATCCAAAAGCAAAAGACAGAAAAACGAAATTTCCTTTGTGCGCGCTGTCAGTCACTTGGTCCCACGCCAGCAGCTCTAAACCAACGCCTCCGCAGCAGCTACGCTCAATCGACATGATAGCGGCACTACGGACCCTTACACCAAGAATCAAACAAATATCTTTCTTTCTTTTTGTCCATCACATTAAGATAAATAGAAACAATAAATAAAGCAAGAAAATTAAAAGAATATCCATATCCCAAGTCGCTTTCTCAATCCCAGCTGTTTATCGCTCGATGATAGATTAACGCTCTTTTCTCTGATTCCGCGTTGCGGAGTTTGCGACTCACTCTGCTTCCCACAACATATAAATAGTTGGGTTTCTTCCTTTGTATTTACGAACTCAGAACACCAACAGCTCACTCTGAGCTCTGCTCTCTCTCCTCTCCGACTCTCCCTCTCTCAATCCGATTTTATCAACAAGAAGCACTTTCAGTCTCAAATGGAATCCTCTTCAAGCAGTGAGTCAGACTACACGACTGTATGGTCAGCACCTCCAAAGAAGCCATCGGGCCGCACCAAGTTTAAGGAAACGAGGCATCCAGTGTACAGAGGAGTCCGGCGCAGGGGCAGCTTGAACCGGTGGGTGTGTGAGGTCAGAAACCCCAATGAAAAATCGAGAATCTGGCTCGGTACTTTCCCAACAGCTGAAATGGCCGCTCGGGCGCATGACGTGGCAGCTATGGCTTTCAGAGGTCGCTCTGCTTGTCTGAACTTCGCTGACTCCGCATGGCTAATTAGCATCCCTTCTTCCTTCTCCAGCGTGCAAGAGATGAAGCAAACAGCTGTGAAAGTGGCCAAGGCACTTCATTCAAGGGATTCATCATGCTCGGTTGAGAACATGTCCGCCTCAATATCATCAGCTGAGATGGTTGAAGAGAAAGAGGTGGTTTCGTCTCGGATGCTTGAATCTATGATCAATTCCGCTGAGTACCATCAAGTCGAATATAATTGGGTTGGAAATGAAGAGATGAATTTGGGGTTGTACTATGCGAGCTTGGCCGAGGGGCTGATGATGGAGCCTCCACTTGAGAGGTTTAGCAATTTCGATGACGATAACGAGTGGGGAGCTGCGGTGTCTTTGTGGAATTGAGGGTTTCGGAAAAAAAAAAATTTTGATAGATTTTTTCTTGAACTGGCGAGAGCCGTAAGCGACATTTCAACTTGCTCTGCTTGGTTTCTAATTGAAACTGAGAAACAGAGCAATTCCGTTTTTATTAGTGGAAACTGAAGTGTTGGTTCATTTATTCGTTAATTTGTTGTTTATTTATTTTGAGGACTGATATATTGGATAAAATGTTTGTTTTTTAATCACCGCGTGTAGATTAATTTTTTAACTGATTTCCGAAGCCTTATTCTGATGTTTGTATTCTTGTTAATGTAGTAACTATATCTACTTATAATTTACATGAAGAAAAAATGTGTTACTGACTTACTGTAATCATTTTTTAATTGATTACCGTCCGACATCAGATCCGAATCTGTTGTTAGGCAGGATTCAGTCATCAAATAATCATGACGGTCCAAAAAAATTTAAAAGATTTAACTAATAAAAGATTTTTTTTTTTTTTTATTTTAATGAACTCCATCTACAATAAATACAATCATAGAATTCTGTCATAGGTGAGATATGAACCCTAGTCCTTACCGGATCCGCGTCCTCTGATGCGCTGCAATTGACAGCGTAGAAAATCTCAATCATTATTTTAAATCAACGGTTACAACTCTCCTTTTTAACTTTTCACATCACGTGACTTTCAATACTTTTCACCCCTTCTTCTCTTTTCCTAAACTCGAAAAGTCAAATCACCTAAGAAATAAAAAAAAAAGAGGATTTTCTACTTCTCTTGCCTTCAACCAAGGACACTGGATAAAACTCAGATATCTTGAGATTGAGCCTGTGATATCCTTAGGCAACCTCAATGCTTTTCCCTCCATAATTTTTGTTCAACCTGAGGTTAAATCCATTTTCTCAAGAGATATCTCAAGCATCAAGTGCATGTTAATTTTCTTTATGTCCCACAGATGTCATTGATTCACTTCGTTTTTCCTAATTGAAGAACAAAATCTTTATTAATTAGTTCTTATCGACTTATTATTTCAGTAGAAAAGAAAGAACGAAAGAAATGTAAGAAATAAATTCCAAGGCATGGACAAGCTATTAAACATTCCTCTCTAGTACCATAGGAACTATAATTGACGCCTTGGAAATTGCAATCAGTATTATTCGTCATTTACACCGTGCCTTCTCTTGCTTCCGGGCTGTCGTCCAGGGCCCATAGCTTCTTCGGAAGGAGAAAGGTGAAATGGCAAGCCCTGATTGAGAGGAGAAGGCAGTGTCGAACTAGAGAATCAGAATAAGAAACAATATTGAGGAGGAGAGGAGAGGAGAGAAGAGTGCGTCGAGCTAGGGAATCGAAGGAGAGAAGAAGAATGGGTATGTAATGGATTGTGCTATCGAATTGAAGATGAATAGTGAGTAAAAGAAATTCAAAGTCATATTTTGTTCATGATGTGATGTGATGTGAATAAGTTAAAAGAGAGAGAGAGAGAGCTGCAGCCGTTGCTTTAAAACAATGACTGAGCGCGTCAGAAGATGCGGGTCGGTCCTTACTAGTTGCCAAAAACAAGATTCCTCGCCCTAGACAAAATGGAAGAACCTAGACATGTCATCTAGTATATACCCGGATCATGTACTAGTAACTTTCCAGCCACACAAAGTCCGGAAGAATGGCTACACAGATTACAACACCGATTAGAGACGCAGTATATCCACAAATGTATCTCCTTCGAGATGGGAGGAGAATATTGGAGAGAGGCTTCGGCGCGGGAAGAACGACATCACGTGATCACGTCCAGCGTGTGAGTGGAGGTCCTGCACGAGAAATTTTAGCCATTTTGAAAACCGTTGGCTTCGGAAGCTGTGTCCATAGTTTGAGATATTTTAGTTTATTTTTCTCGCCTCTTTCGTCACTGTCCACTTTTTAATTGATTTTTTTTACTCCTCGCAAAAGTGGGTCGCTCGCGCTTTCCTTTTCTGAACGTGGGCTCCCCCTTGGGTGCCCGCGGTATTATCTATCAGATTTTTTTCTTCTGCTAAATAAAATAATAAAGAATAGATAAATGGTATGAGTGAGGGTGGATTTTGCGAAACAAGTCTTATTCGAGTTTGAATGTCGGATTTAAATTTTATTTTATTTTTTATTTCTATTAATTCAATTGAAGCTATTTATTTTAAATAAAATAAAGTAGTTCATTAATTGTATATTAAAATAAAGTAAAATAAGTAGTTTATATTGGAAGAAATGCATAATCAACTACCTAAAAATCATTGATTTGTGGGATATAGTTAAAAGTGGTTTTACTATCACCAAGGATGTAAATGACAAAATTGATATTGTTTGTCTTGTGAAAGTCAAGCAAAATGACCAAGCGGTTAATGTCATACTTGCTTCCGTTCATGAATCAATTGCACCAACTTTTGAGGAAGCAATCAATGCACATGATATGTGGATAACATTGATTAGAAAGTATGAAGGAAATGATATGCTCAAAAAGACTAAAGAGGAAAGATTGCAATCTATGTTTGAAAGCTTTAGAATTGATGAGCATGAATCTATTGAAGATATGTACACTAGATTCACAATTCTAATTAATGAGTTTATTGATGTAGCTGATCCTTTGCCTACAAACAAAATAGTCACAAAGCTTATAAGAGTGATGATGGTGAGATCTAGTTGGAGAGGGTACGTGGGGGCTTTGCAAGCCGTGCAAGGGCGTGAGCAATTCATACCGGAGGAAATGTATGCTCATCTCAAATGCTATGAGGAAACCCTCCGCCAAGCCGAAAGTGTAAACTCCTCACACAAAACCATAGCTTTTGCCGCACAAAACTCAAAACCCTACAACTCCTCAAACTCATCAAATCACTCTTCCCCAAACATCTTCAACCCATCCTTTTCTCAACCTAGATCCTCAAATGAACCATATTTCCAAAACTTTGGAAATGACCAATCCAAAGAAATTCTCATTCTCACAAAGCTCATACAAACCATGTTTGCCTTTGAGAAAATGGTGAACAACAAAAGAGAGGAAGAAGGCAAGAGAGTGGTGTGCATTAATTATGAGAAGGAAGGACACATAATTCACACTTGCTACAAACATTTCCCTCAAATGAGAAGTGTGGAAGAGGTGAGAAGCAAGACCAAAAGGGAAATTTCAAGAGGGATGACTTCAAAGGGAAGAAGAATCCCAAGGCTATGCACTCTGACACTTGGGATGAGGATGAGAAAGAAGATGATGAGAGTGAGATCGGTCCTTGCAATGATGAACCTTCACCTTTTTGCTTCATGGCTCAAGTGAACATTGGAGACACCGGTGAAGAAGAGGAAGAAGATTTTGAGGCTATTATTGCCAAAAATGAGCTCACTGACTCAATCATTATCGAATATCTAAGGAAACTCCACTTGGCCAAAAAAAAGTGGGGTAGCCAACCAAGGTGACGACTCAAGAAGAAGTCACCAAGGAAGAAAAGAAAGATGAGACGAGTTCATCAAACACTAAGGAGGTGCAAGGAGAAAATAAGGAAGAAGCTAGCTTATCAAACACCAAGGATGAAAATGCTCAAAGTAAGGTAGAAGTTAGCTCTTCACCTCCACCCAAGGAGGCTAAGGTATGCTTAAACCCTATTTTAAATGAGGATGAACCCATTCATATTTCATATTGTGCATCCGTAAGTGATTCAGATGATGATTATGATGATATTGAGGATGCAAGCATTTTCACTAATGAGAGGATGTTAAAATTTGAACTTGCTAGAGAAAATAAACTTCTAAATGAAACAAACCAAGCGTTGTTGAGAAGTGAAGGTACCATTGAGGGATTAACCAAAAAGGTACTTGAGCTTGAGTCTAAGGTAACCGAGTATGAAACAAAGAAAATTGTTTTTGAAAAAGAACAAAAAATTTTATTCAACAAATTAGTAACTTAAAGATTGATAAGCAATTATTGGATCTTGAAAATCGGGCTTTGAAATCCACTAATGCATCAAGTAGTGGAACTATGTTGGGTTCAACTAACTTATACAAGGGGCAACAATCCCATGACAAGACGGGTCTAGGATACAAGAAGATTTCACCTTCTTTACAATCATCCAAAAACCCTAAAAGTTCAAAAGAAAAAGGGAAATAAATTCAAATTGAAAAGGGCATGCATGGAAAAACTCAAAACCCTAGAAATGCACCATATCATGCTTTTAGATACAACCCGACTTGGTATAAAAATACTTACCATAGGACACCAACCGGTTGGAAGTATGAGGTTAAAGGTAAGCATGTAGCCCAATTTGGTTCTCAATTAGATGAGAAACCAAGAATTATTTTCCCAACAAATAAACTCTTCAAATAAAGACAAAGATTCCAAACTTAAGACTCAAGCTCAAAGTTTAAAAGATGACTATCACAATCATTTCGTGAAGGTTGTAGTTAATCCCCCAACTAGTGCCTTTTGCAATTATTATTGTAAACATGGGCATATTTTACATACATGAGCAATGTTGCTTGGGTTCCTAAAATAAAGAAATGAAGTGTCGGGTGGTTATTCCCCCAAGAGTCCAATTGTAAAATATTTAGGGGGAGGTTTGCAACAAGATTATATATTAGTTTGCTTTAATTACTAATGTATAATGTTGTAGGTTTGCTTGGTGTCTTCTCATAGAGAAAATGCTTGGATCCTCGATAGTGGATGCTCACATCATATGACCGGGTTTAATTCAAACTTTAGCTCTTTAGAACCGTATGATGGTGGAACGGTCACATTTGGTAATAACAAAAGAAAGAGTAAGATCATTGACATAAGTACAATTGGTGTTAAGAACTTAACCATTTTAAATGTGTACTTAGTTGATGGGTTAAGCTTTAATTTGTTAAGTATAAGCCAACTTTGTGATGCCGGGTTCTATGTGAAATTTGATGTTGAGGTTTGTTACTTGATAAATGCCAAAATAAATGAAATAGTATATAAAGGTAGTAGAATTGATGATATGTACCATTTATATCTCCACCACTTCAAGCAAGGTGAAACTTGCTTGAGTGCCTCTATTAACCATTATTGGCTTTGAAATAGACGTTTAGCTCACCTTAGTGTAGACACAATCAAGATTGTGATCAAGCTTGATGCGGTGAGAGGTCTACCCATAAAAAAGATGGAGTTGGATCATCTATGCGATGCATGTGTGAAGGGAAAGCAAACCAAATCAAGTTTCAAGGCTAAGGATATGATATCAACTTCTCAACCCTAACAATTAATTCACATTGACTGGTTTGGACCCATAAATGTGTCAAGTCTAGGCAAAAAGAGATTTGTTTGTGTAATAGTTGATGACTATAGTAGATACACTTAGGTTATATTCTTGAGTCAAAAGAGTGATACATATGCCAACTTTGTTGAATATTGCAATAGGGTTGAAAATTAAAAAAAGGTTTGAAAATCAATACCATTAGAAGTGACCATGGTGGTGAATTTGAAAATGCTCAATTTGATGACCTATGTTCTGAAAGAGGATATAGACATGAATACTCGGCCCCTAGAACACCACAACAAAATGGGGTCGTAGAAAGAAAAAATAGAACTTTACAAGAGTTAGCCCGAACCATGCTCAATGAGTCCAAACTACCAACATCACTTTGGGCCGATGCGGTTAACACGGCTTGTTACGTGATTAACCGAGTAAATCTAAAACCAATCCTATTAAAAAATCCATATGAGCTATGGATGGGGCGCAAACCTAATATATCATACTTTAGAGCATTCGGTTCAAAATGCTTTGTTATTGATGAAATGTCAAAAGTAACCAAGTTTGATTCAAAATCTATTGAAAGTGTTTTTGTTGGTTACTCCATAACAAGCAAAGCATATAGAATTTACCTACCCATTTCTAACACCATTAAAGAATCCATGCATGTAACATTCGATGAAAATGCTAATGCACCGGCCGAGAATGGTAGTGTTAATGATGTAGGTCAAGGAGAATCACAAGAAGACATGCTAGATGATGGGCATGAGAGAAGACAGATTATGATTGAAATTCAAGATCCACCTCAAGATGCTCCAAACCAACCTACAACAAATGAAGCTCCATTGATTTGTGGAGTAAATCAAGAGGGAAGCTCAAATGCACAATCGACTTCTTATCAACCTCCGGAAAATCTAAGGAAAGTATCCTCTCACCCTCTCTCTAATGTTATTGGCAACCCTAAAGAAGGTGTTAGGACTAGGTCGGGTGTCAACCTTATGATTGCTCATTGTGTATTTGTCTCTCAAATTGAACCAACTAAATTTGAACAAACCAACATGGATCCCGATTGGATCATTGCTATGCAACTTGAACTCAACCAATTTGAAAGGAATAAAGTTTGGGAGCTTGTACCTAGGCCAAAGAATGAGGGTATTATTGGTACAAAATGGGTTTTTAGAAACAAAAAAGATCAAGAAGGAAATGTTGTGAGAAACAAAACTAGATTGGTTGCACAAGGGTTTAGGCAAAGGGAAGGATTAGATTATGATGAAACCTTTGCCCCGGTTGCTCGTCTTGAGTCCATTAGGATGCTCTTAGCATATGCCTCTTGTAAAAGATTCAAACTATTCCAAATGAATGTTAAGAGTGTTTTTCTTAATGGAGTCATAGATGAGGAGCTTTATGTATATCAACCAATGGGTTTTGTTAACCCAACATTTTCTAACCATGTCTATAAACTTGATAAAGCTTTATATGGTTTAAAACAAGCTCCTAGGGCATGGTATGGTAGACTTAGTTCATTTCTAATTGAAAATGGGATCACAAGAGGAATAAATGACACAACTCTATTCACTAAGAAAAAGAGACAATGATCTATTATTGGTTCAAATTTATGTTGATGATATCATTTTTAGTTCAACTAATGCGGCACTTGCCGAAGAGTTTTTGATTTTGATGAGTAGTGAATTTGAAATGAGCATGATGGGTGAACTTAACTTCTTTCTTGGACTACAAATCAAACAAACACCGGAAGGGACTTTTGTGAACCAAAAGAAATATGCCAAGGAGTTGATGAAGAAGTTTGTTGTTGAGGATAACAATACGAGCAAAACTCCTATGGCTACCAACATCAATCTTGACGCGGATGAAAGCGGAAAACCGGTGGACATCTCTCAATACCAAGCTATGATAGGTAGTCTACTTTATTTAACGGCTAGTCGGCCGGATATAATGTTTTCTGTTTGTTTTTGTGCTAGGTTTCAATCTAACCCTAAAGAATCCCACCTCAAAACCGTCAAACGCATATTAAAATATATTAAGGTTACCTTGTGTTAAGGATTATGGTATGGTCGACAACCCAAATTAAACTTGATAGGGTATACCGATGCGGATTTCGCGATCGAGTAGATAGGAAAAGCACAAGCGACACATGCCAATTCCTTAGTGGATCACTTGTGTCTTGGTCAAGTCGAAAATAAACTTTCGTGGCTCAATCCACCGCGGAAGCCGAGTACATGGTGGCCGGTAGTTGCACCACACAAATCCTTTGGATGATTCACACACTAAATGACTATGATTTACGCTTCTGCAAAGTACCAATTATGTGTGATAACACTAGCGCCATCCAAATTTCCAAAAATCTGATTTTCCATTCACGAACCAAGCACATTAAAATTCAACATCATTTCATTCGTGACCTTGTTGAAAAAAGGAGATATCGAACTCATTCATGTTGATACCAAAAATCAAATTGACGATATCTTCACAAAACGCCTTCCAACCGAACAACATTGCGAACTTAGGTTTAAATTAGGGATGTTAGAGTTTAAGGAATAAATTTAAATGCATATGAAGTCTCAAAACTTAAATTGACATGTATCTCAAGCATAGCAATAAAATTTCTGTCGATCTCATCTTCAAAATCATCTCCAAACAATCAGATTGATCTAAATTGCTAAATTGAGGGGGAGCTATGCCAAGTAATGATGTGATTGAGATTAATTGTTGCATTAGTTGTGATTCTCTCTACTTACTATACTCTCGACAATATGAAATTGCTAAATTAATTGGAATAAATGGGGTTGTTCAATTAAGGGGGAGCTTTGCTCCAAATAATTTGGGAATTGATAAGTTAAGGGGGAGCAATCAATTTAGGGAGAGCTAAATTGAAATAAATTATTTAATCGCACTATTTTGCCCGATTTCCAAAAAGGGGAGAAGTTTTTGGGTGAAATCCACATCATATGTTATATCTATGCACCCATGCGTGTTTTGTAAATCGATAAAATGGAGAGATTGTTACACTTAACATCTTCTTTGATTTGTCGATTTACAAAATAATCTTGAATTTTATAATTTGCCTTGTTTGAGTTTTGTGCAGGGATTAACATGCAAATGGACTAGTGCACAAGAACCAAGACTAGTACTGGGATACAAGAGCTTAATCAAGACTGCATTAGGCTTAGTTTTAGTAAAACTCAAATTGGGTTGAATTGGTCAAGATAAATTGAGCTTAAACAACAAGAAAAGTACTTCTGCCTAGTGAATCGTTATAATGGTTCAGTAATCATTATAACGGTTCATCTCAATACTAAAAAAATATTCTAAGTCAGAAACATTCTCAAAGAAACCAGAGTGTATCGTTATGTAATGATTCAGTAATCGTTACAATGATTTGTGAAACGTATAACGATTCTGTAATCATTATAACGATTCAGTAATCGTTACAACGATTCATGAAACGTATAACGACTTGATAAATCGTTATAACGTTTCAGCTCAGTTGATCCAACGGCTATTCTTTCTAAACCGTTATAATGATTTATAAACCGTTATAACGGTTCAGGCCGAAATCAAAGAACGTTGTATAACGATTCAGAGAAATTTTACAGAATGTTGTGTAACGCTCTAGAGCGTTATACAATGGTTTGGAAAATCAAAGACGACAAAATAACGGGCAAATTTCTCCGACAATCCTACCGTTTGAATCTTAATCCGTTATAATGATTTGTAAACTATTATAACGATTTGTAAACTGTTATAACGGTTCAGACGTGAAGTTATGCTTGGTTTTCAGCTCTTTATAAAAGGGGGACCATCTCCCTTCTCCTCCTGTTGCTGAACACACATGCAAAACACATTCTTACAGCCACCATTAAAGAGCTTTGAGAAAACCTTGCTATACCTAGCTAAAACTCAAGATCTTTGATCTAAACTTGTTCTAAACACTTGTTAGATTTGAGTGATTTGCTCCATTACTAAATCTTCTCCTAGCTTTTGGTACTCCATTAACTTTAGACTTTGTCTCTCATACTTTGTGTGTAAGAGGGCAAAGTTCGACCTTGTACAAGACTCGTATTTGGTTGAATAGATCGGACCGACTTTGTTACCGACGAGAAACCGGGGACCCGAGGAGTAGGCGCATAACACTGAACCTCGTTACATCGCGTGTCAACTCGATCATTTGATTGAGCATTTCTAAACTTTTTCTCTTTACTTTATTTCATCTCTTTGGTTTAGAAATTATTTGTGCTTGATTGTTGTAGAACTTGTTAAAATTATAATTTAACCCTTGTACTTTTTACTTATTGACCAAATTAGTATTATTAGTGGTAATCAAGGGTTACAAAATTATGTGAAGAGTTTAAGTAAGAATAAATAGTTTGGTTAAAATACTAACCGCTCGGGTATTCTGGTGTGAATGTGATACGTATGCCAACTCTTTCAAATGCTCCTTGAGGTGCGGTAATGGCTGACTCAATTGCTCCTCAGTGTTCATTCTGTACCAAATTATAGTCATTTCTCTCTTGTAATATCACCGTATGTACGTATAATGCTGGGCAATATCGTACGGTCGCGACTCCGTAATAGGCAGCTCGGGTTCATCCTGTGCCCACCAATAATACTGTGCCTAATCCATTTTATGCCATTTGTCACCTCCTGATGTTTATTTGTTCTTGCGATACGTCAACACATACTGGTAATTGATCGGAGCCAGCAGATAGAACTGCTGGAAAAGATTGAACTGACGTATGACTCTATCTTGATAGCGATTCTCAACCATCCAAAAGTAAATCATCCACACAACACATCCATCCGTGATACGTTAAAATTAGCAAATTAAATTACTATACCAATTGAAGTAAATAAATTTTAATTGATTATAAAAACTTATGAATTATAATGCACGTGGTACACCCAAGGCAACTCATCGTGATAGGCAATGTACGACATCAAATTGACGCTTTTATCTCAAAAATTCTCAAAATAATCCTGAAAATGTCCGAGTCCTCATTATCGCGGGGTGTACTTGAACAAGTGTCTTGTTACCCATTTTACACCGTATAGAGGCCGCAATCGAGGATCAAGATTGTCTAATGGAGGTTTCTCATTTCTACACCTACACCGTCAATAAAATATGAGAATTAAATAAAATTATCTCAATTGAGATGAGTTATATTGATTTACTTCGGTCTCCCGATTGGGAATCGTGTCCACGATCACATTTGAAGCAGAAGCAAAGGACCGGCTATGCAATCTGCTGGCTCAAGACATGACCGAGAGATGTTGAAGTACAAGCAAGAGGGTATTGTCTGCCCCAGTCATAACTGTCCTCCGGTACGTTGAGCATGTCGTCAAGATATGTCAAGTACACCGCCGGCATCGAGTCAACATTGTTGTTCGGAAATATCACAGATTCGAACAACTCCAAGCAAAACGGTCGTGTGGTACCTACAAAAAAATAGATCAAACTTATAATAAATTCACGTACGGAGTAAAATTTATAGTAAAAATTATACTGTCAGACGGTCTCATCAGCAGATTAGCGATGTAACTCTTGAAAATTCTTTTGCAAACATGATAGCCAGATACTAAATGTCGAGAACTACATGAACTCATTCTCTTTCCCTCTGTTCCTTGTCTTAAATGACCACGGATTATCGGTGATGTCAGGATAACTGTATGGATCGACATCCAACCTAAGGAGCATCTCCAGCGTCCTGCTCCATTTATTATCAGTCACCCATGTTATTTGTTTTCCTTTATTTTTCATATTTGAAAAATCAGATTAGTAAATTTCAAAAATAAAATATAAAATAACATATTATAAATTTAAAATACCTCTTATAGGCAATCCCCATAGACAACACACGTCCTCCAGTGTCACCGTCATCTCGTCAACTGGTAGATGAAATATCGATGTTTCTGGTCGCCACCTCTGACAAGCGCCGTCAGGAGTGATTTATCTAACTGACAATCATTCATGATCTCTATCTGGTAGAGACTAAGTCGATGCAGATATGGATCCATCTGCGCGTTGTATGGTCTTTTCGGACGATATGCGTTCAAACGGAGAGTGTTATGCGGTTGCACAAAATTATTTGTTACATACGATATACTAAAATTAATTATAAAGTATTTTTTTCACGTTATATGATTAAAAATAATTACATTGGTTTTGGCTCTTTATGACCTATGTTCATTTTGGAGTACGACAAGCAGTTGCGAATACTCTATTTTTCACTATAATTATTAAAAAAAATACTAAAATTAAAATTAAGTTACAATTTGGTACAATTAAACTAATTATAATTTTGGTATAATTTGGTGCAATTTGATAAAATTTAGTGCCATTTGGTACAATAAGGTGTAATTTGATATAATTTGGTACGATTTGGTATAATTTGATATAATTCAATAATTTTATAAACTTAACCTATTTACATAATAATTAACATTATTTTACCTAATTATAACTAATAAATTAATGCTAATTATTCTAATTAGTACTAATCTATAATTAAACTAATTATAACTATATAATTCAAAATTAACACTATAAATCAACCAAACCAAACTAAATTATCTATATTTCAATTATCACTATAATTATACTAACGAAATATAACAAAACTAATATTTTTTTTAAATTCGGATTAAAAATGAAAAATAAAATTTACCTTTGAAATTACGACCAAATTGACGAATCGATAGATTTTTTCAACTCTCCTCCGAAAATTAGAAAGTTTGGCGCAATCGGTTTTGAAAATGGAGAAGAAATGAGAGAGATCAATTGAAATTGGAAATGAAAATTTATTTTTGTTATTTTCGGCTGAATCAGAACCAGAGAAGGAGAGAGAAGAAGTGGGGGGGGGGGCTGTTGTCGCGTGAAATGGTATAACTAAGTTGGATCCGAGTTTCAAACTCGGTCCAAGGGGGCTGTTGTCGCGTGATATATGCATTAAAAAATAACATTTTCAATCAAATAAATTATTGCCACAAGTTTTATTAGACAGAATAGATAATTTACAAAATCAATTTGGGCCTCTTTATTGCTGTTTTCAGTAGTGTTACTTTCGGGTTAAAGGCCGCATTGCTGTTTTCAGTACTGATTATAGTCGAAGACCGCATTGCATATCGGGAGAGTATTCTTTGGAGTTATTTTTGTGTGGAAGGATTTTAAAAGTTATTGTGGATGGCTCAAGTTAATTTGAACAGCCCTGAGAAAATTTAAATACGAATTTGGATCTACGATTCAGATGAAAAGTACTCCACTGAATTTTTGTGAGCTTTAGAGGATACCGATTCATTGCATACCAGGACTAACTCATTTTTTGTTAATATATGAAATTTGCTAGTAATGGCACTAGCGACTATGTTAGCATTCAGGACAATAAGAAAATTTTGAACCTTGTTAGATTTATGGAGAACCTACAAATACTAATATTATACCATCATGTCAGCACATGCTATCTTGTATAAACAAAACCCTACTCGTTTCACATAACTTGCCAAGAATATAATTACATATTCCTGTAAATAAAAAAGCAGACATAATCTAGCCGAACAGAAGTCGGCGTCTGACAGCCTTGGGCAGGCTCTCTTCCAGATCAGCAGGTGCTTTTTCTTTACCTCTCGACTTTTGTACCTCTCCTGTTTTACTTCCCTCTCCATGTGCCTTGGTTGAACGGTACAATTCAGTTATGCTTAGCTGAACCCCAGTGCTCTTAGACTTCTCCTTGGACTTCAATTCTTTCATCCTCTGTGACGAAGAAACCAAATAGTAGTTATGCAAAAGTCCTATATGATAACAATAATCAAAGACAAAGTTCTCTGCAATTTACTGTACCTGCTTTCATGAAACCATTCAACTGCCATCGGAAATGCAAGCTTGTACAAGTTCCAAGTTTTCATCAGTCAAAATGTACCAACTCTGGTCATCTCTACCTACCTCTGGCAAAACAGATTCATCAAGTAAATCATCATGTAGATAATTGGTATCAATGGGATCTGTTTGTTCTGCTATTGTGCTCTCTTCACTAGACCTATCAACAAACTTGTTATTACTGATAGCTCGACGCCACTTGACCATGTAATAAGGGTGGCCATGCGGAATTTTGACACGTCGAATGGTATCTAATTCATATGGTTTGCAAAGAAGTGGTTGGTCAATTGAGGGGTTGTCGGCTATTTTCCTTAAATACATGGCGGATTGCATGGGCAACATACACTTGTGTATATATGATGGGTCCTAGTGCTGGTGATAAACTAAAAAGTCGATGAATTGTTCAAGTTTTCAGTCATCCCACCTATGGACCGGTCAATAACTGAAGATAACAATAGAGAAAAATCAGTTTCTCCAGAAAATAAACATGAATAAACAAATCAATGGATAAAATTAATATTTGTAACTAAAAACTAGTATCTTGTCAGTGCGTTGCTACGGTGATGTCTTTTAAAGATATAAAAATTCATATCATTATGTGAAAAGAAAGGAAATAAAAATAAAAATAATTTAATAATTAATGTAAATTTCAATTATGAATATATAATTAATGTAAAATAAATGTAGAATTGGGAAAAAAATTGACATTCAATTAAAAAAAAAATTCTTAAAAAAAATAAATACAATTACTTTATTTTGTTTTTTTTTCTTAAATTGCCATCAATTATGAATTTCAACACAAATAATCATAGAGATAGTAACATTATTTGATGAATAACTCAATCCGATAACTGATATTAGCTCTAGAAATTCAACAAGAAATCTGAATCGTTGTAGGATCAGAACACTTACGTGCTTAATAAAGAGTTGAGATACAAATTTTTTAAAGATATTACCATTGTAACGTCCATAGTTTTCTCTTAAATATAACTGTATATATTCAGTGACAGAGCAAATATTCAGTCCGGAAGTAAATAAGTGCTTTAAGAGAGGGAGGATCTCACCATGCACTCGTTGATGTATCGGGTGTATACTGAATTACGCTTAACTGGAGTTTCTTTTTGTTTCCCATCAGCTGGCACCAGCACCTTAGAAAGCTCTGATAAGTCCAGACCAGACCCATGAAAGAAGCTCTCAATTCTGACTTGCTGCTTCAGGGGTGAGGGGTCACCATCTACGACAAAGACAGGAAAGGCTCCCATCTGTAATTTGCATTTTTTTTTTCTGTCAACATTGGCAGGGTATATTATATCTCGATTATTTTTCAAGAAACCTTAGTCCAGTAATACAAATACTACAAGGACCCAAGTCATATTTAACTACTTAATTTAAAGTTTATACAAAAAATAGGAAGAGTAAATCCGTATAAACTACAACATCACAAAGCCACAATTCTTTCACAAGCAAAATAAACGAAATCGAGTTGGTGCTTGGTCCATATGAGAGCCGACCAGACGACATATAAAAACAGGGACACCTCCGGTTCTAGCACAGACTGCTGAGACCAACAATACAAAAAAATTAGAACACACACTTGGAGAAGAGAGTGATTGTACGGAAGAAGGTGGAGCGGAGATGCGGACTGAGAGCATGGGGGAGGTGCGTGCGGATCGCTGCGTCGTGCTGGACGATCTAGAAGGGAAGATAAACAGCCATCGTTTGGCACGTAGGAAGTCGATCCCCCCATACTTCGCATACATGGGCGGATGCAGAATTTTAGTCGGGGAGACAAATATCGGATTGTAATAACTTATCGGGTTTAAATCCATTAACTAATCGGATACTAAATAAAAAAATATTAATTTAATATATATTCTTACCTAATAAAAAAATTTTATTAGAATAATAACATTTTATATATTAAAAATAACAATAAAATAAAGCTCAAAGTAAAATAGATAATCAAATTAATGAAGAAAATTTTCGTCTATAAAACTTTATATTTTGATATCTTTGCATAATTATTTCATTATACATGATATTAAATATTTTTTTCTCAATAAAATTAATCAGACAATCCAGGAGGGGGCAAAAAAAATTTTCAGAGGGGCAAACTACCGAAAAACACTGTTTTTCAAAATCCAGGAGGGGCCGCTGCCCCCCCTGGGCTAGTGTGCATCCGCCCCTGTTCGCATAGGATTTAAGGAGGTGCCAGAAATGGCCTCCTACCCCCATTGTACCGAGGAAGGAGGTGAGGAGCGGAAAAGGGTTGTGCGGGTTTTTTCGGGACTACTTTTTTATTTTTTTTGAGGGCTATTTTAGAAAGTTGCGGGGAATTGGTTGGGTGGGACGTGATCGCACCCGTTCTTCGATTGAAAAGTAAAAATGACCGTTGGAACCTCCAAACAAAACAATTTTGGGTTCTCGACAGGGGAGTTTTACTTAAACGATCATATTATTAAACAAATCTATACTATATACACTAATAGTCTAAAAGCTAAGTTATTTACAGATAATCTAACTAAAGGCATGAAATCAACTCACGCTATTTGAACCTCAAAATTTTCTGTCCAATAATTGTCCGCGTAATATTGAAATTAAAAGACGTGAGTTTAACTCATGCTTTTCAGTTTAAACTTAAAGGACATGAGTTAAATTACGCCCTTTAACTTTAATATATATAATTTTATGTTATACATGTAGAACTTTTTAAGAACTTTCCAAATTATATTTAAACGTCTAAATCGGAGTTTTCTATCAAAATTTTTGTTAGTTTGAAATTTAAATTATTTGTAATAATTTTTGCTCAAATTTTATTATATTATTTTATTTTAACATTCATGATTTGAAAAAAAATTCCGACGTCAGTTCATCATGTATAAAATATTAAAGTTATTTTTAAAATTTTAGTTATTAAGATTATTTATTGAAAAATTAAATAAATATAAAAATGACATAAAATAAATATAATTACTAACGAATACTTCAAAATTTAAATATAATTTAAAATTAAATAAATAAATATTTAAATATTTTTAAATCATACATGTAAAAATGACATAAAAATAAAATAGTTTAAAAACTTTAATAAAATTTACTAACGAATATTTTAAACTTCAAATATGCATAATTTTTATTAAAAAACTATGATTTAGACGTTTAAATACAATCCGAAAAACTCATAAAAAAATCTACATATATAACATAAAAATATATATAGTAGAGTTAAAAGACATGAGTTCAAGTTTAAACTGAAGGGTTTGAGTTAAACTCATGTTCTTTAAACTCGGTATTGCGCGGACAATTATCGGACAGAAAAATTGAGGTTTAAAGGGCGCGAGTTCAACTCACGCCTTTAGGCCATATTTGACTCTTAGGCCATTAGTGTAGATTTTGTTTAATACTATAGATTAATCTGGGGAGTTCGTAGAGAAAAACTTCTCAGAGAATACACGCCTCCGATAGGACCCCACACATCCCCTTCCCCTACCTCGCGCACCAACCGACCCTCGCACATCCCGCTCCCATAAAGCCAGACATCCTGGCATCATGCACCCACGAGATCGGGCGCTTCACTACCTAGACCCCACTCACCCCCACCCACGAGGTCAGACACCCTGCTGTCTGGACCCTACACGCCCCCACCCCACAAAACTAGGCGCCTTGCTGTCCGGACCACATGCACCCCCACTTCGTGAGCTGGGCACAGTGCTGCTCAGACGTCACGCACCCCCAAACCACGAGACTGGACACCCTACGGCCTGAACTCCACACCCTCACACTACGAGACCAGGCGCCCTGCTGCCCGAACACCACTCAATCCCACCCCACGAGACCGGACGCCATGCTGCCCAGACCTCAAAGCCCCTACCCCCAAAGGGAAACATATTATAATGTCCACTCTGCTATCTGGGCGGATGGTAGACCAACGCTCCTAAGTGCAATGGATGCGACCAAACAAGTGTCCTCTATAGATGCCGCGACCTCTTTTATAAGCGCCCGGCACATCTCTAAGTGTTTTGACGTTGTGGGATTAAGAAAGCAATAATACAGAGATCTCTTTTCCCTTCTCGCTACTCTATCATGCAATAGCGATCGACAATCCAGTCTTGTCGTCTTCTCTTATGGTGAGGATGTTCTAATACTAATTAATATCTTTGTTCAATCTTGACACTTGTCCTTCAAGCTTAACTCGTTGAAATTGATTTATACGACGCTTTAGGGGAAAAAGGAACAACCTCCTTTCGTTTTTCTGTACTCCCATGATCAATCGCCTTTGCTAAACACACAATTCATCAGGCACCAAACTAATGTATCTGGTTCCGGTATAAAAGGAAAGTAATACTGGATAATTGATATTGTTAAACAGGTCTTGCTCTAAACTACAACAAACTTGTACCCAGTTTATTATTGTAATCATATCATCACATCATTATTCTAACAATGACACTATCAGAGCAAGAAAATCAAGCAAGATCATGTCTTAATGTCTTATAGATTGAACATTACTTTGATCGCATCTCCACCACGAGCACTCACCTCAAAGGTCTCCTCAACCTCTTTTTGGTGAGAAGCCATACCGGTGTGTTATCAATGGCTTCACATCAATCTTTCCTGATCGTAGAAATTCGAGGCACAATGGCCATGTATTCTTGTACCGAAATATCCCCACAATGTCCACCTCTATGTTGCAAGATCAGATCAAATTTTCATTCATCTTCTATATGAGTTTACAAAAGAACAAATGAATTGAGTAAAACATAAATTATACCGAGCAGCAGCAGAGGTAAGTGGCACTGACATTTCATTATGGCCCATACCTACCAAACATACTTTACCACCAGCACCGGTGGCATTTAGAGCAGTTGACATTGTCTTGCTAAAACCAGCACAGTCAAAACTCACGTCATCTCAGCTCCCATAGCTTCTTGTATATGCAAGACATCCTCATCTAAATCCTGCATGGAAAACCTTAGTTAACTATATATAATAGAAAGTTTGAAAAAGTGCTAGGGGAGATCAATGTTATACTTGTGCACTTGTAGAGACTTTGATAGTTTCATCAGCTTCAAGGGATTTCGCAACAGACAACCTGTATCGATCAACATCCACTATAATAATTCTTGGTGCACCAAAAGCACGAGCATCGAGCATGGTGACAAGCCCAATGGGTCCTGCTCCCATGACCAGAATGGTCTTTTCTCGGTCCACATCTGCACGCCGGCATGCATGGATCCCAACACTGAGTGGTTCACACATGGCACCTTCCTCTAAGCTCACATTGTCTGGTAACTTGAAGCAAAGATTAGCTGGATGTACCACCTACAAATGGAGATGAAGACTAATTAAATATAAGCGGATACCAGTATATACATATCCATATACTTCACAATGTTTCAACAACTATCATGTCAGTTAATGAATGAAAAACATCTTAACCTTTGGATGTAATTAGTCTGGTAAAAAAATCTAACGTAAAATCCAGTACAAAATGGTGATCTATTGTTGAGCAACTTCCATGTAGTGAAAAAAAAATCAAATTTAGTTCAACAAACCTGATTAGCCAGAGAGACGTGATAGGGGGTGTGGCGAAGAATTTCATGTCAGGACAGAGATTATAGCGGCCACCTTTACAGTGTTTGCACCTCCAGCAACTGATTCCCGGCTCAAGTGCCGCACAATCACCTGCTACAAGTGTCTTTACCTCACTTCCAACTTCTTTTATGACCCCAGCACACTCATGGCCAATCACCATTGGCTCTTTCACCACAAAATGTGCACACCTTAGTGTCTAACAAAGCGAAAACTGAATTGGTTACTTGTACAATAAAATACATGTCAACAGATATGAAATTGATGTATGGGTCTACAAGAGCAGTATTCCTTGAGGTAATGGACATCATTTCCACAGATACCAACTGCTTTCATACGAACTCGTACATCATGTGGGCCTAAGAAAATCAATTAGGACGAAATTATTGTTAGTGTAATAATACTATTGGTAAATTAATGGAGATAACAAAAAGATTAGGAAGTGATCAGGAACACTAAATCAGAATTGAAATTGATTGAGCGAGACTGCAAACAGTGATGATCTCCATGATATCAATTATCAGATCATCCAGGGCCATGCTTATTTTAAATAAGGTGTCAAGGCTAGCAGTAATATAATTCTTCTTACTTCAAAGTCAAATGTAACCATCCTTAAAAATCATTTAATCTATTTTAATTAATTATTATTATCTACAACAGAAATTAATTTAATTTCGTCATGAAATATATATATTTATTTTTCTTTACATGTCATATTTTTTTATTAAAATAACCTGTCTGAAATCACTATTTAACTATCTCAACTACAATTATTTTTCAATCATTTAATTTAGTTCAATGTTGATTAGCCAACATAAATAGTGTTGTTCTTGGTACAATATCTTTAGATCATTAGTATCATTAAGTTAATAACAAATGCTTAATTTACTCCTATTGTAATAAAGTTCATACTTTCTCTTACATCCTAAATCTTGCAATCTCTAATGCACATGAGCTTCCCCGATAAAGACTAAAGAATAAACCCCTGAATCATTGTAAACAAAATCCTGAATTTCGGAACAACACCAAAACAAATAAAAATAGTAAAAATAAACAAGGCAGAGCAAGAGGCCTACAAGAGGCGGGAGCTCAAAAGGTTGGATCTTGAGAGTGTTGAAATATAAACTTAATTATCATTAATAATATTAAGTTTAGTGAAAAATAGATGAGACTCTTAGAATTCAGCAGTTGCAGAATTTTTGGGCTGATTGATAAGGGGATATGAAAGATCAAATGATGTTCGTTTTAGCTATATGACCTATGGATGGAAAGCTCTTGAAGTCTAGTTTGCAATGGTTTAAATTTCAAGTCGTTGGGAGTTTACTACAGAGAGTTATGACTATTTTAGTGGACAAAGGTCAGCTGAAACAACTGTTGTTTAATATTCCGTTTTTAATACGAATTTTCTACATACTTCTGTTATCTTAGCCTATAAATAGAGTTGTAATATGTTGTTTGACATATAAGAAAGATATAAGAGTGTCTAATAGAAAGAAATCTTATTTTATCCATTTCTTCTTTTATATCAAAGTGTGATACTCACCATCCTCTTTTAACAAAGTGATATCAAAGCTAAGTTCAGTCGATCAAGAGAAATATGTCATGGTGAAGAAAAAAAGAGATGTTGAAAAAAGAAGAAAAAAATATAGTGAGTCTCGATATTTGTTTTAAAGAAAGTTAAGTGTTAAGAGTGTTTTCTGAGTTTTTTCCGTGTTGTTAGGAGATTTGAAAAAAATGAGTGAAAAAAATCGAATTCCCTTATTTTTTTTTTGTTAGAAAAAAGGGTCGAATAATGAAAAATATCACGTGTTGATTTTTTGTTAAAAAAAAAGAGAAAAAAAAGAAAAGAGTGTTTTTTTTCGTGAAGATGGTTTTAGAGATATTGTAAGAAAAAAAAAAAAAACTTATCAATGATGAGAACTATGTATCAAGCAACGAATGTTACAAAAACATGGTGAAGTTTTTGCGAGTGGTCTTCGAAGAATCGGTGAGTGAAGTCGACATAGTAATGACTCATGATAGTCTATGCAATGAGTGTCGGGATAAGATAACTAACAACATTATGAGATGTTTTGCTGGAAGTGTGCGAAGACCATGAGAAAATATGGTGTGGAGCCACATATAAAAATGCGGTGTGGGTGTGAATCTCACATATACATGACCTGAAAAGTTAGGCAAATTGGATGGCATGTGAGATAAAACCACGACTAATTTTTTGAATTTCTTTTAGATCAATGAATAAAAAAAAAGCCATCAATGGATGACGTCTCTATTCGCTGCGAGTTATGAAGAAATGTAATGATGATATGAATACAAGTTAACAAGAAAGACAAGTGTTGAATTCACAAAAATCGACAAGATAGAATAACTACGAGAGGAGAGATTGAAGAAACACCACAATCTACACTAATGAGTAAAAATATAAGTTCTTAAAATTAAGTTTATAGGGGAGTTTTGTTGAAATATAAACTTAATTATCATTAATAATGTTAAATCTAGTAGAAAATAAAGAAGACTCTTAGAATTTAGCAGTTGCAGAATTTTTAGGCTGATTGATAAGAGAATATGAAATATCAAATTACGGTCGTTTTGACTGTATGATATATGGATGGAAAGCTCTTCAAGTCTAGTTTCTAATAATTTAAATTCTAAATCGTTTGGAGTTACCTATAGAGAGTTATGACTATTTTAGTGGACAAAAGTCAGCTAAAACAGTTATTGTTTAATATTATGTTTTTAATACAAATTTTTTATATACTATAAATAGAGTTGTAATCTGTAATTTGATTTAACATATAAAAAAATAAAAAAATATTTAATAATAAAAAAATTTATTTTATCTATCTTCTCTTATATTCTCTTATGACAAAGTATATTATCAATCACTCTCTTGAGTATTCACAGAAACCAACGAAGCAGCCAAGTTCACCTCGTCTCCATCGCCGGCCGTACCTACTGCTTCGCCTCCGCCTTTTCCCATCTCTATTTCTCTCGCTCTGATCAAGTGAAGTTCAAAATTTGTGGCAAGCGGCGGGCCTGGCGATTAGATTTTATGAGCAGAGAATGGGAACTTTAAAAAAAAAAAAAAGGGAGTGATGCAAGAGATCAGAGAACGCACGATACTATTTGGCGCTACTGGACGGAAGAAAGAGAACGACGAGCTTTTGAGACTTTGAGCTGTGATCGTTCTACGGGGTAACTTGTATAGTGAGGATCTGAAATTTGGGCCCACAAATTAGAATCTGCCTATATAAACGAAATTCACTCGTTAAAGTGTGTGATATTCTGTGTTTGTCAGAGAGGATATAGTATGAAATACTGATTGATTAAGTTCGGATATTTTTTTTGTGAGGAGTAAGTTCGGATAATTTTTTTTTGGGGGGGGATAAGTTCGGATAAGTCAAAGATGCTTTGGGAATTGGAAGTTATCATTAGCTTTTCAGATGGGCCGAAGATAATTGGACTGTGTTCTAAAAAAAAAGATAATTGGACTGATCTGATGGGCCGAAGATCAACTCCGATCTTTGCTGACAGAGATTTACGAAATGCCGTTGTTTACTTTATCCATATAATTATTTAGATGACAAACATTTCAGCTGTTGTCTCTACATACTTTAATATAAGTAGAAAGAAGTGACACAACTTAAAAAAAAATCAGCCCATTTATCTTTTTTTTTTAATCTTTGCAGAACTGAGACTGTAAAATTATAAATAGACATTAAACTCTCAATCTTTAAATAAAACAATCATAATATTTTTACTAGCTAACTAAACTATCACCCGTCTCCTAAATCAGCCCATTTATTAGTCAGGGGAAAGCTTGAAAAAGTTCTTTGTTGAATAATTTAACTTACTGAAGAGGATGGAGAACACAAGAAGGATAAGCAAGGTATTATATTTTGACAGGTAGACACATCTGATCTGAGCCACTTCGACCCGTTATCTTCTTAACGGGTTTGGGTCAGAGGATTGTTTTGCTAACAAAACATATGTAAAGAAAGTGTACAATGAACTTCCAATTTCCCATGATTACAAATTGTTATAGATAAATTTTGAGTCCAAAAAGGGGGAAGTATCGGTTCATAACAGTGGTAATGTAGGAACCTGACCAAACGACTTGTCTTTCACAATCAGACTGAAAACTGAGAAGCCTGACTAGACGTGGACGGTGGACCCCTGTTTCAACTTTCAACAGATATTTTTAATTTGTGGTGCTCACCATTACTCATGCATTAGTTCATTAATTTGACCATCAATAGTAATAAATAAATATCGGAAACAAAATAGTTTATTTCAAGAGTTATGACAATTAAGATTCTAAGTTGTCGCGGCCAATGCTGCATATGATACCAAAATGCATGATTTTATCTCACATTCAAGGATGTATGTATATTTTATTTTTTGCATATTGTCATGATTTTATCTCATCATTGAAGTTTGATTTCAAATATAATCTATGCTTAGGAAATACTAAGAGGAAATATGAAGCAAAACAGGGGGGGGGGTTATCATTTGTATTGTATAATTACGTCATCGTCACTACTCATGTTTTGATATAAGAATTTAAATTTTTGAAAAATATTCTTAAGAAAATCTGAAACACATACTTAAAAAAAATATAATTTTTGTTTACCACAAAATTTTAATACAAAAACTTATTAAGCAACATAAATTAAAATCTAAAAGTAACTAAATATATTTTGAGTTCATAAAAAAAATATCTGTGACATAAGCTCACCGCAACTTTGTACTTTCTCACTATCTATAGCGATGTATTAGGTTTCAAAATTAAAAAAAAAATCTATAGCATCGTACAAGATGTTTGGACTTTGAAACTGGAGGCATGTTTTTACTAAGCCGGTTAAGTATTTATTTAACCGTTATTCTAGAATCATCCATGACATGTACAAAATAGAAAGTCAAGTGTTATTCCTTCAATCCTTTGATACTTTGCTTCCAAGAAAAAGCCAACTAATAACCAAGTAATATAGGTGTAGAAAAGGGACTTTTGCTTTTGGTGTTAAGGAGGTGGAACGTTTTGTGCCCTTATAAGCTGTTTTAGTAAAGAGACTTGGAATTGTGCACCTTTTTTGATAGAATAAACAATGTTTGTTTTGCTTTATTTAAAACCATAAAACAGTCTACTATTCAATTATATAATCATTAGATTAAATAGAATTTTCTCTACAATTGGCCAATAATCAATTGTACGATATTTGATATTGCAAAGTTCACAACATGATTGATTTATAGGAAACCGGAACTAATAATACATTTAATTGAAAAAATAGAAGTTAATGTGTTCTCAAAAGAATAAGCTAAATAGAGGAATGGCATAATAAACTAAAGTAATTTATGATTGTCCCTATATATATTTTGGGTTATGTTTATACATCTATTATTGGTGTTCATATTTTATAATGTGGTGTTATATCTTGGTTACCAAATATTTTTACTTTTCTAAATGTGGTGTTCATACTTTTTACATAATTATATTTTTATTTTTTGTGATATTTAGGTGTTTATATAATTATTATTGGTGGAAAGGGGTGGATTAATATTGAGAATTTGGTATCATGTCAGCACAGACTATACTTCCGGCTCTCCCTCAATGATACAAAGAATCCAGGAAACACAGGTCCAGGAAACACCTCATTCTCCAAAAACCGAACCCCTCACATCGTTGCCCGAACCGAGAAGAAACGTGAATTCACCTCTCCACCCTTCCCGCCGCCGCCGCCCCCCTCCCCCCACCCCGGATCGCCTCAATTTATCTCCATCTTCTTCCCGAAACAACCGAATCGGGACTTAGAAGAAATCAATAAAGGATGGAGATGCCGGAGGGATCGGTGAGGAACGTATTGGAGCAGGAGTCCCTGAAATGGGTCTTTGTCGGAGGCAAGGGAGGGGTGGGGAAGACGACATGCAGCTCCATCCTCTCCATTTTGCTCGCTGAAGTGCGACAGTCGGTGCTGGTTATCTCCACCGACCCGGCCCATAACCTAAGCGACGCGTTTCAGCAGCGCTTCACCAAGATCCCTACGCTTGTCAATGGCTTTTCCAATCTCTACGCTATGGTAATTTTCTGTCTGTGCCCCCTTGTTTGACCGGTCAATTAGATTGGTTTGATTCGCGTGGGAAATCTGAGGGATTTGATGGATATCTGTGCTTAATTGATTGAATTGGGTGTAGGAAGTAGATCCGAAGGTAGAAAACGATGAGCTGGCGAATGATGATGGTATGGATGGCATCTTGTCAGAACTAACTAATGCAATTCCTGGAGTTGATGAAGCTATGAGTTTTGCTGAGATGCTTAAGTAAGATAGCTGTAATATTCTTAAAAGAAAAAAGAACAACTTTCTAATTGGAACTATTAAACCCTAGTTTCACTGGCAAAAAAACTAACCAAGAGCAAGTTCCGCCGAAAATAAGAAATGTAAGTGTGCAAAATGCTTTGGATGTACTGATACCAATATGAGATCTTTGGAGAGTTGCTTAAATTAAATCAAGCTGTCTACCATAAATGCAAGTAACAGCCAACTATATACATTTTCAGAAAAAAACATCCGAACTATATATTAGTCCAAACAAAATTTTACTAGTTTTCATTGCAGACTTTTCTTATTTGGTAATCCAAGTAATTCATTCTAGTTCATATAAAATATGAAAAGGTACCAGTAGCAATGTATAGGAGAAACTTTAAATTTACTTCCATGTATTAAAATATTTAGCTAATGTTTGCTTATAACATTAAATAACCTTTGATATCTGTTTAAACTTTGTTGTTCCCCTGATATCTGAGTTGAGGAAAGGACATTAATTCCCATTTTGTTTATTTCTTTAGATTGGTGCAAACAATGGATTACTCAGTAATAGTGTTTGACACTGCTCCTACTGGGCATACATTAAGACTATTGCAATTTCCATCAACATTAGAGAAAGGTCTGGAGAAAATGATGTCTCTTAAGAATAAATTTGGCGGCCTAATAAACCAGGTATGTCATTATTTACTAAAAGAATACTTTCATAAAGTAGCCTCAGAGAACTGGTTGTTAAATTTAAGTGTTTACAACAGGCAACTCGACTTTTTGGCCTTGGTGATGAATTTAGTGAAGATGCAATGCTTGGTAAACTCGAGGGCATGAAGGATATTATTGAAAAAGTCAATCGGCAATTTAAGGATCCTGTATGTTTTGTTTCAATGGAGCTTATTTAATTAATTATTTTTTTGAGATAGGTTAGTACCTGTTGTTGGACTAGCTTTTAGGTTAAATTCAGGCTGTATTCTCTATTTTTATTTGTACAAATGTCTTCTTTTGGTTGGCAGGACATGACAACATTTGTGTGTGTTTGCATCCCAGAGTTTTTGTCTCTTTATGAAACAGAAAGATTGGTACAAGAGCTTGCAAGATTCGATATTGATACTCACAATATCATCATTAATCAAGTGATTTTTGATGAGGAAGGTACATAGAAAACATCTCATTATGGGTTATTGTTTTATCCAACTTTCCTTGTCTTCACAAATTGGAACTAATTTGTAATGTCTGATAATTATCATTTCTCGATAGCCACCGAGTCTAAGCTACTAAAAGCTAGGATGAAGATGCAGCAGAAATACATTGATCAGTTCTATATGCTGTATGAAGATTTCAATATTACGAAATTGCCTCTACTTCCTCAGGAGGTGCCATTCTTCATCCACTTTACCTCTTCCTTTTTACCCAAATTTTTTTTTTAGAACTCAGGTGGATTTTGACGTTTCATAAATGTGTGACTAGGTCACTGGAGTGCAAGCTTTGAAGGCTTTCTCTCGGCATTTTCTAACCCCCTATCAACCACGCTTGAAAAAGGGTACAGTTGAAGAGCTGGAAGAGAGAATATCAAACTTGAAATCCCAATTGCAAGAAGCTGAGTCAGAATTAGATAAGCTCAGGAAAGGCAAACAAAAGGTCTGATAGTATTTTTTTTTGGGTCTCTTTTCTTTACATTGATTCTCTAAGAAACGGCTATAGAATTCCATAATTTTATGAGGCATGCATCTTTTCCCTTTACTTATCTGTATTGGTTATTGCTTCTTCTTTTGGGGTCATGGGGGTAGTTTCTGTGTCATGTATCATTTGTGTACTGTGTGAGTGCATCAATAGCTAGATGAGTTTCTCTTTTATTATTATTTTTTTAATTTTATGACAGTAAGTCTTTGTAGATGAGTGATTATGTGGGAATATCTTGCTTAAATAAAAAGATTAATCCATTGATATTTTGCTATTATGTTACTGTACTGAACATGCACGTATGCTATTTGCCATGTTTAAACTTTTTCCAGGGATGTGCTTTTATATTTCCAAAGAAAACTGGTAAATGCCTGTACCACCTGTAAGGATTACATCATCTAGAGGTGGTACAATGCGATGTACTATTAAGGAGTGTAATCATGTATATAAAAGAAATTGAAAGTTGCGAGAAATCCAGTTGAGGTACTGAATTCATAAACAAAAGTGGCCTTCTTAACATATTACTGTCACAAGGTTTCAATAAATTATAGTAAGCTCTCTCAAGCAGTGAACAAAAGTGGCCTTCTTAATTTTAGTCCATTGAGATCTCTCCTTATATTTTGCAAGTGATATAACATGAAAACAAAATAGTTATTAAATCATTTCAAATTTATCCTTCTTTGACAGTTGTGAAGCAGAATAACAGGTGGTATATTAATTGTATTGAAAGTGAGTGAAATGGTGCGAATAGAAGAGAGACGTAGAAACTAGAAGATTGGCCCATACATGTAGCTCTGTATTTTTCTATGGACCATTTAAATTGCTCAAAAGATTCGCCATACACAGAGAACACGCACACTAAAAGTTTCTCCCTTAATAGATATTTTCATGTTTGATGAGAGCTTAAATCTGCATGGAATCTTATTTCCTTCTGCATTCATTTTTTTGTTTGTTTTTGTTTTGAAAAAGCGTGAATTTGATTCGCTGCCGATTTCATCGAACCGTTGAAGTAATATCAGATTTAGAGTACCATGCAGTAATATAGGATATAAGAAACGCATAGAACAAATTATATGCCACCAACCAGCTACCCAGGCCACGAACAAAATTAATAGAGGTGGTATAACCCGACCCGACCCGAGAAATCCGTCGGATTCGAACCCGATCCGACTCGATTTTTTAAGAAAGTCAAATTGATCCGATCCGATCCGAATCCGACCCGATCCGACCCGAGATCAAATGATCTTTAATTCAATCGAAATCTATCAACGATCTGAAAAAAACAACATATAAATTGACCTGACCCGGTTCGACCCGATTTCTTTTAGAAGGTCAAACTGACCCAACCCGCCCAATCCGAATCCGAACCCGACCCGACCCGCCCGATTGCCACCTCTAACAAAATAACATATCAGCACTATATATGTATCAGTATAAAATAGTAAACTAAATATAACACAATCTCCAAGTAATCACATCAGTCAGATTTTATCTCTAGATAAGAAATTAAACCTCCATCCAAGTTTCGAACAACCTATTTCTTTTTTTTCGAGTAAAGATGAAAAATCTAAGTTATCTAACTTTTAAAATTTTATAAATAATCTTCATCTGAATTTCAAATCTAAACCTTTTTAATTAGGATGACAACTTTACTATTAATACCAGAAAGTTGCATATCGGGACTAGATGTCTCATTGTTATGATGAAATTTGGTTCTCTGTGAATGTCCCATTTTAAATTTTGGTACTAAATGTAAGAATTTTATTCAATAAACTCAGGGTGCCAAAATTATTATCTTGTTGATTGCATAAATATTGTATCAATCTTAGTTTAAGTGACCTTATCATAATCTCGTCCAAATTATCTGGGTTTACAGCACCTCACAAATTATTTCTTTCATAAATTGCATATCCTAATGCAAAAACTTTTGCCAATGAAACATAACGTTTTTACTTTCTTATTTGTATATAATCGACCATTTTTATATTTTCCCCCGACTTCCATCTTGTACCCTTAAGATGGTTAAGCATCTTTTAATTGTTTAATAAAAAAAAATCAGGCTCGGCTACTTACCTCAAAAAAAAAAGATTGGTCAAGCATTATATCAATCGTAATATGGTAATAATTAACGCCATTGCCATTACTCTAGGCTGGAAGAGCCAGCCACAAGCCATCCGGGGAGACTGCGGGTGGTGTAGTCTTTTATGTGGTTTCCACCCTTTCGTACAACAATACAAACTGGCACACCAAGTGAATTTAGTGTGGACCGTGGAAGAATTTCTTTTGCAAGACAACTAAAGGAGAATACATAAAGTCGAGATATGAAGAGAACCCAATGCCAGGTAATTAGATGGAGCTTTCTGTGTTTATGGAGAGAGACGTGCACATGAGAGAGAAAGGATATCCATGGCATTATACCCGATTCTCAATTTTGGAGATGCTGTTTCTGATCTACATTATAAAAGGTGTTGAAATGAGATAGATTTTAAGAACCAAAGCAGCAGTACAGGAGTCTGTACTGAGAATAAAAGAGATGTCAATGGTCAAAGCACTGAGTACCAAGCGAGGAAGTTGTACGGCTACCCTTCTTTGGCAGGCATTGGAGAGAGCTTAGAGAAAGAGACACATCACTCTAATCCAAGGCTTGCCAAAGGAGAGTTGCCCTATGACTGGCTCTGCTTAAGTTTGTATATGACTGCAACAGCTGTAAGAGTTTGATATCCTGCTAATGTGACACCAAGGTAAACAAACTACTTTGCTAACTGCAATTATTACTCCAATAGAATATGTAAATAGGTTAACACAAAAGAAAGTACTTGTTTTATTGGGACATGAAACAAGTGAAATAGTATATTGGAGATGATAATAATTAAGTTGTACAGGATGTCCCCTTTTTTAGTACCTACTAATGAGTAATTTTTATTACTTATTGGAGTGCTTCTTCTTTGTTATCTCTTTAATTAATTCCATGGACCTTTGGGAATAATACATATAATTGAGAAATAAAAATGTTTATAATTTTGTATCTTTCAAATTTGAAGCTTGTTTATTGGTTAAGATAAATTAATTAGACTCAAGTATAGGACTCATCAATTTCTCCATCATACATAGGTTTGTTGTGAATTACAAAATAATTCAGTCACTACTCATGAAGCAGAACTGATTCTTCTATATATGTCCGGATAGCCATGTTAGGATTTTTACTGATACAACGGAAACATCAGTTCTGTTTAATTCATAATCTACTCTGGCGAATGTATCTTGTTAGCTTTCATATAATGGAGGCTAAGGTTAGTTGATAGATCGGATATAGATAAAAGTTCCATAAATATAAAAAATACACTACTTTTTTCCAATAAATCGCACTAAATCATTGTGGTAGTACAAGCATATTACATATCCATATTCACTAATTCATGCCTCTATTTATAATGTAGACCAACTTTTACACCCTGAGTTGCTACTATCAGTAGCCAACTACAACTTGGCATTCTCCATCTCCCTTCACCATTGTTTTAATTTCTAACAGCCTAATGAATTTGTTGCAGCACATCTAGACAGCAGCTGCTTACTATGTCAGCAGTGACATATTTAGTTTCTCTCTTCTGGAATAATATTTATTTTCTAGTGAGGCAAAGGAGTATTCGGATGTCAACTAACACCTATCTTAATTTTGTTAGAGAGAGTGAAAGAGATCACTGCAGCTTGCACTCACGCCTGCACTAATCTTCATCAAATCACAAGAAGAGCAGTAGAGATTCAGTCACACAGATTTTTTTTAGCGTAAAAGGGTGCCAAAATTTTGGCCAACTTGAACAATTTTTCAATTATAAAGGAGGAAAATAAATTCTGTCGGGCAAGGGGTGCCAGCCCCAGGCTGGTCAAGACGTTGGTTCCGTTGATAGAAAAATGTTTTATTCGTAATATATTTTTATTAAAAATCACAGTCCATAAAATAACAAATAATAATTGAAAAACTTATAATTCTGAATTGCATATGTCTTTAGACGGAAGCGATGCAAGAATATTGATCTTCAGAAGTTTTTCTCAGTCCTAATGATGACGAATTATGACGTTTTTTCACTCAGTCTCTTATTTTCTGTTCTTTTCTTAATTGATGAATTAAGGAGATATTAAGAGAATTAATTAGACCAAATGAACTAAACTGAGTATATATAAACACTGAGACATAATCTAGGATCATGTACAACAAATTTAGATAACTGAATTTTTCCATCAAAAATACAAATGTACCTAGATGTATTTTTTAGATGCACCTTTCAGATGCACTTTTTAGATACACCTATTAATTAATTATTCATAAATGAATTTGACTCATAATTATTAGCAGTATGCCACACATTAAATATTAGAATATTAAATATTTTAACATTCTCCCACTTGGCCTAAACTTTAAACATTATAATGAAGCACATGTTAAAAATTGGCCAATATAATATCATTAACTTAAACCATGTTCAGCTAAAAACACCAAACCAAACAAATGTAATCAGAATAACTGTTATTGTTATTTGATCCCCATTAATTATAGAAATGATGTTCTTTCCAACAAATGGTTAATTCAATTTATTTGATCCCCATAAGTAAAATTTGCTTAAAAGAATAATAATAATGCGCAACATAATAAATAAAAAAATATTATAAATTCAAAGTCAATATACATAAATGAATCTTCAATACATAAACTATTAATATTGTTCACTACAACAACAACATCAGAATTCATTTATCAAACCCATGCCGGCAACATACTCTTTGTAAAGAGTAGGTGATAACGCTTTTGTTAGAGAATTAGCTAACATAGCTCTCGTATTAATGTATTGTATGATAATTGTGACTTTGTCTCTAACAACAAGATATTTGATGTCAATCCATTTAGAAGCACCACTTGATTTGTTATTTTCAGAGAAGAAAACAACAGCCTCATTATCACAAAGTAAGGTAAGTGGCCTAGCAATAATGTTATCACTTGAAGTCCGGATATAAAATTCTTTAACCAATCTGCTTGACCAGTAGCTTCATAACATGTCACAAATATTGTTTACATAGTGGAAGATGCTGTTATAGACTACTTAACACTCTTTCATGAAATTAGTCCCCTTGCAAGCATGAATATGTAACCTGATTTGGATTTCTTGCTGTCAACGCAACCAGAAAAATCTGAATTTGAATAATCAATAACCTCAAGGTTGTCTGACTTTCTGAAAGTAAGCATATAGTTTTTAGTTCCTTGTAAATAATACAAAACTTTCTTAGCGGCTTTCCAATGGTCCATTCCCAGATCTGTTTGATACCGGCCAAACATTCCAACGACAAATACAATATCAGGACATGTACAAACTTGAACATACATTAAACTCTCTAATACCGAAGCATAAGGGTTTTGCTTCATTTGTGCACGTTCTAAATCATTTTTAGGACATTGAAATTTGCTGAATTTGTCACTCTTGATAATATGAGCAACACTTGGATAGTAATTTTACATGTTGTAACGTTTAAGCATTTTTTCAATATATGCTTTCTGAGATAAACCTAAGATCCCACGAGACCGATCTCGGTATATTTCAATACCTATAACATAAGAGACTTCTTTAAGATCTTTCATGTCAATTTTTTTGATAGAAAATATTTTGTCTCGAACAACATGTCTAAATTACTACTTGATAATAAGATATCATCCACATATAAAACGAGAATGATAAATTTGCTCTCACTAACCTTGAGATATATGCATTGTTTAATAGTGTTTTTCTTAAATCCAAACTCGGTTATAACTTGATCAAACTTAAGATACCACTATCTTGAAGCTTGTTTTAACTCATAAATTGATCGTTTCAACCGACATCCCATATGTTCCTTGCCTTTGACAATAAAACCTTCAGGTTGTTTCATATAAATTTTTTCATGCAAGTCACCATTAAGAAATACAATTTTTACGTCTATCTGATGTAATTCTAAATTATAATGAGCTACAATAACTAAAATAATTCATAATGAATATTTCTTTGAGACCGGTGAAAAAATATTATCATAATGTACTTCTTGTTGTTGTGTGAATCCTTTAGCAACTAATCGGGCATTGTATCTTTCAACGTTACCTTGAGAATCTATTTTACTTTTGTAAACTCATTTACAACTTACAGGTTTAACTCCAATAAGTAACTCAATAAGATCCCAAACTTCATTAATTTTCATAGATTTCATCTCATCATTCATGACTTCCAACCATTAAGATGGATTTCTGCTCATAATAACTTGCTAAAAGAAAACTGGATCACCTCCATGACCTAAATCACAACCTTCTTCAGTAAGGTATACAATATAATCATCAGATATTGCAGATTTTCTTTCTTTTATGACTTATGCAAAGCTTCTTGTGGCTGCATAGGCATCAACGTTAGGAACATTATTAACATTAATACCATCATTTTTCTCTGAAGGAGAAGAACGTATAACCTTTGTAAAGATCAAAGTTGGAACATAAATTCGATCTCTTTCTTGTAGGTTTACAGTTCATTTTTCATTCCACTAATGTTGCAATTTTCAAAAAATACTACATGTCTAGTCTCAACTATTCTAGTGGTATGCGAGGGACAGTAAAATCTAAAACCTTTGGATCTCTTTGAATAACCTATGAAATAACAACTAAGGGTTTTGGAATTCAGTTTCTTAATATGTGGATTATACACTTTTGCCTCAGGAGGACACCCCGCATACGTAAGTATCCTAATTGTGATTTTCTGTCCGTCCACAATTCGTAAGGTGTTGTTGGTACAGATTTATTAGGAACTCGATTTAGTACATGTGTGACTGTTTTTAAAGTTTCGGACCACAAACATTCTAGCAAAATAGTATTGCATATCATACTACGTATCATATCCATTAATGTACGATTACGCCTTTCAGCTACTCCATTTTCTTAAAGAAACAAAGCAAACGGGCATGGACTTTGACCTAAGTCGGTGTGTCTACCATAATACTCATCTCCTCTATTTAATCTAACCATTTTAATCTTAAGATTATGCTGATTTTCAACTTCAGCCTTAAAAATTTTAAATTTATCAAGTGCCTCAGATTTTTCAGAAATTAGGTGCACGTAAGCATAACGAAAATAATCATCAATAAAAGTGATAAATGATTTATGCCCATTAAGACTCAGAGTGGGAAAATGATCGCATATATCAGTGTGAATTATTTCTAATAGTCCCCCACTTCGAATGGCTCCTCTCTTGTTTTCTTTAACAAACTTTCCTTTAACGCATTCAATGCAGTTATCAAAATTAGAAAAAAATCTAATGTTGGGAGAATTTCATTCTTAATGAGACGTTGTATTCTATCTCTTGAAATATGACCTAACCTGCAATGCCATAATTTTGAAGAATATTCACCTTCATGATTTCTCTTAATTTCATGTTTAACATCAGTAACATTCAAGAATAATAAAGATTCAGAAAATGAATAATCCAAACATAATTTATATAGATTATCACATAACAATCTAGAACCAATATACTTAGAGTTGTGATATAGTCTCAACTCATTATTTTCAAACTGAAACATAAAACCACACGCATCAAGTATAGAAATAGAAATTAAATTCCTAATCATACTAGGAATATATACCACATCATCCAAATCGAGGATAAAGCCACTCTTCAATATCAAACGAAGAGTTCCAACGGTCTCGACTTCAACCTCTAATCCATTAGCTACATTGAGTTTCCTTTCTCCCTTTTGAAGCATCCTCACGGAAAGGAATCCCTGCAATGAGTTCGTAATGTGCATAGAGGCACCAGTGTCAACCCACCACGTATTTAAGAGAATATCAACTAAAATAGATTCACAAATTATGAAATTGAAATCATTACCCTTCTTAACGAGCTAATCTTTAAACTTCTTATAATCTTTCCTCATATTTCCACATTTCTTACAATGATGACACTTAGGAGTATGTTTTGTACCTGACATACTTGCTTTATTAACACCAAAAATCATATCAGTTTTATTTTTACCTTTACCGTTGTCTTTAATTTTCTTCGATTTTGGACCATCAATAATAGCATGTGCAAAGTCAGGTTTTTCAGCCTTAATCATTTCTTCTTCTTCAACACACATAGCAATTAATTTGCTCATTTTTCACTTCTCTTTCTGTGTATTATAATTGATCTTAAAAGGACCAAACTGTGCAGGAAGAGATTTCATAATGAAATGAACTAAAAATCCTTCAGAAATTACCATATCCCTGCCTTTTAATTTTGCAGCCATATCATTCATCATCATGATATGTTCACGTACACCGCTTGTCCCATTATACTTGGAAGTAAGTATTTTCATTATGAGAGCACTTGTATTAGTCTTAGAAGTACTCTTAAATTGCAATTCAACAAAAACTAAATATTCTTTAGCAGTGAAAAGATTACTTTCTGCATCCTTCTCAGGATTACCTCCTCTTATTGTAGATGTAATAGTGTTTTTCATAATCATGAGAGACATGCGATTAGAACGCTCCCATTTAGCAAAGTTAGCTTTATCATTAGTACTGCTTTTATTTGTTAAAGCAATAGGTTTGTCTACACGTAAGACTTGGTCAATTTTCAGAACATCGAGACAAATTTCAATTTGCTCTTTCCAAATTGAGAAATTAGTTCCATTCAATGGTGTTATTATGGAGATTTGAGCACTAATACTATTCAATGCTGCATGAAATTTAGGAAAAATAAAATGCTTACTGTTATAAACTAAATATCCACAAAAATAATACAATTAGATCAACTATAAGGGGTAATAATTAATCAATCTGAAATAAATAATAAAACACCTAAGAATATTTCAGTTCTAACATAATAGTTGATCCATAAATAAAATTTAATTCATATCATCGTTGGGCAGAAATAAATTGAACTTTAGTACATAATTAATTTAATAAACTATACTGACAATTAAAGTTGGTAAAATTAACAATATTAATTTATTAAACATAAACATAATAGAAATATAAATATAATATAAAATATATTTTCTTTTGATAAAATGACAGTCACAATTAAAGTTTATAAAATTGATAACAGTCAAGTATCAAAAGTACATTTATAGAAAAATAATAATTATATATAATAATCTTCCGTTGGGCCGAATATTATATATATATATATATATAAAAATCGTGTATTTAGCATCAGAAAATATAAAGTCACAAAAAAAATTACGTCTAGAAAAATAAGAGGACTTTTTCAGAAAAATTAACCAAAAGTTACATATCAAGAAATATAATAGAATTCGTAATTATAACATAAAAGAGGTACTAGTTGGAAATAATTACATCCCTAAAATAAATGGGATTCTATACAAACCCCATAGCAAAAACTTGGGTCATTTTTCTTGCAATAAAGGGTTTTGATGGGGTTTGTACCAAAAAAATATGTTTCTATGTTGTATTCAATCAAAGTATATGGGAAAAAGTACTCATGTGCTCATGTGCATATGTGGATGATAAAAAGTAAACTCATAACCATATCCAATTTGTGCACAAAAAAGTAAAAGCAATTTGATAAAAAACTCCAACAATCACATACATACAGTTTACATTAGTAATTGAATATGAAAATTATAATATTGTATCTTATATGAAAATACGTTTGGCTCTGATACCAAATGATAGAAAATATGTTTTATTCATAATATATTTTATTAAAAATCATAGCTCATAAAATAACGTAATTCATATAAAATAATAAATAATAATTAAAAAACTTATAATTCTGAATTGCAGACATATTTAGACGGAAGTGATGTAAGAATACTGATATTTAGAAGTTTTCTCAGTCCTAATGATGATATTTTTTTCACTCAGCCTCTTATTTTATGTTCTTTTCTTAATAGACGAATTAAGGAGATATTAAGAGAACTAATTAGATCAAATGAACATAACTGAGTATATATAAACACTGAGATAACCTCTGGGATCATGTACAACGAATTTGGACAACTGAATTTTTCCATCAAAAATACAGATGTACCTAAATGCATTTTTTAGATGCACCCTCCAGATGTACTTTTTAGATGTATCCATTAATTAATTATTCATAAATGAATTTGGCTCATAATTATTAGTAGTAGGCCACACATTAAATATTAAATGAACTTGGTACATATTGTTTTCAGTTATTTCAATGAAATCAGTGAAGTACCTATTTTAATCAAAAAAAAAAATGTGGCACATGTTGGCCCTGTCTCTCTAGCTATCCCTATTTTCTTCAAACTATTCTTCATTGGCAAGACAATTAATAACAGAATCAGAATCAATAGAGCCAGGTAGCTTTGAGGAAACAAAAGATAAGGTCAAGATTGTGGTGAAGAGATTAGCATAAACATATATAAAGCATGAGATTTTTTTCGAGAGTGAAATGAAGAGGAGAGAGAAGGATATCCTGAGGTTATACCCTTTCTAAATTTGGCATATGCATTTTTCGATTGACTCTGTAAAAAGGGGTTGAAATGAGATTGAAAATAAGAAGCAGAGGAGTCTGTACTGAGAAGAGACGAGAATTGTCAGAGCAATGAGCAGCAAGCTAGATAGTTGTAAGGCTACCCTCCTTTGGCAGGCAACAGAAAGAGAGAGCTTTGGAAAAAGAGTATACACTACTCTAATTCAAGGGCTTTCCAAAGGAGAGTTGTATAGGGGCGGATCTAGAGGGATTAGTGTAGCTGTTTTTTTAGAATTTTAAAAAATAATATTTTTGTTAATTTATTTTTCTGAAAAAAAATTTACCCTTCTAAATTATTTGATTATTTTAATTTAAAAAATAATATTTAAATTATGTATAATAAAATAATTATACAAAGATTTCGAAATATGAATTTTTATAGTGGAAAACTTTTATCATCAATTTGATTATTTATTACTTTGAACTTTATTTTGTTTTTATTTTTAATATGTAAAAGAATATACTTTTGATAGTTTTTTGTTAGGTAATAATATATATTAAATTATTAATTTTTTTAGTATCGATTAGTTAATGAGTTTGAATCCGATAAACTATTATAATCTAATAATTACTCTTCTAATTAAAATCCTGCATCCACCCCTAATTGAGCTCTGCTTAATTGTCTTAAGAACTTTTCGTGCAAATATGTCACCAAATAAACAAGTTACTTGGCCAATTAACATCGACCGTCTTCCATGTAAATATGTTTATTTCTTTCAATAAAATGAAAATTGGTGGCCTATTGACCTGCCCTTCAAAAAAAAAAAAAACATCGACCGTCTTCAACTATCATCAATCATCGCAAACGGAAGTACTTGTTTTTATTGGAACATGAAGCAATAGTATACAGGAGATCGACGATAATAATCAGGGGTTGTGGAGTAAAGTCTTTTTAATTATTTTAAACACCGAATAGTTTATTTAGGTATATATACTAACTTCCAAAAGGTTAAAGTAAGAAACTTAACATACTGATATCCCCTCGATCTTAGCATGTAACTTTTTGTTTAAATTAAAAGAATAAAGTAAGGAAAGTCTACTTAAAAAAATACTAATTTACATTAGAATTGACTAGTATAATAGTTCGTACTTTGTATTTTTATATTAAAATTCAAAAATATCATCATATTTCATTATAAAATAAGATAACAAATAAAGTAAGAAATAAATATAATTAATTATTTGTTTTTATGTAGTAATCATAGCTTTTTTAAAAAAATACATAATTAAATTTTAAATTTGATAAATTTTTCAGTAAATGATATCTTTTAGGAAAGAGATCATAAATTGTATAACTTCTAATATAGTGAATGTTTTATGATTTAATAAAGACTTTAATATCATTCTTACAATCTATCATGTTACAAAAAGTCTCTAATATATCTAATAATTTATATTCCCTTCAAAAATTAGTCAATAAATTTCGATCAATTCTGACCGTACATGATCATAACACTTACATGTTAATAAAGAGTAGAGATTCATGAGGACAACATTATATTACATGTTGGAGTAGTATACTTTTTGTCTCTTTCGAATACTGTAGTTTATTTATGTATAGACTAACAACCAAAAGGAAAAGAAAACAAAAAACTTAATTAACATACTAAGTTATCTCTCTAGCTTGTAACTCTTCTTCTTTTTCATAAAAAAAGATTAAAAGGAGTACTAATTTACAATTGATTCGTGGAACAACATTATATTACATATGGGAGTATTATATTTGTTCTCTTCTAATTACATGGACTTTCGGGATAATACATGTACAAAGAAATATAAGTATTATTTCATTAATTAAATATCTCAATTTTCTAATTTGAAGCTAGTTTATTGGTAAAGGTAAAATGCCATCATACATATATTTACAGTGAATTACGGAATAATACAGTCATAAAGCAAATCACATTTTTATATAGGGGCATGGTGCAGTCTGAGATGCAACCACTAGCTTCAATACAGATCATTTTCTTGATGAAAATTGTTGTTGTAAGGGCACATAGAAGTTCTATTGGATGCCTCAGCGGGCTGAAGTAACAACTTTAAGCTGTACAGTTTGTACATAGAAGTTACAGACTATATTGAAAGAGGATATATACACATAATGCAAAAGTATTGAAAACTGTTAGCAGACTAATACAAATTGATGTGAATTGCAAAGGATGTCACTTTCTGTCGCCATTCCAGTGATATTAATCAAGAGCATATTAAACAGTAATTAAGTACAGTTTAATGATTTTTAGATTTTTCTTGTTAAATTTTTTAATGATTTTTGAAAAATTATAAATTTAACATATATATACAAATATTATTATGTTTCTGTTATTTTATAACTTATAGAGTTATAGTCATCGTTAAAAATCATTAAAAACAGTAAAATAAACTTTCTAAAATGGTAATAATTTGTATTTTACAAGATTTTTATTTGATTTTGCTACTTATATTCATGTTTCAAGTATGAAAAATTAAAATTTGAGTCATTAATATATCAAACGAAAATATAATTAATGAAAATACATTAATCTCTCTCTCTATATATATATACACACACACAAAGAGAGAATATTTTAAAAATATTTGCTGGGACACCTTAAAATATAATGTTTCAAGTCCGGAATTTCAGTTTATGCTGCTCAATAAATTCTTCATATTAAAATTTTATGGGATATAAGAAAAAATTATTTCTAGAATTTTCTAGTTATTTGTTTCAGAATTTTCATTATGTCATATTTTTGTTATGCAAACATTTATTTTATTATTATTATTTCAGAGTCATCTTTTTTGAGTAAAAAATAGAGGTCGAGCCTTTATCTTTTGAAAATTTTATTAAATTTAATTAAAGTACAAAGGTCAAATTTTTAACAATAAAGTAAAAAAATGATCCATCCTCACGGTCACGGATATAATAAAATAAAAATAAAGAGTTACATTATACTTAATACATCAATTCGAAAATAATTTCCTGAAGAAGGGTTGAAATATCCTTAGAGTTGCTTGAGAAAAATTCTTGCGTAGTGTTTCCTCCAAGTTATAAATGCAGTAATCATAAGAATTTGCTGAGCTTTTGAGTTTTTTTTAGAAGCAGTTGGCAATCTTGAGTAAAGAGATGAAGAAGATGTTGAGCCTGTTATTTAAATTTTCCTTGAGTCGCCAATAATAGATTATAAAAAAAAAATGACAGATGTTATGTTGTCTCCATGTTTTTCTAAACCTAACACACATATTGATCAATTGTCATCTTCTTTTGTTCAGGTTATCGATAGTGAGTATGTTATTTTTAATCATTAACCAAGAAAACATTATTATTCGAGGAGGGGCTTTTATAAACCAGATATGTATAAGATTGGAATGAGGAGAGGACTAATCCATAATGGAATAGAATGATTTACAAGTAAAAGTTCCATGAGATAGTAACGGCCTAATTGTTTTATCTTCTATTTAATGATTTATGATGACTTGGGAGATAATTTAGATTAATAGAGTGTGTGGATTTGAAGCCATGGATGATAAAATTGGCTTAAAAAGTGTAGAGGAGTTGGAAATAAAAGAGGATATGAAATCACAAAGAGTAATATCTTGGTTGGCAACAAAGGAGAAAAGAGTTGACATGACATTTTAGAGTCATCGATCTTAAGAAAATAAAAAAATACTTAGAAAACTCTAAAAATACAAAATTTTGTATACCACAAGATTTTTATTATGGTGAATTTATTGGACAAATACAATATAAATTAACATTCCTTGTATGATGAAGTATATGTTGAGACATTTGCACTTTGAGACAAAGTGCAAATGTTTTTATAATAGATCAGCTGAGATCTCTTCTAATCCTTCCAAAATAATTCTCAAGCTGGTTCTCTTATAGGTTGATCCATGTACATACAATTAGTTAATCTTCATGAGCTTTTCAAATGGAGGTTCTGCTAGTTGAACTTGCTCTTCAGTCTAATTAAAAAATGATTATGTATCCACACTCTGCACTCTCAATTGTAATTAAGCCCATACTAACAAGGCGAACATCTAATAGTATTTTATTTTCTATATATCTTTTTGGTATATTTGAACATTTATAGACAAATAATTAAGCTACAGGACTTGTAGAAAAAAAATAGTATTCTTTATTAGCCTGTATCGTGTTTAAACGTGTCAGCCCTCTGTCTCCATCCGTATTTCTTTAACAAAAATCTTAATATTGCAAGCCAATCACCGATAGAAAATATTTAAAGTCGAGATTGTGGTGAGGAGAATCGCATAACATGCATAAAGCATGATATCCTTTTGTCTATGTAAAGTGACATGTAGGAGAGGGAGAAGCATATCCATGAGATTATACCATTTCTCAATTCCGTAGATGCCACTGCCTTTTTCTTGTTTGCACTATAAAAGTGGCTGATGCGGGACGGGGAGAACCCAAGAAGCAACAAAGACAAGTTGAGCCTTGAGAAATGTACTAAGAGAGAGAGAGAAAGTGTAAGCGAGGTAGTTGTACGGCTGCCCTCCTTTGGCACACAGTGGAGAGAGAGAATGAGAATGAAGAGAGATATGAGACCTTAATTTACTTTGTTCGAGTTGCTTGCCAAAGGAGAGTTGCCCTATGACTGGCCTCAGCTTATGAGATGAGCATGCCCGGAACAGTAAGAGCTTTCATTCGAAGTAGCAGAAATGCCGAGTTAAAGAAGGTAGTATACACTACTTGTTCATGATAGAAATTTATCAAAGCAGTTGAAAAAGTTACCACCTACCAGTAAGATTGGGAATTAGTTCCATTACTGTTTGCTCATCTTCGAGTTGATAAAAAAATCACTTGGTCATTGCACAATAAGGAATCTTATACATATATACATGCATATATACATACATGCATTATGCATATATACATATGCACAAGGACGGAGTCAGACATTAAATCTGAGAGGCAAAATTTTAATTTTTTTTTTAAAGAGGGTAAATTTTAAAAAATTTCTTTAATATAATCATATTAATACTATTTTTTTCTAAAAAGACATATATAATTATAGAGATAATTTTTTTAAAAAAAAATCAGTCAGGAGACGGCGATCCTTGCCAGAACGTGGCTCCGCCCCTACACATGCAGTCAAATTAAACCTTATAATTAAGAGGGTTATTTTATCAGTGAACAAAACATTGACCGGCCGTGAATCACTGAATCCGTGATTCATTCTATATCACTATATTTTCTTAAATCAAACTGTTACATTTTAAGAGTAGCAGGTGCTCACAAACAACTACAGTTATGAGTGTTTCTTATAGTTACTATATATTTCTATTCTTTATTAAACACGTATGTATTTTAATTCTGTAACAGTCCAAATATTTTGTTAAATTTTTCGAGCTAATATCACTCATCGGATTGAGTTATTTATCAAATAATGTTACTATCTCTATAACCATTTGTGTTGAAGTTAGAATTTTCTCTCAATTTTGTTTCTTACACAAAATGCTACATAATTTAAGAGTATAATTGTTCCATTTTTTTCTTAGATTGCCATCAATTATGAATTTTAACTTTTCTTAAACGTTGAATGTTAACTTTCCTCTCAATTTACATTTATTTTGCATTAATTATATATTCATGATTGAAATTTATATTAATTATAAAAATATCTTTATTTTTATTTTCTTATTTTTCACATGAAGATATGAATTTTTATATTTCTGAAAGATATTACAGCCTAGCAACCTGACTCTATAATGCGCTTCATTTCGTTGAATTGTCTCACTTTTCTCGGAAATTCAAGCAGGCTACGACGGTAAATCTACTCTTCTGCGGATTGAGTGTTGTTATGAGTGTTTCTTATAATTACTATATATTTTTACTCCTTATTAAACACGTATGTATTTTGATCCTGTAAAAGTCCAATTTTTTTGTTAAATGTTTCAAGCTAATATCACTCATCGGATTGAGTTATTTATCAAATAATGTTACTATCTCTATGACCATTTGTGTTGAAGTTAGAATTTTCTCTCAATTTTATTTGTTACACAAAATGCTACATAATTTAGGAGTATAATTGCTCCATTTTGTTTTTTTTTTCTTAGATTGCCATCAATTATGAATTTTAACTTTTCTTAAACGTTCAATGTTAACTTTCCTCTCAATCTCTCAATTTATATTTATTTTGCATTAATTATGTATTCATGATTGAAATTTACATTAATTATAAAATTATCTTTATTTTTATTTTTTTATTTTTCACATGAAGATATGAATTTTTATATTTCTGAAAGATATTACAGCCTAGCAACCTTACTCTATAATGCGCTTCATTTCGTTGAATTGTCTCACTTTTCTCGGAAATTCAAGCAGGCTACGACGGTAAATCTACTCTTCTACGGATTGGGTGTTGTTATGAGTGTTTCTTATAATTACTATATATTTTCACTCCTTATTAAACACGTATGTATTTTGATCCTGTAACAGTTCAAATTTTTTGTTTAATTTTTCGAGCTAATATCACTCATCGGATTGAGTTATTTATCAAATAATGTTACTATCTCTATGACCATTTGTGTTGAAGTTAGAATTTTCTCTCAATTTTGTTTGTTACACAAAATGCTACATAATTTAGGAGTATAATTGCTCCATTTTGTTTCCTTTTTTTCTTAGATTGACATCAATTATGAATTTTAACTTTTCTTAAACGTTGAATGTTAATTTTCTCTCAATTTATATTTATTTTGCATTAATTATGTATTCATGATTGAAATTTATATTAATTATAAAATTATCTTTATTTTTATTTTCTTATTTTTTATATGAATATATAAATTTTTATATTTCTGACAGATATCACCGCCTAGCAACCTCACTCTATAATGCGGTTCATTTCATTGAATTGTCTCACTTTTCTCGGAAATTCAAGCAGGCTACAACGGTAAATCTACTCTTCTGCGGATCATCTTCTTTCCGTAGCAACGCATAAGACAAAATACTAGTATATATAAAAGAGTATTTTGTGTATTGTGTTTTTATAAACATTTCGATCGAAATGTTTATGATTTAAATTTTAAAATTTGATACTAAAAATATTGATCTAGATAACTTTAAAAAAATTGTATAAAAAGCTTATATTATATCAATTTTACTATTTTTTGGTTTTACTATTATTTTAATAATTTTTTAAAGATGACCCTAGAAATAATAGAAAAATATTAATATTTGAATGTGAAAATGGATCATTTTCAGAAAATCACTAAAAATAGTAATAAAATTTTAAAATTTGTAAGCTATAAGTTTGTGATACCTTTTTTTAGCTATATAGATTAAATTTATATTGAATTTTAAAATTTGATAATAGACATTATATTTATGTATATATAGAGAGTGAGTCTATGGTACTTTATTAAATATAAAATCTACCATATTTTGTATTATTAAATAACAAAAAAAAAACGTTCACAGAGGACTCGAGTATAATTATGAGACACACAACTTAAAAATAAGTATATAAATGCTAAAAAAATTCCCAGCCTTCCGTTCTTTGATAAATGCCTGAATGATGTTAAATTATACTTAATTGTTCTTCTTCTTGAGATCCAGTCTCGCTAATTAATACCAACCGAGCAAAAAGACAAATTTACCAGAAGGATACAAGTTCTCTTGACTGTCAAAGTGTCAATAGTCAATACCAACCGACCCATTCAGGTTTTAAGAGATCCAAGACATTTTGGGCTCTCTCTCCCATCATGCCATACCCTCCAACTGTGTCGCCGTTGTAATATTAAGCTGGGCTTTTGAAGTGGACCTGGTCGACTGGTATGGTATGATATTAAAATGTTACATATGACTTGTGAGTAAACCAACATACATCTAATGCCTTCAATTATAGTGGGGCTCAACACTATTTTTTTCATAAATTAAAATGTTAACTTTTTTAATAAAAGAGGAACACTCGATCAGTTTCATTGAAAGTGGACAGACAAATTACAAAAGTCCTAAAGTTTCTTTCTCAACGTACCAACTCTCTGTTACAGAAGAAGAATAATGAAGTGTTAATTATTTTTTATTTGTTATATCTAATTTAAAAAAAAAATGAATTCAGGTAATTAATCCAATCAGTATCTTCTGTTTTCAAAACTGAAACTTATATACATCCTTATCACTGTATAAGTGAGGTATCGGTAGGGGTGTCAATGGGTCGGATCGGGTCGGGTCAGATTCGGGTCACATTATTTTAGTTTTTTTTTATTCGACCCAAATTTGATCCGTTTAAATTCGAGTAAAAAAATCTTTATTCATACTCGACCCTGCCCGTGTAAAATAATTAATTAATTTTCTATAATTTTAAATAATTAAATATTGATTAATTTATCATTAATCTTAATTACTATATAATTAGTGTATATTTAAGCTTTCATTAGTACTAAATCATAAAATTACTTAAAAAATATAATTAATCGGGTCGGATCGGGTTGATTAGAACCCGATCCGATCCGATTCGGATCAAAAAAATTAAATTCATACCCGACTCATTTATTTTTGGATCATATCGGATAGTCGGTGTCTGAATATAATATAATAATTCAATATCCGTGAAATTCCAAAAACAAATTCAACTACAGACGGATAACATATCAGTATATGACGCGTTAAAATGAAAATTTTGTCCGAGGTTGAAATGATCCGTCTCCAATTAATAAAATTCTCTAAGTACGTTTTTTTTCCACGTGATTATTGTACCTTTTTTTAACTAATAAACAAATGCATGAATGTCCTTCTGATATTTGACTTTAAAAAAATGCATATAGTTATCTTCTTCTTCAAAATGAATATTTATTCATAAGGATTTGCATGATTTCTCAAAGAGGACGTCTAAAATGACTATGTTTTGCATAGATTCCTCGCTTAGCAACATCTTGTTTCATTTTAAAATGTTCAAATGATCAATCTAAATCATTCATTTAATTTATATTTCATAATCTTTTAGGAAAATCAGATTCTATTTTTGTATTTTTTTTTTCAGATAGAGAAAATCAATAGGTCTGAGGATTCTTGGATCATTCTGATTGATTATATTTAACTTAAAATTCTAGATTTGACGCCGTTGCACACAAAAAATTCATGCAATGCGTTGCTCTTACCATTTCTCCTTTAAAACCTAATTAGTGCTCCGTTTAGTATTTTTTTTTACTTAAAAATACAATTTATGAACTTACATAGTTCAAATTCCGCTGGTAAATAAAATGGTCCACCTCGGCGTTTAATGGTTAAAAGTTGGCAGCTTGACTTGGTCTTACACAAAATTATTCAAAAGCAAACCGCGTTGATTGATTGTGTAGGCTGGCTGTAGGCTTTCTTTGTTTGGACTGTTCTCCGGGAAGGACGGAAATATTTTAATTACATTATTAGTTTATTACAATAGAAATATATTTTAGTTTTCAAATACATATAAGTTAATATTTAATGAGTCCTATGACTGATCATCAATATTTTTTTCTTCCGCATCTCAACTCTAGTCACTGAAAACTTAAAACTTTAGTGCATAGTTCTAGGGGTGTTAATTATTGATCTAACCCGACTCGATATGATACGAATATAAATGGGTCGGATATGAATTTAATTTTTTTTATCCGAATCGGGTCGGATCGGGTTCGGGTCAACCCGACCCGATTAATTATATTTTTGAGTAATTTTATGATTTAATACTAATTAAAACTTAAATATACACTAATTAAGATTAATTAAAAATTAATTAATATTTTATTACTTAAAATTATATAAAAATATTTAATAAATATTTAATTATTTTATACGGGTCGACCCGTGACCCGTCGGGTTGGGTATGCGTCAAGATTTTTTGATCCGATTTAATGGGGTCAGGTAAAAAATAATAATAATAATGTGATCCGAACCTGACCCATTGACACCCCTAGTGCATACAAAGTATACACTCTCCAATTGTACGGGTTCAATTGGCGAGTCCCTGCACTAGGGTTGCAAATGGATTAGATATGAACGGATAATGGTTTTATCGTATTCATATTCATTATAATTTTTCGGATAGGAATAGTCTCAGATAGGAATATGGATCGGATATTCAATGGATATCGGACACGGATCAGATATCGGACGGATACATGTACGAATACAGATATATTTCAGATATTAAGTAAAAAAATTATAAGTAATGTTGTAAAACAATTACATACTATTATTTAATAAAAAATATTAATTATAAAAATTAAATATTAATTATAAAATTAAATATTAATTATGATTATATTAGTAGTTTAAATGTATCAATGAATTAAAAAATAATACATTAATATAAATTATATATAAAATTAATTATATTTATAATATATGTAAAAAAAATGTAATTAAAATATATAATGAGATTTCTTCGGATATGTATTCAGATAAAATCAGATCAGATACCTTTAGATAATATCAGATATTGATGGATAATAGCTAAACGGACAAATACATATACGTAATAACTAAATTGTATTCTTACCCATTAAAGCTTTTTAGATACAAATACGGATCAAATAATTTTTATTATTTTTCGAATCGAATCACAAATAAAATCAGATATTTTACTATTTATTTGCAACCCTACCCCGCATACTACCCTGCATAGTTGAAAAACGTGACACCTAGCAATATCCTCATACGACGTTTCAACGAAGAGAATAACAACTTGAATGAAGCCTTTTAATTTTGTGTCCGTTTATGTTCAAGAAAAATTAAGTTTTCAGAAAAGAACTTATATTTTCTATTATACATGTATCAACTTTATTATTTTCAGAAAAGAACTTATATTTTTCTGTCATCATTGTAAAACTAGAAAAAAAAACTATAACATGCGGTGAGATCCATTGATAATGAATTACTTGACAATGAATTTTTAAATAAATACTAAAAAAATTATAGAATAAAAAAATTATAGATATATTTTTTTAATTATAAATTGATAGTGCTTAAAATTTTATGTAATTTCATTATCATTTGATAGTCTGCTAAAGACTATTAAATTGGAACCATTGTAAATTATATAAATTTTGGTTGTTTTTTTATGGACTATCAAATGAGAATAAAATTGCACAAAAATTTAAATACTATTAATCTATAAGTAAAAGAACATATTTATATTTTTTCCCTATTTCTAAGATCATTAGTATTTATTAAAAAATTATCGTCAAAATTAACAAAATAATTCATTGTCAAGGATCTATCCCCCTCTTTGAATGAGAACTTCAAAATATTCTTTGAACAATGAATATAATGTTTGAGGTTGTTGTTTTTTATTCAAAGAAAAGTATATAATTTGTAATATTTAAATGAAAAAAATTGTTGAAGATTATAAATGGAGGACCTTTGTATCATACTGTAATATTTTTTTTATATATATAAATTATGGAGTGTTAAATGAACTGAAGTTGGCTGAATCTGCCACAACAGTCCTAAATTTCAATTCGTAGTCACGTGACATTCACGTTTGGATCACTTCGGATTTTCATTCAGCAACGTCGTGTCCCAAATGTTCAATCTTGCCATTAAAGTTTAGCAGACGATATCTCGAAGGGCAATTTGGTCTTATAAAAAAAAATTGATGGCGCGTTTGTATAAAAACATTACTGTCAGTGACGTTTTTTTTAACATTTTAGTTATTTTTCAATATATATATACGCCAATTAGGAGTGGTGTTTTCCTGACAGTTTGAAAAATAATTATATTCATTGGCAAAATGAAAAAAAATGAAAGACATACTTTTAGTAATGTATTGTCATTTATATTATTAAAATTTTAATTAAATAATATTTATTATTAAAAATATAGTTAATTATATTGTTATTTTATAAATCACTGCACTCTAGGATAACGACTCCTTTAGTTGTGGCTAAATATTCATTTCAAATTGATTCTCAAATCCAATGTTATTATTAAAATGACAATGTGCATGCTATAATTATGGCACGTAGATGTGAATCGTTTCATTTGAACAAAGCACGAAACTCAGAAAACCTCTTTATTTGATTCAAATGGGATTGAGTTATGTGCTATAGTTAAGATACTATCACAACGATAATAACATGAGCAAATTATAATTACTGTTTTTTTAATGAGTACTTTATTTAATTTCCAACTTCTTTTCATGTTCTTTTACCATAACCATGTGTCTCATCATAAATAAAATTGAAAATTAAAACGATTGTCATTATCTACTAGTTTGATCATTAAATAAAGAACCATAGATTTTTAGACACTATAGATCTTTTCTTTTTAGCTTTAGAAAAATGGATACCTAGCTAAGAACATTTCTCTATCAAACAACTAAAGAAGGGTAGAAGTCTATTAACAATTAATGAATTAATTTGATAACTTTGACGATGATTGAAAATAATTTTTATATTTTTTAAATTTGAACACTTGGAATTGATAGCTATTTATACTTGTCTAATGCAAAAACAAATGACATTTTAATTATGTGAAATTTAAAATATAACCCATCTATCCACCTAAACAATATATTTGTGCAGTGCTTATAAACTTATACAGATAATATCTTACTATATTCTATCCGTATCCAAAAATATAAATGCAGATATCTGTATATAATCGGAAGGAAATTGTATGGATATTATTTTAAATCTTAATTATCTATTTTGAATACTAAATATATAATATATTATTTATATATATCATAAAAAAATATTGTTATTCACCAGTATATCATAAATAATATATAATATATTATTTATATAGATATTATGAATTTTTTATATTTTTAAAATTAGTAATATATTTTTAAATAAATAATAGTATTGAAAAACTTATTTTATTATACATTTTAGTAGATTTTATAAAATTTAAGTGAATTTTATATTTATCTTTGATAATATATACATATTATTCATATTCATATATGTAATTATTTATTTTCGTATTCATATTCATATTTGTCTCCAAAAATATTTATATTTACAGTCGGATTCGAAAAATTAAAATGGATACAAATATAATTTTAGCTAATTTCTGACCGTATCCGATCCATTTGCATCCTTCCAAATCCATTATCTGAGCACTTGTTTTATTTGATTGGATGTTTGAGCGGTTGAAAGAGTCGGTCTTGAAAACCCATATCAGCTCAGTTCGAACTAGGCCCGAACTCTTCAGGTTTCTCTCCTACTTGACTTCTCACTTTCATTGCTTCCCTATAATCTATATTCTCTTTCATTATTTGGGAAACAGATGGATTACAAGCAAGCAGACAGGCAGAGAGTATTTGGAAAGGTTTTGCTTTGCGTTGCGGTATTGAAGAATCGTCGCCAATGATCCTCCCATCGAAGAAAGATGGAAAATTAGATGCAACGTCAATATATCACTGATCAGAGAGCACCGTATAGGTCTTTATCTACAGTACTTCACAATAGAAAAACTTACGCCAGAATTGACCCTAAGAAATTGCTTCTGTAATTTATTTTAATCTTATTATACTCACGAACTTATAAAAATCTAAACTTCATTGGTTTCAAACTGACAGATCGACACTCTGTACATAGAAAAATAAGCCACGTAGTGTTGATATTAGGAACGCATGTGTAATAAATAATGAATATTAGATGCCCTAGCTAGATAATAGCAGTTAAGGGTCCAATAAATATCAATGGCACTGCTATGATTTGTGCCCGGCGACATGTCAATGTTTCTAGCACCGACTCGTGGACCCAAATTGAAAGCTGCATCTCAGGATCATGATCCTCTGCTGACTGCTGCGCATCATCGCAGAACGCTGCACATAATTCGTGAGATTATTTTGGAATACATGTCAGACACTATATTTATCCAGCGAAGAATAAGGATTCATATATTTCATAGGCATGGGTGGATATCGTAGTTTCGACCAACTGTACATAGAAGATCAGAAAGCAACTCATTAAATTTGTTTCACTTTCACGAGATAAGTTCCTTTTTGACTAGGGCATATATATGTTCCAACTATGAAATATTGAAATATAATCATATCCCGGCATGTGGGGTCTGTATATTTTGTATTATCTTATGATAGAATATGTCCGAAGTCGTAAAGATCATTGGATTTGTACCGCGGGCAAGTATAATTATATCTCCTCCTTTAAATTTACGGCTCATTTTTACGGACTAGTGAGTGCATTTTATTAGAAAAATTTGGGTTGCATTATAAGATTTTAGGATATGAAATCTTAATTTAAGTTATATTATCAAGATTCAGAACAACTCAAAAGATTAAATGTGATAGAGTGTTATTAATGAAAATTGTATCATTCTTAGTTTTTCCTAATAAAGACTTTAAAGAAACAAAATACATTCATTTTTTTTTTTGAGAAAAAAAACACTTTCATAATTAGATACAGTTGAACTAATATGTTTCATTTCAGCAGGATAAATAAACTTGAGAAAAAATGTTGTCAGTTGAACCAAATTTCTTCTGAAAACAAATAAATTATTGAACTTCCGTTTGTTCTCTTCCTTCGTCAATTAAAAATATTACGATTTTCATTAAAATGAAGTAGCATAACAGACAAAACAAATTACAAAACTAGAAGAAAATTCAATTCTTGAGTCGATGTCTGAACTCATGACAATGGAACAAAAATATATATAGCGACCCTACATATTGTTCACCTGTAAATAATAGTGACTCAATTAAAAAATCAAAGAGAACTAGGAGACGCATACCGTCAAACCATACAGAAATTAAAGCAAAGGATTGAAAGTGATCTGAAGCTGAGAAGTTGATGCAAAGCTCTCAAATGGTAAAGGTGAATGGCAAAAAGTTTGAGAGTTATATCTGAAAAACCACTTTTAATTTAGCAAGCGTTTTGTTTAGACTCCATGATGAAGGGTACCAAGACGAGAAATAGACAAGAAGTTGAATTGGTAGTTTACTACAAGTTGGCTACTAGTTACCTCAATTCAGGTCCTAGTCAATTGCCACGATCACTGAGGTGTTGCAGGGAAGGGAGCTCCAAATCTAACAAAAGATCTAGAAAAAGAAAACTTTAATGTATCGCAACTACGAGGTTTAACAAGACAATGACATCTTCAAACAGATTAATCATGGAAGGCACCAAATTAAATTTTGATTTAATCTTGAAAATTGTGTAGCTCACAGCATTACTGCTACTGAGGCATCTCATGGATGTACTTTGTGTTGCAACTGATGAGAATGCTTTGAGTCTCCTGATTGTAAGTGACCTTTAATTTTAACCTTTTTCACGTGTATATTAACTAATATTTTTTTAGCTAGGGGGTCTTATAATAATATATAGATCGGCCAAGGAACGGATCTCGAGGTTCAGAGGACGGTCAGTGAGGACCTGAAGCGCAGTAAAGAGGGAATCAGAAAGAGATGAAGAGACTGAATACGCAGCGGCAGCGCGAGAAAGACCGGATGCGAGGACATGGCGATGAGACATGGTAATATAAGTCAATCAAACAACTCTTTCTCTAACTTTTCTTTTTATTACACATTAGTTGTTATAATTATCTTACTATAACTTCATTTTCATTATTACTCACATGAATATTGACATTACTCACAGAAATATTAGCATTACTACAGAACTTCAATATTTTTTACAGAAATATTGACATTACTCACAGCAATAATGACTCTAATTTTTTTTTACAGTTGATGTCATATTTGCTCTTCTAACAGAAGAAATAAATCAGGTAATTAATATTTATTAGCTCTTCTATCTTTATCTTGTTACACCTCTAATTTTTCTCCCTTGTCCAAATCAAACATCCAGAAATCTAATGTTTTCTTAAATTTGATATTAGGAGGTATTGCTTTGTTGGGAGTTCAACATCCTACTTTTCAGATAACAAAGATTAAATTTAAGATAATTATTGGGAGGTACTGCTTTGTTGATAACATACTAATTTATATTACTAATTTCATTCATAGGATCATCATGGTCCCATTTTTCAGTCAATTCAAAGAGATATGAAGATGCATGTAGTTTTACCTCGGGTGAATTTTTAGCTTTTTATAGTGAGAATTATGTGCAAACAAATAAGATTTTGATGTTTCACAATACTAATTTTTGTTCTTTACTGTATATTGTGCTTGTAGGGTCATAGTCTCATTTCTCAGCCAACTCAAGGACATCATATGCTTTTCAATTATAGCAATATAACAGTTGATATACGGATTTATATTTTGGCAGTTCAATACCTGTATTTTTTGATTTGATTTACTTCCAATTAGTGTTTTTATATGCTATATTATTTTTCTGAAGTTATTTTCAATGCTTGATTATTTTAATTTATCATCAGTTGACAATTGAAAAATAAAATAAAAATTAGGGATACTATTTTGTGCAGGAATGAGTTCATATATTTATTTTTTTTGAATCTGCCAGTAATAATCAAAAGTTACTAACAGAAATAATTTGCGTTACCGACAAAAATAATGTGGTGTTACTGAACAAATAATGTGGTATTACTGCCAGAAATAATATGTTTTTACTGACAAAAATAATGGGTTCACCTATTATAATTTTTCTTAAAATTTACGTAAATTAATTAATAATAGAGACAGAATAGAAGAAAATAATTTGAATAGTTAGTGAGTGACATATCCAAAGCATGTACAGATGTTTCATCGTTTAAAACTTGCCTGGCATTGAATGTACCAGTTGGTACCATTCACCTAGGGGTGTCAATGGGTCGAGTCGAGGTCGGGTCGGGTCGGGTCATATTATTTTATTATTTTTCTTGATCCGATCCGATTAAATTCGGATCAAAAAATCTTGACTCATACCCGACCCGATCGGGTCACGGGTCGACCCGACCCGATCCGTGTAAAATAATTAATTAATTATTTTTATATAATTTTAAGTAATTAAATATTAATTAATTTTAATTAGTGTATATTTAAATTTTAATTAGTACTAAATCATAAAATTACTTTAAAAAATATAATTAATCGGTTGACCCGAACCCGACCCGATCCGATTCGATCAAAAAAATTAAACTCATACCTAACCCATTTATTTTCGGGTCATATCGGGTCGGATCGGGTTAACCCGTCGGGACGAGTCAATAATTGACACCCCTACATTCACCTCTCACTATAGGATATTTGATTTTTCTTTTCTTTTCTCTCTCTATCTAAGCATGTTTTTACTGAATGTAGCCTCAACTGCTTAAGATAACTAGTCTTCTAGTAGAGATGCGAACAAAAACTGTTTACTGATAGATTAACCAAACAATCTATTATTTAAACTAGTATATTGGCCGTATTTTGCTACGGATGATTTTCTTGTAATCTTTCTACAATAAAATCTAAAATAATATTAGTTTTGGAGAATTTTGACACTGTAGATGAATAGAATAGATAATAGTTTTTTTAAATTCCTACATTCAATTTGATTTCTTCCTTGTTATATTATAAACAGAGCAGACATGATGATTTTGATATTTTTGTAAATTATTACAACATCTAGTTGGTTGATAATGAAAAAAGAATAAATTTATATGCACAAATAAATATATCTTATATGAACACATAAATCATGTTTGTACTTCCTACATCTTACTTTTCAAATGAAGTATCATTTAATTTCACTTATACATCGACTAAAGTATAATGATTTTATTTGATTAATTCAAAAATATATAATATTCTTTTATTTCTTAACTAGCATGACAAAGTAAAATTCATTTAGTAAAGATGACATTATGCAATTAATGAACATTATATAAACTAATTAGCAATTTTATTTTTAATTATATGATATATTTTACTAATTCCTTGTTAAGAGAATATTTTTTCATTATATATATGCAATTAATGAACATTATATTTTACTAATTAGCAATTTTATCTTTAATATTTTTTTTGGTGAAAATTCTCTCAGGTTGCAGCATTTTACATGGGTTCTACAGTGGTTCTAGTGTTTCAAGCACCTATTTCAGAAACACGCAATGGTCAAGCAATTTCATATTGCTAAAAATATCATTCTATTCTGATACAAAATATGATAACAAATAAAATAAAAAAGCAAGATAATTAATCTGTTGTTTTTATACATTAATCATAGAAATGTATAATTAAAGAGGTGTGCTACTTTGAGCGTAAATATTTCAATATTGAGAGTACATATAATATTTTTATCTTTTTACCAACTTTTCCCTTATTTAAAACTGGGCTAATGTATGTTACACAAGAAGTTTTTAATTTGGCACAACAATCTTGTATTGCCACAATAATCTTCTTTAAATGATTTTAATAAGATTTATACTATGTATGTACATTTGTCTGGTTAATAAAATTTGAACGAAATCTTTTAGAGCACTATGAATGCTGGACTTTTTTTATAGTATGATTGACTGACCAAATTAATTTTTTTTTCAGAAAAACGTCCCAGCACCTTTGTTGTTATAATGAGTTCATCCAAATTGTCATTACCTATTTCGTCGCTCGTATGATTGCCTTTTTAAATTCATCTGTTATTGAATTACACAAATTCTTATAGTTAGGTCTCTTTATCACTTAATTGGTCACTTGTTCATAATTTAACAGACAAAATAAAATAAATTTCACTATTATTTTAAACTATAAGGTGAGTATAATATGAAAGTATGATTCGAATTTAATAAAAATAACTCACACTCAAGGAACTTTTTTGCTATACTTGCTTTTACATCATTTTAATTCTAATATTATTATTTCATTTTGAATTTGAACTACGTCTAAAATTGAAATTTTGAAAAATAAACTTTGTGAAAAGACTATTTTTTGATACAAAAGCATCAAAGTCGAGGGACTATAGGAAAAATTACATTCCATAATCAGTGAAACTTTGAAAGTGCCCAATGAATTGTATTTCTTCGGTTGCAAATAAATTATTTCCTATTTAAGGTGTGTGATCTAATTTTGAATTTAGATAAGGAAGTAAATTAATGAATTCCAATCATGACAAATAAGGTAACTGTGAGAAAATTTTCCCTTGCTCTCAACGTTGCAATTTGTGCGATTAAAATAACAGCCCTCATAATTAAATTTACATAAATATACTTTAAATTTGGTAAAATCTTTGAAAAAATAATGTCTTTAAGAAAAGAGATATCATTAACTGTATAATTTTTAATGTAGTGAATGTGTTATAAATCTAACAAAAATTTTAATATTTTCATTACAATCTATCTCATCATAAAAAAAATCTCTAACACATCTAACGATTCATATTTTCTTTAATAATTAATTAATGAATTTCAATCAATTCTGATAATTGCAGAATTAAAATACTTAGACGCTTAATAAATAGTACAGATAGAGAGAGAGATTTTAGCAGGCCCAGCTGGCACACTTATTATAAAATCCAATTCGACTTGTTAAAAAGAAGACATTATGTCGCCTAATAAAACAAATTGGCACAAGTTGAGAGTAGTGGCACAATCTGCATGATAGAAATTAACAAATTTTAATCAGACTGTTGCACGAATTTCTGCCGGTCAGAACCCAGATTATGAAGCAATCAGTTATCTACTCTGGATGACTAATTGGCTGCTGGTCAAGAATCATAACTGACACAGCGTTCATACATAAACCACCAGCTATAGATATTGCAATTTGCCTGCAGCAAATCACATGGCTAGGCCACTGAAACAATACAATTCTTGTCTCATCCATCCAAAAAGTTATCTGGTCCCACATGACCAACATTCACCATACAAAATGGCATAAAGAGAAGTCTCTAAACTTTCAAGAGTCAACGGCTAATTGTTGACCAACCAACTCCAAATTGCCACTATCAATTGATGGTGGCATGGGGCATAGAAAGTGAGTGAGAGCGGGATGGAAGATATTTCACGTAAGAAAGCTGCATCCACTCCAAAAAAATAAAAAATAAAAGAAAAGAAAAGAAAACTCAGACCAATTACAATACTTCATGAAACCCACCCAATCGTTCACTACTGCCCAATTCTCATCCATGTTAAACAATGCTTCCTCTTTTCAAGAAATACTTCAAGAGAAGACCTCCCAAGAACACCAAAGAGGAGACTGAGGACAACAGCAAAAGAAGCACAATCAATATGCCACCTGACAACAAACCAAATGGCTCCTCTTACATCTGTATCCATGGCTGTCTTACAGCTGGGACCAATTCAGCCCCAATTGAGCAGATCAGCCAGACCACCACTGGTGCTGCGGCACGTACTACGACCACCACCAGGGTTACACGAGCAAACTTTTCTAAAGCAACAACTTCTTCTCTCTTCCCCAGTACCCAATTCACTAATCACGAGTCCCTCCCATCCATGTCAGATGCTTTTTCAATTTTCTTGTCAGTCTTTCCCCAGTATGGTGGGACCCAGATGGCAGACACAATAAGACAACTCCAGTACAGCCACCTGTCAACCCATGCTTCCTTTGATTATTCAGGCATCGGTCTGTTTTCTCACTCACAGATGGATTCTGACTCAGCTACAGAATCCAGCCACACTGACACTGTAGCATCTTCCAGCCTGAAACCTCCCTTCTTTGAAATTGCATATAAATCGGCTAGCCTAAGGTCTCAAGTTCAATCAAGGGATAAAGATACAAGTCTTGAAGCAGATATTAGAAAGCGAATTATGAAATTGTTATCAATTTCAGAAGAAGAGTATAGCATGGTATGTACTGCTAATGGAACTACTGCATTTAGACTATTAGCGGAATCATACTCCTTCAAACCAAATAATAAGCTGTTGACTGTATACGATTATGAGAGCGAGGCAGTGACTTCCATGATAGAAACCGCGCAAAAGAAAGGTGCTGATGTGGAAACAGCCAATTTCACTTGGCCAGGGCTGAGAATTAACAAGAAATTGACAAAAAAACTCACAAAGAGAAAGAAGAGAAAAGGTTTATTTGTGTTTCCTCTTATATCAAGGATGACTGGTACAAGATACCCATACCTATGGATGAAATTAGCCCAAGATCATGGTTGGCATATCGCATTAGATACATGTGCACTCAGGCCAAAAGATATGGATTCATTAGGACTCTCTCTTATCCAGCCCGACTTTATAATTTGCAATTTCTTTAAGGTGTTTGGTGAAAACCCATCCGGTTTTGCAGGGCTTTTTGTCAAGAAATCAAGTTGTGAAGCACTTGAGAGGTCAAGTATTGCTAGGAGTATTGGGATAGTAAATATCGTACCAGCACGAAGGTTTTCTTTCATTGGAGATTATTCTGGTACTGATTTAGAGGCCTCTCAGCCTCTTAATATGAGAAATGAAGAAGAAGACTTGGAAACAACAAGTTCATTTTCTGGTCCAATTGGAATCCAAAACAGAGAAAATAGGTTGCAAGAACTTGGTGACATTTCAAAGATCTTAGAGGAGGAAAAACCACCAGAACTTCAAGTGGAAGAAGAAGCCACAATGGAAATAGAATGCCATTGTTTAGACCATGCCCATACACTTGGTTTAGTATTAATCAGCACAAGGCTAAGATGCATTACAAATTGGTTAGTAGTAGCTTTGTCAAAGCTTAGACATCCTAACTCTACAAATGGTTACCAATTGGTAAAAATATATGGTCCTAGAGTCAAATTTGATCGTGGGCCTGCATTGGCATTCAATATCTTTGATTGGAAGGGGGAGAAAATTGATCCTTCCTTGATGCAGAAGCTTGGGGACAGAAGTGGAATTTCACTAAATTCTGGGTTCTTGAAGAACATTTTTTTCGAAAGTAAACATGAAGAGGACAAAATTGTTTTGGAGAAAAAAAAAGGAGATGAAAATGATGTAGGAATTAGTGTGGTTAATGTTTCATTTGGATTTTTAAGTAGCTTTGATGATGCATACAAGCTTTGGGTTTTCATTGCAAAATTTTTAGATGCCGATTTTGTTGAAAAAGAGAGGTGGAGATACATGGCATTAAATCAGAGAATGGTTGAGATTTAATTATTTTAATGTAGAAAGATAAGAATAATGTTATTTTTCTATATGTCATGGTTAGGTTGTCTAAAGTATCAACACCGATTTGTTTATTCTTTGTCAATTTGTAAAATAGCTCTTATCCATTGTTGAACAGACTTGATTGTGAATTTGGTCCATTTAGTTATTCTTCTTGTTTTTCTTTACTTTTAGATTCTATGTACGACAAAAATTGCTAGAACAGAAAATATGATTTTCTTTTAATTCAATTGGCCTTGGCTGAAAACATGTGGAGTAGAACTTGAGTTGTTAACTTAGCTACAATAGATAGATGTGAACACTTTGGCATTTGTTGTGTCTCTATCTGCTTATTTAGAATTGAATAAAACTATCAAATTAACCTTTCTTTTTCTACTATAACTCTTGCTTGTAAAATGAAAATTTTTGAAAGAGAAAAGCTACCCAGAAGTTGAAATATCCAATAATTTATTGCGATTAATAAAACTAAAACGTGAAAGATGAAGGTGTCTTTCCCAGATTTTTGTCTTACACTGCTCAGCACATAGATACTGCACACCAGTTATCTCATATGGTACCAGTTATTCTCCCCCAACATAATACTGATTATAACTTAAATGTTTGAACCTTACCCAAAGAGAACAAAACGAATTATGAAAAGGACCCTTATGAATTCTAGAATAAACCAACAAAATCTTGTCCTAATGGCGACAGATAGGAAAAAAGAGCTTACCAGAAATAATTGACGAGATCAGAGGGAGCGAGAGAGCGAGTAGTGCCCACCAAAAAGGAAACGAGAAACGATGCAACTTTGTGCCTTCGCTGGATCCAGGAAAATTCTTGCGCTGGCTATGCAAGTAGTCTGAAAAGCCCATCAAATAGCCCAGATAATTATGATCTCAGAAATGGGCCCCAATATTTATTTCACAAAATAAAGCAAACTAAATAGATTTTTTTTGTTAAATAAAATAAAAAATAAAAAAATGATATGAGTATTCTGTTTTTTTGCTGGATCAAGTTTGAAACTATATATCAGGTGTTAGGACTGAATTTTAAATTCGGCCTCAGGTATTTTTTTTCGTTTGCGTGTTTATTTGTAGTTAAAAATCAGCACGAAGTATGGACTGAGTTTTAAACTCGATCTCAGATAAAAAATTTTAATGTTTAATTGTTTATTTATAGTTAAAATCAAACACGAAACATGAACCGAGAATTATAATGTATAACATAAACACTATGTTCTCAAATAGCATAAAAATTAAAATATTACAACAATAATTAAAAATAAATTATTTTGGCAATTCTAATAATAAAATATAAATACTATATTATTAAATATAAATCATGTTATGCTCGAACGTCCTCGGCCTCGAGTTGAATGTCTCCTGATATGTCCCTTTATTTCATCCATAATTATTGGAATGCATATCTTTTTTTCCTTCCTTTGTTGATTTTTTTTTATCTGGCCTGATGATCGGACCGTTGTACATTGATCAATCTCGTTTGTTACCATAACTACGTCAATGACTAGACCATATGTTAATTTATTGATGAATACTATAATATGAACTAACGTATTGAGTGTAATCTAGTCTTTTAAACGAACAAATGACAAACAAGTAATCACATAGAGTGTCGATCAATTACGGTTTCTGACACCAACAATTACCAATTCCCGTCATAGCTAATTCAACCTCATATTTCATTTCACCCTTTTATCCTTATTATTTAAAATAAAAATTAAAAATTATTGCTTACATTTTAAAGTTAAAAATTATATAAGTGTTGAATATTATTGTTTTAATAATTTCATTTTTATTGTAAATATTATAGTTATGTATACCTCAATCTAATGGTATGACATCATAAATTCTCCTCTTATCACCGCGATGTTCTATCAGTTCCGTGACTTTTTAGAAGAACACTAGACATTGGGCTTCCCAAGCTGCTGTAACTCCTCGACTTTTATAGAACCACTCAATATATTTGTGTTATATGTTCTCGATGATAGCACATATCAGAAGTTATATAGCGATCCTGAACACATTATTTAGTAATTTTGAATCATTACTTGTCATTATACACCACCGATTGAGACTTTCATCTACATGTTGTACCCATCTTTTCTTGATACAATGCAGTCACTTGAACTAGGGTTAACTCCTCATAATGAAATTTCTCGACTGACACTTGTTCAGTTGGTATAGATGCGGCGGTTTAGTTATTGTGATTTCTATTATTTCGTATATTTCTGTTGGACACTTATTCTGTTGGCACAGATGCAGCATTCATTGAGAAATTTTCTTGAATGATTTATGCATTTCTTATGTACATATAGGATGCCGACCTAATATTATTAATTTCTTTTCAGAAATTGCTCGCACCTCCATAGGTTCTTATGTCTTGTAGCCTATTTAAAAATAGTCTTTACTCTTTTTATATAACAATCCTTATACATATTTTGTATAATATATTGAGTAATAAAACGATGAACAACCCCGCCTGCTAATTCCTATCATCAAATATTTGGTCTCTAAAAAATACCCTTATATCAATATGTAATTTGAGATAACGATAATTTTACCATGACCGACAATCTCTTTACGCAACCATTGTATTAACCAACCCAGTGTTAGTTTGTAATAATCTTGAAGTCAATAATACGATAAATTGGTTATATAAAGCTTTGTTCATGAATTGAATATTTAAACGATATTTTGTTTCCTCGAGTATTATTGAATTTATGAATCATTCCGAGTTCATGACTGGAATTGTGAAACTTCATAATATAGAATATACTCTTAAAAGTCACTAACCAAGGTAATTAGCAGGAACACTAATTAATCATTATCGTGTTAGTATGTGGATTAAATGATGGTCAAGTTTTACAGACCATAGACAAAGAGTTGTCATTTTAATCACATAGATAGATGTTCTAGGAACATCGTATTTGATAAACCCCGAATGAAACATTAAATGGAATTGTGTTCGTGTCATTAATGTTTTCGTTCAGTATTAAATTCTAAAGTATGAGGTATTCATCTTTCCTACATAAGATATGTATGTGTGTGATTTCTACCAAACGTTATCCGTAAAAGGTGGTTTACCAAAAGTACTATTGTCCCTCGTATTTCTATACGAGTTATAAGATCATTGGGCCCTTGATAGAGTAAGATTATCTCTAGCGAGATAATTACAAGAGTAATTATATTTGATAATTTACTCAAGATCAAGAAAAGATTAAGTTTGCAAGGATGACACATACCTACCTTGAAACTGATCGATAAATGCTATGGGACAAAAGAATTAAACACAAGTAAATAGTTTACTTGATCATGATATTATACAAGACATCATCATCTCGTGTAATTGGATGGTCATAGTGCATTCTCGCGGATGCCTCCTATGATTATAGAAGTTAAAACGGTTTTAACTCTATTTACCAACATAACACGGATCTGTCGGTCACAAGTAAAGGAGTTAATCGGAGAATCTTATTGATTAATTATAAATTGTTTATAATTAATAATAAGATGGTTATAATTAATTATATATGATATAATTATATATGTCATAAATATGACAAGAAGCAAAAATCGATTGAATTTATAACGTGTTGGACACGTCGTATAAATTCGCCAAAACAACAATAGAGAAAAATATAATTGTACATGACAATTATATATATTTGATTTGGATTTTAAATGTTAATTATGGATTTGAATTATGGGCCAAAAGCCCATTAATAATTAAAGCCTTAATTAATAATTAAAAGCCCAAAATCAGAAAAACCCAAAATCCAAAAGCCCAAGGGTATTTCGGTAATTTGGCCAAAAGCCCAATGGCAAACTTGTAAATTTGGACCTTAGATGACATCATGCATGACATCATCCATGACATCATATATGACATCATCCATGACATCATACATGACATCATCCATGACATCATCCTCAAGGGTATTTTGGTAATTTGGCCAAAAGCCCAAGGGTATTTCGGTAATTTATCCAAAAAGCCCAATGACGTTTTTGTAAATTGGATGAACTTTAAGGGTATTTTGGTCTTTTCACATTGGAACCTCCTTACTATTCATGAGGGTATTTTGGTAATTTGTCAATCTCACATTTTCTATAAATAGAGGGGTAGGGTGAGAGAGAAACCGACACCAAAATCAGTTCTACTTTCTCTCTCTCTCGGTATACGGTTGTTTCAGAATTCACGGGATCGGTGAATAGTGTTTTTACGAAAGTTGCGGTATTTCTGCACATTTGTGAAACAAAATTACTGCGAGTCGTGAACGACTATTTCGTCTTTTTCTCGGGTGAATAGTGTTTTTGCGAGAAATCGCGGTTTACGGTATTTCTGGCAAAAGAAATAAGCCGCTTCTCAGTTAGTTCCTGGTGGATAACCTACGAGGGCATCAGACGTTTGGTGCTCCGAGACAAAGCCGATTTTCATTCCAATTGAAATTTGGAAGCAAGGTATAACATCTTATATTAATCTATTTAATTGTTAAGTAGATTAATGTTTTAGAAATCAATCATGGAGTAGATCAATAAAGGTTTAAAGAGGTGTGTATCTCTCGATAATCATCCGACATATCACTTTAACCCTAAGCTTAAGTTAGAAGTAAAATAATATTTTACCATCTTTTGTAAAGGATTAAATGTCTGTAACTCTCGGTAATTATTCGACATACTTTAATCCCTAACTTAAGTAGAAGTAAAATTTTTGTTCTACGGTCTTTCCGCAGCTTGAGCATTAACGGGATTTGGGCATTCCGAATCCCTACACCCAGTTAGTTGTACTTTCCTCGCTTCTATCACAACAAATATAAGTGATAGTAGTTATTGCTCTGCATCATAAGCACATGCCATAAATAGTTTATCAGCATACCGACCAGATAAAAATTCAGCATCGATAGTCAAGAATGAATGTAGGTTGAATGTAGGTTAGGTCATGCTGCAATATACGGACCAAATGCATATGCAACACAATCAAAAAATTTAGCAATAAACTTTATTGAGGATGTCGTCTCTATGATGTATTTGGTGTCATTTATGAAATTTTGTATGACTATTAGTAGAAACAGAAGCATCTTGTAGGACATCTCCTAACTATAAAAAATATCTACAATTATTAGTTTCATTCCTCTCCATAATTTATTATAATTTAGTTGTATTGTGAAAAACTTTTATTTAACTAAACCCTTTATTTTTTTACTATCATTTTTAAGTTCTCTACTTTATTCTATAATTCATCTGTCTATGGTCTACCCTAATAGCATTATCAAAATAAGAGTGCTCAAGCGAATTTATTCTGATCTCCTAAATATCCATTATGTTGGGTGTAACATATAATTTTCATGGATAGTTAGAATCTTTACATATCATAACTAATTTTGATTTGTTGTTATTTGTTACTTTCAATTATATATTTTGTTGAACATGAAAATCAGTGATTTTCAATTTCAACTTAGATTTTGTACTAAACTGCTGACATACACCAAATTGTTTATCAATTCTAGATGGTTTGCGAAAATAAGTATCATCTACATATGAAATTGACGTATTGCCAGCAAATTATGCACACGAATACTTCATTTCCCGGTTAATGAAATAAACAAATTATCACTTTTTAACTATTTCTTCGACATCTATCTCATCCTCAATTTCATCCATATTTATATATATTGCATCTTGAATGTCATCCTCCTCAATATTCATGTGTCACTCTTCTTCTTCATCATCGTTATCCACATTTTATATTCAGACACGGGTTGGTGGCTGCTCCCGAGCATGGGAGTGAGTTTTTTCCTCAGTCAGGATTGAGTTACTACTTCCAAAAATACTAGTCGGATATGAACCATATTGATTGAGATTCAACTACTAGTTCTAGTATTTTATACCTGAGTATTTTGTAGGGGACTGTTATTAAATTCCCAAATTTTCTCAGAAACTGTCCTAGATAAATTATAAAAAAATCTCCCGAACCTGATTGAGCAATGTTGATTCATACATTAATGGTGATGTTGAAATGACTAGGGAGTAGTTTTAAACTAAAATGAATATGTCTCTTTAAGTCATGAATATTGATTGTTTCGTCGGCGGAAAATATACACGCGTCACGAATATCGTAATTTGCACCGGTTGAAGTGGTCAAGATTTGACCTCCGTGATATATATTGATCAACAACATAGTCGTTTCTATAATATGAACTATAAACTCTACTGTTAGTATATTTTAATTTTATAGTAAAAATTAATAGTCCGGATAGAAATAAAAATATACAATATAGATGAGAAGAGAGTGCTAAATATGAATTTGGATTGAATTTGTCAAAAGGCACACTTTCAGTTGAAAACTCTTGCAATAGTAACAATGGCGATTTTGAAGAAATAGTTGGAGGAAGAAGAAAGAGAAGATTGGTGGGTGTATAATAATATATAAATAAATTATCTGGGATCGAGTTTAAAACTCGGTCCATGCTTTGTACTGATTTTTAAATATAAATAAATGAGAAAACGTAAAAAAAAATACATGTGAACGAATTTGGAATTCGGTCCAAACACTTAAGACTAAGTTTCAAATTCGATCTAGACTATTATCGCAAAAAAATAGTTTCTCATACTATTTTCCTATATTTTATTTTATTTACCAAAAAAATCTGCAAACTAAATTTAGTCTGTCTGTTAGCGTCCCGTGAACTACAAACAGATGTATGGCAAGTTGTTTTTGGCACAGCCTTGCGTGTTTGTATATACTAATTAATAAAACACGAAGAAGTAAAAGAAGAAAATAAAAATTTGAACATGCACTCTGCATTACAGTTAATCAAACTCAGTTAAAATAGGTGTGTGTGCTGAGCATCCAAGAGAGAAAATTGTGATCTACCCAACTTTTAGGTAAATTCCCCCACTAGTTGCTGAACTCCATCCTCATGTCCTTAGTAGGCCACCCATTTTTACTTTTTTTGAGTGCTGTTGGATTCTAATTTGTCCGATGCAGCTGTACTCTACCCTACCGGATATATAAACAAAATAATTATTATTTTGAGAATAATAAAGGAAACAGGAATATAGGAAAAGATGATTGATATTATTTTTTTCCTTATTTTTCAGATGGAGTATAAGTAGTCTTCTCACTAATCACTAATCAGATGGAATATAAGTAGTCTTCTCACTAATCGGATATAAATAACAAGGTAAAAATAAAATAAAACTGAACCCACTAATCAGTGACATTTTCCATCAGAGACGGAGTCAGACTTTGGCGTGAGGATCAAAAATTAAATTTCTTTCAGGGGCCAAAAGTTTTATTATAAACTTTTTTTATTTTTTCTGAAAATATATATAATTATAAGGGTTTTTTTTAAATCTGTCCCCCAAGTCAACGTGGATCCGTCCCAACTTTTCATGACAAATAATTCTAGAACACATGTTATACAGTCGTTAAAAATTATAGATGTGTCCGAAGTTGTTTTGACGTCTAACAAAACAATAATCAACCAATTCGATGTTGCATTATTACATAATAATTATTAAGAAGCCTTCCTTTAATTTTATCAAAAAAAAAAGGAAGAAAAAACTGCTTTTATATGCATGCATAATAGGACCAATGAGGCAATGACACATTGGAGAGGCTGGCACATACTAGTGAAATTAATTTCAACAGATATAAAATTATGTTCTATGGTATGATATCCTAGAACATATGTTCTATAGTACCGTCCCCATTACCAATGAGAGCAGAGTAGATTCAAAGAGTTTTGAACTCAAAATTAATTTAAAGTTTATTTTATCTATTGATTTGTATTGATATTCATACTTTCTATTTGTCTAAAATTTGTTTCTCATCTTTTCATAAATCTCGATGCAAAATAAATGAGCGGAGAGACTTTGAATCAGATTTTAGATTCAAAACCCTTTGAACGTACTATGCTCTCATTATCAATTTGCAACTTGCAAGACATCAGTGGCGCTTTAGTATAATCCAAAATTTCAAATTACCAAAGATTATTTGCTCCTTACATGGCCACTTGTCATGTACAGATCATTGCACAATATAATATAGCAAAATTCACAAGAAGGCTCCAGCATAAAACAAAGCATTGAACTATTATAGTCGCTGAAAGCAACAAGAGAGTGAGAGGAGTGCATCAACTGTAAACAAACAAGACGTGCAGGTCACGTGCATTCACGTGTTGTGATCTTTAACTTTGCACATGGTACCTGATACCGCTCCACGGCTCCACCTACCCCTCCTTAACTATCGCATTAATGGCCATTTTATCTTCAATTTTATGGCAAATTCAACGGCTCAAATTGGTTCTTAGTAACATTAACGTTACACAATGCTTTTGGACCCTACCGGCAGCGTTCCATACCCTCCAAATTTTCAGTCAAGCAATCCCCAATTCAATGTTGTATCTTAGTAAAATAATAAAGTCCGAATGGTCGAATAACTGAAGCGAGCCTAAGGATTATTGAAACATGCTAATCCAACAGTAGTGCTTATTTAAATTTCAGCTAGAAAGTACTGGAAAGAACATTGAAGATTTAGCAATATGAAAAAACCATTGCCCCCTGCGTAGAGTAAATCTTAATGACCATTTGCAATTTGTGGTGCATCCTTTGCCTCATCCCCGTTCTTCTTGTAAAATCTTCGGTACAGGGCATCTACATTTGTCAGATAGTAGGTACCAGGAGATAACATGCTTGTGTCATTGTTTGTCACGAAATCGTTGGCCCCATATCGGTGCTCATTCAGCTTCAGTGTCTCCACAAAATTTTCAGGTGTCACCTATAAAATAGCAGAATCACAAGTGTTATGTCCTTGTACCAAGTCTTTTTCTCCTTTGTGTTACTTTTACAGCTTCCACAAATTGAGCTTAAAAAGTTTCTCATGACCTCTTTCAAAAAAAGAAAAAAAAAAGTTTCTCATAACCACAACTCAAGAATAGGAAGTTCTCAGTTCTCCAACTACTACAAACACATCATATTTACAAACACCTAACAAGTGTGATTGAGAAGAAATATATTGTCAAATATTGTCAATTTTATCTCCTTGCGGCAATATCACTATTCTGTTGAAGACTGGGTCTCTGGTTCCCATTAACGTTTTAAAAATAATTCACAAGAAAGATTAAAAAAAATCATATGTGATTCTGATATTTTTTGCTTGATCTTCTTTAACATAATGGTTGGGGATATACAGACATAAAAGTAAAACAAGTTCCAAGTGAATCACATGAACCAAAATGTCACACCACTTCCAGAAGTGGTTAAGTATCAGCTATAATTTTTTTTTTTTTTGGGGGGGGGGGGGGGGAGAGTTTTATTGACCTCATGTCTGGCCTCGAGCTTCTTTGATACATTAAGAACAGAAGCAATGTTCGAGAGACTGAAAGGATGTTGCCCCTTTTTAGCCTTCAAAGAGAAGACAGTAGCAGTCATGCCACTCCCATAAGAGAACATCATTATTCTCTGACCATCCTGTAAGATGCAATATTTTGCATGAAAACCAAGCATTTGGACAATATGAACTTGCAAAAACAACAGCTAGAGAAAGAGGAATAATTACCATAGTGGCATGCTTGTTGTGAATAACTGATAGAAGTGCAGCATAGAGAGATGCAGTGTACATGTTACCTACTTGCTTTGGCAGTAGAGTAGAGGGGCCCACTTTCTCATCATACAAAGCTTTTGCCACTTGTTGAGAAGTCTATACATTATAGTCACACAAAATAATGAATATAGAGAAATTGATAATAATAGAAAAGGAATTATACTGTTTGCAACAAAATATGAGAGTAACACCTTTTCGAGGTCACGGTTTTGATAACTCTCATCTCCAATCAGATTTGCAAAGGGCTTGAGTTTCTCAACTGAATCCTGATCAACGGTGCTGGTTTAATAAAGCCAATTCAGAAATAAAATTATATCAGTAGCTGCCCTGAAGGGGTTTATGCTAAAGGAAAAAACAATCTTTTTAAAACATATAATCAAGCATACCTGCAGTTGCGCAAGAAGTCATTGTAATAGACCCTAGCAAAGCTCTTCTGTACAAGCTGTTTAGAGAGGAGGAACAAATTATTTTGTTATCATATGGTAGCAAATATTATATAGTGGATAACTTCAATAATTAGTACTTACGGTTACCTTGTTATAAGGAGAATGGAACACACAATAATCAGCATCCGCAACAGAAAATTGCTTTCCCTCAAACTTCTCAAACCTGCCACCAAAAGTGAAAATTAACTATAAAAATTATTACACTGCTACAAACAGAAGAAACAAGAACAAAATTATAATGATATACAAAGATTTACTTTTCACAGAAACGCCTGTAACACTGGTCAACTGCCGTGAGATAGCAAGTTTGAGAAAGCTTCCCATCTACAACCTAAACATTGCATGCCATATATGTGAAAATTTGTCAAAGAGACACCAAAATAATTATAAATTCATAATTTAGAGGGTTAAAGCAAAAGGAAGGAAAGCTAACCGGGTATTCACTAGCAAGCTTGGGCTTGTAAAAATCATAGACATGAGCCATATGTGAAGCTCTATATTTACTTTCAAAAGCAATAGGTGCATTTGGCCCAATTAACATTGAAATAGCCGCTGCCCCACCAGTTGGCCTCGCTGGGCCCTCAGCATAAACCTGACAAAGTACATTTAGAGAGTAATAGTACACATGTGTAGGTCTTTTGCAAGAAGAGCGAACAAGGAATTCACAATTTTAGTATTTACCAGAACACACCTAATTTCCAATGAGCGATAAATAATTTAAGACATATTTGCCCCTTCTGCGATCTTGCATAAACCACTGTTTAATATAATTACAACACTGTGTTTGAAAGTGTGTATGTGTTTAGGGAGGAATAAGGGGGGCAACAAACTTCTGCTGGGAGGCTTACGGTTTTAGAAAATATAACACAGAAATAGCAAGGTAAAAGTGAACAAAAAAATAATGTACATAACAGAAGAAAATTTGTAATCTCATCAGTTACAAAGATATTAATTTATCTTAAGGATACAGGGTTCTACTTAATTTTTAGCAGTACTCGTGTGAATTCTGGGGGTTTTATGCAAAGATAAATATAATCAGTTGCCTTCTGTGACTACTGATGAGTACCAACAACCCTTTAACAAAATATCCTAAATGATTCTGATACTTACTGCACTATCAGTACAAACAACAAGGCCGTATCGACCATCCCAAGAGCTACTCTCAACCCAATTCACACAATTAAATAAAGCAGCAGTTCCACCATAGCAGGCATTGCTTGAGTCAACTCCTTCTATGTCAGTATTGCCGTGCTCCTGACATTTTTAACAAATTTTGACATCAATTTCGGAACTGTAAACATAGAAATGATATATCCATGAAGGAAGTGCTCAATAAACTACCTCAAAGATTTGCATGAGCCAAGTCTTGATAGATTTGCTCTTGTCAATGACAGTCTCGCTACCAACCTCGAGACGGCCGATCATTTTTGGGTCAATCTGGTACCTCTTCAGGAGGGAACTGACAACTGTCAAGCTACAATTTTGTAGAGTCAAATGAAGATTGCAAGAGATCATCAATAAACATAAGAAGGATCACATTGAGGAAAGTGAGGACAACAAAAGCAAACTATATTTACCTCATAGAGATTACATCTTCAACTTCAGTGCAAAAGGCCATGCAGTCTTGTCCCAAACCAATCGTATACTTCCCCTTGCTTGCCCCATCATGAACCTCAAGTGCTTCCTAAACAAGGTGAAATTAATATTTATTCAAAATTATATAGTTCTGATTATTAGTTACTTCCTTTGCAGGTTTTAATTTTGTTACTGATGAGGCTTTGAAATGCATGCAGATCACACTAAAACCTAGAAATTAGCTGTTAAGTCGGTCTCTGTTCATTTTGCCCTTTAAAATTGTTGATCAAGGATGAAACTTAAAGTGATTATGATCAGCAAGGGCGGCACATTGAATTGGCTCTTTGGTGAATCTCCCCTTTTAGATTTAGTTTTGGTTTTTTTTGGCTAAAAATAAATCAAAATGTTCAATTCTCACAGCAATTTTAAAATAAGATATTGTAAGCTTTTTAGTCCTACGCACATAAATTAATAATTAATAACAAATGTTGTTTTTCTTCTTATTTTATCTTATTACATAGATATTGAATCTCATTCAACCCATCCAGATATATCTGATCAGTCGATAAAAAAAAAGAGAGAGAACACTATAGCAAAATTTACCATCTGGAATTAATCCAAAAAGAAAAATTAATTTAGTATGTTATGTTTGAATGTCAACAGAAAGGTTAAGAAAATGAATATTAAAAAATGGAGTTCCGTGCAAGCATAAGCAATTTAACATCTCATATGGCATATCTCCCACTTCAAATAAATTAGATGCTAACAACTCTTAAAACCCCTTACTGAGGTAAAAAGAAAGTTTATTAAAACCTCTTTATTTTCAACAAATTTATCCTGTAGCACAAAACAGGATCAAAATACAGAAACTTTGTTCCCAATCTAGACGATCTGAACTTAAATGATATACTGACGAAAGGAAAAGAAAATCAAAATGAGCAACAGCAACATCCAAAATAACATAAGATCAGCATTCCACCTCAAAAGGAAAAGAAAAGGAGGTAAAAGTAATTCCGACTCTCCTGTTAGCAAGAGAAGCAATACCTGCTTGACGCAAGTAGGAGGGAAGTAGATGTCCATGGCAAGAATTCCCACATCTTTCCGATCCATTGTTTCTCTCTTTTTTCTCCTCTCTGTCTCCCTCCCTCTTAAAACCTCACAGAAACTAAATTCTCTCAGAAACAAGGAGAGAGAGAGAGAGGAAGGAGGTGCCAATCGGTAATTCCTATGTGAAGGAAGGATGTATGCGGCGTTTTTCGTGTTTCTCCAACCTGGACGGAGCTGCTGAACAGGTCGATCTTATACTTCCAATATATAGACAATATTAACAAGCATTATTTTACAGCATTCAGATGCTGGGCGATGGCACATTGGTTTGGTAGATGATCCGACGGTCAGGAGCGGATATCCGCATTTTCTTTTACTGAAAATCTATGAATTCCGATTGTGGTGTCAGTACCCGAATGGATTCGGTCTACGGTCTACCTATTTGCTGAATGTTGAAAATATAAAAATACCAATCAATATTCATGACTGTTTTTGTTTTCAAATTTTCTGAAAATAATTCAATATAAAAATAAACATTATGATTTGATTTATAAAATTTACACATTTTTCGATACAATTTGATGCATGTTTCGCCGTGCATCAAATAAATTTGAAACTTTAACGACTTGAGATCTAAAATCATTGATTAATTAAAAAATATGAAATTTGTTTGAAATTTAATTATTAAGTTGTTCAGCATTTTATTTTGAACTTCTATTTTATTTGAATTCCAAAAAAACTATTATTATCAAGTGATCCTTCTTCTATGGTATATATAAATATCAGTTCATTTGTTTGCACGATGTGAATAAAAAATTAGTATACAAATTGTAGCATTCTGTCTTGATGATGATTAAAAGGATTGTACCTCGGATATTTTCGTATACAACTCAGATATGTTCGATGAGATTTATTGGTCAATTTTTTTATAACATATATAATTTTAAATAAGTTTTCTATGATACAATTTATAAATAATAAAATTATTCAATTAAGCACCAACACCTAATCTATTACAACACGATATCGAAGAACTAGCAGTAAAAATGTTAAAAACATCGCAGCCATTACAACCAAAATGAACATTTTTTTCCAAAAAAGGAAAAAAAAAACAAAATGAGTAGTAGTATACATAGGGACAAATGTAGGATTTTGATCAGGGGGAGGGGCAATTATCGGATTGTAATAGCTTATCGTGTTTCAAATTCATTAATTAATGGAGTTTTTAATAATAATAATAATAATTTAATATATATTTTTATCTAATAAAAAATATCAAAATAATATTCATTTACATATTAAAAATAACAACAAAATAAAACTCAAAGTGATAAATAATCAAGTTGATGATGAAAGTTTTCCTCTACGTAATTTTATATTTTAAAATCTTTGTATAATTATTTTATTATACATGATATTAAATATATTTTCTCAATAAACATAATCAAACAATTCAGGAGGGCAAAAAAAAAATTTCGGGAGGCAAATTACCGAAAGCATTACCTAAAAGCACTATTTTTTTTTAAAGTTCAAAGGGGGCAGCTACCCCTCCCCCCTAGATTACACTGAGTACGCCCCTGTGTATACATATATACAATCATAAGATATCTAGCGAATGTAAGATTTTAATCAAGATGGGTTAATAATCAAATTGCAATAACTTATTAAGTTCAAACTTATTAATTAATTGGGTACTAAATAAAAAAATCAAGAAATTCAACATATATTTTTATCTAATAAAAAATTATTAAAATAATATACTCTTATATATAAAAATAATAAAGAATAAAACTCAAATAATAAATAATCAAGTCGATGGAAAAAAATTTTCTCTACGAAACTTTATATTTTAAAATATTTACATAATTTTTTTATTATTTATGATATTAAATAAAATTTTCTCAACGATAAATCAAATAATTCAGAGAACAAAAAATTAAACTCAGAAAAAATCAGATTAGAAAAATCTTGACAAAAAATACACCATATTTCAAAAATTAAGAGAGAGCAACTTACCTCCTTACCTACTCTGTATCCGCCCCTATTTATATCACTTTCTTTTAGAAATATGGTTTACACGTGGCTCTTGTAACTCTTTCGTAAAATCATCTATGTCACTGTTGAAAGAAACATTAATTATAATTTGAGTGGGAAATCATTCCTCTTTTCTATTCGCATTATTTTATTTATTTTCAGGCAGCGTTCTATTTAACATCCAAACTGTATCATAATTAGAATATATTAATATTATATGTTTATTCATTCTCTTCAAAGAAAAAGCGGAAAACTTCACTATCCATGGTAACAAAAATTCGGAACGATACACTAATTTTTTTTTTTATAAGTCTCCAACTTAATCCTGAATTTGCCAAACTATACGACAAAACTATATTCGTCCCATAATTTTCATAAGATATACTAAAAATTTATTTGTCTTCAAAAATATAAATATTTTAATACATTATTTTAATTATATATTTTATATATTAATTTATTATATGTAATTCTTCCATTTACTCAGTACTGACCGCGGATCACGAATTCCACCTATTTCATCGGGAGAATATATTTTATTTTTTTCGTGAATATCCCAGTAGGGGTGTGAATGGGTTGGGTCGGGTCATATTATTTTATTATTATTTTTATCCGATCCGAACCCGATCCGATTAAATTCGGATCAAAAAATCTTGACTCATACCCGACCCGACGGGTCACGGGTCGATCCGACCCGTGTAAAATAATTAATTATTTTTATTTAATTTGAAGTAATAAAATATTGATTAATTTATAATTAATCTTAATTAGTATATAATTAGTGTATATTTAAGCTTTAATTAGTACTAAATCATAAAATTACTTCAAAAAATATAATTAATCAGGTCGGGTTGGGTTGACCCGAACCCGACCCGATTTGATTCGGATCAAAAAAATTGAATCCATACTCGATCCATTTATTTTCAGATCATTGTCGGATCAAATCGGATTCGGATCAAATCGGATTAACCGATCGGATCAAATCAAAAATTGACAACTCTACCGTCCCCAGTGTCCTTCAAGTCATACCTGCATTGTCAAAGCATGTGAATAGAGAATTGGAAATAAAGATACCACAACCCCCAAACCATGAAAAAATTTGTCACTATGCGCCATGCTATATGGGTCCGCTCAGCATGCATCCCAATAAGATTGTGTGGGTGTGGCAGTGGTGGCAGTGTAGTGAATATTTTCCATAGTACTCTTACTTTATAATAAAATAATTATTTGAAGTTATGACGGTCCTTAAATTTAAATTTAACGTATTTAAATTTAATTTTCATCTTTAAATTTACGGAGTCCACTTAATTTGAACACTTATTTATATAAAGTACTTTAAAAAATATAAATTCATAACAGTACAGTGTGATATCTAGATGTTGTGTCATGCTGAGCTGAAAATGCAAGCCTTGATTAACATAGGTCACGTCCATAACGTATTCGCGACACACTCCATCAAATCTGACGGGCTTTTCTGACTCCCCTTTTGTCTTGCACTTGTAATATATCTTATTTAATTAAAGATCTTTTATATTTAACAAAGCGTTGTTAAGCAAGATTTTATAATGTGAACTTTAATACGGTTGGTGATCTAAAAACATGTTCTTAAAATATTTGAACTGATCATTTATTTTTTAAAATTATGATATAAAATAATAATAAGATATTAATATAATTTTAAATATTTTACATAAAATATATCATATGATTAATTTTATAGCGTTAATATGATAAAAAAATTAAATAAATATATCATATATTATTAAATATGAAAATGTACACTCTTGTATATTATACAAGATTGCACTGCATAAACATAAGATAATCATGCGACTGCATTTTGAAATAATGTTGATAACTGTTGCGTGCATTTTTACTTTCTTTTCCTCGAATATGCGGTGGATATAATCTACCATGCGAGCATGATCTTGGATATTATATTGTCAAAGTCTATGACGGGTCAAATAACTAAACTTAGATAATAGAAAGGCAGAAAAATATTGGACAAGGACAAGGATTTAAATTCTCTAGTTTTCTCTGGTGTCTTATATACATTATATTAATATTCTTCTAGTTTTCTCTGGTCTCTGGTTTGCAATTTACGGTTTTATTATAAAAATGTCTTGGTTTTAGTTCAAATTTGGTTCATTTGGATTAGATTTTTATCAATTTGATTTAAATTCAGTTTGTTAATTTTTTTTAATTAACTAATTCAAGTTCAATATGTAATTATTTATATATATTTTAATTATTTTATTAATAATATATATAGTAATATAATTATTTTATTATAAAAATAATAAGATATTATTAATTTATTATTAAATTAATAAATATTAGTTATTTCTAAAAGTTTTAATATAAAATTAATAAAATATTAATTTTTATTTATATTTATTTATGATAATATGAAAATAAATATAAAAAATATAAAATAATTGAGTTCGTCTAGAATTCGGTTTTAGTTCAAATTTAATTTAGCTCGATTTAGATTTAGTTTGAGTTCGATTTAGTTTGAATTTGATTTAGTTTAAACTAATTTTAAATCAAACTCAAACTCAAACTCGATCGAGTTATGATTCATTTGCGGTACTATCCAAATATTAGTCCACAAAACAAAAGAACAAATAAAAACATATTCATCGAAGTATCATTAAATTGTGTTAAATAACAAGTTAAAAAACAGTATTTTTTTATTTTCACTAGGTCGTCGTCAATCAATTACCGATGACACGTAGTCAAAGTCAATCTGAAGAGTTTTACTGACAAAAACTGTGTGCAATTAAAATTGCACGCATACAAACAAGCAGAAGGAACCCTTGCCCCAATGCCTGTTACTGTTAGCCTGTACATCCGATCGGATCCACAATTTTTTATTCCAATTTCGGAATTTCCAAAGCTGCGGGAGGTGTCTGTTAGTGTTAGCACGTGACTTCCTCACGTGATCTCTTTCCCTACAGAGCTGATCTGTGAATTGTGGATTGTGGTCCGTCTAAAATTTTCCATTGGATTACTATCTAACGGTGAAGATATACGCCATTAGTGGACCATTAGCAGATAAGAATTTTAAACTCTCTATTTCTTGTATATTTATTTTAAATTTAACTGGTTATGCAACTGGTCCTCCCTGGCACGAACAAACTGGTATCCCAAATGTGTCATTTTCGCATGAGTTACCTCGGGCCCGCATGCCACGTCACTGTTATTTTCTTATTTGTTTTTGCGCCACTGGTTTTGTAAGCTCCTAAACAGCAGCAGCCTCGGAACTCAAGTTGTGCAAACTTGGCGTTTACTATATTAAAATTTGAAGAGATTCAGATTTTGACAGTTGATTATGTTGATAACTTTGACAATGAATTTTAAATAAATATATAAAAGTTTTTAAAAATATAAAAATATTTATATGTTCTTCTACTTATAAATTGATAGTGATTTAAATTTTATATAATTTCATTATCGTTTGATAATTCATCAAAAATCATTAAAATTTTATACAATTTACAACGATTCTAATTTCACGGTCTTTGATGGATAACCAAATAGTAATGAAATTATATAAATTTTGAACCATCATTAATCCATAAGTAGAATAACATATTTATGAATATTTTTTATTTTAAGATTTATTCATATTTATTTAAAGATCCGTTGTCAAAATTATTAAGATAGCCATTATTAAGATAGCCCTTCATATTATGACATGCAGTTTTTCAAAAGCCCCATTTGGTAATTTGGTAATTACATTTTGAGAAGCATCAGAAGTTAGTTTTCGATCATTAAATGGTCCTAAATCCTTTTTTAAAAGAACAAAATTAGTATTTTTTTATTAAGAAATATTACTATGTTAAAAGTACTCGGCCTTCTATCTCTCGTCTCCTGATTTTATTTAGGAAGCGTTTGGTGATTTTTTTTTCTAAGCCTTCTCTCTGGAATCGATGATTCAATATGAAAAGAGGAAGTGTCAAGGAGATTATCGGATGTTATTAATGTGGTTCTGCGAACGACGACAGTTAGGTTTATTTATTATAGGTTTTGTTATTGCGTCGTTGAATGTTGATGTTGTTGTGTTATATTGTTGAGGGGTTGATGTTGTTGTGTTGTGTTGTTTAGGATTTTGATGTTGTCATATTGTGTTAGATGTTATGTATTTTACAGCCGCTATCAAAATTATAAAAGAAAATTAGATTGAGTTTAAAGTAAGATTTTGACTTATTTATTTCACATTAGGTGTGATTATTTAGCTTTTAGAAATTAAGATTTTGTTGTTTGTAATAAGTGATTTGGGAGTGAGAGAGTAACTCTTTTATATAAACCTTCTTGAGTTGATCAAGACGAATTGAATTATTACTAACGATTTAGGAGTCGTTGTAATAACTTAAAAAAATAGTTGTTGTTGAATATTGCTTAGTCTTGAATATTAAATTCTTATGCTGAAATATTCTGAGCTATTGTAATGCCTCATGAGTAGTTACGATGGTACTCAAGTCGTTGTAATAGAACGTGATAGATCTAGAGTGATGATATTTAAAAGCTAGAATAGTGTAACATTGTAAAAAAATTAAAGTAGAAATTAGAGGTGGTAAAACCTGACCCAACCCAAGAAACTCGTCCGGACTCGAACCCGACCTGACTTGATTTTTTTAAAAAGTCAAACTGACTCGACCCGACCCGAGATCAAATGACCTTCAATTAAATCGAGATCTATCAAAGATCTGAAAAAACACAACATGTAAATTGACCCTGACCCGACCCGATTTCTTCCAAAAGGTCAAACTGACCCGACCCGTTTGATTGCTACCTCTAGTAGAAATATATAAAATCAATTTGGGGCTTAGTGTTCAATTGTAATGGCAACGAAAAATAATCTAATTCAATTCAATTCTCATAAGAATATAGTAATCAAAGAAACGAGAGAGAAAAAAAAGAAAGGATCAAATAAGAATACAAGATGTAACGGAGTTCGGCTTACAATGCATACGTCTCCGGGACTCTCAACCTCTAACAATTAAGGTTGAGCCGAAACACTAAAAAATAGTTTTATACTTGTAGAACTTGGTCCCTTACATAAAAATAGGCTGCCAAGCATATCAGTAACAAGAGTAACAATACACTAACAAAAGTGAATGACAACACACTCAAAATAAAAGATGAGTGACAACACACTCAAAAAAGGTGAGCACTACAGCTCAAAACAGTTTACAAAGAGAGTAGATCACAAATGATCAAGTCGGGAGAATGAAGAGAAGCTAGATTGAGTTTAAATAAGAATTTAACTAATTGAGTGTTTCTATATCTTGGTTTATCTCTCTTACTTTGTATATGGCTAGTAAGCTCTCTAAGAAGAATGATTTAGCTAGATGGATCAGTTACGAATCAGTGAGAGAGATGATCATTTTAAAATTGATCTTTTAAAACAGATGAAAAAATTATTTTCGGCATAAACCGTTATAACGACTTAAAAATGATAGACGTTGGATCTGATTGAGGTGAATCGTTATAACGATTTGATCAATCGTTAACGATATGCCAAACCGTTACAACAATAACTGAACCGTTACACAACGATATACTCTGGCTTCTTTGAGATTTTTTTTGTCTTAGAATATTTTTTAGTATTGAGATGAACCGTTACAACGGTTACTGAAGTGTTATAATGATTTACTAGGCAGGTGCATTTTCTTTATTGTTTAAGCTCAATTTATCATAACCAATTCAACCAAGTTTGAGTCTAACTAAACCTAGGCCTAATGCAGTCTTAATTAAGCTCTTGTATCCCATCATTAGTTTTGGTTCTTGTGCACTAATTCATTTATATTTTAATCCATGTACAAAACTCAAATAAGATAAATTATAAAATTTAAGGTTGTTTAGCAAATCGACATATCAAAGAAAGTATTTAGTACAATAATCTCTCTCTTTTGTCGATTTGCAAAACATGCATGGGGTGCATAAATATAACATATGATATGTGAATTTTACCAAAAAAAATCTCCTCCTTTTTGAAAATCGGACAAAAAAGTGTGAATAAAGAATTTATTACAATTTAGCTCCCCATAAATTCATTGCTCCACTTAATGTATGTACCGTGTTTAAGATAGAGAATTTAAAAAATTTCTAAAAATAAAATAAAATAATAAAAAAATATATAATTCATTCAAAAAAAATTAGTTAACTCCCCTTAAGTATGTGACATATACAGTTTGAAGGAAAATTAAGCATTGAGATCTTTAATTTTTAATCTTAGAAACTCAAATAATATTTGTGATGTTATTTTCCTTTTTATATTTGCAATCAAGTGAGATATGACCATTATGACAACAATAATTACAAAATACATATGTTGAAGACTTCTTACTACCTTTAACAAAAGTATTTTGATAGTTTTTTTAATCCTTGAGCTTGAGTCTTGAGTTTTTCTTTAAAAATATATATAAATATATATATATATATATTTTTAGAAACAACTCGTTTATACTCATGTCTTTGAATTTTGTTTTGAAAACCATTTTGATTTTTAAACTCATAAAACCATCCATCGAGTCCTTTAAAATATAATTTATTTGACCAACTAGGATTGAAAAAATATAGCATTGTTGCTTTGAAAATTCATTTGTCCTTTGTTAATATTTTTATCAAATTGCTTATATTGAAATGCATAATTGTGTTTTTTATTAAAAAAAATTAGCATTACTAAGTTTCACAATTTTTTTTGCATTCGACCATTGACCTTGTTTCTCTTTAGATTTAGGACAATTTAAAATTTTAGAGGATTTTTTATATTCAAGACCTAACTTGTTGTTGGGTTTTTGACCTATAAACTTGTCTAAATCCATTGAAGTGATACTTGTTGAAGTACATGAGGACTTTAGTGTCTTATTTTCAGTTTCTAAATTTTATACTTTCATTTTTAATGTTGTAACTTCACCTAAGTGCATTTGATATTTTTTTTCATATTTTACAATTTAGACTCATAAGATTGAATCTTTAACTCAAACTCTGAAAATTTATTTTCATGCCTCTCAATTATCTCTCTTTGAGAAGATGAATCATGAATAGGGCTCTCTAAACTGGATAAAAAAGTTTTAATTTCAGTCTCATTATCCAAATTATTTATATTTTCAACACAAAATTCATCATTCTCAACAAAATCATCATCACTATCATCACAAATGGATGTAGTGTAAGATACTACTTGATTGTGCAATTAAAATTCTTGAAAAAATTATAACTTAGATGCAAATGAGTCTATTTTCATATTCTTGGATATGGCAATGTCATGTATGATCTCCGAAGTGCACAAGTCGGTGATGTTATTTCTTGCTACAATCTCATCAACATCTACCACGGGTGAGCTCTCCTCTACTTTCGTAATTAGGGCAAGGTTGAGTGGATTTTTTCGTCCTTCTTTCTCCCAAAATGATTATTTGTGGCTATGGCATAAAATCAACTCTCTTAAAAATTTACTTCTTCTTATGTGGGAAGACCAATGAATAATCGTGTGTTGTGTGACTTTCCTTATGGCATGAGAAACATATGCACGTTTTTTCTTTCTCATCTCGCTCTTTATTGTACTCCTTCTCTAGATTGAACATTCTTTCAAACATCTTTGTGATGATTTGATCGTTCATAGAAGATGAGTTAGATGATGTCTTACTCGAATAGTAGCGCGATGAAGATTTTTGAGCTTGAAGTGCGGTTTCTTTAAACTTTGGTGTGAGCTCTCCATTTTGACGTAGCTTCTCCTCAAAGCATAGAAGATGAGTGAACACTTCTTCATGTGTGAATTTGCCAAGAGTGTCTTGCATTGCATCTAGAGTGCTTATCATGCTCTTCCATCTTGGTCTTCTCATCATTGCCCTAAAAATCTTGCCTATAATCTTAGAATTAGACAAGGATTATTCAACTTCATCAAATTTATTTAGAATATGCATTAATCTTGAATATATATTCTCAATTGACTCTCCTTCTTGTATATAAAAATTTAAAATTAGAACTCTAGACTCATTAGTTTTATTTTTTTCATTTGAGAGTTGCCCTCAAATCTATTCAATAGGGTCTCCAATATGAGGTTGCTAAAATCATAATGTGGTACATAACCACGTTGGATAATATTTTAAAGGTCTAGTATGTTGAGGTAGTTCATCATATATTTTTGTTCTAAAAGCTGAAAATTTTGCAATTTAGATCTAGAGTTGGGGGTTCTTTCACATGCATCAAGGAAGTCATTTTGGACCAAAATATCATAAATAAAGCAATTAAAACTGAGCTCCTGCTCTGAACCACTTTGATGGACCTAAGGTGGTGGTATTTAAAGGCTAGAATAGTGCAAGATTGTAAAGAACCTAAGGTAAAAATGTATAAAACCGATTTGGAGTTTAGTGTTCAAGTGTAATGGCAGCGGAAGACAATATAATTTAATTCAATTCTCACAAAAATATAGCAATCAAAGAAACGAGAGGAAAAATGATCAAATAAGAACACAAGATGTAACAGAGTTTAGCTTAAAATGCCTATGTCTTCGGGACTCCCAACCTCTAACAATTGAGGTTTAGCCGAAACACTAAAAATAGTTTTATACTTGTAGAATTTGATCCCTTACACAAAAATGGATTGTCAAGCCTATCGGTAACAAGAGTGACAACACGCTCAAAATAAAAGATGTGTGACAACACACTCAAGAAATGTGAGCACTATAGTCCAAGATAGGTGAGCACTACAGCTCAAAAATATTTTACAAGGAGAGTAGATCACGAAGGATCAAATTGAGAGAATGGAGAGAAACTAGATTAAGCTTAAACAAGGATTTGACTAATTGAGTGTTTCTATCTCTTGACTTATCTCTTTCAATTTGTATATGGTTAGTAAGCTCTCTGGGAAGAATGATTTAACTAGATGGATCAGAGATGGATCAGTTACGAATCAGTGAGAGAGATTATCATTTAAAATATATTTTTTGAAACAGATGAAGAAACTATTTTTGACATGAACCGTTATAACATTTTAGGAATCGTTATAATGGCTTAGAAAGGATAGCCGTTTGATCTACCGTTAATGATTTACCAAACTATTACAATGATTACTGAACCGTTACATAATGATACGTTCTGACTTCTTTGAGAACTTTTCCACCTTAGAATATTTTTTAGTATTGCGATGAACAGTTACAATGGTTACTGAACCGTTATAATGATTTATTGGGCAGATACATTTTCTTTATTGTTTAAGCTTAATTTATCTTAACCAATTCAACCCAGTTTTGATTAAGCTAGGCCTAATTCAGTCTTGATTAAGCTCTTATATCCCATTATTAGTCTGGGTTCTTGTGTACTAATCCATTTATATTTTAATCCCTGCACAAAACTCAAACAAGGCAAATTATAAAATTTAAGGTTATTTTACAAATCGATAAATCAAAAAAGATGTTAGTACAACATAACGAAATATACATAATTTAAGGAGCCTCTCTAGATTACGTAAATGATAAATTATTTTTATAAATTAAGGAGCCTCTGTAGATGACATAAATTATTCCTCAAAATTTATGAAGACTTATGACCGCAACTCATACTAAAATTATTATTATTATTATTATTATTTTTTTTATCATCATCATTATTATTCTATCGTCATCGTTGTGACCATCATCATAATTATTGTTATCGTTATATTTTTTCATTTTTATTTTTTATCACGATTGTGGTTACAAAAAATATTAATATTATTTTATCATTATATTTTTAATATGGTTTATTTAAAATTTATGATGGTGATATTATAATAATAATAATATTTTCATTTTTGCTGTTATAAAATATTATTTTACTTGTTCCTCTGCTGGCTTAATGAATAAGCACAATTATTGTGATATAATTTTACATTAAAATGTTACGTCTCTATAACTTTATACTCCAATCAAACATGAATAATAAAAATAATTAGAGATACATACTTAATATAGTCATACATTAATTATTGTAAAACAAGGAATGATACAATTTGGAATCATACTTTCATCCTTCTTATCTATACTATAAAGAACGTATGATATTAAGCCTTTTCAGTGTTTTTAATAATCGAATTGCTCCCTAATTGAATAGTATGAATCAATATTTTTTTTAAAACTAACTGTTTGAATTTAATGATGTTATTTTTCTCTCATTTTTTTTGTTATTTTTACTATCCACTAATAAGAGGTCTAAAAAAATTGTCCATCAAATAAATGACCCATCAACTATTATTATTTTTTAAAAAAACTATCCAATGTACTTTTATTAATTCATTTACATTTGGTTGTTAATGAAAAATATTTTCATTTTTATTTCTATGTATATAGCATCAAGTTCATCTCAAGTTGTGAAGCAACCCTTGTTTGCTCTGAAACTATATCGATTTTATAATTGCCATAAGACAATACATTCAAAAATTAAGATATCCTATTTCTTTAGTTCAAAAGAAAATAAAATGAATATAATAAATAAATAAAATATTCTACACGTACAGATACACTACTAGTAGATAAAAAAGGATAAAAGTTTCTTGACAATGAATTAATATAAAAATATCTAACCCTAACTATAGTAAAACGAAATATAGTTCTATACTGAAATTCCACTTGTAATTGATTATACATCATGCAAATGAAATATGATGAAATTAGATGCAAACATTATCGTTCATCAAAACTGCAACTTTCCATATTCAATATATATAACTTTGTCAGAACTCGAATTGCACGTAATTTGATATGTTATTAATTTAGGATACTAAAAAAAACATTCCACCTACTTTCTAAAATATTTCGTTAACTTGATTTAAAAATGGTCGTCTGCTTATAAAATTAATATGTTGTCACTGAATTTTTAACTCAAATTAAAATGACTAAAACGTGGTTTTGTTGATTAGCTAGATGGATTCATCTCTAAATTGTGTGAATCACACATGCACCATCACTTGGCATATCCAGCGAATCCATGCGCCACATTAGTTTCCATCTTTAACGTGCGTGTTATTTTCTACACATCAGACTCGGTTTGAAATTACGATTGATAAAAATAAAAACATGATACACAATTGGGTCAGGGGCAGAGACAAGAGGGACAGGGTGTCCACTCTCAATCACACGGAAGTTTTTATATAGGGATTAAATTTTATGAATGTATTTTTATTTTGTGAGATAAATTAATTTTTTTACTTATCAATTGTAATATTTTAGCAATATAATTTACATCTTAATCCCTATACGAAAATTTTGGCTCTGCCTCTAAATTGGATATTTAGATCGGAACTTCCTAACATGTCAAAATCACCAATTTGCAGGTCCGACCTCTCAACATTTAAGCTCTAAATTCCTAAAAATGTTGTTAAGTATACTTTCTTACGAAATATGCATCAGCTTTCCGATTTAGGAAAGTCCAATTTTTAATGATTTCTAGCCTTTGTCTGCTCTTTCTAAGAAAATTTCGATGTCATGGGATGATGAGAATGTATAATAAGTTTGATATCTTTGCTATATCAAAATTATATAGTTAAAAAATTTAAATGACATCCGTGTTTTTGTATTGATAAATTCTTTTATGGGGCAAAATAATTTTGAACCATTTATTCGTGTGGTTGATATTGATTAATTTAACGCAATTTTAATAGAGAAATGGATACGGGAAAAATCCCATCGGTTGATTAAGAATTAGTAGCAATTTAGCGAGATATATAGCAGACCTCCTCTTTTGTATTTTAATAGGGTGTATATTAAATTCGAACAATTTAGAACACTCTAACTGTCTAACCATCCAGTAATTTTTTTAGTTAATTTCGTATACGAAATTTTTTTATGAATAAATAAAGAAAACTTTAAGTTGGATCTATAAAGATAGAAGTCATATTACAACACATGTATGACAGGGCGGATCCAAAGTAGGCGCCAGTCGGCGCCTCGGCATCCTTTCGGTTCACTGAAAAATAAAAGGCGTATGATAAAAAATAAATTTTTTTTATCTGAATATTCTATTTATTTGAATCGGACACCCTCCATCGATCGTTTCTGTCTCAGCCCGTGATGTATGAAGAACTTCATATTATTTAATAATTAGAAGTTTAAAACAAATTTCAGTGATGTTGTAATCCATTTGCATTACACACTACAAACATCCAGACCTTTAATGTTCTTTCCCTTTCAAAGTGAATTGCAGCATAAATAAATCACAACAATTATGCACCACATATTATTAGTTTAATAAATAAGATGTCCTCAAGAAAGTACCTGTCTATATCGATCTTTCTGAAATCAAACACGACTATAGTTTACAACCTATCTACTGTTCATCCCAAAGAAAAGAAGGTTAGCTGCTGATGTGACCTCACGCACAGATCTCTCTGTGCCAAGTGAGCAAGAGCAATCCATAAAGATCAGCTGTTTTAGCGCAGGGATCATCATACCCACCGCAACCTTTCTTTTTTATTCTGATTTGAGACAAACTGTACAGAAACTAGTCCAAAAAAACTAGAAAAATTCAATTTCCCTTCACTGTCAAGACTATCTCTACCTCATGCTAGAAATCTATAAGAGAAGTTATTTTTCATTTCATTTTCTACATCAGAATATATGGGATTATATATGTCATTTTTATACCAATCATGGTCATTCAGGGGCGGATGTAGGATTTTGATCAAGAGAGCAATTGTTGGATTGTAATAGCTTATCGGGTTCAAATTCATTAACTAATCGGATTTTAAATAAAATAATAAAAATTTAATATATATTCTTATCTAATAAAAAAATATCAAAATAATATCTTTTTACATGATAAAAATAATAACAAAATAAAACTCAAAGTGATAAATAATCAAATTGATGATGAAAGTTTTTCTCTACGGAACTTTATATTTTAAAATTTTTATATTATTATTTCATTTATGTATGATATTAAAAAAATTTCTCAATAAATGTAATTAAACAATTGAGAGGGGGCATAAATTTTTTTTGAAAAAATAAATTACTGAAAACATTATCTAAAAATACTATTTTTTAAAATCCAACCCACTTGAATTACACTGGTCCCCCTAAAGTCATTGCGGTGCTCACATTACTTGAGCTCAGATTATAAAGTTATTATATAACACAATAGATAGTGATTGCATTATTTTCTATTGCAATTCGGAGGACCCAAAAAAAATTTCTTAAAAGCCCAAGACGAACAACAAAATTTTAAAATATGTTAAGGGCCATTATAATCCTTCTGAAGTTTGTTTGTTCTTTCCCTTCTCTTTTGGAAATTTCAAGATGCGAAGCAACGAGGATAATGCTACACCGCAGCAGTTCCTTGGACTGAGGTTTTCTACATTATCATCTCAGTCCAATTTTTGATGATATTGTTATTAATTGGGCTGTTTCAGGCTAAAAATTAGCATTCTAAAGTTAAAGTTCGGTCTAGAAATCCAGCCCAGAGTACAAGCCCTCCAATCACTATCTATTGTCTAACAGCTCTACTTCTTGGTTTGAAGTTTGAACCTCGAAAGTAGATACAGCTTTTCTTTCTCTATGTTTCGAATCAAATGGCACTCGGGATTAATTCACATCTTTGCACAGTACTATGAATTTTACATCAGGGTCCGGATTTTATTTTTAAATGGCCCCGTGAATTTCAAATAATGTCCGATGTACTATAACTCTGACTCTCTTTTTCCTTCTCTTACGCTGTTTACTATAAACCTTACAGTATTACAGAGAAGCCTACTTATTATACTCTCACAGTTTCATGGTACTGGATGGGTCTTTATTGTTAGAGAAAATTAGATAATTGCCACTTCAAAGTTTGAGATTTTAAAAAATATCACTTTAAAATTAAAATTTAGATAAATGCCATTGCAAACTCATATTTCTTTTAATTTTGCCATTGTCCTACATTATTAAATAAAAAATATATATATTTGAGAATACAATTTATATTTTCCCATATTACCTATGAAACTAACATATGGACTAATAAACCTTATTTTTATATGATTTTGTTCCATCAAGATCATCTCTCTTCTAAACACTCTTTCTTCTAGATTGTCTATCTGATCTCATTCGTCTCTTCCAGTTCTCAGCTCTCGATATCTCTATGTTTAACCAATGTTTAACCAAGCTTTTTTATTTAATTTGTTTCTTTTTCAGGTACAATTTTGTTTTTAAGCCTGCTATCTCCTCATGTTTAATCGATTGGAATGTCGGGTCGGGTCGGATCGGATTGGATCAGGTTAGGGTTGAGTTGAGTTGGGTTGATTTAAATGATAGTTTTTTTATCAGATTTTTAATTGATTTTAATTGAATTATTAGCAATTTGATCTCTTTATTTATTTTGTTACAACTAATGACTGCGCCTAAAGGGGTAACTTGACATCTTTGCAATTAGCACAATCTTTTTGGCCTACTTAGCTTTTTTAGTTCTACAATTTGTCTCAAAAAAATATATTGTAGAATTTAAAATCATTATTTTATAAATTGACAAAATTGTTTAATACAATAAGTTTTGATTTTTTTTAAAAAATCAGATCAGATTGATTCAAATTAGGATCGAGTCGGGATAGATTTTATCATCTCTCATTTTCAATGGATAATTAGACGGTAACTAAATTACATGAAATTTAAAATATCATAAAGTTGAATAATATTTTTTATAAATATTTTACTATTTTTAAGAACTATATAGCTTTAGCTTGTATATGTTTATTTTTTTATTACGGAGCGGGATTTGAATACGGCTTTGGTCCAATAATTGTTTTCAATTAAAATTCAAAACGCAATTGCTTTACTATTTTTAGTCATGGTCTGATAATTATTTTTAATCATACTAGATGCATACCCTTGCATTGCGGGCAACTTTTTTATTTAGATACATAAAAAGATAATATATTATTTTGACAAATGAATACATTTATATTAGAAAAAATAAAAATTGTTCGTCTCTTTTTTCTAAAATATCTTGATGGAAGACATGATTAATATCTCTAAGAGAAAAAAATTAAAATTTATTTCTGATTCTCTCATCTGTCTTTATACAACTATGATAGTCAATTTATCATGTCTTTTTTTCGATCTTTTCAGTTATACAAATAATGTACGTCATATCATTAATAAAAAAATACTTATCAATGAGCAAACTATTATTTCCGTCAAAAATACATAACATGATTGTCATCTTTATCTTTAATATTTACAAACACTTTTAAATCTTAAATTGTGAGATATACCATCAAAGAGAATTTCTATAAAAGATAAAACAAAAAGGGAATAATTAAAAGAAAATTATTATTATAGAAGATCACCCAATAAAAGAAGTCAATTTAGGAAATAAATACTATAAAAACTAAGATGATCAGAAAATCTCTATCAATTATCAGAAAAGATATAATATCATATTATTTTGGTTGATTGATATCAAATTTTTAACCAAATCTTTACTTTCCAAAAAATATTATTTCCGAATAGAGAGAAAATTAAAAAACTGGATACGATATTTGCCGCCGAAGTTAATCAAATTGAATCTCAACCGTTGCATGAAAGATAAAATGGATATTATGAAAGTTTGAATACCATGATAAAAAATGGACGCCTTCAATACTTAGCTGCTTTATATAATAGTATAGATACAACTTTAGCCAATATATGATTAAAAATAAATATACCAATTTAAACTCTGATATCTCAAGTTTAGCCTGTAAAATTGGTAACCATCAACATTGGTAATGCTAAATGCTAGATTTAGCCCGCATATGGTTGTGTTTGGAAGTTCTTAAAATTTGCGTTGACATTTTAACCATTAACATTGGTAATGCTAAATGCTAAATTTGATCCTCCGCCTCTTGATAGTAAGAAGCTGTGTTACTCCGATACTTCTCCGATACTGTCGAACTAGTATAAGATACGGAACCAATACGGGTACGCTTTGGAATTTGGATACGGTGCGGGTGCGTATCCGATACGCCATGTGGCGTATCCAATTAATTTATTCATTCAAACTAACAGATACGAACTCCGATGCTTAATGATTCGGCCCCGATAATTACATAAGTTGCCTTGGTTGTGCCGATGCTGGTAATAGCGGGTGCAATTGCAACGTTTTGTGGTTGAGAAGCAGGAAACATAAGTTCTACACTTTTAATTTGATCAAATAGCCTCCAAAACTATATCACTCATGAAAAAAGACCCCTCAATATTATTTTTTATTTAATATTCATTTATAAATTATGACTGATAAAAAAAACCCTTATGTACATATAGTATACTGTTTAAAAATGTTCTATGAAGTTTTAATTTACAGAAATTTATCAATTATTTTAAAAAATATATGCACTTAATTAAATAACCACAATAAATATAAGTCTGCTATTTTGTACTTTTATTTTAATACTTCTATTTTATCTTTAGAAAAAACATGTAGTTTACATGAAAGATTAAAATTGATTCAATAAATTTATGTTTTTACTTGCACAAGCTTTGTAATTTTCAACATCAAATTTAAAATAATAAATATTTTTACTTTGTAACATTTGTCACTTTCAAATTTGTTTTATTTTTAAATATCCATACAATTAGGGACCCTTTTTTATTATTCTTTATTTATAATGAAAGACATGTTTGATTATACAAATGTCTATACCTATATGTAATAGTAAACTTTCTTTATTATGGAAATTACATACTTTGTAATTTTCAACATCAAATTAAAAATAATAAATGTTTTTACTTGGTAACATTTTATCACATCTCAAAATTATTTTATTTTTAAATAGCCATCCAATTAGGGACCCTCTTTCTTATTATTCTTTATTTATAATGAAAGACATGTTTGATTATACAAATGTCTAAACTTTCTTTATTTATTATGGGAACTACGTTTGTCGAACATGGGAAGCAGTAGGAGAGAACTTTCCAAAACTTGAGAGCCGTCAATTCACTTATAGCGATCTCAGGAGAATTACAAATGGCTTCAAAGATAGTATTGGTGCAGGAGGATTTGGAAGCGTGTATTTGGGCATTTTGGAAGATGGAGTTTAAGTTGCTGTAAAGATGCACTCTAACTTCTCTTCACAGGGCCTCAAGGAGCTACTAAATGAGGTAATAACTATATGCGCAAACACACATATACACATTTACACCTATCCAAATAGGATATTCATACTGCAATTTTGTATAATTAATATTCTATTTTTTATTGCTTCAAATTTTCTTCATTTTAAACAAGTCAGAGATATTTTTCTATAATTATTCTCAGGCTGAAAGCTTGTCACGGGTTCATCACAATAACTTGGTTGGATTACTAGGCTATTGCATTGAGATTGTATGTCACTTGTGTATGAATACATGGAGAAATGGAGCTTACATGACAAACTGAAAGGTGATTATTCTCAGCTTGGTTCTCTGTGCACCCCCCCCCCCCCCCCCTAAAAAAAAGGCATCAAAGGCTATTACAAAATAAAATGTCCTCTTTAGAGACATCCAACTATTACAATAAATCTAAACTGACTTGACATGGCAATATATACCAAAAAAACAACAAGGCAACCAATCAAGAAAGATTAAAAGACCTAATACAAAATAAATATGGCAAAACCACCACCATAACAACAAACCAAGTCAGTCAAGCTTCCTATTGAATCATGCATCCCGAAAGTTCTCTGAATCAGAAAATCCTCGAAGAAGCTTATTCTCATCCTGAAAGTTCTCCGAATCTGAAATTGCAATCACCTCCCCCCCCCCCCCCCAAAAAAAAAAAAAAAAAAAAAAAAAATAGGTGTTCCACCCTATTAAGTGTACCTCTCCAAAAGATCAAAAGAACATAGAATTAATCTAAATAAAACAAGAGAACCGTTGATGCCTTGAAATACCTTTTTGTTGAGCTCATTCCAAAAGGAGGTAGGGGAGGTTTAAAGCTCTTTGAATCAAAAATTAGATTTAAAACCGTTGATTTTGCATTGAGATTCATAATAATTATTGAAAGCACCAATTTTGAATTTTGATTTTATTAAAAATATGAATCTCGATGTAAAATCAACGGCTTTCTCAAAAAGTGACTGCTTTGAACCTCCCGCGTCAAACGCGCCATCGACGGTGGCGCGTTTCAAACGCGCATTAGTAAATGCGCTGCCATTCGTATATTTGAAATTTTAAAATTTTTAATATATTATTATATTATTACTCTTCTCTTCTCCAAACCCAAAGTGAAACGAAGTAAATCACCCTAAGAATACACTTCAATATTTAAACCCAAGCTATTATTAGAATTAAAAGTATCAAAAAGTCCAAAACTGACTTCAATATGAACATTGAAAGAATAAGTGAAAAGATGTCTCAGTATAAGTATGACAAAAATGTTGAAATATAAATTTAATTATCATTAATAATATTAAGTCTAGTGAAAATAAGGAGATTTTTAGAATTCAACAGTTGTAAAATTTTTGAGATGATTGATGAGGGGATATGAAAGACTAAACGATGTTCATTTTAGCTGTATGATCTATGGATGAAAAGCTCTTGAAATCTAGTTTCTAATGGTCCAAATTTAGAGTGATATTTTTGAGTTTAAGTTATATTTTTTTTAAATCCAATAATTTGAGATGGCATTTAATTAATTTTTCTTTATTTTTAATAGGAGGCGGGCCAAAATTGGATGAAGTGTAGATTATATGGATGAATTGGGTCCCTCTTGGATCCTAAGATAAAAGTCGTGATTCACCCAACTAGTGCCACGTCGTCGTCAAGACTTGGAAGAACGGATGGATACTTGAATTGGTGAATTTTGATTATCTGGGTCTACCACATTTAACCAAATTCAATTTGTTTGATTCAAATCTACACATTCTGTTTTTAGATATGAATGAGAAGTTCTCATTGGGAAACTTTAATTTTGCATTTTAATTATCTCGAACAATAGTGCAACGTCTTCAAAAAACATATAATTAATTTCTTACAAAAAAATGGTGCATAATTTTGCAGACAAATTATATTGAATGTTCAAATTTTGAATGTCAAGCTTTTGAGATACTATATTGAAAGAAATATTTTCGTATCGGACCATTGTGTAACTCTTAATTTGATATTAATGTCGTGCTTGTGTGTTGCTACAAGACTATTTAATTAAAAATGATTCATTTTCAATCAAAACTCGTTATTTCTGCAAATAATGTACATGTGCACTGAGAATCAGTCTTTGATCCAGTAACAAAGACAATATCCTCTGTGAGAAGTCACAAGTTTAAAATTCAGATGAAATTTTTTTTATGGATAATTAAAATGTGAGTAACTTAGACTCCCGTCTTTACTCGAAAAAAACATACACATGCTAGGAAGATTTTTTCTGAATGTAAACAAACATAATAAATTTTAGCATAAACTTCTTAGACATAATTATTTTATTAGAATTCATATACGTAGAGTTGTCCCCGTGCTCCGTGATGAGATTGTACGTCGGCTGAAACTGGTGTCAATTTATTTTGCATCTATGCTTAGCCATTTATTTTGTTCATTCATTGCATGCCAAAATCTCCACGGTATAAAAATATGGATAGTATAATGGCACCCCTGAGACAATTTTGATGATTAGTTGTTAATATTTTTTGTTGTGTGCCTCAAAATTAAAAGGTTTGTTTAGACAATTTTAATTTTAAAAATGTGCCACTAATTTGTTGATGCATCATAATCATTTTTTTTAGAAAATGTACTACAAAACAAACGATAATTAAGCCAAGACATAGGAGTATGATAGTATTACAACATTGAAGTCGATAGACCAAACTGATAGGATGGTTCGTGGACGAATCAGCTAGACTCCGTCTAAATCTTAGCCGTAGATATGTTCAAGAACGAATGACAATGAAAGTTAACATCTACATTTAAATATGAATCATCCAGCTCATAAATCGGATAACCCTCAGATCCAAATTGCTGAGAGCCTCCATTCCCCCTCCCCTTTTAGAAGTTATTGTTCTAATATTGACATTAAAGTTTTAAATAGAGCGCTATAGTATAGTTATAGCATTTTTTAAACTCAAATACTATGTTATACACCTACATTGCACAAAAAATGCTATACACCTAAATTGCACTATTAGCGCTATAATAGTGATAGTGAACTGTTATTGTGTGTAGCATGTAGCTGCAATATAGCACACTATCCTATATTTATTCACAATAAATTTTAAATGATCATATTTTTTCATTCAAATTCTGATTAAGATGATTCAAAATGCATTGAAAAGCTAAATACAAAATCTACAACATTAATAAATAATCTAATCACTATATATAAATTTTGGATAAAATTCTTTCTTTCTTTGTTATCAACGCTCTGATTTGTCACAGACTTGCACATTTCTCTTACTTTCTTCTTGGGTATCTTTTTTTACCTAAAATAATAATTAAAACTAGGTAGTATCTTGAACTTGAGCAATTTAAATTAGATTAATCTAACAAAAATTATTTTGAGACCATTCTAATACAAAATTTATTATTTTAATAAATTCATCAGGGACTTTAGTTAATAACAATGGAATGTGCTTGACGGAAAATGATATGTATTACTTAATTTAGTAATTTATTATATACAAGATATTTTGAATAGTAATTTAAAAATTATATTTGTTCAATATCAGTATTATCTTTTAATTGATTTTGTGTTATTTATTTACCTGCCTATGAGTCTTTAGATAAAAATATTTATATTATTTATTTGCTCTATGCCGGATAACTTTCACTATAGTATGCTATAGTTGCGATAGTTTTTTAGGACTATATCATGATGGCACGATAATCGCTATCTAGAACCTTAATTGACATATTATTCTATGAGCTAGAGGAGTTTATAAACGATCAAAATTATTTGCATTGTAATTTTATAGATGTTTCTCTTTATCCGTGGTTTCAGAAACTATAAATACAGAACTTATGAATTTTAAGTAAAAATTATGATGCCGTACAATTAGTCCAATAAAAATATATATGTTCAGGGGCTAGTGATATAGATTATAAAGTGTGTGCATTTTATCGAAATCGTGATGAAGGGGAAGAGTATACTAGAAATATTTCGGGGTTAAAACCATCTAGTTTTATAAAAATATATTTTAAATTAAGAAATAAATATTTTAGTATAAAACTCGGAGATACAATTTTTCGTAATCGACTTTGAAAATTTTATTATACACGACTTTAACAGAAATTTTTCAAGACGAGAAAAATGAATTAACCACAACGTGTCCAAAAAACATAAGGCCGTAGTTTGGAAAAAAAAAATTGAAATAACATGTTTAAGTTTGATGGTTAAATAAAAGTACAAATCACACCAAGGCACATAAAAGACCTCTGTATATGAGATCAGAACAGTAAAAATGGACAGGTCCCAGCCTTTACGTGGTCCCCACTTCTCCGTTGATTCCAGCTGGACTAAATCCTGACCCCACGTACTAGCTCAAGATCCACTGCGGCCAATCTTCATCGCACAGTGCAATAACGATTCTGAACTCAAACTTTCAAGAAGTCTCTCCACGTGCACGATACATGTACACTGGTCTACTTTTCATCTATACGACTATTTACTTTGAGCCTACATGTCAAATATTCTGTGCGTTGTGCTGCTTAAAATACTTACAGTTGTTAAAGTGAAGAAAAGTAGATTTCTTCATATTAGGAGTTTGAAATTCGCGAGTTGGCGGAAAATAAATACGCGGAGGGTTAGAGAAATGAAAGAATGAAATCAACGGCTGAGATATTTTCCATTGGGGAGGTTCTACTGGGAGAGATTCCGATGGAATTCTCTTTAGAAGGAGAAAATATCTTGCGGGTCAGTACTGGGTGATTTTCTTCACCAAATGAAATTTTCTATACGAAAATATATAGAGAATATTTCAGAATAAATCCGACGTATCTCCGCTTGGTTTTCAAAAAGAACCGAATCTTACCCTAATCTTGATCCTTGTTTACGCACGCCCTGATATTATTTTAATAGCAGCTACCTAATTGGACCGAAGTAATTAGATATTAATCTCTTGACGTTGTTTTCCGTTTTGATATCTCAACTTATCGAAATCAGAAATGTGGCTATGTATTCGTTTTAATAAAGATCATAGACTGGTTTCATTGAATTGGAGAAATTCACTGGATACATCGTTTCATAAAATACTAAGTCATTAGTCATAATATTAAGCAAAAATATTAAATGAAATAATTGTTTCTCTCATATTGCAAATAAAAGAAATACTGGTTACTATGTTAGCAAAACAAAACAACAAGTAGATTTTGCTCTTGCTTTTCACATTTTGAATCAAATACAAATATGAAACTAGTGCTCAATTATGATCAACTTTTATTTCAGCAGAACAAACAATAAGTAGAAATTTCTATTGCTTTTTAGAAATATTTTTTCACCTCTAAGTTTGGTCTTTTAGGTGCATTAAATTATTAATGGACCTAATGCTGATTAGTTCTATACTTTTATTGTGATTATTCATTATATTTTTTTATGTTTAATATCCTTAATAATTAATATTACTAAATTTTGGCTGATTTTTGTTTTAATGAAAAATCAGTCACGATGTTTTCATTCGAGTTTTAATAATTGTTTATAAATGGTTGTTGATGGTTATCAATTTATGTACACAAGACAAGTAAATCACGCTTATCTTCATATAAAAATAATATCAATATCCTACATGCATTGCTTGTTGTAATTTTGATACATATTATTAATTTTAAAAATTTATAACTTTTATATCATTTGGCAAATCTCTCGAAAACACGATTTTTACCATCTGATAGAATTGTAAATAATATTTTAGTTAGATAAAAAAAGTGACAGATTCATTCTTACATCACACATTTGAATGTTATATGCATTCACGCAGTTTATTCAAGACAAATTATCGAACTTTTACTCCACATATAGAAAATGATGTTTGTATAAATTAAAGAAAATGATATCTTATATTTACTAGAAAGAAAATAAGATAAAAAATAATAAACAGATATATTTGTAAGATATTAGTTATATATGTTAAAAACCGGTGTGCTCTTGAATCGTGTCAACAATAATGAATATAAATTTCTTAAAAGACCTAGAGCAACCACATCTACAAAAATAATATATTTTCTAGGGTTAAAGCCACAAAATCATAACAAAAACCTTTTTCCTGATTAATTTACCAAATTGACCATGCACTCGGGACCCGCAGTCCCACTAACGGAAAACGACAAAGCATCTTACACCGTTGGATCCTCACCGGCTCACCATTTAATGCTTTGCGGGCCGCGGTTCACATTAGACGGTCCCCGCCATTCATGAGTCAAGAGTCCCCCAATCTAACCCGTCTGATTGGCCAGAGAACCCGTGGGGCCCCTATTAAAGAAATAAAGATGCACACGAAAAAGAACAAGGGATAAAGAGAGAGCCGCATAGAAGACTCACGCCTTGCAAAATCGCAAGTTCGTTCGCGCTAATCCAATTTCCCCCCTCTAATCAAACAAACCCAGAGGCTAAATCTTCAAATTCCGCTCATGAAGCCCCAGATGCAAGACAAAAGCGATGACTCCGACGAGCGAGCGGTGGCGGAGGCTGGGAACGCTGGAGGGATGATCATACCGGTAAACGCAGGCTCCGTACCAGCGCAGCGGTACATAGTACCGAAACCAGAACCCATGGAATTATTTGGTGGCCTCCAGCTTGTAAGAAAATCTCCTGCCCGAAATAGAGACCGCCATACAAAGGTAGAGGGTCGCGGGCGCAGGATCCGCATGCCCGCTGCATGCGCGGCCCGAATATTCCAACTAACGCGCGAATTGGGGCACAAATCGGATGGAGAGACGATACGCTGGCTATTGCAACAGGCTGAACCGGCTATTATTGCCGCTACCGGTACCGGTACGGTACCAGCCATAGCAACGACTGTCGACGGGGTTCTCAAAATCCCTACACAATCGTCTACCTTCGCAGGCCCCACAGTATCTGACGTCGTAGAAGTCAGCGGGAGTACTGCAAAGAGGAGGAAGAAGCTACAACCAACCCGCAACACCGGGGCCAGTGCTGGCGTGGTACAAAATGCACAGGTGGCTCCTGCATATTACTCTGTCATGGCTGACCCCTTATTGAGTGGTGGGGCTGTCTCTTTATCTTCTGGCCTGGCACCCATGACAGCTGGACAATCTGGTTTGGTACCATTTATTGCTCTGGCCCCATCTGGCGGTGCAGGTATGCCGCCTGGTGCGATATGGATGGTACCAGCGGCACCGACTGCAGCAGGAGGCTGCACTGGTGGTCAGAATCAAGTTTGGGCCATACCTTCTGGGCCACAGTTAATTAACCTGGCCGGTGGTCAAGCAGTATCGGTTGTACCAGCTGGGACAATGTACCAGGGGATTAGTGTTGCGGCTCCTGGTCCGGGTCAAGATTTGCATCAAGCCGGACCTGGTAATGGTAAGGGAAGAGCGAAGGACCCCACCATGGGGCAGCATGACCAGGTGGAGGATGATGGAGATGCCGCCGAACTCTTGTCAGAGTCGAGCCCTGAGAGTTGAGTGGTTTTAGGGTAATTTTTTTTTTCTTTGGGAGGGGGTTTAGCAAAAAGTTGGATTTTGCTTTTTTTATGGGGGGAATTGTTAAATGTCAGTGGTTTTAGTTAGGGGTGTAGAATTAGCTGCAGAATTTTAGGCTAATCATGTTAGCAAGGATTATGCTCTTATTTCTAATTTTAGACTTTTAACTTTTCAAGAATTATTAATTGTACTGAAACTGGCTACTTTGTATCAATAATTGTCTCATTGCTGTTCTAGTTGTTATTTGGGATGGCATGGAAGATGTGCTGGATGTTCATTAGCTGAATCTTGTGAATTATTTCAGTGCAGTGATGTAATTCTTTAATTTCTAGTTAGAGTGTTTTGATTTCATTTCCCAGAGGGGAAAAATATATATGCTTCTGTGTTGTGAACAGAAAAAATTATTAATTTTTTATTTGCTCTTGAGAATTACAGTTAGAGAATTAAAATTACATAGTTTTTAAGAAATTATGCAACTTAGACAGTCCGACCTTGGTAATTCATCCGAATTTCTAATTGCGCCGCAATTTTTGGATCTTGTAGTCTTATACCGACTATGAATTAGAAATTACTCCACTTGGATAATCCACTTTTAAACTTTTCTACTTTGAATAGTGCATTGTCGACAATTTATCGCCTCGAAATACATAATACTACATAATATTTAATAAATTATTGTGCAATGAGAGAGTACTATCTAGTTAATATTAAATATAAGAAACATGTTTTACGACGATATTGTTGCCTCAATCAAACTTATATTATTACTTCAACATTGAAATTTCAGAAGGGTCCTTGCATGAATATACCAATTTAAGTTTTCATGGACAAGAGGAGGAACTAACGCCTCCTAACGGACATTCTCGGAGGATATTTCCATAAAAGCATGCTTTTCTGTGGGACAAATTGAAACAAAACCAGCCACTGTTTAATGGCTAATACAAAACTAAAAGTTGTTGCTTAAGCAAGCAGTAGTTTGCACGTGCTTAACAGGTTACAGAGGGTGGGTGGTGCACCGTGCGCGTGGGACTTCATTTTAGGGTTAGGTGGTCCCAAGGGGGGCATTTGTGGGGCCAGGAGAGGCCGGAGTGGTGGGTCAAAGGACCCCGGGGACCGTGCCAAGAGGTGGGGACGGGTTGTGTAGAGGTTAGGATGTGGGCCACATCTGTCCCTCATGTGATCCACTTAATGTGGGCTTATGGAATAGTAGCTTCGCTAAACTTGGTTTAAAGCAATATCTTAACGTTTTGCAGATATGGCCCCGCAATTTTTCTATTTGTAACTGTTATTACCTTCACTTGGATGGACAAATTTAGTAAACATGCTACTTTCATGAATAAATATATTCTATTGCATTGAAAAATAATTTAATATTTTTAACATGTTGATTTTGATTTTGGATGGCCGGCATGTAGATTTGAGTCAAGGCCGCATACAAATCGGATGAGAGGTGCGAAAAACACTTTTTTTTTAGTCCACATGTGGTCTGTGATCAAGTCCGCACAAGAGACCGCATGATCTATTCAAAATAGACATTTTTTTGCTCTGTTTCAATTATGTTTCTCTCACTATTAATATATTGATATGCACTATTTGTATATAAAATGTGAGACAATGTGTGGGACACTAAGAGAGAGAGAGAGACACTCATAAAATTCATTCTAGAAAGAGAATCTCGAGTTAGAAACATCTAGGTTATGAATTTGTATCATAGGCTTGAATCTAAACTATGATCTATTTTTATCAAGCATTCTTTGTACATGCTTACGATGATAAAGAAGAAAAAAATTGTAGAATCACTAAATGTGAAAGAAATCACTCCAATCTAATTACTTTCTACTCGTTATATCTTATGACTTGATTCTTGCATTTTGAGATCTCAATTTCAGACATAACATTTGTCGCTTAAAATGGCTACAACAAAGTAGGTACTTTTTAAATATATAAAATTATACTGAAATATTTACTCTAGTCATACTACAATGATAACAAGAGATGCATATTTAGTCACTCAAAGTATTGCGGATATTAGTTAAGGAAATGTCATTATATTAGTAATTTCTCTGCCTCGATACATTTATATCACTTCAATTCTTTTTCAAAAGTTCCTTGGACCTAGTTGCATTTTTTGTTACAGGTTGAATTTCTTGAAAGAAAATCCTCTTCTTCTTTTTTTCCATGTCGCAATTGCATGTGTTATATTCTGCTTTTGTTGTTAATTGAAGAAATTTGAACAACTTTAAATGGGCTTCCTTTTGAATGTGATAACTTTAGATTATTACGAGGACTAGATTATTACAGAATGTGGGTACCACGCCAACCCCTCGGTAGAGCAGTTCAGTGGGACCCCGTTCGAGTGGTTGGGAGAAAGCCTAAGCCAGAAAGGTAAAGGCCAGAGAATCTCAAACTTCATGCTACCCAATCTCTGTATCCTAATATGTAGTGGACTGAGATTTTCCTTAAAGGTTATAGCTATAAAATATAGTTTTCTTAGCCTTTATCGACTCGCAGCAGAAAGTTATATTTTAAGGTTTTGTTTGGCAATGTAAGAATATAATTGCTATTTTGATTAATTAATTTGTCAAATAATTTTTTTACTAAGTAGAATAGTGTGGAAGAGTGCTAATCCGGTATACTAAGTTATAGGTGGTGCACCGGAATAGCTCTCGTCGGAATAACGATTATTATTTGATTATATTATATTATATTATTATATTATAATTATGATTATGATTTATTATTATTATATTATCATCGCTATTAGTATAATTATATTATGTTATTATAATGATTGTTATTATTATACATTTTCATCACGGTTAATATTATAATATTATTTATTTTCTTATTATTTATTATTATATTATAATAAATATGATTTTATTTATATATTATTATATTATGAATATAAATATAATTATTTTATTATTATATTATTATGATTATGATTATTTATTATTATTATGATTATAATTATATTATTATTATTATTATTATTATTATGATTAAGATTATATTATTATTATATTATTATGATTATGACTATTATTATTATTATTATTATTTTATTTGATTATATTGTATTATATTATTATATTATGATTATAGTTATGATTATATTATTATTATTATAATTATTTATTATTATTATTATTTATGATTATAATTATGATTTGATTATGTTGTATTATATTATTATATTATGATTATGATTATAATTATAATTTTTATTATTATATTATATATTATGTTTATATTTTTATTATCTTATTATGATTATAACTATGAATATTGTTATTTATTATGATTATGATTATGAATTATGATTATTATTATTATTTTATTATTATTATTACTATTATTTTTATTATCATCATTGTTAGTATCATAATTATTTATATTTTAACTATTATGATTAACAACTATCAAATAATTTTTTCGCTCTTTCAAATAGTCAAGAATATCACTCTTCTAAAAAGATATTATTCTATCACTCTTTTAAAATTACCACTCTATCAAATCTATTCTTTAATTTGTGAAACGAAACCTAAGAGTGTAAGCAAAAAGTAAGTTCAATGGAAAAAGAAAGCGATTCGAGAGAGAGGAATCAGCATAAGTGGGGTGCAGTGGTGCACGTGTCAGTGATGATGTGAGATAGAATGGAGATAAAACCAAATTGCATGGTTGTTTTTCTTTTTGTCTAATTAATAGTACTACAAAAGAAACATAAAATTATCCTATTACATATTACAAAAATCTAGTTTTCGTAAAGTTTGAAATTATTTAAATCGGAATTTGACGAAAAATAAATGCATAATTTAATTGAGCAATGTTGGATCGATTGGATATAGCGTACAAACTACATATGATGAATTGATGATTTGCATGCCAATTTGAACTGATTAGCTGCCAAAATGTTTTTTCAACGTTGGTAGCAAGACATTGTATTAATTAAAGAATTCTAAAGAATTTCAACTGATTTTTGTATTATGCATTTTTTGTCCTGAGAAGAATGCATCCTCTGACAAAGAAAGAAGTATTGGTTCGAAATTGATCGCTACCGATGGAGCCATCGGCGTAGTACCAATGAGCAAAAAACATTTATGAGATACGGGTTGGCACCACAGGTTGGTACGGTTGACATAATAGGCATGAGTTATCACAGATTATCACGGTTTGAGACGGATTATCACGGTCCGATTTAATCCCGATTCACGGATTATGATGGTCCGGATTTAGCGGTCCGAGATGAGAAAATTCGGATCTAATTCATTGTAGGATCATAATATGTCACGTTCTGAGCTAATGCAGGTTTGAAATACAGACCGATCCGGATTTGAGATATGAGACGAGATGATTCAGACAGCAGCTACGGATTATCCCAGACCGGAGTTGGTTCTTGGGTTTTTTTAAACCTCTAATGGTAGATAACTGGGTACCCTACCTGGATGGATGCACATTTTTTTGCTGATAGGGGCGGATATAGGATTTTGATTAGGGAGAGCAATTATCGGATTGTAATAACTTATCGGATTCAAATTTATTAATTAATCGGTACTAAATAAAAAATTAATAATTTAATATATATTCTTAACTTAATAAAATTTTTATTAAAATAATAACATTATAAATATTAAAAATAATAATAAAATAAAGCTCAAAGTAATAGATAATAAAGTTGATGAAGAAAATTTTCGTCTACGGAACTTTATATTTTGATATATTTGCATAATTATTTCATTATGTACTATATTAATCTCAATAAAATTAATCAGATAATCTAAAGAGACAAAAAATATTTTCAAAGGAGGACAAATTATCAAAAATATTATCGAAAAATATTATTTTTCAAAATCCAATGAGGACAGACTGCCCCATTGACCCCATGCTTACATCTGCCTCTGCCTACTGACGTGGTTTGACCCTGTAACAAGTCCCTCCAATTTTAAATATACTTTTCCAGCCTTGTTTGACCCAGCTTGCTTTCAGTCCCTTGGGCTTGGCCTGTATATCAGCTCCCATTATAAAAAAGTTTGTTGGTGTTATGTTCTTTTTTTCTTCTTTTTCTTTGGGTAGGCTTATGGTTATAGGGCCTGTATATTCGGCCAGAATCATTTTATGTCGAAATCGTTTTTATTTTTTTTCGCTTTTTGGTCCTAAATGTTGTTAGACTGTGTTGAACGAATTCACATCTGCTGTTGTACCGAAAGGATAACAGCAGTTTTTTTATAATAATTATAATAATTATATTATTAATAATAAGAGTGATAAAAGCAAATTTTGAGATCTATGAATGATAGCGCGCCACTGTCAGTGACGTCTTTGTGTAAAACAGTATAAACACATCACTAGCACTGACGTGTTTGCTCTTACTCATCCTGATCACGATCCATTACTGTTGGATCAACATCTAATGTCACCAAAGAAGCCACTCCTAGTGGCGCGTTTACTTAAAGACGTCACTGCCAGTGACGCGCTGGCATTCATAGATTTTAAATTTTATTTTTATCACTCTTATTATTAATAACATAATTATTATAATTATTATATACAAAAAAAAACTGGGATAACAGGAAGCTGCTATCCGATTGAAACCTTTGAATGAAACATTAAAGAGTGAAATTGATATATTTTTATTTCTCCTCTCTTTCGTTCTCTTTTAAGGATGCATCATATTCGTCCATTTTCGATCTGACGGTTCTGATAGGAATAACAAGATCATGTTATCCCGAAAAGAATAATAGCATATTCGGACTAGTGTTGAACTATCTTTGAATTCGCATATTTGTATAGATAGGTCTATTGGGCTCTTTTGCAACATTGGTTACTCGGCTGGCACGAACAAGCTTTAGGAATAGAGCAACTTTTTTTTTAATTATTGGACAGGGACCGATCACTTGATGACTATCTATTTTGCCAAGCTCAACAATCAATTCTATCTAAATTAATAAAAAAAATTAAAAATTATGAACATATTCTTATACTTATGAATTGATTGCATTTCAAATTTAATGCAATTTGAGTTTCATTTGATACTCTTCTAAAGACTATTAAAATTATATAATAACTATCAAAATTACATAATAATTTTAATGATTTAAATTTAATGGTCTTTGATCAAATATCAAATGACACTAAATTATTTTAAATTTGAAATACATTGAAAATAAATAGTTAAAGTTAATTTAAGTTTTTTTTGTAATTTATAGAAAATTAATTATTAAAGTTGTTAAAATAAATAGTTGCCACACTTAATTATTACCACATATAAGACAGAAAGCTCAGTTGCTTTAACAATGGATAGGTACACCTCTTTGCGCTCATTTTTTGTAGTTCTTTCCTCCAAGTAATACCAAATATCAACACATGCATGCTGGATATCGCTGCAGAAATTCACCCCATGGATTAAGCTTCAAATCACACTCAAATTCTCTAAGGCAATCCAACACCAAGCTGTTGCACTTGGGTCCACTCCCCCAACCAAACAACACCACTCTATCTCCCTTTGCAACCATTCCTTTCCCTTCCAAATAAGCCATCTGGTACAACATGGATGACGATGACTGGTTTCCATACCGATGAAATGTCGCTAAAACCGCCTCAAGTGCAACCTCAGGCAACCCTAGTCCTTTCCCAACGGTCTTAATCAATGGCTGGCTGGAAGAAGGAATGCAAAGGTGCTTCATTGCCTTTGTAAAATCCGGAACATACTTTTTGTTGAACAGTCGATACATGACATACCGGAATTTCTCTTCCCATGTTAGGATTATTGGCCCGAGGAGTTTAAGGTGGGACCTGATTAGATCTGCCACTACTTCCCCTATATGTCGCTCGATTGAGAAGCCAGTTATGCCCTCATCGTCCTCCTCGCGTTGAGCTGAGTAGTATGCACGATCGTCAGATGCATTTTGGGTTCGAAGCAAGTGGGCAAGACGGTACTTTGGTTGCAATGTACCGGTTTTCGCTTTGTTTGTTAGAAGTACTGCTGCGCTGCCCATGCGGAAGAGACAATTAAGTAGTAGTTTCCGTCTGTCCTTGCCATCGTACCTGTTTAGGTATTGTAATATGCCTCAGAATCAGATACATTAATTATCCGTCTTTCATTATATATAATAATAAAACTTTCCATTTACAGTCCTGTTGTCATACCCCCAAATTGCAGAAAATTCTATGGTAAGGAGTAAGGACGTCCCTACCATTAGTGCTATGCTAAAACCCGCCGGGTACAACCCGTACCCGCGTACCCGCGGCCCGTACCCGCGGTACCCGTACCCGTGCCCGGGTAGAGGCGGGTAAACGGGTACGGGTTTGAGAAGGGCCGGGCAGAGTTTTTTTGGAAAAAACCCGTTGTACTCGTACCCGTTTACTCGCGCCCATGTACCCGCGTACCCGCGCCCATGTACCCGCGTACCCGCGCACCCGCGCACCCGCGTACAGCAAGAAGGTGAAAGGAGGAGACGTTATGTTTGCTTGGACAATTACTGACACCGCTCTTTCACCCGATCAGCACTACCTGGTTAGCTCTCTTTCAATTTCCTATTTGCCTCTTTACATCTCATTTTCAAGCTTATTCACAAAATTCAACAACTACAGCCCCCTCCATTCTTTTATTGTTGTTTTTCCTTTTAAAGTAATTGATTTTCTAAATTTTTATTTATATTTTACTTTTTAAATTAATTGATTTAAAATATTTTTTATTTATATTTTAAACGTTCATTTTAAATTATTTGATTTTTAAATGTTCATTTTAAATTTTTTTATCTATTTTTTGATTTAATCTATTGTTTTAAAATAATTGAAAAAATGAACGTTTAGAAAATATATTATTCTTTTAAAATGAACGTTTATATTTGTATTAACCAAAAATGATATTATTCGTCTTTTGACGACATTTCAAAATAAAAAATATATTTATAAAACAAAAACAATGAAAAAAAAAAAAAAATCGTACCCTATAATTCTACCCGTGCCCGCTACCCCGTATATAACATAGTATAGATAGTATAGAAAAAAATTTTCCATTTACAGTCCTGTTGTCATACCCCAAATTACAGAAAATTCTATGGTAAGGAGTAATCCACTCCTACCATATATTCATGTCTACATGGTAGGGCCAACCAATGAGAAGTTGCTACTTAATATAATTCTAAAAAAATTAAATAATTCTAAAAAAAGTTAAATAATTCTAAAAATATATTAAATAATTCTAAAAAAGTTTTTAATAGTTTTTTTAATATTTAGAAAAGTTAAATAATTCTAAAAAATATTAAATTTTATCTATAACTAGATTTTCATATAAAATTTAAATTGAGCGATTGAATTAATCATTTAAATTTTAAAAAATAAAAAAAATAACTTATTACACACGGAATATCTGTGATGGATAGCACGTAGCTAACTCTTTACTTCAATATCTATCAGTGACATAAAATATTATCCTTTAAATCCCCTGCAAATCAAAAGTAATTTACATCATGCGATCGGTACACAATTGTTGAAAATATACAACCTAAACCAAACTATCACTTTTAATGGATATAAAATTGGCAATATAGAAGGTACGTACATAATTATTTTGCATATAAGTCTAATTTTTGAATAAATTATCCGACTTATTGTATAATAATGCAACATTAATTAATTAGATAAACTAAAATCAGTAAATATTCACACAGTATCTCTAAGATATTAGTTTTTTAGATAAAGATGAAGTCAAATATTCGACTTTAATACACATAAAAATTCCTCGTATTTGAATTTCGATATACAATCTATATATAAAGCATATATTAATTAGCTATTAAAGTTGTTCAATAAAAATTCTTCTTTGTCTAAACTAAGCAAACCAAACTCTAAACAAGAAGAGCATCATCCAACTCATAAATCCACACATATAATTAAGTGAAAACGAAATCATATATATAGCCATGTAGGTATAGATAATATAGTTGCATACCATCCTATAGAGGTTATCTCCGTGCTCACTACCAGTGCATATGACTTTGCTTGACGCGTCTCTAGAAAGCGTTTTGCAATGTCAACCCCGATAACTCCAGCCCCGCAACCCATGCCTGAAATGTTGTAGCTCTTCACATCTATCCGCATGTTATACTGGTTCACAATTATCGAAGAAAGAGAAGGAGAAGGACAAAAGCCACTGCAATTCACCACAAGCAAGTCTATCTCTTGAGGCAGGACTTCCATTTTCGCAAATAGTTCATCGAGCACAGGAAAAAGCAGCATGTGGCTCTCTTGCATTGCATCCTCATGTGTTGGTGAAACGGGAATGAGACGAAGAGCCGGTGGTAGATATGTTTCATCTCCGATGCCAGAATAGGTTACAACACTGGACATAAAAGCAATGCTTTTTTTGTCAAAGCGTTCGATAAGATTCATGTGTTCCAGAAGACCAGAAACTGGAACTCTCAAGTGCTTTGCTGGCTTAAGGCATGAAAAGTCTATTAAATAGGTCCGAGAGCGGGAAAGTAAGCGATGAAAAAACAGTGCCAGAAATACTGGTATAAGGTGGTACATGGGTTCATTGTAGTTGTAGAAGATGATTATGTGCATGGAAATGGACAAAATCAGAGAAAGAAGAGCATAAAAGTGGTGGAGTATGGAAAAGAGATGATCTTTGTGCGACGTGTCCATCTTGGATTTGCACATTGTGAAGGTTGACATTCTGAGAAGTGCATGCATGCATATATAAAGGAAAAAAATATACTTTATTCTCAACTGTGACAGATTTTGGTCGGAGAGTTATTAATGTGATTGTATTATTAGATTTAAATTTATTAAATAAAAAATTATAATTTAATATATATTTTTATCTAATAAAAAATAATAAAATAATATCATTTTGTATATTAAAAATAATAAAAAATAAAACACTAAATGATACATAACCAAATCGATTGAGAAGACTTTCATTTATGGAATTTCATATTTTAAAATTTTTACATAATTCTTTCATTATTCGCGGTATTAAAAATTTTTTCTCAGTTAAAATAATCAGTAATGCTTGTGATCTGTTGTAATTGTAAATATAGTCTAAATGAAATCAATAAAATGAATTAATGATTTATTCTTGTACTTGTCTATGTGCATTCTGTTATCTGACTTGTCTATCGATTCTCATATTTGTGATATCAAATCCCTCAACTCAAAATCTCCACAAATAACACAATGAGAATAATAAACGATTAAAAGGACGGTTACATAACTAAAATTCAAATCGAATAAATAGGGATTAAACGATAAACACATTAAAAATGATACTTAATCAAAATAACGAATCCTGATGAGATAAGAAATTCAGGTCGAATATGGTGGACCCGTGATCCATTTGGATCAAATCGGGTCGACCCATGACCCATTTGAATCGGATTAAGTCAGATCAAGCAAAATTAAAAAAAATATGACAAATTATGCTATAGATCAGAAGGAGTGTCATCAATTTATTAATCAACGATAATGATTTTTAATCATTCTCTCTTCTCTAGTCACACCAAAAGAAATTTATCTTGACCATCCTATAGTTAAAAATTAAACGATCTAAAATCATTTCAATCCATAATAAAATCTCCGATAAAATAATATGATCTGACTTAATCCGGTCCGACCAATTGATACCCCTAATTATAGTTAACAATATATATATATATTGGCTACGATGCTACGCGTAGAACAGATGGCCCATGTGCTGCAGACCGTTTCTCTGTCTTCCAAGTTCAAATAATACATCCGACCGGTCAAAATATTTTTCATATGAAAATCTAGTTGGGGACCAAATTTTATATTTTGTAGAATTTTTTTACTATTTTTTAAGATAGCTAAAAAATTACTTGATTTAATTCTTATGAGTCATTCAAAATGAGTCATTTTCTAACTATCTTAAAAACTATAAATTTTGGTCTCCAACTAGATTTTCATATGAAAAATATTTTGACTGGTCGGATCGACCATTTAAACTTTGAAGATGGAGAAACGGTCTCTAGAGCGCACGAGTCATTCATGCTACGCATAGCACCGTAGCTAATATATATATATATGTGTGTGTGTGTGTGCGCGCGCTAATGTGCTTTATAAAGCACAAAATATTTCGTATTTCGTACTTATATCTCACATTTTAAAATTCAAATGGACGATCCAAACCGTTAAATATGATCTTCATATCAAAATCTCCTTGGTGATCAAATTTTATATTTTTTATAATTTTTTCTATTTATTTAAATGGATAGAAAATCGTTGATATTGAATGGTTCAGATGACGTCAGGTCAATGAATTTTTTAGTCCTTCAAAAAAATTGTAAAAAAAAATTCCAAAAAATATAAAATTTGATCACCAATGAAATTTTGATATGAAGATCATATTTAACGGTTTGAATCGTTCATTTAAATTTTAAAACATGAGATATAAATATGAAGTACAAAGTATTTTGTACTTTATAAAATACATTAGCACACCTATATATATATATATATATATATATATAACTCTGTATTTTCTATTGATAAAGGGTTCCAATCGCATAAATTTTGTGTGCCACAAGATATCATCGACTCAATTTTTAATTTATATTTCAAATTTAAATCCAAATCATTAATTTTTTATTAATTTTTAGGGTAAACATATGCTCCTAAAATTTTATGAATTTTAGAGTTCATTTGATACTAGATAAAATGAAAACAAAATGAATACATAAAAATTAATCAATCATAATTAACTACATTCATTCATTTTGTTCTCATTTGATCTAAGTATCAAATGAACTCCAAAATTCATAAAAATTTAGGAGCATGCATCTACCATAAAAATTAACAAGATTAATATTTGAATTTAAATTTTGATTTTGAAATTTTGAAATATAAATTAAAAAGTGAGTTGATGATATTTTATAACACATAAAATTTGTGAGGTTGAAATCCTCCTCTAGATAATTTTAGTTAAAGAAATGAGCAGGTAATTGGACATTTCAGATGCGGACTACAAACGTTTCCGATTTTCCAGCCAGGACGAGGGTGGTTGTTGAATCATTAATTCTATTAGGAATGTTTTCATTGTACAGTTAATGTCTGATGAAAGCCACCTAAATATGCATGAATGTATAAATGCCTTGGACCAAGATTGGTTCTTAGGTGAGCTTTAATTTAAAGGAATTTCATGCAGATCTACCTAGCTGGTTAATATGATACATTATTTTTGAATTTATTAAAAAAAATTGTCATGATATAATTCAAAATGAAGTACAAAAGGTACAGATTTTATTGGCTGAATTGCCATGCACATTTGAGTCCAAATTTCGGAATAGAAATAAAAAGTGAGGCTGCAATATTTACCAAAACTTTCTAACACTAACCGTACTCTTCTCAATTCTCATATATCTATATATTGGTAATAAGTGCAGACCCTGACTCTATTATATCTTCTGGACAATTGATGATGTTATGTCGCGTTCTTATCTTATTTCTACATTTTTATATTATATTAGCCATTTAGTAAAATACCTAGTTATGTTTAGTAGTGGATACTTTCCAATCTAGTGTTTCATGTTCATATAGATAAAGAGAAGAGATCAGTTGATAATGGTTTATTTTGATAACCTTGACAATGGACCTCTAAATAAATACAAAAAAAAATTAAAAATAGAAAAAAATTATAGATGTGTTCTTTACTTTTAGATTGATGATCATTTAAATTTCATACAATTTCATTATCATTTGATAGTCCATCAAAGACCGTTAAATTGGAAACGTTACAAATTGTATGAAAATTTGATAGTCTTTGATAAACTATCAAACGATAATGAAAATTGCGTGAAATTTGAATGACCATCAATCTAAAGATAGAAGAACACATCTATAAATATTTTTTTCATTTTTAAGATTTTGTTTGTATTTATTTAGAGATCCATTGTCAAGGTTATCAAAATAATCCATTATCAATGGATCCCCACTCATAGATAAATACCCATAAATTTCCTAGGAAACAGATCCGATCACGTATAAGAATGTGATGAAACATTTTTTTTTGCTTAAAAACAAATAATTTTTAACTTTTTTTTTTAAATTCGGCATCAAAATTTTATTACAATATATTAAATATGAAAAAATGCGCTCACACACAAGATTGAGCACATCTAACATATCCACAAATCAAGTGCATGTGCACACAAGGTGTCAGAGTACATCTCAAATAATCTCATGTGATCCTTCAGGCCTCCCAAGCCAACAACGCTATCCATAGGCCGTTCCCTTTTAGATGTCGTCAATGAATCAAGTTGTTCATGGATCTCCTTCCTGAAGTGGTCAAAAGTTCACTTTCTTTATCTGTTCAACCTCCATATCATGATTGATACATTACCATCCTTTTGAAGAAATGATTCCAATGATTAAGCAACCACAAAAAAAATGTGGATTGATATTTGATACATTATCTTCTATATTTCTGATACTTTGTAGTCAGTGTTATTGTTTAAGATGTATTTTTTTCTTAGAGCCTTATGCGTTAAAGATATGTTAAGTTTAAAGAGCTAAGGGTAAACTAGTAATTTTTTTTTTAATAATCAGATAGTAATGAATTAGATGAATGTAAAGGATAAAAAAAAATAATATTTAGTGTAAGACAATAAATGGATAACTCCAGGAAAGTGTCACTTGAGAACAGGAGTTCAAATGATTAACGTCTCATTTCAAAGGATATTAGCTCATTGTCATCTTCTGTAATACTATAAGTTTCATTTAACATTTAGCATCTCTTGTCTTTTAGTAACAAGTGTAATTAGAATTAGAAAACATATTGTTATATATTGAACTCAGTTCTAATAGTTTTTTTTTCAATAAAAATATACACAAACAGATAAACTTTCTCTATCTGTTACATGATATCTGAGCCTCAATGGCCGCCGCACCTCCTCCTAATTCCTCTTCTGTCCCCCCAATTACTCCCCTAACTCCACCACTTACCTCTAATTTCTCTTTTCTTCCACTGAACAATGAATCTCTCATTTTTCTTAATTTATCAATTTCCACCAAACTCAATCACACTAATTACTTGTTTTGACAATCCTAAATAACTCATCTTCTTCATGACTATGGCTTATATCAATTCTTCATTGTTCATGCTCCTACTCCTACTCCGACTATCATCTCCCCCACTGGACAATCCCAAATCAACTCCGCATATCTTAACTGGCACAAGCAAAACCAACTCATCCTTAGTTTGTTGTGCTCCTCCCTATCTGAATCAATTTTGGCATAAGTATTGTCATGCTCTTTCTCTAATCAACTATGGTCCCAACATCAATAGTTTTTTTTCGCCACCTTGAGGGCTAGACAGACCGAGCTTCGCCGCCAATTGCAAACAATGATAAAAGGTGGTTCTTTTTGTTCTGATTTTCTTCAGAAGCTCAGATCCAGCTAATGAACTGGCTTTCATCAGCCACCCAATTTTCGACGATGTCTTGGTGACCTTTGCTCTCACCGGGCTCAGCTTTGACTATAATTCCTTCCTCATTTTGTAACTCCTCTCTTTCCTTTGCATATTTGCATTCTCTATTACTCAATCATGAAACGCTTCTTAACACTCAACACTCAAGTTATTCCACCAACCTCAGGTCTCCTACCCAGGCCAAATGCTCAGCCCGTTGCTCCTCATAATCAATCTTCCTTCGACCATTGAAAACTTATCAAATTTGCTCTCAAAAGATACCATACTGTCCAAGAATATTAGTATTGATATGACAACCAATATGGCCTTGCTTCCCTGCCTCAAGCCTTTTACACCTCAAACTACACCATCACAACCTCCTTCAACCAATTGATACATTGATTTAGGTGTAACCTATCATGTGACAAACGATCTCAATAACTTCTCAACCTTCTACCATATGAAGACCATGATACTCTTAATATTAGCAATGGTTCTGATATGCATATTATTCACATTGGCTCCTCTATTTTCCATCTAAAAAATCACTCTATTATACTTCATGACATTTTACATTTCTCAAATTTTACCAAGAATCTCTTAAGTTTATCTAAATTACTTAGTGATAATTCTCTCCTAATTGAGTTTCATTCTCATGCTTGTATCATTAAATACCTCCTCACCTCGACTCATATTATTCAAGTCAAGTTTCGTAATGGTCTTTATTCCATCCATCTTAACTATTTCAACACCTCCTCAAATATTTCTTGGTAAAAAAAAATATTGACTGATGTGTGGCATGCACAACTTAGCCATCCTTCTTCCTCTATCACTCTTATGTTTTAAATTTTTATAGTTTATCTTATTTTTCTAAGCAATTGTCATTATGTCAAAATTATTGTATGTTAAAATCTTATAAACTTCCTTTTTCTTCTAGTAATTCTTTTTCTTATGCAACTCTTGATATTGTGCATTTCGATCTTTGAGGTCCTTCCCCACTTTATCTCATAATAATTTTCGTTATTATGTATTTTTTATTGATGACTTATAAGATATTCATTGATATATTTTTTCAAGTCAAAAGATGAGTTGACTAGTGCGTTCACAATGTTTTAGTTCTAAGTTAAAAACTTACTTAACACCATAATTAAACACTTAGAACTGATGGTGGCACAAAATATAAACCCCTCACTAGACTATACCCTCAAATTATTTATCAAGTAATATGTATGTATACCCCTCAACAAAATGGTATATCGGACGAAAACATAGACACGTTAAAGAACTATCAAAAGCCATTATACAAGCCTCACCATCCATTTCTCTATGGGATGATATCTTTGCTAGTATAGTTTATTTAATTAAACAACTACCCTCCTATACTCTTGAGTTACCCTCTTACACCGACTACTCAACAAAAATCCTTCCTATTATCTATTTCGGGTTTTATGATGTCTATGTTTTTCTTACTTAAAATCATATAATGATCATAAATTACAAAAAAGATCATTTTCTTGTGTTTTATTGGCTATACCATGACACAAAAGGGTACAAATATTTAAATATCTCCACAAACCAAGTGTTCACTTCTCAACATGTATTTTTTCTTGAAGAAATATTCTCATATAAGCAACCCAACTCTCTTTTGGATTCAAATACTGAATCTTCATTACCATTCTCCAACTCACAACACTTGAGCCTTCTAAACCTCCCAGCACCCGGCCTAACTCCTCACCAACACTCTTCTACCCGCACTCATAGCAACACCATGCTCGGACACACTTATCCACATAAAAGTGTGCCCCTAATTTAAATATCCACGCCCTCACCCGCCTACTTCATTTTGCCCTTGTCCCAAGCCCTCTTTCTTCTACAACTTCTGCCCTTAATTCAAATATGCATGCCCAAACACCTAACCCTTCCCCTCAACATACTCCAACTGCCTCACTTCCTCTGATAACTTCCAACCCCATTCTACACCACCCTAACCGATCTTTATTCACCCAATGACTACAAGGACTCAAGATAACACACACAAGCCTAGATTTTTCTCGGATCATGTGGCCTATCTCTCCACCACATCCCATGAAATTAAACTATCTACATTTTGTTAAGCACATGACATTCCACATTAGCAAACCGTAATGGCACAAGAAATTCAATCATTCCAACATAACAAAATATAGCAACTTATTCCTCCTCCTGAGGGACAATATATTATTGGATGCAAATGGGTATTTAAGATAAAAGACATGCCAATGGCAGAATCGAGTGGTATAAAGTCCAGCTTGTAGCCAAAGGCTTTCACTAAGAAGGAGTGGATTGTTTTGAGACTTTTAGCTTAGTTATGAGACCAACTACCATCCAAATTTTACTCACACTTGCATTATCCAGTGGTTGGCACATTCGACAACTCGACGTTCACAATGCATTTCTCCATGGGGAACTCAAAGAAAATATATACATACTACAACATCCCGGGTCTGTAAATTTCAACTATCCTAATCATGTTTTTCTTTTATCTAAAGCACTCTATGACCTAAAAAATAACCACATGTATGGTTCAAAACCCTAACCAACTTTCTACTCTCCCTCAGTTTCAAAGGATCGCAATATGACCCATCTCTCTTTGTCATGCATTTTAATAGCCAAACTATTATTATTTTGGTATACGTATATGATATCATAATAATCAGAACAAAACCTAATTTTATGATGACCATAATCCAAAACCTTCAAACTAAATTTGTTATCAACGATCTTGGAGTTCTACACTATTTCTTAGATATTAAAGTAATAAAATCAAAACCAGCATTTACTTCTCTCAACACGAATACATCACTTGTCACACCCCAGAATAAATAAAATGGATTTGGGGTGTTTAATCCCACCACGTACGCACGACGAGACGTGCGTACGGAAGGCTAAATGAATAAAATAAAGCAATCACAGAATAAACAAAACAATAATAATATAAATATACCTGACCATACAGTCTAGAATGAATCAAGAGAATACAACGCCTACATAGACGGGGCTAGCTCCATCGGAATGGGCAGCAATCTCTCAAATAAAAACCCAAAAGAAAGAAATAAGACTCAAGAACCCGATGGATCCTATACGACTACCCGGCTCACATGCAAATACAGAGAAGCATCCCTGTCATCACGCAGGACTGTCCCTAGCACTCACTCCAGTAAAATCCCGAACTTGAAAATACCTGGATCCCACAACCACCGTGGAAACGTGAGTAAATTTAAAAATTACTCAGTACGGATTTAGATCCAGCTTTAAGATTTGATCTTCTTTCCTAGACTGGACCCAAAAACTGATACTGATGTTTGAAATGCAATATAATATTGATGAGTAAATATAATAATATTATCATGCACATTTGACCTACATGATATGACATGATATGGTGCAGAAATCCGAAATAGAAATTCTGTGAAAATAATAATATAATATAAAATATAAGGTACAAAAATCAAACACCCGTAATAAATACCCAGATTTGTAAATATGTCAGATCCATCCCGAGCGGGCACAACCAGGGCCCAACTTATTAACTCGGGTCTTGCCTAAGCGGGCACAACCAGGGCCCAACTTACTAACTTAGGACTTTATGTTTGTGCAGCGATAACGCCGCACAAACGACAATTTGGGCTCCCAGGCGATAACGCCCTAGGAGAGTGAACGGCTATAAAGCACGTACTCTGGTCTGCTGAATCTGGTAATTTACCTTACAAAATATAAGCAAATGGATATAGTATGTCTTCAGTTGCCATATCGTAAAAAGGAGATAACTATCCGTGAATTAACAAATCGAAAATAAATGAGAGTCTACACTGTACCAACCAAGGGTCAGAGGACCGCATCCCGTAAAAGTATCAAAACAAAATATAAACAAATGGGAGCCTATACTGTACCCACTAAGGTCAGCGGACCGCATCCCGATTTTCTCTGTACCAACTAGGGGCCAAAGTAGAAAACTCTTTGGACAATACTAGGATCCTAAATAAGCCGGATAAATATAATAATATAGTATCATGAAATAGATTCCAGTCTCGGATATGGCCGCCCACACTAAACACTGAAGGATATGGTATCCTAATCGCTCAAATTTAGATTAAAAATGTAATCATATCAAGAATAAGATAAATAAAATATTGATCCAAAGAAAAAACTCTACACAGCCGAACCCGCCAAATGACGGGATCGGTGGATAACCCGGCAGGCAAAAATGCGTAGTACATATACAGACCGATGGGTCCCACGGGCCTATGGGTCACCGTACGTAACCACAACGGTCTCGTTATGCAAGGCAACTCATACTGAGAATTATCCGGTCAGCCTCTCAGCACTCCCATACATTTAATGCATGATTAACTACCTGACTTAAATAATAATTAGTGATAGTAATAATATTTTCTTAATAATTATAAGCTACAACTTGAATTATTTAATTCTATCTAATCCTATCTCGGGACTATTTTTCAAATCCTATTCCTACCCTATCTACATGCAATAAGACATGATATGACATGCAAATGCGGGTATGTCTCGAATATGCTGGTCAATTTACCGGATGCATATGACAGGTCAGATTTAGTCTCTAATCATTTTTGGTCAGAAAATACCGCAATTCAGATTTATTTTAAAAACGGTTTAATTTTCGGTTTGGGTTCCTAATTCTGAAGAAAGAAAATCAAATCTCAGGAAACCATACCTGAGAATGATTTGATCAGGTCGGTAGCGTCAAATTGCTTAGTCTTCGGTGACGCTCACGATCTCGTCAGCCGTCTCATTCTGAGTGTACTCGTGTGTTGGATCGTCAATTTTGAGAACCTAGGAAGTCAAAATAAATTAATCTGTGAGTATCCTATTAACGTTGGGTCTGGTTAGGTCAGGGTATACCGGACTCAAAGGCGAGAGTACTATTATTTAAAGTTTGTAATTTAAATTTATATCCATTTTGATTAGTGTGATTAACTTAATTTTATTTATATTTATTAAATTGAACTTAATGTAATCACTAAATTATTTTGATAATGATTAAGCTAGTTAATTATTAAAATAGAGAAATTGATTAATATATATTTTATATTATAAATTATTATTATCCTTAAGTTATTATTTTATAACCCCTAATTATTTGTATCATATTCTTTAATTATATCTCATTTTATATTTTAATATTATTTTCATTAATTAGAAAATATATTATATAAAAATAGAATTAAAAATAAAAATCAAAATAAAATAAAATAAATTCAATTAAACTTAAATTTAATTAAATGTGTTGGTGTTTTAAGATTATATCTATTTTGATTAATGTAACTAATTTAATTTATTTAAATTAATTAAGTTAGCTTAATGTTATCTCTTAATTAATTTAATTATAATTAGGATAATTAATTATTTAGAAATAGAGAAATTGATTAATATATAATATTATATAATTAATATTATTCTTATTAAAAATAGAGAACTTGATTAATAGGTATTTATATATATATATATATATTAAAAAACGGCGACTTAATATTATTCAATTATTAAAATAGAGAAATTAATTAATATATATTTTATATTATAAATTATTATTATACTTTATTTATTATTTTATAACCCCTAATTATTTATATCATATTCTTTAATTATATCTCATTTTATATTTTAATAGTATTTTCATTAATTAGAAAATATAAAATATATTATATAAAACTAGAATTAAAATAAAAATAAAAATAACAATTAAATGAAGAAAATTAAATTCAATTAAACTTAAATTTAAATTAAACATTTTTATTTATTTAAATGTGTTGGTGTTTTAATGTGTTTGGGATCATAGGTTGCCTCCGAAAAACCACTTTGTATATGTTCGGATTTTTATTATTGAGGCAGATCATGTAATCATCTCCCATATTTATCTTTAAGTATAAATTAATTATTAGTTGTGCACGTTTTTAAATTTACGGCACTTATTAATTAATTAATTACACTATTATCCAAATTAACCTTTCGGCCCACTTAATTAAGATCAATTTCTTTTTCGACTATTCTTATAGGTTCGATTGTACGTAAGGGTTGAATTTTGCGTATATAACCCTTAAAAGAGTTATTACTATAATTAAAACGGATTAGGGGTGCATAATCCGCCACGTACGCACGACGAGACGTGCGTACGGAAGGCTAAATGAATAAAATAAGGCAATCACGAAATAAACAAAATAATAATAATAAAATATACATGACCATACGATCCGTAATGAACAAAGAGAATACAACGCCTACATAGGCGGGGCTAGCTCCTCGGAATGGGCGCAATCTCTCAAAATAAAAACCCAAAAGAAAGAAATAAGACTCAAAACCCGATGGATCCTAACGACTACCCGGCTCACATGCAATTGCAAATAAGCATCCACGTCGTCATCGCGCAGACTCGTCCCTAGCCCTCACTCTAGCCAAAAATCTCGTACTTGAAAATACCCGGATCCCACATCCACCGTGGAAATGTGAGTAATTTATAAATTACTCGGACGGATTTAGATCCAAACTTAAGATTTAATCTTCTTTCCTAGACCGGACCCAAATACCGTTATCGATGTTTGAAATGCAATAACATATTGATGAGTAAATATAATAAAATTATTATGCACATTTGACCTACATGATATGATATGATATGGTAAAGAAACCCGAAATAGAAAATTAAATGGAAATAATACTATAATATAAAGTATAAGATACGAAGTCAAACACCCGTAATAAATACCCGGATTGTAAATTTCGACCATCCCGAGCGGGCACTACCAGGGCCCAACTTACTAACTCGGGTCTTGCCTAAGCGGGCACTACCAGGGCCCAACTTACTAACTTAGGACTTTATGTTTGTGCGGCTACAACACCGCACAAACGACAATTCGGGCTCCCAAGCGATAACGCCCTAGGAGAGTGAACGGCTATAAGCACGTACTGCAGTCTCGCTGAATCTGGTAATTTACCTTACAAAATATAAACAAATGGATATAATATGTCTTCGGTTGCCATATCGTAAAAAGGAGATAACTATCCCGTGAATTAACAAATCGAAAATAAATGGAGCTACACTGTACCAACCAAGGGTCGAGGACCGCATCCCGTAAAAGTGTCAAAACGAAATATAACAAAGGGAGCCTACACTGTACCCACTAAGGACAAATGTGGACCGCATCCCGACTTTCTCTCGTACCAACTACGGGGCCAAAGGAGAAAGCTCTTTGGACAATATTAGGATCCTAAATACGCCTTGATAAATATAATAATATAGTATCATGAAATAGATTCCAATCTCGAATATGGCCGCCCACACTAAACACCGAAGGATACACGGTATCCTAAATCGCTCAAATTTGATTAAAAATTTAATCATATAAAGAATAATAATAAGAAATATAATAAAGATCAAAAGAAAAAACTCTAACACAAAGAACCCGCCAAATGACGGGATCGGTGGATAACCCGACAGAGCGTAGGATGCGTAGTACATATACGAGACATCGTGGGTCCCACGGCCTATGGGTCACCGTACGTAACCACAACGGTCTCGTTATGCAAGGCAACTCCGACTGAGAATTATCCGGTCTGCCTCTCAGCACTCCCATGCATTTAATGCATGATTAACTACCTAACTTAATAATAATTAGTGATAGTAATAATATTTTCTTAATAATTATAATCTACAACTTGAATTATTTAATTCTATCTAATCCTATCTCGGGACTATTTTTCAAATCCTATTCCTATCTATCTACATGCGATATGACATGATATGACATGCAAATGCGGGTATGTCTCGAATATCTTTGGTCAATTTACCGATGCATATGACAGTCGATTTAGTCTCTAATCATTTTTGGTCAGAAAATACCGCAATTCAGATTTATTTTAAAAACGGTTTAATTTTCGGTTTGGGTTCCTAATTCTGAAGAAAAAAATCAAATCTCAGGAAACCGTACCTGAGAATGATTTGATCAGGTCGGTAGCGTCAAATTGCTTAGTCTTCGGTGACGCTCACGATCTCGTCAGCCGTCTCATTCTGAGTGTACTCGTGTGTCGGATCGTCAATTTTGAGAACCTAGGAAGTCAAAATAAATTAATCTGCGAGTATCCTATTAACGTTGGGTCTGGTTAGGTCAGGGTATACCGGACTCAAAGGCGAGAGTACTATTATTTAAAGTTTGTAATTTAGATTTATATCCATTTTGATTAGTGTGATTAACTTAATTTTATTTATATTTATTAAATTGAACTTAATGTAATCACTAAATTATTTTGATAATGATTAAGCTAGTTAATTATTAAAATAGAGAAATTGATTAATATATATTTTATATTATAAATTATTATTATCCTTAAGTTATTATTTTATAACCCCTAATTATTTGTATCATATTCTTTAATTATATCTCATTTTATATTTTAATATTATTTTTATTAATTAGAAAATATATTATATAAAAATAGAATTAAAAATAAAAATCAAAATAAAATAAAATAAATTCAATTAAACTTAAATTTAATTAAATGTGTTGGTGTTTTAAGATTATATCTATTTTGATTAATGTAACTAATTTAATTTATTTAAATTAATTAAGTTAGCTTAATGTTATCTCTTAATTAATTTAATTATAATTAGGATAATTAATTATTTAGAAATAGAGAAATTGATTAATATATAATATTATATAATTAATATTATTCTTATTAAAAATAGAGAACTTGATTAATAGGTATTTATATATATATATATATATATATTAATTAAGAGTGGAGATAGCGTGAGCTTAAGCTCACGGAGGCCTTCCGTGAACTTAACTCAAAAAATATATTAAATTATCTTAAAATTTTAATTTATCATTCTCATTAAATTCTTTATATGAAAATCTCATGGTATGCAAAAATTTGGAGCGTTTTGAGCTTTTTAAGTCACCGTTTTTAATTTTTGAAAATCAGCTCTAAAAATAATAATATATTCAATACTTGAACATCATTTTCAAAAATTAAAAACGGCGACTTAAAAAGCTCAAAACGCTCCAAATTTTAGCATCCCATGAGATTTTCATATAAAGAATTTAATGAGAATGATAAATTAAAATTTCGAGATGATTTAATATGTTTTTTGAGTTAAGCTCACGGAAGGCCTCCGTGAGCTTAAGCTCACGCTATCTCCACTCTATTAATTAATGTTATTCAATTATTAAAGTAGAGAAATTAATTAATATATATTTTATATTATAAATTATTATTATACTTTATTTATTATTTTATAACCCCTAATTATTTATATCATATTCTTTAATTATATCTCATTTCATATTTTAATACTATTTTCATTAATTAGAAAATATAAAATATATTATATAAAACTAGAATTAAAATAAAAATAAAAATAACAATTAAATGAAGAAAATTAAATTCAATTAAACTTAAATTTAAATTAAACATTTTTATTTATTTAAATGTGTTGGTGTTTTAATGTGTTTGGGATCATAGGTTGCCTCCGAAACCACTGTATCTGTTTGGATTTTTATTATTGAGGCAGATCATATAATCATCTCCCATATTTATCTTTAAGTATAAATTAATTATTAGTTGTGCACGTTTTTAAATTTACGGCACTTACTAATTAATTAATTACACTATTATCCAAATTAACCTTTCGGCCCACTTAATTAAGATCAATTTCTTTTTCGACTATTCTTATAGGTTCGATTGTACGTAAGGGTTGAATTTTGCGTATATAACCCTTAAAAGAGTTATTACCATAATTAATTCATTTAGGCCCTTATATTTATTTGATTTTGCACTTCAGTCCCTGATAAGGGAGCACCATACCAGAATCGCAAATATTACCACAACAACAACAACAAGGGTGCTAGTATAACAAACAAGCACAGATAGTGAGAATCAAGCCATGCCAACAAAACCAAATCAGAACCCGCTAGGCACTAACAGGGACAACCAAAATCAACAACACAAGCAACAGAGGGCACAGAACTGCTCAAAATCGAGCTAGGCAGCCAAGTAGCAATAAATAGAATAACAAGTCAGTTAACAGCAAGAGCAACAAAGGGAATCAAGGCACTCGACTACGGCCTCGCTTCATTGGTACCGAATGGTACCAGTATACCAAAGCACGTCAACAATCCGAGTTAGAATAGCAAGATAGTAACCGCATCAGAAAGACAAGGGTGGCAGCATTAGCAAATGGTACTAATAACAATAACATGTGTACCAATGAACCAGATCACCCTAACCCACAAACTAGCATATCCGATAACAGTACCATCAACACTAAACATGCACAAGCAACCAAAGACAAGGTGCAAACAACACAGACCATCAAAACAAGCCGGATCGCACAAGGCACAAAGGTACAAAATCAATCAATTCAGCGCATAGCAGCCACAAGGCACAATAAGGGGGCCACACGGCCAAGCAACGAGAAAGAGATTACCCGATCGGACACAAGGTTGTGCTCGGTTTGGGCAGTCAGAGAAGAGGCAGCACGGGTTAGTACAAAGGGCACCAGGGGGGCATGGCCGGCGTCGCCTTTCTGTGTGGTCGCCGAGCCTGACATAGAGGGGTGGCTCTCCAGAGGTGACGCAACTGAGAGCGACGATCTGGCTAGGTCGCGCGGTGAGTGTGAGAGGCGAGGCGCTCTCTTACAGAGAGAAAGAACATGAAAAAAGGGCAATGGAGGAAGATGACAGGAGCCGGGGAAGGCTGGCTCATCGGCGTGACCAGCACCTGAGGGGTGCGAGCAAGGATTGGCGGAGAGGAGATACGATCGGGTGAGGGGCGATGGTGTTGAGGAGCGGAAGGATTAAGAGAGGGGGATTTCCAAGGGGCGTGGGGGAACCGTCCAGGAGAGGGAGAGAGGATTGACAGGAATTAAAGAGGAGGAGGGAGAGGAGAGAGGACGGGAGAGAGGGTGGGGGGAAGATTCGAGGCAATAAATGAGAGAGAGAGAGATTTGACTTTGGCTTGTCAAGATTTTCTATGAACGAAATCATATAGATGACTATGTGTTCAATTGATTCTTGAACTTTTATCAATTAACTAATTTATCATTATCTTAATTTAATTATTAATTCTCATTAAATCTTCTTATATTCAATAACTAATGTTCTTAATTCAACCCGATTTAGGTTTCGTAAATTCGATGTTTGTTTTTAACTAATCTATTAATTATTATCATTGTTAGTTTCTCTATTAATTTTAGTTTAGCTTTAATTTTTAATATTAAGCCATTGTCAGTTATTTTATTATTCGAGATTACATTAATTTTTCTTTTGATTGTATCTCATCTAATTACCTAGAATCTTTATATAATTTTATTTATTTTATCATATTATTTATATTTAATTTTTGTTTTGTTTTTATTTTATTTTATTTATTCATATCTATTTACATGTTCTTTTGATTCTTGGTATTATGTAATCGTTAGTGTTTGTACTTTTCAACTTTATTTAAGTTTCAATTCGATCGATTAATTATTTGTTTCAAATTTAAATTTAAATTTATTTTTATCTCATAATTAACTAATTCTTTTAATTTATTTGGAATTGGTTTTCATCTACTAATTTATCTAAGTCATCATTAATTAGAAAATTTATTATTATTTAATGTTAGCTTTATTTATTTATATATATATATATTCTTTTAATTGTTGATTATGTTATTTATTAATTTATGCTAAATTATTTTAATTATCCTCTTAATTATTATTATTGCTTAATTAAATTTTACGGTTTAACATCATTGAGTTAAAGAGGGATTATATTTCCATATTTTAAGTCGAAAAGTTAACAGGGCGTTATGATATACCACATCATACGATTAAGAAAGGCTTTGGACGTGGCTTTGTCCAAAGGTCTTTGGATAAGTTCCGGACCCGGAATACCATTTCAATTATTCATTAGAACCCCAACAAACAAAAATTACAATTATTTGATTCTTTTTTTGTTTCTGATTTCAATAATATTTTGATCTTTGCTCTCGAGAGAACGAACCCACAATAATTTTTGTCTTTCTATAAATTGGGCTTTTGCTCAATGCGCTCAACTCATGGATCAACCAAATGAATGTTTTTGTTCTTGTATGAATGCTTCGTTCCTTTTTTTGCTTTTTCTTATTGATAAAATTTTCTCTAATTTTATTCGGGATGCGACCCCTATTTATTTATGAAAGAAGAAAATAATAAAAAGAATCTTTCTTATGCTATGGCGCAGTGCCGCGCATATATTTCCAGAGAGCATTAAAAATTAATAATGGAAATTCCTGCCATGATAATGCCATATAGCAGAGCGATAAAATTGTCAGTGAGGTATGGCAGAGCGAAGTGTCAGTGTAGAACAATGAAGACTGGATGACTCCGGTATTGAGAAAACTGGAGACATGACATAATATAGCCGTTGAGCTTATAACTGACTCGTTTCAGTTTGTTACGATTCTGTTGCATATTGTAACTACTAGATGTTTAGCTCATGTAATTACACTCATATATAAAAGAAATGAGTCTTCTTGTAAAGAATAGTTGTTGAATGAAAAATAACATATCAAATCAGAACTTCTTTTTGTTAGTTTATTTTTCATGGTATTAGAGCTTACGCTCCGTTTCTGATTTTTTTTCTCAAGAAATGACATCTTCTCCTCACTCTCTTCTTGTCCGATCGGACAATCCAATCCAGTTTAATCATCAGCTTCACACCTCTCTTACCAATGACAATTACCTAGTTTGGAAATCACAAATCTTACCTGTTCTTCGAGGCTATGACCTTATGTGCTATATTGATGGCAATGTTCCTCCATTGGCAACACTACCTGCTTCCTCTGATGGTGTTATCCCTATGAATCCAGCATTTCAACAATGGCATCGACAAGATCAATTAATTCTCGCCTGGCTTTTTAATTCCATCTCTCCGTCTATTCTGGCTTAGGTGATCAACTGTGAGACATCAGCTCATCTCTGGCAATAGCTTCATCAACTTTACACGTCTCAGTCTCTGGCCCGTATCTTAGAACTCAAATTGCAACTTCAGACGTCCAAGAAGGGTGGTTCCACATGTCATCAATATCTTCAGCATATGCAATCTATTGTTGATTGTCTACGCAGCATTGATCTGATGTTTCTGAATAAGATCTTATTTTATACACCTTACAAGGTCTTGGATCTGATTTTGATAATTTTGTTACCGTTATTTCTATGAGATCAGGATCTCTTACCATAGTGGAACTACATAATTTGCTTCTTTCTCATGAGGCTCGTCTCAAAGCCAACCTTCATTCCTTATCATCTGTGCATCTTGCAAATTCACAAGCAGCTTCTTCCATGGCTTCAGTTACTACCTTGTATACTGGTACTTCACAATCCAGACCTCCCTTCTCTAATTTCTCATCTGAGTCCTCTTCTCAGTCTTTTCATACTAGAGGTAGGGGAAATCAGAGAGGGAGGGGTCGTGGTCGTTTCTTTGGATATTCTTCTTATAAACATCAGTGTCAGATCTGTCTCCGGTGTGATCACACTACAGCCAAGTGTTATCATCGGTTTGATCTTTCATTCACCGGTTCTACTTCTTACTCTCCTTCTACAGTCTCTCAACCTCATCAAGCTCTGCTTGCAGAACCATCTGGATCACCTATAATAGTTTGGTTTCTTGATTATGGCGCCACAACACATGTCACCTCAGATCTAAATAATTTATCTTCCTCTTCTCAATATATTGGTACTGAGGAAGTCCATATTGGCAATGGGTTAGGTTTGTCGATATCTCATATTGGATCTTCTTGCATTGGTAATATTAAACTCTGCAACATGCTTCATGTCCCTGATATTACTAAAAACCTGCTCAGTATTTCTCAACTTACCAAGGATAATAATATAATTGTGGAATTTACTTCATCTTCTTGCCTTGTGAAGGATCAAGCAACAAATCAGGTTCTGCTCCATGGTACCCTACTTAATGGATTGTACCAACTGGATCTCTCCCCATTTACACATGAAGCATTACAAATTGATCACCCATCTGCATCTCTTTGGCACTCAAGACTTGCCCACTGTTCTTCAGCAATAACATCTACCCTTAGCAGTTCCAACCAAATTTCTGTATCCAATTCAAAATTACCATTTTGTACTCGTTGTTGTAAAGCAAAAGCTCACAAATTACCTTTTTACCCTTCTTCTTCTTCTTCTGCTACTGTTCCATTACAAGTGATCCATACGAATTTGTGGGGTCCATCTCCTGTGCTTTCTAATAAAGGCAACAAGTACTATATTTTGTTCACGGATGAATTTTCTCGCTTTAGCTGGATTTATTACTGTTCATGTAAGTCTGATGTGCCCAAACTCTTTACATAATTTAAAACCCATGTGGAGAACTTGCTATGTCAGAAAATCAGAACGGTGCAATGTGATGGTGGTACCGAGTTTAAACCAATTATGCAAATGTACCCTGAGATTACTTTTCAAGTCTCATGTCCCTACACCCCTGAACAAAATGGGTTAGCAAAACGAAAACATCATCATATTATCGAATTGAGCCTTACCACTATGTTCAATGCCTTCATTCCACTTATTTACTGGGATCAGATCTTTGAAAGCATTGTTTTTGTCATAAACCATCTTCCTAGCATTTCAGCCAATGTCTTTTCCCCTTTTGAAATCTTGTTTCATCAAAAATCTGATTACAAGTTCTTTAGAGTCCTTGGTTGTGAATGTTTTCCTCTATTACGCCCTTACAACAATAATAAACTTCAGCCTCGTTCCACAAGCTGTCTTTCTGGGCTATTCTTCCATATACAAAGGTTACTGCTGTTTTCATATTCCAACAAACAAAACCTATATATCAAGACATGTCAGTTTCAATGAATCAATATTTCCATTTGCTCAACTCTCTTCTTCTTCTTCTTCCTCTGTTGCTCCACAATCTCTTCCTACCCATACCACACTTACTATTCTACCTCCTACACTCTCACTATCATCTATCATTCCTCCTATCCCTACACTCTCACCACCTCCATTGTCAAACATTTACCCTTCATCTCATACCAGCCACTCAATGCTGATTAGGCAAAAGACAAATACAAGGAAACAAAAAAAATTCCCTAATTATTAGGTTTATTCCACCAGTCACCCCATGCTTGTTCAGCTTACTGATCATGAACCAACATGTTACTCACAAGCCATTAAACATGACCATTAGCGACAAGCAATGGCTCAAGAACTTAATGCTCTTGCTCAAAACAACACATGGGATCTTATTTCTCCACCACCTGGTGCTCATGTGGTAGGCTGTAAATAGATTTTCAAAATTAAATGTAATGCAGATGGTACTATTCATCGGTACAAAGCCAGGCTCGTTGCCAAGGGATACACACAGGAACATGGTTTTGATTATTTTGATACTTACAGTCCAATAATAAAACCAACAACGATCAGGGTCATTCTCATAATTACTCTCTCTAAGGGATGGTCTTTGCGTCAATTAGATGTTAATAACACTTTTTTGCATGGAGACCTCCAAGAAAATGTCTATATGTAGCAAGCTCCTGGTTTTGAGGATCCTTCACATCCACATCTGGTGTGTCATCTCAAGAAATATCTTTATGGCCTGAAACAATCCCCCAGAGCCTGGTTTCATCGGCTAAAAGCATTTCTCCTTGATCACAAGTTCACTTGCTTCAGTTCAGACAATTCCTTGTTCATTTTCAACACCGCAAACACTGTGTTGTATCTCCTGGTGTATGTTGATGACATTGTCATCACCGGAAATGACAATGCTGCTATAAGTACCCTTATAGCTTCTTTGCACTCAACTTTCTCTCTTAAAGATCTTGGAGACTTGCACTACTTCTTAGGCATTGAAGTTACTTCGGTGGACAGCGGCCTTTATCTGACTCAAACTCATTATCTTCATTCCATCCTTGACAGAGCTGCCATGGCAGGAGCCAAACCTTGTAAAACTCCCATGCAACCTGGATTACAATTTTCCAAATCGGCTGGCACAATCTTATCAGATCCACACCTATATCGGGCAATAGTAGGCGCTTTACAGTATGCGAATATTACACACCCCGACTTAGCCTTTTCTGTCAACAAGGTCTCTCAGTTTGTTGTTAATCCCACTGATGTTCATTGGCACAGTCTTATCAGATCTACACCTATATCGGGCAATAGTAGGCGCTTTATAGTATGCGACTATTACACGCCCCGACTTAGCCTTTTCTATCAACAAGGTCTCTCAGTTTGTTGCTAATCGCACTGATGTTCATTGGCAGACTGTCAAAAGAATCGTATGTTATGTTAAATGAACAATTCATCATGGTTTACATCTCTGATCCTCATCACACCTGTGTTTAAATGGCTACAGTGATGCCGACTGGGCTGGGTGCCCAGATGATCGTCGTTCTACAACTGGGTATGCTGTCTTTTTTGGCTCCAACATCGTATCCTGGTCTTCTAAGAAACAGGCTACGGTGTCCGTCTTCCACTGAGGTTGAGTATCGCAGTTTGGCGATGATAACTTTAGAAGTTCATTGGCTTCAATCTCTTCTTACTGAATTGAGCAGTAATTCATCACAAATACTTGTTCTCTGGTGTGATAACTTGGGTGCAACCTTCTTAGCTGCCAATCTAGTTTTTCACACACGCACTAAACATATTGAACTTGTTTTCCATTTTGTTCGGGAAAAATTGGCTGACAAGAAATTGGCTGTCAAGTTTCTGTGTTCTGCTGATCAACTTGTTGATATTTTTACGAAAAGTCTACCCAAACATCGCTTCCATCTGCTATCCAGCAAGCTCATCGTCTCTGAGAAGCCGTTGGGCTTGAGGGGGGCTGTAGAATAACGAAGACTGCATGACTCCGGTATTGAGAAAATTGGAGACATGACATAATATAGCCGTTGAGCTTATAACTGACTCGTTTCAATTTATTACGTTTCTGTTGCATATTGTAATTATACTCATATATAAAAGAAATGAGTCTTCTTATAAAGAATAGTTGTTGAATGAAAAACAACATATCAAATCAGAACTTCTTCCTGTTAGTTTATTTTTCAGTCAGTGAGACAACATGGCTGTTTAAAGAGCGATAAGTTTTGGTACAACATGGTCCTATGAGAAAGAAAATTTTCTGAGCTATTTTGGGCCCTATGAGACTTAGAAATGTTTGTACAAGATGATTTTCTTCTTTACTTATCTCAAAGATCAGAGTAATGATAAGAAATCTCTTACTCATTTTCTTAATAATACCAGCGTTATTTTAGTTACTTGTTTGTTAAGTAAATAATTCTGATATACGCAATATAAGGAGATAATCTAGACACTGAGAAAAAGAAAACTAAAGAGCTAGAAAACCTACATGATTCAAGGCACTAATCCAGATGATTCATGCCATGCAAATGCAAGCAACAATTAATGCTTGTTGTAAAAAGGTACATCTGTCATCTGGGAAATCGGTACATCAGATTCAGATGGCATTATGGCCCGGAACCGGTTAATTTCCTAATAGCTCCGGATCAAAATTTGTCTCAAACTTTGTTTTAACTATTGAATTTTTTTTTCATCAATCTCAATACAACTCATTTTTTATTTTATATTTTTTCCAATTTCAATACTAATTCAACGATTAAAACAAAACTAGAGATAAATTTTGGTTCAAGCCATTAAAAAATTAACTCATTCCATTATGGCACCTGTTTGTAGTCATTTGAGAGAGCAGTAAAGACATAGTCAGTGAAGAGTTGAGGAAATCAAGAAGACAGTAAATGATTTTAGAACCGAACACCAACTTGGAATTATGAGGGAACTCTCCTCAAAAAAAAAAAAAATTTTTATGAGGGAACAGTTTTTTCTGGCACGCCTGAACCAATTTATTTTCATCTTGTCATTGTCAGTCACATTATGTTCCTCTTTTTTTTGATGAAAATTGTCGGTTCTTTCAAAACCGGACAAATTCTTGTTGTTTGAAAATAAAGATTGTTGAACTAATTACAAATTGGACTATTTTAAGAGTACGGCTCTTGTTCTAAATTTATGTCTGTACTACAACTATGTTCATTTTATCTGATAAAAGTTTCCAGTTGACAGTAAAGTACTTTACAAGAAGGGAAGGATCCATCCTACCCCAATTTATTTGAGATTTAAGGTTTTATTATCTTCGTAGTTGAAGTAAACGTTCCTTATTCCATTAGGAATTTGTTTTTGCAAATTTCTTAGTTTCTGTAATTTTGATTTCATATGCTAATTATTTGACTTTGCGTCCTTCCTAAAAAAATAATTGTCCAAAACCTCATTTTTCTCTTATTTTTCTAATGATGCATCCATTGTATAAAGAACATTCTTAAAAGCATGCAATATTAATCAAGTCTGTTAAATCCAGTGCCATTGTTTTGGATTTGAAAGGTACGCCTTCCTGGTATAAACTATATCATCAAATTGGAAAGTGCCATGTAGTTATAAAAACAAAACATGAAGCATATTGATGTATACAGTCACTAACTTCCGCGTATAAAACAATTAAAATTACCTATGTTTACCAATCCGATCAAGCCACCAAAATTACAAGACGCAAGTACCATATGTACATGCTAATATCCTTATTTTGTGGGGAACTACATCCTCTGATCCTCTGAAGAGAAAAAAAACTTTTTAGGTTGAATGTTTTTTATTTGATCCGTTCGAACAGAGATTAATGATTCTTATTTAACAACGATAAGTCTTCTATACATTAAAATTCGTATCTAAATTTTTTCACAGCCGTTGTAATTAAAACGAGCTATTCAGATTAACTTTTGAAAACTCTTCACCAAAAAATTCTTTAGAGAATAATTGTCCTATTTTGTGGTGACATCTCTTTGGTTCAATCTTCTCTTCTGTGTTCTCCCCGCCAAAACAGGTACCAAAAGTCTAAAACCATTCCATATACACCAGACACTGATGTATACGTACAGTCACTCCCATGGACCAGATATATCTTCTCTATCAAAATCTCTAACACATTCTAACACCAAACTGTTGCACTTGAGACCACTACCTAATCCAAGTTGCAATACTCTATCACCTTTTTTTATCTTCTCTTTTGCCTCCAAATAAGCCATCTGGTACCAAATGGAAGCCGCTGATTGATTTCCAAACCGCTGAAATGTTGCCAAAACTGCCTGAAGCTCTTCCTCGTCAAATCCTAACCCTTTCCCAACTCTCTTTATCAATTGCATACCAGATGAAGGGAAACAAAGGTGAGGCACTGCCTTTCTGAAATCTGGCACATATTCTACTCCATTGTGGCGAATGCGGTGCATGACATACCGGATTTTCTCTTCCCATGGTAGGATAATTAGCCCAAGGTACTTAAGGTGGCACCGAAGTAGGTCTGACACTACATTTGCTAAATGACGTTCAATTGAAAAGCCGGTTATTCCTTCATCATCCTCCTCGAGTGAAGCTACATTGTATGCGTTGTCATCGAATGTATGCTGGGTCCGTAGCAAATTCCTGAGACAATACTTTGGCTGTAAGGTACCAGCTTTGGCGTTGTTCGTCACCAGTATGGCAGCACAACCCATGCGAAAGGAACAATTGAGTACCAGCTTGCGTGGGTCCTGGCCACGGTACCTGCAATGCCTCAAATTAATTACAACCTGATCCATTAAGTACACAAACTATTACGTTCTTAAGTAGCTTTCTAAAGTACATCCAAAATATTTCATGCTTTAATTCCCAAAGTCTCATAACTATTGAAAATTTCTCATCATTTATCTTCAAAATTCCAAATTTAAAATGAAAAATTATCAAGGTCAAAATTAATATCATCTTGGTCATATATAAGACCAACATATGCATTTTCGATGAAAAAGAAAAATATAGTGTACTGGCACATACCATCCGGTTGATACTATCTGAGTGCTGATGACTAGAGCATACGACTTGGCTCTACATTTTTCAAGAAATCTCTTTGCAACTTCGATCCCGATAACTCCAGCCCCGCAACCCATGCCTGAAATGTTGTAACTCTTCACATCTGACCGCATATCATAGTTGTTCACTATTATTGAACAAAGAGAAGGGGAAGGACAAAAGCCGCTGCAATTCACCACAACCAAGTCTATTTCGCGAGGCAAAATCTTTGTTTTGGAAAAGAGTTCATCAAGCGTTGGAAATAATAGCATGTGGCTTTCTCGAATTGCATCTTCATGTGTTGAAGAAGGTGGAATGAAATGGAGAGATGGCGGTAAACACGATTCATTTCCCATGCCAGAAGAGGTTAAAATCTTTGTCATAAAAGAAATGCTCCCTTTGTCAAAGCACTTCGTGAGGCAGAGGTGTTCGTGGAACATTGAAACAGGAACTCTTAGACTCTTTGGAGGCTTGAGGCATGAGAAATCTAATATATAGGTTTTGGAAGGAGAGAGGAAGCGATGGAACCATAATGCAAGAGAGATTGGTATGACGTAGTTTATTGGATGATAGTTAAAGATGAAGAAGAAGGTTTCTATGGTGATGCAAAGCAGAAGAGAACAAAGAGCACTGAAATGGTGAAGTAGAGAAGAGAGGTGATTTTTGTGGGATATGTCCATCTTAAATTTGGACTAGAGCTTTGGCTTAATATTGAGTGAGAGAGGTGAAGTGATGAAAGATACGTAGCAAGGGTTGCGTTGAATATATATACATAAGCCTGGTGATCCAAGGCAATGCGGGCCCTTAATTAAGACTTGATCAAGATCGTCTGATTGGTGCATACGTTAGATCAGTCGGCTCAACTGTTTGTTACTTTTATTTAGAAAAATAAATATTAGATACCTCAAGTTTTGACCCCTGTTCATCGATGGTTTGGCGTGGTAAACATTAATCATCATGTTGAAAAACATATTTTAGTTGTTTGCTGATCCAGTTCATATATTTAGTGGTTTTGTGATGAGTTATATTACCAGTAAAATAAAATTAAAATTATATATTATATGTTAAAGCATTTATTTCTAATTATTTACCAATTCATTTTAGTTTATTATTTTTAAGAATGATACTTTATTATTGTACTACACGAATTGATTTACATTTTTATTTGAGTTAAGGATGAAAATAATTTGAGAATTGTTGATTATTGTTTACATTATGCTTAATTAAAATTAGTGGTTATTGATTATTATGTAATCAATAATCTTAAACCGTAGGTTTTTTACTTGAATTCTGGTAAAAACTTTTTAATATGTTCTTAATCCTGGTTATGCTTATTTTTTTTTAATGGCGACTTTTCAAATCCTCCATATACAACTACGTTGATTTTATATATGCTTTTCCAAATCTTACCATAAATATACTTTTGCCATCACGCTCTATTAATAATTTACATAATTTAATTTACTATTTAGTTCCTGTCCATACTGTTCACCATTTCATGTCATCAATAAGTCTGGACAGAACAAGGAAAATCAACGTCACTGCCCTTTAGTAAAGGGTGGGATCTATTGACAATGAGTTATTTTGATAATTTTGACAATAAATTTCTAAATAAATATAAAAAAATCTTAAAAATAAAAAATAAAATTATAGATATATTCTTCTACCTTTAGATTAATGATCATTCAAATTTCATACAATTTCATTATCGTTTGATAGACCGTTAAATTGGAACCGTTACAATTACATAAAAATTTAATGGTCTTTAATGAACTATCAAACGATAATGAAATTATATAAAATTTGATTGATCATCAATCTAAAAGTAGAAAAACACATCAATAAACTTTTTTCTATTTTAAAAATTTTTATATTTATTTATTTGATCATTATCAAAATTGTTAAAATAACCCATTGTCAACCGATCCTTCTCTTTAGTAAATTCCGCACATAACAAGTCAACTAGGTCAAAAGAGTGTATTGACACACAGTGTAACACTCCTAGCAATTAAGAGAACACAAGGGACCCACAAATGAACCTTCAACAAACGAAATTAAGGAGGCCACGTGTTTTTTCACTGGAGGACTGGACGGTGGACTCCATCAGGACCATCCTCTCTCTTGATCCAACACCTCATATCATTTATTACTTTTTCGTGTTTTTCTGTTTCAATGGGTATGTATATGCTATTCCCGCTGCATCTGTTGTCCATCCCGTTGCTGGTGGGTCATGGACTCATGGGTAGATCCGCAGCCCTTTGAACACAAAAATTAGTTTGAAGGGTTTTCGGTCCATTGATTTTACATCAGAATTCATACTTTTAACAGATTACGAGGTTTGAGATTCACATTTTTAATAATTATTATAAATTTCGACGCAAAATTAACGGTTCTCAAACCCTTCAAATTAATTTTTGAGTTCAAAGGGATACAGACCTAACACGAGCGCGTTCCTGGTTGGAAATAGTTTTGAATAAATGGGCTATTGGAAACAGATACAGGAAATCAGATAAATTGATTATCCCATGATTAAATTTTAGTATCACAATGACAAGCATTATCTTCCTCACAACAAAGCATATTTTTTTTGCTTGCTTCCAGAAAAATATGTTGTCTTCATTTTAAGATTAATATCAGACCCAAAACATACATTGTCTGCGACATCTTTTACATTTCAAGTTTGAAGTATGACTTTAATTGCATAATATGAGTCAAGAATGAACATCAAAAATTTAATTTCATTTTACCCATGTTATTCAGTTCTTCATATTTCTTTTTTATTATTACAATGAAATTTTACAAATTGGGAGCAAGAGTTTTAGGATCCCCATTTTTTAATATTAAGAAACATGAAATTTGTTTGAAAATTTTCATGGTTATCGGTAATGACTTAATCAGCATTCGCTGGGTGTTAATTAAATTAGATTATTAATTTGATAATTAATGTTTTAATTTATAATTTCAAATGAAGACACACTACTGATCTAAAGCGGCCATTACACAATGGAATCATAATACAAAAAAAAAGGAAAATTAGCTTCATGCCACACTAAAATTCTTAATTTAGCAAAATGCCACCACAAATTTTAATCTCCATCTAATGCCACCATAAAACATAAATAATTAGCAAAATACCACACTATATAGTATAATCCCTCACTTTATACTATAAAATATCAAAATTTCTGAATTAGACCAAAATGCCCTCATTCCATATAACAGACAAATTTGAAATTATCCTTTCTGCGTAAATGGACGTGATTGCTTTCTTCATTCGTCGGATTGTTCATCTTCATCGCGTATCGTGATTCCTTTCTGTCTCGAACGTAATATCACGTAATACCTTCTCTGTCACGTAATATCATCCATCTTCACCGGTATAGCCAAACACAAGAAGCAGATGGACTGGGTCCCTAGTGGGTAAGTCTCTTCATCTTCTCTCTGTCTGTAATAATCGGGTGGAGGTTATTTGCTACCAGATGGATTAGTTTCCATTAAACCAAATTATGTGTTTAAGATGTGACTTAAAATTTGAATCACAAGTTAGTTTCTTACACGTTATATTAGGTGCAAGGCTTTTAGATTTTTAGATTTTCACGTATCTTAACTGATATTTTAAGCATTGTCATTACTATATAAACACATTGAAGCACTGTTACCGACTATAACCACAAAACTGGTACCGACTATAACCACAAAACTGGTACATGAATGGTAACGATTATAACCAGAAACTTGATACCGATTATAACCAATCAATTAATGTAATGAAAAAAATTGGTACCGAATCATATTTTGCACACTAGTAAAACACGTGGCTTTTGCGGAATACTCTCCCAGATTCTTCTATTGAGTGGCTGACAAGTCGGAACAATTGGCCGCCGCAGTCCAGGCATCCAACATTCGGCAGACGATGAAGATCGTTCGAACTGTTCATGGCTCGCGATCAAGGTCAGTTGAACAGGCTGATGGATGAAATAGATTTTGCAATCAGAGGCGTTTTTGCAATTTTGAAGAGAATAGAAAAATGGGATTATGCAATTAGAGGAGATTATGGCGAGAATGAAGAGAGGACCTGCGATTTAGTGTGAAGATTGACGATTTTAACAAGGTCGGACGGATGGATAGGGGTATTTTTGAAATTCTGAAAATACATTTAGAAAATACTGTGATTTTTAACTAAACTTAATAAAAAATGTATAACAAATGTATAAGTGTGGCATTTTACTAATTATTTGTGTTTTATGGTGGCATTTTACTAATTATTTGTGTTTTATGGTGGCATTTTACTAATTATTTGTGTTTTATGGTGGCATTTTACTAATTATTTGTGTTTTATGGTGGCATTAGATGAAGATTAAAATTTGTGATGGTATTTTACTAAATTAAGAGTTTTAGTGTGGTATGAAACTAATTTTCCCAAAAAAAAAAAATTTGTACAACACTACTAGCAGTATGGTACTCCTCACTCTTCTTTGTTCCACTTGCTCCTCTCCACGCTGTTCGCTCCTATTTGCTCAACTCCTCCGCACATGGGTCCTCTTCAAGAGACGATTCAGATTTTGGCCCGTAGAGTCAAATTTATTTTTTTAAGGGAGAAAATTAAATTTTTTAATATAAATATATTTTTTATTTTAATATATATATATAATTATGAAAATATTTATAAAAAAATTCAAAGATACAGCTACTTCCCGATCTGGCTGCACATGGATCCGCCCATATTCCTCTCCACTGCGGTTTTTTTATATATATAATATTTATAATAATTATATTATTAATAATAAGAGTGATAAAATCGAAATTTTAAAAATATAAAAAGGTAACACGTTGCAAAGACGCTACTGACGGTGGCGTCTTTACTTCTTCTTTTTTTATTTTTCAGTTTTTTTTTTAAAAAAAAAACTAAAAGACATGTAGGAGTGATATTTTCCCACTGGCGTCAAACTCCCCCACCTTCAACAAAGCAAAAAAACTTAAAAAAAAGCTGAAAGGTGCAAACGCGTCACTGTGAGTGACGCGCGGTGTTGCTATTTGCATTTTTTTTAATTTTGATTTTATCACTCTTATTATTATTAATATAATTATTATGAATATTATATATAAAAAAAAACTGTCTCCACTGTTGTTTTAATCAGGCGTAATCCCTCAACCTTTTTAAAAAATCTGAGGGTGGATGCTTCAATTGTTTGGAGAAATGTACAGAATTACACTTCACAATTTTTCAGTTGTATTTATCTCAAAAAAGATACAATTTTTCAGTTGTATTTATCCCAAAAAAGATACGCAAGATGATCTGATACTAAATGAGACGGATATGAATTTAAATTTTATAATTCAGAATGGATCGAGTCGTATTCAGGTTGATCGTTTAAAGTACAGATTTCTTTAAATATAATAATTATAAAAATCATATTATTAATAATAAGAGTGATAAAAGCAAAATTTTAAATCTACGAATGGCAACGCGTCACTGCCAGTGGCGTCTTTACTGAAACGCGTCACTGACAGTGGCACGTTTGTCTCCTACAAATATAAATCGTGCAGGTATCTATCTGGGCGTGTATTTATAGTGATCAAAAACTCATTTTTAGGCAAACGCGCCACTGCCAGTGGCGCATTTCAGTAAAGACGCCACTGACAGTGATGCGTTTATACAAAGACGCCACTGACAGTGACGCGTTTGCTCCGCGCCACTGACAGTGGTGCACTACCATTCGTAGATTTAAAATTTTATTTTTATGACTCTTATTATTAATAATATAATTTTTATAATTATTATATATAACAAAATCTATTTAAATTAACGGTAGACATTGACATAAATATTTTATCATAGAAGATAAAAAAAATACGGACTCTATGAGGATTGAGGAGAACGATGGATTTTTTATTATTATTATTGAAAGTTTGACGGTGGCAGTCACTCAAGAGAGATGGATGTTTGCTTAAAAAAATAAAAATAGCAATCTTATTCTTTTTATCGGGAAGAAGCATAGACAGCGCAGTGGCATGATGTTTCAGATTAGTGTTTTAAAAAAACTCAACCGGGTCAGACCCGATCCGTCTGATTCATGGCCACGACCCGTCTTGACCCGATCTGTGCTTAAATCAGTTAGACCCGTGACCCGTTAGAACCGGCGGGTCTAGCACGGGCGCAGACAAAAAAAAAATTAAAAAAACTCGTGCTAGACCCGACCTATTTTAGACCCGTCCAACCTGTCATAATTCGTACCTGACCCGACCCGGCCAAATCCGAGAATCTAACACGTCCGACCCGTCCCAATAACCCGTCCGATCCATCCCAAACCCGCTGAAATTTAAAATATTTCAAAAAAAATAAAAAAAAATATAATTAAATAAAATCTAGCAAAACCAATTTAAACAGATCTGTCATGGACATTATTTTATTTTCTTGACTTCGCTGAAATTAGACCGAACGTAACACATCAGGTTAAATCAAGAAAAATAATTAAATAAAATCTAGCAAAACCAATTTAAACAGATTTAATTTTATGAATGTTTATAAAAAGTTAAATAGTTATAAATAATTATTGGGTATATATATGAAAATATTTAATAATAAATATTTTATTGATTGATAAATATGAAAAATTAATGATAAATTTAAGAATTTATGGGTAAATATGAAAAAATTTAAGTGGTTAAAGCTATATTATATTTGTTAATGAGTATATTGGTAAATATGAAAGGATTTAAAGAGTTGATGTGTAAATATGATATATTGTAAATTTGAAAGAAGAAGAGTTGAAGAATAAATATAATGTTAATCCTTTTTTTGTTAAATGCGTTTGAATTTTGAAAGAGAAACGATTTTAAAAGAAGAAAAATGAAAACAATTGGATGGTTAGGACTTAATTTAATTTGCGACTATTTTTCAGTCAGCTAGAACATCTTAATTAATTGAATACTTAACTTAAAATATTTTTTCTATTTGATAAAATACTACTTCTATAAAGAATGATAATTAATATAATTCATAAAAGGAGGATAGTACAATCTAACAAAGACTAAAAATTGCTATAATTCATTTATAAGAATCTTTATTATATATTTTTTATTTGTGTTGCTAAGAGCTTTTCCTTGTAAATAATATACACCTTATGGTTTTATGTCGGCAGTTGTTATCACTCCTAAAAATATTCTTTTTAGGAAGTGTGAACCTTCTTTTAAGTATGTTGACAACTTATAATTTTCGTTATAAATAACATACAACTATAAATTATATAGAAATTATGATTTTCTGTTAAACAGTTATTATCATCACTAAAAAAAGTTGTTTTCAAGGATGTATGAACCTTATTTAAGTATGTTGACAACTTATGGTTTTCATTATAAATAACATACAACGGTTAAAATAACTAAGAGAAAACTCTTAGCAACACAAATAAAAAAATAATATAACACTTATTAAAAGACTCTTGTCAATGAATTATGGTATACTATAAATTTTGTGCCGAATTGTATTATCCTCTTTTATAAATCATAATAATTGTCATTTTTTTATTGAAGCTCTAATTTATCATATAGAGAAGAATATATTTAAGTCAATCGTCCAATTAATTAGGATGTTCTAATTGATTGAAAAAATAATCTCATGTTAAATTAAGTCATAAAATTCATATCAGATTAGATTATATTTGATGAGATCAATAAAAATGGTTAAAATAAATACTAAATATAATGTTACATAGGTCTTAGTATTCTTTTATAGCCCACATTTATAGATTTCAAAACTTTCTGACATTGCATTGTTTACTTTTTGTTTATTCAAATTACTTATTATTCTTCATTAATGTTATAGATATTTTAATAAGCTTTCCATAAAATATAAAAGTCGTTAGTCGAATACACGTAGAAAAATTATTGCATTTGCAAGGAACAATATCAGTATGTTAGAATATTTAAATTAGTGATCTTTCTGTATTTTGAGAAAATTTTATATTGATTGGGAGCTCTAAATTTCATAAAATTTTAGTATTTTATAGAGCAATTTTCTCTCTTTTTTTAAAGTTCTATCATTTTATTCTAATTCTTTAAGATTTTATTTAATTTTTTACTTAAAATATTTCATTTAAAATTTTATTTTAATTTATTTTAAGTCATATCATTTAAAATTATATTTAATTTTTAAATAAATATTTCCGGATTTTTACATTTTTTTTAGAATTTATTTGAATTTTTTGATTATTTTTGAACTTTGAACAAAAATGACAAAAAAATAAAATATTTTTTTGGTCAAGAATATAAGTTGTTATATATTTTAAATAATTTTAATAATTATTTTTTAATTTTTCGGAATTTTTGAGAATTTATTTGAGAATTTTTTAATTTTTCGAAATTTTAGAAAGAAAAAAAAATGGATCCGCCGACCCGTCCCACCCGCCCAAAATTGGATCGCGGCCAACCCCCCAAAATGGACCCGTCCTAACCCGTCCCGTGAAAATCCGTTGACCCGTCCCGCCAAAACCCACCGACCCGCCATAACCCGTCCCGACCCGACCTGACCCATCCTGATTTTAATACGGTACTTCAGATATATTCACTGATTTTTTAATATAATAATTAAAATAATTATATTATTAATAATAATAATAATGATAAAAATAAAATTTTATAGTAGAAATGACAATACATCACCATCATTGGCACTTTGAAAATGTGCTACTGACAGTGATGTCTTTTTATTATTTTTATGATTTAAAAAAAAAAAGATGAGCACTTCAATAGGAGTGACATACTCCCACTGACAGAAGTACAAAGTCTGATTTGAGATAAGAGAAAAAAAAAGATGTTATTGGAAATGGCGTCTTTTCAAATGCGTCAGTCTAAGTGACGAATATCTTATGCGACAGTTGCAGTGACGCGCTGTCATTGTTAATATTAAAATTTGATTTTTTTTTATGATTATTATTAATAATGTGATTACTCTAATTATTATATTAAATCAGTGAGATATATTAGACAAAATTATACTCTCTTGTCAATTTATCTCATGTCTCCTCTCCGTTATACGATTGGTATTATTGAGGTTCGTATTATATTGATGATGAACTTAACAGTCAAAAAAATTTAATAAACTTGCAGACAAGTATAAAGTATATTTAATTTTCTTACACTCACTAATAAAATGAAAATGTTATAATTTCTTAACAAACTTTACCTCAAGAAAAATATCTTCACAAAAATGAAAAACTACTTTGAATGCATATGTTACCGAAGTTTTAGTAAAAAACAATAAGCTTAGTTCATTATTGTTTAAATAACGCAATATTTTTTTGTAATATCTTCATTTGAATAAATACGCAACAACTTATATTTATTTTATTTTTAAAAATAAAATCTATTATTAATCACAACGTTAATTTTTTTTAAATACCTTTAACGCACATTCATTATTTGTATAATCTATATGATTTTTGTTTATTTATTAGAATTGTATAATTAGAATATTGACAAACATGCAGGTCGTGCATATCATGTGCGAGTACATGACGTGTTCGACACAGAACATATCATGTCAATACATGTTCACATATTTGGACGTGCACATTTTAACGTGTCAAAAATTTAAAATTCAAACATGCACGTCTAAGATACGTGACATATCTAGTATGTTGTGTTTAACTTGTTCGTGTTTATATACATTTGCACATATGCACGTATAAATTTAACAAAACACAAATAAAATTGAAGTAATATATAAAAAATCAGAAAAATTAGAGTGGTTGTGATCATAAAAAATAAAATTAACTTATCATATTTTGAATTATCATATATATTAGAGTGATTATAATCTCTCATTTTTATCTCAAACTAATCTTTTAAATACAAATATTTCAGACATGATGTACGACTATCTGACATATTTATCATTACGTCTAATTTGGACTATCTAACAATAGAGAGGCAGATTTTAATATAAATAATTATTAATAAATTAATATTATTAAAAATAAGACTGATAACGATAAAATTCTAAATATACGAATCGCACCGCGCCACTGGCACTGGCGTGATTGAAACGCGCCACTGTCAGTGGCGCGTTTCCTTATTATATTGAAACGCGCCACTAGCAGTGGCGCGTTTCACCCTTACATATACCAAACGCGTAGATATTCGTCGCCTTGCTGAGAGGAAAGAGAAAGCATTTGCCTTGGAGAAGAAAGAGAAGAGAAGGAAAAAAAAAAAGAGAAAGAAAGAGGAAGAGAGAGATTGGAAGAGAAGAGGAGAAAAAAACGTACGAGTGCATCTGTGTGTTTGGTATTGCAATTAAAGGTAAATTTTATATAAATATAATTTAATTATGTAGATTAAATTGTGTAGATTTAAAAATATAATTATGTAGATTTAATTGAAAAATATATTAATTATAATGTAATTGAAGATTAATTGTACGTTTAAATGTGAAATTATTTAATTATAGATTTAGTTATTCATGAATTATATATTGAATTGTCTATTTAATTATAGATTAAATTATAGAATTGTGTAATTATAATTTTAGATTATTTATTAATTATTTTTATAGAATTAATTAATTTATTATTTAATTATAGATTAATTATTGATTTAATTCATTTATTTGTAGAATAAAAGCTTTTAATTATAGAATAATATATATTTAATAATAGAATAATATATATTTAATAATAGAATAAAATATATTTAATTAGGCTTTTAATTGTAGAATTCATTTATTATTTAATTATATAATAGATAGATTAAAAATGAAGTACAAAATAATTATAAATTAATTATGAAATGAATTTTTGTACTAGATAATGGCAAAGAGCAACGAAATGACAATATCATAATTTATCTCCCGAAGACAAACATCGGACACATTATAGTCGAGGCGGAGGTACATTATATTCTTAAAAATAATAATAAAATACATATATATGAGAAGCTAATTATGAAATGAAAATTACGGAGAGATAACAATATCATTCGTTTCGCACTCACCGTCCGACGATACCATACATCACGCACATTCGAGTAGGTTGCGAGTTATGGGATTTCTTCATCTCGCCAGACTGCGTGAGATTTATGTGCAAGAAGCGGAGGCCCGTAACTTAAAGATTAATACGGGTTTATTGAGCGCGTTAATAGAGTTTTGGAGGCCAGAAACTCACAAATTTCACTTCAATTTTGGCGAGATGACCGTGACTCTAGAGGTAAATACTAAAATATTATTAATTTAATTACAAAATTAAAAAGATGGTATAGTAATATAATTTTTTTTAGGACGTCGCATGTCTGTGGGGTTTATCCACCATTGGTGAGCCGGTGACTGGATATACTGATGGATATTTTTCGGCATACATCCGTCAGTTATTTGGGCAGGATGATATATCATCATTCTGCAAAGATGGGAGGTAATTGATTAGACTCTACATAAATTTTAGTTTTTTTTTTGTTCATAAACTGTGATTAAGCTAAATGTAAAATTTGGCAGACGTTCTATTTCCCTTCGAGAGTTACGGTCCCACTTTGATCACACTCTAGAGGCAGACGATCATCAGGGTCTTAATCGATATGCGATCGGTTTTGCTTTGGAGTTGGCGGGGTGTATCATGTTCCCCGACAACAATGGAGACTCTGTACCGGCGTTTCTTCTGCCGATTTCGACGGTAAGTATTTTAAGGATTTTAAAATAATTTATCTTTCATAATTAAATAATTTTATTACTAATATTTAATTTACAGGAAGATTTACAATTCGGTAGAAGAAGAAATTGGGGCGTTGCGGTACTTGGTTATTTATATCGTCGTCTTGATGTGGCATACCAAGGACTGACGAGGAGTATTGGTGGTCCATGGCTTTTGTTATTGTTGTGGAGCTGGACGCGTTTGCCCCCAGCTCATCCATTACCCGCCTCGGATGCATTCATTTTCGATGGTAGGGTACACCGACCGTGATAGTTGTGCGCCTTTTGGCAGGTAATAATTTAATTTAAAAATAATCAATCAATCGATGAAAATATATGTGTAATCACTAATCATAATTTGAACTGATAATAGAAAATGGACGCTTGATAAGAACAAATATCTCAATCCGTCACACGTCGGTGTGAAGTACGTGAGGGATCAGCTGATTATGTTGCCGCACACGCATGTCAATTGGAGGCCGTACGAGTCGGTTCGTCACTTATTGCCGACATGCGTAGATGACTCTATGGACTCGTATACTTGTCGGTTTCCACTTATTTACTTTCTGATAGTGGAGTGGTACTATCTGGATCGGGTGAGGCGACAGTTCGGCTTACTTCAGTCAGTACCGCCTCCGCTTCCCGAGGTATTCTACCATATATACTAAAAATATATAATTTTTATATTTATTATTTCTTATACTAACTATTTGCACAATTATACTAACTAATTTTACAGGCATTTCTGGAGGAGCATCAGAAATTATCCGCGCTTGGATTCAAGAAAAAAAATATGAACTGGAGACAACATCATCAGGTGCATGTAGACATATGGGATGAGCTTCCTCCACGAGACCCGGATGAAGAAGAGTGGAATGCGGAGGACTATAAGAGGTATCGACAGTGGTATGATGTCTATGGAGCCGCTAGCGCTCCACTTGATCCGAGTGATGTCGTACCTCCTATACCTTCGGCAGCGGAGATCCCTGACATCGGCTACATTCCTCACGTACCTCACAGACAGCGTACGGTATATTAAAATATATAAAATTTATATATCTATATGCACTATTCGGTAATAAGTAATATATGTATGTAATCATTGTATAACAGATCGCTAGAATTACAAAGAGTGCACTGAAGGCGGTCCGATGGGCGGTCACCAGGGGATGGAGACAGTTTGGCAAGATTTCGCTCGCCGATTGCAAGGGGCATTTTGAGGATGCAGGCATGCCTTATAAGATGGACGAGCTTCTTACGGCGGCGGGATTACCCACGAATATTGATGTTATTCCGGATTCAATGGGTGATACTGAGACTGCACCGACTCCATCCACTACTCATCCCCCACATTTCCCCTATGAGAATGCTGACTTCACGTCTCTCCTCGACAACGTAAGTACTGTATACCTTGATTTAATCTCTTAAACTGTATTAACAGCGTAATTTTAATGATTTGAACTGTATTAACAGATGCCAGAGAACTACGATTGGAACGAAGTTATTACTAGGTTGTCTCGTTGAGATTCCGATCCATCGGGTACACGAGCTCTCGGATCCATTCGGCACTCGGCATTTCTCACAGACCCAAAGAGATACCGATGGATCATGTACCGCGAAGACAACCAAAGAATGGGATCCGCAAAATGATGACCCGGATTACGATCCAAATTTCGGTATGGTTTTCCTTCCGGCTGGAGAGTCATCGCATATTCAGGATGATGCTGCAGAGCCTGCACAGACACGAGATTTCACTCCACTTGCTCATGGTCGGGAGCAGCGTGACGTTCATCCACCTCCTCGATATACACCTAGCGTGGTTAGTTGTTTGTTCTACAACTTAGTCAATATTAATTGTTAAAAAAAAATCAGCTCACTGATATACCGTCTTTATTTTTACAGACACGTCCGAGAGCACGTCGATATGTTAGGCGTCGTCAGGAGTAGTTTATATGTTATTTTTTTTATTATGGACATTATTTTTTTATTGTTGTATTATTTTATTATGGATATTATTTTTTTTTATTGTATTATTTTATTATGGAGTTTCTATGTTGTTTTTTATTGTTGTATTATTTTTTATTGTGGTTATATTTTATTATGGAGTTTCTGCTTAAATACAACATATTTTCTGCTTAAATACAACATACCCCTACTTAAATACAACATACATCTAGTACGAAAAAATAAAACATACATCATTTTTTTTTCTCCGTGCGAAAAAATTTAAGATTCTACCTCCAAAATTATTTCCTCTAGCACCCCTAGTTGAAGAATTGACAGCTTGTCTTTCTTGATCATGACCAGTTGAGAATCTCGTTGATTGCAAGGCATCTCGAGAAGTTTGAGTTATTTTGTTGTTATCTCTTGGATCATAACTAGTTGAGTGTCTCGATGATTGCAAAGTATTTCGAGAAGTTTGGGTTCTTCTGTTTGTTGTGGGACTTGAAGCCCCTACTTCTATGCCATCCTGATTGTAATGTATCCATTGGAAGTGGGTCACGACTAATTTCATCTCTTCGAGATGACCCACCTTCAGAAAACTGTATATTTCTCGTTCTACCTCGACCCCGTATCCTGCCATCCATCTCATCCATTATCATTCGACGTCTAACCTTCGCACGCCGGCCAATTTTTATCAGTTCTTTATCTAGTATTATAGTAGGTGAGCTGTATTGTATCGTTCATCTATGAAACCGTACACATCAAAGTTTCTATGTTGGCATACAGCAATTACGTGAGAGCATGTTATCCCAGTTAGTTGAGGTTTTTGACAATCACACGTGCAGTGCGGTTCCGACAATTGTGGGTCATCTCGAGTGCGTCGTTCATTCAAAATTATAACAGTGTACTTGATCGGTCCATACCCTCCACTCTCGATCCTCTCACCAAGCACATGAACCTCATATTCTCCTCGAGCAGTTTCGAGTGGAATTACGTTCATACGAGCTGTAATTATTGAAAAAAATACAAAAGGTATCACGATATGTTCAAAATTTTGTAAAATATAGTAAAATAATATCAACACGAACCTGCTTTGTCGTCACGTTTTGCCAAGATGTCATCAATTTTTTTTTGCCATTGCTTGCATGCTCTATGTAGGTTCAATGCTTCCATTTCCCTCTTATCGAACCATTTAGCACATTTATACCATGTTCCCTCCACAATTGCTGCAACCGGTAAAGTTCGTTCAACTCTGAAGACGCTATTCAGAGCTTCGGAACCATTGTTGGTCATTATACCCCATCGATGTCCTCCATCATACGTTTGTGCCCACGAAGCAAAATTAGGAGGTTCTTTATCATCATTTTCTAATCTTCTGCCGACTTTTTTTAAAAAATCATAAGCTTTTCTATTTGATTTCCTCAAAATTCGTCATCTCTCTACGAAACGACGCGGTTTCTTTTTGTTCGCTAGTCTTCTTCGGAAATCATCTCTGAGATTATCTTCTTTCTTTCCAGTTTTTCCGGCTTCCTTATATAAATTCTCTGCGACGTATTGCATGCAATACCGGTGTACCGCCTCTCCATGTTGTACAGACCATCCCAAATGCGGTCGCTCAAAAACTCCCTTTATTCCCCTATGACGGTCGGATATAACACATATTTTCATATTACATTGGATCATTTCATTACGGACCTATCGCATGAACCAACCCCAATTGTCCACATTCTCTGCATTCACGATTCCAAATGCTAGAGGAATGACTTTATTCTTTGCATCGTATCCACACGCCATCAATAATCTACCCTTTATAACAGCCCGATAAGAATCCAGCGTCAATGGTTATAACGGGCCTTAAATGTTTAAACGCTGTAATACACGGTCCATAAGCCCAAACTATGGATTTAAACATTTTTACATTATTATCCGAAGTATCACACGTCAATATTTTAAATTTTGTACCTTGAGTAGTCCGAGCAATCGCCTCCAATATCTGTGGAAGCAATGTATATGATCCTTCCCAAGTGCCAAATAATTGTTCAATTGCTCTTTCTCGACCACGCCAAAGTTTACCGTACGTTGGTGCCACACCGGGATATTTTGTTTCTATAATCATACTGATTTGTTGAACTGTTAGAGAGAGATCCTTCTTTAAATGTTGTCGAACACATCCTGCAATCAAATTAGATGTGAGTTGTAAGTGTTTGCGGTCTCCTGGTGGTCTTCTACAGTTGTGGGGGTTTTTATTTGTGATGATCCTCCATGTGGTCGAGCCCTCTTCAGGTCTAGCGTATAATCTCCAAGGACAACTACTTTCTGTGCATTTCATAATAAGTCGTGTTTTACAACTTTCTTGTACCCAACATTGAACGTTTTTTCTAACACTCCAATCACAAATTACCCAATTTAAAGCCGATTTAGAAGCAAATATTCTATTTTCAGCTAACTCATCATCGAGTCCTAAAAGAGATTCATTCGCGCCTAAACGGTCAAACATCTCAAAATTATTTAACGCTTCTACGGGATGGTGTCTCTCAGTTCGTCCGGTAACTAACAATGTGGTATCGCATCTCTGAATTTCCTCATCTTCAGATTCATCGATCGAAAAATCCGACTGCTCAGTGTAATCCTCTCATGTTTCTTCTTCATTTGAATAATACGAATCGTCATCATCTTGCTCATCCTGATCATCGTGATCATCACTTAATTCCATTATCGTTGGATCAACACTACTTCTGTCATCAATATTATCAGCTAAATTACAGCCAGACGTAGTACTACTACTACCGCCAAAAAAATTATATAGTGGCACCGCTGAGTTTGGTTGTTGATCAATTATATTGTTACTGTAAATAGCTGGATACGGATATAAATTGGTTTGATCGTAGGTTGGATAATAATTAGTTTGATCGTAGGTTGGATAGGAATTGGTTTGATCGTAGGTTGGATATGAATTGGTTTGATCGTAGGTTTGATAGGAATTGGTTTGATCGTAGGTTTGATAGGAATTGGTTTGATCGTGGGTTGGATAGGAATTGGTTTGATCGTGGGTTGGATAGGAATTGGTTTCATTCTGGTTTGGAAATATTCCCGTCAAAAATTTACTGCCGCTCGGTTGTTCTGCAGTATAATTTTCTTCATCGGGATTATAATTTAAATCTGGTAGCATTTTGAAGAAATTGGATGTTTGTTGTTTTTGTGTTTGTGAGAATTGAACCGCCGGTAGCGGTATTTATAGCAAACAAAGGCGCCCACCGGCGATGGCGTGTTCTCAGAAACGCGCGCATCGCCGATGGCGTTTATTTGTGAAAGACACCACTTGTCGATGGCGCGTTGTGATTCGTATTTTTGAACTTATCCGATTCTCACTCTTATTTTTAATAATAATTTAATTTATTAATAATTATTTATATTAAAAACTGATAGAGAGGAGGAGCCGAACCTATGAATTCAAATCCCGTCAGCCATACGTAGGGTGTTTAGTGGCCCACATGTACTTTTCAGAGAAAAATGAAAAATAATAAGTGTTGTCTTCCCGATTCATCCGATCAGCGACATTTGACATAATACATTTCAGATGGAAAAGAGATAAAAAGAGGGTACGGTGAATTGAACTCGTTCTCTTTCGCTAAAGAGAGAATTCACCAAGCCACTACACCAATTCAATGATCAATCAAAGTAGGGTTACAAACGGATTGCATACGGACGGATAATTAGAGCTATAAACAAGTCGAGTTCGAGCAAGTCGGGCATAGCTCAAGCTCGGATCATGAAAATTTGAGTCGAGCTCGTGAAACGCTTCGAGCTGAAAAGTCTAGCTCAAGCTCGGCCCGTACTATTCGAGCTGGCTCATGAGCCAATGTATATACGTTGACTCAGTTTAACATTTATATTTAATATATTTATAAACTTAAATTCAATATATCTACAAAAATGACACATGATTTAGTACAAAATTGATATATCAACAATCTATATTTTCAATAAAATCTTTACAGCACTAATTTGAATGGATGAACCAATAAAAAAACTATTGTGTCAGATATATGAGCCGAGTCACGAGTGAGTACGAAAAGTCATTAAACCGTTGAGATGGTGAGATCACGAGAGATAATGAGAGATGAATTATCGAATTAGCATTTAGCAGAAAAAAATATATAAACTATTATTATTCAAGTCAAGCCAACCCCAACTCAAACTCAGCTCATTTAACTGTTGAGCCAGATTAGCTCGAGTCACAAGCCTGAGTTTTATTGTGTCGAACCCGAGCTGAGCCACAAGCCTGAGCTTTTTTGTGCAGCCCTACAGATAATGTTTTTATCGTATTCATATCCGTTATAATTTTTTGGATACGGATTTGGATACGGATAGTCTCGAATACGGATACATATCGAATATTCAACGGATGTCGGACGGATACATATACAAATACGGATATATTTCAGATATTAAGTAAAAATATTATATATATCATTAAAAAATAATTGCATATTATTATTTTATAGAATTATTAATTATAAATATGAAATATTAATTATCATTATATTAGTAGTTCAAATATATCAATGAATTATTAAAAAACATAATACATTAGTACAAATTATATATAAAATTAGTTAGTTTTGTAATGTATGCAAAAAACAAATATAACTAAAAACACATAATGAATTTTTTTTTTCAAATATGTATTCGAATAAAATCGGATAATATCAGATCGGATACCTTCGGATAATGTCAGATATTGACGGATAATAGCTAATAGCCAAACTATATCCATATCCATTAAAAAAATTCGGATACGGATACATATCGGATAATTTTTGTTATTTTTTAGATCGAATTATGAATAAAATCAAATATTTTACTATCTGTTTGTAACCCTAAATCAAAGTCGATGTCCAGTAAAATATATTTTAATAATATTGATCGGATCAGTCATGGATTAAGAGAATTTTGACCGTGACAGATCGAGTCAGATCAATTAACAAATAATACGACCCCGACCATTGACACCTATTGCCGTGTGCCCCTAGTACGGATTGATGAATTCATGTGCGTAAAAAGGAATTGGAATTATTTTCAACCTTAAAACCAATTCTGAATAAAGATAGAGTCCTTTAGTTTTTAAAACAATTGCCAAGTAAAGTTCTTGCAGTAATATTGATTGTTTGATATTACCAATTTTATGTTGGAATTATTATCAATCGTTCTCAATGTATTAATAGAAAAGAAATGGTGTGTTGAAGAGAGCAAAATTATTACCGCTTTGCCAGAGATTCCATCCATATTGTAAACTCACAGAATGACTAATGGTCTAACATAGACAGCTAAATAATTTCCTCTACCCTGGTATCATTCATCCTTCTACACCAAGGTCAGCAACCAGCTGCTCATGGTCCATGGACCGATGGACGTGAGGCCTAAAAAAGAGCTCGTAAGAAAGTACTGCTACTGCTGCACTGGCAAGTGGGCCCGCCCAATAGACCTACTGGTTTTTCCAGGACCAGGCCACAAGTGCAGGCCCAAATGATACTGCTGGTTCATAGATGCGCCATCAAGAGCTGCTGCAGAAGTGCAGATAAAATATTTGCCCTGACAGTAGAACCAGTAGCTATTGGTGAAATCGTGCCAAAGTACCTGTCAATTGTCATGTGCATAGTTTGGTTGAGCATTAAGTTTCAGAATAATTGTGTAGTATTACTTAATAAATTTTAGAGGACGATACTCAACCCCATGGATAACCAAGTCTGAAGGTAATCTGGTAGATTCCAGCTGCCCATATCTTTGGCAATTGTAAACAAAGTCCAGGCACACAAATGAAAAGAGGTAGTAAGTTTGTTTTACTTCTTTAGAAATGGTATAAGGTCAACTATTCAGCAATTTGGCTGAAGACTCAGTATTCTTGTAATTATAATTTGAGATTGTTACAGTTGGAGCACAAATGTGCTAAGACATATTCTGACAACCCCAATTTATAATGTACATTAACATTTTTCAATGATAATCTCAAAAAAAAGAGACTCAATTAATTGATTTACACTAATGAAAATTAAAGATCGTCATTTTTTATTTTCCAGGTTGCCCCCAGACTTGACTAAATATGTGTAAGGATTAAAAGTTTTTAATGAACTTTACATAATTTAAATTGGGTTCCAAGATTAAGATGCTAAACAGAGGATGGGTCTGGTTCTTGAAGTCTTTATTCGCATAAATAATTTGCATCAATTATTAAAACCACTATTTTGCATTTGTTGCAAAAATATTTTTGAGATAAATTTCATAAGAAAACTAGATAATTTGCATATTAGTTTAAAATAACTAATAACTAGGTTGCTGTCATTGAAATAAAATATGTACATCCGCTGCGAATGGTCTTGGGCTAGTGAATATAAACTTGCTGCAAAGCTCGGCTATATACTTAAAAGATGAATGATGAATTAGCTTATCTATTTGATAAATGGGATTTGGTATTTATATCTAAAACTCATATGATTATATCAAAGGAATGTTTTCTTCAGAATTACTTTTAGAAAAGTTCATTTCTTATAGTGGAGTTTAATAGATTCAAAATTATTTTACTTTATATGGTGTATTGAACATTAACATTAGCAGTCTTGCTGATTTAAAATTTTAAATAAACTAAAGTTGTGTGATTCAATTTCAAGTACATATGCATGTCACTAGAAATGAGTTAAGTAATTTGGTCTCCATATTACACTAAAAATTGAAAGTAATTGGTGCACGAAACAAGAAAAACAAAAATTGTATTATGATGTTTCATTTTATTGTAATAGAGGATTAATAAGCAATAAATGTGCATTAACTAAGTTCAGACAAATATCTAAAAATAAAATAAAAATTGTGCAATTTTCTTGGGTTGTTTGTAGATGGGAAAAAAATATCTTAAGGGCTATTTTATAATATGGGCTTCCATTGGGTCTTTGTATTCCCATCTTTATAGGCTTCTATTTTCACTTAACTCCACTTTCAATTTAATCCACTTCTTTGTGGAATATGCTTTTGTTTTACTTCAAATTTCCATGAACTCAATCAAATTATTTCATTTATGGTCATTTTTGCAAGTAATATCAATATGGTTGTAATGATGATATCGATATCGTTTCCAACGCATATGATATAAGCATCTAAATTCTGAACGCATAACAACAATGCAAATTCGGAGTTCCACTAGTCTGGCAATGCTGTGTACCAAAGTGAAAGCTCCTTTGCCCATATGTGCAAGCTCACAAGCAATGCAATGCCAACAACATACTTTGTCATTTTTTGGTTTTCTTTGACTGTTTGTGAGGCCACAATTATCCCGTGAATTCCTGCCTCTTCCCCACCCATCATCGGTGTGGAAACAATAAAAAGGAATGTAAGAAAATAAGAAGGGATACATGCATGCCCCACCAAAAGTTCAATCAATTATGCATCTCAATTCATAAAAAAAAGGAAAAGGATGGATCGATTCACATTTCACACTGTTCATTGACAACTCCACCTTCCCTACCCTCTCCATCTCAAATTCATATCCTCTACTTCGCAACACCATGCAGCGTGCGCGGACTGTTAATTTTCTAAATTCAATTTTAAAGTGATCTAACTACCCGTATCACAGCTAGATGTATTTTAAAAACATGATCTAACTGGTGTGCTAATAGTACGTCACGACAAGCCCTCATTGTCTCATTTTGTTTTCGATAATTGCATAAGTATAGTAAGCCTCCCATATATATATATATATATATATATATATATATATATATATATAGTGGAGATACTGCAGAGAGACTCCTCCACCTCCCTACAATTATGTATTTTAACTGCTTTTGCTTTAGAAAACATGTCCTTGTTTTTCTCATAAGCTTTTGTTTTCGATAATTGTTATAAGCATAGTAAGCTTCCCATATATATATATATATATATATATATATATATATATATATATATATATATATATATATATATATATATATATATATGGACAGAAAAATGATGCTCCGCATTCTTGAAAATTGAATCTCACTAACATACAGTGCCATGTCTAGAATTATTATTCTCTTTTTATTTCTTTCAAAATAAAAATTGTGGTTGCAGGTTCAAAATGCATGAATGAGGGATCATTGGATTGAGTGGCTTTGAGCTCTATTTTATCTCAAATTATACGCTATCCGCTTTTGATCTTTTGCATGATAGATACGCCTTCTTATCGTCCATTCGAAAAATAAGTTGTTTTATGTACACCATTTATAAATCCTATTCATAGTCTAAATTGTTTGTATCTATTAGTACCATTGTTTATACCAGTATTTTTTTCCAATATGATCGAACTCATACTTTGAAGTGTTATATCTACTTATTGACTTTTTTATTAAATCTCTTATTTGCATCCAATATTAGATTTGATACTTCTCAAAAATACATAATCTCTAACTTAAATTCTAAAACGTATACTTTTAAATTTATACTTAATACTGAGTGCAAATATATAAGGGGTGCAAATTGTGAGGTGCAAGCTAGAATAATTTCTCTATAAAAGGTTTAAAAGATTCTTATAATATATATTACTTGTTTGCAAATATTATTGTCATTACTATATTTATAATATATGACATCCATACATAATCTAAGTTTAAACAATTTGTTATGGTTATCCACCAAATATCTATACTATATTATAAATAAGAGTAGATTTTTTTCTTTGATGCTATTAGATAATGTATAATGATCGAAATATCTATATTTTAATTTACAATTTAGATTGATTGATTTTATAAAAGTGATGCTCAAATTTCAGTCAAACCCATTTGTTCTCTATTATGTCTGTTATTTTTTTTACCATGCATTTATAGATCTAAAAATATATATATATATCAAATAAATTAAACATCAATAATCATTAAGTTTTTTTTGAAAGAAAACCGTGAATTGTACAATTTTCTTCAGAAAATTATTATATTTTATTAAATAATAAACTAATTTTATTTAAAAACTTATGGGTCTTTTTAATTAATTTAGATATAAATTATATCTAAATAAAATAATTTTTATAGTAAATTTAATGTCAAATATAATTATTTTATAAAAATATATATATCAAATAAATTAAATATCAACAATCTTATTATATTAAGATTTCCCCACAGACGGTCTCTGTTAATAAGTTAAAAGAAACAAGCATAAATACCAAAAATATCATATAGTTTACCAACGATATCTTTTTTTTTTTTTTGTATTTCCAACTGTTTAGTATTTATTGCATTGGCAACGTTGCTTGTTTATAGATAGTAAAATATGTTATTTATATTTGCGATGATTCTTTTTTTAACAGGGCTAATAAATTTCCAACTTTGCACGGAGCAAAAAATATTTCACTTTATTTTAAAATAATCATAGATCAGTTATATAAGCTTTAGGACACGGATCAAGAACTAAATTGTTGTTGTTTGTCTGTTTTAGTTGTGTATGAAGTTTTATGAACATCTCATATTTTCAGAGAAACGAAACCAGTTAAGGATTTTATTTTTCTAAAACGACATAACTAAGTATAATTTTTTTTATTGTAGGTTGGGTGCGAATTTCAATTTTGTTAAGGTGCTAATGTCATCTCCTCAGTTTATTGAGGTTTGTATCCATGACCTTAGTGTCAGCAACGTCATCACTAACATGCTCGACATCTAAGTTCATAACTAAATATAATTATATGACCTTTTTTAAGAGTTAAATTTCATAATATATGGAACAAAACTTTGAAGATAAAGCAAGTATAAATGAAGATAAAATAAAATAATATATGGATACTTCTCTAAAATTTTCAGATTTACTCAATTATTTTAGATCCAATTTTTACCGTAAGTTGTTTCAATTTTTGGTATATTTGAAAAGTTTACAAGTTAACTCTCTTTATGTATTAAAAAATTTTGATCCGATTAAAACAGTCGTAGTAAATGCACACTGAATTTAATTAACCACTCGCATGTCTTTAATTGTGATAAAATTAAATAAACGGTACCACATAATAAATGGTAGTTCATGTTACATCAAATCCCCCTACCGTTGAGTGTCTTCTACAATTTATGCATCCATCCATGATTCACGTTGTTAGTCATTTTTTATCCATGAATTTCTATAAAAAAAAATAGTTCTTAAAATTTTAATTTTATCAAGTTAGTTCTCGAACATTTTAAAAAACAAAAGTCCTTGAAATACTTTAGAAAAATCAAATTGATCCTTAAACTTTAAAATACACTAAATAAATTCTTTGATTCGTTGAAGTCGAGGCGAGTTGGAATACTGGAGGAGGAGGCCTAATAGTAGTTGAATACAAAAAGGTTCTGAAAAAACTTATTGACTTTACGAATAATTGTGGTTTTCTGTTGGTTCGAAATAAGAGAGGAGACGTGGAGCCCCTTGAATTATATACGATTCCAATTCCACATAGAAAGATCCTCCTTTTTCAAATAGTTTAATCAACTTAATATTACGGCGGACGTGTAGTTTGGAATAAATAAACGAATATTAAGTTTAGTCTTTCGCTTTGTTAGTCACAGAATTTACAAAAGAAGTTTCTAAACTTTTAATAGAAGAACTAATTTGTTCTCTAAATTTTCAAAAATCTAGTCCTTAAATTTTTATTTTAATATATTTATTTTCATTTTCTAAATTTTAATAAATAAAAATTTGTTTTTTGGGTCACTGACTGGATTTAGGGTCTATTTATATCGATCTTTTTCAATCTCGGTTCATTTGAACCAAGTTTTTTCAAGTTTCGAGCTCAAATGACTCAAAATATGTCATAATCTTGAAGTTAAGACACTCAAAACTTATTTATTTTTCTTAAAAAAATTATTTATTTTTATTTTATTTAAACTTACAAAATAAAAGAATATTAATTTAAAAGTTGAAGACCACTTTAGATTTTTTTTTCCGAAAATTTAGGGGTCAAATTGGTTTTATATTCAAAGTTCAAGAATTTATTTAATGTACTTTTAAGTTTAAGAACTGATTTGATATTTTTTTATAAAGTTTAAGGACTAAATATAATTAAAAGTTAGTCTATTAAAGTTTAATGACGACCCAACAATTCAACCCTATTTTTTTATTATTACTTTTTAAGACAGGACGGGCCGAAACCAACCTTATTGACTTTTATAAAACAATACAAAATTATTTAAAAAATGTAACTTTTACTTCCATAATTATATCAATATATACATTATACAGTTCTAACTAGATATTGACAGTTTTTTCTACGGCAAAAATATCAATGACGCTTAAAAAAATTACAAAGGATATGTTTCGGTAAAACAAGTAAAGAATATAATCTATTAAAATGTCTGAAATTTCCCATACTTTGTTATTTCATACAAACACAGGAATCTCTGTTAATTGTCGCATTATTCTCTCTCATCCTACCTTCATCTCCAACCAACACAGTCACAACAAACATGAAAAACTTAGTAACATTTTGCTTAGTATCTCTGCTGTACCAAATCCAGTTTTCTCAATCCAAGCTCACCACGCCACCACTTCCAGTCCTCCCAATTCCCTCCTACTCCCAGCTAAAATGGCAACGTCGCGAAATCATAATGTTCTTCCATTTTGGCATGAACACTTTCACCGATTCTGAATGGGGCACTGGCCAAGAGAGCCCATCCCTCTTCAACCCAACCCGTCTCGACACGAACCAATGGATGGAAGCTGCAGTTCAAGCTGGTGCCTCACTTGTTATACTAGTTGCAAAACACCATGATGGGTTTTGTTTGTGGCCAACTCAGTACACCGATCATTCAGTGAAATCAAGCGCATGGAAAGACGGGAAGGGGGATGTAGTGAAGGAGTTTATTGATGCTGCACGAGCCCGGGCCATTGATGCAGGAATTTATTTGTCGCCGTGGGACCGTCATGAGAGAACATATGGGCGTGAGGTGGCATATAACGAGTACTACCTCGCACAGTTGCAGGAATTACTCACGAGGTTAGTTGTTATTAAGTATCTACATAGTGCACTTTTTTCCAAATTAAAGTTCTGAATGAACCTTCAGTATTTAATTAATTGAAATCACAAATTGTTAAAAGTATACGGTGCATCTTTAAATTATTTTATAATGAATTATGTGATATATTGAAGAAGCACCTTTGGTTATAAGAGACTAGGTGTCTACTCAAAATTTCGCTAAACATACTTCTTTTTTCATTTATCATTTTGTTTTTTCAAAGTAATCTTCTTATTCAAAGTGTCTTCTTATTTTGTTGTAGATATGGAAGTATACAGGAAATATGGTTTGACGGTGCAAAGGGGAAGAATGCTACCAACATGACATACCACTTCCAAGAATGGTTTCAGACAGTGAAACAACTGCAACCATCCATCAACATATTTTCCGATGCAGGTCCTGACATCCGGTGGGTCGGTGATGAGGCAGGCTCTGCCGGTTCAACATGCTGGTCCACTGTAAACCAAACCCATCTAAAGATTGGAGACGCTAGCCTTGAAAAGTAAGCCCTCTATTTTGTGTTACTGAGGTAATAATTAAGAATTTTTGGTATTTTGCACTTAACTAGGATAAAATAAATGTATCTGTTTCTTCTTATCTTTTGAATTTTTCAGCCACATGTGTCATACTTAACCTTTCAAAACAATACAAAATGTATCTAATTATATTGAAGACAGAAATTAAATGTTTAATTGCTTGTTAAAAAAGAAGAGTTAAATATGAGCAAGATTCTTCCAATTACTTGTTCCAAAATATGCAGTATTTGATGTCCATGTAATTTCACTGAAATGAAGGGTTTGTAAATAGATTCCTTAACTTTAAGGTTTAAAACTGAAGATTGCTCTTCAAATTCAGGTACTTGAACACTGGCGATCCACATGGGACGGACTGGATTCCACCGGAGTGTGATGTGTCAATCCGACCAGGGTGGTTTTGGCACAAAAATGAGACAGCCAAATCACTGAATCATTTACTTGACATTTATTACAAATCAGTAGGGAGAAACTGTGTGCTACTTCTAAATGTGCCACCAAACTCCACAGGTCTCATATCTGAGGCCGACATAACACGATTGAAAGAATTCCATAATGCCATTCAGACAATCTTTTCTACAGATATGGCCAAAGGTAGTGAGACAAAAGCTAGTAGCCAAAGAGGCGGTGCTGGTGGTGGTTTTGCGGCTTTCAACATCATAGATGGAAATGTGGAGACTTACTGGGCTCCCAAGCTAACTGATGGAGGTCATGGACAAGGCTACTGGATTGAGCTATGCCGGGTTGATGTAAATAGTGCATTTAATGTGGTAAGAATAGAGGAACCAATACAGATGGGACAAAGGATAAAACGGTACAAGGTGATTGTGGATGGTATCGTGGTGGTAAATGGTACAACAGTTGGGCATAAGCGGCTCCATCGGCTAAAATGGCCGGTTTTGGGTAGGTTAATCAGGGTTTGGATAAAAGAATCACGGGGACCGCCACTATTGTCAGCAGTGGGGTTGCATTTTGACCCATTTAGGAAGGGGTAGATGGGTAGATCTGACAATAATTGAGGTACGATTTGCTTTCATTTGCCAGCTAAAAGGAGGCTCAAAAGATCACTTTCAGCTCACATGAAGTCTGATCAGGGTTGATATCATTATTTATTTTCAATTAGTGAAAGCTGCCTCCCCACATTCTTAAATAATGAAATGAGAGGAGTTCTCTGATAGCATTCAGTGCATCAAGGTGTAATTTCTTTGACAGTTACAGTGGAAACAGTTATAAAAAGAAGTAAATAATATGCAATTTACTCGGGAATGGGACCTAGATTTAGGTCCTTGGCAGTCAATAAAAGATGGCATGAAAATTGAGCAAATCTGGATGCAGAAGACATTATTTTTTTCTTGTAGGTTGCAATTTTTTTCTTATAGATAAAGATGATTAAGTCTCTCAGAATCACTATACAAAGGTTGAAGGTATCTGTCTCACCAATAATATCCCCACTAGTAATTGGTAATATGCTGGTGTTTCTTGCTTGTTTTATATTACATTAAAAAATAAATTAAAAAAATGTGGTAACAGGTCACCTAAAGCTAACTCTTGTTTTCTTTATTGTGGAATTTCCATACAAAAAGCGACAACTCAACCTCGTCAGTTGTCACCAGCCCTTGATAAAGGATTACATGGTGTTTTTCAGGCAGGAATGCTCACTTTACATGTTACGTCTCCAGTAAGCGAGTAAAAGGATGATGAGTTGGTGACAGAGCACACAGCACAAGAAGAGAAAAAAACGCAATCATATGAGGTAGAAATAGAATGAAACATATTAGACCATCGTCAAATTGATAATCTATTTTAGCTGAACGCATCCTACATGTGGTGTAACTTCCAGACGACTTCTCTTTCTTTTTCTAAGCCAGAACAGTACTCAGTGGAGCACTCGCAAGGTACTGGTTCCTACTCTTTGAACAGCCGCATTTCTTGAGAAACCACTTTGCATCACATTTCTCCTTAAAATAGTTTTAAGGGTAGGGAGGTTTTCTTGACAATCTTAATAATAAATTTTTAAATAAATACTAAAAAAAATTAATAATAAAAGAAACATTATATATATATATATATACTATCACTTAATAATGAATTATTTTGAAAATCTTAATAATAAATTTTTAAATAAATACTAAAAAAATTTAAAAAAATATATTCTTCTACTGTAGATGACGATACTCAATTAAACGCCATCAAAATTTTATATAATTCACAACAACAACTATAATTTAACAATATTTAATGAACTATCAAACGATAACAAAATTATATAAAATTTAAATCACCATTAACATATAAATAGAAAAATATACCCATAAATTTTTCTATTTTTAATTTTTTTTATATTTATCTAAAAATCCATTGTCAAGTAATCCCTTCCCTTTAAATAATTCTCTTTGATGATGATCCTGTCATAAACGAAGTGAGATTGTTCTATTGGCTACCATGCACATAGTTGCGGTCACTTGATCACCAAAAAAAAAGTAATTTTAAGTTAGTTCGCTCAATTCTGACAAAAATGTAACTTCCAGTCCAAATACTATGAACTATAAGTCTATAAGGCAGACCTAAATAACAAGTCCATTATAAAAAAATGGAACGTACAAAGGCAAAATCAGCCATCGACATGAATAAAACAAAACTTATACTCAATACAAATGATTTTGGATCATGTGTAATCCAAGAACATGACAAATGGACAAACATAAAACCATCAGTACAGAATTTCTCACGCCAGATCAGAGGTTCAGTTCCTTCTACCACCAAATCTGCCTCCGCCACCTCTTCCACCAAATCTGCCTCCACCACCTCTTCCACCACTGCCACCACCTCTTCCGCCAAATCTGCTTCCACCACCTCCAAATCTCCTCCCTCCTGAATAGCCACCTCTGCTTTCTTCCTTCTCTTGCAATGGTGGCAGAGTCTCCAATACCTCAATTGTTATCATGTGTCCATTCTCTTGAGCTAGCATATACAAAAAGGGAATTTCAATGGTTGGTAAGACTGCTGTACATACATTACCTGACAATACTCACAGAATGGGAGAAAAATGTAGATGTATTTAGTCCAACTTCAATTATTTTCTTTAATTGTTATTAGTATAGGAGTCCTGCTTTTTTTTCAGGCTACATGCGACTTCATGAAATTAGTACATGCATGAAATTAGTTCCAAATATATACCTTCAGTAAACATATCAACGTCTTCAGAAGGAACATCAAACACAGCTCCCATTCCATCAGCAGTGAGTGCCATGCCCTTAATGGCTGAAATCTTCTCATCTGGAAGTATTCTCCTTAATATTGTGAAAGCAAACCTGCAGTCAAATCAATTAAATAAATATGATTGCAGAAAAGCCACAAAAATAAACCGAGCACTTTGTTGGTAAAACCAACATCTATGAGCCATTTAATTTCTTTATCTGGGTATTAGCAGTTTTCTAGACGTCAATTTAGGAGTATGATATAAGTGACTAATCTTATCAATGCCCCACTAACAGTGGTCCTGGAGATGTAGCAAAATAGATGCAAGATAGAAAAACTTACGATGGGGTGTACATGGATTTCCCAGCTTGAAGAAGAAGTGTAACATAGTTCTCCATAGATGAAAGGATTGATCTCTTCTTAATATCAGTGTATCCCTATAATATGTATGACAATTTGGAATCAATAACTAGACATATTCCAGCAAAACAAGCCGACACTTGTTGAAAATGATCTGATTAAGGATTAAGGACTTACAGCAGCCTTAGCAAGTGCTTTTGCCAGTAACTCGACAGGGGTCATCCCCGAGGAATTTAGAAGATCTTCTGCTTGCTTCAGGAAAACTGGTACCACACTGCAACCACAACAAATAATCCAAAACTTCAAAATTCAGGTTGAGAAACAATCTCCTTTTGGAAAGAACAGCAAAAGTACACACTTCAGGAGTACAAAGATAAAGATTTGCAAAGAAGAATACTCTGACCTGTCAGAAACTTTAGTGATGGCTTCAGCAGCTTCTGACCCAGCTGACTCAGCAATATCAGCAGGTTGAGGAGCAGAGATGTGCTCAAATTTAACACCAGACTCCCTTTCAATGGTAGAAACACGGCGCTTATGCTTGGGTTCATATAGTAATATAGCCACACCACTGTTTCCTGCAGAACAAAGTATATCATTAGGACATTAAAGGAAGTTAGACAATTTTACATCTGTTTGAACTACAGATAGTTTAATACCTGCTCTACCAGTTCGACCTGACCGGTGAATATAAGCTTCTACATCACGAGGGGGCTCACACTGCAAAAGGAACATAGCAAACAAATGATCAGTACTGGGTATGAAATCTGAAAGAAAGCCTTACTCCAATGCAAGATCCAAAACAAAATCCTACAAACTATATGACATGAGGAATTGGTATAGTTGGAAATGGAGGAATAATTATGCACATGTTTTTGCACATTACAGTAAGATGTTCATATTGATCAAGGACATGATAGCCTCTGCATCAATAATAAAACTATAACAAACCTGAATAATCAACTGCACATCACTAATGTCGAGACCACGTGCCGCCACATTGGTAGCAACCAGAACTTGAAACCTCCCTGCCCTGAATCCAGCCAATATCACCTGCACAAGATTTGAATATTAAATGAAAAGGTTGCTGAAAGAAAAGAATATTCTTTAAAGGAAAGCAATGCTTGAAATAAATCAACTTCAAAACAACCGACTTCTCACAACTCAGGTGACCTGAGTAAATGGATGGAAGATCAATTGTTGATGGATTTAACTAGACAATCTCAATTCAAGTCAAAATATTTAAAAATTACAAAAAGAATATAGACATGCAATGGTTTTTATTGCATAAATTGCCATATAATTTAATATCATTTGAGATTCAATCAAATTACATTACAATGTCAATTTTCCAACAATTCAAGACATTGCAAATTTCATGCTGTTTGATGAAAAGAGATGAAATTATCGTTTTCACACATATGATGTGTGTGATGTATAAGAATCTTTTCAAGTGGTCGAGACTGTTGAGTTAATCATTACAAAGGATATCCACCCACAAAAAATATTGCAAGTAAGAACTGTTAACATACCTCACGCTGAGCTTGCACTATGTCACCATGCAAAGCACGTGCACCAGAGATCATCCCAGATAGCTCAGATGCTGATTCCTTGGTCTCCGTGAAAATAATGGTACGACCGCCCCTGCAACAGAAATTTCACATAAAAGAACAATTTAGAACTCGAAAGAAAATAGATACAAGTTAAACCTGATCAACAAAGTATCCAATAATTGCCCTCAGAAAAAGAAGTATATGTTAACTTACTGGCTGTAACACCGAATAATATCTGGTATGATTTGAGGCATAGCTGCACGATTGCATGGGAGAACAATGTGTCTGACACTTGCACTTGCCTTTAACCTCTCATTGCCAACTAGGTCTGCAGTCTTCTTGTCGGCTTTCAAGAACCGCATAGATAGCTACAAAATTTCAGCCCACTTAGGAAGCACAAGAGAATGTAAAAGTCAGGTGCCAGAAACTTATCAGTATCTTTCTGCTTAAACTAACCTTCTGAACCCATTGGGGAAGAGTAGCACTAAAGAGAAGTGTCTGAACTTTGGTCACATCTTCTACCTTGCCTGAATAAACAATTGTCAAAGAAAGAATTTGTGTTCTGTGAGAAACATAAATTGTTTTCAGAAGAAGAATATTTACTTCAAGTGATATCACAATTTAATTTAACCCGGATGGTACTAGCAAGCACAATACAGTCATTTTTTTTTCTTTTACTTCTCCAGTGATGCAAGTTAATTTATAATGGCTGTGGCAAATATATGTGCTAGATATTAACGATAGAATTCAGATAATGCCGGCTTTCTTCTTTTCATGGTTTGTTTGTGCTTTACTACTGGTATAATTTTCATAAACTAACAAGAACGAATATTAACAAGACAGAGAAAAAAAAATGGGGCATCACTACATGTAAAAATTTACTCCCTGCTAATAGAACGCAGTCATTTAGGAAATAACCTAAGACAGAAAAATGAGAACAAAATGATTAATGTATACCAAGGATAAGCTCCACATCATCAACAAAACCCATGTTGAGCATTTCATCAGCTTCATCAAGCACACGAAATTTCAAGTTCTTCAAGTTGAGATTTCCTCTTTCCAAATGGTCCTACGACAAGCAACATAGAGAAGTAATTTAAATGAGGAAGGTAAAGAACGGCAACCATCAAAACTAAATAGGCAGAACAGCAAACAATTGAACAGGTATCACTGATAATAATTTTACCTTTATCCTTCCAGGCGCCCCAACAACAATATCTACACCTTTTTTAAGTGCCATCTCTTGGGTCCTGTAAGGAGTACCTCCATATATGCAGCAACTGGTTAACCCAATAGCCGCACCATAAAATTCAAAATCAGCATGCACCTACAAAATTTACTCAAAAGTGTGACTCCAAAATATATATACATTCCAAAAGTATTCAGAAGGTTATTTATAAGAAGTTCAAACCTGATTAGCCAGCTCTCTTGTTGGGAGGAGAACCAGGACGCTTGGAGGTCTGCCATAACCAGTCTTTTTTGTATCTTTGTTTTTACCATTTGTTAAGGACTCTAATATGGGTAGCACAAAGGCCAAAGTTTTACCCTGTAAAAGATGATTGAATGAAATTAGGGCATAATTAACACAAGTACATAAAATAGAAAGTTAAAATTACGTTATTCTCACAAAACTAAACAAAACCAATGTTCTCTATGTTTCAATGAAATTTCCATTTTAGTTTTGCCAGTTTATAATGTTTTCTATCAACACGATTACAATTAAAGATGATATTGATAGCTTGATTTACAATCCTAGAGAAATGCTTAACCTGGCCAGTTCGGGCACGGCCAACCAAATCCTGCCCGTCCAAAATAAGGTCAAAAGTCATGGCTTGAATCGGGAAGAGGCTCTCAATCCCCTTTGACTTCAATCTCTCTCTGAGCACATCAGAAATCCTGAAATTGACAATGGCGTTCGGGTCCTCAATCTTTGGCTTCTTATTTAACGCGACCAACTCTGAATCAGAGCTGGTCTCGCTCCTCTCATCATCCGACTCCTTCTTTCTCTTCTTCTTATCTTTCTTCTCCTTCTTCTCTTTCTTCTCCTTCTTCCGTGAAGTTTCTACAGCTGTTTGCATTTCTTCATCGTCTGAGGCTATCTTCTGCTGCTTTTTAGACTTCTTCTTCTCCACCTCCATGGAATCCGAGTCCTTCAACTTCTTGGATTTCGATTTCATGATCCCCTCTGACTGGGGAGACGAGACGAGAAGAGAAGGCATGGAGAGAGAGCTCTGAAGTTGCGAGGCGGTGTGTGAAAAGAGGCGGCCGCTATAACAATAGCGGAAAAGAGGAGGAGAGAGGTTAGGGTTTTGGACTTTATAGTTTAGTCTCAGGCTCTCAGCACAACGGAGAAACCCTAGGTCGCCACGTGCGCGCCAAGCGAGAGAGGCATATTCGAAGTCATATTATTTATAACTATTTATAGGCTTTGTGTGTAACGAGTACCTGTCAAATTCGCTTCTCTTTTTTTTTTTTTTTTTTTTGAGGTTTAATTCGCTTCTCTTTTCTGTAAGTTGCAGGTTGCAACAGCTTCGTTGGTCACAGAGTAGTTCTCAACTTCTCATCGATCCTTGGTCACAAATTTTAAAAATTGAACTTATTTTACCGCAATAATAATTTTGTATTTTTACATATCAATTTCATAAGATTTTAATTGGCGAATTAATTTAATTGAAGTGATTAAATAATTAATTTTTGTAGTAAAAATTAGAACAATATAATCACAAAGATGAAAATACTTGTATTATTTACAAAATAATTTTAAAGGTTTATATGGCATTTTTCAAATAAATTACTAATCAACAAGTATTTAAATTTTTCCACATTTTAGTAATTGAAATTATGAGCATCATCACATCAATACTTACAATTCATTTATAGCTGAAAGTAATTATAAATTGCCACATTCATAAAAACATTTACCAATTTTTAAGTTTGGAAATATATCTACAAACTTTTATTCTTATTTTTTTTTTTTCGAATTCGTTTCAAATTGCATTATAAAAATTGTTAAAATAAACAAGTGATCCCTCCCCTTTTGTAATATCACTAAATGAATCAACCTGGCCCTTGCAGTTTAGGATGTAGGGGACACTAACTGCAACAGATGGGCTGTTCGAATCGATTTCTAAATATATTAACCGTAAAAATTATATCAAAACAATAAGATAGTATGCTGCTGAAGTTTTAATCCGAGCTAATTTTTTATAGTTAGAATGTTCGGTTCATCATTTCAGGTGCTTTTTTTTTTGTAAAAGTTTGCAATTATTGGATCATATGTGATACAAGATGAAATAATTTACAGTCCATTGGATGTTTGTATGATGATAAAAACTATGCTTTATGTGGAGTTTTCTGCCCTATAATATTAGTAGGTCTTAAACAAATAAGATACTGAAATATTTTGTACCTCTTTCTGTTTTTATAATTTTAAAACCTCAAAATATAAAGAAAACTATTTAGAAACTTTTATCATGCCAAGGATTTTTTGTTAGCTATTTATTGGCGGCTCAAAAAATGAATATTGTTCATAAAACATATAATTCCTAAAATCAAACTAAAATAGCTTGCTCATCTACTATGTTAATCTTCGGTAAGATTGTATATAATGTGTGAATTTTAACACCAGAAATGGCCTTCGTACTTTTTAAAAATAACAAGTGAAATAAAATTTATGGTGAATTTGTAAGTCTATATCGTTCAACTACATAATCCTTTTTTTCTGTCTCAGTCTGATAATTTTAATTTAGGAGCATCTGAGGCCTTACAGATTTGGGTCCTTTTGACAATGTCTCTTCACCTATTGGTCATTTTTCTATATCCTATTTCTTTTCTTCTAAACCACAAGAAGAGGTTCATCCCAATGACATTTCAACGAGTTCTAACAGAAAATCACGTTTTAAGCACATTAGTGTAGTTAATTCATGCGATGCACCTTCACTGTCCTCGAGATGAAGCCATAAATTTGTGCACCTCACAGAGCCATCCAACACACAAACAATCCCACTCTACACCTCCCAAGTAGAAAAAGAAAAAAAAAATGGCTTCAACCAAGTTTGTTGCCCTTGTGTTGGCAGTGTTTCTCCTTGGCCTGTCTGAAAACCCCCAGACAGTACAAGCTGCTGACACTTGTGGGACCCAGCTCGATAAATTGGTCTCATGTGCACCATCTGTCGTCCCAGGATCGACAGTTCCGCCGACCCAGCAATGCTGCTCGGCTCTTAAAGCCATGACTCATGACTGTTCTTGCGAAACAATCAGGATCATCAACAGCCTCCCGACCAAATGTGGTCTCAGTCCTGTTAAGTGCACTACCAGTAAGCATCTAATTTCCCAAAGTTTCTTCTTCTTTTTTTCAAAATGCATTTATGCAAAATGCAGTAGCCTTACAATTCTAGCTGAAAAACGGCAGTGCTTTATATATTGCAATTTGTATCATCTTACAAATAATAAGATACAAGTAGAAGTGGAAAATAAACACTAATTTCTATTGCCATTCTTTTTCAAAAAAAAAAGAATTCTATATATTGCCATCCTACAGAAATTCAGAAAGGTCCAAATCGTAGTAAAACATATAGATAAGTAGATAACCCCAGTTCCATACTCATGCCTCAAGTAACTTGGTTATAATACGTAAATATCCCTTCTGTTTATAACTCATAAATAGTAGGATCTATTGAAATTTGTTGAAATTTGCTGGCAGCTAAATCATCCTAAGGGAAAACGACAGTTTTTCAAGCATGAAGGTTCCGAGCTTCTGGAAGAGTGCTTATGGATTGTTCTCTTGCTTTCATTTTTATTATGCTCTCAGTTAGGCAATCTGATCAGAACTGATATTAATAATTGGCTGTCACTCTGTATTAGCCAGATCAAAGTAATAAATTTTGTCTGTGTTACCTAGCATAAATGCATAATTTCTTTCATGTGCTCTCTTTGTTGGCCATTGTGAAGAATTAATAAATTTAAATAACAAAAAATGAATTGAAATAAAATTAAATCATAGAAACGGGATAATTTTATAGCACTGAAATATAAAAGTGGACAGCAATATAGAAATACTTGAGGAAGATATAAGGACAAAATTATAGAATTGGGCAATAAGTAGTGAAATGTATTGTCGTTTACCAGCAACATCATGGCCTGTGTCTGATTTTCATGCGATGAAAAACAAGATTTTACCTGTCAAATATGATATTTTTGGACTTTTACATACTACCTCAAAAAAAATGATATTTTCGATTAAATTGAATCAATTGAATCCACATCACAATTTCTTGGAGAGTTTTAATTTGCTTCATCAAGAGACATGTTGTCCAAATTACATGATTCCAATCACATGACTCAGAACTCTCTGTTATTGCTGCTATCAGAAATAAATCAGAAAGCAACTAGGTTGGAAAAAAATAACTGCAGTTCCAGTTGTTATTAGAAGAGAGTACCACATCATTTGAGTTTAAAAAAAATTAATAATTACTTATCAAGTCCCAGTTGAAAAGAGGTCGTGTGTCTGTCTATACCCTATATGATATTGTAACTCCACCTTGAACACTGCTTTTGAGCCTACTATTAATTAAACGAACTAAAAGAATATTAAAAGATTTATGGGCTTTGTGAAAACCGAACTTCGCAAGTCCTATAGTTTCTTTTCCTCAAAAATAAATTTGATTTTGCATATCAACTAATAAATTAAATCTAGTGACATGAAGAAAAGAATTCAAGAGCAAAGACGGTTTTTAATTCTTCAATCGATGTTTAATGCCCCACTGCCGTCTGAAGGGCACACAAAATTGGTGAAGAACAATCTCTGTTGATCAGAACTCAGAAGCAAGAGCACTGTAAGACCTGCTATTTGAAGGCAGAGAAGCCCCGTCACAAAATTCATTCCAAAAGGTTGAATTGACAAGTCCTCGATTCCTAGGAGGTGCTGAGAGCCTTGTATCCTCTCATTCTTCCCTCCTCGCAGTATCTTCTTCCTCCTCCCCGTATCATCCTCTCACTTGCGCCTTCCCTCGTTTGTTATGTGAAACCTCAGCTTCTCGGGTAATTGTGACAATTTTTGCATATTAAAGATGGTTTGAGATTAAATGCCGGAATTGTTGAAAATGTTCTCCTCCAAAGAACTCGTACCGTCTGATAGAATAGTTTTGATCTTAAAACATATTTACTGAATTATTATCTGTTAAAATCATTTTATTCCTTTTAACATGGTTCCATCAAAGCGTAAAATGTATGCTTAGATGTTTAAGAAGCGTTAAAAAACAGGGGTGTAACTAGAAATCACTCTGTGGTATGTACAATCTCTCTCCCAATCCATCTAAATTTAAATACCAAATCAACCAAGAAAGAACAGTCTAAACATGGTTGCCAAGGATGCATCACATACCAATTTTTCTTTCCTAGAGGACTTTAAACAAGGTGAACACAAAAAGCAACCATAATAACATGAGGTTTTCAGATAACTTTCCTATGTTTTTTCTTCTTTTTTTCTGTCTAGATTGTTTCAAGAAACAAAGCTTCTTGCTTGCTAGTCAGGCCAAGGTCACTTAATGAGACTTCTGTTTCTCCATCTGTGAATGCACGCCTTGGGTAGGGTCTCACCTGCGAAGATTGAACATACAAGAATATGTAAAATAATATTGACAAATCACATGCCATGGAACGATGAGGCATACTTTGATTATACTAAGTAGAAGTTCTGAAATGAAGAAAAACAGGCAAAAATAATAAAATAATGAAATATGCACAGTATAACAGGGTGACAATGTACTTTTATCCAAAAGAGGACATCACCAGACTATTAGCACACATGAATTGGTAAAGATCAAAAACAACATATCACAAAAAAGAGATGGGAAATTTTACCAGTCTGTATGTGCCAGGTTTGACAATCCTTGATACATCTATAAAATCAAAAAGGGTCTGCATTGGGAAAGGAAGAAACACAATGAGCTGTAACTTCTTTTTTAATCATCTTTTTCTTCTTAAATTTTATATTTTGGTGCTAGTGATAGACCTGAAGCTTGTCAGATTTTAGGAAGCGGCGGCCACAACGGCTTCCATCCGGCATGCGCACAAGCAGTGTGAGTGCACCTTCATCATCAGGCATAGGCTCCTGTGGCAAAGAAGCCTCTTTTGCTGCTAGCTTTCTTTCCAACTCCTGTTCACCACAACAACTATTTGTTACAGGGGTCAATGGTAAATTCCAAGGAGACAACTGAAAATAATATGACCAAACCTCCTCCTCGAGTTGTTTCCTTCGGGATTCCTCTTCTAGAAGTTTTTGCCTCTCACGCTCAGCTTCTCTCTCCTGCCTTGCTTTCAACTCCTTTTCTCGGTCTGCTTCTAGTGCTGCCAGATACTCACCATCCTACAGAAGTATTAATACATCAAGATAATTGATTCAGATAAAAGGCCCTAAGCGTCAATTAACTTTTAACAAAAAACCTATGATTCATTACTGCAAAGTCCTGACATTAGATTTAAAATGATCCATACCATTGTGTAGTCCTTTACAGTAATAGGATTGTACTTTAAAAAAAAAAAATTTAACTAAAAAAATGACACGAGACTGCTAGCATTTTTTTTACAGACTACTGAAGCGAATTCTATGCACTCAAATAAAGAAGTATAATTTTTCGAGCATGCCCCTCAAGAAAGATCATGCTAAATTATTCAAATTACTAACAATTTACAAACAGAGTGTGAAAAACTTCCAGTAGTACATTATCTCATCATCTGCGTCTGCAGTGAAAGTAAAGGGGCACTTTTCTGCTGATAATGGAGAAGTTATCAGATTTGATTAATTTGATCTCTAGCACATAACAAATTCCTTCTACAGAAATGAACAAATGATGACAAATAAAATGACGGCATTCTATCATATAACCTGCTGCTCCCTCAATAAGCGCTGCTCTGTAAGACCAGGGGACGGTGCCCGTGGTGCTACTCTTGGATATCCATTGTTTATTCCAGGTCCAAGGTGCGGGTATGAAAAACGATATGCAGACCCGTCTGGGATTCCACCGAACATTGCAGCCTCAAGCATCATTGCTTCATCATGCTCCATGTTTGACAAGCCTCCCCACTTAATTAGAAATCAGAAAAAAGAAATGAAAAAAGATAGAAGTTAATTTCAATATCCTGATGAAAGAATCAAGCAAAGAAACAAGGCCTTAGCCATGCAAGACACATTTTCCATCCACCTCGTCGGAAGGGAAATCAAGATCATCGATCTGACGACCTGCATGTACAGTTTGAGGAGGGGGGCTGTGAGATGGGCTGTCAACATCTACGTACTGCACATTTCTTGAGGCATGCCTTGTAGGATAGCGGTGCCTCACTAGTGGTACCTCCTCTACTTCCTCAGCCTCCTCTTGGTCAGACTCGTTTTCCTGACCAACTGAACTGGATGAGCCAACCTTTTGCGTAGGCAACCTGTGAATCAAGCAAAAAAGGGATTCACTAACACACGATACAATGTTCAAGATACTGATTTCTCTGGCAACAACGAGGATATTTGCAACACAAATGAATTTTATTTATTTTAGCAACAAACAACCCCTCATAAGTAGCATTTGCAAACATCAAAATCAGCAATATAATGAATTCAGAGAACTAATATTTTGACCTTAGGCTGCAGCTAACAGATTGATTAGATCCTCTTAAATTAATACCTCTCATTTTATTCTTTCTCTAATTACTCATCTCATTTGTGAGTGGCTCTAGACAAAGCTTATTCATGAAAAACATGCACAAATAAACACAAGTGAACAAAAAAGAACATCTAGATCCAAACAAATTATTTCTTATCCACTAAGAAATCAGCAACTTTTGAAATACCAGGCATACAATAAGGGCAACTTCTACATTAAAATTTAAGAACAAAAGTGGGCATATATTGGAAAAGAAGTATCCTGATGGTGACAGCAATAATTCAATATACCTTCCATTTGGAATTGTAACTCGAGGAGCATTTCTATTTTCTCTCTCTGGAAGATCAAGAGAGTTATTTCCAGCAGCAACTCCTTCCTCATGCAATGCTCTCTCTTGTACAGCTGTCTGGAGCAATCGAAACAATATGTATATATCAACATTCAAGAAGAATGGAATAGGCATGTTAGTTCCATTAGAAAGATATGTCACATTCTATTGGAAGAAATGATAATAATAATAATAAGTGTTTAGTGACTTTAGTCTTATACAAGTCTCCCTAATAAACATTTTCTTTTGAAGAGTAACAACACTTTTCATGGTCTTCTCAGGATAAGAACACAAAATGTCCCTAGAGAAAAAGAACACGAATTTGGGAAGGGATAAGCAGAAAAGAACCTGCATAGATAAAGAAACAGCACGTGCAACATCACTGTCATCTGCAGGTCTCTGCAAATGCAAAAGATCAACATTTAGAGAGGAGAAATAATTGATTGTATACTCCAATTATGCACCAATTCAATTCAATATAGTGATATGTGCACAATAAGGAGAAAAAAAATGAACTGAAACAAGAAGCACGCATCAAACACCTCTTCAGAATGGCCCAAAGCATCTCGTTTTGATGCTTCAATAGCAGCCTGTATCATCTGCTCCTCTATATCATTGTTATAATCAGTGACATCAGCAACTATAGGAGCCGATGGGGCAGGGTCCACATGATGAAACCTATCATTACCGCCATCCATATTTACTACATCATCATCTTCATCAACGATGACTGCAGGGTGGATCTCAGGCCCATGTTGTGGTGGCATATCGTCTGTCACCTCTTCTATTGCTGGACCTGTGTCAGAAGAACCCCCTTGGACATGGGAATTATCGTCCTTCACCTCGATTGGAATCTCCCTGGACACCCTTGGTTGTGAAAACCTTGGGCCTCGAGCAAAAAAATCACGGGCAATGGGACCCGTCATGGGGTCGAGAAATCCAGGAAAATTGTTCAAGACTGAAAATGGGTTTCTCTCTTCAGGGATTGGTAGTAAAGTTGACCTTGGGATAGGTGCATCCATTGGGTCGTCGATTTCCATTGCAGATTCATCAGGCAGTGGTTGGCTTCTTTGGTTTGTGTTACTAAAATCAAAAAGTCAAATTCAGTGACAAGTTTAAATAAAGTGGTGGAATTAAATTCAAGAAAGAATGATTTGATAATGAACATATAAGAAATTAAGAGATATGTATACTTAGTTCCATCTCCCTCATTGAAGTATGCATTAACAGCTGCATTAAGGTCTCCAAGGTGTTCCTGCAAAACAGTCACTTCATCATATAATGGAGAGTACCTGAATCAGATTCTCTAAGTACCTCTATATGAAGACTAATATCAGCATCAATTCCGAAAAGTTTATAACTAACTTAACTCAGCTATAATCTAATAATTCTAATAATGGAAATTAATAATTAGAAGCAATCCCTAATTCATAGATAAATCAATCCTTTATATTAGATGAAATATAATTTAGAACTTGTACCTACGTATGACATAGGAAATTGATAATTCCTAGTCAATTGTCTATTTCTCCTTATAAGCAGTTCCAAGTTTTCCTTGAAACCACAGCTATGTATATACATTGGAGATAAAGAAGAGACTGTAGAACATTTTCATTTTTTTTTATCACAAGCAATCAACTCTCTCTGACAACCAAAGAAAAGTTATATGTTCCTCTTGATATTCAGGTCACTGATTCATTTGCTTATTGCCAGGATACAACTGCAAAGCTCGAACGAGAGCTTTCGAGTCCACTTATATGATCAATCACTCCTATACTAACCTGATTAAATAAACATGACGATTTGCAGTAACAATCTAGAATAAACCAATATAGTTGGAACTATAGCTCATCTTTATGTGGTTGCATACACCAATTATATAATTATTTACAAAATCAAATTCTACCTGAAGGAAAGCTGAGCCTTTTTCTATAAATAACAAGATCGAACTCAATCAGTAGAATTAAGCATTTATCCAAACAACTAAAGTCAAAATAAATCTAAAAATTAAAAAAGTAAATCCTGATCTTTAATAAAAGATATTTTTGCTTGCACTTAAACAGTGACTAGTTGGACTTTTGATCCTCAAATTCCAGAAATTAAACAAAAAGAGGCTCCAATTTCCACCAAGGTTGTTCTTTTCTGAAAGATAACTCTCTTAACACATACTGTCATAGAAAAAACAGATAATCTAAAAAGGGTGGGGATCACTTGCCAATGGGTTATTTTGACAATCTTGACAATGCATTTTCAAATAAATAGGAAAAAAATCTTAAAAATGGAAAAAACTTATGGATATGTTCTTCTACTTATAGATTGACGGTGATTCAAATTTCATACAATTTCATTATCGTTTGATACTCCATCAAGGACCATCGAAATTTTATACAATTTGCAACGGTTATAATTTGACGGTCATTGATGGACTATCAAACGATAATGAAATTGCATGAAATTTGAATCACCATCAATCTATAAGTATAAGAACATATCATAAGGTTTTTTTCTATTTTTAAGATTTTTCGTATTTATTGAAAATCTATTGTCAAATTCAACCCAGAGTAACCCTCATCTAAACCAAGGCCCGAGTATTTTAGCCGAAACTATCGACATCCGACTAAATCAGCAGCAACATCACCAAATTCACGACAAACAGCACCAAAAGTAACCCAAATTCTTAAAATAGTACCTGGAGTTTCTGAACAGCGATACCATCAGAGGCGCCGGTAATATTAACGAAAGTTTCGATCTGCTCCGGCGTTGGTGTATTCATTGCTTCACTCTATTAATTCCTCTCTTTTTTTACTTGTTTCGCTTGCTTGGAGAGAAAGAGAAGCGAGGAGCAGGGCAAGAGAAGGAACGTAAGAAAAGAGAAGAATCCTGAGATTTCTAGTCTAGTTGCTTTGCGTGTATACCCTCAAAAAAGCAAGATGTTAAACAAAATAACCCTCGGGCCGATTTATATAACATCAGTACCCCTATACTTTCTATTTCAAAACCCTTCAAAGTTTTCCTTTTCCTAAAACTCCAAGTTACTTTTGATATATATCATGTACGGCGTCAAGTTTGGTTCGTTGCAACTTGCAACTTTGCAAGGTGCCGAGGTCTACTAGGTTATAAAATCATGCAAATTGTGAATTCGCGAGAAAATTTATTCTAATTTAGAGATTTTGTGTGAAATTCGGTGTTTGTTCCATTCATTAGAATCTTTATATTTATGTACGAGGTCCTTGATAATCCATTTTAAAAGTTAAGACAAATAAAAAGTTGGGGATAATTCTTCTAAACATAGGACTGGCTGTTCAAGGATTTCTAATTTTTAAATTGCCGATTAGTCTAAAAGCATCTGTTTATACTTAGTCTTATGTTATATTCGCTATTAGATATCAGGGGAAATTAGATATTTACTATTATAAACTTGTTTTGAAAAATATCACTATAAAATTTTAGTTTAAAAAATTATCACTATAAACTTCATTAGTCTTTAATTTTTTTATTATCATACATCTGATACACGTTTTATTTAGAAAATACATATAATTAAAAAAATTATATTTCCACAAATACCCTCCTATTTTCATAACCCTAACCAAATGTACATTATCGCTCTTCTTGTAATTTATGTCGTTGTGAAACTCTAAAGAGAGCCGGCTCTAAGGGCTATAAACGAGTCGAGTTGAACTGAGTTGGGTCAAACTCATGCTCGGCTCATTAGCTTAGCGAGCCAAGTCAAGCTGGCTCGAGTCAAAAGCTTTGATTTGAGATCGGTTCGTTAAGTTAACGACCTAACTGAATTGGCTCATTAAAACTAATTAAGATTAATTTAAAAGTTAATAATATTTTTCTGATATTTTATATAAAAATTATTAAAATTACTAATAACAAAATATTTCACTTGATTTAATATAATAATTTAAGTATATATCATATTATAAACTATTTATTATACTAAAAATTCATAATAAAAAATATAAATATTAAATATTAATAGTTTAACGAACTAAACGAGCTTAATGAGTTAAGCCGAACTAAACTCAAATTCAGCTCATTAACTTAACGATTTTAATAAACCGATTTGTTAATGACTCAGTTCATTAACGAGCGAATCAATAACAAATCGATCATGAATGCATGAGAAGCGAACCATAAGCCAAAGTTTTTTTACCGACCCTAACCGGCTCCTCCAGATTTTACCCCATTACCTCCTCTTGCGCCGCCTCCTCCTCCAGCCCGTCACCTTCGCCAATGTCGCATATCTAGACCGCACAGTTCTCCAGGTATTTCGTTTTACATTTATAGTTGATTTTCCAATTCGCTATTTTTTCTGTTGATTGATGCTACAATAGATGTTTTCTTAGAGTTACGCTTTATTACTATGTATTGCACATTTTCGTTCCAGAGATATCCAATTTACCCCTTTTTCAGAAATTTCTTTAATCACTTATTACTATGTAATTAATCTCATATTTGTAAATTCATTGTTTACTAGAAACATTATGCAATTCTCAAGAGGATCTCTTCAATTTGCACTGTTTACATGGAGAACTCGTTGATCTCTATTGGGTAAGAGTTACATTTACATTCAATTGAGTAAAACATAGTTTGCTATTTTGGGAGAAAATAATTATTTGCTATTATGTCAGTGATTTACTTGTACGTCAGTGAGTTTAAAAAATAGTTGTTATTATATTAGTGAGTTACATTTACATTCAATTTCATTTGTATAATTCTATATAGGTTGATTCAAAAACTACTTTTAAAATAGAGGTCAAGATCGAAGGAATTTGTAACAAATAAAATGATGGGAGAAAAGTATATGTCAAGGGAAGGATACTAAAATGGGTGACTGATTCAGATAGATTTTCATTATGTGATTTGATTAGCTATTTATTCGATGAGATAAGTTGAGGCAATTGTCAAATACCAAAAATATTGATGTTCCACAAATATGAGGGTAAATATATTGAGTTAGTTTCCGAGTCACAAATACTAAAGATATTTATCATGTATCAAAAGAAAAAAAAAGTAGCATTTCGTGTAGTAGTATGTGATTCAGATGGAGATTCGAAGTGTAGTGGCATAAATATCATTTATCCATGCACTTCATCTCAGCCAATGCCTTTGATTGCCCTTGCGAGTCAGAGCCGAGTAGGGAGTTCTGATCTTGATAAGAATACAGGCAACCAGATGAATCTAATGATCTTGATTATGATCCTCATCTTAATGCAGTTAAAGAAGCTTCAACTGATGCTATTGATTTTCTCAAGAATAATCACATACAATTGTGGTGTAGAAGTAAGTTTTCTCATCTGATAAAGTGTGATTATGTGAACAATAATATATCTGAGAGTTTTAATAGTTGGATTAAAGATTTCAAGTTTTGTGCACATAGTTGATCTTGTGGATTATATTAGACAGATGATAATGATGAAATTTGAGAGGACTATAAGCAATAATCTTCAAGGAGTGATTATTTCAAACGTACTCAAAGAATTGAATGTAATTAGTAGGAATACTCGAATGCTATAATTTATAGAGGTGGTGATAATTGTGCAGAAGTTACTGAAGTTGACTTGGAAGGAAAGGTTTGGAGGTATGTAGTGGAGTTGGATAAACAAGAATGTATGTGTAAAGAATGACAGCTTAGTTGCAAACCTTACATGCACGCAATTGCATTCATCTGTTCTATTAGAGGATCCAATATAGAGGCTTATGTGCACGATATTATGTTCATAAATTTAGATTGGCATATCCGGTAGGCCTAGAAAGCAGAGGATTCTTGATTGTCTAGAGCCAGGATCAAAATGACAACAATATAAGAGATATAAGCAGTTTGGACATCAACAAAGGACATGCAAACAACCACTTTCGACAGGTCCAGTAGCAGCTGTAAATCCTGGTTCAAGCACAAAAAGGTCATCTTATTTCTATTTTTTGGCTAAAGTAAGTTTTTGCATTAGTGTGTTTATTACTAATGGCTGTTTTTGCATCATGGTTCAGGTCCAAGCACAAAATCCTGGTGGCTATTTTTGAAGTACTATATTTATCCTGGTTCAAGTTCAAGTACAAAATCCTGATCCAGTGGCTGTTTTTGAAATACTATATTTATCCTGGTACAGTGGTTGTTTTTGCATTACTGTATTTATCCGTGTCCAGTGGCTACTGCATTACTATGTTTATTACTAAACTTCTTCTTACCATGAAGAAAAGAGCTTCAACGGTGGAGGATGCTAATCTCCCCACAATTTAGAAACTCCACGATTGGAAGAAACCTTCTTTTTGATTGGGTCGCACTGGAAGATGTCGACTCGCATCCATACTTCCAAGAAGGATTACGATGATGTATTGGATAGATCGATGGGGAGGCTGAGGAACTAGTTGCGGAGCTTCAATCACTTAAAATTATATTTACGAGGGGGCAACCTATATACTCTACAATGATTTATATAAATTATTAATTAATTCTCCATTAAGTTTTAAATTTAAGAGGGGCCACAGCCCAAAATCAAACAATGAAGCTCCGCCACTGTGAGGAAGGAAGGAAGGAGACGATGGAAATGGAGAGGCTTCGGTAAGGTTCGAGTTTGACGGAAATGAGTCACGGAACAAAAGAGGGGTTTTGGGTTTAGTCATATGCGACGGGTCAAGGGCAATTTCATCATGATTTAAATTATTAAATTTTTAATTTAATAAGTATATGATTATACGGTATGAATGACAAAATTAAAGACTAATGAAGTTTATAGTGGCAATTTTTTAAACTAAAATTTTATAGTGATATTTTTCAAAATGAACAAGTTTGTAGAGGTAAATATCTAATTATCCCTAGATATTATTAATTCTATAATACTATAAACAACATCTAGCCCTGTATATTACGGCTTTACTAATAAACACAGACGGCACAAATATAGAGATCCAAATAGTTTTATCTATTTTGTGTCAGTGTATGTGAATAAACTAATATTGAAATGTGTAATCTATATCTTATTTTTTTCATTAAATAATCTAATTATTATGATTAACTCAATAATCGTAATTGGATGTATTATATTGTATTATTCTATCAAGGGGCTTAATTTATATCATCACTTATAGTATTATGAGAGACATAAATATTCTTGATAATTATCATTTTCTCCGCATAAGTCATATATGCAACATATCACAAACTGTATTGGATAACATTCACAGTATATACTTATCATGTAAGAAATATAATTCTCTCATATCAAAAATTTTCAAACACGCAAATGAAATAAAAATGACATAAACACGAATATTATTTTATTTTGATCATGTTCAATATAATGATCTCCATCATTTATATATATGTAATTAAATTGTTAACTCATTGTCATATAATTTATAAAATTCAAGCATCATTTAGTTCAGGCACAAATCTCATCTATAATTAGTGTGTTTACCCTAAAAAGACGTAAAGAAAAATCTTAACTAAAAACTTCTTCAAATGAAATCATGAACAAAAATACCTCAAGTAATTCTTCGATGGTTTAAGGCCTCAAGTTTGCCAGTAGGGGGCAGATCATTGTCTTTCTTCTGAAGCGGATTAGCTGCCATAGTTGAAATTATGATGGTGGTATCATTTTCCATTAACAGTGGGGCTAAGGGGCGAACCCCTGTGGTTCCCAAGGGGAGCCGTTGCTCCTCTAGATTTAAAAAAAAAAATAGTATTTTTTCTGTAATGCTTTCGGTAATTTGTTTGAGATTAAAGGCTTTGTTGTTGTTGTTGCTTTCGGTAATTTGTCCTCCTCTGAAAAATTTTGTTGCCCCTCTGGATTGTCTGATTATTTTTATTGAGAAAAAAATATTTAATGAAATAATTATGTAAAGATATCAAAATATAAAGTTTCGTAGACGAAAATTTTCTTCATCAACTTGATTATCTATTATTTTGATCTTTATTTTGTTGTTATTTTAATGTATAAAATATTATTATTTAAATATTTTTTATTAGATAAGAATATATATTAAATTATTATTTTTTTATTAAGTACCCGATTAGTTAATGAGTTTGAACCTGATAAACTATTACAATCCGATAATTGCTCCCTAGACCAAAATCTTGCATCCGCCCCTGATGGGGCTCATCCAATAATAAATCCCTCATGAATCTAACCTAAACCGTTTAAATTAATCTGACAGGCGTATTATTGTGCCATTATTTTTCTGTCATGAAAAGTATAGCAACGAATCTGAATCCGTCTTTCTTCCATATTTTCAAGCATAACTCAATTTGTGGGCATGATTTTTTGGTGAAAACTACAAAGACTTCCTCGAGGAATAATTTAAAGCCAAACTTAAAATGCAAAAATGATGTGAAATAAACTCAAATGGACATGTCCATTTCTTGAAAAAAAATTGGAGATAATCAGGAAATTAATTACACTTTCCTCATTTGGTTATTGCAAGGCCCATTCGGCATTTTTTTTTTCTTTTAATTTTCGTTGTCAGCAATTAACAGGGAGCTAACGCATTTGATAAAGCCCAACAAATAGAAAAAGAGAGAAGAAACCGCTGAAACATTTCCTGGGCCGCTTCAGCAGCGAAAATAAAAGAGAGGCGTATTAGGCTGCTTCTGAGTTCCGATTTTGTCAGGTGAGGGACCAAAATCATATGCTTATCCTCCTCTCGACAGTTCTCTCCTCTTAGCGCACAGCAGTTATAGGTGGATCCCGTAAGTTCTAGATTTTGAAAAAAAAAATAGTTTTTTTAAATTTTTTTTTTTTAATTTAACTTTATAATCTAATTTTTAATCCATCTGAACTGTTTAATTATTTTTAATGAAAAAATTATTTAACATCATTGATAATGAAAGAATTATATAAAGATTTTAAAATATGATGTCTTGTAGAAAATTTTTTTTCGATATGATTATTTATTATTTTGAGTTTTATTTTTTATTATTTTAATGCATAAAAAAGATATTATTTTAATAGTTTTTTATTAGATAAGAATATATGTTGATTTTTTTTTTATTTAGTATCTAATTAGTTAATGAGTCTGAACTCAATAAATTATTGTAATCCGATTACTGATTCATGATCAAAATTGTCCATCTGTCTCTTGTAATATCTCTGGTTATAGAAGAAGCAAAGGCGTTGGATGCTCCATATTATTGACGCGGAAGCAGCCCTAAGTCGGACAATAACAACCCTAAACAGAACAATAACGCACACAAGTTGGATCTCGAAGTTGACGGCAGCACTGCTAGGATTTCGGTGCTATAATAGTCAGAAATCAGAGAACAATAAAAAAGAAGAGAGTTTTATTGGGAATAACTTATTCTATTTTTTTAATTTTTGTTTTTTATTAGAGTTTTTATAATTTTATAAATAAGACTCTATAAATTTTAATTATTATAAATAATAGAAAATAAAAAAATAAATAGAAAGTGAAGAAAAATGAGTAAGGAACAATAATATGAATGAAATACATTGCTGGACTCGACGCAGAACACCATAGACTGATGTTTTAATGGGATTGAATCGGCGCCTGAGAAGAGGAGAATCGGAGTCACGACACTTTCAACTATTGTTGTGTCATCAATCCGCACCTTACTCAAAGCCTGGAACAAACACACTTGATCTTAATCTTAACCCTTCGCTTGAGCTCTGATTGGATGGTCACAAGCCATGTCAGGGCGGAACCAAGGTCAAGGCCAGCCCGGGCCCTGGCACCCTCTTGGCTCAGAAAAATTCATCAATTCCTTTCCTTACTAAACTCTTTTCAAATATATTGGGTCCAATTCGGCCTCCCTCTAAATGGCCCAAGCTTCCGCGTAACTCCTAGCTCCAGCGAAAATAATTTTCACGTGGCCTCCTGCCTCGCAGCTATTGTTCGTATATATAAAAAAAACTGAATAATGTGTAACAGAATAATATATGGATTTTTAGAAAGAGTGCAATAGTGAAAATGATACCTGATATTGCTTGAATGAAAATAATTTAGAATTTTCAGGAGAGATGGTGAAAGACGATTGCACAAACTTCACTGCATGAAAATCATTTTGATATTGACTGATGAAACCTCCAAGTCGGAACTCTAATAACCTAAGTTGGAATGCAATGAGTGGGGTCATAAGAAAAGCTACATGCTCAGATGACAAAGAAGAAAAGAGGTGTCAAATGTGCAGTTACCCATAAAAGTTATAAAGGAATTGTCTTTTACTTATGAGCTGACGCCAATAAAAAGGGAAAGCAAAAGCAGAAGTAAAAAGAAGTAGAATTCTGAATGGTCACTGTGCTTAGTCTTTTTTCTGAAATGATCAAAATATGAGCTAAACAGTAGGAACCTTCAACATGAATGTGTCAAATGAGGATTGGTCAAGGTAGAGTAATTAAACATATGATACAAAATTGAAGAATGTGTATGATACAAAGAATGGTTTTGGTTGAAAGGAGTTATACGATGTACAGTGCACAGCTCGCTGTAATTGACTCTCTCCAGTAAAATATTAGGTAACTGTGTTAGCTAGTAAAAAATGGAGATGTTTTTTTACGAGAAAGATGTAAATGCACTGGCTCAAAAGGAATCTCTTCGTACCAGAATTGGATAAGCACAGAAGAAAATTGTTCAACGAATGGACTCGATTTAAAACACTTTAGACTCATTAAGAGTTAAGTTATGAAGTAGGTGCATTGGTGTTTCAGGAAAAATAATAGAATGAATTCAAGTCACGCTTCTGGTAAGGTTTTGACCATATCATTGATCCAAAATACAAGCAAGGTATATTCTATCAATTTCTGCTGTTGGATGCGGTGAACTACCATAATCTGATGCCACGTTATCTATCCAAAGGATCCAGAGATGTAGACGCTTGGACTTCATCATCAAACTGGCATAGGTTCTATTAATCATGACTGTTGGAATAGTTCCAGATGGTTTGACGAAAATCCAACTTTGTGCAAAGGAAATGCATATTAACCCGGGGTCAAACAAATTGAATTGACACATATGTCCTCAGTTGCCCAAATCTGGTTCTATATATACCCTCTCGTTGAGCAGAAAAAGGAGGGCAAGAAAATACACAAGAAAAAAAGACTCCAGTACTCAGAAACAGAGCCATCTCCTTCCACCATTATTCTCAACCTTAGAAAATATAGGTACAAATACATATAGTGTTTTTATGTATGAAAACTGGTAGAAAATGTAACGTTGTGACGAAATGAATAATATTTCTTCTGCAATCTGGCATTTTCTGATCTTTTCGTTTGTTCTTTCCTTCTTTTGTCTATTTTTCGTTTATTTTATCATTCATACTCTCTGTTCAAAGCTTGTTGTAAGATCTAACTTGCAAACTCGATTGCACTATTAGATCGAGATCTGCACATATATAAGAGTTCAATGATACATTTATAGATCAGTCAAATCAGTTTAAAGCTGACGAGATCATTAAATAAAAGAAATGGAGATAGTTCTACTGGGTAGACTATTTTTTTTTCAGATTTATAGTTTTTCTTAAAAAATTACGTTTTAAGGAAAATTGTGAAGTTTTTTTTTAAGAAAAAGTTTAATAAAACATGCAAGAACATATTTAGCTGAGTGAGTTCTCTAAAATGTAACTCTATGTAGTATTTTGCATCTGTATTTAAAACCCCTTGATTAAATTTTTCGGGTGCCAAGATAATACACATCTAACTCCGTTAGATTAAATCAGTGGCAGAAAATACAGTAAATGAATTATCTTTTTAATAAAATAGTTTATTATGCCCATTATATTTTATTATAAATCCTTAACCAGATCTTTTGAGTGCTAAGGTAATACACATCTAACCTCAATCGATTAAGTTGGGAGTGAAGAACACAAAAAATGATAACATTTCTTTTTATTACTACTGATATAGCTTCTCCTTATGATGTTCAGTTGTGGCTCTGGTAAAAAAATAATAATAATAAAAGAAAGAGAGTTTTTTTTAATTCATTTCATTTCTGATAAAGCTTTTGTCAGCAAAAAAAAACTTCGTTTGCATCTTTCTCTCCCTTACATATTTCTTCACTATGGCTTGGGTCTTAATTCCGTTGTTGTTTTGTATTTATTTTTATTTTTTTAAATGATGAATAACGATTTTGAATATAATCATTGTCGCTTGTCCATATTGCCTTTGATTTATAAATGAAGTTTATGGGGGAAAAATAAGATCTAAGACCTAGTGCTGCCTATATCAAGTTGTGTACTAGATTCTCAAGGTTTGGTGCCGGTTAATACACAACCACATGTGTCAAACTCAACCATTGCAAGGTTGGTACCGGTTAATATACAACCGTGACTACCAACTTCAAAATTGCCATTGGTTTGATTTGAAATTAATTGACTCTCAAAGATTAATGAATTCATCTCTTGAAACAGAAAATTTCGATGCATTCTTTTTATTGAAATCATGTTAAAATTCTAACATGTTATCAATAAGAGTAATTCAAAGTCAGGAATGTTAGAAATTCTCCACAGAAAATCAATCACGAAATAAATTCTGAGAGTTAGTTAAGTTCAAATTAAATCAATTAGTAAAAAAAATAATACTAAGCGAGGGTAATAAAGGGTGTTCATGCCAGTTCAATTATAAATCAAAGGCAATATGTATTAAAGTCAAATAACTCGTGAAAGTACCAGTGGAACATTGACATCAAGACACACCTATCGTTAGACTCATAACTAAGACTAACATGAAGATAAAGGAATTAGGTATTGATTTGTTTAATAAAATTTCCTGAAAAAGGATGACCAACGTTAATTTTGGACTTGAGATAATTATAATAATTAAAGATGCATAACTCTCTCAAGTAACAACAAAAGTAAAATATCCAAAAGAATTTTAATCTCTCGAGATGGTTGACATATTAAACGACATGGGCCAAACTTCAAATAAAAAATTGAATAAAGTTGAACTTACGTAATTAATCAGGTGTTGGCCCAATGCGCAATAGAAAGGGAACATTCTCTGCTCAGAAAAGAAGATTGTTCCGTCCAGCCCAGAAAAAAATAATAAACAACTCAGCCTAATGAATAAATAAAAAAAAGAAAATAAAATAGAGGAAGATAGAGCAGAGGTTAGACTTCTCGCATGGCCCCAAAAGACAAAGCAGGCCCCTGCCTCGGCAAGAAGAATCCAGCCATTGCACACACAAAAAAACAACAACAAAAGGCCCAAAACAATTAAAACCCAAAAAAAAAACGAAAAAAAATCTGTAAATAAATGAAATAAAAATAAAAATAAAAATATTTCAAGGCCTTCCCAATCTCCGATTTGAGTAAAATTTATTTCTAAATTCTTTATATTTTACATAGAACTTTATAGAATTAAAAAAATATATTTTTCATAAAAAATAAAAAATAAAATAAATTTACTCCTTTCTTGTTTAATAAATTATTCATAAAAAGATATATAATATTTATTTATTTATTTATTCATAACAAGAAAGTAATTAAATATATAAAAATTAGATAAGTAAAAATTATTCTTGATTAAGTAAGCTCATTTATCTTTCATAAAAAATATAATAATAAAATAAATAAATACATAATATCTTAGTTTGTAAATATTTTTAAAATAAAATATTAACATTCCTTATAAAAAATAATAATCCTCATACCCTTCAAAGAAATTAATAATATAAAAATGATAAATTAAAATGGAATTGTAAATAATCTTAAAATTTCTTTCTTATAAATATAAATAAAATAAAATAATCTATTCAAATAAATAAAATAAATGAAGTAATTCAAAATTCACTTTTTATAAATAAAATGGAATTCTCATTTCAAATGAATAGAACAAATGAAAGAAATTTTAAGCATTTTCTAAATGATAAAAGTTAAATATTAAATTCAATTCATTTGAGATGATTAAGCGATTCATATCTCACTCATTCTTTTAAAATAAATCCAATAAGATTCATAGCACTCAAATTTTGTATTTAGGTTGTGAGTTAACAGTGTGTTAAACTTCATAATTTAAAATATCAGTAAAAATCATTAAGTGACTCAAATCTTCATCGGTTTTCTAATAAAAAAATTTAATAAAGCCCAAAACATTCAAATTTCAATATCTAGATTATAAGTTGGCATAGCGCTTCGGACTTTATAATTTAAAAGATCAGTTAAATGACTAAGTGATTTAAATCTCACCCATTTTTAGATAATTAAACCTAATAAAGCTCAAAACGCTCAGGTTTACATTGCTTGGATTATGAGTTAGCATAGTTTCATAATCTAAAAGATTGGTAAGACAGTCAAGTGACTCAAATCTCATATATTTTCTAACAAATCAAACCTAATAAAACTCAAAACGCTCAGATTTTAAATATCCCAAAATTATGAACTCACAGAGTTTCATAACTTAAAGGATCAGTAAGATAATTAAGTGGATCAAATTCACCATTTTCTGATAATTGAATCTATAAGGTATAAGAACATTCAGATTCATCATTCTCGTATTATGATTTGAGCTACCATACAGGCTCATTAAAATACCAAAATCAGGGATGATTGTTGTTGATTAGTTCTCATTACTCAAAATGATCTATTTAATTGATTTTGTTTATATTCTAATCCTTCTATTTTTAGAATCGAAAGTTCTTAGGATTCATAGCTCATGATAATTAACAGTGAGGGTTTGCGCTCACTAAAATAATAAAGTCCGCACAATCACTAAAAAAATTTTGGATGTATAATCCTAAACATAAATACATAAATATACATTCGAATGTGATACCATGTCCTTCTTCTGCAATTCTCATTCGATTCTTTTTCTGAATGATAAAAGACGCGAAAAAGAATCACACAATCATAAACTCACATGGCAAACTGATTGGATGTGAGTTTCGGTCTGTTGAATCATAAAGATGAAGTCAATGAATTTCATCTCTGCGACACTGGCTTTGACACTGTTGCAGGAAAAAAAAATCAATATTGTACATAACTAGATCAGTAAATTTTTGCCCAAAAATTTGGATGCGTATAGCCGATACAATCCAACATCTCAAGCTCTGAGAACAGTCGGTGTTATAGCTCCAAAAACATGAATATCCCCTTTTGTAGGGGCTATAATGTTAAAATTCTCCAGTGCAAAGGACTGCACACATCTGATTTTTTTGGCAAAAATCAGCTGAATAAAATTTTATGAGAAAATACCTTAGAATAGCCCTAATACGCATGAAAGTATATTGTACATAAGAACAAACCTTAAATTAATCTTTCCATAAAAACACCAAAACCGATACCACCTTTGTGAATAAAGGTAAAATTCAACGAAAAAAAAAAAGAAACGTACGAAAATACTTATCCAATTTACTTCAAAATTTGTCCATACCTAAAAACCGCGAAAATAAAGTCCCTGTGCACAAATTTATATTTTTTTCCTAAAAGTTCCAGAATTTTCTATCAATATTTTTAACTCGGATTCTAAAAACTTAACAATTTTTCTTTTCTCCTTTGAATTTTCTTTGAATTTTACATTGGCCGATGAAATGGACCCAAAATTCAACCAAAACATTCTCAAATCAAAAGTTATAGAAATGAATATTGTTCCAAATAGTTTTCTTAATAACATCCAAGTCATGCCCAAAAGACTTTTAAACAAAATTTTCAAAAATATCAAAATATTCTCTGACAGTCTTTTCCCCTTTTCTCTGCCAAAAATAAATAAAATTGTACCATTCTATAAATATGATAAATACTTTTTATTTTATATTCTCAAAATAAATATAAAATAAATGTTGTGTTCAAAGAAAAATACGTTGGTTAAAGACTTCAAATGAATAAAAATGTCTTGGCAGATTCTGATTTTCAGATTTCAGCTTTAAACTAAAATCAGTTCATAAAGTTCAAATTGAAAAGGGTTAAAATTAAAATCTGTTCATAATATTTTATTTAATAATTTTATCAAATAAAATCATTAATACATCATTTTTTACAAAATTAAGAAACAGTCCCTGCCAGTTGTGTTTTCTTCTTTGATGTCAGAGACTAAAATAATTGGGTGCATCTTGTAAATATATTACTTTTATTTTATATTCCTAAAATAAATATCAAATAATATTTATCTGCAAAATTTCAAAGAAAAATATTATGTTTAAGACCCTCAAAATTGTATAATAAGTTCTAACAGCCTTCTTTTTTATTTTTTCCTTTTTTTGCAAACTAATCCAAAAGTGCATAAAACTATTCAAATTTAAAAGTCATAAACACAAAATATGTCCCAAAAATGTTTCTTTAAACCATTTCAAACATATCAAATGTTATTATTATGCCAAAATATGAATAATACCCAAAATGTCCTTTGTTGTTTCCTTCATTCATTGTTGTTGCAAAAATAAATAAAAATGTTGTATACTTTTATTAACATGACATATGATTTTTCATTTTATAACCTTAAATTATATGTTCAATAAAGTTTATGTGTGAATTTTGAGATAAAATTAAGTTGTGTAAATAATTAATTTTGCTAAAACTTTCTAACAGCCTTTATTAACTTTAATCTTTCAATAAATAACATTGTTCAAATAAAACAAGCTAGTTAAGATTAGTTTTTAACATTTGCTCCAAGATTATTTTGCATTTGAATCATGTGAGTATGTTAACCGCATATCACTTGAAAAAAAACATAAAATCTTTTAAACATTTCTTAACAGTTTTGAATAATGGAGATTTCTCTCTTTTATTATGAAATGCATTAACATCTCTGACCCCTTCTCACATTAAAATGGTTTAAATCATGTAAATAAACTTTGTTGAAGTGACAAAAACATGAGTGCTCATTTTATATCTTCACTGTTTCACATTATTACAATTGGTTCAACGTCAGAATCAGTCTGAGATGCTCAATTTAATTTGTCACTTAATTCAAACTTGCATATACTTTAAGAATGATTCAAATATCCCAACTAAACTTCAAAGAAGAATAAAATAACTTGTATCCTTTCGAAATATTCATTGGTGTCAAATGTCAGTACTAAGATTAAAAACCTTCTTAGGCTCAAAGTTGATTCAAAATGAATCTACAAAGGTGTTCAACACAGTCATGCATTACAGATTAAGCGCTGGATTGGCAGTATTAACAATGAAATTGCAAACAAATCCAAAATCTAAGTTGTCGGTATGGAAACCCAAAAGTTGCGGTAGGTCGCCGGAGAATCCATTAATTCGGTAGAAGATCAGACATGGAATGTGTTCAATCTATTCAAAAACAATGCTAAAGGCGTTGACCGATTTCCAAATGAGCGTCAGATGGCTGATATCAACCATCGGAGAGGCCCGATGGCTTATGTGAAGAGCGGGAAGGAGAAAGAAAGAGGAAAAGGAAATGAAAGAAGAAGAGTAAATTTGGACCATTCTGCCCTCGGCACAGAATAGAAGAAAAAAAAAAAATAAGAGAAAATAAAGCCCAATAAACTTAGCCTAATTTAAAAATAAATCCAAAATTAAAAAAGAGCTTAATCTCAATCTAAAACGCATCAAATCCAAAAATTAATTTTATTGACCTTAGCCCGAATCCAATATAAACCCAAAATCCTTAAAATTTTACAAATAAATAAAACACAATGAAATAAAATCGTTTCAAAGTCATCCCAAACTCTAAATTTAATAAAATTTGTTTCTATTTATTCTGAATTTCATAAGAATTTTATAATCCCAAAACACTTATTTTGATCATTTTAAAATTAAATAAAATAAAAAATCTTTGTTTAAGGATAGTAAATAAAAATGATTTTTTTACTTGATAAATCCCTTGATTTTCCCAAAGATTCATAAAAACAATTTTTCTTTACTTATAAATATTTAATTAAACTCTTCCTCCAAAAATCAAATCAAATGCAAACAAATATTAGCTTTTCTTTATAAAGACGCATCATATTTTTGAAAGAAATAAATAAAATGATAAAACTATGAATTTTTTTAAATGCTTCTTTTATTTTAAAAGTAAATTTTATTTTTAAATATACATGACAAATGAAATAAATTGTATATATTTTTTAAAAATTAAAAGTCAAGCCTTGTTATTATAAATGTCAATTTTCAAATCAAAATAAATCAAGTCTTCAAGATAAATAAAGTGAAATCCAAGTCAAAACCAAGTCAACTTGAAGAGATTGCTCTCTTCGCCATAGCAGCTTAAATTTCCTATTCGAGAAAATACCATTGATGTAAAACCAAAATCCATAGATAGTTAAAAATATATATCACACGCGACCGTTCACAGAAAACAGCAGTACTTCACAATGTACGCATGTAAAATCTGCAACTTAAATTCATAATAAAATATAAATATATTAGAATGATAATAATAGATAACATCTAAAAAGATTAAACTTATAGTTATGCTACGTTATCAATATTTTCTCCTTTAATCACTCATATATAGTTTTTTCCTCTTCACATTTAAATAAATGATTGCAGTATATTTAAGGTAAAATTTTACTCCTAAATCATTCAAAAAATTTATGTTATCATGTATAAATTATTGTGTTTAATTGTATTGCTTATTATTATTATCATCATCATGATTGTCATCATCATCATTATTATTATTATAATACACATATTTGGTATATAAAATTTTTATTTAATTTTTCTTAATATAAAGATTTTATTCACATGCTATTTCAAAAAATATATTGAAATTATTTTAAAATTTTATATTTCTAATTTTCTAGTCTAAAGTACTTATTGTGGACTATGCTCAAAGAACAACCCTAGTTAAATTAAATGATTCTTATTAGTTTTTATTATTTGTGAATTTGATGAATTTTGCAAAGCATGCGGGATAATTTTTTTTTTGCAGCATAACGGTGAAAGACAATTTCCACAAATTTTTTTTTAAAGAGCGGGCTCACAAGCTTATTAACATTAATAATTGAAGAGACAAGTTATTACAGAGATGATAAAAAATGGCGCAACTTCAATGTGCACCCTTTAGTACAAATTTGAAGGTGTCACTTTAACTTAGCTAGAATAATTTTACATTGTACATATAGATTTTTTTTCAGTTTTTCAGATTGTATTTAAATGTCCTAATTGATATTTTATATTAAATGTTATATCCATTTAAAAATCAAAATTTATTTTATCTACTCATTACATATAAAAAATATATTTATTTTTTTTAATTATTATTTTTTTAGTAACCTACTCGTCACGTCTTTTCGTGTAAGTTCAGTAACCTACTCATTATATGTAGAATTTAAATGCAAATACGTGAGTAGTTACTGAAAATAATTTTAATAATTAAAAATAAATAATTTTAATAATTGCTATATATAAATAGAAGAATTTTGAATCCATGCAAATGAAATGAAATTTTGATTTTTAAATAGACATAATTTTTGATAAAAGACTTTGATTGAAACATTTACATACAATTCAGAAAGCTTATGAAAAAAAATTATGTATACAATAATATTGTGTCGAGCTCAGTTAAAAGGCGTAATTTTTTTTTTTTGAAATATTGAGAGAAGCTGCCAATAAAATTACATTCATCCAACATACTATTCCCTCACTTATATTACACACGTTCACCATTCATCTGTTCATTACTAACCTAATCCTACACTACTATCATCCTGATCACTCCCATCGAATCTATTCCACTGCTAACTACCAACTGGAGTGTGTTAATCATGTTTTGAATCTAGAGTTGTTTTGTATGTAAGCAGTCACCGAGCAAAACAAAACTTTTGTAGTCATCTCTGTATCATTTGTAATCGTGAGATGGATCGAACCAAATTCGAACAGTCACAGAAAAAGTTGCAGAGGAATGAAATCAACTTCATACAACATCGCACACACACAGCCAATGGACAAGCCATTACAGATACATGCACAACTCATAAAACTAGAGCCATTACAAGGCTCAATTATGCCAAACTATATCAAGCTAAAGATAGCACCAGAGGCAACACCTACAGAGGAATGAAATCAATAGAAATAAACATCCAATATTTCATCTTCCTGACCACGCTTTCCTTCAAAGTACTAAACCAAAATTTCAATAAAAAGCATATAAGTATTACTAGATTACGTACTAAAAGACATTGTGATACATTATTTCTCAATTTTCACATATATTAACAGACTGCACAAAGAACAGTTAAGAAAGTTCTTTATCAGCACTAGACAAATTATAACCAAAAGATATCACATAATCAAAACTTGTTCAAGACTTTGCTGTTAGTTGGCAATTATCCATCCAAGATCACACTTGTTGAACAAACGGACAAGCAAGAAAAAAATAAACCACACTTTCATCAACATAAAGGATATAAATTGAAGTCACTTTCTTCAAATTTAAATTATATTTTGAATTTGATATGATCGACTCGTTGAGCATGAAAAATACTCAACGCCTTGATCATTTATGTAAATAATTTACCTCCTGGATCATCAGTGTTTAATAAATTTATGGACTCAAAAAAATTCCTCCTCAGCCAGTAGTTACTTCAATCTGTGCCTCCAGTCTCTTATAATGCGGACCCATAATCAGGATCATCTTCCAATACAAGGTGAAGCGTATTGTTGCTCAGAACTGGGCCAATTGAATTAATCAGGCGATCTTGGCCCAAGTGACTTAAAACATCTTTTTCGTAGCTCTTCGTAGTTAATTCAATTTCAATCCCAGCTCCCAGCGGCAACCTTCTATTGGCACTGTTGCTACTTGCTGACAGTTGGTTTTTGTCGGAAGAAGAGGGTCAAAATAGGAGGGACAGGGGAAAAGCGAAGTGAAAGAGAGAGGCGCGAGTGGGTTCGTCTAATTCCAATTTTTTTTTATATAATAATTATAATAATTATATTATTAATAATAAGGGTGATAAAAATAAAATTTGAAATCTACGAATGACAGCGCGTCACTGGCAGTGAAGCGGATTAAATGCGTCACTAACAATGACATCTTTAAGTAAACGCGTCACTGACAGTGACATCTTTAAGTAAATGCGTCATTGGCAGTGACATCTTTATAAACGCGTCACTAACAGTGATGTCTTTTGTGGTTGATCAGCAATAGTAATGTTGATTCAACAGTAATAGATTGTGATCAGGATGAGCAAGAGCAAACGGCCACTGTTTGTGGCGTGTTTACATTATTTTATACAAAGACGTCACTAGCAGTGGTACGCTGTCATTCGTAGATTTCAAATTTTATTTTTATCATTCATATTATTAATAATATAAATATTATAATTATTATATAAAAAAACTGGTCTAATTCTATTCTCGCTGTGACGCTGTGTCATGATGTCATCGGAGCGAAAATAAGCATTGGATGCATTAATTAAAGAAGTTTTATTTCAAGTTACAATATCTTCTCTCGGATATATAAAGGGTTCACATCCAGAGTATTTGACTGTTTCACGGCTCTAGAGAATTTCTTTTATAAGGGTTTACATTTTTATAAACGCGTCACTGACAGTGGTGTCTTCACCGAATTATCCACCTTAATTTTATCCTTAATACAAAATAACGGTTCAGATTGTTGGATAATTACTATGTATAAAACTATATAGATGAAACTCTTGATACCCAAATGAATAATTATGAGAAGATGAGTTAGTGTTTTCGTATCTATGCTCATTTGGGATTTGTTTTTGATCTGCTGATTATTATAATTTTTTGTACTTTATTTTCATTAACATAAAATAATTATTAAATTAATTAATAAGTTACATGAGCTTATATTAGGGCGGGGATCCTTGACAACTAAAACTAAATTATACTGCGGGAGATCATTCTTTTTAGCTGAGACTTGATACTTTTTATTTGATTGATTTATTTTAATTTTCGACTGATTGATAAAAATTTCAATGCAAGTAAACAACAAACGCTTTTTTTTTTAATTTTCTTATAAAAACAAAAGGAGATAGTCTAAAAATTAATAAAATAAAATGAAAGAAAAGAAAATTTGTATTGCCTGTTGAAAATGGAAAATATTCCAAAATAAATAAGACCATAATCAACGAACCCTACCATATATTGGAATAACACGAAGGAAGCGTAATTATTGCATGTCCATAATGTATCTCATGTTTCACGAATGATTATCATTATGTATTTTTCCATTTAATTAAAAAAAGGTATAATCACGCAAGTAAAAGAAATTCTCATCAAGTTAGGAAAAGGGATGTCAAACTGAATTTACCTATTTTACACTTTCAATTTGTAGCGGACAGAATAAGTCCATTGAAGACTCAAGAGTAGAAAACTTGAAATCTTCTTACTTTTTTCCCCTGAATAAAATTAGTTTCCTTATAACATAAAAATTCTTTCAATGATAATATTTTTTTTTCCATATTAGATCAATTAATTAATACATGCACAGATAAATTAATTTCAAATAAAAATAAAAATGTAAATTTACTAATCACTTTGTATATAGGATAACGGATACTAAATCACTTTTACTTGCACATTTTACACAATTCTTCTATACGTATTTTTATCAGATAAACTAACTAAATTGCATAGTTCAGACTTTACCATACAAAATATGTCTATACATTTTAATACGGATACGTTGGCGTAACAGATTTTGTTGCATAGTTTAAACTTTTACTACGTAACAAACAATTGTACATTCTTACAACTTAAAGTGATCTAATTTTGTTCGAGAAATAATATTATTACAGAATAAACATTGAAAAAGAATAAAAAACAATGCAAGGTTTTCACACTTCCACTCTAGTATAAAGTAAATTTGAATATCTTATATTTTATAGTAAAAAAATTGCCAAAAAAAAAACACTTTTTGTGTGTTCTGCACCAGTCCACCCTACTTGCGAATTTAGATCAAAATAAAGACTCAACGAAGGCAAAAATCTAGCATTTCATTTGAATCTTAATGCATTCGTGTAACAAGCTACATGGATTATAATCACTAATAAAAGAAAATTTCATGTGGCAGTAAACCAGTGACCGAACAATTCAAAAAAGAACTCTTTCATACAAGAAAGGAAAAAAAATAACATCCAGAACAACCCGGCCCATTATCAATAGCTAATACATAAAAATGGATGCCGAACACTTCATCAGAGCACTTGAAAATTACTTCATAAAGTCAAATTTAATTAATATACAACAAACATAGATAGCTATGAATCAACAGCTTGATTGGAAAACAAAGATCAAAAAGAGCAGGCGCAAAACTGGAACGGTCAATTAGGCCCATGAGGCCATGTCAATACTTCAATTTCAACCCGTCTGGACTCTCCGACCCGACCCGTTCCGTTCCTTTCCTTTCCTTTCCAAGCTCCCTCGGAGCCCCTCCTCCGTCCGACTCCGTGCGCGCCCCTCACTCCTCACTCCTCACTCCTCAGCATTTACTCCGCGCCATCCCAGCTCACCGTATCAATCCATGCAGCGCTGCATTTACTCTCTCTCTACACCCACCCCCCTCTAATTTCTTTCCTTCTCTGCCCCTGCGCTCCAGGTGCACTCTCGTAATTTCACCACCCGCCCGTTTCTAGACTCTAGACCCATCCTCCCTGCTCTGCTCATCCAATAGTCGCTCGTGGTAGTAGACTAGTAGTACTCTCAAAACGCGTTCAGACTTCAAACTCCGAATTCCCCACCTCTCTCTCTGTCCCCCCTCTTTCTCTTTCTCCTCCTCCGAGCGGTCTCTTTCAGCGCTTTCCTCCTAACATAACGAGCCATAAAGAGAGGTAAGGTTATAACTTATTATTATTTTTATAAGGTTTATGGTAATGTTAAAGAATAAAGACTCTTCCAGTACCAGAGGTCTGGATCCTGGATTCCTGGTTCAGATTCGAGGCTTTTTTTTTTCTTCTCAAAAAAACAATCATTTTTGACTTTTTTATGGGTTCCTTTTGGCGTTAATCCAGACATGAAATACGACAAAAATAAGCTTTGTCGCATTTCATTGTCAGTCTGAAACCAAGGGTATGGATGGGGCCATGACGAAGTTGACTATTACGCATGATTTTTTCCTCTCTTTCTCCGTCTAGACTACTGTTTCACTTTCACATTTCCTTGATTATTTTATTCACACACTTTTTTTCTTTTTAATTCCATTTTTTTACTTCTCTGCGCGTACGGTCATGAGGTGAAAATCCTGGTAGTTATTGCTGACGATAACTTGTGAGAGAGGGGAGTCATTGAATAGCGCGGTTTGAGTCCACATGTGTGTAGCTTTTATCTTCTGCTCCATCCTCTCTCCATATTTCTCCTCTACACAAGAAGGAATCCTCAGAGAGGTAGCTACAGAGAAGGAAGTAGCGACTCAAGTTTTCTTCTCTATCTCCCTTCTCTGAGAAGAGAGCTTCTCTTTAGGTTTTCTGGGTTTACTATCTTTTTAGGGTTAGGTTTTAATTCTAGCAGGGAGACGAAGAGAGAAGGAGGTTGATTTAGCAGTCTAGATCCGCTCGGCTTCTTTCTCTTTCTTTCTGCCCATAGTTTCTTCTTATTTTTCTCTTCATCTTTTTTGTTAGCAGCTCAGTTCGGGGAGAGAGGGACTTGGAGGCACTGGTTCAAAGGAAAAGTTAAAGAAAGAAGGAAAATAAAATAAAAGGAATATAAAAAAAAAGACGAATATAATTCTCTCCTTTGCCTCCCCAGCCCTCTTTCTTGCCATATCTCTGCTCTCTTCTACTTTTGCCTCTCCTCTTCCTTCCTATATTTTCACACTTCCTTTCTCTCCTCAAGATAGTGTACTTATTAGAAACCTATACTACAAGATCCTAGAATTTGACCTGATAAATTCCATATTAAACGAGAAAACTTCAAACAAAAGAGGAAAAAAAATTATATAGCAACATCCTAATTTAATCTCAATGAATTTCGGGGGAATATTTGATGGGGGGTCGGGTGCCATACCGTTTACTGGTAGCCCAATCTCTCAACCGGTACGCCACTTGTCTAAACCTGTTTTCAGCTCTGCTGGCCTCTCTCTTGGTCTGGTAAGACTCAATATTTTCTTTGGATTTTGTTTATTAATTATTATATTCTACTTCGTTTCTCATTTGAAACTTTTCCTTCTTTTCTGCTGTCACCTCCTTTTGCTAGCACGCTAACTTGGAAACACAAGCAAATATGAGTCTCGTGACTAGTTTTGGGGGCGGAAATGGAAGTGGTGGTGCAGGTAGTGGAGATGGCGACTCGATCGGGAAAAACAGAGAAGATGAGAATGAAAGCAAGTCGGGCAGTGATAACGTGGATGGTGCTTCTGGCGATGATCTTGAACCACAGAATTCCCGCAAGAAGACGCGGTACCACCGACACACACCTCAGCAAATTCAAGATCTTGAATCGTAAGAATTCTACTTATAGAAGCAATAATAAGTTTCATTCCATTGTTTTTTTTTGATAATTTGATCAAATATATATAGTTAATTAAAAAATGTTTTAATGCAGTGTTTTTAAGGAATGCCCCCATCCAGACGAGAAGCAAAGGCTGGAACTCAGCAGAAGGCTTAACCTCGAGGTTAGGCAGGTTAAGTTTTGGTTTCAGAATCGACGCACCCAGATGAAGGTAATTTAAATTTAAAGAAACATTTTGAGTTCATCCAATGTATAATTAATATTTTTACTAAATTTGTATTGCATTCTTTGTGGACAGACACAACTTGAGCGCCATGAAAACACCCTACTAAGGCAAGAAAATGACAAGCTTCGTGCTGAAAACATGACAATACATGAGGCAATGAAAAACCCAATGTGCACCAACTGTGGTGGGCCTGCCATGCTCGGGGAGGTCTCGCTAGAAGAACAACACCTGCGAGTAGAAAATGCACGCCTCAAAGATGAACTAGATCGGGTCTGCGCACTGGCAGGAAAATTTCTGGGCCGACCAATCTCTTCCCTTGCAAGCCCCATCCCTCCAATGCCTTGCTCATCCCTTGAACTTGGAATGAGCACCAGTGGTTTTCTGGGGTTTGGGTCTGCTGTGGCACCATCCTTACCGGCAATGCCAGAATTCATATCTGTGGGTTTGCCAAGCCAGAACATTCCTGACCAGATGAAGAATCCATACGAAGTTGAGGGGTCACTAGAGAAGGGTATATTAGTGGAAATGGCAATCGCTGCGATGGAGGAGCTGGTTAAGATCACTCACATTAATGATCCTCTTTGGGCTCCAAGCCTGGACGGTGGGCCTGAAGCTTTGAATTTTGATGAGTACAATCGAGTTTTCCCTCGTGTGGTCGGTGCTAGGCTTGCCGGGCATGTATCCGAGGCAAGTAGAGATGGCGGGATGGTTATCATCAATAGTGCTGCACTTGTTGAGACCCTGATGGATGCTGTAAGTTTTATCTTGTCATGTACCACTTCATTGTTGAAGACCTGGAATTAATAGATTCTGTTATACAGCATTTCAGTGCTTATCCATTCTGGTGCAAAATTTTTGTAGGCTCGTTGGAAAGAAATGTTTCCTTGCATGATAGCTAGAGCCGCCACTATTGATATAATATCTAGCGGCATGGGAGGAACAAGAAATGGAGCTCTTCAACTAGTAAGTAGTTTGTTTGAATTCAACTTAAGAGTAACACATGCGTATAAACATTTTTCTCATCTTAATTAGTATATGGAAAACTTATTAGGTTTTGGGTAAATTGCTTCCTGATGGTTTGCACTTTAGTTCATTATTAACAGATGCTTCAAGATTAACCATAAATGATAGGAGAAAGTAAATAGTTAAAACTTGAGAGTGATATATATATATATATATATGTTCTGTTTCTGAAGTGGTGTCAACCATTAGTCAGGAACCTTGTCAGGTTCTTACAGTACTTTCTGCTAGAATCCCGTCATATACTGGTTGATAGCAAGTTAACATAATAGGAGAAAACAATTAAAGCTTAGAAACCAATTATCAAAGGAAAAGATCCTCTTCGATGCTGATGTCAGCCGCTATATTTTATCAGCTGTTCATATATTGTGAGCTGTATTTAATTCTTGATTATAGTTGTAACTTCCTATTAGAATTGTAAAGAAGTGTTATGCAATGCGTGAGGTTTACTGAACAGTGACTTGCTAAAGTTACAAATGACCAAGCTAGTACACAAATGAAAAACTAACACTGAAACACCCACACATCCTGCTTTATTTGTTAATATATTTTCCTCATTTGAAACTCATGTTGTTCCTAATTTTCTGGCATGTTGCAGCTGGCTAGTTTATTTAAACCCTTGGCCTTTCAATTGTTTCAATATTTAAACATGCATGTCTTCCTTGGCAGATGCGTGCTGATATTCAAGTTCTATCACCTCTGGTACCGGTGCGAGAGGTGACCTTTCTGAGGTTTTGTAAGCAGCATGCCCAAGGTGTGTGGGCTGTGGTGGACGTCTCTATTGACAGTGCAAGATTAAACTCTTCTTCAACTTCGGACTACGTAGTGTGCCGGCGACTACCTTCTGGTTGCATTGTGCAAGATATTCCCAATGGCTGCTCCAAGGTACAAATTTTCTCTCTCTAATTAGTAATATGCAGGGGAAATTTTAGGCTAATTAAGTCGGACTTATTTACTGCAGTTCAGATTGAAATAAAATGATAATTTTACATTATATATATAGCTAGCAACATGAAAATTTTAGAGAAAGCACTAGCTACTATTTATTTGTTCGAACTTCGAAGTAAATAATTCTCTTTTCATTATTATTTAATTACGTAATGGTTTTTAAATCGCCTCCCTATTGTTTATTCTGCTTGGTTTATTGGGGATGTTTCGAAAAATCTTCCTTATGTAATCAATTTTAAAGAATTCATTAAAAAAAAATGAACTTCTTTAGTACAAACTCTCATAGTTCGAGTGAGTGTCCTAAATGATTCTAGTCTTCACTGCTTATTAATTAATTATCATCCCATTATTTTACTTTTTTTATGCAACTTTTAAAGTGTGGTAACGTGAGAGGTGAGTTTATTAGGAGTTGGTTGTAGCCTTGTAGGGTCGACAATTTCCGGTGATTTTATGAAGACACGGATTTGGAGATGGATTATTAATTAATAGATGTTGTAAATCCGAGGGACCTGGGTATAGCATTCAATTGGTTTCCGTAACATTAAATTCTGGATTCTGCCTTTAATAAATTAGCATCTTGTATATATATACTAATTAAATATTAATGCTGCTCATTTAATACATACAAATACTTATCCGTATAGCTAGTTTAAAACTACACTATGGCTGGATTTCTGATCACAAGTTGTCATATTTTGTGTGATCAAACACGTTGTACTCGTGCGGCCACTGACAATTATTGTCGCCATATAGAAATATGCAATCATGAATTCTTGTAGTATGGTCCTGTAAATATTCGATGCCTATATGTGCATATTTTGAAGAAAGGTATCTTGATGGGTGTAAACTCGCAGTGATTAAGAATTTCTTAAAATTTTCTTTGGTAACATATTTAATATTAAGGTCCTCCTGCCTACTAATTTTCTACATAAAATATTGAGACATTAGCATGATAATAAGTTGCACGCTTGTGCGCTCTGTACAGTGAAATATTTTGCCTCAAATTAAGTACCCATTCAATGATGTATTTAATTATATCTGATATTTTGTGTGATTTATACGTGATATGCTCCGTGTAGTATTATTACTAGTATCACCGTAAATCCGTAATCTTATCCTTTTTTAACCATTTGCCAATATTATTTTCTTATTCTTTTTATCCATAAAATGAAAGGTGTATCCCACCAGCTTCCTCCAATTTTCACACAATTATTTTATGACGCGCTAATGTTTACATGGAATGAAAGTCAAAAGGGTTATGCTGAAACTTCAGATCCATAGGTACATTAATTTTTTATAGACGTGAACATGACCATAGGGCATAGACTAGTTTGTGCTTCCAAGACAATAGGAAATATCATTTTCATGTAAATTGTCAAAACATTTCCGTGCACTTTCTTTGATGGAAAATAGCATAATATGGTTCAATTATCTTTAAATATTGACAGTGCGGTGATACAACTATATACGTACTCTTCTTCTGATCCAATTAACTTCAGTAGATCCTAATTTTCAATTCCGTAATATCAGAAACCAAAGAAAAGTAATTTTACAAAAACGACTTTAAATGAAAGTAGCACACTAGTTTATTAAATTAATTTAAATTCTGTAGACTGTAGATGGTCTTTGTTTCCTCTGTTCCTTGGTAAGTTACATCATGGACAGCAAGGTGCATCGTCGTCTCCATGCATTAATTGCTGGTCCTGCTTTTAGGCTTTTTTCAACAACAGCCTCAAACCCTACCTACACTAACCTTCTCGGTTCTCCCTAATTCGAATCTGTCAAGAAAGTATAATACTTTTGTTTCCCCTAATTAGGCATCTCTATATTTCTTAATTGTTTTAGCTTAGAAGTTTCCATCCTTTCTTCTCTCCCAGAATTCCTGCATTAGATTCGGTTGACTCGACTGATCTTTGTTTAAAATTTATTCAAGTACCTCGTGAAGCAACATCTCGTACTTCGTAATTTTCTTTTCCTATGGTGCCTATAGCTCTGCTGCTTACGCCTTACGGCTTACCTCCCTAGGCATATTATTATTTTCTTTTCCTATGGTGTCTATAGGTCTGCTGCTTACGGAAGCACCTCTCTAGGTATTTTATTATAAGCACTGTCTATTCATCGTTATAGACTTAAATTATTTTACATATTTCTGTAGAAAAATGTTAACTCATGTAGTTAATAATTGTGTATTAATTAATTAATTATTATTATTAATAAATAACGCGTCAGGATAAGTTCAGATATACATAATCGGAACACCTAACATTTTCGTATTATTATTATATACGTACGTCAAATTATTTTTAAATTTTAATTTATCATCTTACGGGATATAAAAATTTATGTTGTTTTCAATTTTTGAAAAATCAGTTTAAGAAATAAAAACATAATATTCAGTATTATACAACATTTTTAAAATTAAAAATAATGATTTAGAATACTCAAAAATATCTCAATTTTTTATATCCCATAAAATTTTCATATAAAAATAATTTAATATATATATTTTTTTGCTGAACTCAAATTTTTTTTTATAAAATTGAGCTCACGCTATTTTAGTGTTTTTTACCCTTCTTTGCTTGATAGCTTGTCAATAGTTTATAATATCTTCTCTTACTTCATGAGAGAAGACCTCATGCTCTCCAAAACAGCCGTCTCTCCATTATTGAGGCATGGAGAGTTTGCAAGTAAAATATGCATTCGTGAATGTATTCTGAAAATATAAATATTATAGAAATTTGTTTAGAAGTACATAAAATATTAAATTAAAATTATATATTAAAACCTTTTATTATTAGTATACTTTGAAGACGAAAGAATACGTTGAATATTGCTTTTAAATAATGTGTAGTAAAAAAGACAAATTAAATTCAAGCACTATTATATATTGCGTGGGGATCAATTGACAATGGTTATTTTGATAATCTTGACAATAGACTTTTAAATAAATATAAAAAATTAAAAATGGAATTTTTTTGTAGATGTGTTTTTCTATCTATATATTGATGGTCATTTAAATTTCATGTAATTTCATTATCGTTTGTTACTTTAGCAAACACTTAAATTAGAACCCGCTATAAATTGTATAAAAATTTAATAGTTTTTGTGAAGTATCAAATAATAATAAAATTACATAAAATTTAAATTTAAATCACCATTAATTTATTAATTTATAAGTAGAAGAACACATTTATGTGATTTTTTCTATTTTTAAGATTTTATCGTATTTATTTGAATATCATTGTCAAAATTATTTCATGTATCTTCTTCTCCAATAGAATTATATATTTCATGTATCTCCCCTCTAAAATATCTCCTAAAAAAAATGTCAAAACATCTGATGAGTTGCGATAATTAACCAAAAATTAATCTGAAAGCACGCATAACCCTAATATGTCGTCCTCACTGTCACATCAGTGATGTGTCCAGTCTACCCTAAAAATGGCGAGGAGTGTAAAAGGGGTTGCACCCACATGACTCTATCCTGCCTAGGGTTTGAAAATAGGTCAACCCTTTTGGTCTCTAAATAGAAGTAAATACCACCATTTATGATGGCATTCTGGTCCGGTTTGTCCTCTTGTGGTGGCGTATCCTGGCTGCTCTGCCAACCGTGTCCTGTTCCAGTCCTCTGGACCAAGTCACAAATGACAATCCATAGTATGTTGTGAACCTTTTTGTGCCAACGAAGCTTTGCCTTATTATATAAGCAAACCCCAAAATACTGGCTAGCAAAATATCACCAAATAAGGACAGTAATGAGATGGCCACGAAGTGACAATTAATTTATTGAGTAATTACTTCTGAAAGAAATATTAGTATAATTATTGTATTACTCATGCCAAATAAGATTTTGGATCAATGCATGGTAGTATAGTAGCGATTAATCATACTATGATTGTATATTTTCATGAAATTACAAGACAAAATAAACACTTTGTTTTTGATGTTTTTTCTCCAATTTGTTTTTAAAGTGAAATCACCCCCGCCGCCCCCTTTTTGGGAAAAAAAAACAATACAGTTTTTTTTACAGGAGAAACATTCCACATCTTTTATTGCATCTGATTCATTTATTAGTTGAAACCAGTACAATTTTCTATCCCGTTTTCTACTGAAATAAAATATAATAATGGGTCAACATGACTTTCTGTAGAAGCTTTTACATTGGATTCTTTTTTCAAACCTTTACCAGGAGAAAAGCAGTGTGTCCTTGTCATCATAATAGACTTATAGGCACTCAATTATATTATTCAAGAACTGTTGTTAACTAATTGGGATGATAAAAATTTTAGTGCCAAATCGCGATTGTTAGGGCTATAAGAAGGGGGGTTTTCCTATTAAAATTTGAACCCAATTTGGACTGAAATTTGAACCCATTTAAATTTTTTATATGCGCGTCTTTCCGATTTTACCGGTTAAATATGTTAAATAGATTGTCATTTCGGTTGATAATCTGTTTTTATCTTCTATTATTTTTTAATGCTAAACATGATATTAGTGCCAAAAAATTAAAAAAATGTGAATGAATTAAAGATATCCGTGTTAAGCATGAATAATGGATTAAAAATTAAATATTTATCACATCTCATGAAAGAAAAATATAACTGACAATTTGTTTGAAACAAGGGAAACATGACATTCACAAGTTAAAATTATATAGTAATAAACAAAATGCAAAGTAAAATTTCAACTCTTAGATAATTGTTCGATCATTTATTGGGTAATTTTTGCATATACAACTTTTCAAAAATATATAGTATAAGATTATATGCATCGTGGTTCAATTTAAATTGCTTTCTAAAAGCAAACTCATAATCCAATCCAATATAATAAAGGTTCGGTCAAAATCGCAACCTGTATCCAACACAATGAGATGTCAACTTGTTAAAAAATGTATTGTGTTGGATGATCAGGGGCTTGGACGGGTTGGTACTTAGTTGTACTTTTTTTATACAGGCTGATTATGTTGTTACAATTATTTATCTAAAAAATAATATCAAGGTTATTGTTTGAAAACATTAATAAAGGAAATAGTAATACATTGCTGACACTGGTTCAAACATGTACAGGTAACCTGGGTGGAGCATGTGGAGTATGACGAGGCAGAAATACATCAACTGTATCAGCCATTGGTCCAGTCTGGTCTGGCTTTTGGTTCACGTCGTTGGCTATCTACATTGCAGCGGCAATGCGAGTGTTTAGCCATCCTCATGTCCTCCTCTGTCCCAACTATCAACCCCACTGGTCTGTTTTTGTTACATGTTCCATCTTTTGATTCCTTCTGACATGAACTATAGGTGTTTAGTACAATGTTACAGTAGCATGCTAGGCTGTTTGGTAAACCAAAACGATAGCGATAGTATAAATCACTGGTGACTGTCGTTTTATATTTAATGTGATTTGTTCATCTCTTTCAAAATTTTAATGCTAAGTTAAATAAAATTATTCATGGTATTGATATCTTTCTAAAAGTTAATGCTGCATTTAGATTTAATTTATTTTCTAGTACTTCATGGCCCACATGTCCCACATGTCCCAGTATCAGGTACTCAGAGTACATGACTTACTAGTACTTAGATTCCAATTATTTGCATTAACTATTTGGCGGGTCATTTTTTTTAAATTCCATACTTTATAGATTAATTATATTGAAACTGTCCTACAACGTTGAACAGTGATTACTCCGGTGGGGCAGCGTAGCTTGCTCAAGCTGGCACAACGAATGACTGACAGTTTCTGTGGCGGTGTGTGCAATTCCGGAATGCGTAAGTGGGAGCGCTTGCCACAAGGATGGGATACATCCAATGGGGATGTGAGAGTGATGTCGCGCCAGGCCACCGGTGACCCAGGTGAGCCTCCTGGTGTTGTGCTCCTTGGTGCGACTTCTGTGTGGCTGCCTGTGGCACCACAACGCCTTTTCGACTACCTGCGCAATGAGCGCCTGCGTGGAAATTGGGACATATTGTGCAATGGGTTCATGCAGGAGATGCACCACATTGCCAAGGGGCGACACCCCGGCAATGCAGTTTCCATCCTCCGTGTCGATGTAAGTGGGTTTTATTTTGTTGTTAATTCGAGATACATGCTCTTATACATAGCATGGATAAGGCTTTCCTATATTAAATTGACTAATTTTGTTGAAGTACTTACCAATTGTGCAACTCTCAAGACGGTAGGGCTGTAAATTAAAGGTCTAAGAAATACCACTTCATTTTGTTATGAAGAGGCAAGTAATTGAGAGACTGCCTTGGTGACAATCTGAATTTGCTTTTATCTGGTTTTTGATATGTTGAAGATAATAGACAAATTATATAAGAAAGAAATTTATGGAAACTAAATTAAAAGAAAAGAGTTGACAACATAAATTATGTTGCTGCTGCTGAGCCCAACTATAGTTTGGTCAGTGTACTAAATCTTATCTAGCATCTAAAAGAAGGAAAGAACAGAACATGTTATTTATTACTTTTAACTGAATTAGTGTGTGAAATTTCAAACTAAAATGATATCACAAGGATTAATTGTTTTCTTGTAGTTGGTATCAATAGTACTATACTTTTGTATTTCGCGACTAACCGTAGCATAACTCTCTCTCTATATATATATATATATTTATTTTTATTTTTTTTGCCTCTATGAGAAATTGGAGTCCCATTCAGACATTTAAGTTGAAATCATGCTCCTTATTGTTTATTTTTTTGCAGGATAATGGAGGAACTCATAAGGACACAGTAATCCTGCAGGAGTCCTGCATAGATGCGTCAGGTGCAATGCTGGTGTACACAACAGTTGATGTCTCCACCATGCATGTTGTGATGAGTGGTGATGATTCTACCTATGTTGCCCTTTCCCTTCAGGGTTCGTCATCTTGCCTGATGGCCGCTCCTCCAACCCTTCCCCTGGACACCCTGATGATAAAACCAACTTTAACAGCAACATTGATAGTAACAACAATCTGCCGGGCTCACTTGTCACTGTGGCCTTCCAGATTCTCTCCCCTACGCCAACTGGCAAGTTCTCAAGCGAGTCGGTCAATACTGTACGGAACCTCCTCACCTGCACCATTCAAAAGATTCAATCCGCTCTCTTGGCTGTTGATGGTGTGGCGCGTTAAAGAAAAGAACGAGAGATGCTGATATAATAGACAGTTGCAATAAATTAATTAGGTATAAAATGATTGTGTTTGGTATAGAGTTTGTTCAGAAATATAGTGGAGGATGCAGAGGAAGAGATCTGATCGGATTGAGTCAAGAACGAACCTCACTGAACTCGTGTCTGTGGTTCGGGTATTGACTCAATCCTTCATCAGTGGCATCTCATTCCTGCCTTCTCTGAGCTATAGTGTGTTATTTATTAAATCCTCTTCTGATTATATTTGTGTACTTTGTGTTTGCAAAGTGCTTAGCCTGATATAAGAGGTATAGTTGCTCCTCTTGTGCTTTAGTTTTCTTTTTGCTTAATTTGCAAATTAGGGTATAATTTGTCAATTTTCGACACAAAACATAGTTATAGAATTTTGCATCGTATTTGTTTTGTTGACAAGTCTGCTTCATTTTTCTGGGTGGTTTTAAATTATCCTCGTCATCAGCCAAAAATTGCGTCCGTTGGTTCGTCTCCAATACTTTAACTAGCCAAAAGGAAACCAAAGAGTTCGAGAAAGTTACATACTATATACATATATATATATATTAGTTAAATTTCTGTTTTGAATTTTTTTAATATGAACGGCGTCATAGTGTGAGATCTGAAAAGGTAAACATGATAAATACTGTTTTTCATATGTCGTTGAAATGACTAACATCAACACAACACAAGTGTGGGGTTAATTCACTAATTAATTTGGATGTAGTAAGGGTTAAATCCAAGAATAAGCAAACAATGGAGAAAGAACACCAGCATGATTACAAAAAATAGATACACGTAACATGGGAGATGGTATTACAATTACATGATCTAAAAGTCCGGATCATGATTAGATATAAATTTAGATGAGATACCTACTTGATAGTGATGTCGGGCAGCAGCACCTAACAAAATTTCAGAAGAGAAGGGAAATAAAGGTAAAGTAAAATACAAAGCGGTAGGCCCACAAAACATGCAGAGGTACAGATAGATGCCCATGATCCGGCAACGCATTTAATGCTTTCACTGCCCGGCCAGCCTGGTAGCATTAAATGCTCTCTTTATCATCTAGTCTGCTCTCCTCCCACCTTTGTCTCCTCCGCCTTACCTCAGAGGCCGGGCAGCTTTCCTTTCTTTTTTTTTTCTTCAAGTTTTTTCCTTGCTTTTCTCTTTCTGTTTATTTTTCTGTACTCTTTTACGTTATGTAATTTTTTTTTTTTTGCTGATGGACCCATAAATTCAAGTACCACGTTTCGCTATAAAAAGAGTGATATGAGGATTCCTGTTTGGAGGGTTATCCCCAGATCATGATAATGTGTTATGGACATATGGTCTGTGTCTGCTATGTTTCTTCTTTCTTTGTTTTTTTTTTTTACTCTAGAATATAATGCCGCTGTTTTTTATATTTTGTGATTTTACAAGGACAGGAGAGTAAAGACAGGCGAGTTCAAACTCATCAAAAAAAAGTTGAAAATTTTATTTCAAAAAATAACTTAATTTCAAACAATTATTAGAAATTCAAGTCGCGAGTTCTATTCAACGTCACGGGCTTAGCGGTTACATGTTAATTATTTCCTGAGGTAACAGCCAATTAGTAATTAAATCAAATTAAAGTACAAAGTTATTTGTTTCTTACACGAAAATAAAAGTAAAATACAGAGAAGAGCAGCTTCATTTTAAAACCTATTTGTTTCTTAAATTATGACTTAATTTGGAAATTTGGTGCTGTCATTTTCATGAGATCTTGATCTTTTTATACGGAATCAACTCAATTTTTTTTATAAGGAAAAATAAATCAAATAAAAAAGTAATAGTTTGAAATATTTTTTAAGAATAAAAAGAAATCTTTTTGTATAAACGAGCAAGCAGAAAGGCAGTCAAACATAGCTATTTCATTAAACAATATAGATTCGGGTTTGTTATTTTAACTAAAAGACTAAACATTTTTTTATTTAATAGTTTGAAAATTATGTAGGCAATCAAAACATACACGTTGAAATGAGGAGATCATGGCATTGATGTTCATTAAATTAAATATGAAATAATCATTATTTAAATTATTAAATAATAAAACAAGTTGATGAAATATTTCGCATACAATAACATATTACAAGTGTACACAAAAAATATATTATTTCAAAAAATGGACCAGTATATTGAATTGTTAACCAACAAATGTACAGAGAAAACTTTTATTATATTTTTTGATATCATGTACATATTGTAGTTGACCAGCATATTTATTGCTGTTTCTTCGAGCTAAGGTTATTATAAATTAACTATTCGAAATTATTGAATCCGCAATATAAGAAGAATTAATTTTGACGAGTAAGAGTACAAAATTGTCTATTTAATTCCTATACACATTTATAGTTATACTTTCATACGCATTAATAAATGAGGTTAGACACAGACATGTGGCATCGTCGTTTTAAAATATTATTCATGTGTACGCTGTACTATGCGGTACAAAAAAATGGTGTCACGTCCAATTCAGAAAAGGAGGTGGTCACAAGATTATATTTAAAAAAGAAATCACAATCCACGTGTACAAGTACAACATGGATAAAGAGGGAAAATAAAATGAAGGGCAGTGACATAAGTAGAGGTGATAATTATTTATCTGATTCGACGGGTTAATTTGATCCGATCTGATCCGACGGGTTAACTTGTCCCGATTTAAATTCGATATGATCAGAAAATAAATAAGTTCGGATATTAGTTTAATTTTTTGATCCGAATCGGGTCCGGACCCTGCCCAATTAATTATGTTTTTTGAAGTAATTTATGATTTAATACTAAGTAAATCTTAAATATACACTAATTAATATTAATTATAAATTAATTAATATTTTATTACTTAAAATTATATAAAAATAATTAATAAATATTTAATTATTTTACACTGGTCATGTCGGGTCGGGTATGGATCAAGATTTTTTTACCCGAATTTAATCGGGTCGGATTCGAGTCGGATCAAAAAAATAATAAATAATATAACTCGATCCGACCCATTGACACCCCTAGACATAAGGCTCTCTGTTGTGCCACTAAAGTTATTGATGAGTTGGATTTTAAGAAAGAAATGTATTATATTTTATATAATTATTACATTAAAATTTTTGAGATGGTAAAGATTTGTTACGGTAGTTCGATCAGAGAATATTATTATTGATAAAAAAATGTACAATTAATTTACTGATAAAAAATTATATACTGGACAGTTCGGTCGGGAATATTATTGTTGGTAAAATTTTACACAATTAATTTATTAATAAAATTTTGGTTGCGGACAGTTCGGTTAGAAAATATTATTAATAATAAAAAAATACATAATAAAATTACTGATAAAAATTTACACAATCAGCCATTTATTAAAACTTAGATCTACATTCTACTGCCAAAATATATTAGAGTGCAAGAGATATTTTATATTTATTCCAAAATGAGATATACTGACATCACATGGTCCTGCCTTGAATCAGCCCCGAAATGTCAGTTAGCATCCATAAAGACATGACATGAGCGAACATTTATGCGCCTAAATAATAAATTCTTAGTTGTTGTTGTTGTTTATTGAAATGAATCGAGTAATCAATTCAGGCTGCACATCATAATCAATTCAGGGCTACAAATCAATCTTAGTCAAATTAAATTGTTCTGAATCGAACTCAAATTAATCTATTCTAAGTTAAATTGAATTTGATCTAAAATTGAGCTGAGCTGATGCAAATTCGAGTTGAGATAGAGCTCTAGACGAGCTCGATTATTATAATATTTATACTTATTTTTATGTAATCATAAATAAATAGAGTTGAATTAATATTTTTAATAAATTTAAAAAATAATTAATTATAGCATAAATAAATAAATAAAATTTATTTTTTGGATTATATTAATTAATTTATTTATATTTTGCTTGATTTCATAATCAAAATAAATTAAAACAATTAATTTGAGTTATTTATGAGTCAAACCAAGCTAAACATTGAAAAATAATGAATTCGAACTCGAGCCAAATTGATAAAAAATCAAATCAAATTTAAACTGTTAAAAATCAAGCCGAACTCAAGCAAGATACGAGTCTCAAACTTTTCTTTCGGCCCTAAACCAATTTCAACAGGGCGGATCTACAAGCCATTGTGGCATTACGCGTATCAGAATTTTGTAAAATACTCTATATTTTTAAAAATATTAGTAATAATATACTATATTGAAGATTATTTATTTATTTATTGTCCCTAAAAAACTTAAATTTCTGCTTCTCTATTTCAAAGTGTGACTTTCGCCCTGAATTTCAAACAATGAAAATCAGAGCCATAGTATTTATAAATATTTATTTTCGACCAATCTAGTTGTAACTATATTGTTTCAATCGGACTACTTTCCCATCATTACCGTACAACGTTAAAAATTATCAAGCTATTGAGTTTGAGCTAACTCAAAAGTTTCAAACTCACGTTTTAAGTTCTAGATGAGCACAATTATTTAGAAATTCATATAGTTTGTTTATGTTAATGTTAGTGATTAAAGTTTAAAATTGTAATGTTCTTGTTCGAATTATATTTATTTATTTACATTTTTTGTAATCTTGTAATGAAATTTTTAAAAGAATACAAATATTATTTTAAATTAACTACCGAATACTTTGAATTATATAATATAATTGCATAGCTGAGTTATTTTGAGCCCATCTCCAACGAAATCAGCTAAAAGGATTTTGTGTTGGAACTTAAAGTTCGAGTTGACAAAAAAGTAATTAATTGAATCCGCTTACATCAGTTAAATTCCAACTTTTATATTTACAAAAAACATATATTTTTATCAGAATCTAGAATATTTTTTTTATAAAACTAGAAGAAATCGAAATAAAATTTCGATCTTTTTTAAGGGACACCGAAAATTTATCATGGCCCCTTTATATTTTTATCTTGTTTTATAAGAAGAAAACGGTGTAAAAATTTGAAAAATGTGAAGGATCAAATTTCTATGTTCTTTTTTATTTTGTAAAAAAAACAAAACAATCATGCTAGATCTGAGAAAAAAAATGACCTTTTTTAAAAAGATTTTTTTTTACTTCGAGTTGTTCTCGGATAAACCAGTAAACCACAGGCTGGGAGCTTTTCCTATGGCAATCAGTAGATGTCAAAGTCCGCGTGCAATTAATTGTGGTAGCTCAATTGTTCAAATAGTTATTGTGAAATTTTAATATCTACAATTTCAAGTAGCGAATTGCAAAACCTACGGGCATTCAATCAAAAATAAAAGAAAATAGTAGATTGCGAAATTTGAATGCTAACCCATTTCTAACTGGTCTTACTTTCTACAAAACGGGCCTTAGACCAGATCGTAGACCCAATTGAGTTATCTAGCACCTAAATAAATCTTGTTGAATCTTTTTTCAGGGCCCGTTGGCCCACTTAGTGTTATTTTCGCTCAAAATTCAAGTTCCAACTCTTTGAACTTTATACTGCCAAAAATGTTCAATTATTCAGTGTTTTCCATTCAAAAAAAAAAATCAGTATTTAAAACTATGAATCGGTTATATCGCAACATGTCCCAATTGGAAAACACTGTCACTTCATTTTAAAAGGATTTTCTTTTGCATTTCACCTTAGAAAAAGAGTACTTTCCTGAATCAATATCAATAATTCTCATTTCCTGTTTGGTATCCATTAATTTGTTCTTGCTGTTGGGATTTTTATACAGATAAAAATGCAAATAAGGGTACACCAAACAATTCCCTCCTTTCCCTTTCAACTTCACAGAAAAAGCAAAGTAGCCTAATTTTCTCCCCCTCTTTCTTTCTCCATACTTTACAGAAGTTTTTTCTGCATTCTCTAGAAATGCAGGGAAATTTATCCTCCTCTCGCCCATGAACTATGAAGTTTTGGAAATGATAAATTAAAGTGGGGGAAATCTCTTGTATTCTTTAATACCTATTCTTCTCATGAAAAGGTGAACCTCATTTTCTTTTTACTAATTATCTCATGATATGTTTACTGAATGACTTCTCTGATCTTTTTCTTTCATTATTTTCTTTCTGGGTTTTTCCCAAGTTTGAAGATCAATAAAAATGAATATGTATTCTTCATTCTTTTTTTAAAAAAAAACTTGGCAGCAGCCATCAAGTGGATTCATTAATTAAAGATAATTATACAGCTACAACAATATGCATCATCCTGGTACTATAGACTCCTATATACCATTCATTACACAAATAAATCATCTTGCTAACCTAACCGTATTCATAATGATAGAATCTTCTTCAGTCCTGTGGTACAACCCTTTGCTCCAGTTGCTCTCTTTGATGACCACTAATTATTCTCACAACTCTTTGATGTGGACTCTCTCGTTTGTTGCAGTATTTGAGCCATAGCGCAGAATCATTAAGTATCCTTTCCACCAGTAATTGGGCTGTGATGAAGGATCTATCAAATAGAGCTGCATTCCAGTTTTTCCAAATGTGCCGGTATGCACATATAAAAACCGTGCTCCACTCCATTCGGTTTTTGGCAATTCCCTTCACTATTTCCATTGATTGGTAGATCACGTCGTGAACTGTGAGAGCTATGTTCATGTGCACTAACCCTGTCTGAAGAGATACTCGGCGCCAAACTTCAATTGCAATCGGACATAGAAAGAAAAGATGTAGGGCTGACTCTGTCGGGCACTGACGGCACAACGGGCAGTGCATGAGGCATATCATTCCACGCTTCCGCATAACATCATGTGTTAGCAGCCTCCCTTGTATGAGCAGATAGAAAAAGATGCGGGTTGTAGGTGGTGCTGCAGCCTTCCAAAATTGTGTGAACCGGCATTTAATTTTTCCTCCACCTGCAATTGTATTGTAAAAGGATTTAGCAGTTAAGTACCTGTGGAGTTGAGTCTCCATGTTAGTACATCCGGATCATTGTTGTGTAAGCATTTGTGCTAAATTAGCCAATCCCTCTTGCTGAACCGTTCTTGCGTATGGTAATAGGGTCGACAATCGTGGTGATTCAAAGTACAGTCTTCAGCAAAATCATGATTTTGTAAAGGCAAAAATTAATCCACAGTGTGATTGTGTTATTGAGTCCATACACTTGAAAGCTTTATGTAGCAGAATTTGACAAGATTAACCCAGATGGCATGAGTGTCTAATAAATCTTAATTTGTGCAATTTTGTCTTCAATTTAATCCCATTAGTTTCGGTGCTAATTTTTTTTTTCCTTTTGCAGTTTATTTTTTTTAATTCTAAACTATTGATCAAGGTTGCCAGTAATAGTATACCAAATCCATTTATGTGCTCGTGGGGCCTGATCATAAGTTCAATCATGGGGATGCATCATTGTTGAAGATATGACATGTTAATTATGTTTAAGCTGCTGTTGCATTCTTTCAAAACTTCCGGATTTCCAAAATTTGGCATGCATTGGTCCATGCTTTCTCTAATAACATTAACAAAAGAAACACATAAATGATTGGTGTAATCACAACAAAATTTATATTTATAAATCAATGTGACAGTTCAACTGTATAACAAATAATAATGATACCAGTTCTCCCGGTGCTATAACATGTTACAGCGGCCTGATGCCTCAGAGGAAAGCATTCAAAAAACTTCTCACTCAAAATATTGAGAATCGACCCCTGAATCTGACCCGCTGTCATCAACATCACTCTCCTCAAACCTCTCCTTCCTTCCAAAATTCATTTCAATCCCTTTCCTGCCCATGCTAGTTAACATTCTCTCCATATTAACCTTTTCGGGGTTTAACATAATCAACTCTTCAAGCTTCTTTCTTGCGAGGTAAATCTCATTCATCTCAACCAGCTCTCCTTTATGGTACGCCTCTCTCAGAAAAACTGTGTGCAATTTTCCCTGATTACCCCTGGTAGAGATATAAAAGATCCCTTGATGTTGTAACAAAAATTCCTTCAGTTTATTCGGTAAACCCATTGCTTGTCTGAAGAATGCAATTCTCTCAAGTGTAGTTCTTCTACCAACAGTAAGGGATAAAATTTCATGTATCATTGCCACAGAGCGCTTCTCTAAGCGTCTCTGTGCCTCAAGTGATCTCAAATCATAACCAGAGATATCTTCATATGGAGACCAGTAAGGCAGCCGTTGCCATTTCCAAACCGCAACCCGGAAATACTTCCCAATTTTGAAACCGGGAGGGAACCTGATTGGAAATGCAAACCGAGAATCCTCTGTTTCAGACCCAGTGACCCGGTATTCCCTCTCTCGTGACTTCTCTACTGCTGAAATTCTCATGTCAGGTGGGTCACAATCTGAGGAGACGTACTCTACATACTTTGTTTGAGCCGAATCCCAATCAGGCTTACAAACTAATCGAAACAAGTGTGGGTTTGCCAAAATCACAGACTGTTCAAAATCATCAGGTAAGCCGAGATCATACCGAAAGAGGCGAATGTTCTCTAATCTCAGCTGGAGTAATGGTGTGGTGAGGAGCAACAACTTTCTTAGCCTCAAGATTGTGGAATGTACAGAGTTAGTAAGAGCCAGGGTCTCAGAGTTGAGCTGAGAAACGGCGCGAGGAGTGAGGCGAACGAAGAGGAGGCGCTGAACGGGGTGTTCAAAGACGTGGAAGACATGGGGATGGCGGAGGAGGAAGCGAGAGAGGTCAGAGGTGGGAATGGAAAGACGGCGGTGTGCCATGGAGGATAACCGAGAGATCGGCAGTGAGGCGAAGGGGAGAAGAAGCTCGCGCAGGGATAAGGCGAGGCGGAGTTTTTTGTGGATGTCCATGATGGTGTCAAGGGAGTGATCGCGCACGCGCTCTTGTTTCTTGGGGAAAGAGGTGGATTTGGAGTAGGGATGGGAAGGGATGGAGGGGAGGATGAGGCGGCGGAGGAGGTGGTGGGAGAGAGAGAAGGAGCGGCGGAGCGCCATGGTTTTTCAAGAGGTTTTGCGAAGAGTAGGCGGAGGGTGAAGCAAGAAGCGTTAACTCTGGGCCGACAATACAATAATATTCGCTTCAATGTGTAAATTGGACCAAGTGATAACTTGGGCCAGATAGGATTTCAATTCTCAGTCACTCTACATAGTACAAGTGTTGTAAGAAATGACCTTACCCGACAAATTCGACCTCGCAACCCGAGATCAGAGGCAAAATCCATCTAACTCGGAGACCGGCCAATCCATGGGCCAACCAAGAGTCACGGCAGTATTTTTTCAAAAAAATCTGAGGTAAATCCGGCCCGTCTAAAACCCGACTCGCCCTCAACTCACCCCGCCAACCCATGTAAAAAACCCGACCAAAACCCTTTAAAACCCGGCCAAAATAAAAAAAAATGAAAAATAAATATTTCTTATACTAAAAGTTTTAAACATTTATTCCAAATTATTTTGTCATTTTATTTCAAGTTACATCATTTTATTTCATTTTTACTTTTACTTTTCATTTATTTAATTTCACTTATAAAAAAAATAAAAATATTTAAATTTGTAAAGTACACTAGGTGTACAAGTAATTATTGGTGAGATAAAGATATCATAAAAAATCAAGTGTAATCAAATATTGGTGAGATAAAGATAAAATAAAAAATTAGTGTAATAAAAAATACATGATATATATTTAATTGTAGGTATATATATGTGTAAAAGAAGTGATGATGAGAGTAACAAAAAATTCAATTCAATTCAATTGAATTTTTTGTTACTCTCATCATCACTTCTTTTACACATATATATACCTACAATTAAATATATATCATGTATTTTTTATTACACTAATTTTTTATTTTATCTTTATCTCACCAATATTTGATTACACTTGATTTTTTATGATATCTTTATCTCACCAATAATTACTTGTACACCTAGTGTACTTTGATTATATGTTGTAAATTTTATGAATAATTTTTAACGATTTTTGAAACTTTTTGGAATTTATTTGAAATTATTTGACATTTTGAGTTTTTTTTTCAAAAAAAAAAACGACGGTCCAATTAAACCGACCTGATCCGGTCTCCCTATACTGACTCACTCCGATCCATCGACCCGTCCGACTCAGGGTCCTAGAACGTGTCGTGGTCACTTCCTCTCAAAATTAACTCATCCTAATCCGCCCCGTCTAACTCGTCAACCCGTCTAAACCCAGTCCGTCCTATCTGTTGGACCGTCCGAATTAGAACCGAACCGGCCCGACCTGACCCGACGTTAATACACTACATAGTACATGCACAATGACACAAAACAGGTGAAAGTAAAGATTTGCAAACGGTCCGCTCCGGTTCGGTCTAAACCTCAGGCGGTTCACGGTCCCGCACGGTCCACATGGGCCGGTCCTAGGCGGTCCAAATTTGAAAAAACTGAATCCGTCCCACCGTTGACCCCGGGGGCCGGAACCACACGGGACGGTCCATGGTGCGGTCCGTTTTTTTTTAATGAATTGAAAAAATAATAATTTATCATAATTTTTTAATAATAATTTTTAACTATTTTGAATTATTATTTTTAATTATTTAAAAATCTAATAATACTAAAAAATTAAAATTTTCCAAAAAAATATAATTTCAGAAAATTATAAAAAATAATAAAAGTTGAAAAATAAATTTATCAATTTTTAAATAATAATATCCATCGAATTAATTATATATTTTTTAATAGTTTAAAAATTGAATAATACTAAAAAAATTATAAAAAGTTATAAAATAAAATTTGGATAATATTTTTGAGTTGCCCTCCTCCTTTAATCCGGGCTTGGGACCGGCTATGTAAAAAGAATATAGGCAGAGGTATAACTTTTTTTTGTTAATAATGTTTTTTAAAAAAAATAAAAAATATTTAAAATATTTAAAAATAGATAAAAAAGATTGAAATGGTAAGAAATATCAAACTCCTAGAAGTCGTTATGCATATACCATAAGTCGTTATCTTGAATGTCGCATGGACCGTCGGATCATCTTCTGGAGGGATATCGATGATATCGTACCGCTTTCTTGAATTTCTATGGCGGATGTTGCTATCTCAAATGTGGTATCATGTTGCATGCGACTTTCAGCATCAATTCAATCTTTATTGCACACAAGTTGCTCAAAAAAATTTGAACCCAATTTGGTACGCTTATCTGTTAGAATCATATTTCCAAACTAAAATATGATTCGGAAGGGATGGTGACACAAGCACTACAAATACGTCACGCGCCATCATCGTCAATGTTGGATAGGCAGTTGCATTCCTCTTCCAGTACTCTAGGATATCAATTTGATCATATTTCATGCTTCCCAACACAATAACTCGGTAATTCGTTATTATTTATTTGTTGATTTTCAAAACATTCATCATCTCGCAACTCATTTAGCAATTCAGATGAACTATTACTTCTATACAATAAAAAATGAACACAATATAAGTGAATAAATTATGTAATAGAAAGAATGATGTTTAAAATTCATACCTAATATTACGACCGGTAGTAGAAGGATTATTAGTGTTTCGTCGGGAGTTATAAATGTTAAACATCTCCTCCAATAAGTTATTGAGGGTGGAGTGGGAGGTTCGCATGTCGTGGATAAAAAAAATCAAATTTGATGAAAAAAGAATATAAGAAAAAACATCTACTTAAAAAATATTAACATTCTAAATAAAATTCTAACAAAAAAATCGAATCTCACATAATAAATAAGAAATTATTACTGATAAGACTCTTAACGCAATGAGCAAACACAAACTGCGATTTAAGAAATGACGAATATCGAATATTATCCTTCTACCTTCTTCGATTAGTTAATTTTTTCAGCGGACTAAAAAAATAATTCTAAACTATTTTTTGTTTTTTGGAATAAAAAAATTAAATTTGAGAATTTGAGATTAAATAAAAATTTGAGAATGTGATAGTTTGAAAAGAGAGGGAAAGTAAGTTTTTAATGCGTTTTGAGATGTAAATGGGGTTGGTATATATATTTTTGGAAGGAAATTTTCAGATTTTTTGATTTTTTTATATATTTTTTTGAATTTTTCTACAAAAGTTAAAGACAAGTGTTTTTTTTTAAATTTTTGGCAGTTGGGCGGTATCTTTGGGGCGGAGGGGGGGAGGGGGCAAGCACCATTTATTTAAATAAAGAGTTGTTGGATAGGATGGGGGGGGTCCGGTTCGGGTCTGGGGTGGTCCGGTCCGATCCAGGTGCAGGGTTCGGTCCGGGTGCGGGGTCCGGTCTTGAACGGGTTGGGGGTCTGGTCCGTTCCACGGTCCCAGACGGGTTGGGGGTCTGGTCCGGTCCGGTCCACCCCAGATCCAAACCGAACCCCCTTTCCGAACCGGTCCGGTCCATGGGTCCTCACGGGACGGATCGTCACGGTTCATTTTCGGATGAAAGAAGAACCGACCCATCGTTGGACCGGACCGAGACAAGGTACAAGACGGACACGAATTCGGCCACGATCCGATCCGATCCGGTCCACGGTCACGGATCGGTCCGGAACAGATTGGATCGTCCGATCCATTTCAAACCTCTAGGTGAAAGCCATGTTGGAAACTGAAACCAACTACTGAGCTAAATTTGTATGTGAAAGCCATTGCAGAATCTCATACATATACATGTGTTTCGAGTAGGAGACATTTAACAAAATGTTGAGATCAAATTTGCTGATACGTTTTCTAATCTCATCTGCGAGCAAACTTTTTATATAGTAAAGATTAGGTTTTTACAAATTTCGGAAATATTATAACAATATATATATTTTTAAAAAAGTTATAGATATACTACTATTAATATCATCGTCGATATAAAATTTATTATATATGTCAAATAAAATATTATTTAGGGTAATTTTCTTTAGAGTCCACTAATTTTTAGTCTTTGTTACAAAATGATCATTCAAGTTTGATTATTTACTCCATAATCACTGAACTTTCTATTTATTTCAATTAAGTCATCTATTAATGTTTTCATCCAAAATATTAATAAATTTGTATTGTTATCTATTTAAATATCACTTATTATCTTTTTAAAATATTTTATATTCTATAAAATTTAATCTTATTTTCTTGCATCTATCAATTATTTAAATTATTTAATATTTATTAAGGAGATTTGATATTATTAGTTAATATTTTATTCTTTAAGAGGTTGAAGATATTTAGAAATTAAATCCCAACTTATCAGATACTCAATTAATTAATTTCTACTTAAATAATATATAAATGGATTATAATATTATATTCTAATAATGTTTTGGACAGAAATTTTAACAAAATGACTTGATTGGAACAAACAAAAAATTTAGTGGCTATGGAGGGGCAAATCTATTATTTATCTCAGTTAAATTACTGTACAACCCATTCTATATTATTTATATTAATCGACTTAAATATTGCTAACATGATTAATAATCCATTTAAATTCAGTAATTTTATATTGTATAACAAAATTATGAGATATTAATACAAATAATAATTTACTCAAGTCCATAGCGACAATAATATTAATAACGAGATTTACATATCAAATCCAGTACTTTTACCCTCTCCGGTCTTTACTCCAGTCCTGTCATTTACCATTTCAAAACAATTTCTATACAGAGTTAATTAACTACCGAAAGATACTGTTAATTAATTACGGAAAGATCCGATACATTCTAATCCCAAAATCAGCTTTCACCTCCGCACTTCGTACTCCCCAACAAAAGGTCAAAGAAAAATGATACAGTCAATAATTTTTCCGACCAGAAAACCGAAAGAGAGAGAGAGAAAAGCACCAAATCAAGTGCTCGAACCAAACATCAAGCACTAACGCTTCTTAATCTAGATTTCCCTAAAAACTACCCAATTTCAACCTTCTCTGATCCACAATCTGACGAATTCCCGCAATGTCGTCACCCACCATTGATCTGTCTTCCCTCCTTTCCGGCAATCGCCGGAGGAGAACTCGTCTAGGATTTGTTGCGAGCTTCCTTCGTCGCACGCGCACGACAAGGCAATCCTCATCCCTAGTTCGTGAATCGGCGACCGAGCAATTAGAAGAGAGGCAAAGCGGGTGGACTTATTCAAAACCGGTAGTTGCCTTAGATACTCTGTGGAATCTCGCATTTGTGGTTGTAGCTTGTTTTGTGCTCTATATAAGTAGAGAGGAGAAGCCAGTGGTCTCACTTCGTCTCTGGATAGTGGGTTATGTTGTTCAGTGTATTCTGCATGTTGTATGTGTCTTGGCTGAGTATAAGAGAAGGGTGAGAGGAGGGGATGAAGAGGAGAGGGAAGAAAGAAGGCATGCCGAACCTGGTTATGGGTTGGTGTCTGATTTGGAAATAGGCTGGGATTACGGGCATCAACACCGGTATGGTCAAAGTGAGGAAAGGACAAGGTAGTACCCACTGTTCTTTGTTTTTGGAACTTGTTGGATTAGGAACCAGCAAAATTTATATCAGGATGGATATTCCAAGACTAAGTAGTTCTTTGTCCAAGGCAAATATTCTCTTGTAATCAGCTTTTTACTAATAAAGAATGACATAATATCACATGTAATTGGAGGGTTTTAATCTTTCCCTCTTAACAATAAATGGTGGGTTCATACCAGCATAGTTCCAGCTTCATTGCTCCTAAAGTACTCAATTGAACATCATATAGATTGAGTCCTTCTATTAGGTTCCAGTATGAAAAGGAATAAAATTAAATAACCAATAAGGAAAACTGATTGGGGTCTTATGCCAGCCTTGTCTGTAAATCTTACCATCTTAATTCATAACTGCATCTACCTTTTTCTTCTTTGAAGATTACCTATTTACTGTTATCATCATCTTTTGTTTGGCTGCAGTTTTGCGAAACATTTGGAGTCAGCTAATGCAATGTTTTCCTTCTTTTGGTGGATTATTGGGTTCTATTGGGTTTCTGCTGGTGGTCAAGCTCTCACTCAGGACGCCCCAGAACTTTACTGGTACGCTTTTTACACAACCTGCAGTACCTTTGGTATGGTATTATTCCACTCTTCATCTGAGGATTACCTGTGTTGTAAATGTCAGTACCTCAACCTGTTTAATGGAGGTTTCTGCCTTTCAATTCCAGAATTCATGGTATAGCAAAACTGGGTTAAAAATAGAAATTTCTATTTTAGTTAGAAAGTAAAAAGTCTACTGTGGCAAATGGACTACAGAGGTTAAAATCTTCTCAACACTAGTACTTGTTAGTTGTTACTACATATCTTCTTGATTTTCAGTGATTCCTTAGTGGCACTTATCTGTTCTCTGTTTTATTAGGTTGTGCATAGTATTTCTGGCATTTGATATATTCTTTGTGGTCTTCTGTATGGCGCTTGCTTGTGTTATTGGGGTTGCAGTTTGCTGTTGCCTTCCTTGTATCATAGCTGTACTCTATGCTGTGGCAGATCAAGTATGCCATTTTATTATACATTTGCCCGATTTGTCAGAGAATCTTTCTTTTTTTTGACGCATTTTGTTGTTTCTGAAGCAACATGGAGCTTCTGATGAAGCCATCTGCCAGCTGCCGAAATATAAATTTAGAAGGTTAGATGGTGGTGACAGTGCAAATACAAACGGAGTTATAACCATGATTGGAAGTGATCCACCAATTGAGCACGCTCTTTCATCTGAAAATGCGGTATTTCCTAAACTATTGATTTCAGTTGAGGCATATATAGTTGAAATAGATGTATTAATTACCATTTGAAGGAAAATTTGATAAATTGGGGCTTAACTGAAAAGTGCATAGTTTTACAATTTGCCTGTCTTAAATTGATTGTTTCATAGCTTAATAAATTAATAGAGCATGTGCAAGTCTGATAAAAAATATACCAATTCTATGAAACATGTGCAATTGCACTATATAACTTGGATGTGTGTTCGAGTTGCATGCAGGAATGTTGCATTTGTCTTTCCCAATATGATGATGGGGTGGAGTTACGGGAACTACTTTGCTCACATCATTTTCACTGTGCTTGCATTGACAAATGGTTACACATTAATGCAACCTGCCCACTTTGCAAATATTGCATTGTAAAAGCTAACAATGATGAACTGGAGGTATAATTGATGAAAACATTCTTAAGAATTTATATGTGATTTTGGTTAGCATAGAGCTTCAGGTTCTTTTTATATATGCCAACCATTCATCACAAATGCAAATACAGAACGCAGGTGTAAGAACAATATTACTTGTTTATTGCTTTGATGTGCATATATTCAATAAAAATTGAGTCAGTTGTCTTTATACAATGGAATCCATGACAAAACTTGTGGAGAAAAGATGACCTCACTGTCATTGGAGTGAAATTGATTATATTTTTGCTCCTGATAAAAGCAATTATTACTATATTTTTGCTTACTTTCTTTTTGAGTTTTACTAATATAAATCAGTCGGATTTTATTGTCATCTTCTCAGCCCTCAGGTCACTTTTTATAACAGTATCTTGTCGTTGTTCTTGAGATTTGATGGAATAGTGTACCAGAGCATCTTATGTTATAAATTGCTGAAAAGACACTGATCTAGGTAGCGCTGTAGCGATGATGGAGAGAAGAATAAAAAAATGTACTACGTGTTTAGAGCTATAATTTGGTTCTATAAATCCAACATTATGGAATCAATGGATTTTGAAAAGTCGAATTGAATTTGTGTCTTAAACCAGGTCTAGTGCTTTGCGCTAAGCTTAGTATCTTTTGCAAAAGTTATGACTCTTTGTGAAATAGGTAGCAGATTTAAAAATCTGCAAATCTAACGGAACCCTTATTTATGTTCAAGAATTTAGAAAAATTGTTAAAGTTCAAAGATGCAAACACATTTTTTATATTATTTTTGTCTACTGGAGAGCTCATAACCTTATATTTCAGATCCAATTAGTCGTATTAATGTAAGTAGAGAGCACTGCACATGCACAGAAAATACATTGTTTTTGAGCAGCAAATCAACAACCAACTTCTTGTTTTAGATATAGAAATGGAAAGAAAAGAAAAACAGGGCTCACTGCTCAGCAACACACAGGATGACACGGGTCTATTCACGGAGCAACATCCACTTATCCAGCTTGCTAAATGCTAACCATAATCCAGCGTAAATAGAAGGAATTAGACGAGGCGAGCACAAGCACAAGCACAAGCGTCACCACCCACAGGAGCTCGGGTGTATATCTTTGTAGTATTGTAAAATTCACCGTGGATAGTTTTTTCTCATGAACAATATCATGATCGGGGAAAAATATTATGGATAATGTTTAGATTCAAAGTAGTAGGGATAGTTCATAAAGCCGAGCCCTTGAATCTGGTCCGGTTGATTCGTAGAGACATATGTTCCTTATTTATTTCTCCTTTAAACCCGCCCACCTTCCTCCTTGTAAGGGAAGAACCGGATCTAATCTGAAAAAAGGGCCCTTTTCAACCCAATTCTTATCAGATCTAATCCTTATGTTTTTCTCAAACCCGATCTTTTTCAAATTTTTGTGTTTAATTATATTTAAAAATCTGAAAGATCAGAAAATATTTTAAAATATATTATTTTTCTATATTTATAGTTATAAATTCTGTTTTTTTAATATTTTGTGTTATATTTTAGTTATATTTAAAAAATATGATAAAATAAATTCATCCCTTAAGGTTCTGATAAGAATCAGATGTCTCAAGTATCAGATTTACTCTTTAAAAATTAAGTTTTTTGAACTTGGTCCTCTAATGACTCTTTCCAAACTCAATCTACTCATAGATCCGGCCCTTAAGAATGATGTCTATAAAGAGATTGTTTACTGTTTAAATCCGGACAACACTGTAAAATATATAGTAAAAGAAGAATGAGCTCGCCAGTAAGGGTCCGTTTGGCAAATTAAGGAATAGCTTTGGAAGAGTGGTAATATAGATAATCATAATAATATAATAATAAAAATATAACATAATCATAAAAATAATTATAAATAATTATAATTATAATAATATAATAATAAATTAATCATAAATATAATCAACATATAATAATATAATATAACATAATAAAATAATAATAAAGTAATAAAAAATAATCATAATAAATAATAATATTATAATAGTAATATAATAAAAATATAAACATAATCATAATATAGTAATATAATAATAATAAAATATAATTACAATCATAATTATAATAATATAATAATAATAAATAATCATAATTTTAATAATATAATCATAATATAATAATCATAATTATAATCATGATAATAATAATTATAGTCATAATCATAATCATAATAATATAATAATAAAAATATAAACATAATCATAAAATAATTATAATTATAATTATATAATAATAAATTAATCATAACTATAATCAACATATAATAATATAATACAACATAATAAAATAATAATAATAAAGTAATAAAAAATAATCATAATAAATAATAATATTATAATAGTAATATAATTAAAATATAAACATAATGATAATATAGTAATATAAGAATAAAAAATTATAATTACAATCATAATTATAATAATATAATAATAATAAGTAATCATAATTATAATAATATAATCATAATATAATAATCATAATCATAATAATAAAAATATAATCATAATCATAAAAATAATAATAAATAATTATAATTATAATAATATAATAATAAATTAATCATCACTATAATGAATATATAATAATATAATACAACATAATAAAATAATAATAAATAATAATAATCATCATAATATAATAATATAATAATAAATAATCTTGATCATAATAATATAATAATAAAATAATTATATTTATATTCATAATATAATATAATAATATTAAAATTATATTTATAATAATAATAAATAATATAATAATACTAATGGTAACGATAATATAATAACAATAATGAAAGACTGGTTTTGAATGAAATCTGAAATATTCATATAGAATGCCCGTTAAGTGAGCCCAACCCGTTTAAATAAACGGCCTACTATCCGAAGAATTAAGGCCTGACAAGCACCTGAAATTTCATTCCAGCCCTTGAAAGAGCTCTCCGATCGCCATTTCTCCGCTCTAGGTTGCGAGGAAAAAGGAAAAATATCCGAAAGGAAAACAAAGAATAAGGACAAATAAACACTCGATTGAGCGAGCCAGCGAGCGAGGGAGAGAGACAGACAGAGATCGGAACCAAATCGGAACTAGAGGAACGGTCGGAGTTGAGGCGATGAGTTTCTGGGCGATGACGGTGATCTTCGCCTTGGCGGGCGTCATCGCCTCCCTCTCTGTCCTTTTATGTTGCAATCGTGGTCCATCCACCAATCTGTAATTACATTTTTTTTCTACTTTTTATTTATTTTTGATATCTGAGCTGATTCCTTGATCTGAAATCGGTGCCCCTTTCTTGTGATAAATATCATCGAGTCATGTTTAGATAATGCATTTTCCATTTGGGCAAAAGTTTGTAAATTTAGTGTAGCTTGTGATTAGATGTATTTGTGCAAATTGGGGGTTTACCTGGCAATTGATGTGGGAATTTTAGATCTGGTGCTGGATAATGATCAAATAATTATTATAAACACAACTGAATGTTATAACAATCCAAAAATTACAGATAAGCACAGTAAAACCATATATGAGACCAAAAGTTTCATGGGATACATTTATCCAAACCTGAATAGTACTGTATCGGTATGCTGGTAAGGTATTCTTCAGAGCCATCATAGAATGAACCTCAGTAGGATGAAATTTTCTTTACTTCTTGGCTAAGATTGATCTTTCTACCCATATTTTCATTGATTAATATTTTTTTATGTTGATAACTCATTGGGTCTATCTTTGGATTAAAGGCTTTGTTGTTGTTGTAATTCATTGGGTCTATCGTTGATTTTTTATATTTTGAGATCTCTGATCTCCATGCTTTTGGATTGGTTTCATTTCTAGCCTACCCCAATTTATTTGGGGTTAAAGGCTTTTTTGTTGTTGTTGTTGTTGATAATTCATTGGGTCTGTTATTGAGTTGAAGATGGCCTTTATCTAGTTAGTTTGCAATAGCTTTTATTTTTGGTTCTGACATAATTACGAGTATTATTTTAACTTTTTTTTAAAAAGATGATCAGGTACCTGCAAAAAATTTCAGATCACACCCTTATATACACAGAACAAACTTTCATGGCACACTTTCTAAGGGAGTGTTTGGCACTCAATGGAATAGCAAAAAGTTGGAATATAATAGCTATTCCGACGAATTAATTTACCAAACGAATTTTAGACTAAGTAGAAGAGTGCGAAATAGTGCTAATCTGGTATACCAACTTATAGGTGGAAACCGGATTAGCTCTCGTCGGAATAGCTATTATTATTTGATTATGATGTATTATATTATTATATTATGATTATGGTTAAGATTTAGTATTATTATATTATTATACTATATTTATGATTATAATTTATTATTATATTAATATTGTGATTATTATTTATTATTATTATTATCATTATATTATTATTATTAAATTATTATTATTATATTATCGTTACCATTAGTATTATTATATTATTTATTATTATTATAAATATAATTTTAATATTATATTATTATATTATGAATATAAATATAATTATTTTATTATTATATTATTATGATCAAGATTATTTATTATTATATTATTATATTATGATGATTATGATTATGATTATTATTACTTATTATTATTTTATTATGTTGTATTATATTATTTTATGTTGATTATAGTGATGATTAATTTATTATTATATTATAATTATAATTATTTATAATTATTTTTATGATTATGATTATATTTTTATTATTATATTATTATGATTATGATTATGGTTATATTATTATGATTATGACTATAATTATTATTATCATGATTATGATTATGATTATTATATTATGATTATATTATTAAAATTATGATTACTTATTATTATATTATTATTATAATTATGATTGTAATTATAATTTTTTATTATTATATTACTATATTATGATTATGTTTATATTTTTATTATATTACTATTATAATATTATTATTTATTATGATTATTTTTATTACTTTATTATTATTATTATCTTACTATTATGATTATTATTTTACTATTATTATTATTATCATCATCATTATTAGTATCATAATTATTCATATTTTAACTATTACGAGTAACAAGCTGCCAAAACGATATTTTCGCTCTTCCGAATAGTCAAGAATACCACTCTTCTACCACTCTTCCAAAAAAATACTATTCTATCACTTTTCCAAAATTACTATTCTTCCTAAGCTATTCCTTGATTTGCCAAACGGACCCTAAGTGTTTTCAAGTAGTCAATCGTTTGTAACGCTAACCAAATTGATTTGATTTGAAAATACAGGTTCCATCTAACATTGGTCATCACTGCAACTGTATGCTGCTGGATGATGTAAGTTCTCATTTTTGCAATTACCCTTCCTACAACATAGGTGCTTTTACCAGTGTTTTACTGATATGTACTGACCCAGCCTGTAACCATGGAAAGCATTTATTCAGTTGGTTTCTGCTTAACTGCACTTCATGGGTCACTAACATCCTAGAATAAAAAACCTGAAGTTGTTTTTTTAAACTTATTTTTTGTGAATTTTTGTGTTGTCTTGCTAGGTGGGCCATTGTCTATCTTGCCCAGCTGAAGCCATTGATCAATCCAATCGTCAGCGGTGAATGAGTGTTTTATTGCACTGATTTAGCACGAGGCGCCTTGAAAGGCTGATGTCTATTTGTATTTGATATCATTCAGACATGTCAATATTGAGATTATGCTGTTATTCTCCTTTTTTGAACCCAGCGGGCTCCTGTTAATGTTTATATCTATGTTTTCTTTTTTGTATTCCATGAAAATTGGTTTGTTCTCTGTGGTTGGAATAATAGAATGATTTTGCTGAAATCGGATCAAATTCATTGTTCAACATAGTAAAAATTAGCAAAAATTGTTTAGGTCTTTTCAAGATCTCTCTAAATTCTTGCTTTAGTCATTGGATGTTTGTGTTTTTCATGCTATTGCTTCCCAGAACACCGAATATGATGCTTTCTTGTATTACCAAGTTGGAATATTATGTCAGGGATATATGGTGAGGATCAGAATTTGTATGAATCAACATTCTTGTTTACTTGAATTAATTTCCTCTGCTTCTGCTAAGCTGAACAGAGATACTCTCCAAACACCGGCTCGTGCGTTGCCTTCTCGTGCCGCTACAGGGACACAGCATCCTGTCGACAAAGTAGACTCAACACTTTTTTAGAACTACAAACTATGCATACATTAATCCATGAACGAAATTGAACTCTTGGTTATGCTGCTTATGCACAGGAAACCTCAAAGACCGAAGTGAAGCTTTTAAAAGATTTTCGTTACTATAGAAGTACATCTTTAATTGTCGATCGATCTTTTCCCTTCAAAGCTCAACATGCCAATGAATCAACAGTTTTTTGTGTATATAATAATTATACTAGCTATATACCCGCGCATTACAGAAGACTCTTTTATTTAAATATTAAAACATTATAAAATAAAAAAATTCATATTTATCTAATATTAAATTATAAATTCACCAAATTATAGAGAAAAATCTATAATAAAGACTATATTTAACCTTGGATGAGATTTTTGCACAATATGAATTAATGATTCATGATTTTTATGGCAAGAAAATAAATTATTCTAACATATATTATCACCATTAATTTCTTATCAAATATGCGCAAGGTTGCTAAATAAAAATAATAATATTATAGAAATAATAGTATTTAAGGGAAAGAAATGGAGAGAAAGAGGGGATCAATGGATGCGATCACATACGTTCGATCAACCAAAAATAAATATTAGCCGTCTAATTGAGGGATAAAATGGTATAATAAAAAAAATACCATGACAAAAAAATGGACTCTCCAATTCTTAGATGCTTTATATAATAGTATAGATTATTAATAATAAGAGTGATAAAAATAAAATTTAAAATCTACGAATGACAGCACGTCATTGGCAGTGATGCAGAACAAATACGTCACTGTCAATGTTTTATACAACACGTAACTGGCAGTGACGCGTTTGCTCTTGCTCATCCTGATCATGATCCATTACCGTTGGATCAACATTACTACTGCTGATCAACCACTAAAAACGTCACTGTCAGTGACGCGTTTACAAAGATATCACTGTTAGTGGCGCATTTACTTAAAGACGCCACTAACAGATGAATCAATCCCAACCCGCTTGCTATTAATAATATAATTATTATAATTATTATATATAAAAAACTGATGAATCAATCCCAACCTGCTTGCTTCATGCACTTGCTACTTACTGCAAGATTGAGATAATATTGGTGGTATCTTTCTAATTTTAAATAGACTCTTTTATAAGATATGATATCTTTTGTAATATGGAATGGAATTAACTTTGTAGGATTTGACGTAATAGTTTATATATGGAAAGCATGGACTGAGGTTGGTGTATACTGTAATCTATACTATTATATAAAACATTTAAGAATTGAAGGGTTCATTTTTTGTCATGGTAATTTTTTATTATACCCATTTTATCCCTATATTAGACGGATAATATTTATTTTTGGTTGATCGAACGTTTGTGATCGCGTCCATTGATCTCTTCTTTCTCTTCATTTCTTTCCCATATATACTATTATTTCCATAATATTATTTTTTATTTAGCAACTTTATGCATATTTGGTAAGAAATTAATGGTGATAATATATGTTAGAATAATTTACTTTTCTTGCCATAAAAATTATGAATCATTAACTCATATTGTGCAAAAATCTCATCCAAGATTAAATATAGTCTTTATTATAAGTTTCTCTATAATTTGGTGAATTTATAATTTAATATTAGAAAAATATGAAATTTTTTATTTTATAATATTTTAATGTTTAAATAAAAGAGTTTGCTGCAACGCGCGGGTATATAGCTAGTTACTTGTAATTAGGACTGTCAATGGTCGGATTATTATTTTATTATTTTTTTATCTAATTCGATTAGCTTGGAATGTATCAAAATTTCTTTGATCCGACTTACCCAATCCAAATAAATTATTAAGTTTTTATTATTCATTTTTATATATTTTTAAGCAATATAATATTAGTTAATATATAATTAATATTAAATAATATATATAAGTTTTAATTAGTATTAAATCATAATTTAAATCCAAAAAACATAATTAAACAGATTGACTCAAATCGATCCGAACCTGAATGCGCGTGCTTCTCCAACTATTAGCTATTCCGACCATCTAGTGAATGCCCGTCTTTATACTTGCATAATTGAATCTTAATTTATATACAACTCATTTATTCTCGTGAATGTCCGTCTTTATGCTAGCATACATTTAATATTGATTTATGCAACTCATTTATTCTCAGAATATTTTAAATAGGTTCGGATTAAAAGTTGATACCAGTAATTGACAAAAACAAGACAAAGAATTATATACATGTACTCGAAATGTTGTCGCCTCCAACATTATCTCTACGCTTGACCACTGAAAGGCATATTTCCTAACATTCAGCCCCCATCTGGAAACACCTTTCTTTTACATAACAGGTAATTTTGAGAGAAGCTGTCATGCTTCCTTCAAATAAATCGATATCCTTCGGCTATATTTATAATTAATTAAGAATATATTTCATTAATTAAAAGAGCATTTCTTTTATTTAAGAATATATTTCATTAATCAAACCTGTTGTCCACGTATGAGCAATATTTTTCCATCAGCCATTAAATCTAACTAATCTGAGATTGTCATATGACATCAATCATTGAGTCTACCCAACAATTCAAGCTGTAATACACAGTTGAGCAAATTAACACTTGAAGATAAATAATTAAATAATAGTGGATGTCATATGACAATTTCAGATTAGGTAGACTTAATAGTCGACAGAATAATGCTGCCCATAGAAGGGTAGCAGATTTGATTATATTCTTGACCATCATTATTACTTAATTATATTATTATTTTAATTCAGTACCGGATATGAACTGCTGCAATGGCACTGGTACGGCTTTTGTGCAAAGAATTTCTGTTTTTCTTTTCTTTTCTTTTCTTTTTTTTTTTAAAAAAAAGATCAGCTTCATTGTTTTATCAATCGCATTATTTTTTTCCTTTTTAGGATAATTATCCATCAAGTTTAAACTTTGAAGAGATTATATTTAGAAAACATATATTATTTATCAAGAAAACATCTGCAAAAGCATAGCCCCGAATATAAGGAAGAATTAAGTATTTGAAGGAACAGATAAAATTGAACTGGTTTCCATAATACTAAATTCTGCATAAATTTCAACACAGCATTTTTTATATACAGATTAATTCCAGGTTGAAAAACTAAGAAAACATTGAATAAATTAAAAAAAATGTATATTTAAAAAATCCTAGTACTTCTTAGAAGCACTGTAACCATGATCATAACCGACAACAGGAGCCACAGGATAACCGATTGCATGAGTACCTCCTCCACTGAACTGGCCCTCTCCATTTCTCCCCAATCTCCTCACACAGAGATTCACTATTCCATTATCCCTCCCCTCCTGATCTCTCAACCTATAACTCAGGAAATGCTTGTACCCGGCCGGCCCATATGAAAAATCTGACAATGGAACTTTGGCACCAGCAACATGCACCGGATTAGATGTCGGGTCACCATGCCTTTTCTTGCTGACATCAACCTGTATCCACCCGCCGTGTGAAGGCTCCCTGACGTGGAGACGCTCATTCCACAATGGGTAACCGTGTGTATCTTCTGTGTCGGAGGTGGTAGACACAGCAGCAGGACCGGATCGAATGGTGACAAATGCACCTCGGCCAAGGTGGTGTCGGCCCTGGCGCAGGTCCTCAGCCGAGATGACGGTTATTTCCAAGGTGGAATAATTGGCGGTGAAAGCTGTTGCGGTGCACGTTGCCATTTGGTTTGGGAGACAGGAAATCGGCGTTTCGTGGGATGTTTCTGGAGGAATCGAAATCGAAATTGGGAATTGGATCGCCTATATATGTTTAGTTTTCTGATTTCTGAGCATGAATGATTTGCCTCGGCATCAACTTATATATAGATGCCATTACGCAGTAATGCAGATGCTTAATTTGGATAAGCGCGTGGGAGAAATAGAGAGGAAAAAAAAAAGCAACCACCATTGGATGTTGGGTCATGCGTTTATATTCGTGTGATTCTTCCTGGAAGGAACATATACGCGCAAGGCGCCGCCGCACTCGCAAAAAATTCTTAATACATCAACAGGTTAACCTTTGTTTCCCACATCATCATTAATTTTATTTTAATATTTTCGTCCTTTTAAATTCAAAAGTTGATATAAAATAATTTCTCTCTTTATTTAAAATAATGTGTGAAATTTAACTCTTAAAATAATTTAATTTTTTGATATGATCATTTATAGATTATTATGTATTTATTTATATTATTTATTATTATAATTATCATTATTATTTAGCATTTAAAAATATTATATCCAATTTTTTTTATGTGAAATTTATAGTATTAATTATTTATTTTAGAACTATATTGTCGGAGTGAAATCTGAATTACAGCTCTAATAATAATAATATCTGCTAGTAAGCGTGAAATAGTTGCGTAAAAGGAAAAAGTTAGAGAGAGGATAATATTACCGCGTCTCTCTTGTATAATTATTTTTTTTTACAGTTTATTGTATAATTTATTAGAAGTATCTTACGTTGTTACGGTTGATGAAAATACAAAATTTTTAAATTTCATGAGAAAATAAAGAAAATAAGAAATGAACATAACTTAACAATTAATATAAGCTTCAATTATTTATACATAATTAATGTAGAATAAATATAAAATTTAGAGAAAATTTTTCATTCAGAGTTTGAAAAAAATTGATATTTAGAATTGAGTGAAATTTAAGAAAAAAATATATTACAGCGATTGTACTTATTTATTATGTAGCGTTCGTGTAACAATAATAACTGAGAGAAAATTATAATTTTAAAATAAACAAATATATAAATAATAATATTATTTGAAGAACGACTCAATTTGATGGTTGATGGTTGATTTTAGCTTTAAAATTTTCAAAAAAAAAATCTAAATCATTACAAACTGGAGACACATAAATGCTTTTCAGAGAGATGTAGAGTCAAGGTTTTCTTTCCTCAAAAAAAAAAAAGGAAAAAAGACTGAACAGAAAAGATGAGACGACTGGTCAATTCCAATGCGTGTAATGGAATGGGTTGGAAGGCCCAGAAAAGATACCCAGAAAATGCCGGGTAATGCCGTAATGGACCTGCGCATTTCTTTTTTGAGAGGTCTGATTAGGCCTCTGAAGTCTTTCAGTTGCTTTTGGGTTTCAACTTGTAATAACTATTCGGTTAAATTGTTCAAATTTTGATTTCATGTTTTGTTTAATCTAATTCGATGTAAATAGATTTCATATCTGCTCTCCGCAAATTTTAAAATTTAACTATCTTCTTTTTTCTGAAATTAAAATTTTCATATTTATCTTTTTAGAATGAAAAGTATTAACTTATCTGAAAACATGGAAACAATATTTTTTTTTCTTTCTGAAAATTAAATACGTCATAATTATCCTTCTAAAATATAAACGCTCTCATTTTTAGCTGCTAGACATCTTAGGACTTCAAACGAGCTGAGTCAAGTTAGATAATCTCATGATCCATTCGTTAGCTTAATGAGTTGAGTCAACTCATTAACTACTATAGTTTTGAGCCAAAAACACTAGCTCGTGATTAGCTAGCTCATTAACTCATTAATAATTTATTTAATAATTAATAATATTTTACACACACATTTTATATACCATAACTTACACACAAATCATAAAAAAGAACTAACAAGATAGATTTTTACACATACTTCATATAACAATTTAATACAGACTATAAATTATATAATATACTAAATATCCATAATATAATAGTACATATGAGTAGTTTAATGATTTGTATGAGTCCAACGAGATGAGCTATGTACAATTTAAAATTATCTCATTAACTTAGTGTTAACAAGCCGACTTATAAATAGTTGAATTCATTATTGAGCAAGTTAATCTTGAGCGAGGCATGAGCCAAATATTGCTAAGATATTACCATTTCACTTGTTTTGAAACCTTATTTATTTTATAATATGAAGATTCATTAATAATGATTTTCAGGTAAAAAAAAGAATAGACTTGTATAAGTAGTTTCTATGGAAGAGAATGAATCCCCACTTTTAATATTGATTCATAGTGTTTCAAATTTCACTCAATTTAAATATCATGTACTACTCACAAAGATTGTTGAAAAATGTATAAATTTCATTGTTTCATATTTAACAATTTTTGATGGATGATAAATAATATTTTAAATTATATAAAATTTGAAATATAATTAATCTATAAATAAAATATTTATAATTTTGTTCTACTTTCTATATATTTTTTTCAAATACATTGAAGAATTATATTCAAAATTATCGGGTTGACCATTGTCAATGAATCCATGCACTACTTTATAATGTACATAGTTATTTTGATTATTTTTTCTATCTATACTGTGTGTTTAGCAAATAATTTACCAAATGAAATAGTTAATACTGAACTTTAATGTGTATTAAATCTGAAGAGTGATACATACATTATACGGTTCTGATGTTAGAATTTTATTGTATGGCCGTGATCCTCTAGTGAACCTCAAACATAAATTATATTATCTTGATCCATATTGTCGGTCTTCCAGAGATACACAACACCGTTGATCACCAGACTCCTTTAGCCTTCCAGCGATTTTCCTTTAATCCGATGGAGCGATTGAGAGGACCGGCGCCGACGGTTTCTTCTCTTCTGGAACTCTATTAAGAGAGAGATATGGATCTGTGTTGGGAAACAAAAGAGTGGCAGAAAGTGGAGAAATGAGAGTAGTTTTAAAACCAACAATATCCCTACATATATATGGACGTCCATATAACTGAGTGCAGTTATATCTTAACGGGTTCATATCAAATTTAGATTCTCTTAACGAGTTCGCTGCTTAATCAGAAAGCCGTCTATAGTTGTGTTCTCCAGGGACCAATAACATAATTATATTATTATCAGACTTTATATAATTCAGACCATCACTAAATCATAAAGTCATTAATACGCATTCTACACGTTAAATGACCAACTTCTCATGACATATAATAAATCCGATATAAAATTTGATCACTTCATTATGATATAATTTGACAGTCCATTATATAATATATATTTATTACATATAAGTCCATACACGTTGTAATTAATAATAATTAATTCCAACATCTGAAATTTACCGTTTGTTACTTGATCATCAGAAATTTTACAACCTGCTAATCTGCTATATTGGATCGCGGATATAGAACCAGGGCGACAATCATGGCAATAATCAACCAACCAGATTGCCAGACCGCATAGTGAGTATGGGTATCGCACGCCTACGGAGTAAGGACAGTAATCAACCCGATCCGATAAAAAGAATTCAATCCGAAATCAAATTAGTTGTCAGTGAAATCGCAACCCCGACTGCTCCCCAGTTCCTCATCTTAATCCCATTCCACTCACTGCGCGCCATGGCAGCTGCTACCTCGCGCCTGGTCCCCTTTCTCTCCACTTCCAAACCCCCCTCTTCACCTTTCCTCCTCCGGACCGGTTCTCCAACCGGACGGGTAATTTGCGCCGCGACTGGACAGACCGGGTTCTTTACCCGTCTCGGCCGGCTGATAAAGGAGAAGGCGAAGAGCGATGTCGAGAAGATATTCTCTGGTTTCTCAAAGACGAGAGAGAACCTAGCGGTGGTTGATGAGCTTCTTCTCTACTGGAACCTCGAGGAAACTGATCGCGTTTTAGATGAGCTTGAAGAGGTTCTTCTCAATATCTTCAATATTGAGTGTGGTGTATTCTAGACTGAATTGGATTAAAGCCTTATAAGTGAACATTTCCTTGATGATTTACAGGCATTGTTGGTTTCTGATTTTGGGCCCAAGATATCTTTTAAAATTGTTGATATACTTAGAGATGATATAAAAGCAGGGAAGCTCAAGTCTGGAACCGAGATCAAGGTAAAGCTTGTTGATGCAATTGTGTGCTTTTCAGTGCTTGACAATTTAAATATTTTGAAATGCTTATTCTGGAGTTGCAATTTTGTGACTATAATTTTGTAGGACGCGCTAAAGAGGAGTGTTCTTCAGCTGTTGACGAGCAAAGGAGGCAACACAGAGCTTCAGCTTGGATTCAGGTTTTGTCTCTTAGCTTTTTTGGTGCGTCAATGGTTGGATGTGCTAAAATTTACACAAAATATAAAGGGCTGTCTTTATCTGAATTGAACAAAATCACTTGTTAATTTGTGAATTTTCTTGTGCAATCCCAGGAAACCAGCTGTGGTCATGGTTGTTGGTGTCAATGGTGGTGGAAAAACTACTTCTCTTGGTAATTACTTTTACCGAGTCTTCAACATTGAATACTAAATATTAATATAATATCCCTATTGATTCCTTCTATAAAGGTTAGCTTATTATACATACGAGTTTCATGGGAGGGACAAGCTTTTGCAGTGTGCTTATATTTCTTTTACTTTTTGTGCTAAAAGCAGCTTCCAGCTATGAGTGTATAAACCATTATTGTTAGTGAGAGATAGGCACTGTTTATGTCTAGAGTAAACCCCAGCACTGTTTGTCTTAACTCTGCCTTGGACTTCTGTAGGGAAGCTAGCTCACCGGTTAAAGAATGAAGGTGTAAAGGTGAGGCCTTTTCTATATCAATCTCTTCATGAGTAATTATCCTGCCACAAGAAAACAACAATTGTCCCTCTTATGTTATGTAAAGTCTGGACATGAGTTATTTTATTGCTCGAGTTATTTTCTCAAGTGTCATGACTCCATTCGAGGCTTACTTGGAGTGTCATACAATATCTCTAACTGGCATTTTTGTAATGTTTGTGTAGATACTAATGGCGGCTGGAGACACATTCAGAGCAGCAGCTAGCGACCAACTAGAGGTATGGGCTGAGAGAACTGGTTCTGAGATTGTTGTGGCTGAGGGCGAAAATGTAAAAGCACAATCAGGTATGCTCACTGAAATTTATCATTAATACTTGTGCCATCTTTCGCCTTTCAATCTAATTCCCATCTCTGCTTAGTTCTCTCGCAGGCTGTGAAAAGAGGGAAGGAGGAGGGATATGACGTTATATTGTGTGACACATCTGGGCGTATGTTGTTATATTTGTGTCATCACTCCTTTATATAATGCTTTGTGTTTTCTTCTACAGCTCAATTTGTATTGTTTCTATCCATTCTATAGAAAAGTTGGAACTCGAAATAATTTGAAATAATAAGTTCTTTCCCTGTGCTTATTTACTTTTTTTTATTTTGCTTTTATGAAGGGCTTCATACAAACTACAAGCTAATGGAAGAGTTGGTTGCATGCAAAAAAACTGTTGCCAGAGTGATTCCTGGTGCACCTCATGTATGAATTAGTTTATTGTGTTTTTTTCTTTTTCTTTTCGAGTACAATGATTTAATTTATTTTTTATTTCACCCCTAATTATAAGGTGCTGGAGTAATTTATTTTCTAATAGCCTAATTTTCTACACAGGAGGTTTTGATGGTATTGGATGGGACTACTGGTCTAAATATGCTCCAGCAGGCAAGAGAGTTCAATGAGGTATTTGCCTCCTTGTCAAATTATCCATTTTTGTTCAGTAGGAGCCTTTGCTCCAGTATATTTCTAGCAGTCAATAGATTTCACAATTTTGTTGATATATGGTTTTATATTTTACTACAGGTAGTAGGAGTGACAGGATTTATCCTAACAAAGCTTGATGGCTCTGCACGTGGTGGGTGTGTGGTAAGCGCTGCTAAACCATTGGTTGTTTTGTGTAGTGTTTCTTAACCTTAGCTGGGTGGGTTGTCTAAGAGATTTTATATTATAATTCCAGGTGAGTGTGGTTGATGAGCTTGGCATTCCAGTCAAGTTTGTAGGAGTTGGTGAAGGTCTAGATGACCTCCAGCCATTTGATGCTGAAGCATTTGTTGATGCTATATTCTCTTGAAATTTTGTACCTCCGGTTTCCACTTTTGGTAAATTTGTGTATTGTAATTTATTTTGCTTTAGGTGGGTTACGGTCCAAATTTTGTTACATTGTTACCTTTTTAGATGGCAGCAGCTTTTCGCTTTTTGTGGATAGTTTTTTCTGCATAGAATAAAAACATGATCTTTTGGAATGAGGACCTTGAATTAGTCCTATATCGCAAGTTGTAACCAAATTGCTCAGTGTTCCATCTAGTGTGCTGATATGGCAAATTAAAGCCAACAAAGTTAGTTATACTTCCATTAATAGTTCCTGTACTAGTGGTAACAACAATTGGATTTCCTTTGCTTGAAAACAATTTGTTGTCAAACTGCAAAATCCTCTTACTGGGCTTTTCTAATCTACAAACCTGAAACTCTTTCAGTACAATGATGAGTCCAAATTCATCTTTTTGATAGAATTGAGGGTATTTTTTACCATACTACAGTTTGTACTTACAAATCCATTCATGTTGACCTGGAGCAAATCTTGTTCAACTTATCCGAGTCGACCTTTTAGGAGCAAAATGGGAAAAAGTATGCAAGTTACTTAAAATTCAGAATTCATTCTACTAGTTGACATCAAATAACAAGTCAGAAGCATAAACACAGCATCTTTTGTTTTTCTCTTGCCTGATGCAATCTGAAATTGTTTTCCAGATGTTTCTGGGCTGAAACCAGCATCTATTCTTTCATTCAAGTTACCAGATAATTACAACATATATACATACAAGGCGAGTGGGTGGGTGACATGTATACTACAAAAGCATATTGTAATTTATAGCATAAATATTGTAATTTTCATAAGACGTTTAAAAATTGTATTTTGTATCGCACGCTTGAAGGGCACCCCATTTTACCTCTTCAGATTATAACTGCTTCTCTGGAAGATCTGATCATATGTAGTTGATCTAATAGAAGCTCTGTCCACCTCTCCTGTCACCCTGCCTAATAATTTCTTCATGGTTGAGGTCTTGAGGACAGTAGCCATAGGGATTTTTAGTTTGCCCAATTCCACTGATCCCGATACATTTCCTATATGCCATATTTTGCACTGCAATCAGTTTTTCATTGTAAAGCCTGCCTGGCCAATAATTTATACCAGGACTACCTACCAGCTGGCTCATATTTGTACCAGACAATCCTCAATTAATTTAAAGCTCACTTAGCGTGTAATTTAAAATTAAAAGTAAAAAAATCCAAGAAAATGAAACTGAAATAGAGTTGTTACTGGTTCAAAAGCTCTTGCAATTGAATACATCAAAGATAATAGGGTAAACCTTTTACCACCAAAATAACTCCTTTCTGGCCTTCTCGATCGATGCATAAACTTCAGTAGCATCACCAGGTCTCTGAGGGCACAGTTTGGTTGGAATTTTCTGGTCATCGAGCAAGATGAAAGATATGAAAACGGAGAGGCAAAAAAAACATCAGCTGTGTGTTTTTATTTGTTCCGGAAAGTAAAAAAAAAAAAAAAAAGAAAGAACATCTTGCCAGATGCTTTTTTAAATGCTGAAATCATTTCAAGCACTGATATTCCATGTCCCAATCTCACTCATATGTGCTCCACTGACTCACTGCAATGGCACCTTCCGCCTTGCTACCACTATGAAAAAGACCCATATTATGAACACCAAACGAGATGTGACTTAGAAATCCAAGTGATCTCTTTGTTGGGGCGCATTCAGCCAACCCCCCCCAAAAAAAATAAAAAAAACACAGCCTAGTCACTAGTCACAATAAATTAGCAGCCTTAGAAAGTAGTATTATTATCACTCTGCAGATAATTTTTTTGGGGGGTTGGGTGTGAGTGTGTGTGTGTGGGGGGGGGGGGGGGGGGGGGGGGGGGTAGACCAATTTCTTCTGAATCAAAAAGTTTTTGAAGAGCTGCAAGGTGTCCATCTGCCAAATCCCATGACATTAATCTAGTCCCGAATCTACTCATGGGAAAGCGACAAACTAAGATGTTATTACAAAATGTTTAATGAAGCACTGTTACTCCATCTGCAATGACAGTTTACAGAAAGAAGCACTGGAAACTCTTTTGTTGGCATATTGTATGTGAAAAGGATTTCAGTGTTGTGTTTCCAATAGCAGTTTCTTATTGTTCTTTACTTCTGAAAGTGATATCTACATGTCTATTTAATATGAAAATGACATAAAATGTATAAATGTTCTGCATCATTTAAAAAGATGAAAAATAAATTTGGGTGAGTTAAAGGTTGCCAAGGAGGATATTACTGTTTGGTTTTTCCTGATTTTTTACAAGCCTCAAATAGAAACAATATATTATACCATGAATAACTGTTCATATGTTACTTCAAACTATTTACATAGGAAAGTAACCGAAATAATGTTTTCTTACTGCACTTCAGTTCTTAATTGGATAATCATGGCCATACACATTCAAGTGAGACAACCTACCAACAGCCACTTGCTGGATATAAGGCATGAGATTATTGGGAAATTCCCTTTGGATCCTCTTCAATTTCACCACCCTCATGTGCCTCAACAGAGTTGAAATATCTTAGCAATATGATGCTTCACCGGGGATCTGCTTTTTGTATATCACGAGCTATCTCCTCAAGGCAAAGCTATTATTTAAACAATGGAGTCGAAATTAAATAAAATTCCTTAAAAACTGTAAAGGAGAATTCCAAAGAAAAAAGCGAATATATTTTTTTTTCCTGTATGGAATATGAATATGTATGAAAGGTAGAAAAGTTTTTCTCTTGATATCATAAAATTCATACAAGTCTTTAATAGCCAAGTACTTCACCAATATCGCATCTATATTTTTAACAAAACAACATTTTCATTTGTCTGCTCTCTTCAAATTTTCTACAATTTTTTTTTAAATGCATCCATAAAAGTAATACCTTTGTTCTTCCATATGGGTTCATGGCTTTAAGCTCAAAGTCTTCAACACATGGGATTTTCTCGGGTTGACCGTACACGATCGCGGAAGAGGAAGAGGAAAATACCATCTACAAAGCACAAAAAGATAAACATTGCTTCAATAATGAAATTGGTGGAAAACATAATTTAGTGCTGGCCATGTCATAAGAAGAAAATAGTCAGCTAACCTTCTTACAACCACATTTTGCCATCGCCTCGTACAAGTTTATGGTACCAATTAAATTATTGTTTTTTTGAGGTAGCAGTTGAAAAGACTGCTAATTATAATTAAAGAAAATTAAGTCGTTCTACACTCAAGCGGCATGTTCCTAATATAGATCATAGACTAAAAAGGAACCAATTAAATTATTGTTGTAGTAGAGCAATGGATTCAGAACACTTTCTCCTACAGCAATAGTTTTGGAACAAGGATTACGATAAATTGATATTGCAAGCATACCAATTCATAGTTTGGCTCTGTTTCTTTGTTTCTTTAAGTTGTGATTCCAAGATTGATCTTCATGAATCAGCTGATGGGTCCGAACAGCCAATAGCCCATCACCCTGGTCTGATGGGCTTAAAGCCTTAAATTATGGAAATTATAGGTTTCTAATTTATCTTTACTTGCAAGAAGCTCAATCTTCCAAATTCCAATTTAGATAGTCCAGAATTAATTTCTATTATTTTTCTTCCATTTTCCTGAATAAGAAGGTAAAGGCCTAATTTATCATTTTAATATTCAGGAACTAAACAAAGCGGCATTTCCTATTTAAGTAAATCAGCAATTTTTTTCATCTAAGTTCTCAATTTCCAAAAAAGAATGTAGACAGAAAATCCCATTTCTACCCGAACATTTAGTCTCCATTATTGTTATCTTTTTTCCTATGAGTTCATCCGTTGGCAATCAAATATTTGACAACCACTGTTACGCATATGTCAAGATAAGATTCGAAAAATTGAATATATATATATACCATGAGCTTAACCTCACGGAGGGGCGAACGAAGTGATGAATCCACAAGGGCGTAGCGAACGAAGGAAGGTTAACTCAAAAAATAAATCAAATCATCTCGAAATTTTAATTTATCATGCTCATTAAATTCTTTATATGAAAATCTTGTGGGATGCAAAAATTTAGAGTGTTTTGAGTTTTTTAAGTCATCATTTTTAATTTTTAAAAATGATGTTCAAATATTAAATATATTATTATTTTTTTAGAGCTGATTTTCAAAAATTAAAAATCATGACTTAAAAAACTCAAAACACTCCAAATTTTTGCATCCCAATAGATTTTCATATAAAAAATTTAATGAGAATGATAAATTAAAATTTTGAGATGATTTGATATACTTTTTGAGTTAAGCTCGCGGAAGACCTCCGTGAGATTAAGCTCGTGATATCTTTACTCTCTCTATATATATATAGTCCGACTATGGTGCTTTGCAAAGTACAGAGGCGTTGTGTGTTTTGCGCTCTATTTTTAATTTTAAGTCAAAAATAATCGATCTGAACCGTTCAATCTAATCTTCATATCAAAATCTATTAGTAAATCAAATTTTATATTTTTTAGAATTATTTTGCTATTTTTTCTGATGAGGATTCGTCAATAACTTGATCTGAGAATTCTAGTTCATCCAAAAATGACGGTTTCCCCCCTATCCAAAAAAATAGCAAATGAATTTTAAAAAATATAAAATTTGGTTTACTGTTAGACTTTGATATAGAGATTAGATTGAGCGGTTTGGATCGATCATTTCTGACTTAAAATTAATAATAGAGCGCAAAGCACACAACTCTTTTGTGCTTTGCAAAGCATAATTATATATATATATAACCTGCACTTTCTTAATTAATATTTGTAGTTTAATTGCAAATTCGATTTTTTTATTTGATAGACATTTTCTGGCTTCGTCAATAACAGTTGGTGTAATTACATGTTTCCCATAAGAAGATCTAGAGAAAAAGATGTTCATTTTTGTATCATAGTGAATAAAGGTAAGATTTTTCTTTTTAGTTAGCTTGGTATTAAAGACATGGATAAAAAAATTTGTTAGCTTACTATACAAGAGTATGGAGGAGAGTTATTTTGCATCCTTTAGTCTATAGAGTAAATGACATACAAAATTATAAATATGGCAACTTTTAGATTTTTACCCTATATTTGACTATATAATATAACAACATCAATATTATCACTATTAGTACTACTTGTTGTTGTTATTATTATTGTTGTCATTCTTCTTCTTCTTCTTCTTCTTCTTATTATTATTATTATTAATTATTATTATTATTATTATTATTATTATTATTATTATTATTATTATTATTATTATTATTATTATTATTAGAGTAAAACTAGGGTACTCCCAAGAGAACCATGTCCCTCACACTTCTAACTAGAAAATAATACTTTATCATCTCTATTTTTTATTTATGTTGCTTAATAAAAAAAATTATATCAAAATATTGCTGTTAATAAAAGTTTTCTATTTTTAAAGATTTTAAAGTATTTTTCAACTTCTGAAAATGACCTATTTTTTATGCAAACATTCATGATTTTATTATTACTTTGAAGTCTTCTTATAAAATACAAAACAATATAAAAATCTTTGTATCTTATATAATTTTGATGAAAAAGATTTATTGGTAAATATAAATCAAAATTAAGACAATCAAATTTACTTTTCAGTTAAGAGCATCGTGAGACTTGGTGCTCTTAAAAGCACCCTAGTTTTACTATTATTATTATTATTATTATTATTATTATTATTATTATTATTATTATTATCAATTATATATTGTAAATTTGTTATTTTAGTTATTGTGGTTGCTGCAAATTGATTTATATAATATTTTTAATTTATATTCTTCTATAGATAATAGAACCAATAACTATAAGTTTTATATTTTATTATATTATTTATATGATGTGTTTAAAGTAATATATCAAGTTGTTTGTTACATTTTTTTGGTTAAATTGTATAAATTATCAATAATCCCCGTTATTTTTTCATCATTCATTAATTTCAAGGGATGAGAATATAATATGGACAAAGCTAAATTTAACAAGATAGAATATGAATAAAGCTAATATTAAACGGGTACAAATATGAAAAATACTCCGTCCGATCTATATTGTATTATTTGCACCCCGTAACTCCAAATCACTACATTTAGATACTATTCAGTTGCTATTAGCTAACTCTTTTACAAAAATACAGTAAAGGTCATAGAGACATTTGTCGGAGGACATTTTTTACCATAAGAAAATAATAATCTTAAAAATGAGACCAAGGAGGTCAAAGATGAACTAATACAAAGTAGTTTGCTATTTTGTATTAGTTCATCTTTGACCTTCTTGGTCTCATTGTACATATCAAACTTTTTTGTATTTAATAAAATTATTAAAGTAGGCCAAGCCTACTTCATCAAAAAAAAAGAATCATTACTTTCGGACCGTTAGAATTTTAACTCGGTGAATAATAAGATATCCAATAGAAATTTATTATTTTTGCAGACACGATATTTGATAATGTATACCATTATAACATACTATTAATGTTGATTTTAAGTTTAACTATTATCTTCAATAGTTCTCAAAATATCAATATAAAAATTTATCAAGTGATCCTTTTTTTCTCATTTAACCAAAAGAATTAGAAAAAAGTAGTTTGGTTGGTTGAGGTCGTATCGTCACTCTGGAAGGATTTTCATTCACTCGACTCCATGCTGCTGCCATCACATAGTGCAATTTTAAAGATAAAGAAACTTTTAATGGATCGATATGCCCTAGCTTACATAAGCCCATGATCAAGTTCTATTGGATATGGTACGACCATGTGATAAACAACCGCGCACTTAGCACTCTGATGCGATATCGTTGGAAAAATTAACATAATTCATGTTATTAAACCCCCAAAAAAGGGATTTTGTAACATATGCTCTTAGCTCCAAGTTGAAATGCATGCAACAGTGAAAATCTCGTAGATAAACAATACATCTATGCTTTTGTTTATTCCAACAAAACACACTGATGGTAAGAATAACAAAATATATGCATCACGGATGCCTTTCACTGTCCACATAAGCTACGATCCAAATTTTCTATCCTTAAAGTAAAAGAGCTAAAGATATACGAGGATTTATTCGTGTGTTGTACTGCTGTTATGCTATCAGTTGCCAGCATTGATACCAAATATACGAACTCTGTGCATGTTTGGAAATTTGGCTACCACCAAAACAAAAACAGCAAGTGTGTTCAAGACGAGCATCGGTTGTTGGTAATCCGTTGTGTGGGATGCAATCAGGTACCTGAATGATCACAAGATATAAGAAAAATTGAGATCTGAATACATACCACAGAGCACCAGCACTGTAGTGCTTTGCAAAATACCATAGCCCAACTTATCAAATAGATATTAAGATAATTTCAATTGTTTCTAAAACCAAAAGAAATGACAGCAGCTTAACCATGAAATAAAAATTAGGTTTAACCTGAATAAAAACCCAACAGGACTATCCTGCTTGCCCACTTCAGATTTAGTTCTTGTGATTTTTACAAGCTTCAAGGGAATAAGTTCTATCTGAGCAATCTAACATAAATGGTACACATGAATAGTGAATGGCAATGGTAGTTCCAGTTATAAAGAGGAAATTTGCAAATAGCCCCTCATGTTACCCCACAAGAAAGCAAAATATCTCATATTTTAGGTATTGGCAAGAGCACTTGCATTGTTAAAGAATTCAAAAAGAAAGGACCTTTCATACAATGTTTATGAATAACCATCCATATGACCCCTTGACCAGCTCTATAATGAGCAACAATAAGGTATACAGTAGCAACATATAATAGAAACTAATTATAATTAATGATTAACCATCCATATGATCCTTGGTATCATCAGGAGACATTGGTCAATGGAATTCCTATTGTAAATCCTTAGCATGAATGAATCCTCAAGCAAAACCTCAGTGTTAAATTGATTTTCATATTGTCTCCTGACAATTATTGCAATTACAGTTGCTACTAATAACTGCAACAGGTTTATGAAATCAACCAACATCAGTGGACCTAATAGCAAATAACTGAAATTTTGGGCTTTGTCCTGATTACACTTTTCTTTTTCTGTAACCTTTTGCAAGGCTCTCATCACATGATTTCTAACTTCTAACTATTGGACTCAAAAGTAATTTATGGACGGTATTTTCTCATACAAACAAATGGCCTAGACTGCACAGCCAGTGACCGTACTGTGGTATGCATCAACTTGTAAACAGTTAAGCTAACTTGATGATCGCTTTAGCTAACAAGAGTAAGTGTTTGTCTCAACAACTATAGTGTCATGTGTAGGTTGATCACCACTACTTAATCATAATAGTAGAGTAAACAGGAACTTTACAGGACAACCTCACAACAACATAATAAAGAAAGGATTGGAGCAGAAAAACACATAAGGTACATTAAAGTTTATAATATAGCCAAGTGCTAGTACATACCAGCACAGGATATTATCACCAAGTAAACTTCTCATGTTCTTACTGAACCATATATTATCCGCCGTAATCGAAATTAAAGCCCGATTAAGCCAATTTTCTAGTTATGCATGTAAGTACCAAAAAAGAAAACAAGAACAAATCAAGTAATTTGGATGCAACAGGTTAGTTGGTACTACTTACAGGACAACAGGCACAGCAGTCAGGAACTTCCTATTACGGGTAAGCTGTTTTCCATTATCCATTTGTTCCCACCATGTCAGAGCATTGTAGATTCCTTGGTCTTCTGCAAATGGAGTTCCCTTCTTCCAGTGAAAGAAGTGATATGTCACCTGAACAAAAATTACAGAAAAATGGTGATCAAAGCTCAAAAGCAATAAACATTAGACTAAAATAAAAATAATTGTGTGTAATGCAACAAATACTCAGTGCAAGTTAAAACAGTGAAATTCATTTTTCTTTTCTAAAATGCAAGGAGGAGCAAATTGGCCTCTTTTGCTAGCAATGATCTTCTCCTCAGATGCAGACAATGCTACCTGTCTTTTTTTGAAGATGTTAGCTATACAACAACAACAACAAATCCTTTAATCCCAAATGAATTGGGGTAGGCAGGAAATGAAACTCAATCCAAAATCATGGAGATCAAAGATCTCAAGCATTGAAGATGTTAGCTATCTTTACAAGAAAAACTTACCTTCAATTGACACTGAAATTACTTATTAAAATGGAAAGGGTGGAAGAAAAGTTAAATGAAACAACTTTGATTATGTTTTGCTTGTATACTATCGTATCAGCTATGTTGTAATTGACACTGAAATTACTTATCAAAATGGAAAAGGTGGAAGAAAAGTTAAATGAAACAACTGTGATTATGTTTTGCTTGTATACTATTGTATCAGCTATCTTGTAATTCAACAAAAAAAATAAGCTATCTTGTTTCTCTTTATCAACGTTTGATGTGTGATTCTCAGGGTTGTCCAATGCTGATAAGGTTATAGGATTCTCATGTAGTTTTTCCGGGCTATGTAATGAAAAACATTTTTACAAGTGAAGCCAAATTACCAAGTTACAGTCCGTACAAAAGATAACTACTTGCTGCATCCCTACTAAGATTTCAGTACAAGAGGTTTAATATAAAGGACTGTTAATATCATAAAAACCAACTTCCAAGTGACAAATCAACTATGTTATTTTTCTCACACCATGTATAATACAACAACATTAGAAGTTTAAATTTTGAAATACATTTTCAGTCTCTTTATCTTGTAATGACCAAACTCTAACATGAACGGATTAGTGTGGCATGCAATAATATCTATCATGTTGATGTAATTTTTGGAACTTGAATACTGAAGAGTTAATACAGAATCTAACAGGAGCATGCTGAATCACAGAAAAAGGAACTGGATACCTCCCAAAAGTTAAAAGAGCTTAAAAAGTATATACTCAACAAAAGAATTGTAATATAATTGCATAGCAAAAGACAATCAAACATTGCTCTGAAAAAAGGTACATTAGAAGCCCAGTGAGGTGAGATTGAGTTTGTTTCACTTTGTATCTAGTTATTGATAATCCCAGTTTGGGATCATGTATAACCTACCTTGGCTAGAGCCTTTAAATTACTGCTCACCTACCAGTTAACATAACCTCATATTTTCTATCGTCAACGTATGAGCGAAAAGATTGTGAATAAACCACAAACGTTACTGCTCACCTACCAGTTCATTCTACGAGTAAAGCACTAACAAATATGGTAAATAGTAGTCAAAAGACTCTTTATTTTCCTAATATGTAATGGGGTTGTAAGTGGAAATGGCAAAATCAACAACTCTAACAGACCATGCTTTATGGTACCAAATGTTAAGTTATTTCCACACAAAATTTCTCCAAATTTCCTATCTGTAAAAAAGTTATAACAACAAACAAATCCGCAGTCCAATTGACTACAACCCGAAATACAAAATCAGGAATGAGGCACGCACCGCAAAATGGAAGAGGTTGACGACGGTCCACGCAGCGCCTGGAGTACATCTAAAGACCGAGAGCACAAGGAGCCAGGAGAAGAAGAGGATGGCGATGTAGGTGGTCCATACACCAGGGTACATGAACCACTCCGTGTTCTTGTTCAGATCCACCGGCGGCATCGCCTCCACGTATAATTTCCCCATTACGCCCTGTTTTTGTATCCTTCTCCAATCTAAATTTCGATTTAGAACAAGGTACAGAGAGGAATGCTTCGCTCTAGAGAGGGATTAAGAAGTGAGCAGTTGGAATTTAAAGACACCGAAAGAAGAAAAAGAGAGGAGTCAGGATATGGGAGCTGGGCCAAGGGTCCGTATCTGCTGCTGTTCTTCCCACGGAAAAGTTTTGGTCAAGGTATTAGCACTCTTTCGGAGGGCGCAGGGAAAACAACCAGGCCGAACCGGGTGTACAGAGTTTCCTCGTGAACCAAAACTGTTATTGGTTCGTTCTTTTGACTTTTGACTTTTTAAGCGGAGTACGGAGCTCTATGGTTTAAGAAGTTGTGCTACACCGAGAGTGACCAGAATAAATAATAAACGACATCAGCCGTGTCGGAGCGGAGAGATCGGGAGTGAAAGGAGACGAGCCGAAAGATATTTCTCCGCTTTAATCCTCTCAAATTTGTCATAAATGGAGGCATATGTCACACCTTGACCGTCTGATTAACAATTAACGGCTCTGATAGCTCTTCCCCGTTGTTGACCGGAGGGTCAGCTCGTTGATTTCTTTTCTGGAAGCTCATTTTATTCTTCCCGTTGCAGTCAACAAAATCTTTTTTTTTTTTTTTGGGGGGGGGGTCAAATTAGGATGGCTTAAATTATTTGCTAAACAACTTTGTACGGTATAAGGCCTAATTTAGCTACAAGATATGGATATTTCTTGTAGGATTACATTGGACCGGATCCAAATGACTTATAATTGGATCCCTTAAACTCGGCCTTTACAACCTTTTCGAATCCAAAAATTGCGGCCTTCGGTTTTGTGCGCATTTCACCTGGTATTCAATATTGATCAGTTCCCCCGGACTTGATCCAATACTCTTTCACCAAATGCACACCCGTACATCCTCACATAACTGTCCCAATTAGCGGCATACAAACGGATCAGTTTAATTAATTTTGAATCAAATCATTAAATTTTGAACTATTTTATTTAGTTTTTTTGTTTGAAAATTTCAGTTCAGTTAAAAAATTTAACTAATTCATTTTTTTTTGTTCGATTTTTATTTTTCTAATTCGGATAAACCGAATAGTCCAAAATTTATCAACTAAGTTTATTTTATTTGATATAAATAAGGATTATATCAAAGATGATTTGAATATATTTATTTTCTATAGATCTTATTTAGTTTTTAATTTTATTTTCTAAATTATCTATTTCTTCTATTAATTTTTGTAACTTTTATTATTTTTATTCCTCTCTAAATAATATAATTTTGATTTAACCGAATAAACCAAATAAAATTTTTATTTATTCGGTTTTTAATTGTTCAGTTGATATTTTTAAAATTTTAATTTGATTCATGATTTGACAAATAAAAAAATCAAATATATATATACATATATTTATTTCGGTTTAAACCGAACCTACCGTTAACACACCCCTAATCACAAAACGTCTCCGCTACTTTTTCCAAAAACATTTCCAACTTTCGGAGCTAAGTATATCCAAATAATTCGGCATATAAATCATCGAATTCAGTTCAATTCCTTTTACTGTTTTACAAGACCATTATAATAGAGAATCTGAAAATCCTTTATTTTTATGTTTTCTAAATGATTACACATTTGCAGGGGGAGGGACAAGATACGTCCCCGAATTTTTTAAACAATATTATTATAATATAAAACTAAATATTTATAAAAATTAAATATAGTTCTCTCGGTCTTGCTAACCCAAAGCCGGATATTATTAAAAAAAATTAGCTAGACGTAAGTTGGCAACCCGTATTCAGACCGTGCATTTTGGGTAGGCATAGTTTATAAGTATTCAGTTTTTGAAGTCGGTTCGATTGTTTTTTTTTTAAAAAATAATTTTTATTCGGTCCTTATAAGTCCAGTCCGGTTCTTTTTATGGTAAAAATCGAGATTCTCAAGAATCAAACTTAATTTTAAAAAAAAATTAAACTCTTCTGATCCGGTCTTTATCAAACCTAATCCTTTTTGACTCTTACCAAACTCTTTATTTAATATTTAATATTATATATTAATTACACTTAAAAATCTGAAAAAACAGAAAAAATTAAAACAAAATGGCCAAATAGAAAAATATAATTTAACATTTTTATACAAATATAAAATAATATTAAAAAATACTTAATTAGCAAAAAAATATATATCATATCCTTTTCCGGCCCTTATCCTATCCTCACCCGGTCTTTAGAGTTTGAAAGGTTTGATAAGGGCCGGATTTCTCAAGAATCAAACTTACTCTTTAAAAATCAAACTTTTAAATTCAATCCTCTAAAAATCTTTATCAAACTTAATCCTTACCCGAATCTTTTATAATCCCGCTAGATTCGGCTCTTAAAAAATATGATCCAATTCTTAAGGAGTAAGGACGATGTCTATCTTTGAGAACGAACCTACCTCTCGTGAAATTTGTAGTTAAAATTGAAAAAAAAATAATTTCACTGTTTTTGAAGGGGTAAAGCCCCAGGATATCAAAATCACGTCTAATCAAAAGAGAAAAAGTAAGGGTGGAGACACTGGAGTTTATGGATGGATTCAGGATTTTAGTCGGGGGCAATTATCGGATTATAATAGTTTATCGGGTTTAAATTCATTAACTAATCGGATACTAAATAAAAAAAATTAATAATTTAATATATATACTTAACTAATAAAAAAATTATTAAAATAATAACATTTTATATATTAAAATAATAATAAAATAAAGCTCGAAGTAATAGATAATCAAGTTGATGAAGAAAGTTTTTGTCCATGGAACTTTATATTTTGATATATTTGCATAATTATTTCATTATGCACGATACTAAATATTTTTTTCTCAATAAAAATAATCAGACAATTCGTGAGGGCAAAAAAAAATTTCAGAAAGACAAATTACTGAAAATATTACCGAAAAACACTACTTTTTAAAATCCAAAGGGGCACGTGCGCCGTGAAACCACTTGAGTCCACCCCTGGTGGAGTTTGTTAACTCCGCACAGTGCAACTTAATTTACATATTATTTTTTTAAGACGTTGATACAGTATTTTCTGTAATGTTTTTTTTTATTATTTTCTCCACTATTATTGTATGGTGTGTTTATTCTCTGACGTGCTGCATACGTGCAGCGTGGATGTGGTTTACAAATATGTTTTAAAATCGATGAGTATGAATCTTGATGAGGATTTAAACGGTGTCGATTTTGCACTACATCAGACTGCACGTTAGAGAACGTGAATTTTATTACTTATGGGTCTCACATGTTATAGATTTTAAAAGGCCATTTTTTATATATAGTAGAAAAACTGATGGAAAATTGATGGGGCATTATATACATTTTTTTTATTGAATGGAGATGGATAGAAATTGAATCTCCAATAAGCTATATATAAATAAACTTTGCACACGCAAGCTGTGATCGGTGACTGGGTTCCTAAGTGTGTGGCTAGAGTTGGTGTATTTTTTTGTTGTTGTTGTTGAATATCCGGCTTTGGGAGCGGAATTAACAAGTCCCAGAAAGCATATTTAGACTTTCTGTTTTTATTTTCCAAAATATTTAATTTCGTGTTATAATAATATTTTTAAAAAAATTCAGGTACGTCCTCCGAGTATAAATTTTAGCCGAATAATTAGTTGGCAGTTCACACATAATTCTGAAATCAAATGAACTAATTTGTTTTTTAATTGAGCGACAAAATTGGATCCATCTTGGATCACTCAAGTGGGATATAAGATGAGTTGAGGGACCTCCGTAAAAGTTGCTCGTTAAAAGATACAGGACAGCTCAGTGAAGGCAAGTCTAAATCTCTTTTGTACCTTTTCATGGAACAGATTTATCATTTTGATGGAATCTTCTTTGCCATGTGAAGGTAAATCTGAAAGACGGCAAACGAGAGAATAACCAACCGACAAGACGAAGCAGGATCCAATGCACTCAAGTACTTTTCATGCATAAATAAATCAGTCTACATGTCTATTTTCATTTGTTTTTTCCACCTTGCTTTGTTTTTCAACATGGTTGGGATAATTCTGAGAGTTCGGAATCTGATTCGGTCGGTTTTAAAAAAAATCAATCTTTATTGACTTTCATAAGTACAGTCTAATCCTTTTCAAAATAAGGATCGAATTTATTAAGATCGATCTCAATCTTTAAAAAACAAATCCTTTTAATTTGATCTTTATCTGATTTTTTCAAGCTCTTTCTTTAACATTTTGTATTATATATTAATTACATTTAAAAACCGAAAAAATGGAACAAAATAAAATAAAATGTCAAAACTAAAAAACATAATTTAATATTATTATATAAATATAACTTAACATTAAAAAATATATAATCAGTAAATATATATATATATATATATCAATTCTTATCCGGCCTTTATCTATCCCTTAAAATCCTAAGAGCGCTCTTAATAATGGTCGGGTTCACCTTTTAAAAATCAAGTCCTTTAAATCTGATCTTTATTAAATTCGGCTCTCTCACCGCTAAGTTCGACTCTTAGAATTCTGACCCGGTCCTTCAAGATAATGTCATTCAGGTAAGTGCAAAGGCAAGAAAAAAAAATTCACCCACGTTGAAACTTGAAACAATCATTGAAGTTTTGTCAGCCGAAAAGTTCAGAGAAGTAAGATAGCGACTGGGTTCTCTCTAGGCACTCTGATAGAAATGCGTTTCAGCCTTTCTTTACCAGTACCACAATACATGCGTCGTTGCATTTGCAATGTCTTATCTATTGCATATAGAGTAAGACTTACCACCATAAGTTTTTTATAAAAGGCCAACCAATAACAGCTCAGTTGGAATTTGGAATACTTGCAACATAGTGCATTGTGAGGAAGTTATGTGAATGTTGTTTTTTTTTTTTAAAAAATGTTTTGCCCCATAACAAGAATTGATAAAATTTCCTAAACCTGTTAGTTCAACTTAAGAATATTCTTCCTTTAGGGTTGAATAAGATCAAGAATAAAAGCGCTTATATATAAACAGATTCATGGTCCACAAATATTTTTCTAATTAAGCTCTGGGCTAGATCGAACTTACTAACATCATAGTGTCTTATTTTAACCACAAAACATCCACCCCAAATTATCAACACTAAATCAATTAATAATTATCATCAATTATTCTTTCCTATTTCCCAAACTTCTATATCATTCTTCTCTTCTTTCTTCTACTCTCTTCTTCCTCATCCAACTGTTCCTCTTCTTCCAGCAACACCAGTTCTCTTTCCGTCCCTTCCTCATCTTCTCCCAAATCAATCAAATCCCTCTCTTTACCTGATTCCCTCCAACCAAGGTGTGCTGCCAGACCTTCCACTTCCACCTTCACCACATCCTTCCTCACTCCTATGTCAGTAATATATCTTCCTGCACAGTACATCCCAGCCGTCACTGTTGCCATGCCAACAGGCCCACCAACCAAGAGCTTAAATGGGGTTGACAACAGAGCTGCTAAGGGCATCCCGACCACTGCTGAAGCCTGACCACTCCGCCCAATACCTGGATCATCCAATGGTAAAAGACCAGTCTTGCAGTAAATTGTGAAATCCTCGCAGTTGTTTTCAAATACATCGTAGTCCCCAAACCCATTCTGGAGGAGGTACATCGCACGGTGTACCTATTAAAAAACAACATAGTAAGTTGCTTGCGCAAATAATTTGCTACTTTTTAACATGTTACAACAGCAAAATTAAGTTCCTAAATTCAACTCCAACAAGGCTCCTATTATGGCATACAATCCTACTGTTTTAAAATTATCGTGTATCAAATGTTATGTATTAGTACCACTGTTTCGGGAGGATCAGCCTGTGCAGTCGTGCACGTCCCACCACGGAGCTTCGCCATAAAGATTGATGGGTGGACCCCATATTCAAATTGGTAAAGAGAGCCTTTGTTGAGGAAGCAATCGAGGCAGGTCAGGACAACCCCACTATCTGGACGTTGGAACCCACAATCAGGAAAGGTGGGACAGCTGGAGGGAAGCAGGTCTGGGTTTGGGTTGGATGGGTCTGAATCTTTCTTGCGGGTGAAATGGACCACCTTGCTTCCTCCCACATAGATCCCTGTACATGCAATACAAGATGATCATAGTTTCATCCATTTTGAAGGTCAATTGTCAGTGAAACATATGCAGATGTCACATTTAGTGGAATAAAACAAAAAAAAAAATCATTTCTGAATTTTGTACTTTTAAATTACAGAACTGGTCCATGAATATATGATTTTAATTACTAATGCTGCCACCAGTTTCTCTGAACCATTACTGACACCAACATGGTACAAATATTTAAATACAGATATTCTCATCATTTAGATCCTCTGTTTAACAAACAAATATGTAACATTCTGTGTTGATAAAAAAGAGTAATGATGTGGATAGAAGAAATTTACAGGTAAGCGCAATAGCTTTCCTTGAAGGCATCATGATTGTGAAAAAGTTACACAATAACAACCCCACAAATAGAGAAAAGGACCATAAGCTAGCAAATTGTTCCTAACAAAGTAAAAGGTGATTTCTTAACTTTATTCTGTCCACGAAGGATAAATTATTACCGTGAGGGTTCCTCCTTTACAATTCTAGAATGGAGATCAAGACAACAACCTCAAGGAAGTTACCAGCAACTGTTTCAAAGTAAAAGCTATAAATTCCCAATAAAAGCATACGTAGATACATTTTGAAAGTCAGGACTGTAACTTTGGGCTAGCTTTGTAGTAGCATGTGCATATATTAACCTTTTTGGTTTCTCCACTGAAAATGAGGCCAAAATGTGAGTTTAGAGCTCAATAGAACTTTATTTGGTATTCTTTATTAATAATTTACTGTGCAAAATGTGGATGAGCATTATTTGATGGGAATATTATGACAAAAAGGCCAACAGTTCAGTGTTCTTTTTTTAATTAAAAGTTTGAGGGATATTATTAGAGTTCATTTGCTATCTTGTTATGTCTATTGAAAACAGATGAAAAATATAAGAAAATAGGAACAGATGATGACAGTGCAGAGCATTAAAGGAGGTCACTTTCAGATGCAAATTTAAGGTGAACTTATGTCTTGGGTGATATGTTTTGGTTTGACTAAGATACATCCTCCAAGGAACCCAACAATGCTTCCAACACTGGATTTCTCTATTATATTTGTTTTCTCTTTTTTTTCCTTTTTATGACTGGGACATATTAACTAGTGATCAAGAAACAATAAAACCTGAAGAATCAGGGAAACTTAGAAACATCTGCTAAACTAGCTAACTTTTATATTCCTGAAAAGGGCTATTTTGAAATTAGCGAAAATCAGTAGTCCCTTGTATAAGATAAATCCGGCAAATTCTGAAATTGGCGAGAAAAAGGACTGAGAAGTCAAATGGGATAAGACTAAATAAAAATATACTCCCATTCCAGATCCTATGATTGAAATTCTTAAATAGACTAATAGCTGATGATGCAATCACAATTACATCAAGTAAATACAATTCTGGTATCAGGCGTGTCTTTCAGTAACTTGAACAACAGTCCAATTAAGCAGAGAACGAAAATTCCAAAAAAAAACAAACATAATGGAAAGTAATTTGCGAAGCTCAACGACATTGAGCACTTACTATCTGGAATTCGCCTAATAACTCTAAAAATAACAATCCATGAATTGGGGATAAGGTAACAGTTGAATCAAGAAAAGGGAATAGATAATCACCGTGGTGGGAATAAGCATAGACAGCTCTCCAAGTATAGATGTGATCTCCCGCCTTGATCTCCGACCTCTCGACCCGGTGTGAGAGAATTCCCATCTCTCGCTTCGCTCTCTCTCACACAATCTCTTCTATTAAGGTCAAGCCTGAGTCTTCTTTTTTCTCCCGTTGGAGTTTATAAGGTATACTTTTGGTGCGCTAGAGAGTGACGTAGGAATGTCGCTCTCAAGAGAGAGAAATCGATGCCTGCTCCTGGATCGCCGATTCAGAAAGCAATTTACATCACTGAACTGTGGAACCCGCTGGGTAATTTCTTGGCGGTCTTTGAGAAGGTAATCGACAGCAACCCCCGCAATCTCTCGATTGAGATCTCGAGATCCATGAAATCGGAGATAACCGGTGAGCGATGTACTTTAGGTGAAATCAACTCCGGTTTTCCTGAGGCGTGATCTCTGTAGAAATCATGTAGCGAGCTATAATCAATGAATGCACTTTACAGTTTACACTTGGGCTACCGTGAAGTCGAGCTTTCTTTTCGATTTTGTTGATCTGTTAATAGGAAAAAGACGCCATTTATAACGGACTAAAATTACACTTGATTGATTTGGGTATTTAATGAACGCAATTGACTAGGTGAGCGTGAGAATAGCTTCTAGTTATAATTAAAAAAAGATAATTTTTTAAAGCATCTACGTCTCACTGTTAAATTGATTGTCAAATTTCATTTGATAATTGTTATTTTGATTTCAGTGATGCAGAGATTAAATAAAATTAGATAATTATTTAAATTTAACAGTTTATTTGACAAACCATGTCAGCTGAGGAGTGAAAAATTAATTATGAAAATATTATTTTGATAATTTTATTCTATTTAGATATGTCACTCTTAATTTAGTTCTAAAATTAATTATCAATTTAATGATATGACATAATTTTTTTATTTTTACAATCCGCACAGATACAAAATATTTTAGATAGGTCGCCACTAGGGACGGATCTAAAGAATGAACAGCTTGTTCTTAACATGTCATTGTCGATAAGCTTTGGATCTATCTATGAGAAATACTCACTGACTCACGACCAACTAGCAATTTGTACTGTATATATTGCTCATTAAATTAATTAAAATATTATTCAGTTAGACATTGTTTCAGTATTTGATGACGTGCGTATAAAATTTCTATTATTAAATTCAAGGGGCATGACAATGCTAGTGCCCAGCTCTGAACAGGGATACGTCATTTGCAGATTTAGGTGGGTGGATCCTCTCAACAACACTAGTGCCAGTACTGAATATAATTATCTTCTCAACAACATTATGCTAGTACTGAATATATTATACTTATATTTATTTTTAGAGAAGGGATCGGTTGACAATAAATTATTTTGACAATTTTAACAATGAATTTTTAAAAAAAATATAAAACAATCTTAAATTTTTTTTTATAGATATGTTTTTCTACCTTTAGATTGATGGTCATTAAAATCTCATGTAATTTCATTATCATTTGATAGTTCATCAAAGATCATTAAATTTTCATATAATTTATAATGGTTTCAATTTAATGATGGATCCAAAACTTAGCTCTTTATGTGAATATCAGTAGTGCAAGATGAAAGATCGAGTGATACTAATAAATGAATTTTAGAAATTGAAAAAAAAAACAAAGCAAAAATCATAATAACGCCAGTGAAGAACATAAGTCAGAAAATCTAAGAAGAATTGATGGATCTCTGCTCTCATAACAATAAAAATCATATATTGAGCATCTCAATTTTGTGAAAATAGATTATATACGGCTCCTTGTAAAAATAAAAAAGAGAACAAGTAAGAGGAGATTGTCATCTCCGTAGTAGCAAATTGATCGAACTCCTTAATAGCAATTAGAGGGGTTAGGGGAGGGAGAAGAGAGAGAGGGAAGGAGGGCAAGGGAGAGAAGAGGGGGTTGAACAAGACTAGTCTACCGGGGAAGACGGATTGTTTGAGATGAAGAAAATAAATTTAATTTGAGGCTCCGATAATCAAATAATCTTGTAAAAAAAATAGATCAGACAGTGCATGGTACTCATCGGACGAAGTTTGATTCGATCAACATCGGAGCCTCCTCTATTTTATTATTTATGTTAACTGAGTTTTATTTCATAATAATGACTTTATTATTGATTTTTATATTATATTTTACTCATTTTACATATCTAAAATGAATAATAGCTCATTTGTATTAAACAAGTACGTGTAAATTATATAATAAAAATAAATATAACATGAGCTTAAGCTCACAAAAAATTTATGTGAGCTTAACTGAAAAAGTTTATCAAATTATCTCTGAATTTTGATTTATCATGCTCATTAAATTCTTCATATGAAAATTTTGCTGGAAATTTAGAGTGTATTGAGTTTTCTAAGTCAATATTTTTAATTTTAGAAAAATCAGTTCTAAAAATAATAGCAAAATACTCAGTATTTGTACATCTATACTATTATATAAAGCAGCTAAGAACTGGATAAATTTATTTTTTTGTCATGGTAATTTTTTTTACAATATCCATTTTACCTTTTGTGGAACGACTATGATTTAATTCTATGAATTTTAACGAATAGGATCATCTCTTGTTTGACGACTTTCTCTCCTTTGATAATATTACGTCGCTTTTGATTTCACTCTATCGCTTAAAATCTAAATTTCTTCTCTTACACCGCTTATCTTTCTCCCCGTCATGCGCCCTCGATCAGATCGCAAATTATTCCGTGCATCCCCGCGTCTCAGCCATCGTTGCTCTAAACCTAACCTAAATTGTTCTCCATCGTAGCTTTTTTCGCTTTCGATTATCTCATTCCTCCAGCTTACACTTTCATCTCTGCCATTGTAGCCATACCCCTCAAAGTATGGAGCTCATCGCACTCCATAAATCCCTAAATGCGCTCAATACTGCCTCCGTTGTACTGCCACCACATCAAGTATTGTAAGAAGCACTTTGTTGGGATTTTATCGGTGTAACTAGTGTATAAATTCAAACAATTTCATCTAAAACACCAAAAAGATCTTATATGTGACTTAACTAAACTAAATATAAGTTATAAATAAAGTTGGTATACCTTTGAAGCGTGCTTAAGTCACCGAAAGGGTAGAAAATGATCGGGAGACGCGCACGACACCGAAAGACCAATTGAGATCTCCTCCAACGGTATCCACCAAGAATAACCTACAAATGTCTTCTTAACCTCTTGCTAGGGCAATTGAGAGTGCTCTCCTTGATTATCTGATCATTCTCCATGAATTCTAACTATTATAGGTGGTGGAAAGGGTTCTTAACATATGAGATAGTCAAAACGGGTGCGATAAAAATTTAGTGGAACTTTCGCGCTTAGAAAAACAATTTGTTAGGTGTCTACCAGAGGAGAGACCCTTATATAACCTTCCCAATATGTAGAAGGGTATTTTCTCACATTTTGGAAGAGCTACCACTAATTTTGGACAGTCAAAACTTATCGGTTTTCAAAAATAGACTGAATTTTCCTTAATTAACTAAGAGAAAATGGAAATAATGGAAATAGTAGATTATGCTCCACTTTTCATATCTTATCCTCTCAAAATAGCTAAAGAAAGTGCAGTAGTGGAGAGCGAATGTCTAATTTTAGTCATATTAACATATGACTAAATTCATACTTTCCCGAAATAGCATAATTCTCACTTAATTATACCATATCAATATATACGGTTAAAAAGCAACATATAAACTTTTTTATAACTCTTCCATTTGAACAATATAAAATACTTTAATAAGTTCAATAATTATTTATCTCATGTTATTTGATATATCCAACACATCAACAGATCAAAGAATATTTATAAGCTATGTTCTTATACGGTGTGACCCATTGGGACCTTTATACACTTAGCAATGGGATTAAAACACTTTTAATCATCATAGATCACAAAACGGTACCTAGCAATGTGCATTGTGACTCCTAAGCAATACAGATATAATATACGCTATAAATATCTTGGTCCTAGACGACGACAATCATCCCGAGCTCATTCTATATCACATGATTTTCAAAACGGTGCAAAATAGAAACATATCATTCTTGCACTACATTCTTTATATAGGGGTGCCCAATTTGGATACTATCGCTCACGTCAACAAACGAGAGAGACATCCGTATTCTTGATTCATACTTCTTCTTCATACAAAAAATATACATCGAGATAGAATCTGTATGGCTGCTAGTTACGAACAACGTTGAATAATATCCATAAATACAAATCATTTGTATAAGAAGAACAATCATCTCATAACCTAAGAATTAGCAAGCAAATAAAATACTAATGACACAAACACAATCCTTATAGTATTTTATTACAAGTCAAGTCCAATAACTTATCCAACGCGTTATTTGTGTAATTGAGCCGATAACACTTATCGTATGATTTATAAAACACAATCATCACTCAACTTACACACTAATATTAATTAATTATTATTTCTAGGTAATTAACAAATTATAGATATTTTAGAGTTATTATTAATTAATGCATGTGTTTCATAATTGAGTCTAACTCAATATATAAATAATAAACAACTTAAGGAACAAATGATATATTATATATAGTCATCATAATACATAAACTAAATATAATCATCACATGATTGACTGTAGATTACTCTAACACTAACTAACACTTCTCTCCAATATTAGTATGGTGTGGGCCTTTTTTTTTAATCTTTTTCATTTGTTGATTAAACCAGTTGGTTGTCATTCTTTATTCTCCTTTTGAAATTCACATGTACAGAGCACCAGCCTCGAATTGCTCCTATGAATATAGAATAAAGGCTCGAGACTGAGAAAACTATAGCAGGTGAATTTAGCAATGTCAAGCATGTCGGAGGAATACTCTCCATGGGGTAGTAAAGTTAAGATTGGTACACCATGTCTTGTTCTCCCAAAATCTTTATTTGATATTACATATGGATTAGGAATTCTCAAATTGAACCTGTGGGTATAGCTGTTAAGAACTAAAGTTACTGTTGAATTATTATTGTGCAATTTTATATATTTTCATTTGTTACATGGCTGAGTTATCCAGCAAGTAATCATTGTGATATTATTTTTTTCAGATGTTGATAAAATTATGGGGTTTGCCTTTAGACATTTCTTGAAGGAGAAAATGCAGACTTGCTTGTTCCTAAGGATTCCAAAGTCATTTTGCTCTTGAAAGGTGCATTTTGTTTTAGTTAAAATTTTAATTTATGAAAAATACTTTATTGCTTTAGCTAACATACTTACTGTCTTAAATACTTATTAGGAAAGGAAGTATAAATTTGGATTTGAGGATTTCTTCCTTTTGTATTGAGTAGCATCCAACGTTTTCCATTTATTGAATATGTTCTTTTTATTAGTTACAACTGGTAGGTAAAATTATTTACAGAATTTCTGATCTCTGTATTAGTGCATTTTGAATTCAATTTTATGAATGCAGCTCATGTGAGACTGCTTATGTTTATTAACATCTAATTGGCTGATATTGTATGTTATCTCCATGACTTTATTTTGCAAATTTCAGCACCTATCACCTGGTTTAATTTCTCTTAGCACTCTTAAGTTGATGACTGTCCAAAAAGAAAATCTAAGCAAATGAACCTTTTATAAAATTGTCAGATGTTTTAAGTTGACCATCATGTTAACATGTATGCAAGTAATTTCTATTGTTGTAGTCATTTTCTTTTAGTGGACATTTTTCATCAATAATAAAATCTTGCAACATGCAATATATCTATGACATATTGCTAACGTTCTTTATAAAAAAATTGTCTTCGGTAAGACGACAAATACAAAGCAGGCCAAGAAATCTGCATGAAATAATTCACGCTTCTTACAATAATAAGAACATTTAATTTTGCATCTATCATTATGGATTAATTAAATCAATGCCATTTATTTGGCTTTTCAAAATTTAATACTTAATTGTCTATTTGTCAGATGATCTAAATTATTTTTTTCATTAAATCTTGTCCGTTTGTGCTCTCTTAGAAATAAGGAAACATTATCTTTTCTAAATGGACACTGTTTAATTCATTTTATGTGTTATAAATATGTCATTTTAAAATAAAGTGTCACACAATGATATTGACAGCCGCAACGCATGGGTACATAATTAATCATTTTTAAAAATTAAAAATAGTGACTTAGAAAACTTAAAACATACTAAATTTTTGTATCCCATAAGATTTCATATGAAAATTTTAATGAGTATGATAAATCAAAATTTAAATATGATTTAATATTTTTTTTTGAGTCAATCTCATGAAAGACATCTGAAAACTTAAATTGAGTTGTCTTTACTCTATATAATAATATCATTAATCTAGAAACAAACTCTATTAATGTGAACTAGCTATATACTCGCGCATTGCAGCAGACTCTTTTATTTAAACATTAAAATATTATAAAATAAAAAAATTCACATTTATCTAATATTAAATTATAAATTCACCAAATTATAGAGAAAACCTATAATAAAGACTATATTTAATCTTGGATGAGATTTTTGCACAATATGAGTTAATGATTCATGATTTTTATGGCAAGAAAAGTAAATTATTCTAACATATATTATCACAATTAATTTCTTACCAAATATGCACAAGGTTTTTAAATAAAAAATAATATTATGGAAATAATAGAATTTAAGGGAAAGAAATGGAGTGAAAGACGGGATCAATGGACGCGATCACATACGTTCGATCAACCAAAAATAAATATTAGCCGTCTAATTGAGAGACAAATTGGTATAATAAAAAAAATACCATGATAAAAAATGGATCCTCCAATTCTTAGATGCTTTATATAATAGTATAGATATAGATATTGATAACAAATGTTTACATCGGCGACGATATAGATGATCTGCTTATGAAATATCTTTCCAAATTTGCTTTAAACAACTTTTTTTGTGCATGCAGCGCTCGTGATAAGCTGACATTGATTAATTTTAGGATGTGTTATGTCAGATTTGTGATGCTGAAATCATAATTTTGTCACAAATAAATTATTAACATACAAAAGACCTCTATTAGAGATTATTCATTGATCTTTTTTATATATTAAGAAAGCAAACATGCTACAGATTATTTAAAATCTAGACACACGAATAAAAGTACTTTAAGAACAAAAGTGCCACTAACCAACTTGCTTTTAATTTATATTTCAAAATTTGAATCTAAATTGTTAATCTTGTTCATTTTTATGATAAATATATGATTATAAAACTAATGGTGCGGATCAATATCATTTTTGAATCTAAATCGTTAAGTATATATATACACTAGTATCTTGTCTCGTTTGTTGCTACGGTGATATCTTCTAAAAAAAAATCATATCTTCATGTGAAAAGAAAGAAAATAAAAAAATAAAGATAATTTAGTAATTAATATAAATTTCAATCGCGGATACATAATTAATATAAAATAAATGCAGAATTGAGAAGAAAGTTGACATTCAGAATTTAAGAGAAATTAAAATTTATAATTGATAATCTAAGAAAAAAGAAAATAAAGTAGAATAATTGTACTCTCAAATTATGCAGCATTTCATGTAGCAGTAAAATTGAAAGAAAATTATAACTTCAACACAAATGGTCATAGAGATAATAATATTATTTGACGAATAACTCAATCCGATGACTGATATTAGCTCTAGAAATTCAATAAAAAAATCTAGACCGTTGCAGAATTAGAACACTTACGTGCTTAATAAGAAGTAGATATCTATCTATTTATTATATACTATCTATACTATTATATAAAGCATCTAAGAATTGGAGGGTCCATTTTTTGTCATTGTAAATTTTTATTATACCCATTTTATCCCTCAATTAGACGGATAATATTTATTGTTGGTTGATCGAACGTATGTGATCGCGTCCATTGATCCCCTCTTTCTCTCCATTTCTTTCCCTTATATACTATTATTTCCATAATTTTTGTTTTTTATTTAGCAACTTTGTGCATATTTGGTAAGGAATTAATGGTGATAATATATGTTAGAATAATTTATTTTTCTTTCCATAAAAATCATGAATCATTAACTCATATTGTGCAAAAATCTCATCCAAGATTAAATATAGTCTTTATTATATGTTTTCTCTATAATTTGGTGAATTTATAATTTAATATTAGATAAATGTGAATTTTTTTATCTTATAATATTTTAATGTTTAAATAAAAAATTCTGCTGCAACGCGCGGGTATATAGCTAGTATTATAAAGAGCATATGTACTAGATTTGTTCATTATTTCAGCCTTTTTATTAATGATCATAATATTCCTCATCGAATGATGTAGATCAATATTTTAAAAACTAATAATACATATTTTGATCAATATCATTTTTTCTCTTCATTTTATTTTTTATTTTTTTACCATGCATTTATAGAAAGACTAATATATCAATAAGTTAAATATCAACTATTATTAAGTTTTATTGTAAAAAAATTATGCATTGCACAATCTTACTCAAAAAATTATTATATTTTATATATTGTATTTTATTAAATATTTATATATTTTATAAAGACCGTATTTAATAAATTTGTTCATTATTTAAGCCTTTTATTAATGGCCAAAATGCCCTAATCGAGCAGTGAAGATCAATATTTAAAAAACTAACAGTTCAGATTTTGGTCAATGTCATTTTTCTCTCCATTTTATTTTTTATTTTTTATCGTGTATTTATAAAAGGACTAACAAAAAGAACTTGTATATCAATAAATTGAACCAGGGGTGTCAATGAGTTGGGTCGGGTTCGGATCGGGTCATATTATTTTAATATTTTCTTGTCCCGATCCGAACCCGACTCGATTAAATTCGGGTCAAAAAATCTTGACCCATACCTGACCCGACAGGTCACACGGGTCGACCCGACCCGTGTAAAATAATTAAATATTTTTATATAATTTAAAATAATAAAATATTGATTAATTTATAATTAATCTTAATTAGTATATAATTAGTATATATTTAAGCTTTAATGAGTACTAAATCATAAAATTACTTTAAAAAACATAATTAATCGGGTCGGGCTGGGTTGACCCGAACCCGATCCGACCCGATTCGGGTCAAAAAAATTAAACCCATACCGAACCATTTATCTTCGCATCGGGCTCGGGTCGCGTTCGGGTCAGATCAATAATTAACACCCCTAAATTGAACATCAACTATTATTAAGTTTTATTATAAAAAACTACGTATTGTACAACATTTCTTAAAAAATATTATATTTTATACATTATATTTTTTATTAAAACATAAATTAATTTTATTTAAAATTTAAGAGTTTTTATAATTAATTTAAATATAAATTATATCTAAGTAAAATATATCATTTTTATAATAAAATTAATGCTAAATATAATTATAAATAGAAATTATGTATCAAATAAATTAAATATCAACTATTATTAAATTTTATTGTAGAAACAAAACTATATTTTCTACGACCATACTCAGAAACAAATATTATATTTTATATATCATCTTTTGTTAAATAATGAACTACAATCTAGATATAAATATTTTAAAATTAAATGAGCCCGCGCTTATTATATTATAAAGAGCGTATGAATTGGATTTATTCATTAATGTTATCAGATAATTTATTATGACCGAAATACTCATATTTTAATTTATAAAGATATTTTTTATGACTGAAATACTCATATTTTAATTTCTATTTTTTTCCATTTTATTTGTTATTTTTTCTATGCATTTATAGGAGGTCTAAAAAAATATATATCAAGTAAATTAAATATGAACTATAATTAAGTTTTATTATAAAGATTTTATACATTGTATAATTATACTCATAAAAGAAAAAAACTATTATATAAAATATATATAGATATAGTAAGTTATTTTCTTCAATGTTATATTATTAAATAAATTGTTATTAATATTCCTTTCCAAAAACAAAGTAAAATTCGGTCTATGCTAAAAAGTGTACAACCGACTATCGAGTCGCCCAATTTGTCGCATGCCAAAATTTCCACTTCAGCGTCTTATTTATATTTTTAGTGGAGGGACGCACACGCAAAACGCACCGTGCTCCTTTCCTTTCTCAGTTTATCGCATCGAGCGAAAAGAAAACCCTAGTTCGTTTTTTCCTCCGTCGAAGGATAAAACATGGCCGAAGGATACTGGAGGTACAGCGACCCTCGTGTAGCGCAGCCAGCGCCTGTTTCGGGGACGGTCTCTGCCGCCGTCGCTCCGCCGTCTTCTTCTGCTTCTCTCAAGCGACCCCGCCCCGATTACGCTGGTTCGTCCTTTTTTTCTCTTATGTGTGTGTGTATATATATATATATTTTTACTATAATTCGTTATAATTGATCTCCGGTGTCGAAATCTCTAGTTCTCTACGATTCGACTTCAGAAGGGCCAGATTTAGGTTTTCTCAACACGAAAAATACATGATATTAAACCGACTATTTTTTAAGTTTTGCTAGATCTGATAGAATATTAACTTGCGACCTGTCTCATCCGTCTTTGCTCTAGGAGAAAAATTGCCAGATTGGAGGTACAGCGACCATCGGGCACCACCAGGGGCGGGTGCTGTCCCTCATTCCTCTGATCCTCTCAAGCGCTCACGTGCTGCTGATTATGGTTGGGTTTCTATTTAGAATTTTTGTTCATTTCTTAGCTGAGCTGAATTCTGTCCATTTAGTTCCCCTTTAGTTCTTACCTCTTAGCATGTGCTGTTCGTATTTCTATTAAAATACCAGGGACATATTGTTGCGTGGAGACTCTGAAATTTAGCAATCCATTGTTCAATATCCTTTCCCTGAGCAAGATTTATTATGTCTTTTACATATATTTGGAAGAGATATTTGACCGAGTAGACAACATGATCTTTCAATATCTGGATTGCAGCATCTTGAGATAATACTGGGTAATTTTCTATTTACAGATGTGCCAGGTGGCCGGGACTTGCCCCCATATTACCCCTCTCGTGATGAAGATAGGCCTGGGTACCGTATTGTCAGAGACACAGAACCAATTGGAGCTTCCTATGACCGTTACTTGCGCAACGGGGTATGAGACTAATTTTATTGGTTCCATTTGTACAAAAGGACATCTCCTTGGGATCAGAGCCTTTCTTTTGAAAGATCCCAAAATTTTCTTTTTATTGCCCCTGATAACACTTGTCTGTTTCTTGAGATAATTTTAACAGTTGAAGTAGACAAAAATCTTCTGGCCTTGTAGATTTGTGGAGCATTTCTAAAAAAAGAAGAAGCATAATTTATAATTAAAATAATCAGTACTAGGGCATTTTCTCCTTAACAGCTGAATCTTTCTTGCAAAAGCTTTGAGTTCAAATTTAGCAGTACCACACGTAGAAAGCACCTATAATGAAATGCTTTGAATGAGAGTATTTTTCTTTTTATATAAAGATCTAAAATTGGATGTAAATCTAAAATCTCAAATGACATGCATGTATAGCTATCTAGCGCAGCTGCTCCAGAGCTGTCAAGCAGGGCTGGAGGACTTGGTGGCTATGCTCTGGAAGACCGGCGTGCAATTAGTGCAAGGCAGGAGGCACCTCTCCCTCTCCCTCCTGATGCTTCTAGCACCTTGTACGTGGAAGGCCTCCCTTCTAACTGCACTAGCCGGGAAGTTTCCCGTATCCTTTTCAACCTCTTTGGGATTATTGATGTATTAATTGGTATATTCATGTGGCATGTGGTTCTTTTCTTCTCTTTTCTTCCTTTTTGGGGTGTGTGGTGTGATGGTGAGCTTTTGTGAGATTGGTGTTTAACTTGGTATAGTATATATTTCATTTGGGAATAAAGAAATGGAAAAGCAGAAGGAATTAACAATCTGATATTGACGGTTCATGAAACTTCTAATCTTGGCTCTGAACGGTTTTTTAAATTTGTTTTGCCTTAACATTTTCCTTTGTATAGATATTTTCCGTCCTTTTGTGGGGTATCGTGAGGTGAGACTTGTCAACAAGGAGCCAAAGCATGTAAGTTGAAGATTATGCAAGATTTGCAATTTTAAATTTTAATCACAGTTAATGTTATAGTTAAAAGAAACTTGTTTATTGATTTTTCAATCTCTTTTTGTTTCCTTTATGCAGAAAGAGGGTTCAACTCACATCCTCTGCTTTGTTGATTTCGCTAGTCCTGCTCATGCTGCTGTTGCATTGGATGCTTTGCAAGGTAAGTTTTTACTCTGGATTGCACTTGATCATCATTTTTTATTTTTTTAAGAGCATAATTAATTCTACATTTCTTGAAACTGCATTTCATATTTGTTAGTACTCCAATGCTGATATTTGCATTAGGATGATGTGCTACTTAGTATGCTTTCCTTTTTTGGTATGCACATTTCTTTCGGGCATCAGTGGTGAACTACATTCGGATCTTGCGCTTTTTACCCTTCAGACTATATCACATCGCTTTTGCTTCCATCATTGATCTCAAAAAACACTGCTGTTCGTTTGTGTTGAGTGTCGCCTATTAGTTAGAACTTGTTTCCATGTCTCTTCTTCCTGAAGTCTTCATAATAAGCTGTTCATTTTACAAGTTATGGTATGTATAATGCAGTAGCACATGAGTTGCGAGGGAGGATTAGATGCTCGTGCTTGGGGAAAAAGCGAATCTCTTGTTAGCCATCACAATTCAAAGCTTTTTTTAATATACGAAAACAAATCAAATCTCTTGTTAGCCATCATAATTACCAAAGTTAACGCGCACATGAATTGCATGTAACAAAATCCACGTTGACTTGTTCCTTTGAACCTTAGATAAAGCTTCCCAAACATCTCCTTGACATTAGTACACCTCCTAGACTATATTATATTATTATTGGAAGCAATCTGCAATCCAACACCGAGACTGCACCTTTTGGCCGTGCTGGGGCAAATTTCTTACTTTTACTCTTGTTCTGTTTTGCCATATAACTCGTCATTTTTACTTTCAAAATAGGATTCTGTTATGGGCATGGATACTGCTATATTCTATGCGATTTCTGTGTAGCATTGTATTTCCCTAAATCCCTCTGGATGTGATAAATAAAATTATTACTAATTATCAAGTTGCAATTTCACATCTTGAAAGGTCTTAAGTGGTAATAATCATGGATTCTAGAGGCGTTTTCACAGTGCTGAAAGCAATGAATGATCTGATACGTGCCAATTATTGCATGAATATTGTATCCATGCATTATCCAATTAAATATCATAAGTGGTTCGTTAATCCACAGTGCGTTTCCAACCTGTGCATAAACCGTCACTGCGATTACTTTTGCAGGTTATAGACTTGACGAACATGACCGTGACTCGTCTGTTTTACGACTCCAATTTGCCCGCAATCCTGGTTTGAGGTCCGGTGCGTCCCGCAGTAGGCGCTAATTAATTTGGCTGTCTCGTCTATCAGGTGATTGCGAAACTTGAACAACGAAAAATACGTTCTGAAGGATTGCCAAAGAAACATTTATAATTTGGAATTACCATTACCAAATATCAGGTTTCTTGTTTGTGGTATCACTGGCTCAAGTCCTGTGTTTATAGGCCGACTCTATTGAATGTTAACCTGGCAGTTGGGTACCTCAAATTCCTCGTACAGTCTGTATCAAACTAGAGATGTAATATCGGTTCTAACCAGTCCTGATGCTGTATGCACTGTATTTTACCGGCTTTGGTCCGGCCTTCTCTCTTAAATTTATCTGGAACATACAAGAGAATTTGATTTCATTGATTTTAAAAATCAGCTGGTATCAGTGTTCAACTGCCTTCATTTCTGTGCTTCTTGTTATGCCTAAACCTTTTACAACTCTGATGACAAGATTTAAATTGAAGTGACACAACTATTAGATGGGATCTACATAATTTTCAACTACGTTTTAAATAGGCATTGAGAGGTTTCCGTTTTGATGTGGATGGTCTCTCTTCATACCCAGTCTTATATGTGCCCCTAAAGGAAGTGTGTTACATAAATCTGCAGTTCTAATATGTTACATGATTGTGGAAATGGTATTGTCAAATTAGCAAAGAGTGAAGGCATTTGAACATTTGATGATTTACTAATGAGTACATTATTACCAATAAACTAAGTAATTGCTGAGTTGTAATGTAATGTTTTTAATACCTGAGTTGGTTTGTCATTTTGTACCCGTCTGATTGGCCAATATTACCAGAACTGATTGGAACCAACACTTAGCACATCAGGCCTGTTGGGAATTGACATCCATCGTTGTCGTGTTTTGGCAATCCTTGAACCATAACATAGCGATGTGCGTTTTCTAACAAACCTAAAACGTTGTACTCACGGCTTTCTTGTAGGGACGACAGGGAGGAGAAGAGGAAGCATCTCATTACAAAGCCTAGTTCGTACTATCTATATGTATTTTGGTATTTAGGAGAACTCGAGTTATCAGTCGAAACGTTTTATTAACATTGTGTTTCCACCTTTGGTCATATGATGTCATTTTATTGCGTAGTTTGTATTATCTGGATAATTGTCTTGGTGTTTTTAAGCTAGCGGTTTGAATGTTTTTGCTTAAGAAGCTTGCAAGATATTGTTCTGGGAGTTATGATTTAACCTCATGGCACTGAATCCGTATGTGTATACATGCTTATTTATGGGTCTGTTTGTAGTTAACGGTTGCCACTAAGTATGCTTTAATAGTCAATATGAGTATACGAGACACCCATGCTCATGATTTATGCCTGTCAAACTTGGTGTTGGTAATATACTGGTGCATTGCATTACAATTTGGGGGTTGCACCAGTATGGTAATGTGCTGGTACGTTTAAACCATACATGAGAAATGACATCAATCAAATGAAGTGCCCCATAATCATATTCATATGTTAGAGAATTTCTATGTTGGCTGATATTTTTGTAGTAGCATCACATCTTTTTCCATCTACATTTTTTTACCTGTTGTTCACGATGTTGTTCGCTGTACGTCTGTTTTCTATATTTTCTGCATGCTTAGGACTTAGGATGCAATGTGGATTGAATTAATAGAATACTTTGTAGACAGTAAAACACTCTAAAGTTCATTTTTGTTTGTATAATGCAATGTGCACTGAATTCAATACCTATTAACTGGCGACAGAGGCTTAGTTCATTTTCCTTATCAGATATTTCACTCACGTTAGGACCCTGCATTAATTTTTTTTCCTCGTCTTAGAAGCACAGTCGCCACAAAGATTATGAGAGGGCATATTGTAGAATCTATACAGATGTACAATTTGATATTGTTATCCGATACATGCTTATTATGCACGGTATATGAGTTATTATGCATCTTAATGACTTTATTATATCACTCATTTTATATAGTACTATCATTGTGCTCATTAAATGAGTTATTATGCATATTAGCGGTATCAACCAAGTACTATACAAAATGAATACAATATAAATGGTATAATAAAGTCGTTAATATGCATAATAACCGTATATAATGTGCATAATAACACCATATCAAATGATGGTATTGAATCGCGTATATTCAGAACATTTTCCTTATGAGAATTCACAATGTGCAACTACTTATATGTTAGTGTGAAGAAGGAAAGATAAAGGGGAAGGGGAAAAGGAAGAGAGAACCTTCGGAAAACTGAGGAACTGCTCAGTTGTGATTTTTGGTGTGATTATCCAAGTATGGAAAAGGATGTCAATGGAACCCTGAAATTCAGGATGCAAAGGTTAAAGGCCTTTTCTTCCAGTAATGGAATCTGGAGCTGACTTCAATTTCTTCAATGTTAAACTGTTTCCTCTCATATAAGACCTATTTCAATGATACATACTGTAGAGGTGGTTAAAATAGGCAGAGAAAAATGAGGATGGTGCAATTTGTTTAGGCTTAGCTAAGTAATTTTTTGTGTTTTAATGACAACTCATTTCAGCTTGTAGTATTATCATCAATCCTTGAATGTTTAACAGAGAGTGGTTGGGCAGGATGAAAGCTCTAGTGCTAATTGAATAAATAACATGCTCGTAGTTGAATTGACTCCAAGCTAAACTAGTTGATTTTGCAGGATATAAAACTGTTAATAATCTGTGAAGATTTTGTTTCTAACACTTTGGATGGTTTATTTTGAGAGGGTGATTTTTTTTTTACTTGCAGATAAGTACTATTCTTATTCTTGTTTATTCAATTTTGTGCCAACTGTATGATGTGTATTCAATTTTATATGCCTAGTGCGCACCTACTGGTTTCAATTTATTTTGGCTTTCACTGTAAGCTGCTGTAAAATAAATTAAATGTGCATTTGCATTGAGCTTTTCTGAACCTTGCAGAGGTTTTTCTAGATTTGTTGCAAGGAGACCTCAAGCCCATGTTAATAATTCGTTTTGTTGATTTTTACCGGTATTTTCTTGTTTTGGAAAATAGTAGTGCTACCGTCTGTTCCATGTATAACACGTCCTTTGCATAAGATTTTTTTATATATTAGAGCGGATCTTTTTAATTTTAAAAATATTCGTATCGGGCACCAACTTTACTAACTTTATTATAAATAGATCATATATGTTATTTAAATATAATTTGTCTAAATTAATTATAAAGAACTAGCTATATATCCGCGTTGCAGCAGACTCTTTTATTTAAACATTAAAATATTATAAAATAAAAAAATCATATTTATCTAATATTAAATTATAAATTCACCAAATTATATAGAAAATCTATAATAAAGACTATATTTAATCTTGGATGAAATTTTTGCACAATGAGTTAATGATTCATGATTTTTATGGCAAGAAAAATAAATTATTCTAACATATATTATCATCATTAATTTCTTACCAAATATGCATACGGTTTCTATATAAAAAAACAATATTATGGAAATAATAGTATTTAAGGGAAATAAATGGAGAGAAAAAGGGGATCAATGGACGTGATCACATACGTTCGATCAACCAAAAATAAATATTAGCTGTCTAATTGAGGGATAAAATGAGTATAATAAAAAATTATCATGACAAAAAATGGACCTTCCAATTCTTAGATGCTTTATATAATAGTATAGATTTTAAATTTTTAAATTAAATTAATTCATTATTTAATAAAATATGATGTGCAAAATATAATATTTTTGTTGAATGTGATTGTATAATATGTAATTTTTTATAATAAAATTAATAATAGTTGATATTTAATTTATTTGATATATAAATTTTTTTGGATCTATTAATACATGATAAAAAAATAAAAAATAAAATGAAGAGGAAAAATAATATTGATTAAAATCTGAATCGTTAGTTTTTAAAAATATTATTTCATATCGTTCGATCAGGGTGTTTTGATCATAAGAAAAGACTTAAAGATTAAATATCAATTAATAATATTATTATATTTTTGTATAGATTTAGTTGGGTTAAAAATGAATTACATTATTCATAATATAGTACAGATTTAGCTAGGTTAAAAGGGAATAGAGCAAATAATTATCTCGCTGATGGGATTCGTACAAGTATATCATTGGGTAATTAGTTCCCATATACTCTATTGGGTAATTAGTTCCCATATACTCTCTTACGGATGTGAAATGAATTCAAGACGGCAACTTGAGGGGCTAATAGACAAATTGTTATTCTAGACCAAAAACATTATAGTTCCTATAAAAAATAGTGGGGATTCATTGACAAAAAGTTATTTTGACAATTTTGATAATGATTTTCTAAATAAATACAAAAAAATCTTAAAAATGAAATTCTTTTTATAGATGTGTTCTTCTACCTTTAGATCGATGATCATTTAAATTTTATGCAATTTCATTATCGTTTGATAGTCCATCAAATATCATCAATTTTTCATGCAATTTGTAACGGTTCCAATTTAACAGTCTTTGATGGACTATCAAATGATAATAAAATTGTATGAAATTTGAATGACCATCAATTTAAAGATAAAAAAATGCATCTATAAAATTTATTTATATTTATTTAGAAGTTCATTGTCAAGATTGTCAAAATAAACCATTGTCAACCGATCCTTCTCTAAGAAAAAAAAACTTGCTTTAGACCACAAGTCAACAACGCAGGAAAAGATGTAAACTTAGAAACGAGCAATACTTGAAAATTCATTTGGATTGAAAAAAGGCATGGAAGTTTTGCAATGAACGATTCGAAGTTTTAAAAACGTTACAGATAATTAGAAAAAAAAAATCTGTAGTTAAGAATTTGCTTTTCTAAAATCAACTTGGTTCTTTTGAAACCTTATTAAGGGATAGAGAGTGTTAAGAGAAGAAAGACCACTATGTTAAAGCATTTTAATTACGAATTATATTTAAGAATTATGCATTTCAATCAACTTTCTTTTACGTTTTTTACTAGTGCATTATACTAACATGTATTTTCTTGCTAAACTTTTGACTCATAGAGAAGATTTATGAATTGTGTTTAAGCTTTTGCGATAATTACCAGGATCTATTAATATTTTATCAGATAGCGTATTCGTTTTGTTCAATATATTCAATCTGTATAACCAAAATTTCCAAGAGATTTGCTCTATGGAACTCGTCAAATTATCTAAGAATGCATTTATTGGTTGCTCATTCTATTAGTGAATGTCAAATATCTTAGATGTTGTGGTAGTAGGCAGTCAATATTTTATATTAAATAAACCAAAACAATTTGTCTGAAAATTTCGAGGGTAATTTAAAAAAATATATATCAAAATTAACCAATTGGAGGTAAAAAAAAAAAACTCTCTTTGGCCGAATCCAAATTGAAGGATCGGAGTCGAGTTTGTGCACCAGGCTCACTTAATATTCTTGCAAAATATTACAGCAATTGGTGCAGAAACTAACAGAACTTATCAAATTAATGTGAATTCATAAACATTTATATAAAACAAAACGAATTGAGTTAAACTTGCTTTTTGACAATTGCTATTTGACCTAATAAAACCATGGGTGGGATGGCTTAGATTTCTTTCACTAAACACCGAAATCAAAACTTCAAAAAGGCAAAGTTAAATGAATTAAGAGTATTTTTGGGGGGAAATACTTTTGTGCCACTCGCAAATTTTAAAATTAGCAAAATACCACTCCAAGTTTTTATCTTAGTCTAATACCACTGCCAAATTAATTTATTTAGCTTTTTCTCATAAATATACAATTATTATAGTATTTTAATTAAAATATGTATTTGTAAATAATTTTTAGTATTTTCATTTTTGCACCCTTCTCCATCACTTGGGCCTGTGAAATCTTCTCCACCTGATTGATTAGTTTTCTGTACCTGTTGGCAACCGCTGCCAAAAAAATAAATGGTTATGTTATTTTCACGCTCTCAGTAAGATTAACTACTTTAGTGCTGGAGGCATTGATGGTTGCTTGTGAGCATTTTCTTTTAGCTTCTGGCTACTGTGATAGCTGCTGCTGGCCACCATAGCAATTGTGTATAACTTGTATACACAACAAAAACATTCCTATACCAGATAACAGAATGCTGGCTGCAATTTATGTTGTTTTTAGTGATGTTCTCTGGCCGCCAGTGAAGCAAATTTGAGGTGAGGGGCTAATCTTGTTAAAACAAACTTTCCTATCAAACTTTTTCTAGTTCGATTTGGTATTGATCTTGTTAAAACATAGAACTTATTTGTATTTGTGTTTTGTAAAAGGCTATATAGATCTAAAGTTTTAAGGCTAAATGATTGTAAAACAAAGGGTTTGGACCTTTTTGGACGCAATGGTGAATTGAACCTGCAGGTGGTACAGTTAGCTTCTAACCTGACTGTGATGAAATTTGGGCACAAGATCTCAAAAATGAAAACTTCTTACTGTACTTTCCTCCATAATTTTGCTTTTTTCTTACAATTTTGACTTCATTTTTATGTTTTCTTTTGGTGGATTCAGCTTTTCGATTTTTTCCCTTCACTATATTCTGTGAAGCATCTCTGATCAAATATTCTTAAAAAATTGACTAAACAGATTGAAAATCAACATGTTTCCCCAGTTTGGCTTATTACCAAGCTTTTAAAAAACGTTTAATGGCTCTTAACGATGAGATGATCAGATAACGGTTAACGATTTTAACGGTTTTACACGGCCGTTAAATTAAAAAACGGTCAATCACTTTTTACCTACTAATTCATATTTAAAAAGGCTAAGAAATGCATTCTTATATCATTAGTGCTTAATAATTAACTAAATTAAGTAATAATAATAATTATAATATTAATTATGTACTTAAAAGTTAAAAATCTTAAATTATACTAAACTATTATATAATAAATTTACTTTATATTTTTATTAGGGCATTTATATTCAAAAAATAAAAGGAAATACAAATTTATAGTCACTAACTATTAAGATTTGAAACAAAAGAATTTCAGTCGTTAAATGCGTTTTTTTCAAAAAAAATTAACGGTTTTAACGTGAGATAAAACGGTTAAATCACAGAAAACCCGTTAAATCCGTTTTTTCTAAAAAACTTAACGCTAGAGTCTGTCAAAACCGTTAAAACAGTTAAAACTTTTCGTTTTTTAAAAGCTTGCTTATTACAGAAATTAAACATTCGTCATTTCATTACTACAGCATTTGAAGATAAAGTTGTTCATAAAGCTCACCAAATTCTTTTGCACCCTGGTTATTAATCCCAGATCTCTTAGGAATAAGAGTTCCAACTCTTTTCTGTGACTTTAAACCATCTAAATTGATCTGCAATTTCCTTACATAAACTCTGATATCAGAATGTACTCGATACCCAACTCACCAGCAGCCACTGAACAATGGGGAAAAAACTTGAACCAGAAACAAGAATTTGAAGAACCCGGGGCAAAACTTGAAATTTCATATCACTTATTCACTCCAATACCCATCAGATTCTTTCCCCATGTCTTCATCTGCTGCATTCTCCATGCCCACACGTCGAAACCGCTTCACATCCTCCACTGCTGCCTGTCTAAACAACGCCACATCAACTGCCCCTGACACCATGTGATACCCCCTCTGCTTCAGCATCTCAGGTGGGTCTTTTGGCATTGCAAACCCACCCAAGTACACAGATCGACCTTCTGCTTTTAAATCTAACACTCTCCTTTCCGCATCTTTTAACATTTCCCTCACCTTCTTGTGGCCTGGGTCCCACAAGTACCCCATGCTAGCACTCAAGTCTAGTGGACCTGTTTGAATCACATTCACTCCTTCCACAGCTGCAATGGCCTCAATTTCCTTTATGCCTGTAGCCATCTCTACCTGTTATGAAAGTGAGTTTAAGAACCATGGTTTGTTTGTGGTACCAATTACCAGATTTGTTCCTGGAACTTCAATTAAAGAATCCTCCGGGGGCAGATAATTAGGTCAACAGTCTAATTGGGTCAAGAAAGATGGTATATAAACAATTCACAGGAAGGCTATGGATTCTATGTATTCCTGAATTGAAAACCAAAACTCTTGGCAAACAGGGTTTATACTGTCAAGAAGCTCATTGTTATTCCCTTCTTCTTTATTTTATTTTATTATTGGTTTCTAAAGAGGAGCACAAAAGCCCCTTAACAAATAAATTCAGAAAATAAGATTCACAATCAGTATCGAGGGAATAGAGGCCTCAGCAGTCAGTATTAACAAAAAATCTTGTTTTGAAAGCTAGCATCTCTGGGATCTCTCAACATATAGGAAAGAAGCCCAAGAAACAAACTCTTATAGCAATGTCAGAACAACTGATGCCTTACAAGTTACAAATGCATTTTACATCTTGGTCTAGTTATTCAACAACGAGATTTGGAAACAACTTTATGTCAATTTGAAATTTTATTTCCAGTGCATACAGTTACAAACTTACAATAGAGAAAAACTGCATTGCAGGGCATAAATAAATCAATATGATGGCCAATTTGAATGCATTTTTAACTGCTAACTCATACAAAATTACAGGTATTTTGTTCATGGCAACAATTTCTTTAATGGGGTGATCCTCAACCAAGACTTTTCTTACAGTTAGTACTTAATAACACAAGATATTTCAGAAAAACCTGGCACATGATAAGCAGTTCCTCCTCACACCTAGAGACATAGGCATCATCCAACCCATACGCAGATGCTCTTACAATAGGATGAGCAGTCCCGCGCACGCCACGTGGTGGGAACCGACAGTATGAAACCGCCATCTCAGCAGCACTCACGCTTTCAATCGAGGGAAACATGATTCCCTGTGGTCCAAGATCCAACGCCTTCTTGGCCCAGGCCGCAGATACCTCAGGCAGACGAAGAATCACCGGCGTGTGAGTAGATGCGAGTACTCTGAGGCATTGCAACGCTTCAGAGATGCCACCCGGGCCGTGCTCCATATCTACTACAACATAGTCATAGCCCGCTAGGCCGGCAATCTCGGCAAGAGTAGGGGAGAAGGAGAGGAGAAAGATGCCATAGAGGGTTTCGCCTGAGGCTAGGCGGGACTTGAGGGATGGGCAGTGAGGGTTTAAGAGAGAAATGTCAAGATCTGAAGAGAGGGCCTTGAGCTGGGGTTGGGAAAGGAGATGAAGGGGTGGGGAGGAGAGATGGATCTGGGATTTGAGCTGGAGAAAAGAGTGGAAAGGTTGGGGTTTTGGTCTAGCGGTGGAACTGGAGGAGGAGAGGAGAGGGCGGTGGGTGGTGGTGCGGAGAAAGGTGGTAGGAAGGGTCGCCATCGGAGTGGCGCTCCGCGTTCAAGGGTCTGAGACGCTTAGTGAGCAGAGTGTCAAAGGGATGAAATCCGCTGCTCTTCAAATTGAATCCAAACTTGATTCTCAGATGGTAAAAACAAGAATAGGCAAGAATCTAAACCCGAAATTAGAAGTGCACAAAATATTTATATTTATATGGCTTACTCATGTTCGACTCAACAGTAACTCATTATCAGCTCGAGCTACTAACGAGTTGACCAATGGAAGAATTACTAATTTTTCTTACGGCCTAGACACATTGAAAAAAAGTCTTAGCAATTTGTTCTGAAGAGGAAAAGTATATGTCACATTTTATAAATTTTATCTATGGCAATAATAGCAACTGATTTAGGCTCACATGTTAATTTTGTTTTCATCATGGTTATTGTGGTGTGGCTTTATTTTGGTATTTTGTTATTTTGTTATTTTGTTAGATATTATATTTTTGTATCTCTAAAGTTGTTATTTGATGCTGACAATCGCGCGCTCCGCCACGTGTATTTGCTGGCGATAATGAAAATTTAAGAAAAAAGAAAGAGAAAATACAATCAGTAATAACTTCATTTGATACTGACAACTTGTTTCGCATAACAAAATAATAATATTTTTTTGAACTCAAAGGAGACCAGCAGTTAAATACTGAAAATCAACGAAGACAAATCTCATCACATCCCTTCTGTGTCTTTGGCCTGAGGAAGCTGCAGACAGACAAGAGCGGTCTTAGCGAAAAAGAGAATTAAGTTCCGGACGGCGGGGTTTTAGTCCCACAAAGGAAACGTAATTAACTCAGGATCGCGCTCTTTTACTATAAAAGGATAAAAAGGGGCAGGAGGTAGGCACCAAAGCGAAATCATGAGCGCAGCCTTTCATACGGTAGCCTCTGAAGCCTAATAGGATTTCTGATGCCGCAGCCACGCTGCCTCGATAAAATGCCTAAAATGGGTTGCGTATTTAATTTTATCGAGCACCATGGCTGCAGCCTCATGGAATCCGCCTGCTCAGGTTTTATACAAGAGGCAAATTAAACCAGTGCACAAAGTTTATGTCCGGGATCTTGTATTCCATTGTCGGGTCCTCGGGTGAATGGGTTTGGGTTCTGCAAGACTACATTATATATAGAGGGATCCAGGATCCTTTTCAATCCCATCGCGTTTATAATATTCTGACAAAATATATGAAGGAAATATACTAAGGCAAATTAGGTTATTCCTACAGTAGAGCAACCCAGGAATTAGGTAAATTAGGTAAAAATAACTCTCGTGACTCATTCAGGATTAATTTAGTGATTTGACTTGTTATGGACTCGTTCGTTAGTGGTTCATTAGTGGACCGAATCGTTAATGAGCTAGTTCGTTAAGTTAATGAGTCGAGTTTGAATTTTGATTGGCTTGGCTCATTAGACTCATCTGGTTCGATAAACTTCAGGATTAACTCGTTCGTTAGTGATTTGATTTGTTATGGACTCGTTCATTAGTGGTTCGTTAGTGGACCGAGTCGTTAATGAGCTAGCTCGTTAAGTTAATGAGTCAAGTTTGAACTTTGACTGGCTCGGCTCATTAGACTCATCTGGTTCGATAAACTGTTAATATTTGTCATTTATATTATTTTTATTATGATTTTTTAGTATAGTAAGTAGTTTATAGTATGAAATGTACTAATGATATTTGTCATTTATATTATTTTTATTATGATTTTTTAGTATAGTAAGTAGTTTATAGTATGAAATGTACTAATGATATTTGTATGAAATATATTACCATTCATTATTTTATTGATTTTTTTTATAAATTGTGATATAAAATATCATAAAAAAATTATTAATTATTAAGTAAGTCTTAACGAGTCAGCTCGGTTAGCTCATGAATTTAACGAGTTAATCTCAAGCTAAAATTTTTGATTCGGAAACAGTTAACAAGTCGAGCCCTATTAACTATTAAGTTTGTCTTAACGAGCCAGCTTGGTTAGCTCGTTAATCTCAAGATAATTTTTTTGTTCGGAAGCAGTTAATGAACCAACTTGGCTCAGCTCGTTACGCTAATGAGCTGAGTATGAATTTAGCCCAATTTAACTTGGCTCGCCTACCAGTATTTAGGAGAGAAAATCAATAATTAATTTTTACCATCTCGTCTAAACAAGAATCAGCAAGCTGTAACGAATGTTTGTTGAGCTTTCAGACTAGTCCTAATTTTGTGTCACAGGATAGGACTAGTCTTAATCAAGAATCAGCAAAGCTGTAACGAATGTTTGTTGAGCTTTCAGACTAGTCTTAATTTTTACAGACTAGTTCTAATTTTGGAGCACAGAATCTTTCCGCGATGTTAACTCAAAAAATATATCAAATAATTTTTAAATTTTAATTTATCACTCTCATTAAATTCTTCATATTGAAATCTTATGTGATATAAAAATTTGAGGCGTTTCGAGTTTTCTAAGTCACATTTTTTAATTTTTGAAAATTAACTCTAAAAATAATAATAAAATATTTAATGTTTGTACATTATTTTCAAAAATTAAAAAGAGCGGCTTAAAAAATTTGAAACACCACAAATTTTTGTACAACAATAGATTTCAATATGAAGAATTTAATGAGAGTGATAAATCAAAGTTTGGAGACCATTTGATATGTTTTTTGAGTTAGAATCACGAAATAGCTCAGTGCTCCCATAAGTACAGTGGTTTTACTTTATATATATATATATATATAAACAAATTTGGATCATAAAAAAAATATTTTTTTATAGTGTCGATATTTGATTTAAAAGAACCTTAATATCATAGCATAGTTATCTATTAAATAAAAGAAATCACATTACTTTGATGAGGAACCAGTCTATATGGTCTAAGAAAAAAATATTTTTTTGTCAACGTAAAAGTTGTAGATCCCGGTCGTAGACACTTCATACATTCTCTGACAAAACAAATAGGTTGCCAAGAGAGTTGTAGTGGCGGAGGGCGGAGGCCGGAGGCATCACTCTAATACTATTCTCTTGCTCGCGGCAAGTTGGAATATTAGATATAATTTGTGATTAAAGTTATACATTTTGGATACAGTACGAATATATTTTAGAAACAGTTAATTATATTGTAATATATAAATATAAATATTTTTTATCAGAAAAAAACATTAATTTTATAATAATGTGAAATAAATATCGTGTTTTTTTTCATATAATTCATCATGTTTGAAAATAATTCAAAGGGATAATGACTCCAGGCACAGATTAGTTAGTTTGCTATCTAATACTTTATTTTGAAGTACGAAATCAACAAATAATTTTGCATGCCTATTGCATAATAATTAAAATATTTATTCATGAATTTTTAATTTACAAAGTAAATAACTTCTAAAAATAACATGTAGTTAATTAAAATATTCATAATATATACTATATTTGTTATAACATTTTTTGTTTGGTTTCATATGTCTTATTTTTATCATTACAACAAAGAAATAGTTAAACAAATTATTGAAATTGTAAAAAAAAAATATGAAAAAATGACAAACATTTGAGCATCTCCAATGGGAGTTTCTATTGAGTTTCTATTTTTATATGTCATTGTTTATTTTTTTTAGTATTGGAGAAGTAGTTTCTAATTTAAAATTTTTAATCATAGTTTCTAATTTAACAACTCAATTCTAATTGTCACGTCAGATTAGCAACTCGTTTAATTTAGCATTGGAGATCATTTTCGCTAAATCTATTTTTTTTCTATTTTCACTAAATGACTTGGCATAAATAAAATCTAAAAATGGTTTCTACATTGAAGAGTGTTAACTGCAATTGGTAATTTTTCTAATTAAATATAACATGGCAACAATAAAAGATTTAGAACCGGTTCCTGCATTGGAGATGCTCTTATGAGGCTAAAAAGTAGTTTTGTTAATTGTTACTTTAAAATTGATTTTGAAAATTGTAATGTATTAGAAAAATAGAAAAATAAAATTAGCCTATCAATTTTAATTATCTATATAACTTTATATTTCTTAAATATATAAAAACATATAAACCCAAAAAGGAAATAGTAAACATATTATGCATTAAAAATATTTAATTAAGTGCTTATATTTTTTGGATAATTATTGACATTTTGGTTATTTTGCATTTCAAAATTGGAGTACTTGGTAACAAATTAACTGCTAGGAGGAGAAGGATATTTTTGTCATATATTATCTGGTTCGAGATAGTTTATTCAAATTAAAAGTTTAATAACTAGTCTTTCATAAGTTTGACGATTCTAGAATTATTACCGCTAATTCAAAAGAGTACAAACACATATCTCAAATATAATATATAAAAATATTATTCGGAAATCGGAAGCTTGTTATTACAGTGAAAATCTTGAGCAGGAGATATTTAAGTGGCTAATGTGGGGACAATAGCGGTGGGGCCAAGTATATCAGAAATCCAATCAAAGCGTGGGAGCTGTAAACCTCCACCACCAGTTCAGAAATCTCCCGATCCAAACTAATTTCCAGTGACCCAATTATCATTTCCACCAACTGAAGTGGGAATCCCTCACCTTTTCCTTTGAATCCCTCGTTCGCCATTTATCTTTTCGTTTGCCACCTAACAATAACAATGTTAGCGGCTTCATCAATAGTAAATCCAAACCTTCCATGCTCATCATCTAGAGCTAGTTCTTCCGCGGACTTCGTTTCTGTCTCATTCAGGCCTTTGTCAGTGGGGAAATTTCGCACTTCAGGTGCGCCGAAGCGTTTGTTTACAGTACGAAGTGCTGCTACCAAACAAGCTAAGACTCCTGGTCTGTGGTCAGAATTAATTAATATATATTTTAGTTTGTTTTGTTGTTCATGAATTAGTTTTCTTAGTTCTTTTATTTTGCGTACTGAATGGGTTCTCCTCTTATACCAGCGGAAGAAGAATGGAAGATCAAGCGGCAACTTCTACTTGACAAAAGAGTAATAGCTCTTATCTTCTCCTTTTTCTTTATGTTTGGTTGTTTTGTTAATTGAAAAAATTTACGACTCTTTTTATATCTCAATCATGCTTCAATTTTTAAATTTTAATAATTCAAAATTTAAAATTGAAATATCAAAATAAAATTCTTAGATTTCATCTATATTATATTTTCTTTTTATACATAAAAAAAATCATTTTATCACTTTCATTTTATGTAAATCTACAAGTATAAAATCAACGTCCAGAGACTAATGATATTAATATATTTTTTATAAGCTCTTAATGTCACATAAAATAATATTCAAATATCATAATTTTAAGTTATTAGAAATTAAAAAAGTTGAACAAAAAATTATGACATTTGAACCCTCCTTTTTCTTTTATATATATTATTATAATAAAATAAATGTAAATAATATAAAAAAGTAAAAAAAAAAAAAAAAACAATCGATTGGGTTAATGTTGGATGACATAATTCAGTAAATTCTGGAGTTTTGGCTGCATTAGGCCATCATTACAGTAGATCTTCTAACATAACAGAAAAATGAATAGCTTCACTTTTTTTTTGAGTAAGTTGAGAATTTAAGCTATCCAACTTTTAAAATGCTTATAAAAGACTCCTTTTAGATTTTGAATCTATGATCTATTGACCTATCACATGAAAAGTATTATTTTTGCCATTAAATCAAAGATACTATCTCAGAGTAGCTTCGCTTTTTAAATGTGCTATTTAATTTACTTTAGGTGCGCAGTGTTGATGTTAAGGAAGCATTGCGGCTTCAGCAAGAAAACAACTTTGTCATTCTAGATGTTCGGCCTGAAGCAGAATTCAAAGAGGTACACTATAGGCCTGATCCGATCTTCTTACTTCATTTTGCTACTCTCTTTTGGAGGTTTCCATTATACAACTGCAATAATGCAACTGCAATGATTGGTAATTCTTGTCGCAGTATAACAGAACTTCAAGCTGGGATATTAAAATAAGCCTCATTACTTCATGTTCTCAATTTAAGACTATAAGTCTTTTTGGATACAAATTAATTTGGACCAACTTAGAAAAGAATATGTAGCCACAGTTGTATGGAAAAGCCTATGATTATGTTTAAAACTAAAGAAAACATTTCAACTCTGCCAATACTCAGGCACATCCACCAGGGGCTATCAATGCACAAATCTACCGTCTTATCAAAGAATGGACAGCTTGGGATATTGCCAGACGTGCAGCTTTTGCCTTCTTCGGAATTTTCTCCGGAACGGAGGAGAATCCTGAGTTCATGCAAAGTATGCTCTACAGACTACAGACCTTTTATGTTTTTGTACTTGGTGATTTTACTAATGAGATGTTAACGAACTTTATAATTTTCAAAATAGTTGTTGAATCACAACTTAGCAAAGATGCGAAGATTATTGTAGCATGCTCTACTGGAGGGACAATGAAGCCATCCATGAATTTGCCAGAGGGTCAACAGTCAAGGTACTGATTATTATTATTTTCCTTGATAAAAATAATTGGTACCATAAATCTGCTCCAATATCAGTACTTTCTTGGCAGAACCATATTGATTGGTTGTCTCTGCCTGAATTTAACTTTCTTTCTGGTATTGTAACACTTTATTTTTTCTCAGATCTTTCTCTTTTGTCTGCTCTGTTGTTAATTGACTGACTAAAGGTCGATTAATTGTACCCGTTTCAGAGGAAATTTGATGTGTGTTTTCCAAGTTAAATTATCTAATTACTGGGTTAAATTTGTTTGCTTATTGGCAGGTCTCTCATTGCTGCTTACCTGCTTGTCCTTAATGGATACAAGAATGTATTTCACATGGAAGGAGGATTATACAAATGGTTCAAAGAAGGCCTTCCTGCTGTTGGTCTAGAAGACTGATTTTTGACGCATGGTTTAAAGAAGGCCTGCCTACTGTTGGCCTGGAAGATTCATTTTCAACTGTAGTTTGTATTTTCTTGTAGGATACAAGCATTTTACTTTTACTGGCAGTTTTAAGTTGTAAAAGTTTATATGAGCGCAAACCTAGTAAATAAATCCTGTCTTGACGGATCCAAGTCGCCGATTTATTCTGTAGATGAAGGTCGAGATATACAAGTTATCTTCAGTTTGGAAAATTGTGTTAACCTTGGATGCCTTGTTTCTGGCCAAGTGAACCATCCTTTTTTATTTTATTTTATTTTTATTTTATTTTCACGCTGTGGTAATTGTGGCTTGCTTATTATTTTCCACAGCTTGGATGTGGGGTTGTTTGAAAGCCAAAATGATTGGAAGAGCGAAATGTGTGCTACTGTCCCAAAGTTTGTGTTCAACACGAATTAGGGAATTGAAATAGCTAAAAGAAGAGGCTAATCAGGTATTCCGATTCAATGGTGGAATAATAGTATTTTACTTGATAGTATTCTGATCTAATGATAGTATTTTACTTGGAACAAAAATCTAACAAGGAATTTGGGCCATAATACGAGGCCTGTTTGTCAATATGGTACGCAAAGGGCTTTGATCCGCTGGGTTAAAAAATAGAACAAAATAAGAATAAAAACGAGACAGCAATCAGCAATTTAGAATCAACGAGTGAAGGATCGTCCATTAGAACTAGGGGCAACAGAACTTTCATTACCGGTTGCTACAACCGTACAAGCCTACAATTCGTTCTTCTCTCTCGCCTCTCGGTCTCTCTCCCTCCCTCGTTGGTCGCCTCAGTCGTCAGACTCATCACCGCAATTCTTCTCGAGCGATAATCTAAAATTCCATCCGTTGAATTGATTTCCAGCAAATCTCAACTGATTCGTCTCTTTCCTTTATCAACATGAGAAGGCGGCCAGGGATTGGTGGCCTTCAAAGTGCAGCAGCTGCTCGGGTAAGGAGGATTTTGCACTTCGACTTTTCCCTTTCCAATCTGGCGTCTCTTTTATGGGTCGCTTTATTTTGATGATACCCCATTTTGGTCCGTAATTTTTCAGGATCAATATCGATTGGTGGGTGAACATGTCGCCAAGGTCAGAACTGATCTTATGAAGGAGCAGCTAGCCACATTTCGATCCCAGCTAGAGGATTTTGCTCGAAAGCATAAAGTGGGTATTTGGTGTTCGGTGCCTTTAATTATACATGCTGTTTGTGTCATTGGTTGTCTAATTAGCTCTGTTGATGAGCTTAGGTTCTGTCAGGATATGATTTAGAGTACTTACTCTGATTTATCAAAATTGAAAAACTTATAATATGCCTTTTTTTAATTTTTTTTAAGAACTGAAACAGCTTCAGAAGAGTTAAATTTAAATTGTTATCAGAATTGCACTGGGGAATTTAGCTCTCAAATCACTTATGTAGAATAAATAAATGTAAAACAGAATAATATATTAATATTGTAAAAACAATCCATTTCACAAACTCTCTCATCAGTGCAGAATGACATCAGGAAGAACCCTATATTCAGAGCCCAATTTCATGAGATGTGTGCAAAAGTTGGTGTCGATCCCTTGGCTTCTAACAAGGGAGTTTGGGCTGAACTCCTAGGGATTGGAGACTTCTACTATGAGCTTGGTTAGTACATTTTTAAAGTTTCTGTTTTTGTTATCTTTTGTCTGCAACTAAAAAAAAATTAGAAAGACCTTTATTTGATGGCAGTGCCCAATTGGTGTTATAGGAGTTCAGATTGTAGAAATATGCATTGCCACAAGGTTTGAGAACGGTGGCTTGATCAACTTGGAGGAGCTCCGTACTAGACTATGTAAAAGGCGCAGGTGTTCCCGTGAATCTTTATCTGAAGATGATTGTTTGCGTGCAATTAGCAAGCTTAAGGTATGGCACCTGGTTGTTTTGCTTTGCTAGTCATGGTCATCTGATATGAGCATTGGTACACTGGAACTTATGTTTCACTGGTTGCTTAGCTTAATGTCTGGCTTAGGGTAACTTATGTGACAAATATTTGTTCCTTTTTTTGCATAATTCAGTTCTGTAGTTGGTTTCATCTTTTAAAGTGTTAAAATCCTTGAGTGAGTGAAGAAAGGCAACAGATGCAACTGTGGTAAATCATTCAACTCGAGATGGGTTAAATTGTATTTATCCCGACCACAGATGATTCATCACTTTTCTTTGGAATTTGTCTCAACATGACCTAAGAAATTTACCATAAAGAACTGCCACACTAGTTACAGTTTGGTGAGGCATTTTGGCAAAGATGGCTAAGTTATTCATTCCGAACAGTTGGATACAGTTTTTCTTTAGATGAATTTTGTCAACCTGACCTAAGGAGCTTTAAATAGAGCATAACTAGGTACAGTATTTGTGAATAATTGTAGCTCAGGAGGATCTTATTTATCCTAACCAGTTAGTATGCACTTCTATAAATTACCTTGTATCAGCTTGATCTGAGGGAAGTTGCCTATTCATGTATCAATAGTCTGTTCCATTCTTGATATTATAATTTGTTTCACATGAAACTTTCAGGTTTTAGGTAGTGGTTTTGAGGTAATTGCAATTGGAAGGAAAAGACTTGTTCGGTCTGTGCCAACTGAGCTGAACAAGGATCACAACGAGATTCTAGAATTAGCTCAGGTTTTCTTCTACACTATTTCAAAATAATTTGTAATAGATTAATATCAAACTTTAAAAATTCTAATGTTTGATTTCATACTTTTATGCAGGCACAAGGTTATGTGACAGTGGATCAGCTTGAGAAGACACTTCAATGGACTTCTGGTCGTGCAACTGATGCCCTTCAAGCCCTTCTAAAAGTAAGTTTTATTTTAATTTTTAGTTTTATACATTGCAATTCTTTAACTAATATCATATTGTTGCAGACTAGTATATCTGCTGGTACATCACTTGTTTCTTGTTGGAATGACCAATTTCCTTGCTCAAGTTTTCTGATGAAGTTTTGTCAAAATATCAGATATTTCCTGAAATGGTAGCTCCTCTGTGAAGTAAATAGTTACACCAACATAGTAGTACTGAATTAGAGAAGTTAAAGTAGAAGACCTGGCAAGAAAACAAAACTGAGAATCTCATAGCATTGTTGGCATGTTGAAACTCAAATCCTTGATCACAACTTTGGATATTGTGCTTAGTAATCGGCAAGCATTCGTCCAAATATAAATAAAAGAATAGGTGTTAGTTATGGTTTCAGATTCTGTAAATGAGGTGGAATATCTATCAAATAGATTCCCCTTTGAGGGGGCGTCAGTCACAAATTACAAAATCTATCATGTGGTAACATTTTAGTACATGTACACCTTGTGTGGTTCTGAAAAGCTTGTTTGTAGAATGGCCATGGAATTTGATCATTCTGGTAAATTAACAGGAAGGACTTGCCATGATTGATGATGACCATAGAGATGGTAGACGAAGATACTGGTTTCCTTGTGTTGCTACAATTTCTTCAACTTCTGCGCTGGATGATGTGTGAATGATAAACAAGGAAACATAAATACTGTAATGTAACAAATGGATTCAAGTGATTGCTGTTTTTTTTTCTCCATTTTCTGAAATATTTTTTGTAGCTTTTAAAGCATTGTGACTTTCTTCCTGTGTAAGAAGATCATGTTGTTTCATCAGCATCTAAACAACTGGATTCTACATTCTAAACACTTGAATATTTACATGGTTTATTATATGACTCACCTTCATCTCCCCAAATGGATTCTACATCTCGAGTAGCTCCGAAGTGCATTGCTGGTGGAGTATGCTCTATGGATTGTGTTGATTACAGTTATGTTTTTGTTTCGAGATATACTTCTGTAATTGTTGTTTGATAGAAAGTAGTTGGTTTAAAATGGTTTTCTAGTAGTTATGGTCTTCACTCTTTAAGGCCTGATAACATCATAAATAAGAAGAATTACTGATGAATTAATGACGGGGTTTCCTCCGCTAAAATCACAAGAACAGCAGTGAGAAAGTTCTTGAGAAATTCTGGGTTCAAATAGTTTTAAATTTTATTTTCAAAAAGATGATCACAAAAATCAGAGTATCAAACTTCAGAGAAAACGGCCTGATGGATTGAAAAAAGTTGCTATAAACTTGGTCCGTGGTTCAACATTATATTTTTCCTAATTCCATTTAAAAGAAATGCATTTTTTTTAAATTGCGAGATTAATAGGTCTCTTGCAATGGCACTATAGCAGCCAGCAAGAATGGATGTCAATAGCAACGTTTACTCCAAAAAGGAGAAAAAAAAATAAATAAATAAATAAATATTTTTTCTTAGACTAGTTCAGAATAATTTAATTCAGGAGACAAAGTTCCTTCCCCAATAATGGACATACTAGGATTCTAAGACCTAACATGGAAGCGGCTCTGCAATGATAAATTGTGTAGCTGATTTTCCACCATGCTTGTAAAACACAGACGTTGACGACAAACTATCAAGAGCTGGTCGTGACGTGAAACCCTAATCGGATTAGTGTCGCTACGTAACTATTTCAAATCACGACCTTTCCGACCCATGCGCAACAAAAAAACACGCAGGACTTCAAACGCAGCATTATGTATGAAAATTCTCCCAGATAGCGTGAGGCCTTTGGGCGAGCCAACCCAAGAACCAACCTCAAAAAGCTTAAAATTGTCATCACAGAGAAAGGGAAGCAAAATAATATATTCTGACAAACAAAATCAAGTTTACATGAATGATCTTTCTTATGTGTGATGCAGGTCAATGGATGAGTAAGACCTTAATCTTTCATTGGAAATGGACTCAAGACCCTCATCTTAAAGCAAAAGTCTAGTGCAACAGCAGCAAAGAGAAAGATAAAAATATTCTGAGCGACAGAAATCCCTCCTGTAACGGAAGAAGAAATCAACCCATTGGTGCTTAATTCTAGAGAATTTCCAGCCTCAAATCCAGCTAGACCTACACAATATGAAAAAAAATAATAAATTACAAGTACATGGAAATAGTTTCCATTTAAACAATATTCCCTTTGTCTATTTGCTAAACCATCCTTTCTCTCCCTCCCACCTACCACCAGGTAAAAAGGAAAATGTTGGTCTTACAAGTATACAAGCCAGGTACCGCCAGGTAAAAAGGAAAATGTTGGTCTTACAAGTATACAAGCCAGGTGCAGACCAGAACAGTTTTGATATGATAAAAATAAAATGCAGGTTGTGGGACCAGCATACCAACTAACTTTTTGAATTGATTTGTCCCACCGTCACCAGCCAAGACAATCAGAAGGAATTAAATTCAATTGGCACTGACTGCTACGCTGTTTCAAAGTTTCAGGAAAGAATCCATTTTGAAACTAACAAATCAATTATCAAGAAAATAAAGCTCATAGCTAATGAAGTGAACAGAAAGACTAATTGCTACCTTTAACAAACCCAAATGCACCAACTGTGCCAGTTTTAAGCTGAACATTATCAATGTCTCTTCTGACAGCATATCGAAAGGTAACTCCAAAGAGAGCACAACTTATCAGAACTACTGACGAATGAAGAATCACTTCCGACAAGTCAGTGGCTTGAGATAGATAAATTGGCAAACTCGCTAGGGTGCCAACCATTGACGAAATTACAGCAGCTTTTATGGATTCCAACCTCTCTTGGTTGTTGCTTATCTCACCTGAGGTTCCAGCATAAAATGTGGACGACAGTGATTTTTGGGCTTCTTCCATCATGGCATTAGCCTTTGACAATTCATTTTGGGCCTCTGCTAGCTAGTAAATGCAATGCTCATCAGGAACGGGCACTTCTCAAATCATGTAATTATTCTAGTTGCATTAAGGGTTTATGTTTATCATGTTCAGAAATTTCCAAGACCGTTGATTTTTCATGGTATGCATGAATGGTGAGCACATGTATGTCATTGCATCTGTAAATTTAATTTAGTAAACAGTATAAATTAACACAGTAATTCACTAGAAATTTATGAGCAATTTTTCAAATGGTTAGTTGAAATAAATTCAATTTTTAATTCTTTATAGTCCATCAGGAACACAGATTAACCCAAATCATTACTGATATCAGTATATATAGTTAACCTTGAGAATTCAGTGATAATTTTCCATTATAAAAAACAGATCACATGAATTGAAAATAAGATTGGTCGTTTAAACAAATGTAAAGAATTGAATTTACAAATTTACAATAGGTGAATGCTATATACTAATAAACTAATTACTCAATAGTTAAAACTAAAGCTACCTCAGCCTGTCGGCTCTCGAGCTGGCGCATATACTCTCTAGCTTTCTGTGCCTCATCTCTCTGCTTCCGGACACTCTCCAATTCTTCCCTGGCCTTCTCGACTCTTCTTGAAGCTTCATCCAACCCTTGTAGTAAATTTCTATTTTCCTCCCTTCTGAGAAGTTCCTCCACTCTCTCCCCCACTATGCCAGCCAACGAATCCACACCACGTGTCCCCGACTCCAGCTCCTCTGAATTTGAGCTCGAGCATCTCGCTTGAAAGAATAGCTGGCGTTTGCCGAGGAGGAGAGCTTTTGGGATTTCGAGAGGGAGGGAGTGGAGCGAGCGGAGGAGAGCGATATGCATTTTTTTTCTATGGATTTTCGAGATTTTGATTTTTGAGTTATCGACTTCTATATATTTTTTTGTGGGCCGGGCCGGATAAACGCAGTATTCTATATTTTGATTTTTTTTTTAGTAATCAGACTTCTATATTTTGTTCCTGTGCTCGTTGGAATATGATTGATAACAACAACAGCAAAAACATAGCACAAAAATGTAGTGGATAAATCTTAAGTCAAAGAAAATATGCTGAGTTTGTATCGATTACTTTTCAAGATATGATTGTAATAAGTAATAACATAACTAACAAACTCATTCACTTTAAATTAGCCACTAAACGATCAAAAATGGTATACATATATTTCCCCATGAACAATCAAACCGCAGAAGGATACTAATGCCCCAAAGAAGGGCATAGAAAAAGAAACATAGTACCATCTCCGACAATAAGAACATTTGTCATCACAAGTTTCTATTGCTCTGCAATTCGTGACATAATCTTGGATATCTCATAGATAACATTATGGACGTCTTCTCCCTCCTGAGTTGTTTCAACACCCGGTTTGAGTCCCTTTGATGCCTTTTTCCCTTTTCGAACTGATAATGCCTTCTCAAGATCAGCCTGTGTCAAAGCTCTTGGGCTCTGAAACAATAGTTTTAGATAATATCATGATCTATAATTTAGGTCAATTAGATGTGAAAACCTATAATAAGTAAAAAAAAAAAAGAGAGAAGGGATCAGTTGACAATGATTTATTTTGACAATGGACCTCTAAATAAATACAAAAAAAATCTTAAAAATGAAAAAAAAAATTATAGATGTGTTCTTCTACCTTTAGATTGATGGTCATTCAAACTTCATGTAATTTAATTATCATTTGATAGTCCATCAAAGATTGTTAAATTGAAACCGTTGTAAATTACATGAAAATTTGATGGTCTTTGATGGATTATCAAATGATAGTGAAATTGCATGAAATTTGAATGACCATCAATCTAAAAATATAAAAACATATCTATAAACTTTTTCATTTTTAAGATTTTTTTTTGTATTTATTTAGAGATCCATTGTCAAAGTTGTCAAAATAACCCATTGTCAATGAATCCCCACTCAAAAAAAAAAATTGCAACATCAACTCGGAAAGACAACGGCAAGCATAAACCATATTATATGTTCAGTGAGACACTTGCACTTAAGAAAAAAAATACTTTCTTTCCTCTCAGAACTAACAAGACAATATTAAAGAAAGGTAACCATTTCCATGAATAGTTAAGTTTGTCCCCACTGTATTCCAAAATATCATCATCATCTTTTTAAATGCCAAAAAATATCCCATATGCTCAAATTATTCCCATGTGTAACCTGCCCTATTTTAATCAAAAGCTAACCAGTGTAGGCACCTCACTCTCATTTACATAATAGTATGGATAAATTGTTTAGGATCTTTCATGAGCACACAGAATAATCAATTTCTGAAAAAGGAGGCACAAGTAACAGAACTTACTGCATCAGACTTTCCACTTTTTTCCTCATCCAACAGATCTCTGATGGGTAAATAGGCTGCTTGCTTGCACAATTCTAGTATGTCAGAGCCTGTGAATCCTTCACATAATGCAGCTACCCGCTCATAGTCTATATTCTCATCTATTTTCTCACCTTTCAAAATAACCTTCAAAATCTTTGCTTTTTCACTCTGATTTGGCTTGCCTATCTCAAATACCTGTGTGAACCGCCTTAAGATTGCCTCGTCCAATTCCGATGGCCTGTTTGTGGCAGCAAGAACCATCACTCTTGCATTTTCTATTGCAGCAAACAAGAACCATTAATTACTAGAAAATCACAAAATGCAGTTGGATTTTTCTCCATAAATTTTGGAGAGCAAGATGTCAAACTCCAAAATTCTGAATTTTGACCAGGATAAACTCTCTCTATTTCCAATCATTTCATGAATACCAAGACAAAATGTAAAAAATTTACATTTTCTAAACCCATTAGATAAGAATAAAAATTCCAGTACTAGATAATAATGCAGATTTTGTTATATATAATAATTATAAAAATCATATTATTAATAATAAGAGTGATAAAAGCAAAATTTTAAATCTATCAATGGCAGTGCGCCACTGTCAGTGGCGTCTTTGTGTAAACGCGCCACTGCCAGTGGCGCATTTGCTTAAAAACGGGTTTTGATCACTATAAATACACGCGCATGTATCTATTTGCGCGATTGGTATTTGTAGGAGACAAACGCGCCACTCCCAGTGGCACGTTTCAGTAAAGACGCCACTGATAGTGACGCGTTTCAGTAAAGACGCCACTGACAGTGGCGTGTTTCAATAAAGGCGCCACTGACAGTGGCGCGCTGCTATTCGTAGATTTAAAATTTTGCTTTTATCACTCTTATTATTAATAATATGATTTTTATAATTATTATATTTAAAAAAATCTGATAATAATGTTAAGTATCATTAATTTCCCTTCTCGCACTATAAATTGTTCCTTGGAGGCTAGTACACTCTTTAGTCTTTATTCAAAAGAACCCAAATTGCCCTATTATATTATAGGATATAATAAATGCAGGTAATAAAAAGAGAAACTGAAATAACAGCTTTCATGTTCTCAAGACACATGCTGGTTCCTCCGGGTTTTGTAGGAATCTGCAACAAATTTCTAGTATTGGAAAGGTACATGTTTTACTAATTTAGCAAACAAAATTACCCACAAACTCTTAGTTATTTTGATGCATTATGAGTACTTCCTCATTTTCTTTTTGTCAGTGATCAAGAATGTGCTCTCCAGATAGTTTTCTGGTTCAGGAAACCGCTGCTTGTTCATAAGGTTGCTAACTTAACAACAGCAATGGTAGACAAGTATTAGACAAAGTAATGTCTGCAGCAATTTATTTATTTTTTACCTTCCTTCTTTCAGTAAATCATCACAGTAGGACCTAACAAATCCCCATTCAGTGAGATTAACTTATAACGACAAATTTATCTAAACAACACCAGATGCATCATGTTACAAACACGTACATCAAAACTAAAAAGGTTGGTAGCATTGTATGTATAATCATTAGGATCAAAACACAAAAGTACATACTATCAGTTGTGAAGCCATCCCACAAGGACATAAACTCAGTTTTCATGTTAGTCATGGCTTCATGGTCACTATTTCGACGTTGTCCCAAGAAGCTATCCACCTCATCAATGAAAATAATTGCCGGCTGAAGCTTGTTAGCTAGACTAAAGACAGCAGCCACTGCATTTTACCAAAAAGCACAAAGATAAAATTGGAGTAGGCAAAACAAAAAAAAAGCTTGTGAATTTATTATTTCAACCATAAAAGCACCAATTCCATCCATATTAGCAATTAGACAATATCTTATATTAGTTTGATATGAAAAGGCAGTTTTGTTCTACTGACAAAAGAATAAAGCTGGATCATACAAGATATTTCGTATTACCCATAATACAGAAGATAATCGTCCATGAGAACAAAAATCAAATATTTATTGTCATGAGCAATTAAACCTAACACTAGCTTTGAACGAACACCAATCAGATTAATTTTATTTTACTATGTTTCCACTAATTTTGATATGATTTTATTTTTCTCAATCTCATACTAACTACAATCAAGCTGAGGAACCTGGATTCTAATTTTTGATTTTATATATGCTAGTTTTATGGACTGGCTGACTAGCATGAAATTGCACGTAATTTGGACAAACTTGACTAAGCCTTAATATTCAACCATGGCTTTGATAGTCCGGACTGAGGCTGTTATTTACAAAATCACGCAGACAACATTCCACAGTATGGTACAGTGTCACCATATTCGGAAGTAGGAACAATGGGCAAAAATGCTCCTTGTTATATATCCAAAATTACCTAGTTTCTGAGCGTCACCGAACCATTTGCTCATCAAATTTGAGATCCTAACATTGATGAAAACAGCACCCGACTCCTTTGCAATAGCCTTAGCAAGCATTGTTTTACCAGTCCCTGGTGGTCCACACAAGAGCACGCCCTTTTGTGGGGTCAGAAGCCTACCATGTGAAAATATTTCAGGCCGTCTTAGAGGAAGAATAACCAACTCAAATAAGGACTCTTTTACTTGGTCGAGTCCACCGATTGAATCAAATTCAACATCAATGTCATCTGGATTGACCACGTCACAAGCTATCATGTCCTGAAAGAAACCATAAATTGAATGAGATTTTAACTAGAATACCAAATTTATTCCAAATTTGTCGCGGAATTATTTTGTTCTCTTTTTCTAATTGCTAAACACAGGCAAACTACACCAACCGCTAAGAACATGTACAGGATCCTAACTTCATTATAATACATTAGTTTGAAAGAATGCGTTTGGTGAATAAGACAAAACTCTCAGAATATCTAAACTCATGAATCATGATTTAGAGGAAAAGGCTCTAAAATTTATCAATATGATGAGCCATATGCCACTAGCTGTGCTAGAATTTTGACGCGTAACAGTAAAGGAACATATACTAAGAAAAAGACCTCATAGGAGTTGGTGTTGACAAGGGGTCGACCAAGGCGCTTAGCAATGGCCTTCTTTTGCTCCATGGCTTTCTTATTGGAGCTCCGATTAGGGTCCAGTTGGCGAAGACCGACGTACAGCACGAGCGAGCTCAGCGCCGCGCTCACGGCGTACAGCACCAACTCCTGCACCAAGCTCGTCTCCGATTTCCTCGCCATCCCCTTGGACCCCCACCCCTCTTTCTTTCCTCTTTTTCCCCTTTCTATATATGAGTTCCTTGTTTGTGGTTTCTCGTTTCTTCTCCTTTCTGAGTTTTTGTTTGTTGCTTGGTCGAGAAGCTCGGAGAAGGAAGTGGAGCAGTCGTGGAAGGGGCGCAGGATTAGGGCTGTCAGGGAGGATCCGCATCCGCTGCCGTTAAAAGTCGGATTGGTTTGACGGATGAGATTTAGGCATGGAATTGTTTTTGATTGTTGGATCCGTATGTGCTGTTATATTTTTCATGGCAGGAAATTATAGCAGCTGATTTTGATCATCGGTTGAATTTAAAAGGCTGTGATTAAATTTAGCGGGAATTTTTAATATGCGGATCCCACAATTAGTGGGAAATGATAGCGGTGTCATAGTTTTAAGTATGACGCGAATTTATTTTCTTTGTGAGTTTGTTTGGATGGTGGAAAGATTTGAATACTATTTTTTTTTGAGTTAGTGATTGAAAATAATGTAAAATTAATAATATTTAAAAAATATGAGAATAGAATTATTTTTTTATTATTAGAGTTTATAAAATGTTATTTTGATGATGATTTAAGAATAGTGATGAAATAAATAAATAAATAATAATTTATTTCTCTTTTTTATATTAACAATTATTATTTTTTTACTATTTTTATTATTTTTAATTATTTTATTAATATTATTAATTATTATTTAATTTAATATTAAAAATATTATTTTATACTATATTTTATTAATAATTAATAATTTATTTAATATTGATGATTATTATTTTTGTTTAATAATAATATTTATTTAGTATTACTTTGTACTATTATTAATTATTATTATTTTATATTTTGGAGAGGGAATATATAAAAACATACAAAGCTTTATATTTTTTATTATTATCACTAACCTCAACATTCCATTAATCCGCTAAATTAATATTTTGATGATTTAGCATAACAACACTATTCGATAATTATTTTAATTTTCTAAATTATGCTTGGATGATGGTATTTTTGAAATTAGTGTTGCTATTATGAGAATAACAATAACCCTTACCCATCTAAACATATCTTCACGAATTTAGATATTTTGAGAGTTATTTTGCTGCCAAAAACAAATTTACCTGAAAAACTTATCGTTCGTGACTCATTCTACATCGAATTGAATTGCGCTCTTTAAGTTAATGGAAGCTAGAGCTCACCCAACTAGCACCTAAAATTCATTATACTATTAATATTAATATTTATATTATTTTATTATGAATTTTTAGTGTATTATATAAATTATTGTTGAAATATGATAAAATTCTGTTGTTATTGATTATTATTATTATTACTTTAAAAATTATATCTATATAAAATATTATTAATTGTCAGTTCGGTTTGTTGATTTAATGAGTCAATCTAGTTTGATATCGGAGTAGGAAATAGTTTTACTAGTTTGTTCTTAGCCGGGTCGACTTGACTGAACCCTGTCTTTGTTATATTTTTGTCGGAGGCGGGCTGAAAAGAGTCAGAACTCGATCCGTTATCTTCAAATTTTGGACTTTATGTGCTTTAATGGCCCAATTATTTGTTCATGTTCGGTCTGGGTCCATTTGGTCTTAGTTATCTGCCTTACAGCCCACTCCTTTTCTTGTTTTAAATTTTTTTAACCATATATATTTTAGCATATATTTTAGCAGCAAAGATTGATTATCACCAAGTAATAGCAATCATTTACATGAATATACAAATTAGTCGCACATTACAAAATAAAATTTCAATTGCTTCTGCATTTACATTTATATAAATATAAATACGTTCTAATAAAAATGAATATAACAAAGTAAATTTATAATTTATAATTATATTTAATTTAAGATATTTATTAGCAACAAATTAGTTTTTATTCAAAATTGGATTATATGTGTAAGTATCAGAATGATAAAAAAGATCTTATTATTTGAGAGAATTATTATAAATCATTATATTGAAAGATTTAGTTTATTACTATCAATAATGTAATTATTTGATAGATAATAATTACCAAATGATTTCAATAAAAAAGTGTTTTATTCAGTATTTCTAGATGTTAGTAAAAATATTTATAATTTTTTTCCTTTGAAATTCATATATTCTATTTTTATTTAATTCAACTAAATAATTATCAATTTAGTGAATTATATTCCTACTTTTGCCCCTCCATAAATTTTATGGCTCCGTTACTGATAATATCAAAGGAAATAGCGCACGCAAAATACTATTTTTTGGGATCATTATTCATTATTAAATGTTCTTTTATCAAAGGAAAATAGCGCACGAATAATACTATTTTCCTGGACCCATTACCATTGGATGCGTTCTGATCATTAACAATCAAAAAGCTAATCAAATTGGCAAATCATCCAAACCACGGAGAAGAGGATTTGAACGAATTAAAAAGTGTGCATTTAGAAACTATATAACAAATTAATAATACAAGCCCCCACGAGAGTACACTGGTGTCATTGCAAGTCAACATTGCAACGTGGCTTACGCCATTCTTCATTGCCATTTCCTTTTGTTTGATTGTACATGTTAACACTAGTTTTTTTCTTTTATACAGAAAACTTTTTTCTATCTCTTATCTTGCAATTAAAATGTACATCAGACTTATGTTTTTAATATATATATATATATATATATATATTCTAGCCATTACTTGTGTTAAGCGTAGTAGAGTACAAAACCAAATTATTTTTTTTGTTGATACAAGTTCTTTAAATTGCATACTAGCTATATACCCGCGCGTTGCAGCAGACTCTTTTATTTAAATATTAAAAATATTATAAGATAAAAATATTCACATTTATCTAATATTAAATTATAAATTCACCAAATTATAGAAAAAAATCTATAATAAAGACTATATTTAATTTTGGATGAGATTTTTGCATAATATGAGTTAATGATTCATAATTTTTATGGCAAGAAAAGTAAATTATTCTAACATATATTATCACCATTAATTTTTTATCAAATATATACAATGTTGCTAAATAAAAATAATAATATTATGAAAATAATAGTATATATGAGAAAGAAATGGAGAGAAAGAGGGGATCAATGAACGTGATCACATACATTCGATCAATCAAAAATAAATATTATCCGTCTAATTGAGGGATAAAATAGATATAATAAAATTATACCATGATAAAAAATAGATTATCTAATTCTTAAATATTTTATATAATAGTGTAGATAATAAACTTATGTGGATACACAAACGGCCTACAAGTTCTTTAATTTTTTCCCTCACAAAGAGTTGAGAATATCCCTCCTCCTTTTTTGTTCTCATTGTCTGTTATGAGAACAAGCAGACGCCAATATCGCTGTTCCCATCCTTTTCCATGCCTAATTGTGGGTTTAACAACCTTCCAGAAAATGCCCCTGTACTGTCTGATTGCTCCACAACTTCTTCCATGCATAGTATATATCATATATGCAAGCAAAAGGAAACCGAACTTACACATGCCATATTGTCGTTGCACTAGAAATTAATGTATGGAGGGGGAGAACAAATTAGCGCAGGCATCACAAAAGTAGGAGAAAAAAATAAATAAATGACGAGTTTGCTCGCTCAGAACAACTCGATCGCTTTTACTTACAGAAGTTAGCTAGTATCAAACATTATTTTTAACGAGATTTAAACTATTTATTATACTTAATTTCTCTTAAAAAAATTATGAAAGTATCATTAATGTAATAATTGCTTCACTTGCAATTTACTAGTACATTTTGTAGCGATATAATCTATATTTTGGAATAAATTAGCCGGGGATGGAATTAAATCTCTCTAATGAAGATTTGTGCTATTAGCGTGCATGGTTAGAAGTTAAGAGGGGTTAAGAGTAATGCTCTTATATATAATTAGTTCAAAGGTATAATATACTAACAAAGGGTAACTTAGCAAAAATGATATGTAAAAAATATAATTAAAAAAAATAATTCTCATTAATTTTGGCATATATTATGTATTATATATCTTTTTAAAATTTTAAACTTACGTACAGAGATGAGAGTCATTATTATTGGTATAAATACAATTCCCTGCAATTTCGATTAGAGGCATTTCAGTAATTAAGAAAAAACTGAGCACCGAAAATTACTGGACGTACAATACATACATGCTTTGTTTATAATATAGATATAGATATAATTACCGATTGCAATATAATAATACAATTCATCATATATCTTTCTTTGTTCTCAAAATTCTAACACTAAATTTACAAAATATGGAGGAATTAATACGGATTATCCGATCTATTTGCATCCCCACTTGGAATATTGATGGATATTTGTGCTGGTCCAAAAGAAAAAAAAAGTAAGCAACCATTCAAATACACTGATTTTGTAAAACCCTATCCGGCTATGGGATACCCCATAAGAAAACAAGCATTCAATTTAGGGCGGGGATAACTTGACAATGGTTACTTTAATTTTTAAATAAATATGAAAAAATTTTAAAATTGAAAAAACCTTATGAACATGTTCTTCTACTTATAGATTGATAGACTGATGGTGATTCAAATTTCTTATAATTTTATTATCGTTTGATACTCCATCAAAAACCATCAAAATTTTATACAATTTGCAATGGTTATAATTTTGTACTAATTACAGAGGAATTAAGTCCATGAGTCATACCATGAATCTTTAGGAGAGAGTGATCGAGTATCGTTTAAGAAAAATGACAATTGTCTCTAAAAATCAGTTTGGTTTTATGCCTGGGAGGTTTACCATGGAGGCGATTTTCTTGATAAGACAACTTATGAAGAGACATCGGGAACATAAGAAAGACCTACATATGATATTTATTGATTTAGAGAAAATGTATGATAAAGTACCAAGAAATATCATGTGGTGGGCGCTTGAAAGGAAACAAGTCCCAACAAAGTACGTTACCCTTATTAAGGATATGTACACAAATGTTGTGACTTGTGTCAAAGCATGTGACAGTGAGTCTGATGTATTTTCTATTAAGATATGATTACATCAAGGTTCAACATTGAGCCTATATATTTTCACCTTAGTGATGGATAGTGTTTTGCAAACGGTCTGGTCCAAACCCGGGCGGTCCACGGGTCAGGACGATGCTAGGCGGTCCAAACTCAGAAAAATCAAACATGTCCCACCGTTGGTCCCTGGGGGCGGACCCTTACAGGTTCGGCACGGTCCTTTTTTTTCTACAAATTCAAAAAATTATGAAATTTGGAAAATAAATTTATGATATTTTATAAATAATAATTTTCATTGAATTAATTTTATATTTTTAATTGTTTAAAAATTAAATAATACTCAAAAATTATAAAAATACTAAAAATTATAAAAAAATGGTACAGGACACGGTTTGGTCCGGTCCATGAGTCTACACAGGACGGGTCGACACGATCTGATTTTGGGTGAAGGGAGGACCGACCCACCGTTGGACCGGACCGTGGTAGGGCGCGGGACGGGCACGGGTTTGGCCACGGTCCGGTCTGGTCCGATCCACGGTCACGGATCGATTTGGGACGGATAGGACCGGACAGTCCATTTCAAAACTATAGCGATGGATAAATCATAAATGACATACAAGGAGATATTTCTTGGTGTATGCTCTTTGCTGATGATGTGGTGCTGATTGACGAGAGCAGAATTGGAGTCGATCAGAAACTAGAGTTGTGGAGACACACTTTAAAATTGAAAGGTTTTAGACTTAATAGGACCAAAACCAAATATATAAAGTGTCAGTTCAACAGAGAAAACTCAAATGATGGAGATGTTAGTTTGGACGAACAAGTAGTACCCATGAATGATAAATTTCGGTATTTGGGGTCGATGTTGCAGAGCGACGGAGAGATCGATGAAGATGTTAGTCATAGACAAACATCTGGTATTCTCTATGACAAGAAGGTCCCAAACAAACTAAAAGGTAAGTTCTACAGGATGATGATTAGACCCGCGATGATGTATGATGCAGAATATTGGGCTACAAAAGGACAACGCATCCAGAAGATGAGCGTAGCTGAAATACGAATGTTGCGTTGGATATGTGGCCACACAAAGAAAGATCGAATCAGAAATGATGATATTCGGGACAAATTAAGAGAAACTAGTCCAACATCATTTGCGATGGTTTGGTCATATCCAACGAATGCCTCTTGAAGCACCAGTACGCAGTGATATTCTAAATCGTCCTGAAAACACAAGAAGAGAAAGAGGTCGACCGAGATTGACATGGGAGAAAATAATAAAAAGAGATTTTAAGGAATGTAATATATACAAAGAGCTTGTTTTGGATATGAGTGCTTGAAAGATGACGATTCATGTACCTGAACTATGATTTAGGAGTTAGAGTATAGTAGTAGAGTTATAAATTTCAGGTTCTTAGATTTTTAGGATTTAAGAGTTTAAAATTAAGGATTTAGAAATAGATTTCATAATAGAGATTTATTATATTATTATTATTATTATTATTATTATTACTATTATTAGCATATTATCAGCATCATTATCATCATTATTATTATCATATTGTCATCACCATTATCATTATAATTTTTATTTATTTATTTATTATTTATTACTATTATTATTATTTTTTCTTTTTTTCTTTTTTCTTTTTCATCATCCTCATTATTATCATTGATATTTAGGATCTTTGATCTTATGCTTTCCGATGGGTTTCATTTCTATCATACCCCAATTTATTTGGGATTAAAGGCTTTGTTGTTGTTGCAACGGTTATAATTTGACGATCTTTAATGGACTATCAAATGATAATGAAATTGTATGAAATTTGAATTATCGTCAATCTATAAGTAGAAAAATATATATTCATAAAAAAATCATTTTTAGTTTTTATCGTATTTATTTAAAAATTTATTATTAAAATTATCAAGCATTGTCAAAGTGAAATCCCTTCCCTAAGGGAGTGTTTGGCACTCAATAGAATAACAAAAAGTTAGAATAGAATAACTATTCCGACGAATTAATTTGCCAAACGAATTTTAGACTAAGTAGAAGAGTGCGGAATAGTGCTAATCCGGTATACCAACTTATAGGTGGAATACCTGGATTAGCTCGTCGAATAGCGATTATTGTTTGATTATATTATGATTATGATTAAGATTTAGTATTATTATATTATTATATTATATTATTATATTATATTTATGATTATATTAATATTATGATTATTATTATATTATTATTATTATATTATTATATTATTATTAAATTATTATTATCATTATTTATTATATTATCGTTATCATTAGTATTATTATATTATTTATTATTATTATAAATATATTTTTAATATTATATTATTATATTATGAATATAAATATAATTATTTTATTATTATATTATTATGATCAAGATTATTTATTATTATATTATTATATTATGATGAATATGATTATGATTATTATTACTTATTATTATTTTATTATGTTGTATTATATTATTATATATTGATTATAGTGATGATTAATTTATTATTATAATTATTTATAATTATTTTTATGATTATGATTATATTTTATTATTATATTATTATGATTATGATTATGGTTATATTATTATGATTATGACTATAATTATTATTATCATGATTATGATTATGATTATTATATTATGATTATATTATTAAAATTATGATTACTTATTATTATTATATTATTATAATTATGATTGTAATTATAATTTTTTATTATTATATTACTATATTATGATTATGTTAATATTTTTATTATATTACTATTATAATATTATTATTTATTATGATTATTTTTTATTACTTTATTATTATTTTATTATGTTGTATTATATTATTATATGTTGATTATAGTTATTATTAATTTATTATTATATTATTATAATTATAATTATTTATAATTATTTTTATGATTATGATTATATTTTATTATTATATTATTATAATTATGATTATGGTTATATTATTATGATTATGACTATAATTATTATTATCATGATTATGATTATGATTATTATATTATGATTATATTATTAAAATTATGATTATTTATTATTATTATATTATTATAATTATGATTATAATTATATTTTTATTATTATATTACTATATTATGATTATGTTTATATTTTTATTATATTATTATTATAATATTATTATTTATTATGATTAGTTTTTATTACTTTATTATTATTATTATTATCTTACTATTATGATTATTATTTTACTATTATTATTATTATCATCATCATCATTATTAGTATCATAATTATTCATATTTTAACTATTCTGAGTAACAACTGCCAAACAATATTTTCACTCTTCTGAATAGTCAAGAATATCACTTTTCCAAAAAAATATTATTCTATCACTCTTCTAAAATTATCACTCTTCCAAAGTTATTCCTTAATTTACTAAACGGATCCTAAGTGCATATCGATATCGTCTGCTCAATCATTACATATATATGTACATCGGACTGCTGTTATTGTACGGATGAACCTTTTGTAAGTGGATACGGACGGAGAGGGGTGAAACAACGATTTGGTCTTTCAAATTTCTAAAAAGTTAGTTAAATTAAATAATTAAAATTTTTAAAATTTTAATGTCCCCTTCACTCCAACGACTCCATCAATCATCTTCCCGCCCCTTTATTCTTCATGGAATGAGTTAACTTTTCAATGGTTTGGATCAAATTTATCCCAAATTTTATTTCAACTGTTAAATTAGCATTGAGATTAGAAAAAATATAAAATGAAAAATGAGTAACATCAAAATTGATGAAAAAAATTAATCCAATGGTTAAAACAAGATTTGGAACAAATTTTGGTCCCAAACCATTAAAAATTAATCGGTCCATTCTTCATAATTGGTTCTACCCTCTAGGTGGATGTGTAAAGGATACCCTTTGGTTGTAGTTAGCTAGTGGCAAATGGCAATGATTGGTTGTTGGATCTGAAAATGAAACGTCATGTCAACAATTAGCATAACATGTTAGGCTTAAACTTAACAATAAACTGTTCATTCTACCCTAAATGTTTTTTTAATCAAAACCCTATACATGTTATTTTTAACTCAATTGGCAATATCACGAGTCACGACTAGAGTATTGAAAATACCCACCTGGTCCAACCCGTTTCGGACCGGATCGTGACCGTATACCGTGCGGGACCGTGAACCGGACCGCGCACCCCCACCCCACTCCACCCCACCCGCCCCTTGCTGCTCCCATCCCATCCAAACCTTTTATTTAAATAAAAGGTGCTAAGCCCTCCCCCCCCCCCCAAAGATACCCCCAAGTGTACAAATTTTCAAAAAATCTGAAATTTTCCCTCCCAAAAATATTTATAAATACCACCCCTATTTACATCTCAAAACACATCAAAATCCCACTCCCTCTCTTCTCAATCTATCAAATTCTTAAATTTTCATTTAGTCTCAAATTTAATTTTCTTATTACAAAAAATAAAAAAAAATAGTTTAGAATTATTAATTTATTGTTAGTCTGTTGAAAAAATTAACTAATCGAAGAAGGATAATATTCGGTATTCGCCATTTCTCAATTCCATCGTTGCGATAATATTTTTCCTTCAAGGTTAGTTTTTAATTTTAATTAGTTATAATTTTTATTTGTAGAAATTAGTTATGTTGTTAGATTTTATTCGTAATTTTTTATTTGTAAATTTTTTTTTAGAATATTACATTTTAGTTTTATGTTGTTAGATTAAAAGATTTAGAATATTATATTTAATGTTAAATTTATTTATTATGTTAAATTCGTTTTTTTTTGTTAGAACTTTCTTAGAATGTTAAATTTATATTTTAAGTAGAGATTATTCGACTGTACCTTAGTTTGTACATTAGTTCGTTTGATTTCTTTATCAATACCATCTGAACTAATTAAAAAAATCATAAGTTTATAAATACAGGTGATCTTATTTCTTATCTCTGTACAGAAAAAAAAATAAACGTAGGTTTGGTTTGAACAAGAGAATAAAAAAGAATTAGATGGATAGTTATAGATTGTTTATTTAACAGAACAAGCATAAACATGAAATTCGGGCAATCAGAAAGTCGTTAGTTTTTTTTTCTTAAAGTACAATTTGAAACGGTTGATTTAATGACTTTTTAATTGATGACCAAATATTTTCCAACTTAAATCCAAATTCAAATGTTGCACATTTCATAACAGTAGTAATAATAATAACAACAAAATAACAACAACAACAACAACAACAATAAAAATGAATTCTAATTGTACAAATTGAACAAATTTGATTTGAACAATATTAATGCCGTAAAATCAAACTATTGAATAAATTAATGGGAAGACATCCTTGATGACAATGAATTATTTTGACAATCTTGACCATGATACTTCAAATAAATTAAAAAAAATAAAACTAGAAAAAAAAATTATAGATATATTCTTCAACTTGTATATCACTAGTATTTCAAATTTCATAATTTTAGTTATTATCTGATGATCTATTAAAGACTGTCAAAATTCATAATATATAAAGAGGATTAAAGTTTTAAAATTTTTAAGCATGTCACATTAAGACATTTCTTCATCATTGATTTTGTTTAAATCTTTTCATCTCTCTCTTCATTTAAAATAGGGTGGGGATCACTTGGTAATGAGTTATTTTGATAATTTTGACAATGGATTTTCAAATAAATACAAAAAAATCTTAAAAATAAAAAATTTATGAATATGTTCTTCTACTTATAGATTGATGATGATTCAAATTTTATGTAATTTCATTATCATTTGATACTCTATCAAGGACCATAAAAAAATTATACAATTTGCAACGGTTATAATTTGACGGTTTTTGATGAACTATCAAACGATAATGAAATTACATGAAATTTGAATCATCATCAATCTATGAATAGAAGAACATATCCATAAGTTTTTTTTCTATTTTTTCTATTTTTTTCATATTTATTTGAAAATCCATTATCAAGATTGTCAATATAACCATTGTCAAGTGATCTTCCCTTTTTAAAATAATGTGTGTAATATACTTAAGGTGAAACTTAATTCTTAAAATGATCTATTTTTTGTATGATATTTTCTAGATTGTCATGTGTTTAATTATATTATTCATAATAATAATAATAATAATAATAATAATAAAAAAATTATTATTATTATACATATTTAGCATTTAAAAAGTTGTGTTTAAATTTTCTTTAATGTGATTATTTTTTTAATTTATATTTTTAATTATTTATTTGAGGGTTATATTATTGGAGACTCGGGTTAAATATCAAGTTATAACCTAGTTTTATATAATTTGTAAAAATTATAATTTAGTTGTCTTTGATGGACCACCAAATAATAACTAAATTACATAAAATTTTTAAAACTATTCATTTATGAGTTCAAGACTATATTTATAAAAAAATTATTTTTAATATTTTCTTGAATTTATTTGAAGTACTGTTGTCAAGGTTGCCACAATCAAGGATCCCTCCCCTAAATTAATATACTACAGAATAATTAACATTATAGAGTGCAGAAGGATAAAAACATTAAGATGCATATATTTACATTTTTCAATTATACCAATATTATGGTCATTGATTTTTAGTGGATCGAATACTTGTGACTAAAGTATGAATATGGGAATATTGTTAAAAAAAAAAAGAGTCGCCTAGATAACACTCACTAAGGTGCTATTTCAAAAAAAAAACACTCACCAAGGTGCATGATAATGGGAAAAAAAATTGCACGACTTATTTACAGAATATTAGCAGGACCACAGGGTCAACCAATTTTGGAAGAGAATTAACAGTTCGTAAGTAGATCCAAGTGTATCAAACTATACAGTATACACTCTTCCTCATTGACCAGGGGACCATTTCAGATCTGCTCTATAAAGCTATAGTATAAGGAAATCAAAATATACAAATATCTTGAGTTCATTTTCTCTGATCAGTTTCCTTGGTTCTGGCAATATGGTCCTGAAGGTATTATTAATAGTTAAATGTTTCTTGTACATGGATATGTCAGAAACTTGAGAATGCTGTTTAAATACAAACGTTTTAAATGCTTTTCATGTTACCAGGTTTTAAACTGGTTGCACCAGAAGCTCCATGCAAGAGAAGATTACTGCCCCATCTCTTCAAATAAAGGTATTTATTCGAACAATTAGATGTCAATTTGTTCTCTATTGAAACTTTGTTTGACTGAGTTGCCTAGCTCCCCAACCATTTTGTTCTTATTGTTTTGCATTGATAATTAATTAATACACAGATGAAATTAAGGAGGATTCCATTCGTGAGAGCGTAGCAGAGCGCGACACTGAAGCTCTCCTTCTGCATGACATACTCCTAAATGGCATCCTGACGATCGGTACGTTAGGCCACGAGCAGTCATTTTTACTAGCAGAAGAATTGGTGGTTGAAGAAAAAGAAGAAAATTTGCAAATCGATCAAGGAGAAATGGTTCAACAGGAGCCGGAAACACCTGCATTGGTTGCCACTACTGAGAGCAAATCAGTAAGCAGGGCTGGGTCGCTCAAGATGAAGTCGGCATCGATGAATGCACGTGAATGTACAGAAATGATGGAGGTTTGTGCCAATAAGGTGGTGGAGATGGAGGAGTACAGAGTGAGCACTCAAGAGAAGCCCCTTCTATTGAATGAGAAGAAGAGGGAGGAGAAGACGAGGACGACTCTCGCCGAATTGTTTGCCGCTGAAGTGTTTGTCGAGAAAGTAGATCTGAAAGAGGTGAAAAGCGAGGAAGATTTTGTTAGGAAGAAAGCCTCTGAGGTGAAATTCTGCGAGGATAAAATGGAGAAGAGCAAAGAGAAGAAGTCAATTTCTAAAAGCGCGCATACATTGAACCGAGTAAGACATCTGTTTATAAGATTAAGCAATTTTATGTTTTTTTTAATAGATACTTAGTATGCAACTAATTTTTATGGCATATCCATTCGATGGTTTGACAATTATTTTTTAAATTAAAAAGTTACCAAATGTGATCCTACACAGTTTGTGAGGTTATATCAAGCTATTAAAAAGTTTATCTAGACCTATATCAAATTTGAATTAATTTGGAATTTAATGGTTATTTGTTATGAAGATATATATTACAACTTTATGGTCAAATTTCCAAATTTTCAACTAAAAACCAATTTTTTTTTATATGCACTGTTCTTTACTTAAGCGCCTTAATACATTAGATCATAACACACAATATTTCGGATTAGTTCTCAAAGTGGTCTCTGAATTATGTTCATTTTTTTCTCCAATATAAAGAAAATTCTTTAAATATAGAAGACTAAAAGTACTTATCGTCGGACCATCTTTTGATCCAGGAGGAATTTTGTGCCCATACTTTTGATGTTCCATCATGATATGACCTTTTTTTTTATTAAAATTCAAAATTTTACTTAATCTTGTATGATAAACTTGGACAGTATAAATGCATAATTTCATTTTATTTTGATAATTCACATTACAGAACATTAAAATTTCGAGTATATTTTGTACAATCACTGCAAGACTTTGTAGTTGATTATTGAGATGAATTCCAACTCTTCTGATTATTTACTTGAATATGTTACATCAAAATAAAACAATATCAATAGTTAGAATAATTATGTTTATTATGAAAACTATAATATTTCATTATTCCTTCTCCTTTCTCAAAAGATAATAAGATGAATTCGAAGTAATTGAAAAGAAAACCTGTCATTTCTCCAACACGCAACAGCATAGAATATCAATCGAACTTCCAAATTGGAAGAAAATTGAGCTTGGAACCTCGTGAGTTATTATTTATTTACTTGATGAGACGGTTAACACATTATTTATTTACTTGGTTCTTTTTTATTTGGAAATGGCCAAGTAGCTGATCAGGAAGATGCTCAGAAAGAAGATTCATCCAGAACATCCGAGCAGACGCGGCGATGAGGGGCCTCTCATTGTGCATGTCGATCTTACTCATACTTCCGCCAATTAATTTTATCTGGTAATATTATCTATTTTCAGCTTCAATATATTTAAAATTTTAATTAAAGAAACCATTTTCTTCGTTCAGAACAAAATGTGTGTCGTCCTTAACAAATAGTAATGAAACGGAGTCACATGATTAAATAATTAAGCTCTCTAATATTCGGTGCGGACACGTTTGTTAATTATTAAAATTAAGACCTTAACTCGGACTTCAATCCGACAAAATAGTTCTTAAATAAATTAATTAAATATAAAAAATTAAATATATTCAATAAAAATTTACAAAAATTTCAAAATATTTTTTAAAATGCTAAAGATGCATATAATAATAAAAGAACAATACAAAAAATTGAATTAATTTAAGAGTTAAATTTCACCATGAGTATATTATATCCATCTATTTTAGATGAGAGATAAAAAATTATATAAAAATATTGAATTTAAGTAGATGAAAAAATATAGACAAAATTAATAATATAAAAGAATGATAATGTAGGATGTTTGAAATATTTATAAACTTAACCCTCACATAAATAATTAAACAAACTAGAGATGTTATTCAAGATTCATCCTCGATAATATAATCCTCAAATAAATAATGAATAATATAAAATTTTAAATGTATTTAATAAAATTTCACATTAAAAGAATTAGACTCGATATTTTTAAATACCAAATAATAATGATAATAATAATTTATATTATTATAATAAATATAATTAAATACATAATAATTTATAAAAGATAATATAAAAAAAAAATTAGATCATTTTAAGAGTTAAATTTAACTTTAAATTTATTACACACATTATTTTAAATAAGGAGAGAGAAATATTTTATATGAATTATTGAATTCAAGTAGATGAAAAGACTTAAATAAAATCAATGATAAAAAAATAATGATATTACATACTTAAAAAATTTAAAAACTTAACTTTAACTTTTTTATGTATTAAAAATTTAATAAAGCCGCTACATTAATTGTGCCGCTTGAGTGTCTGTTGTATGCTTGTATTCAAGTTTCTGAACTTTTCTTGGTTGAAAGAATCACAGTACACATGACGACCATACTCATCGAGCGTTAGGTTAGGTAGATTATGATGCCCAACTTGGATAGAAAAGAGAAGATGGATGCATACTTGTTGGCACATGGCGGTCCAACACTGTTCCAAAAGTTTGTCCAATCCATTGTGATTGAAAAGCGCAAGTACTTTTTCTTCCTTTTTCTTATGTTTTTACACAAATCTGATCATTGAGTGTGATATAGGCCCCCCTGATCATGGGTCATAAACTTTGAATTGAAACGTAGAACTGGCCCGTTTTGGATCTTTGGCTGCATTAATAGCCCCGCTGCGATATTTCTTTTCAAAGTTTCATATCTTGGATGAGGTTAAGAACAGTGGTAATTTGAATTAGCAGTTATTCTCAATTGTTATTTCATATGAATGAGTATAGTTTTCAAAATGATTGGGTTAGTAACTATTACTAAACCAATTAAAAATTGATTTGGTTACTGTTTTTGTTTGGTATTATCCGAGAGGGAGACCCAACTTAAATGGGTTTTACTAGAGGCGGATGCAGGATTTTGATTAGAGCGGCAATTATTGAATTGTAATAACTTAGCGGGTTCATATTCATTAACTAATTGGATATTAAATAAAAAATAATAATTTAATATATATTCTTATCTAATAAAAAACTATCAAAATAATAATATTTTATATATTAAAATAATAACAAAATAAAACTCAAAATAATAGATAATCAAATTGATGAAGAAAGTTTCCTTTATCATATTTTAATATTTTTACATAATTATTTAATTATGCATCATATTAAAAAAATTCTCAATAAAAATAATCAGACAATCTAAGTGGGCAAAAAAAATTTCGGGGGAGCAAATTACCAATATCATTACCTAAAAATAATATTTTTCAAAATCCAAGGGGGCAGCTGCCACCCCTGGCCCTCTATGGATCCGCCCCTGGGTTTTACGGTGAGTTATGCAACACGCCATCAATGCAGGTAAGTAACGCAGACTAGGATTGTAAATGAATCAAATGATTGAATTAGAATTTGAGCTAATTCTATTTAAAAATAATTTGAACTAAATCGAATTTCAACTAAATTAAACTCGAACTAAATCGAACTCTAGATGAACTCAATTATTTTAATTTTTATATTATCATAAATAATTAGAGATAAAATAATTAATATTTTATTAATTTTATATTCAAAAAATAAAAAGTAAGTAATATTTATTAATTTAATAATATCTTATTAATTTTATAATAGAATAAATATATTATTACATATATTATTGAGTAAATAGTTAAAACATATGCAAGCAACTACATTTGAAACTATTATGAATCAAATTCGAACTAGTTCATTAAAAAATTATTGAACCGAACTCAAATCGAACTAACAAAAAATCTAATCGAATGAACCAAATTTGAGCTAAAACTAAATGGAACATCAAATGAATTATGAATTTTTCTTGCACCCCTAATGAAAATTGAATTTGCTACCCACTGTACATTTTTTATCAATATATGAGTTGAACCAATCATTGTTCAATAAATATTCACTCTAAATGAGCCAGACTCTTTCAATAAATTTAACATTATACAGATTTCAAAACATTTGAGTTTAGAGTGAATTTATCGCTCACAAATGAGCAACGAATTCAGTTCCAAGTAACGTGGTTCTTTTGTTTTGTTATTATTTTTTTTACTTTTACAATTGAGAACCTAAGGTTATTTATATTATAAAGCATTCCAAAATAAATAGAGATATTTATTTTTTTTGGATATTACACTCTTAAAGAATAATTTATTAATTAATAATATCAAACATTTTAATAGACATTAAGCAATGGAAATAAATTGTTAGGAGGCCAATGAAGGAGAGAAGATTAAATTTTATAGGATTAAAAAAATATTTGTATTTTTGAAGTACTTGAATATGATATGCAACTTATAATAGACCGATAAATTGGGATTTTTACAAATTGTATGAAAATTTGATGGTGTTTGATAGACTATCAAACAATAAGAAATTATATTAAATTTGAAACACTATTAATCTATAACTTCAAAAATATATTTATATTTTTTTTAAAATTAAGTTTTTTTGCAAATCTATTTGTAGTTTCATTATCAAAAGTGTTAAAATAGTCATTACCAAGTGATTCCTCCCCATATGTAAATATACTACGATATTTAATTATGTTAGTGTCTTGGATGAATAAAACTTTATGAAAATACAATCATGTTTCTTGATAGACCAAAGAACAAAATTTACTTACCAAAAAACAAAGAACAAAATTTACTGACATTCGGCAAAATACAATCATGTTCCTTGAGTGACCAAAGAACAAAATTTACTGACCTTCGGCAAAATACAATCATATTTCTTGAGTGACCAATCATGTTTCTCTCAATCCGAATAACCCAAAGAACTGCCTCTATTACTAAAAAAAAAACTTTGTCCTGAATGATGGTGGCCTGGTTGGAGCTGAGTGCAAGAGTTCCACAGGCAGTGGCGGATCTAGGATTTTGATTAGGGGGGGGGCAATTATCGGATTGTAATGGCTTATCGGGTTCAAATCCATTAACTAATCGGGTACTAAATAAAAAAAATTAATAATTTAATATATATACTTAACTAATAAATTTTTTATTAAATAATAACATTTTATATATTAAAATAACAATAAAATAAAGCTCGAAGTAATAGATAATCAAGTTGATGAAGAAAGTTTTCGACTAAGAAACTTTATATTTTGATATCTTTGCATAATTATTTCATTATGCACGGTATTAAATATTTTTTTCTCAATAAAAATAACCAGACAATTCAGGGGGGCAAAAAAAAATTTCCAGGGGGAGGCACGTGCCGAAAACATTACCGAAAAACACTATTTTTCAAAATCAAGGGGGGGGCACGTGCCCCCCCCTGGATATGCATGGGTCCGCCCCTGATCCACAGGTCATGTAAGCTATCTGTGTTGAAAGGAATGGAACAAGCACTTGTAATTTGAGCCCAAAACAGGAGCATGTCATTTTGAGCATTTGGTCTCTGGTTAGTATTCTTTAGAAGTTGCTAAGCCAGCCATTAAAAGATCCTAATCTTCAAAGGCAAACTCTGATTTTTTTTTTTTTCAAATTAAGAGCCTGATACTAAAATCTGGAACTACGTACTCCAAAATTTAAGATAACGGAGACACCAGAGTTTGTGGAGAAATTCGAAACTAAGTCAATCTTTTTGTTATTATTTATTTTTCTCCATGAATTTGCAAGTTGAATAATGATTATATTCAAATTAAAACTGAATTCTTATAAATTAAAAGAATAGAATTAACTTCGAAACATTAATTCTTAGCCACGTTACATCACATATTTCCTCATAAGTACGGGGATATTTCTTTCATGATCAATGGCTCGTACTTGTCATGTTTTCTCTTGCGTTGAAAGGTGATGTGTCTAACATGTACAAAAATCTATCGAATGGATATGCTCTTTTTGTATTCCTCTGCAAGAATTTCTGCATAATTTCCATAGTATGATCATAATAACATTGTGCTATTATGCACAATTTTTCCAAATGCTAGATCATTTGTCTAATTCTTTAAAATTCAGCATTTTCTAATAAATATTTCTTTCCGTAAGCAAAATTTGAAAACACGACTCTAATACATTTTTTTCACAAGTTTACTGGCACTAGTATGATAAATAATCTCACTGAGCAATTATATGCCAAAAAATTCTAATCGTACTTGCAAAAAAATATCTTTCCCGAGTCTTAATTAGTGGCAAGGTGTTCTTGATTTAGTTGATTAATTATATATCTAATCTTTTTCATTTTTGTTATCTAGCATTTCAGAATGATGCTTCCAGCAAGTGAGCTTGTGATATGGAGCTGTATGAGACCATATATTCTGTATTCAAGAGTCAAAAATGGATCCTGATCTTCTCCAATTAAATAGAAGTCATGTATGATTTAGGCAAAATTACGACCATCTATTCTAGATAGATAAGCTGATTAATTCCGACCAATCAAATTTAATATTGAGAGAGGTTCAAAACGATTTGGTCAGGATTTACAAGCTAGGTTGTCCAATGTAAAATAGGTGGTTTAATATGCTAAGAAACATTCAATGAGTTCCTTGATTGGATGATCGGATCCAATGTGGACAGTTAAGGTGTTTTCAGATGTTTATATCTAAATTTAAGTGTTTTTTTTTGTTTGCTTGTTTGTTTGTTTTACTTTAATTATGAAAGAAATGATATATCAAATTATATCCAATGCTAATAAATCTAACATGCTCCTTCATGCTATTAACTCAAATATATATATCAATTATTTCTATGCACCTCAATCAATTCTTTATATTAAAATCGTATTTTTAGAACTCTTCTGTTCTTCTATGAGCATCCAAGTTTTACTCTCTATGGGTATGTTTGGATGGCACGAGAACAGTGAAATAGTTGCCTTCTCGAAATAGAAATAGCAATGGTGCAATCAAACACAAATTTGTTGTTCCGGAACAGTGAGAATAATTGTTGTTCTGTTATTCCGAGGAGAGATGGAATAACTGCTGTTTTTCTCAACTCTCTGTTACTATTCCAAACAAACAATCCAAACAATATTCCTATCATTCGGAATAGTATCACATTTTTACTATCCTCATGCTAACCGAAAAATTACTATTTTTTACTATCCTCACTTACTATTCTCAATTCCTCTATTCTTACACTATTCTTTGCACGATCCAAACATACCCTATATGTGTATGTATATAGACTATAGTACGTACATACATACATTAAAATATTATTTTTCAAACTAAAGAACTAAGATTATAAATATAACTTTTTAATTATTTAAAAAAGCATGATCAAGTTTTAATGTTTCCTCAAACAATATTAACTATATTTTTATTGTTTCCTTACAAATTTTATTGTTTCCTCAAACAATATTAACTATTTTTAATGTTTGATTTAACTATGCTAGATCATATCAAATTCGTGCAATAGAAAACAAATACCTGAACATGTACCAACTTTTTATTTATTTAATAATATAAAAAAAAATAGAAAATAAGAAGAACGGAACTGGAAGTCGTAAAATCTGAGTTCAGAACTGCATTATTTATTTCTTGCGAACTCATTATTATACACAATATATCATATTCCAGCCTTGTACAACTTGAGGCCCGAAAATATTTGCGGCCCAAAATTGAAACAAAAGGCTAATTTGGCCCAAATCTGTACCGCATCATCAGTTTAGGAAAATTTGATGATATTTAATTTTTACAACGGGCGATAGACAGGTATACATTTTAGTGATGATTCGGACTGATTGTGCAAATTCCCCCGTGACTATGCATTTTTATTCTAGACAATTGCATTATTTTGAAATAATTTAGTGTATATTTTTATCGTATGTATTTTATCACAATAAATATGCATTTTTCAATAGACATGCAAATGTATATGATGCACAATAGCCATTTTTTAAGAAATAGATTTTTTTTTAAAAAAATATATCATCTAGTATAAGTGTGCTGGTTTTTACATGGTAAAAACATGGTTCAAATATTCCAGGCCAGATGGATGGCCCGGAGAAAAATCAAGCTAGATTTTTTTCCACTGAAGTGTCACACAATTAGGGTAGCAAACGGATAGGATACAGACGGATAATATTTTTACCGTATTCATATATGTTATAATTTTTCGGATACGGATACAGATACAAATTGGATATTTAACAGATATCAGATATGGATCGGATATCGGACGGATACATATACAAATACAGATATATTTCGGATATTAAGTAAAAATATTATATATATATATATCATTAAAAATAATTATATATTATTTTTTGATAGAATTATTAATTATAAAAATTAAATATTAATTATCATTATATTAGTAGTTCAAATGTATAAATAAATTATTAAAAAACATAATACATTAGCACAAATTATATATAAAATTAGTTAGATTTATAATGTATGAAAAAATATAATTAAAAACACATAATGAGATTTTTTCGGATATGTATTCGGATAAAATCAAATAATATTGGATCGGATATCTTCGGATAATGTTGGATATTGACGGATAATAGCTAAACGGACGGTTACAGATAGGTAATAGCCAAATCATATCCATATCCGTTAAATTTTTTTGGATACGGATACAGATACGGATCGGATAATTTTTATTATTTTTCAGATCGGATCACGGATAAAATCGGATATTTTACTATCCGTTTGCAACCCTACACACAATTTATGTTAAAAAAAAAAAGAAAAACACCGAAGTGTCACACAATTTTTATTAATAATTTTATTTTGATATTTTAATTTAAATTTTGAACTATTATAAATGTAAAAAGTAGAAATATGATTGAGACACAAAAATAAGGCAAATGAACCCTCCTCGAATATGATTAACCCATGATAATTTATATAGAATATTACAACAAGCATAGGTATATCACATTCATCTCTTTTAAATTAGACGAGAGAAGCATAACACATGCATGAGCCATTTGCTTAAATAAGATGGGGACAAAGAAATAAAATTAATAGTAGAAAATATTGATGATGTGATGTATCTAAATTTTTTTATGTATTATGTTATGAACTTTGCCTAAAAATTCTTAATAGCATTTTTTGTGTACTAGAGTTGTAATTTGGATTTCGCCCCCAAAAAATGGTTATCAAATAAGTAATTAAAAATATGAAAAATTTTAATTATTCAATAGAAATTTTACATTAAGAAAATTTTAAACATATTTTTTTAAATAGTAAAGATAAATATAATAATATAATTAAATATGATATTCTTGAAAAATAATACCAAAAGTTGGATCACATTAAAAGTTAAATTTCACCTCAGATATATCATGCACATCTATTTTAAATGAAGAGAATGAAAATATATATATGAATACCATTGAATTAAATAGATGAAAAGATTAAGATGAAGGAGAATGATGATGTAACATATTAAAAAACTTCTAAACTTAACCCTTTTATATTATTAATACATAAAGAGGGTTAACCTTTCAAGTTTTTTAAGTATGTCACATCATTACTTTTTTCACCATTGATTTTATTTAAAGTTTTTCATCTTCTCAAATCCAAGGGTTTTATATAAAATACTTTATGTCTTGTCATTTAAAAAAAATATTTAAGGTGAAATTTAACTCTTAATACGATCTAACTTTTTTATATGATCATTTATAGATTATTATGTGTCTAATTATATTATTTATTATTATAATAATTATTAATAATTATCATTATTACTTAGCATTTAAAAATATTATGTCTAAATTTTCTTTAATGTGAAAATTTATTAAATATATTTAAAATTTTATATTATTAATTATTTATTTAAGAACTATATTATCAGAGTGAAACCTGAGTTACAACACTAGTATTAAGAATTTTCAAAGTTTTTGGTGGAAGGAAAGGAGACAACCACAAAAACGCTGCAAAATTAATGTCTGTAAATTAAAATACATCATGATGAGCAATAAAAATTATCATCAAATGCTTTTAAAAATATGTGACTTTTAGCATTAGTATTTATATTCTTCAGTAGCGCAATACAATTAGAAAATCTCTTCCAAATTAATGAAAATATTGCTCACAATATTGAGTTATTATTCATTTAATTTATTATTTCTTATAATTTCATTATAAAATAATTTTTTTATTTTAAATTATTGCCTCGATTAATCCAATTCGTAATATATTAAAATTGGTTGAGGATCCCTTGACAACCATTTTTTTTGACAATCTTGAGAAAAAAACTTTATACATATTCATAAAAATCTTTAAAAAAAACTTTATAAATATGTTCTTAAACTTATGGATTGATTGTGTTTCAAATTTTATACATTTTGAGTGTCATTTGATATTCCATCAATGACCATTAAATTTAAATTGTTGAAATTATCATTTTATTTTAATGATCTTTGATGGAATATCAAATGAAACTCAAATTACATGAAACTTGAAACACAATCAATCCAAAGTTTAAGAATACATTTATTCTCACCCGTTTTTTTTTTCTATTTTAAAATTTTCATATTAATTTATATAAAATTGATTTTTAAAATTATCAAAATAAATAATTGTTCTCACCCGTTAAATTTTGATATGAAGACTCTTGATTATATGCAGAATAAATTGAGTTTGATTGTTAAATGTGTATATAAGGCCTAACCATATTAGCAAATGTGGAGGCCAATAGTATTAATCTTATTTTATTTTATAAGACACAATCTTTACTGTAATAATTTTTAGATAATTTCAGACTTTCAGCAACCTTTTGCGATCTCTTAATTTTTAATTTTTTATTTTTTGCTAAGGCCTCCTTTATATTAGAGGATGGACCGACGCTCCATTTTTAAGATGCTAATATCTTTTTTCAAGTACTGAGATTTGAATCCACAGCTTTAGTCATAGTGATGGTGTCACCGACCTTCCCTACTAAATACCACATTCTAATTTTTTAATACTTATATAAAAAAAAATTGCGGTAACTAGAGGCGAATTCAAGAGGAGTCAGAAGGTAGTTGCCTTCTGAATTTTTTTTTTACAAATATCTTTATAATTATGTACATTTCAGAAAATTTTAAAAATATATTTATATATTTTTTTTAATTTTAAACCCCCAAAAATAATCTAATTTTTACCCCTCAATCAAAGACCAATCCGCCCTTGACAATAACTACTAATTACAAATCATGCACTTCTAATTTTACTTTCTATTTTTGACAACTCAAATATATTTTTATTTTCATAATGCAAATTATGCATTTTATTTTTTATTTTTCGTAATATAAAATTATAAAGCATGTACTTTTGATGCCACATTGCGTTGATAATTATTCCCACATAAGAGAAGAATCCAACAAAGAATGAAATACAGGACTCGACTAAAGCAAAGCACGAAGAATTAAAGTCCCTACTCTCCCTACTCCACAGTCTACACTCTTAATTTTTAGATAATTTCAGGATTTCGGCAACCATTTGTGGTCTCTTAATTTTCTATTTTTTTTTAATGAAGACTCTCTTTATATTAGAGGTTAGATCTGACACTCAATTATTTTAAAGTGTTAATGTTCTCTTCCAGCATGTACTGAAATTTGAACTCATAACCTCAGAGGCGGATCTAAATTTTTATTCAGTGGACAAAAAATAATTTTTTTTCAAAGGAACAAAATAAGCATATTTTCTATTTTTTTTTCTGAAAATATACATAAAAATAAAAATATTAGTATAAAAATATTTTTTTAGTGGGTGCAGCTACCCCTAAGCTCCATCTCCATCCGCTCCTGCATAACCTTAATTGTAATGATAGTGTCACTAACCATCCGTAATAAGCACTACATTCTAATTTCCTAATACTTGTTAAAATGAATTCGGGTAACCGGGAGAAGAACCAAGATGAGTCAGGGGGGTTGCCCCCCTGATTTTTTTTATAAATATATTTATTGTTATGTATATTTTTAGACAAAAATAAAAAATATATTTTTATTAATATTTTTTTCAAATTTTAATCTTCTAAAATAAATTAAAATTTATGTCTTCCTGAACCTAACGGTAACTACTAATTACAAATCACGCGCTTCTAATTTTTACTTTTTATTTTTAATAACTCAAAAATATTTCTATTTTTTGGTAATACAAATATTGTTTTCCTTTTTGTAATATAAAATTATAAAGCATGTACTTTTGATGCCATCTTGCGCTGATAATTACGATTTCGAATCCGCTGCTCGTAAAATCAGACGAGTATCGTCGGCTTTTTGCTACAGTGTCTTCCTCTTTGATGATTTTAAACCATCCGATTTTATAAACAGAGTCGTACTCGACGTTTTTACGAGCAGCAGATGTGAGCCCGATAATTACTCCCCACATAAGAATCCGATAAGTACAGGACTCGACTGAAGCAAAGCATAAAGAATTAAAGCCCCCACTCTCCCTATTCCCGACACCACACTCCTCACCGCACCACCAGTCCCTACCTCACATCTCACGCAAAGCACCGTCCATCTTGATTTCAACGGCTTTAAATAACAGACGGGTCAGAACCCCAAAACCCAAACCCCGCTTCAACTGTCACATCCTCCCACCCACCACACACGTGCGCACACGCTCGCGAGTTATATCATGGCCTTCACCGCCGTCCCTTTACCAAAAACCCTTCTCCCCTCTACCGGGTTTCTCCGATCGCCTCAGGCCCGTTTACGCCCATTCTCCGCGCGATCCGTCCCCTGCTCGAAGCCCCGGTTCTCGAACAAACCCCTCTCGATCTCGATCGGGTCCCACCGTAGACGGCCTGTGAAGATGGCAGCGACGACCGGGAGCAAACAGTTGACGGTGTTCGATACGGAGGAGGACCTGGCTCTATCACTGGCCAAGTACACTGCTGGGCTATCCGACAAGTTCACCAGAGAGAGAGGCGCTTTCACGGTGGTTCTCTCCGGTGGATCCCTCATCAAGGCTCTCAGGTTTCCATTTTGGCACTTCTTATGTTAATTATGACCCCTGTTATTTATAGTGGATATTTTATTAATTTTGTATTCTTTCTTGTGAGAATTAATCGGTTGGGTCTAAAACTTTTGGTTTAGGTCTGAGATTTTGTTTGTTAATCCAATTATTGAGAAGAAGATATTTGGAGTTATTGTAGGTTTATATTGTTTAAATTTTTATGTTGGCAAAAGATCTTCCAAGGTTTGGCCTGTGCAAGTATTACTACACGGATAGGGAAAATAATTAATTTAAACTATCAAATAAGAAATTGTCTAATAGAGTTGAGGAGAATTTAAGGATGAAATTAAACCTTTTTTTCCCTTAGAAATCATGCTTTTGGTAATTGAAAAATATAAATGCAATAGCACAGCAATCAAATGCTGAAGGATGTTCAAGAATCAAATCCAAAAACTTAACTGGTAAAGGGGGCACTGGTTAATTGGTTAGGGCTTATACCACATTCAGGTCTAAGTTTTAATGGTAAAGGAGATTTAGGTATAAAGCACTAATGTATAGGATGCCTTAATAGTGAGCTATAAGACAGAGGGGAAAATGTTAAAGTAAACTAATTAGTTCATCTCCGATGTGTATGCTTAATCTATTCAGGTTCAATGTATAAAATTTCTTAAACCAAGTATGCGTATGTTGGGGTTTGAGTTAAGATTATGACAATATTTTGAAAGGAGAACCCTGTAAAATTTTCTTTGTAAAATATTTTTGAGTATAGTCCCATGTATGTTATCTGTTTAATTAATTTGTCACTATTTATATTTGCTCATACAACATGTGTGAATCATGTGTAAATGATAAGCTTTGTATAGGAAACTAACAGAGTCGCAATATTTGGAATCTTTGGATTGGTCAAAATGGCATGTATTTTGGGTTGATGAGAGGGTCGTGAAGAAGGATCATCCTGATAGCAATTACAAACTTGCCCTTGATGGGTTCCTCTCCAAGGTTTGTGTCTCCATGTCTTATCATTTCCTTTAAATCTTATATTCACTCATCTGCCCCCTTGAGCATCATTACTCGCAAAATGGGCCAGAACTAGGGGTGTCAATGGGTCGGGTCACACATTATTTTATTATTATTTTTGACTCGACCCGAACCCGATCCGATTAAATTCGGGTAAAAAAATCTTGACCCATACCCAACCCGTGTAAAATAATTAATTATTTATTAATTATTTTTATATAAATTTAAACAATAAAATATTAATTAATTTATAATTAATCTTAATTAGTATATAATTAATGTATATTTAAGCTTTAATTAGTACTAAATCACAAAATTACTTTCAAAAAATATAATTAATCGGGTTTGGTCGGGTCGGGTTGACCCGAACCCGACCCGATTCAGGTCAAAAAAATTGAACCTATACCCGACCCATTTATCTTCGGGTCATGTCGGGTCGGGTCGGGTCGGGTCAAGAATTGACACCTCTAGCCAGAACAGATATAGGGGTTCAATTTCTGAGCGACTTATCAAATTCAGATGATTAAAACGAGCGTTATGCTTGAAAAATAAAATGCTTTTGGTACAAATATAGAGAACCACATCAACTGTGGAACTGCATTAAAATTTAAAGCTCATTTAGCGTCAGTATTTTTGTAAAATCATCCATCCTTTATAGTATGTTGTTATAGATGGTACAAAATAATATCACTTTGGTATCTTGTGTTTTCCATCCCTAGAGTGGAATATTATGGCGCAATTTTAATTCTATAATTTATCTGGAAATCACTACCTTTTACATAGTTCAGGAAAATTGTGCATATATACTTCTTTTTTCATGTCCTCTTATAAAACTTGTGTCTGTATCTGTTTAAGATTTTCTTCTTTTTCCAATTCTATGTTTATACCATATTGAAAATAATGTCTTTCATTTGTACAAGTGTTCTTTAATTTTGTCGAAACCAATTTTAATCAGGGTACATTATTTGTATTTGTCTTATGGAATTGCAGGTGCCAATCCCACCAAACCAAATTTATGCAATTAATGACACACTTCCACCAGAAGGTGCAGCTGAGGACTACGAGTCTCGCCTGAAGCAGCTGGCGTGGGACCGTGTCATCACAGTGGTCCCCGTGTCAGGCCTGCCTTGCTTTGACCTCATGCTCCTTGGGATGGGCCCTGATGGTCATGTGGCCTCCCTCTTCCCTGGCCACCCGTTACTTAAGGAAGAACAAAAATGGGTGACCTATATCAAGGACTCGCCTAAGCCACCACCAGAGAGGATCACCTTCACCTTCCCAGTTATTAATGCATCAGCTTACATTGCTATGGTGGTTACTGGTTCAGGTAAGGCTGGTGCAGTTCACAAGGCTTTGTCAGGTGGGGAAAAAACTGGTTTCACAGATCGGTTGCCTGTTGAGATGGTGGAGCTTGAGCAGGGAGAGTTTACTTGGTTTACAGATAAGGCTGCTGTTTCTATGTTGAATGAGAAATGTACTAGTCTGTGAGTATATTTTATCTGGGGACGTTGCTTAATAAGGATCCCTCCCTTTCTGGTTTGGGTTTGAAATATCAGCAAGTTGAGTTCTCCTGGTATGAAATTGTAGGTGTAAGTTTGTTTAGTGTATTCTCCTCTTTAATGCTGCTGAATAAATGCTCAATATGGCCGTTATAATTGGTCATGTCGCCCTGTAACATGTTGGTTTTTTCCTTTGTTAACTACTTTAACTTCATTAGAAATGATAAATTGCTTGAGACAAACGCATTATATAATAGATATAATGTAGAATTGTGCATGCTAACGTTGTTTTTATTTGGTTGCTCAGCTGTTTATTAAGGGACCCGTATTAACCGTTATAATAGTAATGTTTCAGGGTTTTTGTAATCAATGCAGTTAAAAAAAACATCAATAACAATGTACTAGATCCAGACGTTCTAAAAAGATTACTTGAAATAAAATTTTACATAAATGTTAACAAATTATTCTCAGACTCCTATGAAACTTGTGAGATATGCCTTATAAGAGGATTACCATGTCCTGGTCCAAAAGTTGGTATTTAATAATGCATTTAATTTGAAGATATTGGTTCAGAACATGATATAAAAGTTTCAAACACAATAGAGCAGAAGAAAGGTTTCAAATGAGAATGCATAGTAGACGGAGTTTTAGAATATTCTTCTAAATATTTTAAATAATTGTTTTGAAGAATCGACCTTTGGTCTGATAATAAAATAACATTCTAGGTGGTGAGGTTTCAGGTTTGAAATTGAATGTGATCATTTAAGGCCATTTAAAAGTTGATAATTTAAGACTTTCATTTTACTCGAAAAAAAAATAATTCTTTTGATTCGACATATGATCATAATAATTGAAAAGCAGGTGAGACGTAGAATCAATGAGATCGGATAACATATTCTTTCTAAAGACATTATAAACATACACCACCAGCATTTCTTTAATGCTCATTCATGGCAAGCTAACCAAGCAATAAAAAGTTGATAACAATGCTAGCCGCATGGGCAAGGATGATTCTTCTTTAATGGATCCGCTAGACTGCCTAACCATCAGAGACAGAGATAACAACACAAGATAAATATGCATTATCTAAGGAGCAATTTGCAACGAGTAATCATTTCAAATCCGAGGCCAAGTTGCAAATTCAAAATTTTGTAACAGAGGAAAAGCATGACGGGGCCCAAATCGGCCCTGCATTGGTTTAACTAATTCTTAATATTAATACATAAACAGTTAAATTTATAAAATTTTCAAGTATATCACATCATCAATTTTTTTTCATCATTAATTTATTTTTATCTTTTCATCTTTTTAAATTCAAAGATTCATATAAAATAGTTTATCCCTCTTCATTTAAAATAATGTATGTAATGTATTTAAGGTGAAACTTAACTTTTAAAATGATTCAATTTTTTATAGGGAAAATTAGTCCCATGCCACCTCAAAACTTTAAATTTAGCAAAATGCCACTTCAAAACTTTAACTCCCTCTAATGCCACCCTAAAATAAATTTATTTAGTCTTTTGCCACACTTATATATTTTTTGTTCATTTTTAATTAAGTTCAGTAAAATATCACTGTATTTTTGGATATATTTTTTTAATTCCAAAAATACCCTCATTTATGTCTGATATATTTTTTCCTACTAATTTCGTCTGTTAAAATCGTTGATATCTCTGCAAAATGCGTAATGCAGAAAGCAAATTTCAGACTATGAGCATCATGATTCAGAACTTTAAAAATGAAAATTCTATTCATAAGCATATATAAATGCATTTTTATAATTTTCTTTATGGGTCATTTGATAGAAGATTTTAGTATGATTTATTTGTTGATTGTTTTCTCTACTGTATAATAAAATAAAAAAGTGTTTGATTTGACATTTGCTAAAACAATTACGCATTTTTGCAAAGATATCAACGATTTTAACAGATGAAATTAGTAGGAAAAGATATATCATACAGAAATGAGGGTATTTTTAGAATTAAAAAATACATCCAAAAAATATAGTGATATTTTACTGAACTTAATTAAAAATGAACAAAAAATATATAAGTGTGGCAAAAGACTAAATAAACTTATTTTAGGGTGGCATTAGAGGGAGTTAAAGTTTTGAAGTGACATTTTGCTAAATTTAAAGTTTTGAGATGGCATGGGACTAATTTTCCCTTTTTTATATGATCATTTATAGATTATTATGTATTTAATTATATTATCTATTATTATAATGAGTGGGGATCCATTGACAATGAGTTATTTTGACAACCTTGACAATGGATCTCTGAATAAATACAAAAAAAATCTTAAAAATAGAAAAACATGTATAGATGTGTTCTTCTACCTTTAGATTGATGGTCATTCAAATTTCATATAATTTCATTATCATTTGATAGTTCATCAATGACCATCATTCAAATTTCATGCAATTTGCAATGAGTCCAATTTAACGGTCTTTGATGGACTATCAAATGATAATGAAATTATATGAAATTTGAATGACCATCAATCTAAACGTAGAAAAACACATCTATAAACTTTTTTTCATTCTTAAGATTTTTTTTATATTTATTTAGAGGTCCATTGTCAAGGTTGTCAAAATAAACCATTGTCAACTGATCCCTTCTCTATTATAATTATAATAATAATAATTATTATTATTATTATCATTATTACTTAGTATTTAAAAATTTGTCTAATTTTTTTAATATAAAATTTTATTAAATATATTTAAAATTTTATATTATTAATTATTTTTTTGAGAAATATATTATCGGAGCGAAGCCCAAGTTACAACCATAATTAATAATAAATTCAAAAAGAAGGGAGAAGTCCACAATTGACGGCAATGACGGGTGCCGGTCTTTCCCTGGCGACTTCGTCTGAGTTTTCTCGTGCTGTTTATATTGAGGTTGGTGTAACAAATTTTGTGTGAGCACTGGTGCACCGCTAGTGAATTGATAGATGTGTTTGATACGTAAGTACGTACGTGTAAATATGAGTATGGATATGTATTCGTATTTATACGTGTTAGCACATATCATGTTCACGTGTCAGATATATTATGCTCTTAAACGTACGTGTTCATTCTCTGAATAATTTTTACACGGTTAAACATGCACTTCTAGTACGTCGAACACAAACACACACATATAGTACGTATAATATGTATAAAAAACACATCTAACACTTCATGACTTTTCTATTTTTTTTTGTATTTTGTCATATTTTCTGATTGTTCTAAGTTTTTTATAATTATTTTTGAATTTTTATGTGCTACACAAGTGTTAACACATGGCAATCATGTATAAACACGAACACATCTTACACGACGTATTAGATGTGTCATGTATTTTTAAATATGCATGTTCAGATTTTTAAAATTTTAACACATTAAAACATATAAATTTAAATACGTAAATATATATTGACATGTCATATCTCATGTTAAATATGTCACGTACTAATATATAATATGCACAACACACGCTTATCAATTCGCCACCGGATGTGATTGTACAGTGTATACCGGTAGCTCCTATAAAATTATGTCAGAATATCTCTTTTAATTGCACTACAAGCATTAAATATAATTAAATAGTTGTTAATGAAGTCCAGACAAATGGGATCCGGTGAAGATTATTTATAATGATTACCATTGTATTTAATAAATGCATTGGTAGCTCTGTAGGTTCGGTCGGGTGTTAAATTTTCTGCAATTAAGTACATATGATTTTTCAAAAGACAAAAAAGAAGACAGTTACAATTACAAATGTAAAATACTAAAATCATTTGATAAATGATAAGAGTTACATATAATCTCTATATTTTCGACTTGACTGACTAATTATGGCATGACTCATTTTTTATATACGAGATTCCAAAATTAGAAATTATCTCATAATTGCCATGTCAATATTTTGTTAATTAAACTCAACTCGCTGTATTTGTAATATTTATTATTGATAACTTGAAGAAATCATGCAGCATGCATGAATGACTATGCTGATCAAATTTAGCAGCAACTATATGAATGTACTAACAATAGAAGATATTTATTAGTTATTTCTAGCAACTATTAAAAATTTATCACTTAGTCACTTTTATAGAGCATCTTAAATGAATGTGGTGTCACTTAAATTATGTTTTTCGTCTTTTTAAAGTTCATAGCAGAGGCGTATTCAAGTAGAGGCATACAAAAAATAAAAACATGATATTTTTTACCTAATATATTTAATCAATAAATTAAAATAATTTAATTATCTAATTTCATAGACATTGTGTCAACTGTTTTTTTGCTATAAAATCACTTTCAATATTTTGAACATTGTTATTTGCACTTATTTTATAATGCTTTCTAAACTTACTTTGAGTACGGACATCATATTTATTGATCTGTTTCTATTCAAAGTTGACTTGAAGCTAATTATGTTATATTAAAAAATAATGCAATATTTTCTGAAAATATTAATACTGATGTTTTTATTTGTAAGGAAATCACCATGTTATATGTACTGTAATTTAATTTGGTGAAAAGGAAAGAGAACCGAGCTCAACGACCTGTTACACGAATGCTGCAGAATCTCCGACAGCGATTATAACTTTTCTCTCTCATCTGAAGGACTTTAATATAGTGGTTGTTATTCGCGTGTCACATGTCACTGCACCGTACCCCACTCAAAGTATGTTCAGTGTCTTAAACTTATGCGAAGTTATTTGTACCGAGTTGATTATACCCGCCATATAATGCGATGTAAAACGACACTCAGTTATATGGTTAGATGCCCCCACCAACCCTGCATCCTGGCAATCTTTACTTTACTAAAACAATTCCACTCTAGTTCCGTCGCAACCTTTATCGTTCGAACTCCACCTCCGCTCTCGCTCTCTCCCTCTCTACAGGTTCCTTTTCTGTGATTTAGAGCACTTAATGGTGGCCGAGTAACAAATCAATGAAAGCGCTGCGTCGATCGAGCACTTCGTCGGGTGCAACCTCATCCCCGCCGCCGGAAGCCGCCTCATCGCCTCCGACCACTTCGTCGGCGTGGGTTCATCTCAGATCACTCCTCGTAGTTGCTTCTTCTTCTTCGTCCTCCTCCTCCTCCTCCTCTCCTTCTGTCTCCTCTCCTTTCGCTGAAAGGTAAAGTAATGTTCGATCTTTGATTAAGAACAACTTATTGCCATTTAAACGTGATAGTTGAAGTGGGGTAGGTGCAAATTTGTGCGTATTTTGGGAGGAATCGCCTTGAAGATCTGTAAGACCAACATAATTACATAAATGAATTCTATTACCACAAGTCTGGTGCATCCAAGCTTCAACTATGCCTGAATTCAAAATCTATTATGTTCAAACAGCAGTTTGGTGCCTTGTATTAGAGATGTTTTCCCCAGCTATATTATAATAAATTTAGTTGTTGCAAAGTGTAACATCTTGTCCTATATTGAGCAACTTCGTAACATTTTGCCATGTGTTTTTATACAATGGTTATGGTTACCTTTGCTGATGAGTTTTACTTTGTTCATTTTAATTCATCTTCTGAAGGGGAGGGCTTAAGTCACCATGGTCAAGAAGAAAGAGGAAGCGCGTGCTTTCTACTAAACAGTGGTCCCGCCTATTCTCGACTAGTGGGAGACTTCGAGATGGTGGGGCCAAATTATTGAAAAGAGTGCGAAGTGGGGTGAGTCTACATGATACATACTTTGTCCTCAATTATGCAGTGATTTTTTAAAATAATTTTTTTATAAGCCCTATTTTTTAATAATAAGTATTAATAACAAGCATGGCAGTGGGCCAATTTCAGTGGCATCTTTAAAATGTGTCAATCGTAGTGACGCTTCCCACAAATGCACTACTGGGACTGACGTCTTCTCACAAAAGCATCAGTGGGACTGATGCCTTCAAACAAAAGCGCCAATGGGACTGCCATGCTGCCATGCTTATTATTAAAATTATGATTAATTAATAATATATTCTTATTTTCAAAGATCACAGTCAATTATGGCTATCACCATACCTAAACTGAGAGGTGATTTAAATGCTCTATGTGGTTTGAATGATTAGTTCCATTTCTACATTGAGCTCCAATTCCTCTACTAATCTCCAATTTATCACAAAGCTCCAAGAACACACAAAAGTGACAAATCAAACTAGTCGACTGGTGGTCCCAAAAGCAGCCCTTTTGCTGAATACTTTATGGTTTTAACTAGCTTTTGTTTTTGTTGTAACAGGGAGTTGATCCATCTGTCAGGAAGGAAGTTTGGCCATTTTTGCTTGGGGTGTAAGATATCCAATTTACGTCTTAAATCATACTTCAGCAATTTTGAATTATTAACACAGTACCATTCTAAATATGAAACTGGATAGAAAACACTTGTGAAACCAATAGCTTACATGTACCAGTAAATGAGCAATACATATGGGTTTCTATATTTCTGAACTTTCAAGGAAGGAGGACCATTACTAGACAACATCGTAAGCAATTATTAACTGGGAACTCTGGGGTTGGCTTAGCGCTAGGATAAAACCTGGAAACATGTATCTTATCTGGGATTGTTATCCCAGATCTGTACCAGTCATTTAGGGACTAGGCGATACTCGAGCTTATGCGGGGAGGGAATGGAACAACAATGCTTGTGCATTCTTCTTTTACAGAAAACTACATATAGACCTAATTCATTCTATCTCACGTAGAGTTTTTAGGGTAAAAATAAGAGTTATTAAATTTCTGAAGTTTGTATATGTTTCTGCCTCTTGATAGCTGTAGGGATTTCTGGGACACTATTTTCCAAATATAAGAGAAAAAATATCAAAAAGAAATAAAAAGAAAGGGGAAGAAAAAACTAAGACTGCTTATTAGTTCTGTGCTTCTAAGTTATTTTTATTTTATTTCTGTAGTTATGATTTGAACAGCTCGGAGTCAGAAAGGAATATCACAAAAGAAAAAAATAGGTCTCTCCTTATCAAACACCATTTTAAACTGCCTCACTTCTAATTGTAGCTCTAAATTTAAGTTCTAACTTAGTCTCCCTTTCCCCTATAAATTAGGAAAGAATATGAAAAGCTAAGGAGGCATTGCAGATTACTTGCTCATCAGCATAATTCCAGAAATGGCTTGACAGCAGTTGATGAATTAGGACCTGAAGAGTTCAACTGCACTGGTATTATTGAGGTCCCACCGTCTCCTATTTCCCAAGATGCAAACCCATGTTCATACTTCCAGTTTGAAGATATGAAACAGCTAAACATTATTGAAGAGGAAGAAGACAAGACTGATAAGACCGACAGTGAATCATCAGATTCGGAATCCTCTGATGAGGAGGATTCAGATAATATTCCCCTCCCCTCTGTGGCTGCTGAGGAGGAGCCCAAATTCACATGCACTTCTTCGGTAATGTCAAAACATATCTGAAATGATTTATAACAAATAACACTGCCAAATATGGAAATATCACGCAACCCTGCAAAATGTGAAATATCATGCATATTCTCTGACAAAACACGATTGTCGTGCATGCACCCTTCTTCCTTTATCCATCTAGTTTCAAAGATTCCCAAATGCTACCCCTTCCTCACTGGGTATTTTTGCATAATGAAGGGAAGAAGATTAACTTGAACATATTCTTGTTTTAAGAAATCTGGAAGGTCTGGTAAATTCTATGTTCTTAAAAGAGCATGGGGTTTTCTTCCTTGTATGTGATTATGAATATATGTTGATGTTTTATAGGAGCATAGATGAAATTGTTTCTTCCTTATATGTGATATATCTTGAAAGGTTGTTCTTTTGAAAACCAGGTACGGGGTGACTTCTCGAGCTCTTTCAGAACAAACGAAGAGTTCTCAACCTGGCAACGGATCATTCGTCTAGATGCTCTCCGCACAAGCCCTGAATGGGTATTGCACTCACTAAAGCAGTCTGAGGTCTTGGAGGATGAAGCATTACAGGTGAGAGAACAATGGGTCTGGTCTGATGTGGGTGGGTTGTTTGGATCTGATTAGATTGAGAAATTTGGTTGGTATCTTTTTATTGATTGTTACTGGAATATAAGATCTTGTCTAGTTCATTTCATTTGTAACATTGTTGAAATGAAAAGTTACTTTTACAGAAGTAGATATAGCACCAATAGGAGCTGTTAGACCAACATGAACAATCAGCCATAATTGATTAACTTCTGGTTTGTCGTTGTTTTTCTAAAAATGTCAACGGATGTCAACCTGTTTTTCAATAGTGCTTTAAGACTTTGTGTATTAAGAATTTGTTGACCAATATAAAGAGTTAATCAAAGCAATGATGATAAGAGAAGGAAAAAAAAGACTACAAACACTTCATGAACCCAGAAAAATCTAAGTTACATGAAGAACCCCAATTACTATCTATCCGCAGACCACTGTTACAATGTATATTTAATATTAATTAATTGGTTAATGCATGTGCATGGTTGGGCCATCTCAGAACTGCATCCTAATTGTAGGCTGCATGTGATGTTGGATTGAAGGATTATGACCACCTTGAGCCATGCATGGTGTACCATGCGGCAAGGCTAGTGGCCATTTTGGAAGCCTATGCAGTTTATGATGCTGAGACGGGATACTGCCAGGGAATGAGCGACTTGCTATCACCAATTATTGCGATTATGGAGGAAGATAGTGTTGCCTTTTGGTGTTTTGTGGGCTTCATGCGGAAGGCCCGGCACAATTTTCGGCTTGATGAAGCTGGGATAAGGAGGCAGCTGAAGATTGTATCTAGAATCATCCGGTGCAAGGACTCTCACCTCTATAAGTATGTTGATGTAATATATGATTATTTACTTTGCCATATAATATGCCGGTTTTACCTCAAGGATGAACAGAGCCTTCATGTCATGTGTTTTTAAGGTTCCAATATTTCTTTAAAGCCAATCTCTACATAGTATGACAGCATTCTGGTACCCAGCTCCTGGTAATGAGTTACATTTGTCAATTATTTTAATCACTGGTTTAGTGTGCCTACAAAAGAATTCTCTATAAGAAACTGCATAGTCAAGCTCACAACTTTGTATGGTGAAATCAAGCAACTTCATTTGAGGATATATGTACAATCTGTAGTGTCTTCTAATTTTTTTCAGTTAACTGTTAACTAGTGCCTACCCCAATTTATTTGGGATTAAAGGCTTTGTTGTTGTTGTTGTTGTTGTTGTAACTGTTAACTAGTCTGAATTAAGAAACACCTTTTTTTGAACATGGCAATGACCTGAACCCCATTAAAATGACTCTTGAAATGAATAACTTAATATTCACAGGCACTTGGAAAAGCTACAAGCTGAGGATTGCTTCTTTGTGTATCGAATGGTAGTTGTGCTTTTCAGACGGGAGCTTACTTTTGAGCAGACAGTCTGTTTATGGGAGGTTATGTGGGCTGACCAGGCTGCTGTTCGGGCTGGTATTGGGCTCTCGGCATGGGCTCGAATAAGACTTAGGGCCCCACCTACAGATGACCTGCTTCTTTATGCCATTGCTGCTTGTGTTTTACAAAAAAGAAAGCTCATAATTGAGAAATATAGTAGTATGGATGAGATTTTGAGGGAATGCAACAGTATAGATGGACAACTTGATGTGTGGCGACTTTTGGATGATGCACATGATCTTGTTGTTAACCTCCATGATAAGATCTGACGGTTAGGTTCTCTTTTTCTTTTTCTTATTTTATCTATGTAGCTTCCATTTGTAAGGGAGGGGTCGATCAAAAGAGGAGATCTTGATTGCGGTTCCAAGGCAAGTAATTTAAAAATAAATAAATAAATGAAAATTTTAGGTGAACTTGAGATTTTTATTGAATTGTGTTAAGGTAAGTAATACAAGCATGATCAACACAGTATCATCTCTTCATATTCAGAGGTTTGGGTTTGCTTCTCTGCATTAAGCTTCTACAAGTTACTGGTGTCTAATCTCTCTGGACGTAGGAGTTAAAAACTGCTAGTTCTAAATTACTTATCAAACATAGCCATGTTGATAATTTGGCAGAAAAATTAGAGCATGAAAGTTTGCTTACGTTGCTAATTTAACAATAGGGCACTGATGCTGGTGATGAAGAATATTGGGATTTGGGAATCCCCATAAATTATGTAACAAGGTGAAAACTGTGCATTATGCATATAGATCTTATTGTACTATAATGGTTAACAGATCTAACAGCATATACATGATAGAGCAATATATATACTGGGGATAAAAGAGGTATATATGTTGGATTGAAGGGACACGAGTCAATTAACTCATTATAGCTGGCATCTTGTTGATATAACATTTGTGCCCTAAAAACTTTTCTTTCACAAGAACAATGTCAATCAAAAGTAGTGAAAATTCTTGTTAATTTCTTATTGTACATTTCATCACCTTTCATTATAAAAAGCACCTAACAACTCACATCTACCATGAAAAGTGAAGCTTGGTTTGACAACCTCTGTTGGGCAATTTCTTTTTCTGTCCTTTTTTCCATTTAAACATGTGGTCGTCACATTCTTCACTAGCCACTCAATGAAACTGTGACCTGCCAAACAGCTCTCTGTTTCTAAACATTCATCTCTGCTTTTCCAGACTAGTCTAGTAAAGGTGCACCCACAAAAATAATTGCCAGCCCCAATTCCCACCCAAATTGCATCCGCAGTTCATTTTTTATGTCATTTAATCATTGATTTAGCCTAAATGATGCCTTTGATAAGTAATTTTTGTTGAGTCTCAATTTGTGCCTGAATGGTGTCTTTGATAAGCAATTTTTTGAAGATGCCTAAACAGTAAACCCTAAAACAAGGACAAATTGTTTCGTGGACAATTTTATTTTCTTGATAATGCACTCCTTGAAGTTTCATGAGGCTTGGTATGTCTTGGGCAGTACCATACTGTACCATTTAGATGCTTTTATACCCTCATTCTTCTTTTGATATTATTTGGGATCAAGATGTGGATATTGAGAATAATTATCAATTTTTGACTGAGCAATGGGAGAAGCACATCTGACTGTATAATTGTACTGTCATGAGTTTTCAATGCAATCAGACAGCCAGAACGGGCTGAAAATTAGGAGATCCTTGACAATTCCCTGAAACAGATCTTATTTGCTTTTATCGTGGAACTGAAACAGTGTATCTGCCAAATCAAATCAGTTACATTTAAATTATGGTGCGGTTCTGGTTTTCATACTTTAATAGATCAAGACAGTAGATACCTCCATTTTGTGAGATGAAAGGGAAGATATTTATGGAAAGCTACTTTTGTCCATTATCAGTTTATCACGCTTTCTTAGTTGGTTCTTAGCGTTGGTGGCTTCTCAATGGCAATTGAAAAAAGAAATTCCTTAGAAATACTCAAAATTTCAAGAAATGATTATTGGACAAAAAAAAATCTACGTAGAGTTCAATTATGGAAAAAAAATTGAATTAGAAAGAGCCCTGGTTCTTGATTCTATTCTTTTTGCCACTTTGGGTACTTGCGTGTTGAATCATTCAAATATTTATTTAGTCTCTTCGGTTTCTCTCTCTCTCTCTCTTTTCTTTTTGGTTTTCTAAAAGTGTCGTTGTGAGTTGTGTGCGTTCGTTTTCAGCATATGACGTGCTTCTTTATTAGCACCTGCATCTTGATACTTTTCTAAGTTGATGTGGATGGTGATATAGTGCACGGTTGTAGTTTCAGACATTCACCTAGGGAAAATGGAGGTCTATTTTTTTTTCTTTCCCCGTTTTGTAAATGTTAAACATTTATGTTCTTATTTTGAAAATTTTAACAACATCATCCTAACTTTCTAAGTACATACTTTCACATTCACAAGTTATGTATAAATACCTATGGCCAGACATATAAAAATGGTGATTTCTTTTTTCAAATACCAAAACAGCTTTGTGAATGTATGCATTTAGAATCGCTATGTTCACAGAGATGTTTTGTTACTTTGAAAAAAGATTTTATCATTTTTATCTGTCTGAACGTAGGTGTTCACAAATAATTTGTGAACATAAGTGTTTAGAAAGTAAAGATAATATTGTTAAAATTTCAAAATGAGCATGCAATTGTGATATATTTAAAAAATGAGGATAGACAGAAAAAAAATCATGATATATTATTATTTTAAAAAAATGGGGATATACAGCAAAAAAAAAAATAAAAAAATTCACGGCGGCCCTTATACCCAATAAAACTTAAAAAAATAAATGAAAATGGAAAGCAGCATTTGACATGTCTAACGTAATATATATAGTATGTTAATGTTGATATATGGTCTGCGAAGATAAAAGCAAGAAATGGAGTTCTTTCGTATTTATACGATGCCCAGACAATTAGCCAGGTATTCGGTGTAGCAATAGTTAAACTAGCTAAGGTCACCATTAGCTAGGCATATCGTATAAGGGTTAAAATTTTGAACCTGTCTTGACTGATTAGCTGAGGAATCCGATTCTTACCGACTCCTTTAAATCTGGTCCGATTCTTCTCTTTTGTAATGATTAAGTCTGATAAAGATCAGATCTAATCTTGAAGAAACTAGCACTTTTAACTCGATCTGTTCAAATCTAATCCTTAACAAACTTGATTCCGTCCCTTATCAAACTTGTTCCTTCTCAAACCATTAATTTTTTTTTCAAACTCTTATTTTCTAATTGTATTTATAAATATCTAAAAAAATATTAAAAAAAAAATACTATTTTCTATATTTGTAGTTATAAATTTTACTTAATTTTTTAAATATTTTATGTTGTATTTTAGTTATATTTAAAAAAACTGAAAAATTAAAAAAAATTCAAAAATAATAAATCCTTTTTAAATTCAATCATTAAGGTCCGAAGGGTCCGATAACGATCAAGTCTCTTAAAAGTTGGAATCATCTCTAAAAATCAAGCCCTTGAAATTTAACTCTCTATTTTTTTAAAATCTGATTCTTATCCGGCCCTATCGTAAGCCCATTAAATCTAACCCATTGAGATCAATCCGATTCTTAATGACAGTGCCTAATCACCATAACTTTCTTCATTATATAATAGGCAAATGGCCTCTACTTATCCTTGTCTGCTCATCATCTAAGACTCTTAAGTCCCGCCAAATAGTGATATGGTTCTTTGATGACGCTTCTATTTGGAGGATATAAAAGAAAGAAAAAAGGTTTCTGTCAGTATTAAATGTATCAATTGGCAATATTACTATTATTTTTAATTAATAATTAATTAGGTAATGATTTTAATTTCTCAAAAAGTTAGCATAGATTCCACTCGGTATGGTTTTATTTTTTTCGGAAAAAATAAATTCTAATATTTAAGAGCGAATCATCTACAATTTTCATAGCAATAAGGGTGGTGATATAACGCACTCTGTTTTGCCTCCAAGGTTATTAATGAATTGGATTTTAGTAAATAAGTGTATATATTTTATATAATTGTTATATTGAAAAAAAATTGAGATGGTAAAGATTTATTAAATAAGTGTATATATTTATGGAATATTATTGTTGATAAAAAATTACACAATTAATTTTATTAATAAAAAATAACATGCGGACAGTTCGGTCAAAAAATATTATTACTGGTAAAAATTTACATTATTAATTTACTGATAAAAATTGCGTGCAAGCAATTTGGTCAGAAAATATTATTATTGATAAAAATTTGCATAATAAAATTACTATATAAATTTACACGGTCTGCTTTTTATTAAAACTCCGATCACCACATTTATCTAACGTCAATGCATCAAGCAATAATAATGGTGGTTAACACCCTTTGTTTATCCATGCTTTTTTATTTATTTATCTGCCTTGTGACTCGTGAGAGGGTCAATTTCACTGTATATTGTGTATTTCCTTTTCCTCGGAGCATTGATATAAAAAGCAAGAAAAAAAAACTCGATACGTTTAGGCCTGGTTTGTCTTTTGCATGACATGGGTATCATTTGATAGTGATTTGGCTCTTTGATCTGTCGTTAATTAACATAATAGATAGATGAATTACTATGTATCGTCGGCCATTCATTTTTTCCATTATTTTTATCAATTAGAGAGACAAGACACCATTATGGCAATATTCTTATTTACTTTTTAGGGGAAATCTGTTAACAATTACTTCCGAAAAAGAAAATCTCTTGACAAAGTAAAAGAGTATAGCTGCTGGGCGATCTCCGCATATATAGCGTGTATCAACGCCATTGATCGCTTTTTCACATAGCTCAGATATTACTTGAAGGCTCTGAAAAAGTAACATAAAGTTTGTTTAATACGTGCACATTCGCAGATTATATTCTTTATTTGTTCAAGCAGATGGAAAAAAATGATAAAGGAACTTGAACGTTTGGTTCTATTATATTTCAAGGAACTAACTTTCACCTTGTAAAAAGTGATAAAAGGTATGTTTGGATAGGTCAGAAATAACAGAATAATTATTATTTTTAGAATAAAAATAGCAGCTGTGTATTCAAATATAAATTTATTATTTCGAAACAGTGAGAATAACTATTATTTTGCTATTTCGTGGTGAGAATGAAATACCTATTGTTCTTCTCAACTCTCCATTACTATTTCAAAAAATAATTCAAATAATATTTCTATCATTCGAATAACATCACATTTTTAATATCCTCGCGCTAACCGAAAAATCACTTATTTTTTTCACTATCTTCATTTACTATTCTCAATTTCTCTATTCTTACGCTATTCTTTGAACGATCAAACATACCCTATGTTATTGCGCTATCCCAATTCTCCCATGTTAGATATAGGTTCGAATAGTGTATTGGGATAATTGTACCATACTTGAAAAGTTCTACTGAATTTGGATGATATTCAAATTCTTGAAACGTTATAGTTTAGTTTTTATCATATCTACTGTTTTGTACGGTTGTGGGATGTTGCTTGCTTTTGTTATCTGCTGTATGTCATTAGGCGTTTTTTACTAGGCACTTTACTATCATTTTTGAATTGGCAGTTTATTTATTTGTATGGCTGTTCTTATCTACTGAATTCCCGAAAAAACAATGAAAACTAGTAGATTTTTTTGTCTGCTTTCGTCCAAAAGAAAAACTTAAACGTTTGGTAGGATTATTTAAAAATGTATTTTTTATCCTTTTTTTTTACAAAGAGTTAAATGATGCAGCCCTCAATAGTTCTAATACCGAGAGAAATATGCTAACTAATTTATTAGGATGCACGTTAGCTAAATTACCATTAACTTATATATGTATCTCTTCATTAGGAAAAATACTGTAAGAGGAACAGGGGTCCGTACTATTGAAAAGACTAAGAAAAGATAGAAGGCCGGAAATGAAAATTAATTTGCTATTTATAGTGACCCCATTGTATCGCTTATTTCAATTACTTCTCATGCGTTCCATAATTGGTTAACTAAATATTTAGATTGCCAGTTAATATTGGAAGATATGTAGTAAAGATTAGAAGGATTCCTTCAGTATTGGTGTAATAATGTTAAGAAATAACTAGATATATATCCGCGCGTTGCAGCGGACTTTTTTATTTAAACATTAAAACATTATAAGATAAAAAAATCACATTTATCTAATATTAAATTATAAATTCGCCAAATTATAGAGAAAACCTATAATACAGACTATATTAATCTTAGATGAGATTTTTGCACAATATGAGTTAATGATTCATGATTTTTATGGCAAGAAAAGTAAATTATTCTAACATATATTATCACCATTAATTTCTTACCAAATATGCACAAGATTACTAAATAAAAAAAATAATATTATGAAAATAATAGTATATATGGGAAAGAAATGAAGAGAAATAGGGGATCAATGGACGCGATCACATACGTTCGATTAACCAAAAAATAAATATTATTCGTCTAATTGAGGGATAAAATGGATATAATAAAAAATATCATGACAAAAAATGAACTCTCCAATTCTTAGATGCTTTATATAATAGTATATATATGTTATAATGCAATGTAAAACAACAAAAAATATTAATGATTAAATTAGAGATGTCAGATATAGAATCTTGAATAAATATTTTTTTCATGCAGACATAATGTATATATCTTTATACTATATATCGTGAATATTTAACTAGATTTTTCTATTTTTTAAATAGTTTTTTCTATAAAATAAAAGTTTATAAAATATAAATATTTTAATTATAAAGTTGTAGATATATATAAGGGTATTTTGATACTTTATTATTTTTAAATACATTATTATATATCTAAAAAAATGTTAGGGGTCTTCGTCATGGAATATATAGTTTAGGGGGAGGGTGTTTTCCATAATTAAAGTATGAAGGTCAAGTTATCAAAACTTAAAAGTTTGAGGTAGTATAAAATCATTGACTTTTGATGAAATGAAGAGAATAGTTTATGTTTTTAAGAAGACAAATGTAAATTTCATAAGGGCTATATAGATGTAGGGAAGGTATCACTTACAATGGTTATCTTGACAATGGATCTTCAAATAAATATAAAAAATTTTAAAATAGAAATTTTTTTATAGATATGTTTTTCCTACTTATAAATTGATAGTGATTCAAATTTCATACAATTTCATTGTCATTTGTTTCTCCATCAAAGACCGTTAAATTGGAACCATTATAAAATGTATAATATTTTAATGATTTTTGATGGACTAACAAATAATAATGAAATTATATGAAATTTAAATCACCATTAATCTATAAGTAGAAAAATATATTTATAAGTTTTTTTTTCCTATTTTAATTTTTTTATATTTATTTGAAGATCCGTTGTAAGGGATCCTTCCCATATATAGATGTCTATATTATTTCTTTAGCATCAATTTTGATTGAAAGCGAAAGCAATGTTGCCTATTTTAAATTACCTTTGATACAATATTGAGGACTCGCCTATGCATCAATATTTTTAGGGGCTTTTGACGATCTTATATAGAGGCGAACTGGCGAAGGCTAGTGTTGGCTTCAGTCCTGGGTTGAAATGAGAATAAGAGCCACTTTTTATTAATAATAATGTTTATTAAATTAATATTATTAAAAATAAGAGTGAGAAACGTAAAATTTCAAATATACAAATGGCAGCGCGCGTTTCGTTCAAACCCCGCGTAAGTGAGATGGAGAGACACTGCGTGTTTTGTATATATAAGAAGTAAACGCGCCACTGTCAGTGGCGTGTTTCATAAAAATAATGAAACGCGTCACTTCGGCGGCGCGTTTTATAAAAATAATGAAACGCGCCACTGATAGTGGCGCGTTTCGTCCGCGCCATTGACAGTGACGCGCTGTCATTCGTATATTTAAAATTTTAAAGTTCTCACTCTTATTTTTAATAATATTAATTTAATAATCATTATTATTACTAAAAACTGAATAAGAGCAGAGGCCGATGTGAGTCCGTATTCTCTATGATACTGTACGAGCAATGTCTGCTGGTACGATCGGATTTCTCATTTTAGAAGTAAGGAGCTGAAATTGCATGAATAAATAATAATGAGTTTCGCCATATTTTATGAAGTGACATAAGCTTCCAAAATATAAAAAATAGAAAATAATAACTACTGTATTATTTGTGCCCCGGATGATTTTTATATTGTGATATTTATGCATCAAAAATTTAAAAATATCATTTTACTTTAATATAAAATATGATAATAAATAAAATAAAAAGTAAATATAATTAATCAATTGTATGATAGAAAATTTATTTTATTCGTAATATATTTTATTAAAAATTCACAGCCTATAAAATAATGTAATTCGTATAAATTAATAAATAATAATTGGGAAACTTATGATTCTGAATTGCAGACATCTTTAGGCGGAAGCGATACAAGAATACTGATATAAGCAATGCAAAAATACTGATCTTCAGAAGTTTTCCTCAGTTCTAATGATGGCGAATTATGATATTTTTCCACTCAGACTCTAATTTTCCATTCTTTTCTTAATGGACAAATTAGGGAGATTAAAAGAGAACTTCTTAGACCAAATGAACAGAACTGAGTATATATAAACATTGAGGCAACCTCTGGGATTATGTACAACGAATTTGGACAACTGAATTTTTCCATAAAAAATATAGATGTACCTAGATGCATTCTTTAGATGCACCCTCCAGATGCACCCATTAATTAATTACTCATAAATGAACTTGACTCATAATTATTAGTAGTAGGCCACACATTAAATATTAGAATATTAAATATTCTAACATTCTCCCACTTTTCTAAACTTTAAAAATTATAATGAAGCGCATGTTCAAAATTGGCCAATATAATATCATTAACTTAAATCATGTTCAGCTAGAAACACCAAACCAAACTAATGTAATCATAATAATTGTTATTGTTATTTGATCCCCATTAATTATATAAATGATATTCTTTCTAACAAATGGTTAATTCAATTTATTTGATCCCATAAGTAAAATTTACTTAAAAAAATAATAATAACGTGCAACATAATAAATAAGCAAATATTATAAATTCAAAGTCAATATACATAAACGAATCTTCAATACATAAATTATTAATATTGTTCACTACAACAACAACATCAGAATTCATTTATCAAACCCATGCCGATAATGTGCTCTTTGTAAAGAGTAGGTGGTAACACTTTTATTAGAGAATCAGCTAACATAGATCTCGTATTAATGTGTTGTATGACAATATACCATCTTTGATATTGTCTTTAACAACAAGATATTTGATGTCAATCCATTTAGAAGCACCGCTTAATTTGTTATTTTTAGAGAAGAAAATAACAACTTCATTATCACAAAATAAGGTAAGTGGCATAATAATACTGTTTATCACTTGAAGTTCGGGTATGAAATTCTTCAACCAAACTGTTTGACCATTAGCTTCATAATATGCCACAAATTCTGCTTACATAGTTGAAGATACTATTATAGACTACTTAGCACTCTTTCATGAAATTAGCCCCCCTACAAACATGAATATGTAACATGATTTGAATTTTTTTCTGTCAACGCAACCAGAAAAATTAGAATCTGAATAACCAATAATCTTAAGGTTGTCTAACTTTCTGAAAGTAAGTATATAGTTTTTAGTTTCTTGTAAATAGCACAAAACTTTCTTAGCGGCTTTCCAATGGTCCATTCCCGGATCTATTTGATACCGGCCAAGCATTCCAATAACAAATGCAATATCAAGACGTGTACAAACTTGAGCATATATTAAACTCTCTACTACCGAAGTATAAGGGATTTGCTTCATTATTGCACGTTCTAAATCATTTTTAGGACATTAAAATTTGTTGAATTTGTCACCCTTGATAATATGAGCAACGCTTTGAGAGCAATTTTGCATGTTATAATGTTTAAGTATTTTTTTAATATATACTTTCTGAGATAAACCTAAATCCCATGAGATCGATCTCGATGTATTCAATGCCTATAACATAAGAGGCTTCACCAAGATCTTTCATGTTAAATTTATTTGATAGAAAATATTTTGTCTCGAACAACATGTCTAAATCACTACTTGCTAATAAGATATCATCCATATATAAAATGAGAATGATAAATTTGCTCCCACTAATCTTGAGATATATACATTGATCAATAGTGTTTTCTTTAAATTCAAACTCGGTTATAACTTGATCAAACTTAAGATACCACTGTCTTGAAACTTATTTTATCCCATAAATTGATCGTTTCAACCGACATCCTATATGGTCCTTGCCTTTAACAATAAAACCTTCAGATTATTTCATATAAATTTCTTCATGTAAGTCACTATTAAGAAATGCAGTTTTTACGTCTATCTGATGTAATTCTAAATCATAATGAGCTACAAGATATAAAATAATTTGTAATGAATCTTTCTTTGAGACTGATGAAAAAGTATTATCATAATGTACTTCTTGTTGTTGTGTGAATCATTTAGCAACTAATCGGGCCTTGTATCTTTCAATGTTATCTTGAAAATCTATTTTAGTTTTATAATCCCAAACTTCATTAATTTTCATACATTTCATCTCATCATTCACGATTTTTAACCATTGAGATGAATTTCTGCTCATAGTTTGCTTAAAGGAAACTGGATCATCTTCATGATCTAAATCACAACCTTTTTCAGTAAGGTATACTCTTTGCGACTTACGCAAAGGTTCTTGTGATAGTATAGGTACTTCTTCAACCTTAAAAACATTATTAACATTAGTACCATCATTTTTATCTGAAGGAGAAGAACGTATAACCTCTGTAAAGATCGAAGTTGGAACATAAATTCGATCTCTTTCTTGTAGGTTTACAGTTCATTTTTCATTCCTTCCACTAATGTTGTAATTTTAAAAAAATATTGCATGTCTAGTTTCAACTATTCTAGTGGTACGTGAGGGACAATAAAATCTAAAATCTTTGGATCTCTCTAGATAACCTATGAAATAACAACTAACGGTTTTGGAATCCAGTTTCTTAATATGTGGATTATATACTTTTGCTTCAGTAGGACAACCCCACACACGTAAGTATCTTAATTGTGGTTTTCTGCCCGTCCACAATTCATTAGGTGTTGTTGGCACAGATTTACTAGGAACTCGTTTTAGTATATGTGTGACTGTTTTTAAAGCTTCGGACTACAAACATTCTGGCAAAATAGTATTACATATCATACTACGTATCATATTCATTAATGTATGATTACGCCTTTCAGCTACTCCATTTTGTCGAGGATCTCCTGGCACAGAAAACTAATGTACAATACCATTTTCTTGAAGAAATAAAGAAAATAGACCTGGACTTTGACCTAATTCGGTGTGTCTACCATAATACTCTACCATAATCATTCATCATTATTATATGTTCACATACACTGTTTGTCCTATTATACTTGAAAGTTAATATTTTCATTATAAGAGCATTTAGACTTAGAAGTACTTTTAAATTTCTCTTCAATAAAAACTAAATATTATTTAGTAGTGAAAGGATTACTTTCTGCATCCTTCTTAGAAATACCTCATCTTATTGCAGCTTTTCATAATCATGAGAGACATGCGATTAGAATGCTCCCATTTAGCGAAATTAGCCTTATCATCAACACTGCTTTCATTTGTTAAAGCAGCGAGTTTATCTACACGTAAGGCCTGATCAATTTCCAGAACACCGAGATAAATTTCAATTTGCTCTTTCCAAGTTGAGAAATTAGTTCCATTCAATAGTGTTATTCCAGAGATTTGAGCACTAACACTATTCAATTTTGCATGAAATTCAGAAAAAATAAAATGCTTACTATTATAAACCAAATATCCACAAAAATAATACAATTAGATCAACTATAGGGGTAATAATTAATTAATCTGAAATAAATAATAAAACGCCTAAAAATATTTCAGTTCTAACATAATTGTAATGCTCCGGACCTAGGCGCTATTCCGCATCCATCCGACGGCCCGAAACCTACGTCGCCAACAAATAAGAAAAATAACAAAGAAACAAAACATAGTCAACTTACAAAGCTCGGTAACCGGTTATTTAACGACGCAACTTCTCTATAAGTATAGAATATTATAAATAATAGAGTCTCATTCAAAAACATTTCTAACAATAATAATTCATTATTATTTAATAAAGCATGTATTTTGAGTAATTATGCATAAACACATAAAGATCACTTACAACCCTTCAGGTTGTGTGGACCCTCCCTCTTGGAGTACGAAAGGGTTAGCTTACGATATGTTCAATTATGCATAATATGACCAATTATAACTATCAATATGCAATCAATTAAGACAATTCAATCTATACTTCATATCACATATCCATTCAGATAATTCGGGTCATCGACCCATATATCAAGTCAAAGGTCAATTAATCCATATCAACTGAATTTAGGTCAAGTCAAGAATTCAATTAACAGATAATATTCAAATACAAATTATAGAAAAATTTGGTTACCTGATATGAATATGAATCTCGATTCGACACACGACATTTCTTGAATCAACTCGTGGTATCTATTCGAATAAAGATGATATTTATTGATATAATATTTTTAACTAATTATATGCATTAGTTTTGATGAATTCTCAATCTTAATTAATTAACAAATCAAATCCCATTATTACTTTTTCAAATCCGATGTACAGTAAGATATATATAGTTTAGCATCAACGTAATTCATTATTTCTAACGAATTATCAGAGGACTTAGTTCATTTATTAACTTGGTTGTCAAATTCCGAAACTTATTCATAATCCGACCCAGTAAAAGATTATTTGGACAAGTGCATCAGGTCACTTCATAATTTGGGTTTCATTCCTGGTTGCAATCATAGCATCTCAATTTGCTATTTTATTCATTTAGCAGTTCGATATAATTTCAGTTAAATAGCTAGGGCCTGATGTAACACTTAGTTAATTAATAAGGATATCCCAGGCGTAACATAAACAGGTACATATACCGATTGATAAAGAACAGAGAAGATGAATTCCTTCTGTTGTCCATTTTCGTTCCTCTTCTTCCCTTCAATTCTTTCTTCTTTTCATTTTCTCTCTGATTTTCCTTTTGACTTCTTCCTCCCGTTTCTTTCTTATCTTCTCCACTCTTTCTTATCGAGAGAGAGCACCGGGGATTATGTGGAGATTAAGGGTTATGCCACGTACAGGACGTGCATCCTAGATAAAAAGGTAACGTGGCTTTCTGTTTTTTTTTTTAATTATTTTTTTTGCAATTAAACCTATAAGTTTTGATAATTTATGAATAATCCAATAATAAATAAACATAAATGTTTGATATATTATCATAATAATTGATCCATAAATAAAATTCAATTCATATCACTATTAGGCATAAATAAATTGAACTTTAGTACATAATTAATTTAATAAATTATACTGACAAATTAAAGTTGATAAAATTGACAACATCAATTTATTAAACATAAACATATAGAAATACAAACATAATGTAAAATATATTTCTTTTTGATAAAATGACAGTCACAATTAAAGTTTATAAATTTGATAACAGTCAAGTATCAAAAATACATTTATAGAAAAATAATAAATATATATAATAATCTTCCATTGGGTCCGAATATTATATATAACAAATTTTATTTTTTTTAAATCGTGTATACATTATTAGAAAATACACAGTCACAAAAAAATTACGTCCAGAAAACTAAAAGGACTTTTGTAAAAAAATTAACCAAAAGTTGTATCACAAAAAATAGAATAGAATTTATAATTATAACATAAAAAATATACTAGTTGAAAATAATTATATCCTTAAAATAAATGAGATTCTATACAAACCCCATAGCAAAAATCTTGTCCTACTCATTTTTCTTGCAATAAAGGGTTTTGATGGGGTTGCATCAAAAAATCACGCTTCTATGTTGTATTCAATCAAAGTGTATGGAAAAAAAATACCTATATGCTCATGTGCAAATGTGGATGACAAAAAGTAAACACAAAGTCAAATCCAATTTGTACACAAAGAAGTAAAAGCAATTTGATAAAAAACTCCAACAAGCACACATATACAGTTTACATTAGTAATTGAATACAAAAATTATAGTATTGTATCTTATATGAAAATACGTTTGGCTCTGATATCAAATGATAGAAAATAAGTTTTATTCATAATATATTTTATTAAAAAATCATAACCCATAAAATAACGTAATTCATATAAAATAACAAATAATAATTAGAAAACTTATAATTTTGAATTGTAGACATCTTTAGGCGGAAGCGATGCAAGAATATTGATCTAAGCGATGCAAAAATACTTATCTTCAGAAGTTTTCATCAGTCCTAATGATGGCGAATTATGGCGTTTTCCACTCAGCCTCTAATTTTATATTCTTTTCTTAATGGACAAATTAGGGAGATTAAAAGAGAACTTCTTAGACCAAATAAACATAACTGAATATATATAAACACTGAGACAACCTCTAGGGATCATGTACAGCGAATTTGGACAACTGAATTTTTCCATCAAAAATATAGATGTACCTAGATGTATTCTTTAGATGCACCCTCCAGACGCATCAATTAATTAATTATTCGTAAATGAACTTGACTCATAATTATTAGTTGTAGGCCACACATTAAATATTAAAATATTAAATATTCTAACATTATAATAATAGATTATCTAAAAATATATATAATTAAATTTTAAATTTGATAAATTTTTCAACAAAATGATGTTTTTTAAAAAAAATATTATTAATTGTATAAATTTTAATGTAGCAAGATATGTTATAAATTTAATAAAGATTTTAATATTTTTGTTATAATTTATCATATCATAAAAAAGTTTAATATATCTAACAAATCATATTCTCTATAAAAATTAATCAATATTTTTTAATCAATTTTGACCGAATAAAAATACTTATATAATTAATAATGAATACAGGCAGAGATATATGCCTGCGGATTAATGAAAGCTCTACGTTAGAAAATAAATAAAGAGCTAGTGCTTTACGTAGTATTTTGCCCCATAAAAAAATCAAAGAACGTAAGATTGGCTGATGTAGCATAAACATGCCACGTGCTACAACTTTATAATTGGAGTTCGTGCATCATTCTTACGATATTTTTTTTACTTTTTAATAAAATGATGAAACTAGTTTTTTCTATATTTTTTAATTATTCATGGAGAAAAAATTCAGCTTAAATTTCGAATATGTAATTTTTCGCATAAATAATCTTCAATTTCATAAATTTGTAAAAAAATATATTGCACTGTTTGTGTATTGTTTTGTGCGTTGTATTCATGTTCAAATAGACAAAATAGGTGGAGCAACTATTTTGTATTTAGCTTTAGCGATCTTCAGGTTGACGTTACTTGATTATTTTCATAACTTGAACTTGTTTCAGTGAAACAGATTAATTCTGCCGATCAGTTTATTGTAAATTTACTTTGTATATACATCCATTTGATATATTGGTGAAGAGAGTTGGGTTATGGTGTTATTTATAGTATGAATTGCTTTCGTGTTATGTATTATTTTTTCATTCTCAAATTCTAAATGATCGGTCCGAATCATTCAAAATGATTTAAATATGAAAATTTAGTTGGGGTCAAATTTTTTTTTTTAGAATTTTTATCTTTTTCTGAATGGTTATAAAATCACTCAATTTTATTGTTATAATCCGTTCAAAAAGAGTGATTTTCTAACTATCTAAAAAATAATAAAATATTTAAAAATATAAAAAAATGATCTCCAGCTAGAATTTTATATAAAAAATATTTTAGCGGTTTGAATCAACCATTTAATTTGTGAGAATGAAGAAACAATCCATAACATGGAGATAGTCTGTATTATACTATTTAATTAGGGCATCATAATCCAACTCATTGGTTAATACTATTTAATTAGGAAAAATAAATTTAGTTGTTTGTGTGTATATAGCACATATAGTAAATTCGATTGGATTTTGAACTCTCTGATCTTTATGCTTTCGAATCGGATTTCATTTTTAATCTACCTTAGTTTATTTGAGAATAAAAAATTTATTGTTGTTGTATACTAAATTCGATAGGTTTGTTCCGGCCATCAAATAATTTCAGTATTAAAGACAAAATTTGAATGAATTTATCGTAAATTATCAATAAATTTTAAGCCAACACCAATAAATTAAATGTACATCATATTAAAAAATTGAAATTACATTCATAATTTTTTTAGAATTAAATATATAGTTTTGCAAATAGCAAATGAATTTACCGAAAATTTGAATGTACATTATGATCACTCTTTAGAAAAAAAAAGACAAAAATATAGAAAGCCATTATGGGACGGAACTATATGGCGACGGACACCTTTCTCCAAACTATTTGTAAAATTATACTTTTACATTTGTAAAATTATAATGGTGTGTAACCCTTATGGGCCTTTTTTTTAAAAAAAAAAATCTCATCTTATATTAAATATTTGTCCCATCCTATCTTTTATGCGGCTTCGCTCTGAACCCATATTTATCCTCTCAGATTGGTTCTAATTATCATCTTGATAATCCATTTACTAGTGGGAAATCACTTTCAGACAGTTGTAGCTCTAGTCATTTGGATTTATTCCCAAAAGGCAGATATGAAAAATATTCTTGCTTCCTTTTTTGTGAGTGACTGATTGTTTTCCTAAAAAAAAAAAAAAGTGATTGATTGTAATATCTAAACAAAAAGTGACTGAGTGTAATATCTAGATTAGGTCTCATAGAAAATGCAAAAGAAGTGAGGTATGCGTACGTAGATCCTGGACACGCACGTACTCTGGATATAACTCACAACTTAATAGATTTCAATAATTCAATATACCAAAACTGGTTGAAAACAATTAATTCTAAGAAAACTTCTAAAAAAAGCGGATCTTACCTCAAAAAAAGAAGAAAAAAATAAAGAGTTAACCGGATCCTGAGTGCCAATGTTTTAGTGACCGACTAATAGTTATTATATATTAGAGTTATAATCCGGGATTCATCTCAATAATATAGTCCTCAAATAAATAATAAGAAAGATAAAAAATTTAAATATATTTCATAAAGTTTTCACATTAAAGAAAATTTTAAATATATTTTTAAATATTAAAGATGTATATAATGATAATAATTATTATAAATAATATAGTTTAACACACTATAATCTATAAAGAATCATAAAAATAAATCATTTTAAGAGTTAAGTTTTATATTAAATATATCTTATATATTACTTTAAATGAGGAGAGACAAAAACTATATATGAATTATTGATTCAAACCAATCAATGTGAAAAAATTAATATGTGTAAGAAATTAGAAGACTTAATTAACTCTCTTATTATTTACTAGTATCTTGTCCGTGCGTTGTTACGTTGATATCTTTCAGAAATATAAAAATTCATATCTTCATGTGAAAAATAAGGAAATAAAAATAAAAATAATTTAGTAATTAATGTAAATTTCAATCATGAATACATAATTAATGTAAAATAAATATAAATTGATAGGAAAGTTAACATTCAGCATTTAAGGAAAGTTAAAATTCATAATTGATGGCAATCTAAGAAAAAAAAATAAAATAGAGCAATTATACTCCTAAATTATGTAATATTTTGTCTAACAAACAAAATTGAGAGAAAATTCTAATTTCAACACAAATGGTCATAGAGATAGTAATATTATTTGATGAATAACTCAATCCAATGAGTGATATTAGCTCTAAAAATTTAACAAAAAATTAGATCATTATAAAATCGAACACATACGTATTTATTAAGGAGTAGAGATGATACAGTCTATATTGGCGAAATATATCATACTGTTTCACCTGTGATCCTCTGTTTCGTTGATAATTAATGTGGTATACCTGGTACGTGTATCATTTTGATTTGATTTCAAACAAGGGGAGTTGGGAAACAAAATGATTTGATTTCAAATAATCCGGAAAATTATAGAACTGTATGAAGCACCATTTTGCCATCACTTTAGTCACAATTCTTTTGTAACATCATGATTTATACCAAACTTTATATTTTAGAACTGTATGTTCTTTATTTCTGAATTTAGTTGTAAATCAGGCTATATGTATTTTTTTTTTAATTTTCAAGTTTTTTAGATAATTAGAAAATTATTTGATTTAATTATTAGTGAGTTTTCTAGCTATCAAAAAATATATAATTGATATATAATTAAATTTACATATAAATACCATATCAACAAGTTTGAATTGATTACTTAGACTTTTAAATAAAAATATAGAAGTCAATATACATATTAAATATGCAACCCAACTCTTTACATATATAGGATACGAAGACGAAGATATTGGAAATCTTTCGCGTACTCTTAGCATAAAGTGAGCCATAAATTAGCACAATAGATATATGCCGCACGTTTGACGTCTCTTTTGTGCATTCATGATGAGGTCAAGATTGCGAAGACAATGAAAAGAAGACGAGGAAAATCTAATTAGATATGGACGTCACTGTATATTAATATAATATAGAGAGGGATTTTTTGATAATGACTATTTTAATAATTTTAACAATAAATTTTTAAATATCAAAAAGGGAAAGTACTCTTTCTTTATCTTTCTGAGCCGAATAAGGGTAGGATCGATTTGGGGTTATATAGTTATTAGTCTTTTGTTCCTGATAAGAGCCTCATCTGGAAAAATAATTCAACACCACAATGTGAAAAGGCTTAACATTTCTTTTTTGACTTTTCACTATTTTTAAATACAATTTGAAATACAAAACAAACAAAAAATCCAAATTCAAAATGCTACAGTTTCTAAACTCAAAAATTAACTTGAAAATAAAATATTTTTATACTATATTCTTTTACTCATATATTGATAGTGTTTAAAATTTTATACAATTTTATTTGATAGTCCATTAAAAATTATTAAATTTACCTTAATACTATTTGAAAGTGATATATTTCCATATGTGAGCATTTATTATTTTAGACTCATTTTAATTAAAAATCTGAAAAAAATGCAAAACTTAAAAAATAATTGATATCTTATAAGATTTTGATATAATTTTTTTATTGAGCAATATAAGACAAAATTTGGATGATAAAATATCCTTTTTAGTTAAGTTCACCCAATCTCAGCGAGCTTTAACTATCTTGGCCAGAATACTAACAATTCAAACTCTTGTATGCATATATGCTTCAATTTATATATCAGCCGAAATATTAATGATTCAAAATTCCAACTTTTTAGACTAAGAAAGTCAGTGAAATTGGCGCAATAAAATTTTTATCTCAAAATATTATAGAATAAATTTTACTATTTTCAAAATTTTTACAAATTTTCGATTTACATTCAAAAACCATCTTTTAAAATCATAAAAATAGTAAAGATAAATCTAAAATGGTAAAATTTTATAATTTATAAAATTTTTATACAAAGATTTTACCGAGCTATTTGGTTTGATATTTTGAGAATGAAAGAAAATTGAAACGTTCACAGTTTAGGTTGAAATATAGATGGAAAAATGGTTATAAGTTTTTAATTTTACATGGTTAAAATAAAGTGGTAAAAAATAATGAAAAATTAATGGATTAAAATTAGTTAGGAATTCTTGTTTTTATGCTTGACTTTATACTGAAAGAAATTTCAAAAATTATAATTTTGGAATTAAATATATCAAGTATATCATATTCAATTGTTTAGGTCCATAATTTGAAAATAATTTAATATATTTTGAATTAAATCTTAATGGGTTTGAGGCTTTAAGCACATACTTAACGAAAAATAAATGAGTTAAATTTCATATATATAGAATTAAAGAAGCCCCGCGATGAATACAGGTTGCAGTAGTTATCCAAGCATTAGATTCTAAACGAATTAGGTTCGTTTCGTTCAATTAAATTGTTAACGTGATTTATTCTATACATTTTAATTTTTTCATTGAAAAAAAATGTAATATATATAAGCATAAATGCTCTGTTTTACGTGGTCATAATCTACAAATTATACAGTAATGTTCATTCAAAAAAGTTATTATGAAAAAACTAGTAATTAACGGTAAGTTATAATATTACAAAAATTAAGTAGAAATATGACATATAAAATTTATAAAGTTTAATAAATAAAATTACAAATACAAGGTCGTCTGCATCATTATACGATGTGACGGATGCATACTAGCACATATTTTAGAATTAATAACGGGTTTTAATGGAATTCAACAACGGTTCCTAACTATTATTAAAGGGGAGTTAAAAAAATATTAAATAACCATTGTTAAAGCAGTTAGGTTTGAAAAAGAGGAGCATCTTTTAATAACGGTATATAACAAAAACCGTTGTTAAATATGGCTTTAACAATGATTATTAAGAAAAATCATTGTTAAATGAATATTCAACAATGATTTTTATTAAAAATCATTGTTAAAAGTCTCTTCAACAACGGGTTTTTAAATAGAACCGTTGTTGAATTCTCTTTTAACAAAGAATGTTAATTAAAAATCATTGTTAAATCTTTTTTATATTCTTCAATGGATATTGTAAAAATCATCGTTGAATCTTAATTTTTTTATAATTATTTTATTTTGCAAGCTCACTGTTGCTAGCAATAATAAAATCCACATATATATATTAATTCACAACATTTATACAAACAAAATAAATAACATATAGAAAATAATAAATTGTATTTATATATGCATAACACATGAATATGTAAAACACACACACACATATATATATATATACATTATACAAATAAATACATATATACAAATAAAATAATTAAAATTTGAATTAATAAAGTTAATTATTTCATAATTACATACAACCACGCATCAAATGTTTTCTAATAGAAATTGAATTATCATTTTTTAACTTCCTCAATGGCACTCGGATGGTATTGCGCTTGTGGACTTGGCTCGATAACCTACGTAATAAAAATTAAATTTTCCTTAATTTTTGTTGAGAAATTTGTAAGATAAGTAATATATTAAAAGAGTACCCCAAATTATTTTTTGTGTATATATCTTGGGCAAATCTTTCTTCTTATGATAATTTTTGATAACATCATAAATTAATCTCATGACATTATAGGCGCACTCTGAGCCACGGGGTTGTGTTGGACTCTAAAATTATACATAAAAATTACACAAACTATAAAATATTTGATAATTTATATTTCAATATGAGTAAATTACATACCTTAACCGTGATATAACTTATATTTCAATATGAGTAAAAATTTAATATATGATATATTATTTATAAATTATAATAAATAAATGAACTTATGTATTTAATGAATTCTAGATGGCAAAGACCCCGTTGAGTTGCTATTTAGAGGATCCAGGATAAACAATATTCTTTGAAAAGTTGACAATGAGAAAAAACCGATGTTGCCTATAAGATCATTATTAATTAGCTGATTATTACAAAGACTAAAAATAAAATAATTATTAATGAATGATATCTTTTATGGTGCGGCAAGAATATAAAAGGAAGATTCTCGGCAACTCTAAACCCATCTCTCAAGTATTTTGTAGCTCTCGAGAATTTGTTCTTAATCACATTCTTCGAGCATTTGTATGGATCTAGAGAGCAACAACTAGTGACTTCATATGTCATGCACTGCTTTACTTGAGACCCACATGCATATAAATATATCATTATTATAATTAAACATTAATGTAAGAAAAGTTAAAGTTAAAATATACTTACAACAATAAATATGAATAATTAAAACGTTGAGCCAAGCTTCCTTCATTAACCCAATCACATCAGTCACATACACGTGGACAGTCCCATCAAACCGAACATCCCATCGTTAAAGTTGAATTTAAGGGACTCATTATCAGTTGCGTCATCCAATATTTGATAAAAGCATGACCCATCGTCATCAAGGCTAGCCAAAATGGCATCATCGAGAAACGACTCAACCTGAAAATCCGATGACTCACTTGTCACTTTTGTCATCTTCTCATTAACTTTTTTCTCTTGACGGGTTTTTTTTTTGGCGTAGTAGACACATTTAGATATCATTAGTAGTAGGATGCAAAATATATGATTATTAAAAATGCATTCGTAGTAGGATGCAAAAGATATGAAGGCCATATAAAGAGACCCCGATCAGCTCAACTAGATATTTGCTCTCTTACGACGACATGACACTTCATATTCCTATCAATCATTGAAAACCATATTGACACAAACTCTAAGATCGTTGAATAGGAGAGGTTCATGGTGCACAGTTCCACTCCTCATCACTATCCTCCCATCCGCCACCTCGAGACAATCGTTGGGTGTCTCGATCCATAACTTACATGGAATAAAGGACTTAAAAATAACATAGATAAATTAATTATTATATATACTTCTAACATATATTTTTATAAACTTAATTAATTAAATATATGATAATATTTTGTAAAAGGCACAAACCCTAACCTCATAATCATAGAAGAAATTTTCTTTTGCCTACACTTCCTCGCTTATCTGAGTTGAAGGAAGCCATTGTTGTTGAGGTATACCTGTAGGTTGCGTCAGCACAAAAATATAAACCGAGAGCCACCTATAATTTCACATTGAACTATTTCGATAGTCTCATCGTTATTTCCTCCTCACTCTCTATAATTAACTCCTTAAGCTGTAAAAACCCATATTTGAACATTTGAATATTGAAAAATTTAAAAATGATAATTAACCCCTAATTATTGTAATAAAAATAAACCATGCTTATTGTAATTTTTACATAAAAAACTCAAAATTTGAACATTAAAATACTAAAAAATGATAATTAAACCCTAATTATTGCAATATAACTCAAATTTCTTAATTGAACCCTAATTATTATAATTTTCATAATAAAACTCAAATTTGAATAATAAAACCCTAAAAAATAACAATTAAACCCTAATTATTGCAATAAAAATCAATTTTCTTAATTAAACCCTAATTATTTTAATATTCACATTAAAAACCCAAATTTGAACATTAAAGACCTAAAAATGATAATTAAACACTAATTATTATAATAAACTCAAAATTCTTAATTAAACCCTAATTATTATAATTTTCACATTAAAAACTCAATTTTGAATATTAAACCCTAAAAAATAATAATTGAACCCTACAATAAAACTCAAATTTCTTAATTAAACCCTAATTATTATAATTTTCACATTAAAAAACTAAATTTAAACATTAAAACCCTCGAATATGATAATTAAACCCAAATTTACAATAGAATTTAATTGAGTTTTTGAATATTACCTCAGATGGAGTGATATATTTGGAGTGATCAGTTATCTTCCTTGTTGCCTTATCATAAATAATTTTTGAGTGACAAATCTGAGTGTCCTCTCGACCTTCCCAGATGCTCAGACATCTCAATCGAAGCAATTAATATGTCATTGTAGAGATAAGGTTTGAATAACTCCTTGAGACACTAGCTGAGAATTTTCTTCCTACAAAAAAATTAGTCATTGGATTGAAATGTAAATTTTTGAGTTAGAATTTTTTTAAAACTATATCACTCGATTTAGGGCCTCTTGAGAAGTTGGTGTCGGCATAACGACAACTCCATCTTTTATCACTCATTTCGTACATATCCATCTCCTTGATCATGGGTCTGAAATCGAGCTGTGAGGAGATGTGGAGTCCGAAGAGGATGAAATAACATTAAACTCCTTTCACTTCTTCTCCTAGTCTTATAACCTCCTTATTCGTGTTTGTGAGGATGTATATTCTTCTCCCTATTGGCCTTCCCTTGCTCACTTTTTGTCTACCACTTGAGATTATAACTAATATTCAAACTTGCTATTAGAATTTTTATAAATATCTTTGAGATTTCATACCTTAAAGTCGTCATCATTGCTCTGGTGACAAAACTTGGCCCACCGTTCTAGAGTTACATTGTAATCATTGTAAGGATTACCTTTTGTGCCATTGGCGTACTTGGTCCTAATTCTGCATTTCTATTTCCTCCAACGATCGCCCATTATTTGAAGACAAACATGCTTGCCAACGTCATCTTGAATATTTCAAAATTACTAAACAAATCACAAACATATCAATACATAAGAAATAATTTATAACATTCACAAACATGTTAATACATAAGTAATAATTTATACCTTGATTTTATTACACATGTTAGTTTTAAGATTTTTATCGTGGTTGTCGTCTAACCTCCAATCTAGGACCGTGATTGGTATGCCAACCCTCATAATTATTGCAATATAGTTTCAAAACTTATTAGCATTCTAAACGAAAGACATGCCATCACTCAAAAACTCAATCTTTTTTTATCTTAGATGAGAGCATGTATACCCTCGTATGTAGTTCTCGACCTTTTTCCGTGATCTTGTTGATCTCAATATTCCTATAAACATAAAAAGATCATATAGAAGTCAAATTCGAACATTATAACACAAAAAGTTGGATCATTAAACCCTAATTATCGTTGTAGAACTATTTTAAAAAAATATTATTGGAGAACTAAAATTTCTTAATTAAACCCTAATTATTATAATTTTCACATAAAATCAATTTTGAGCATGAACCCTAAAACATGAGAATTAAACCCTAATTATTGCAATAAACCTCTAATTTCTTAATTAAATCCTAATTATTATAATTTTCACATGAATAATTTAATTTTAAACATTAGAACCCTAAAAAATGATAATTAAACCCTAATTATTGTAATAGACCTTAAATTTTTAATTAAACCCTAATTATTATAATTTTTACATAAAAATCCAATTTTGAACATTAGAACACTAAAATATGATAATTAAACCCTAATTATTGCAATAGATTTCAATTTTCTTAATTAAACCCTAGTTATTATAATTTTCACATAAAACCCTAATTTTGAACATTATAACCCTAAAAAATGATAATTAAACAATAATTATTGTAATCGACCTTAAATTTCACAACTGGACTCTAATTAAACCCTTAATTTCATAAAGAAACCTATTTTTTTCACAATTCACCCTATTTTCACAATTAAAGACCCTAATTAAGCAAGGCACAACACAAGGCAGCAATGCACAACCCTAATTTGATAAAGGAGGAGAGATTATCCTTTTGAGCAGAGGACGAGTCATAGCCGGAAAGAAGAGGCAGGCAGGGAGGGAGAGTAGAGGCCGAGACCGAGACCGAGACCGAGAGGGAGAAGCAGAGGGCAAGAGAGGGAAGGAGATATCATGTTCTCGCTCATTATTTTTTATCCAACACATGCATATCAACTAGAGGGTACAAAAAGAAAAGGGGGCTATTTTAAATTTGAAGGAAAAAAGAAACAATTATATATCCCAATTAGGTAATTCTCGTTATTCTAGTCCTAAGATATAAGTAAGGGTGTGCAAACGGATCGGTTTAATTAGTTTTGAACCGAACCGTTAAACTTTGGACTATTTGGTTTAAAAATTTTCGGTTTGGTTGAAAATTTTAGCTAATTCAGTTTTTGTTCTTTGGTTCGGTTTTGATTTTTCTAAATCGGATAAACCGAATAGTCCAAAATTTATTAAATAATTTTATTTTACTTGATATAAAGAAACATTATATCAAAGATAATCCAAATATATTATTTTCTATAAATTTTATTTAGTTTTTTATTTTATTTTTTAAATTATTTATTTTTTCTATCAATTTTTTATAATTTTTGATATTTTTATTTGTCCTTAAATAATATAAATTCAGTTTAACCGAATAAAATGAAAAAAATTCAGTTTATTCTGTTTCGGTTTATTCGGTTGACATTTTTAAATGAATTCGGTTCATAATTTGACAAATTGAAAAAAAATTCGGATGTATATAATTATTTCAGTTTAAATCAAACCGATCGTTTGAACACCTGTAGATATAAGGATGAAAAAAGATTATGTCAATGAGACATTAACCTCATCCTCTTTGTACGTAAGAGAATATTGCCAGAGGTTGGTTAGATTAGAATAGATATGGCCCATTCCGATAATTCTTCTATAAGCCTGTAACAGACTAGGACTCTCCATGTGATGATAAATTACATTACTGATCGATACAGTGATACAGTTTTTTCTTAAAGACAAACAATGTGATTTTAATTACATGTGATTATCATTCATTTTGTTCGTGCCATTTGTGGTATTTATCTTGCACTTACGACATGTTTTTTAACATTGTTTTTTTTTCTATTTGAATAATTATTATATAATAGTTGGGAGTAAAGTTAGGATGTTCAAAGAGCATCAAGTTCCATACTGATTTTAATTAAAAAAAATATATTTTATCATTTTGAATTTCTATTTAGATTACGAAATGAATTCTCTATATAATAACCTAGTAGGATATAAAAAAATATTTTTATGAGTTTTAATTACATATTTCACATTTTTAAGATAATTTCAAAATAATAATAAGTATGTTCATGTAACAATATGCCATTTTTAATAATCTGGAATAAATGCCTAAGAAAATGTCTAGAAATAAAAAAATTCAGTATCATGCACAATTTGGATATATAGAATTTATTGAGAAATAAAAATGGAAATTTGAAGATAATAAAGTTGTTGTAGTTAAGAGCATAAAAAACTGGATATTCTGAAGAGTACTTGTTTACTCTATATATTTGAACTATTTAGTAACATATTTTGAAGTATAAATTCCATGACTACAGTGCATTTTATAATTATAAACTGTTGTTATACTACTTTATTTGTGTTTAGCATTTTTTTATATTTGAAACTTTGCAAAACTAAGGAAAAAATTATTATACAATACTTGCATGCTTGTTTCACGATTTATCAGCATATATGCTTGACAACCTCCACGTTGCTCCTTGGTTATTTATCTGACGGTCGAAATCTGAACCTTGAGAAAAGAAATATGATATTTTACGATTAATTTATTATAACATATTCTATAACATTTTAGTTTACTTCATTTCTATTCAACTTGTCATGTTTATAACTATTTTTAACAAAATAAAATTATATATTCATGAACAAAATGGCGTTTTAGACATGTACTTGCCTTGGGTGTGTCAATGGGTCGGGTCGGGTCGGGGTCGGGTCGGATCACATTATTTTATTATTATTTTTTATCCAACCCGATTAAATTCGGGTCAAAAAAATCTTGACCCATATCCGACCTGATCCGTGTAAAATAATTAAATATTTATTAATTATTTTTATTTAATTTTAAGCAATAAAATATTAATTAATTTATAATTAATCTTAATTAATATATAATTAGTGTCTATTTAAGCTTTAATTAGTAATAAATCATAAAAATTACTTCAAAAAATATAATTAATCGGGTCGGGTCGGGTTGACCCGAACCCGACCTGATCCGATTCGGATCAAAAATTTTAAATCCATACCCGACCCATTTATTTTCGGATCGGATTCAGATCGGATCGGGTTAACCCGTCGGGTCAGATCAAGAATTGTCACCCTAACTTGACTTATTTGCCATCTATTCATGAGATATGCCAAATAAGGGGGATTATGCTTAAATAATAGTTTAAGCTGAAATATATAAATTATTGCGCAAGTTAGGTGAATAATGCTTAAATTATAATTTCTTTTATGATGTTGGTGTTAAAAGTATTAAAAATATCAATTTTATTCTTATCGTTTCATAATATATCATTTCGGTCTTTAATGTTTCAAGGACAATAATTTAGTCCTTAAAGTATCAATAATTTTATCATTTTAGTCCATATATGTTTCAATTCGTAACAAATTAGTCCTACAAATATTATCAGAAAGGAACATTCTAATTATTCCCTATAAAATCTCTTGTAAAAATTATCTGACTTTTTAACAAATCTTGATATACATATGAACACTTTAAAGTTCCTGTATGAAGTGAACAGATATATAGAAGGTAGGAACTCCCAAATGTTTGAAAAATCATTATCCTAACATCACATTTTCAATGATCGCCCTAATCATCAATTAAGCACGTAAAAATTAATCCTATAGGATTAAGCACATGCTAAAATCACTCAATTTTTTTAACACACAGTTATTACGAATATATTTTATTTTCAGTATGAATACTCATGATTATAGATATAAACACGTTGAGCAGGCTAAAATTTATTTTTAATAATGATAAGTGCCTTACATCTAGGGGTGTCAATGGGTCGGGTTCGGGTCGGGTCATATTATTTTATTATTATTTTTGACCCGACCCGACCCCGACCCGATTAAATTCGGGTCAAAAAATCTTGATCCATACCCAACCCGTGTAAAATAATTAAATATTTATTAATTATTTTTATATAATTTTAAGAAATAAAATATTAATTAATTTATAATTAATCTTAATTAGTGTATATTTAAGGTTTAATTAGTACTAAATCATAAAATTACTTCAAAAATATAATAAATAGGGTCGGGTCGGGTTGACCCGAACCCGACCCGACCTGACCCGATTTGGGTCAAAAAAATCAAACTCATACCCGACACATTTATTTTCGGATCATGTCGGGTCGGGTCGGGTCAAAAATTGACACTCCTACTTACATCCTATGTGTCCATCCCTCTCATTTGAAAAATATGAAGATAATTATTTCGGCGTTCATACTTAAAATGAATTTTGTTTATATCTAATCAATGAGATATTTATATCTGATCATAGAATATAAAAAAATATCAAAAATAAAAATATTACTGAATTGAAAGTTGGAAGAGAAAAAAATCGTTGGGAGATATTTGGAAATAAAATATTATTGAAAATAAAAAGTTAAAATGAATGACAGAGTTGGAGATATTTGTTGGGATGGAAAAAATTTCTGCTATCGGAAAATATAATCAATGAAAATCAACATTAACACCCGTTTTGTAATTGCAGAAAATTAGACCTTGATAATTTCAACAAAGATTATCATGATTTGCTCAGATTTTTTTACTACAGAAAAATCTGCATGTTGATTAGGTAGTAGCTCGGTATGAAGGCGGAGCTCTACAAAGAAACTTTATTTACTTTTTTTTTTTTTTGCAGAATCCTAGCTAACAGAAAGGTACTTTATCAAAATTATAAGCCACTAGATGCATAATTAACAACATTCTTTCATTCATAACATATACGTACATATCTATATATATGGAGCATACACATGGTTCGTTTCTAACCGAACAGAAAGGCAAAATTCTTGAAAAAACAAACTTAATTAAAGGTGACAGGAAAAAAAAAAGCTCACAGCTCACCACACTCGTAGCTTGAAAAGTACATTCCGAAACCATTTGTCATCATCGTACGTCCATACCGATAGATTTATTCTCGCCTCCGCTTTAGTTGAACCTTCAACGCAAAAGCCATTTCACAAGACAACCTCAAGACCTCAGATAAATCTATGGCTCCCTGATCAGATGTCATCAACCACACAAACTCATGTAAAAGCGAGGCAGCCCAAAAAGTGACAGTATTCATGGCAAGTTGCTTGCCCGGGCAGCTGCGTCGACCAGAACCGAAAGGGGCGAGCCTCAGGTCAGAACCAAAAACTGAAAGCTCTTCGGTATTTGACCTGAAAAACCGTTCAGGATTAAATCCCAATGGATCTGACCATATCTCGGGGTCATGTTCAATGGCCCACATGTTAACCATTGCAGTGGTACCAGCTGGGATGAGTTTACCTCCGATGTGCACATCTGATGTTGACATCCGGGCCCAGGAGAGGAGTGGGCCCGGCGGGTGCACGCGAAGGACTTCTTTGATGACAGCTTGGAGGTACGTGAGTGAACCAGAGTCATATTCAGTGACAGCCCGGTCCCGTCCGACCACTTGGTCCAGTTCTTCATGGACCCGTGCTTGTATATCCTGGTGTAGAACCAGCCGAGCCAGGATCCACTCTATCAGTACTGCTACTGTATCAGTACCACGAAATACCATTTCCTAATATCAGAATGAAACATTGTTATTAACTTATTATGTTATAAATTTAAAATGAATTATTTAGCCGAAAAGTGAAACAAATACTGTGATGCCCATATTTAATTAATTGTTTTAAGGTTACTGTTATAAATGCCAATTAACCAAAAATGCACACAAACTATATATATCATATTGTAGTGCAGGACTACGACAAGTTCAGCACTAAATATGATGTCATATTCAGCGATGTGAAAAAAAAAACTAGCATACCAACAAAAAAGGATAATAAAATATATGTATATATAGCATCAAAATTTTAAATCAGGATTCATATATTATTCTTGAAGAAACATTGGCTAGTTATTTTGGTTATTCTACCAGCTGGTTGTTGTCATACTATTGGCTGTCATCTGTCATGGGCGATAAAATAGGGACCTAGTACTTGGAGGCTTGGAACAGAAGCACTTTAATATATGATGAGACGACACTAATTACCAGAAACAAAAAGAGGAACTAATTAAGCTAAAAAGGACTGCATAGTGCATGCTATATATCTTACCCAGAGAACAGCTACGATGTCAGTATCAGAAAGCTTTTCGCCGTCCTGCAAAGACAGCAGAACATCAACAAAATCCGAATTGCTCATCTCATCCAGTCTATTTTTAGACCTGTGCTCTTCAATGATGCGGCCCACAAACTGGTTCACTCGTGGCACTAGCCGGTCGCACCTCGTCCGTACCCCCTGTGGATCAAACTGGGAGAGGAATGGCAAATGGTCAGACCAATTCAAAACCCCCAGTAAATCATATCCTTCTTCCACCATTGACCGCAGTTCATGCATCTCGGCATTCTCGGATTTGAGTCCATACTGCTTGCCGAAGACCGACCACATGATGTTGTTTAGTGAAGCCCGTTTGATGATCACTCGTGGTTCAATCTTATCGGTTGATACAGAAGCATTGCAGAATGCAGTTGTCATCTCAGCTGCAATCTGTTCGCGTCGTGAGCTGGATATGGCTATCTGCTTTGGTGAGAAAAGGTGGTATGATGAAATACGCCTGAGCATGCGCCAGTACACACCGTATGGGGCAAAACCAATTGCGCGGTTGAAAAGCAGACCATATGCAGATTCCTTGATCGGACGGCTCGAAAAAGCCGGATGTGTCAAGATATCTCTAGCGATATCTGGATCGGCAGTGACAATGGCACGAGTCCCACCAAGGGAAAACGCCATCAGTTTCTTTGCATTAGATGCCTTGGCGGCTGCAGACAGCTTACGATGGGCCAGGCCTGTCATTAAATGCATGCTTCCAATAAAAGGGAGGCCTCTTGGGCCCGGAATGGTGCCGCGGTGATGGCGCATGGAGAAGTACCTACCCCAGGCAGGGCCACCGGGGTGGGCCCAGTGAAGGAGAGCTGTAACTAAAAAGGTGACCAGAAATATAACGGACATGATGAGGAGGCGTGATGCATCGGCAGAGAGGCTGTGGTTGCATTGGGCGAGGAGAGAGAGGGAGAGTAGCCATGGCCCGGTCTCGGCTGTTGATGCCATGAGAGAGTGACAGAGAGAGCGTGTGGGAGCTAGATTGGAAAGGTTGGTTGACAAATGTTAATACAAAAAGGGTACTCTGGTTGAAATAAAATAGAGGCGCAGCTGCTATTTATAGAGCGACAACAGCGACTGAATCATTCATAATCGGGTCGGATCATATATAATACGCTTATATAATATTTATTTTCTTCATGGAAGGCAGCGTTGAAATGAGAATGTTCCGACTTCTCACTTCACTTCCGAGCCAACAGCCGTCAACTGTACTGTACGTAAGAAAACAATTGAAAATGCTCGATGAGGGAGGCTTTCCTCTCCCCGATAAAACCTCCTGGTATTTATTAATCTCCTACGGAACTTCTGGTAGAATAATTTTAAATTTGACGTTTAGACTTTATTGTACTCCAGTCCAGATTCATCGTCTCGTGCCATCACTGTATCAGTATGCACGAATGTCAGTCAATTCAGTACACACCAAATAGAAGGAAGCCATCCGGGATTGGGTATTTGGGTTCAAGTTGGGCAGTTGGACGTGACGGATCAATACCCGGAAGTAGGCCCAAGTGAACCCAATAGGCCATTATAGTAGGGCAAAATGTACTTACTGCGCATTCCGCATGGTGGGAAGTGAGTCGAATGACCGTGACTAATGCGGTTACCAGCTTTGATAGACGGCGACCATATGGACCCTTATCAGGCCTTTGTGCAGCAAATAGAATCCATGATGGTGACCATAACTCTGGGTGGAAAAGGAAAACTGGAGGCCCTTCCTTCTCTTTTCTTTTTTTTTCTTTTTTTTCTCTCAAGCATCAAGTATCATGTGGAAATAAGTCCTCCATTTACCTTCATTTTCAGTGCTCACCTACCATCTGCTGTTTGTTTTATGCTAATGCGATTGATATTTTTGTTATTCATTTTCATTATTTGTTGTTGGATAATGATGACTGTAGTTAGAGGAACCAACATCTGATGAACCGTCGGATCTCTCTGTCTCAAATTCGATCCGATTTGATTTTTTTTAAAGATTTAAATTTATTAGAACTTGATTCAATCTGTATCCAATTATTTCTAACCCGATACAAACAGAAAGACATGAAATTCGACATGATCCAAGCTCAAACGAGCAAAAACTCGAGATAAACTTGAGCTCAAATGATGACGACTTGAACTCAATTACTCAACATGATTTTGCCAACCCGAGACGATCCAAGTAATTTGAAAAGTCAAATTTACTAGCACAAGCTGAACTTGATATAATTATAAACAACTTCAAGTAAGAAGAATAATCTAAAACTTGACGACCAAAACTCAGCATGAAGCCTAACCTGGTTTTTGGTTCAGTTTGACATTTAAAAAAAAAAAAATTGGGCCAGATTTTGGTTAGATTGGTCTATCAGATTAGACTGAAATTTGCCACTTCTAACCACCTTACAGTGAGGTCACATCTCGGAGCACCCAAAATAAATAAATAAATCTATCAATCAAAACATATCTTTTTAAAGTTATACGTACAAACAAAAAGAATTGGAAACATATTTTACTATCAATATAATTATGATAATATGTCACAATCCGCAACATTTTGTAAAATTTATCATTAAGATTTGGAATTATGCTCTATAATCTATTCTAAAATTCTCTTCAATCCTAATCTCCGCCCTGATTAAAATATCGTTATCACTTTTTGTGCACTCTGATATTTATTTATAAAGTTGAAAAAAATAGTTAATTGCCACCACACTTGTGTAAAGTTGAGTTCTTGATAAATGTCATTCTAAATCTATTTTTATTAGAAATTCATCACTTTTCTTTCATAAGATTAAAATTTTAATAAAAATATAATATTCATTGCTATATCTAAAATACCCTCAACTCATGCCCCTTTCCATACAGCTGCAGGTGCCAGGCAACAAGAGGAAGCAGCAGTGGCAGTTGACAGGGGACAATGGCGACGAGCAGCGGCCGTAGCAACAATTTTCTATTTTTTTACTAAATTTTTAATCTTATAAAGCAAAAGTGATAAAAATCTAATAAAATTGAGTGTAGAGTGATATTCATCAAAGTTTTAAATTTAAAGTGGTATTTTTTTATTTTAAAGGTTTATGGGGGCAATTAACTATTTTTCCATATAAAATTCTATCAATTAAACCATTAGTATACTAAAAAAAAAAATTGAAATATAATTGAAAGTTGAAAAGTAAATTTATTTAAAGTTCATTATATTATATCACCCAACAATCAAGTTTCATAGAATTGTTTGATGGTGCAAGTTTCATAGAATTGTTTGATGATGCATTAAGGATTTTGACGGGTCAAAAAATTTGATCTATATCCGATCCATTCATTTTCGGATCATTTTGGATCAAGTTGACCCCTTGGATCGGATCAAGTTTTGCCACCCTATTTTATTCCGACTTCAGTGGATAACATAATAAGGCATAAAACAGGGAGCAATACATTTATAATATTGGTAGTATCAATTTGAGTGTTTACTAATTTTTTTTTTAGTGAATAATACAATAAGTCATGAGACCCAGTTTTTAGTCTAGTGGAAAAAGTAATGTTCTCTGTGTGAAAAGTTGCAGATTTAAAACCCGAATGAAAATTTTTATGGACAATTAAGAGGTAGGTAGTTTAGAGTCTCATCTTTACTCTAAAATAATATAATAAGTCACAGTTTAAAGGTGATTGTTGGATTTTATGTTTAGCTCGAATTTGTTACAGAACGTTCTCTTTTACCACCAAGAAACTACGACTCTGTATAGGAGAAAAAATGACAATTAGGTCAAGGAAACTGGCTTAGGTTTGGGACTTTATAGTGGAAGCTTAGAGCATCCATTTATTTAAAAATATTTGTTATACCATAATTTTATATTACTATATTTATCTCATAATATTTTTGTTTCAAAAAAAATTACTCGTGTGATAAATATTATTATACAAATTAATTAAAGATTTTTTTTTTACAATTTGAGCGATAGAGATGTTCATAATACTTGTAAAATAATTCAAAAAAAAAATAACTTATCTAATTAAAAATACTAAGTTAGAAGTAGCTCTGCATATTTATAATTAAAATTAAAAATGTCGCATTAATATTTACGAGTGAAATATGTTAATTGTAGTAGTGGTCGGAGACTCGGATCTGAGCCCATCTTTATAATTTTAGGCCTTCTAATGATGGGAAATAGGTCATTTCGATGCTAGAAAAGCCCGGTATGAGCGCAAGCCTCATCAGTGAACCACTTTTTCTCCAGGACCCATATATGAGAGCACTAACTTCTACTTTAAAAGAGAACCCAAAGCCCAATATATATCTGACCGACATAATACATTGAGGGAGAATTCTCTCTTTTACGCAATTTGTTACAAGCCCAGTATTCAAATCCTCTTTTAGAGAATAATAATGGAGCCGTCTCCGCCTCACTCCGCCGCCGGAAACGGAGGCCTCTCCGTCGCCTCTCTCTCGGCTGCGGCGTCCACGGATTCTGGTAGCGGATCGTCCGACGAGTCGAAGCAGAACTTGGCTCAGGTGACGGAGTCGATCCAGAAGAGTCTAGGCATACTTCACCAGTTGTACCTCACCGTCTCTTCCTTCAACGTCTCTTCTCAGCTCCCCCTTCTTCAGCGCCTGTATGGTTCTCTTTATCTGTAATTTGTTTTATTGTATTTCTGCAATGGCGCTCTGGTAATAGGTTAGGGTTTTTCATGTACTCTTGATTGAACTTTGGACGGTGTTGCTTCTCAAATAATTAGTCCTTTTCAATTATTTCACTGACCTTAATCATAGATGAAAGATCAATAGATTCATGTTAAGTAGTTAATTCACGCTCTTGTATTTCAAATCCTGAGAGTTCCTCGCTGACAGCGAGGATGGCGCCAAGATTTTCCTGAAGTATGTCGAAGTTTTCTGGTATTATTTCAATTTCTGAACCTGATGAGTGGACCCCTTTACTCTCCTGTTAGGACCTGTCAGCTCCTTTAGCCTCTTGATTTTGAACCTTCCATGTGCCCTCTAGCCACCCAATCAATCCTTTCTATCTTCCTTGAGCTTTGATAAAGCTCTTATATTCAGTACAGTTTTCTAAGCGAATCAACATCAAGGTGGTGCCATAGAGGAGAGGAGAGAGAGAGGAGGAAAATAGAAAAGACTGGCCTTACAGATAGGGAGGGTGAGAGCAGAACAACTTTGTTTGCAAAAGTGAGAGAGAAAGAGCAGAAGGGGCAGTGAATGAAAATGTTTTCTTGTCTATTAACTTATTTGTTCAGTTTTGATAGGCATATATGTCACTTGGTTTTTTTCTATAGAAATTGGGAAATCACTATTTTCCTATTTACTTGCTGTTAGTTTTGTATGATAAATTCACAGAATTGGGGCATCACTTGTTAAAGCACATAAGGTGTTTTTAGCTGCAAATCACGATCTGATTCATAATGATCAAGGACATTAATTCAGTCTTTGGAATCTCTCTTCTCAATCCACTGGAAAAAAATAACAATTCTTTGAGTCAAAGTTAGCTACGTCGGCCTCTGTGTGTGTTTCTTTGTGCATGCATGGGTTAGTGTGTGATCCAGTAGTAACTTACTTGCATGTGTTATTTTTCATTGCCAGAAATGCCCTCATGACAGAGTTGGATACTATGCAGAAGCTATCAGAGAACTGCAAAATCCAAGTGCCTATGGAGGTTCTCAAGTAAGCCACTCCTGTCTGGAACTGAAATTTCAAGATCTACTTGCTATTGTAATTATGGATGGGTTCTTAGTAAATGCTCTTTACTGTTTTGAATTGTAGTCTGATAGATGATGGGAAGAACCCAGATGAGTTCACAAGAAATGTGATAAACAGCTGTATTGCTAAAAATCAGATTACCAAAGGGAAAACTGATGCTTTCAAGGTAACATTTCCCCATTTGCAACTCTGGCCTAATATTATTTTTTATCTAATAGAGAATACCCTGGTGTTTCTCAAATTATGAGTCATTTCTCTTGAAGCTTTTACACTTAGTAATTTGTTCATACATATGCTAAACATGATCAGTTGTAAATTTTTTATATTTATTGATAGATTTTATCTAACTTTTGCGATGCTTCTTTTTAAATAAGTTTGAAATTTGCTAGAATCATGTCAATACATTTGGATCTCTGATGCTTAAAGTTTACATGATTTAATTTAGATGAATCAAAAAGAGTTTTGAGGCATATTATTAGTTACTTGACACATCCTAGACTAGGAAATGTTCATATTTAAGAAAAAAATTGTAGGGCTGGTATTTGCAAAAAAAAAAAAGGGTCAGATGCTAATGCTCCATCGGGGTGGTTCACGTATATTTGTTCACTACACCTTTATGGAAGTATAAATGGTAGCTTTGCAGTTTTGTTTTAATATTTTTTTCTGATGAATATAGAGTCTGCGCAAGTACTTGCTAGAGGAGCTGGAGCAATCATTTCCAGATGAGGTAGAAGCATATAGGGAGATGCGTGCGACCTCAGCAGCTGTAAGTATTAACATTCAAAAGAGAACCTTTAAATGCTCTTGACCTTAATATCATTGTTTCTTCCATTACTATGCACACGTCAGAATATTGTTTTGTTCTTCCAAAATGAATTGATGCAAGTGCCACTCTTGACTTGTTTAGGAGTCAAAGCGGCTGGCTCAATCGCAAGGGAATCTACCTAATGGAGATGTGAAGGTCAAATCGGAGCATTAGGAAAAAATTTGATATTTTTAGTTGTGAACAATAGTTGTGGTGCAAATTGTAATATCCTGTGTATCAAATGTAATATATGTTATACATATTGTGGTTGCTGGCAGCTTATTCGTTTCTTTGTAAGATGGTTGTATAGTTTTATTCGACTAGTCATGTTACCTGATCATGCATAATATACGAAGGCTACAAGAATATTTTGTATATTTTTCTAAGACTAGGTCATGATTTCGCTTACAGGTTGTAACTAGCTGCTTGATAGAGAACAAAAAGAGGAGCTGTCATGACCTAAGCAACTGGTCTAATACTATTGATTGTCACACTCAATGAATAAATGGCCAGTTTGATGCCGAAATGCTAACTACTTCAAATTAAATAAACCCACTCTTCAAATTCTGTCTCGAGATCACAGCGAATTAACAGTTCATACCTGAACTTGAACCTAGGTTCTAGGATATCCGCAAATTAAGTAGCGTAACTAGCTTTTATATCCCGTTCATTATATTAGGCCAGGGATCAATAAATTATCACAGATGTAGTGCAACTGTGCAAGGCATTTTTCATAAGATGACGTGTATTCCTGAGTTTTTTTTTACTGGACTGGCAGGACAGCAGTCAAAATGTTTACAGCACAACAGGACACTAGCATTAACATCGCATGGTCAATTCTCTAGTAATCTTGCAGTTTCATTCTCTACATCAGAATTTGAGAGAGAGAGAGAGAGAGAGCCATTTCTTGGCAGCCACTGCCATGTTTATGAAAGGGCAAGAAAAGAGGAGAGATCAATACGCCGCCAGATTTCCCTATTTACATGTCCTAGCAAGAGAAATGTAAGACAAAGAAACAATACCACGCTAATGTTTTTCATCTCTTTGGTTTCTTTTAACACCTTGAATTCACAGAGAAACAATGATTTGTCGAACTCATAATCAATGCAGAGTTCCAAATTACTCCTTCAAAGGCCATACTCCCACCACTGCGACTGCTGTGTGCCGGCACACAATTGATCAACGGGAGGCCAACTCATTTGCAAACTATATTGCAGATCTTCACCAGAGGTAAAGTTACCCGATGCCGGCACACAATTGATCGACTGGAGGCCAACTCGCTTGTAAACATTTTGTTCCTCCTCACTAAAGCAAACTTGCTTCTTCACCTCCTCTTCTGAGCACATACCAAGTGAATGTTTGTACAAGTCATTTCCAGTTGTCACTTTGTCTTCGCTCGCTGTTTCGGAATTACTGTAGCTCTTGCCGGTTTCTCCACCTTGTTTTTCCACCAACTCAGCAAGTCTTTGCAACTGCAAATGTTCCATTTGAAAATGTAATGAGGAAATGGATAATATATAACAACCTCTATACTAAGAGAAAACAACCCAAATCAGTGTTATGCCTAATAAACTGTAATTTTCTGAAGAGATTAAGATGGATCAATTGGATGAAATATTTACGTGATATAGAACTGTTATGTATATAAGTAGTCTACGAGCCGATCAAAATTCTAAAATCAAGTTTAAATAGGGGGTCACAGTATCACAATATGATCAGTTAGCAATTAGGCTACTTCTTCATTAAGTACAATAAAATCGTGTGTGAGAGAGTATAACCTTGACAGCCTCTGCCAAGATTCAGAGAGAGAGAGAGAGGGAGAGCGTTTTGGCAGAAGGCTTATAAAAAAAAGTTTTAGAGAGAGAGTACCTGCTTGAGCAAAACTTGCTTCTCTTGCTTGAGAGACTCGAAACTAGACAAGAGAGAATCATAGTCTGCTTTGAGAACACTGTACTCTCTCTCCAGCTGCTTCGACTTCCACCTGGCACGCTTGTTCTGGAACCATATGGCGACCTGGCGCGGCTCTAGGTTTAATTCTTTGGCGAGTTGAAGCTTTTGTCTCGGTTCAAGCTTTGTTTGGGTCTGAAACATGGATTCAAGCGACTTGATCTGATCTTCACTGAACCTTCTCTTCTTGTCTCCTCTTGTGCCGTTGCCTAGAGGCAGATCTATCCAGCTGTAAGCCTCCCCCTCGTCGCCTCCTGTGTTTTCGTCGTTCTCCATTGTGTGCGTCACTGCCTCTGTAAGTGTGCGTGCGCGTGTGGGTTATGTGTGATAAAGAAAAGAGGAAGAGAGAGAGAGAGAGAGAGTGAGAGACAAGGTTGAGGAAGGGGGAGTGATTCTCTAAAAATGCGGCTGAGTGCTGGGGAAGCAAGAAGGAAAACACCAGGACGGGATTTTTTTTCGTCCCACCCCCCCCCCCCCCCTTTTTTTTTTTTTTTTGCATGAAATTTTTTCATCGGGCTATAATGCATCTCCTTATGTGCCACCTCTCAGTAGCTTATTAATTATTATTTTTAGATGTATCCTCCATGAATTGTTGTAGGTAGGGGTGTGAATGAGTGGGATTTGGGTTATTATTATTTTATTATTTTTAGGTAGGGGTTGATCCGATTATTATTATATTTTTCTTAATCCGAGTTAAAAAAATTTAATCTATATTCGATTCAACCGGGTTATGGGTCGATCTGACCTGATACGACCCGTGTAAAATAATGAAATATTTATTAATTATTTTTATATTATTTTAAGTAATTAAATATTAATTAACTTATAAATAATCTTAATTAGTGTATAATTAATGTATATTTAAATTTTAATTAGTACTAAATCACAAAATTACTTTAAAAACACAATTAGTCGAGTCTAGTCACGTTGACTCAAACCCCACCCGATTCGATTCGGGTTAAAAAAAATTAAATTCATACCCGATCCATTTATTTTCGGATTTGTCGGGTCCGATTAACCCGTCGGATTGGATCAATAATTGACACCCTTAATTTGCTATAATTATTCTTAATAGATAAAAAGGGTTAAGTATCCAAACTATTCAAGTATGTTACATCATCATTTTTCTCCATTATTTATTTTGTTTAAATCTTTTTATCATCTTGAATCTAAGGGTTCATATAAAATAATTTCTCTCTTCTCATGTGTTTAATATACTTAAAGTGAAACTTAACTCTTAAAATGATCCAACGTTTTCATATGATCATTTATAAATTATTATATTATTTATTATTATAATAATTATTATTATAATTATTATTACTTATTATTTAAAAATATTATGTCTAATTTTATTAAATATATTTGAAATTTTATATAACAAATTATTTATTTAAGAACTACATTATCGGGGCAAACCCCCGAGTTACAGCTCTAGCTTGAATAAGGGTGGATCCCTTGACAATGGATTATTTTGACAATATCGACAATAGACTCTTAAATAAACAACAAGGAAATCTTAAAAAATAAATATTTATAGATATATTATAAATATGGTGAAACCATAATAAATATGTATAATAAACTTATACATATACAAAATAAATTTAGTGAATTGGGAGAAACATTATCTAACAAGAAAGTTGCAGAAAAATTATTATATGTGATGCTCAGAACACCGAAATAGAAAGAATACATGAGTGCACTAGAATCAATGCAAGAAGTGCAAGCCGCCTTCACGTTTGATGAGGTCTATGCTCATTTGCCAAGCTTTGAGAAAACTCTAAAGCAAGCCGGTGAGCTCACACATATATCCAAGACAATAACATTCTCTGCTCATAACCATTTGAACACATCCACTTCCCAATTTATAACTGAAGGATTCGTGCAAAGGCTTGATCACAAATTTTCCAAAGATGTACTTCTTTCCAAAATATTTCAAGGTATGCTAAGTTTTGAGCAAAAGTACAACAAGGAACGAGAGGAAAAAAATCAGAAAGTAGTATGTTTCGCCTGTCATCGAGAATGGCACACCATCCAAACATGCTTCAAGTTGTCCCCCTCCCCCAAAAAAAAAAAATATGGTGAAAGAAGACAAGATCGTAAGTCAAGGCACAAAAATGACGGGTACAAAAACAAAAATAAAGCCAAAGCTATGCAGATAATGTGGAGTGCTGAGTCCGATGGTAGCGACATTGACAACACAAATGCAGAATCGAGAGATAAGAATGAGCTGAACTTAGATCTCATGGCACGATTTGAAAAAGGACCCTCCATGACCGACATTAAAGGAAGAGACACGCTTCTTCTCTTTCTTCCTTCTTTTCAAAATCGATCTCTTCCCATTCTTACTTCTATTTCGCCATTTTTCTTCCTCTCACTTCTTGCTGCCACATCTCCAAGCACTCATTTCTCTCTCCAAGACCACATTTCTCTTCTCTTTTCTTCCCTTTTACACCATCTCTACTCTCTCTCTACTCCATTTCTCTTTTCTCTCTCTCCTCTCTTCGCTCTTACACTATCTCTGCTCCATTTTTTGTCCTCTCTCTCTCCTTGACCTTTTTCTCAACCCTAGGCCGAAAATAAAAAAATGATTCCCGGTGCTCCGCTACTCCAATCATGAAATCATTTGAGGATTCGGCTAGTAAATGATTCTCTCTTAAATAGTGATCTCTTCTCGGATTTTCAAGAAAATTTAGTAATTTTTGCACTTACACCCCTCTACTTTTCTTGAATTGGTAAAATGACTCGTAAAGGGATTAGAAACTAGCCCCAATATCCGTGGGGTCCTCTTCTAGGTTTGGACCATCCTATTTGGACACGACCATAGCTCGTACCAATTGGTATCTATTTTGGGATGCCCAAGTATTTACCAATTATATGAGTTAATTTTAAGAACATCGGGTATCGGTCAGGTTCTTGTTTAATAAAATTAGGACAATTCGAGAGCAAGAAAGCACCCAGTTAGACTAATACCTCAATCATTGGGGTTGGCGTTGTTTTCTGGGAATTAACGACCTAATTTCTTTGCAATTGACCAAACTATTTTATGTCAACCTTCAATTCTAAAAAATCTATTCTATACCATATCTTATTTGTTTGGTCGTACCCTTGAGCTCACCATGGAAAATCTGGGTCGGTATTTGAACACTACCAATGGTCAGTATTTGGCTGATACTGTACAAACTATTAATTAGTCAGTTTGTGTATAAATTAATGTTATCTGGAATTGAAACTTTATTAGATTCATTTTTTTCTTTTACTTCCAAAGTATAAATTACTTGATTGCAAAATGAGCTGATCTAGAATGCATTGCTAGTTCATCTTTTGTAGTTATTAATTGCTATCAAAACGTTAATAACATCGTCACAAGAGTCGCTGTGATCAACATGGAAGAGTTACATTCGTTCGGACAATGGAATGATGTCACAATATATATATATATATATAGTCCGACTACGGTGCTTTGCAAAGCACAAGAGTATTGTGTACTTTACGCTTTATTATTCATTTCAAGTCAGAAATGATCGATCAGAACCGTTCAATTTAATCTTCATATCAAAATTTATTAGGAAACCAAATTTATATTTTTTTAAATTTTTTTGCTATTTTTCTGGTGAGGAAAAAATGGCTCGATCTGAGAATTCTGGTTCATCCAAAAAAATAGCAAATAAATTCCAAAAAATATAAAATTTGGTTTACTAATAGATTTTGATATAGAGATTAGATTGAGCAGTTTGGATCGATTTAGTTTTTACTTAAAATTAATAATAGAGCGCAAAGCACACAACGCTCTTGTGCTTTGCAAAGCACTGTAGCCTAATTATATATATATATATAGAGAGAGAGAGAGTAAATCTACCGTGAGCTTAGCTCAAAAAATATATCAAATGATCTCCAAATTTTGATTTTTCAATCTCATTAAATTCTTCATATTGAAATCTTGTGGGGTACAAAAATTTGGAATGTTTCGAATTTTCTAAGTCGTTCTTTTCAATTTTTGAAAATCAGCTCCTAAAATAATAATAAAATATTCAATGTTTGTAAATTATTTTAAAAAATTAAAAAGAGCGACTTAGAAAACTTGAAACATCCCAAATTTTTGTACCCCATAAGATTTCAATATGAAGAATTTAATGAGATTGAAAAATCAAAATTTGAAAATCATTTGATATATTTTTTGAGCTAAGCTCACGGAGGTCTTCCGTGAGCTTAAGCTCACGGTAGATTTACTCTATATATATATATATATATAGAGAGAGAGAGAGAGTGTGTGTGGAGATACCGTGAGCTTAACTCAAAAAACATATTAATTCATCTCGAAATTTTAATTTATCATTCTCATTAAATTATTTATATAAAAATCTCATGGGATGCAAAAATCTGGAGTGTTTTGAGCTTTTTAAGTCACCGTTTTTAATTTTTTAAAATGATGTTCAAGTATTGAATATATTATTATTATTTTTAGAGATGATTTTCAAAAATTAAAAACCAGAACTTAAAAATCTCAAAACGCTCCAAATGTTTGCATCCCATGAGATTTTCATATAAAGAATTTAATGAGAATGATAAATTAAAATTTCGAGATGATTTAATATATTTTTTGAGTTAAGCTCACGGAAGGCCTCCGTGAGCTTAAGCTCACGGTATCTCCACTATATATATATATATATAGTCCGACTATGGTGCTTTGCAAAGCACAGAGGCGTTGTGTGCTTTGCGTTCTATTTTTAATTTTAAATCAAAAATAATCAATCTGAACCGTTCAATCTAATCCTCTTATAAAAATCTATTAGTAAACCAAATTTTATATATTTTTTTTAATTTTTTTTGCTATTTTTTCTGATGAGGAGAAAATGACTTGATCTGAGAATTTTGGTTCATCCAAAAATGACGGTTTTCTCCCTATCCAAAAAAATAGCAAATAAATTTCAAAAAATATAAAATTTGGTTTACTAATAGATTTTGATATAGAGATTAGATTGAGTGATTTGGATCGATCATTTCTGACTTAAAATTAAAAATAGAGCGCAAAGCACACAACGCTCTTGTGCTTTGCAAAGCACCATAGCCTAATTCTCTCTCTCTCTCTCTCTCTCTCTCTCTCTCTCTCTCTCTCTCTCTCTCTCTCTCTCTCTCTCTATATATATATATATATATATATATATATATATTATGGTGCTTTGTAAAGTATAAAAAAACCCATATTATTTTGGGGTGATATTTAATATTCCGATGTTTCAAATGATCAATCTAAGTTATTTAATAATTTCTTCATGTTAAAATCTCGTGGGATATTAAATTTCATGATTTTTTTAAGTTTTCTAGCTATTTTTTAAATTATTTTTAAAATCATCCCTGAAATAGGCTATTTTCTTATATAAATAGTAAAGATACCGTGAGCTTAAGCTCACGGAAGCCTTCCGTGAGCTTAACTCAAAAAGTACATCAAATCATCTCCAAATTTTAATTTATCATACTCATTAATTTTTTTTATATAAAATTCTTGTGGGATGCAAAAATTTGAAGTGTTTTGAGCTTTTTAAGTCACTGTTTTTATTTTTTTTAAATGATATTCAAGTATTAAATATATTATTAATATTTTTAGAGCTGATTTTCAAAAATTAAAACCATGACTTAAAAAACTCAAACCACTCCAAATTTTTGCATTCTACAAGATTTTCATATAAAAAATTTAATGAGCATGATAAAAAATTTGGAAAATTTGCTTTTTGAGATCATGATTTGATTAGACTATGGTGTTTTGCAAAGCACAAGAGCGTTGCTTTTTTGAGTCAGTTAAACTCAATCTAATCTCCATATCAAAATCTATTATTAAATCAAATTTTATATTTTTTAGAATTTATTTGCTATTTTTTTTTTGGATATTTTTGGATGAACCGAAATTCTCGAGATCAAGTCATTTTCTCCTCATCAGAAAAAATAGTAAAAAAATTTAAAAAAATATAAATTTTGATTTAATAATAGATTTTGATATGAAGATTAGATTGAACGGTTGAGATCGATTATTTCTGACTTAAAATTAAAAATAGAGCGTAAATCACACAACGTCTCCGTACTTTGTAAAACACCATAGTCGGACTCTCTCTCTCTATATATATATATATATGGTGGGTTCAATTATATACTATTAATTAACGAAAAAAATCTCCATTTCAAGGACCCATCATAAGGTAATAATTTAGAGATAACAAAAATATGTATTCACTTAACTCCACCGAATTACAAATTTGCTCGAAATTATCTAATCATTAAAAATCAAATCAATTATTACTAACTCCAGAAGTCTTGTCAGTGATGTGGTACATCGAGCAAATTAGGAGAGTTTGTTTTCCTGCATTATTTAATCGGTAATTTTAATTTAGTTGCAAGAAAGCTCATGCACGATATATATAGATCGTTGTGTCGTATACATAAACTAAAAACTGTACAATAATTGATTTTTAAATATTTAAATAATGTTACGGTTTTAAAACAATGTAGCTGTCATTTAACGTTAGACAATTTAGCCACAACTTAAGATGATATATAAAACAAAATTAAATGTAGTATAATATCTCGTAAGATATATTAATTATTTCATGTTTGATAAAAACCTCACATTAATATGTAATTTTTGGATGAACTATAAATATAAAATATAATATAGATGATAATACGTTTTGACTCTCTACATAGTAGTACATGTTCAGGTTCCGTAAATGATATATGAAAAATAATATATATTAATATTCTTTTTTTTAAACCTTAATATATAACTTCGGATAACTTGCCCCATGATTCTAGAAGCTTAAATTAACTGAAATTTGTGCACTGGATGTCAATCTTTGATCTCACATGATCTGAAATAATCCTCACTAGAATTTTTTATCCAACTTATTTAATTTTGTCTATTTATTTATTTTTTGATTTAAAACTAATTAAGGCTTGCAAATACACTAATTAAAATTATATATATATATATAGTTAAAAATATGAAATAATAACTAATAAAATATTTAATTATTATATTTTACTTAAAAAATAATAAAATAATGATGACCTGATTCAGATTCAACCCAACTTGACCCATTCACAACCTAGTGCACTAATATATATTTATTTCTGGTAAACACGGATTAAATCTTTCAATTTTAAATATTAGTTAGACTCACGACTCGCATTGAACTTTGATATATGACCGCTCACGTGAAATCTAATATTGGCATATGTATTGTTTAAAGTAAACACTTTAAGAAAACATGAGATTCATTGCAAAATCTCGTAGAGATTTACTTCTACAGTTATCTAGCACTAGAAATACTTACAAATACAGTTGTATTGTAGTTGTTACATGGCCAACATTCAAAAGTATGATGCAGTTCCATTGACAATGGTTTATTAAATAATAATGAAATATTTTTAAATAAAAAACATATAGACATGTTGTTTTTATTTATATTTATAGATTGATTGTATCTCAAAATATCATATGATGTTTCATCAAATATTATTAAATTGCACGAAATTTAACAACTATTTAAAGCTAATGATATCCGGTGAAATATTTAATTACACTTAAAAAAATGAAATTTGAAATGGGATCAATTTATAAAAGTAATGATATATTTTAAGGTAGCTAACTAGTACACAAATGTCATGAATTTCTTATTTATGTTAGTAACCTACAAGAATATCACCTGTTTCTACCCAAGATCCCAACATCACAATTCCATTTCTATCCAAATTGCGGAGAAAATGAGTCTCGACATGGGGTATTCCCTTAGTAATTCTTTCAGGACCTTGATTTGTCATATAAGTCTTAATTTCATATCTCCGAATAGAAAAAGAAGTAAAAATATTTTCATATATCGTTCATGATCTTCGATTATAACCCTCTCATGGCATATAAGCTACTAATATATTTTTTTCCTAAAGCGAGTTCTCCAGTAACCGCCAAAATTTGACCTTTTTTAACACATTTACCTCCCTGAACCCGGTTTTTTGATGGATCAAAGTTATACACAACTTATTGTTGTATAGTACATTATTAACCAACTTAAAATAGTTAAAATTGAATAATAAAAATATTGTACAAAATAAATTACATCATAAAATCATTAACATGAATAAAAAAACTGTACCAATGATGGTATCGATGATGATATCTCTCAACTACTTTTCATATTTTTATCATATTAAAGTTTTTAAGTTAATTATGGTTAATAAATCCCAAAAATACAGTTGTATTATGCAGTTCGGGGGCTGGATGGGTCCACCCCCTAATTTTTCAAAAACATTCGAAAAATATGTATAATTTCGTAAAAAATTAAAATTTTGTATATCTGACTCCTTTAATATTTTTTCTCTGTAGTAAATATCTGACCCTTTCAGTCCCAGCCCCCCCCCTCAATCTAAAATCCTGGCTCCGCCCCTGATATAGTTCCCTTGCGTCTTTAGCTTTCATCATTACTCTAGCTTTTAGATTTGGTCCAAGTCCAGCGAACTGCCAAGAGACTATGTGTTTGGATGAAGGGATGGGTTAGTGAGGATAGCTATTGATTCAAGGTTTGAAGTAGTAGCTAAACTAATATTTTGTTGGATTTGTAAATAACCACTAACTTTGTATATTTGAAAACTATTTTCTCATTCAAACATAAAATATCAAATAAAAATAATACATAATCCAAAAAATTACTATTCTTCACTCATCAAAACACACCTAAATAAGCCTAATTTTTATTTTTTATAATCAACTGAATTGAGTCAGTAGTACAGCTAGTACTGTCTACTGGGGGTGCATATGGGAGAATGTTAGTACTTTTAGCGTCTCCAAAAACACGGCCGAAGGAAGATGAAGTAAAAAAGGAACAGCAATGGAGGAGGATAGCATGACCGTCCCGTTATGGTAGCAAGATGCCATGATGTAAACCAGGGAGCCAATGACAACAGCTGTCGTGAGGAGTTCATCTATATCTCATATTCCAGTTCTTCTGTGGCCATCGATGTCAGATGTTTTTACTATCAATGTCCTCCTAGGCTCCTAATAAGCCCAGTAATAAGTAAACGATTTGGAAAATGTGTCAAAATTTTGTAATTCTGAGTATAATTCAGAAATAATCCGTTTGTTATAAATAAAATATATATTAAGATATTCAATTTTCAAAAATATATAATATCGTTTTAAGACGTTTAATTCGTGATTGAAGGGTGAGAAACAAATTAATTATTCGCAATTTTCTTTTACTACGCTAGCAAGTAGCAACTAGCAACTAGGTTCCGACTACAAACTAAAGTTCACATTATATTCAAATTATCCCTTTTTAAATAGTATGCAACTTATATTCAAATTATCCTTTTTTACACGTTTCTAAATTATTGTAATTGTATTGATTGACGTTATGAAGGATTTTATGATTTAAAGAAACTAAATGCCGATAGTATTTAGTGTCGGATGGTGCCTAAATTTTGACCAACGGTTAAAATTAGAATATTTGAATTGTTGGATGAATTTCATATCATATCAATTATTTGCATGTAACAAAATTTTCGGATTTTACGATTTTACTTTCATTTTAATAGCCATTGAAAAGGCAGGTTAATCATGAAATTTAGTATGTTAAATCTATTAGCTCTTGATGATACTCAAATAAATTTAAAATTATGTAATAATGTAGGAAATATATAAAATATATTTAATTAATTAAATTTTCCTATTTATAAATTTTTGAAAGTAGTTGTTCGAAATTTAATTTATTTTGTTGACATTAAAAACTTTGACATCCCTCCTCATTTATAATATCTATTTTTTTCCTATATGTCATATGTGTCTTATAAAATATTAATGTTTTGATTTATTATTTGCATTATAGAAACAACATGCAGTTTGAAGTTATATTCGAATTATTTTTTGTCCCCAACTTATATAATCCACCAAGGGCCAAGGCACAGGCTCAACAAAAGTTATGATCAAGTTTTTAAAAAACGGAAAGTTTTAATCGTTTTAACGGTTTTGACAGACTCTGGCGTTAAGTTTTTGAAAAAAATGGATTTAACGAGTTTTCTATGATTTAACTGTTTTATCTCACGTTAAAATCGTTATTATTTTTTTAAAAACGCATTTAACGACTAAATATTTTGTGTTTTAAATCTTAATAGTTTGTGACTCTAAAATTTTATTTCCTTTTTATTTTTTGGATGTAAATTAAGGCCCTAATAAAAACAGAAAGCAAATATATCGTGTAATAGTTTAATATAATTTAAGATTTTAAACTTTTAAGTACTTAATTAATATTATAATTATTATTTTTACTTAATTTTATTAATTATTAAGTACTAATTATATGATAATATATTTCTTAGGCTTTTTAAATATCAATTAATAGGAAAAATGATTAACTATTTTTTAATTTAACGGCTATAAAATCGTTAAAACCGTTAACCGTTAACCGTTAATTAATCACCTTACCGTTAAAAGCCATTAAATATTTTTTAAAATATTGGTTATAATACATAAAAAGTTTAAAATTCGTACAAACTGGAAGTTGTGTATACCTCTGAGGCTCTGACATGAATTGCTAGCAGAACTGTGTCAAATTCTGTACTCTCCACATGCAGAGCGACTGAATTCTCTATATTGCTATGTGTCTCACTCATGATGAAAACCTTTCACTGTTTTGTTTTGGAGTTTCTCTAATTTCCTTTTCTTATCTTCTCCTTCGTTCTCATCTTGTCGCGCTGGATAATTAAAACTTTAAAAGAGAAAAAGAAAAAGGAAGAAAAGGAAAACTTCCTTTCTGTTGGTTCCATCTCCAGTGATTAGGTTGGTTTTCAATGGATGATCACTTAAAACCATTTTGACTAGGTTCAATGCCAAATAGGAGGAAAGGTTTAATAATCAACGTTGTCTTTTTTTTTACAGTACTAATGCACGATGTTCTCTGATGCCGTGTAATTAATTTTTTTGTCCTATTTTTGTAGTTATTGAGTCACTGAGTGACATATATCATATGGCTTAAATAGTATAGTAATAGTATTAACTTATAATTATTATAATTTATTATAATTTATTATATAATACTATACTATATAGGGGCGGAGCCAGAGACCCAATAGAGGGGAGGGGCAAAAAAAAATTGGGGTTAAAATTAAAAAAAAACTTCAATATTAATATAATTTTTTTATTTTTTTCTAAAAAATATACAAAAATACAAAGATATATTTTTTAAAATTTTGTCAGAGTCAATTGCCTCCTCTATCATTGAATGCCTTCGCCCTTGATACTATACTATACTATACTATACTATACTATTTATACTATACTACATTATACTGTACTAAAGTAAGGCTTGGTGCATATAACCTTACTAAGTCTATACTATACTGTACTAATTTCCAAATTCCGATTTGTACAGGTTAATAAATTCTTTATATAAAAATTTTTTTAAAATTTTATTTTAGTTCTTTAAATATTTTTGTCAATTTTTTAAGATGACTCTAAAAGAATAATAAAATAATTTGTACATGAAAATTGGTCATTTTCAAAAATAAAAAAATACTTCAAAATTTCTAAAAATATAATTATCAATTTCTCTATGTACAAAATTAATTATATTCCCCAAATAAACGTTTTTCTTCGTTGGACTTTTAGTTTAATTTGTGGTCATGTATACTTGAAGTAGTATTTTCTTATGTCCAATGATTATCTCAAGCTCAATTTCATCAAATTTATAATGAGAGTAATTATTGTGGTATTTGTTCCATGTTTTTATTGATAACCTGCGGAAAAAAAAAATTGCACAATTTCTCTCTTGTCGCTGAGTCAAGATCGTGGCGGCATATTTTTCTTCGATATATATAACAAACCATTGTTGTTCTTAAGTACCAGTATATGAATATTCTAAGAAAAAGAAATAATGTTCAGATTCAAATTATAAAATTCATGTTGAGGTTAAACTTATTAGACAACTAAAACAAATGAATAACAGAGACAGACAATTTTGGTACAGTTTTGGTCTCCAATATTTAAGCATTTACAGAAGCACTTGAAAGCAAAAATAAAATTATCCTATGATCCGGACATATGCAGAATTTCGATCAGTAAGGTTAATAATAAAATTATAATAATTTATTGAATTAAATAAATTAACTAATCGGATACTAAATAAAAATAATAATAATTCAACATATATTCTTATTTAATAAAAATTATCAAAATATCTTTTTATATATTAAAAATAATAAAAATAAAACTCAAAATAATATATAATCATATCAATTACGAAAAGTTTCCTCTACGAAAATTAAAATTTTGAAACATTTATATAATTACTTCACTATTCACAATATTAAATATTTTTTTCTCAATCAAAAAAATCAGACAATTCAGGGGGTCAAAAGTTAAATCCAGATGAGATCAGATTAATAAAATATTAATAAAATATTACTTTTAAAAATTCAAAGGAATTAGTTCATCCTCCTGACCGTTACTACATCCGGGCGCCCTGCTGTGGATGAGTGAGACGTGCTTTGAATTTCTTGTGTGCAAAACGGGAAGGCAAATCAGTTTTATTCTCCTTTTTATTTTTAGAATAAAATCATTTTATGAATGTTGGAATTACTAGATAGTGTTTTAGACGATCTAGTAAAGTTAAAAAATTTCCCCCACACCGAATTTCCTTGTTCTTATGAATGTTTGTCACAGAAGATCAGTTCCAAGACTAGTCTGAAATAAAAAAATCGAACAAAAGTGAACGAGAGTATCATGAACAAATTTTGATTTCAGACTAGCCCATGACCAAAATTTAAATATAATTAATGTAACAATGAATTAATTATGATTTCAATAATTTTAAAAATAAATATAATTATTTATTTTTATTTATTTTTAAGGTAAAGAATTTATTTATGAAATTATGTCAAAAATTTTGTAAATATTTATATAAATTGAAATAATAAAATATCATTGTTCAGTTAGAAAAGTTAAACTTATAAAAAATTTAACCTCAAATTAGAGGACTTCAAAGCCGTTTTCGGCCTAAAAAATGTTTGTTATGAGGTTTGTCCTATGATTGTCTATGGTACATATAGCGTCGCTTTTAAAAAGTGATTGTATATTTTCTTATTACATTTATATCAAAAGCTATGACTATTTGAAACCTCAATTTTATTTTCAATTTTTCCTTCCATTTCTTCATAAATTTTGTGATTGTCGTGTTCATTCGAATAGTCCAAAAATCTTTCAACAACGCGGCGGCGCTCTCATCGCACTTATAAGTTATTAAAAATTATATTTTAATTTTCTATTATTAAAAAATAATTGTACTATTTGATCTATTATTTCTACCGTTAACCCAAAAAAAATATTTTTAATATTTTTTAAAATAATTTATTATATTCACAATTATATCGGGAAACTCCACGTACATCAAATATATATATAATGAAAATTATTTTAAAAAGATAATTCGGCTAAAAGTTCTGTGAAGAATGGCGCAGACACCGATCAAAAGAAGACAAATGAAGGCCAGGTGAGATGTACCAGATTGAATTTAAAAAATAGTAGATTAGAGATGGGACATTGAGACGTATAATGCGTGAACAGAGTTGTATGGAAAAAGAGAGGGACAGGTGTACACTTACCATGGGCTAGCCAGCTGTTTGGGAGTGTGGCCATTTTGGAGGTGTCGGTCGTTGTGAGGAGTGATGTGGCCTTCTATTGAAAAAGAATTAACAATTTTTAACTTTATCCGGGCATTCAATTCAAGTCTTCTATTTTATTTGTCCTCAGAATTTCAATATTGAAAAAGAATTAACAATTTTTAACTTTGTTTACACCTGTCGCCATGGTTGAGTTCATACTTAATTGAGAGTTGAGAACTCCAAATAATTCTCTCATATTTATCCCAATATAGTAAAATTTAAGGATGTAATAAAAAAAGAGTGGAATTGTGTTGAAATAGTTACGATAATGAAATTGAGAAAAAATTAAAAAAATTACAATTAATTTTTTTTTTACAATTGAGTCACTTTCTATTTCATAAAATAGACTCTTCTCAATTCCATAAGGGATAAGGGATATAATAAAGAAAGAGTTTCTCTTTCATATATCGGAATAAGCTCATTCTTTCTTTTCGCTATTTCCATTTTACCGAACAGAAATGGTTTAAATTTGAAGATATTTATTCTCTATTCCCTTTCTAATCCCTTTGATTTCGAACAAACCCTAAAAGAAAAATATTATTTCCATAGAGAGAATTATGGTTCTTCCTACAATTAATCCTTTTTGCAGACCAATTTGCAAAAAATTCTAGTTTCATCAAATTTGATGAATGCTTAGAATTTTTTTATGTATTTTCCGATCAAGAAAAAGGTGTACAAATATTTTCTGCAGCATATAATTAATATAACCACTATCTGACTACGCCACAATAGCAAGAGCTGAAAATTTGTTAATTTTGTAGAACTTATTAAGATTTATGATTTGAAGGATTACAATGCTAATGCAAGCTACTTGTAATTCGAACAGTACTTTGAAAAGATGTAAAATATTGAAGTATTTGTTTCACTAGACTTCATCCGAGTCAACGATTCGGTTATAGAATAGTACTCGTGGTCCAGTATACCCCCAACTAATATATATATATATATAGATAGATAGATTATTATGAAAATATTTGTATTTCAGTCGATATGTAAACGGATTAAAAATTATATTTTAAAATTTTAAATATTTTAATTTATAGTTTCCATTAAATTCTTCATATGAAAACCTTGTGGGATACAAAAATTTAGAGTGTTTTGAATTTTTAAAGTCACTCTTTTGAATTTTTGAAAAAAAAACACAAACATTGAATATTTATTATTTTTTAGAACAGTTTTTTTAAAAATTCAAAAGAGTGGCTTAAAAAAACTCAAAACACTCCAAATTTTTGTATCCCACAAGATTTTCATGAAGTATTAAACCTCTCGTGTTTTACGTCCATATCTCAAATTTAAAAGTTGAAAGGGCTGATCCAAATTGTTGAACATGATCTTCATATTGAAATGCTTTGGAGAACAAATTATATATATATATATATTTTAAAATTTTTGCTATTTTTAAATGGGTAGAAAATTTATTGATCTAATGATTTCTGCACCATCCAAGACTAGTAATTTTCCACTCATCTAAAAAATAATAAAAAATAAAAAAATTATTCTCCGAAGATAAAATATGAATATCATGTTCAACGGTTTAGATCGGTCATTTAAACTTTTAAATTTGAGATACGAACGTGAAGCACGAGAATTTTGATGCTTTGCGAAGCACCGTAGCCTCACTATATATATATATATATACCGTGAGATTAACTCAAAAAATATATCATTTAATTTATCATGCTAATTATATTCTTTATATGAAAATCTTATGGGATGCAAAAAATTAGAGTGTTTTGCATCCCAAATTTTAATCTCCAAATTTTTACATCCCACAAGATTTTCATATAAAGAATTTAATGAGCATGATAAATTAAAATTTGGATATAATTTAATATATTTTTTAAGTTAAGCTCACGGTATTTTTACTCATATATACATACATACATATATATATATATATCCATAGCACACGGACCATCCATGCAAAGCGTAACACCATAGTCTAACTATATATATAGGTAGACTATTGTGAAAACATTTGCATTTCAGCCGATATGCGAACAGATCAAAAACTATATTTTAAAATCTCAAATATTTTAATTTATGGTTTTCATTTAATTTTTCATATGAAAACCTTGTGGAATACAAAAATTTGGAGCATTTGAGTTTTTTAAACTACTCTTTTGAATTTTGAAAAAATAGCCCTAAAAATAATAATAAATAATCAATGTTTGTGTTGTTTTTTCAAAAATTCAAAAGAGTGGCTTAAAAAACTCAAAATGCTCCAAATTTTTGCATCCTACAAGGTTTACATATGAAGAATTTAATGAAAATTATAAATTAATATTTTTAAGATTTTAACGTAATGTAAATGAATTAAAACTATAAATAAAATAAAAAATAAATTAAAAATACAAATAAAATAAAATTATGAATAAATTAAAAAACGAATTTAACATAATTTAAATGAATTAAAACTATAAATAAATGTATTTAACGTAATGTAAATGAATTAAAACTATAAATAAAATAAAAATAAAAATAAATAAATAAAAAATTAACGTAATGTAAATAAATTAAAACTACAAATAAAAAAAAAAATAAATTTAACGTAATGTAAATGAATTAAAAACTACAAATAAATATAAAAAACTAACCTCCAAGCGGTATATGACAGATTTGATAAAAATTTCACTTCTTGTCTAATAAAAAATAAATAACAATATTAGAACTATTTTTTTATTAAAATAATATACTAGAACTATTTTTTCTAAATGAAATTATGGAAAATTGAGTATATGAGAATTGAGAATGATTGAATATTTTGTGTGATTTTGGATGAAAATTGAGGTAGGTATTTATAGGTATTAATTTGTATTTTTTATTTTTTTCGGAATTTTTTGTCATTTTTTAATTTTTTTGATTAAATTTTAATTAAAGTATAATGGATTTGATACAAAGTGGGTTGGATTTGAAATAAAGTCCATTATTCCATTGGGTTACGGGTCCGGGTAGCACGGGTATGGGTCCGGTGAGCGCGGGTTTACCCGGCTGGGTCCGGGTGGCGGGTTTGTGTTCGGGTGAGTGCGGGGTGGGTGAGCGCGGGTCACGGGTGAGCGCGGGGCGGGTCACGGGTGAGAACGGGATAGGTTTGACGGTTCCATTTTTCAATTTTTTTAGACGTGGCCCTTGTAAGGACCGGACCATTTGGAAGACTGACAAATCTTTCAGTAGCCGCGCATTTCTTCAATTTAATCGAAAAACTCAATTATTTTATTTTTTATATTATCATAATTAATTAGAAATAAAATAATTGATATTTTATTAATGTTATAATAAAATTTAAAAATAACTAATGTTTTAATAATAAATTAATGTATCTTTATTAGTTTATAATAAAATAATTATATTACTATATATCGAACTATTACGAATCAAAGAATTATCGAACCCAACTGATCAAGAACTAAAATCTAATCAAACACAGAATAAATTATGAATTATGAATTTTTTTTGCACCTATGAGCAACTATAGCACATAGTTTCAACTATTCGATTCTGAGAGAATATGCTATTCCATGAAACATTTAAAGGAACATTTTTAAGATTTCTTTGACACACTGAATAGACGGCCAATTTTTTTGCAAAACCATATATAATGACAGCAAATGTGATTCGACATGCTGTTGTAGGGACATTTTTTTTTAAATAAGAGTAATCGGTTCTGAATTTAACACAAGAAGGGAACATGAATTGTAAAATGATTCACGGTAATTTTATATAAAAACTATACTTATTGTTAGAAATATAATTTAACTTAATTTGCAGAAAAAGTATCCCATAACATTTTTTCTACCCTTCCAATTACATAAATTATATTTATTTACCACATGATTAATTCAACAACATTATGCATACCAATTTCGGAATGTTTTGTTTACTCAAAAAAAATCCGAATGTTTCCATGTCTGAAATTAGTGAACATTTTTTTAAAACAGATTACGAATTTAAGTGTTTCATATTGTTGAAATATAATTTCCAATGTCACGTCAAATTTAACAAGTTACTTACAAATAAGATGAAATGCTCTTAATATTTCTTCCAATTCCAATGATAATTTCATATAAGTGTGGTTTCCCATTTTTGCCCCTCTATTTTGATAAAGATTGCAGGTAAGTCACGCAAAGTTAGATATTTGCAGGTAATATTTATTTCGGATTTACAGATTAACTTCTATATAGAAAATATTATTTTTATCACTATGTTTTCAAACCAATTTTTTTTTAAAAAAAATAGAAAAAAAAACATTTCGCATATAATCACATGATTGAATGATTTTTTTTTCATCTGATAGCATGGTTCAGAATATTTTTTCGGATCATATACGATAGCCTGAAAAAAAAATCGGACTATATATTTTTTTCGCTCAGCAACAGTCCGAATATTTCTTACATAGGATTAATTTTCTCACAGTAAATCACCGAAAAAGCTAGTCATTTTTTGAAACGACTCTATTAATGAAATTAGAAAAAGCTGTGCTTTGTCATTCTTTTTTGAAAAGAAAAAAAAAAAAATGATGCTTTGTTTTGCGTGCTAGATTGGTCCAGAAGAACATCAAGAATTATTAAAAAATAAACATATGAACAAATGCAACAAAAATCAACTACAAGATATGCCGAAAAGATGATGATAATAAAAAAATAATAAGAAGAAATACAGAAAAACTTCTATACATAAGCACATCAGGAATTATTATGAAGAGAAAGTTTGAACAAAAGAAGAAATGCAATAAATACTAAGAAGGAGATATGCTAGTCTAAAAGGATAATAATAATAATAAATAAAGGTGGAGAAGATATGGTCAGAAAGTAAGCTGTCTAAGACAGGTCAACGTCGCTGGTTCTGGTAGGGATGCGTGCCCCGCGTGGGTTTATGGCCCACTGTTCCAACCCCCTACTCTACATTCCTTTTTGTTCAAATTCCTCTACAATAACATTTTATTAACTATTGTGTTTTGTTATAATTTATAACTATGGAGACGTATGATATTGATATGATGATATCCCTCTCCCCCACACTTTTGTTTTTCACATTAAAAGTCAATTCAGTTTATGCTAGACTATATCATCATCATCTAACCAAGGCATCAATTTAATTGATTACTATTATTTTTTTGGTGCAGATTCGTTGATTTATAATTAATTAAACTGACGACATTGGCGATCATCGTAAATAATTTTATTTTTGAAGCCATTTCGATGTGTATATGCACAAAATTGGTACCATTTCACATATAGATGACAAAATCTGACATGATTCGACAAATTCGCTCAACTGATGCAAAATAAAACTACTAAATTACTCTCTATAAATTAACTTGTTTGCGCATATTACATATTAGAGGATCAGTGTACCAAGTTTCAACTTATGCTTGCATAGATTCAATATGACGTAGTTCATTAATAATGATTGGCATCTTTAATTAATTTTATGTCTAGTAAATAAAAAACACTTTTAAAATAAAATCATATCAAAATTAATTATGTAATTTTCACAAAATTAATTATATAATTTTCAAATACAATTTGTGCAAAATAAGTTAGCTTGTTATTCAAATAAAATTATAATATATATCCTATGATTTTATATAGCCAGGATAAATATTTTGAGTGGTCATTTAATTTAATATGATTTTTTTTTACGAAAAAACTATATGAAATATATTTTTAATCACTAAATTTAAATTTATCAATTTTTAGTCATTGAATTATAATAATTATTTGGATTTAGTGCATTGTATTCCCGTAGTTTGATAGTTTTATTATTCTAAGTGGCCTCATTTCTCATTTAATAAAACATATTACATATTGTAGATCGTACACTACCATAAAAAAGAGATTCAACAACGATTTTAAAACACTTTTAATAATAGTACTTCAATCTTTGTTAAATCGTGTTGTTAAAATCATTCTTGAACAACATTTAACAACGGTTCTAAACTAAAAACTATTGTTAAAGGGAACTTTAATAATAATTTTTAATTAAGAACCGTTGTTAAAAGGTCTTTTAGCAGTTCTTAGTTAAAATTATTGTTAAATGAACCTTTAGTAATAATTTTTAACTAAGAATGATTATTAAAGAGTCTTTTAGCAATGATTGTTAGTTAAAAACTATTGATAAATGTCTCTTTTTTTTTAAATAATTTTAACTAAGAACAAAAATGTACAATAAAAAATGGAGGCAGATTAATTATATAAAAACAAATCTTATTTTATATTATTCATTCAATAATTAATTTAAATATATATAATTATTATTTAATACAAAAATATATTTACTCAATACATCTTATTCATTCAATGGTATAAAAATTTATCCAATTTATCAGAAAAAAATTTGAAAATAAAACAACCTTGAAATTTCAAATGTGTTTTTGAGGTTCAAGATGAGATTTATTGGCCTAAAAAATTCTCATAATAAATAACAAAAAAAAACTTATAGATCACGTCATAAATTTTTTGTGGTTGCGTAGAACGTCTCAATCGGAGTTTTCTATAAAAAAATATGAATGTTTGAAGTTGAGATGATCATATTTCGATTTTAATTTTTTTCATTATTTCCTCTTTCGCTTTATTTCTCTTTCTCTCTCCCTCACCTCTCTTATATATATAAAATAGGAAGGAAGAAGATTGGTAATATGTATGATTTGGATTTTTGAATTATTGGATCGAAATTAATGAACAATAAGATTGAAAAATCTAATAATTTGTGAGTAAAAAACTAGAATGTCATTGGTTGATTTTTTTTTGTGAGAGCCAAAATTTGAATATGACATCACTCTTTAGCAACGATAACTTACCAAAATAATTGTCAAGTACTATTTTTAACAACTGTTCTTTGTAAGGGGTATTTAACAACGATTTCTTTAAAGAACTGTCACTAAAAGAACATTTAACTTTTTTGATGTGTTTGAACTTTATTTTAATAATATTTTTTATTAAAAATAATTACAAAAGAAATCATCAATATTTCAGTAATGTTACTAACCCCTTTTAACAATGGGTTTGACTTATAACCGTTATTAAAGGAGTGTCGTCTAAAGCTCTTTCTATTATAGTTATAGTTTGTTAGTTTATGCAACAAGCAGAAAACTAAATTATCGTTCTTAAGAAAAGCGATAAAGAAGCAAAAATATCGCTTGACCTGATCCAATACGTAATTTGAGATGATCCTAATTTGAAACTCGAACCTGAGCAACTTAAAACCCGAGATGACTTAAAATTGTACAATCTAAAACTCAATCCGACCCAAAATGAGCTGAATTTTGATCTAATTAGAGACCCGATAAGAGCCAATACTTATCGATTCAAAACTCAAATGTGACCTGACAATGGCTTTAATCAAACTAATCCAACCCTACTTGACCCGCTTGATTGTCAGACTCTAATTTCACACGAGTTATACTATTCATTAAAAATATCTTAATTTACATTATCTTCAGCTTTTAATTTTTTTTTCAATTTTATTCAAAAAAAAACTCCATTGAGATTATCAGGTATGTATCGCAGTCAATGAATTTTGTCCTTTCTTTTTAAATCTTTAGTTCTTCAATCCTAACCATTCATTTCTATCAAGAACGCACATTAACAAATGTATCAATCAGACTTGCATGGAGTTATTTGATTGGTGAAATATGCTCTCATTACATGCGTAGTGTATTCTTTAATTATGGGATAGTTTTTTCTACGAATGACAACAACCCAAATGTGAATACAACATTTGGCTGATTATCTGATATATATCTGTGTGTACATACTACACAATACACTTGTCCCCGTCAAAACTAAAATTATCCTTATAATTTAAATTAATTTTCTGCATAATGTTTAATTACGCTCCACGTGAATTGTAAAATTGTTTATAGCAATTCTATAATTCTATTCACTAACTATAGTCTTCTTTTATTTATTGTAATTTGTAAATGACTTGGAAGTGGGGATTTGTTAATATTAATTCAAATTTATGCATAGAACTATTAAACCCTTCTAGAAGATACTACTAGTACCAAACTCCAATACAATTTTCGGCTATCCTCTTGGACTGGTATGAATCCCCTCACAAAAGTTACTGTGCCACTAACACAATTCCAATTGATTCAACCAGCTTTTTACACAACTTTGTTTAAGTAGTCGGTTTATTTATTAATTTATGCTAAGACCGGGGAGAGAGCAACAGCTTTACTCCAGATCGCTCTAGAGCAACACGTGTCCCATAATTATTAATTTGTTTGCGCCGTATTTAGACAGGTTACATCATGTGACGGGTAAGTCATCAAAATTACAAACTAAAATTTGTTTGTCTGTAGCTCTGGTAAAATATAAAAACTACAGGAAGTTACTATTGTTGTGCAGTTAAATATCTTATATCTTCCATGAAATACATTTTCAATTAAGTTTTCTGATCTCACTAGAGAAAGAGCCTCGCTTTCCTGCGGCATGTCCTTATATATATAAAAAATATATTATTAAATATATTCAACAAAATTCATTATTTGTTTTAATAAATTGTCAAAATTAAATTGAAAATCTAAATTGAAAATCATTATAAATTTTTAACAATGCATTTTATAAAATGTTTCAAATATTGCACGCAAAATTAAGAAATAAATAACAAATAATTTCTGTTAATTTTAACCATAAATCTTTTCCATATTAAACTACCTGATTTTTATTTTATATTATTTTTATTGAAAAAATGTTTGCAGTCTAATAAAGGATAAAGATTTTTTTTGCATATAATTTTTCAAAATAAAATACTAATTATAGAATACGATAATATATTGAAAGTTTGAAACTAATATAGAACAAAAAAGTAAGCAATCAATCATTTTTTTCTTTCATATATTTTTGTTTGCGTATTTTTGAGTGTGGATTTCATATTCACGTTTCTTGTATATTTCAAAAATAAATCGTACTTTTAAGTAAATAAATTATATTATACTACTGTGTATGTATCAAGCCAAAGTGAATTTTATACAAAATTTTATCCAATTTAAAATATTTGTAGTAAATATTGTTGTGTAATTTTTCTAATGAAAATAGATAGTGATATAGTTTTTAGACTATTCAGTGAAAGAGTAATATACGTCCAATAGAAAAGATTTTTTTCTAACAACTATAGAAAAATATCTTGGATACTTTTTTTATTAATTTACTTTAAGTTGGAACTGTTATTATTTTACATAGCAAAATATATTTCTTAATTCATGAATAAAAATAAAAATAAAAAGCTCGAGTAAAAAAGAAAGGTTTTTGGAGGATGAGGTGATATTTGAGTCTTTGACTTGTAATATCACATCTATCACAAATATTGGGCTGCATCACTATAGGTGATACTGTAGAAGTACTCTACAGTGCCGAAATCAATCCAAAATTAGATACTATAATGTGCAATGCAGTTGAATATCTTCAATGTGACTGTGTTATGATAAGCAATTAAGTTTTCTGATCACATGTGTAATGCAGTTGAATATCTTCAATGTGACTGTGTTATAATAAGCAATTTTTAGCTTTATAGATTCAACAGCAAGCTTACTAATTATATGACGTGTATCACATTATAAGAACAAAGAAAAATGCAACTGATGTTATATGAATGTGTTTTCATATTTTTCATTAGTATCAAAATCAATAATAAAGACTGAATAAGTTAGGGAACATTGAACTTGAGATATACCCTCTTCTGAACTCTGTTTCACTTTTATTTATTCTTACTTGGTCAATATTAACTGATAAACTATCTAGTGTTACTAAGGCTGTAAACAAAATAGATTCGGAGCTTATAGTGTTGAAATCATATTTGGATATGCTTTTTATTTGATGGATATGAATACGATTACGGATATTAAATGAATGTTAAAATTCAAAAACAAATCCTCCTTTAGCTAATACAAATACGAAAGTGATTTTCAATGAATATGAATTTTATGACCGATATGAAATAAATTAATATATATTATCAATAACTATGCATATATATTCAAAATAAGTACTTATATTAATAGGAAGTATTTTCAGTGTAATATATTTTTTTTAATATTTAAAGTAGTAATAATAATAATATTGGATACAAATAAATTTATTGATAACTTATATTATTTTGTAGATAAAATTTTATAATATTTTTTATTTCAAATACAAATAATAGAGTTCAAAATTAAATCCGTATTTATATTATTTTTTATGAATATGAATTAAATATAAATATAAATAATTAATATTCAAATATAAATAATATATTTATAAATGGGAAAGAGGAGATAAATATCCGCTTCGTTTTACATCCAAGTGTAACGTGTTCTTAGTACGAAGCAACTATTTTTTTTAAATCAAATATTGTATTTTAGTATATCGAAAACTTTCACAAAAATCTAATAAAGTTTGTTAGTCGTTTTAACTTTCCAGTTTAAAATCTTTTATGCTTTTCTTCACGGACTTATCGGAACAACAAGTACTACTATGATAATGAAATATTCACGTTAAGAATTTCCAAAAAAAAAAGGTTGACTATTATATTCTAAATATAAGTTTTATTTCAAATTATAATTCATAAGTACTATATTGTAAATAAAGTACTAACTTCAATATTTCTAATAAATTGCATGAAGAAAAATAGTGTTTTTTTTCCTTCAAACTTTTCTTACCACTGTACTGAGTCATGAGAAAAAGCTGCCACAGACAATCCAGATCCATTTCCAATTTATGCAATTCTCTAATTATTGCTTGTGGGAATTACCAACCTCTTTTCTTCGGTTCCCCACCTAACACATTTAAAGGCCGCAATCTTATCACATAAGTCTTCATTCTTAAACTTTGAATGAATCTAAGTTCCAGTATACAAAGTGGATGTGATATGGCTTCTGACTAGCATCTCTACTCTCCTAGTTAGACAATTTCATTCAGTACAAGTTACTGGCTTTGAAACCTATGTTTATGAAAATCAAGCTAAGAAATTTGGATTTAACGGGATCAGATTTCAGCAACCTATTCTAGTATTCTATTCGTGATGGATGGGAGAGAATGTTAGGGATAGTTTGGCCAACTAATTGCACGAAACAGACCTATCTGATATCCCAAATCTGTTTCAAGTGCTAACTGTGCTAAAGCGATCGGAACATCAATTGAGAATTAAAACTGAACATGAGGCTGAGCTACTGAATACAAACAAATCTAATACCACCAAATGTTGGGGTCATTTCAGTTATCGTTATCATTATCATTATATAAAACTACGATTGAAAACATCTTAATTCCTCTACAATTGTTGGTACTGTCGTTTGAGCACGAAGTTTCTTCCTTTTTTTCTTTTTGCTTCTTATTTTTTTGCCTCTTTTCCCCTACTTCATCTCCTCTGGGCCTAAGTTTTGGGTCATAGATTTTAGTTACCCTAGTCGTGTAGGCCTATCTGCTTTTTCTAAAATGGGCTTTTCCATGTTTTAAACGGAGAGAGAAAGTAAGAGCTCTCTTAGAAATGCTATACTTTGTAGTATACAAACTTTTGTCAGCATAAATGAGATGATATTTATCAGACAAAATGCTCTTGTGCGCCTCTAAAGTTGAGACTGTTTGATATCCTTGATCCTATGGCTGGAACTAATTAAAGAAAAGATGGTCAAATCCTCCAAGAAAAGAAAATATATTTGTCGGTTTCTCTGTTCAGCTTTGCAGTTACAATTACAAGCAGAGCTGTGGCTATCAGGATATATCATGGCTTTTTTATAAGTGAAGTTTCTGTGCATCTCAAAAAAACTGCTGGTTAGTCGTACTCCAGTGGCCCAGCTAAAATGTTTTTTTTAAAAGTTCTATTACATGAAACCAAAAATTTACTTGTGATTTAGAATCAAATCACATCCAATGGGAATCAAGAAAGCACAATCTCTCCCTTATTGACCCTTCAGTCTCAGCATTTATTATTTTTAAGCCAAAACTTCACTGACTTAATCTGTTCATCTACTAAATCACTTGTCAGTATAAATTAAGTCGCCCTTCCTGAAACTAGTACAAATCTCAGTACCTTGCCATCTGATATTATAAACCATTATACAAATTTGTCTGAAAACCATAACAACAATTAAATAATTGTGTACTTATCTCAAGCATCACATATATCATCAATTGTTAACACAGAAGCCAGCTCTCCGTTTGATAAGTGGGGCAATAATAAATAAAGTATTTTGATACACTTCAATTAAGACAGAACACTTATGAAAGTAAGGTAATGTTAAATCATGAAAAATTCTAACTTTCAATATTTGTCACTTACTAACTTATCTAGTTAGTAAGTAACAACATTTCGAAGTCCGCGTTTCTTTCATAAGGAAAGAGACAGACTCTCTCTTTGCAAAATGGATAGTGTTTCTTTTTCTTTATGATGTTCTAACTAAACTTCACGTATGCTGTCAGGGCATACAACTTTGGAAATTTGGTTTTATTAATACAATACTAACAGCCAATCGGCTGCTACTACAATTTCTTGAAATGATATATTATTTAGTTCACTAAATACAGCAGTGATTTTGGATCATAAAGAAATTGTTGGAACAGAACTGCTAGGCGCAGGGGCGGACCCAGGTTAATCCAGGGGGGGGGGGGGGGCACGTGCCCCCACTGGATTTTGAAAAATAGTGCTTTTCGGTAATGTTTTCGGCACGTGCCCCCTCTGGAAAAAATTTTTGCCCCCCCCCGAATTGTCTGGTTATTTTTATTGAGAAAAAAATATTTAATACCGTGCATAATGAAATAATTATGCAAAGATATCAAAATATAAAGTTCCTTAGTCGAAAACTTTCTTCATCAACTTGATTATCTATTATTTTGAGCTTTATTTTATTGTTATTTTAATATATAAAATATTATTATTTAATAAAAAAATTATTAGTTAAGTATATATATTAAATTATTAATTTTTTTTATTTAGTACCCGTTTAGTTAATGAATTTGAACCCGATAATTGCCCCCTCCTAATCAAAATCCTAGATCCGCCACTGGCTAGGCATTAAATCTGGTAAGGTCTACTTCCTACAACCAATAGCCATGCCTCCACGGCTCCACTTCTCTTTTGCATCTCAATATCAACAAAACCACCATCACCTCTCTGTTGCATCTTAATCCTCATGCTGTCAGAAGACTAGTGCACACAGACCTCGCTGGGTCTTTGGAGGGAGAAAGTGACCAGAATAACATTTGCAGGTTCAACTCCACTAACGTCACCATCCTAGCATGAATGAACATATTCGGTATAGTAATAACTTTTAGAAGCATCATAGTACCAGGCAACTACAAATTCATTGAACTACTTGAAAGTGAATTTCCAGCTGGTGTTCTCCTTTGGAACTGTTGGGCAATTGACATGTTTTGCAAATGTTAGCTTCGCTCATAGTCTTCTAGATTTGCCCTGGTAAATTGATACTAGCTCCTAGCAGCATAATTTCAACGGTATATTCACCCTTTTACATTACACAAGTAATTTGAATTGAATATTGGGACCACAATATTGCAACTGCTCGCTCACATGAGAAAACAGATCATCTGAAGACAAAAATGTTCCGAGGACTCTCCAAACTTGCATACATCCTTCTAAGTGAAGTTGACTGAAAAAAATGTTCTGAGGACTCTTCAAACTTGCATACATCCTTCTAAGTGAAATTGACTGAAAAAAAAATGTTCCGACGACTCTTCAAACTTGCATACATCCTTCTAAATTAAAATATAGACCAAAATGTAGAAGGCACATGCTATTCAATCAAAGAATGGTACAAAAAGAAATAAGAAAGAAAAAAAAAGGAAATAAAGAAACTTCTAAGACCAAACCAATGAGGTATCTACACTTGCAAAAAAAAAAAAAAATTAAACCAACAACTTATAGTTTATTTTTACAGGGACCTGCCTAGAGAAGCGCCAGGAAGGAAGCTGGCGATGTATCATACTGATTGCATGGAGTGTGCAGAAACTGAGGCAGTAGGGCTGTTTGGGTCTCTGTCCCCATTAGCAAATCGACCTTTGCCACTAATCTTGCTAATTGTTTCTTGACATATTTCTATGATCACATCATCTCCATCTAGATGCCTATTACAAATTAAAAAGATTTAGTTGCATCTTCGAGTTATAATTTTTAATTTTTAACACTTTATCATATCAAGTTGAGGCTTGATGAACATGCACTGGCTGGTGGTGTTGGTATCCAAAAGGAAGTTGTTGTTGCTTTTTCATTTTTTTATCTCTGTTTCAATGAGATGAGCTAAATTGAGGCTATTACCAATATTGGGCCAACAGTCAATTAAAGCTAAATCCACAAAGTCAATGCAAAGCCCAAATACAGGGCTAAAAATTCCAAAGCCCAAGCCTCTAGAAACCCAATAATACAAGTCATATGCTTCTAAGGGGTCTTATTTGGTATCTTACTGTTCGGGATCCAACCCAGTGGCGGCAAAGGCATTGACAGCTCTTTCAATATTGTCGAGTATGACCTGGTGTACATGTCGAGATAAAAACCTTCCTTGCTGCCCAAAGACAATCACGAATTGCATATCCAAGTAGAACTATAAGATAAAAACAAAAGAAAAATATTAGGGGATGTGTCACACTAAAGGAGATTTAAAAAACAACATTTTCATATGTGAAACTATTTAAAAAAATAACCAGTCTTCCGCTATCCTATATAAAATTGACAGAAAAAAAAGGTTTGGGATTGATTGACAAAAACTGGACATTTGGAAAATTTCAAAATATGGTATTTTGGTACTGTACTAGTACAAAGGCCTGGAACTTCTTGGGATATTAGGCCATCTTAACAATATTTAGAATTTTTTTATTACTTGCTGAAGACCACATGGGCCAAGTGGGTGGGGCCCTTCTTCTATCTCTTCCCAGAAGCTCTGATCAGAAATAAATAGAATGACCGGCTCAATGAGCTTCATCATCAGCAAGGTTGCAAATCTCTCTCTGCCAATAAACATGTCTTGAGCGAGAGCAGCCATCCTGTTTAGCTTGGCATATAGATCCTACAAATTATAACAGAGCTTTTTATCTCACGTATCAAAGAATCTCAATCAACCGGCCATGCATAGAAAATTAGATATCCTGATTAATTCAAATAAGGTCTTTATTGACTTTTCATAATTCAAAAACCATATATCATAATAAAGGGAAAGAAGTGTTGAGATAAACTAGCACGGGGCCGGGGGCCTTCACAGCAAAAATTAACCTTCCACAAGTGAATGTATGTTTGCCTTCCAAAACCCAAAATCAGAATATGCACACATTGAAACCATAGAAATATATATTAGCCCAACATATTAAGATTTGATCTAAATCAAATCATAATATAATAGAAACTGGATATCATGATTAAATTCCAGTTCAACATTTCTTTAAAAAAAATGTTATATCACATGTGGAAAAACAACAACAATCAGGTTATATGACTTTTGTACTACAAAGATAAGCATGATGTTCTATCAGAAATGGATGAACTTAATAAAATCTTTTTGGTCATTTAAATACGCTATTTCTTACTTTTGGGAGGTAAATAAATAATTTTGAGGCAAGCAGGAAACTGTTTTGAGAAGTATGAAGTAGCATTCTTTCAGCAGAAAATTGAAGGATTTCCTTTTGGACTAGCACCATATAAGGTCCCTTGTCTTGGGAATTTTCAATTGAAAAAAAAAGAACACCACCTTTTGTTTTTCTCCCAAAGAATCTCAAAGATATAAAAAAAATACAAATTACATAACTTCCCAAAGAATCTCAAAGAAAAAGCATAACATATTTCCTTTTCCCCATTTGTTAAAAAGAAAATACAAACCAACCCAAAGATATATGCTTTCTTTTAATTCCCCGGTCTAGAGGAATATTGAGGCCAAGACAGTTTGGACTTGGGACGTATTTAATAGAAGTACACAATAATATTTTTTCTATAAATGCAATGTTTTTTCTTATTTTGGAGGATGACACAAGGCACACTTTTATCTCACTAATTAATACGAAAGATCCGCTCAATTGAAATATTTGAAAGAGAAGAGCCTACCTGGAAGATCAGAGACGGGGCCCACTCACGCTCCCTGAGGACAACATTATCCAGGCTGATATACATCTCTGCACTGAGATTGCTCTCACCATCATCTGTAAATATGAGCTCGAGAGCATGCTGCCTGCAGAAGCTATCCCTCAGGCGGTCAACTGATCGTTGCAACCGCTTTTTCCAATCCCTTTGCTCTGGCATGCGATTGGTCTGCCCCCTCTTGTCAGCAGTGGCAGCTGCCTGATACAATTTCGCAGCAGCACGGGGAAGTAGATCTTCAGCTAGAAGAGAGGCGTTAGCGAGTAATGCTAGTTGTTGTGCCTCAGTTTCAGCAGGCTGTACGATCTTGTTTCCAGAACCTTCAGGGTTCAGCTCGTCCTCCATAGAGTTTGGTAAAGCATTAATAAGGAGGTCAATGTAAGAGCTGAAGACTTTCAGGAGTCCATCCATTGTGGACCCACCGAGTTGCAGGCTGAGGAGTGGGCCCACATCCTCGAAGAAATCCTGAAAATGAGGATAGAGAAAGGTCACATATGCTCATACAAGTAGAATGCCTGAACACTGAAGCGGTTAATATAAGGATAATTCCTCAACTGAGTATGATTAACAATCATATTGCAAATACTAATATCTGTTTGTCCCAGTTGTACAAGGGGCGACTATTTATTCATACAACCTATGTAACAAAATAATGTAAGACTGCACCAATAAAGGTCTTGAAATATTTAACATACAGAAAATGAGTACTTCTAGTAGATGCAATAAAATGTCCAATAAATAAATGTAACATAAGCAGATAATTTAATCTGAACTAGTATGAACTGAACCTAATCTAACTCCAATAAGTAACTAAATTACTGATTGAAGGGGAAAGTCAAAACAGTGAAAATTGTTTCACAACCATTTGGTTACTAGTCAATTCCATAATGATAAACTAAGTATCTTCAGACCACACTTGCAGTTTGGCATTTTCCACACATAAGAAACCTTCTACAGAATTCTTTAGAAAATATAAAATAAGTGTTTATTTTGAAATAAACATATTACCTGAACCATCGAGTTGAACCGGTGTGCACTGCTAGAGAGCTTTAGCTGGAGCCCAATGCCAGACCCAGACATCCTGGCAGATACACGTGAAATACCTGGAGGATATGTGAGGACCCAGTCATCAGCAGCTGCTAGAGCGGCAGTGCTCTCCTCTATCCTCTTCAGGTTTGCATCAAGTGCCTGCTCCACGCTTGGTTTGAACTGCTTGAGCAGAACTGATGAGAGTGACAATCCTCGTGCCTCAAGGAGTGCACAGTGTCCTAGAGCAATTTGCACACACTCAGCTGCAGCTCTCAGCCCTCCAGCAGCAGCACATGAGGCGAGTGCGTGTCGTTTCACAAGCTGTGCAAATCCCTGGGCCTGCCGCGTGGCCCACACGACCAACTCTGATGTGTAGCAAGATTCATTACCAAATACTTCCAAAGAATCGCTCAAAGCCTGGCTGATTACTGAGAAGACTTGCTGTGACAAGGCTGTAGTGTAGGCTCCACCATAAGATGTGCTCGTTGGGTGTATGTTCTGCAAGTTGAACTGTAGCCTCTGATTGTGAGCATTTAGCAACAGGCTGTGTGCCCGTGGACCATCACCCAGCCTCTTGAGAGCTGACGCAGCAGCTCGAAGCTCAACACCTCGTGTCGAGCTCTGGCATGCAGCCTTTGCCAGCTGGTCTGCAAGCCTCTGTCTGTGCTCTGAGATAGAATCCCTTAACACCTTCATTTCAGCAGAGCTAAGTGCTCGGTCATGTTTTGCCTGAGCAGCGATCCCATCTGCTTCATCGAGGGCATCAAGTGCTTCATCAACGCGCCGTTCTGCGAGCAAGACATCAAGCATGTCAGGGAACTCAGTGGCCCACTTTTGGATATCAGACTGATCCTGGTCCTCAATACAAGAGGTGTGGCTTTTCTCAGAGCCATCTGGATCATTTGTCAAGGAGTCAATTTGAACCCCGTCAGATAGACCATGCACTAGAGCAGCTTGTGTAGACAGAAGGTTACGGATGGACAGGAGCTCTCCCTCAAGGTCTGATATCTCCTTTGATGTTCTAACAAGAGTAAAGTGAATTTAGTAAAACCAAATGAGTAACTAAAAATATGATTAGATGTTTACTGCAAAGAAGGAATTTTAATTCAACATAAATCTAAGGTCTTCATAACAAAACCAATAGAGAATGGGTGAGATGTCATCTACTAACAGGACATACTTTCATAATGTGTACCATTGTCAATTACTTGGACAGGACATATTTTTTAGTTCATTTTTGTTTGCTTGGGTTCTCAAAAGTATTGACTCAAGTAACACACTGAAATTCAGAGCAATCACAGTTCTTGTTTCTGATGAAAAAACCACACAGCTATGCACAGACCTAATGAATGCAGCATAATTGGCATAAACACTTTTTCGCATTTCCTCAGCAGAGGCTTTCTTCAGATCTTGCAAATATGAGCACAAATGCCTTATTTCCTGAGTAAAATTTATGATATGTCAGTGCTTATTCTTCAACTGAAGGAAATTAAATCAAGGCTGGTACTTTAGCTAGCACAAGAAACAATGACAACTGAATAAACATGTATATGCTTGTTTGATGGATAACTAGGTACATAGTTGCATTGATATTATGATCTATCAGCTACTACAGCAGAAAATTCCATAAAGACAAGTAATTCAGCTAACAATGAAATGATGAGATGTTAACAAGCATGAAAACAGACATGATCACTGGCAGTATAGAACCTAAAGGCATGATGAAATAAATATCAACTAAAATATCACATTATATTCTTTGCTAAGTGCTGCTTAGTCATAAATTTATGGTCTCAGTACTACTAACCCTCAGCAGCAGCAGTAGCCTAATGGACTATACTCCAGAATGGTAGGTCCCTTCCAAAGCCACCAGTTTGGATTAATCTATTTTAATCTGTGCCCTTGATAGGTCTCTATCTTTTTTTCTTTTTTTTTTGGAATTAGCAAAAGAAAAATTATGCAAACACTGACTGCCTATATCAATTCTTCATTTTTAATTTACAATCACCACAACCTCTCAAATAGGAAAAAAAATATAAAAGAAGAAAGCTGTAACAAAGAAAAGGCGATCTTTGCACCCTCTGAATCCCATAGAATTCCCATTTGCATATCAAGTTCCCAATTAATCAATCTTTCCCCCTATCCTGATTATCAAAACCCACAAATGTTAACTTGCCGATACTCTTATTATTTAAATACTCAAAATGTCAGATCCCAATTCCGAAAGCTCAAAGATGTGGCACTTTTCATTCATAAACAATCAAATTTGAACCTTTTCATTCATGGTTTGGCACTTGGATTGCACGTAAGCATCCGGATCAAAGTTCTCCGTTTTGAAGATCTTAAGCTTGTCTGCCAGCTGGACCCCACTCTCCTGCGTGGCCCCACCATTCACTGGGAAAACCCCAGAGGCACCCGGTTGCCTGGACCTAGACGATTTTGCTGCAGACATTGCGACTTGGTGACCGATGGCCGTGGGTTCTCCGCCACAACTTCGAGCGATTACACCTAGAGCTTTGATTCGATCCGATTGAAAGTGGATCTAAGTTCTGGCCACATAGCCAGATCCAACGAGATCTAAAAGCTGAGAAACTCGATTCCTGTGTGGCAGGATAGAAACTACAGCGGTGCGGGGAAGAGAGAGGAGAAGAAAAAGAGGTGTACTGGATGCATCCATTTCAGTAATAGCATGACACATTCACCTCATCGGGATTCAAAATTTGGGCTTGATAGATTAAATTGGGCCGGTCTTCTTTTTCCTTTTTCATTTCTATTTGTTTTATGGGCATGGCTAATCTTAAATTGTGGGCACGAAGTTCCGAGTTTGATACTCGAGCAAACTGCAAATTGACAATTTGCAATTCTTTCGATAGTTATTGTCTTATTGATATATGATAATATATTTAGAGCCCATTGTTTTAGCAAACTTAGCGGTGTAAATTATTGATCCGATCCGATCCGATCTAATATGATCCGAAAATAAATTAATCGGGTATGGATTTATTTTTTTTATCCGAATCGGGTCGGGTCGACCCGATTAATTATATTTTTTTGAAGTAATTTTGTGATTTAGTACTAATTAAAACTTAAATATACATTAATTAAGATAATTATAAATAAATTAATATTTTATTGCTTAAAATTATATAAAAAAATTAATTATTTTACACGGGTCGGGTCGGGTCAACCTGTGACCCGTCAGGTCGGATATGACTAAATTTTTTGACTCGAATTTAATCGGATCGGATTCAGATCGGATCAAAAAAATAATAAAATAATATGATCCAAATCCGACCCGACCCATTGAGACCCTAGCAGCTAGCTGACAAAATTAATTATCTAAATTATTATTTATTTCTTTTAAGAAACAAATATCTTATTCGGTTATTCCCAAAGTCTTGTCGCCATCGTAATCCCGGGCATATAATATATAAGGGAGATTCTGCTATCGAAACGATTCTAGAAGTAATTTTTATATATAATTAAATAAGAGAGGCTGATGAGTAATTATCACTGATTAAATCAACCGTAAATCCATAACAAAATTAGCTAATATTATAATATTTCATGCATAGAGGTTTAAACTTTTTAAAGCATATTCATCTCACTTGCAGAATAATTAGCTAATTCTGACGAAAGCCGGTATCTCCAATTGTAAATTATAAAATAGAAATATGGAGGACTTATTGATATAACAATCTTACTTAATCATTAAATTTTCGTAGAACTTCACTCGTAGCAGGTCTTTTTGTACGTGTCGTCGGAACAAATTATTGTCCGATGTAACTAAGTATAACTATTTTCATTTTTGGAACATGTTTGTGGTAATATTTGCTAATTTGTATGTAAAAAGATGGAGATGTTTTGAAATTAATATATAAACACTTTCAAATTAATAAGACGAATAAATTTGAAATATGAGAGATGTTATGTCGTCCTTCCGTTCAGTAGTAATATAATAATAATAATAATAATAAATGCTAATAAAACCCTTTTTAAGCTCATTTTTAAGTTCATTTTTAAGGAAAATTTGACAATGGTTTATTTTATCAATTTTGACAATGGCACTATAAATAAATTTAAAAAATCTTAAAAATAGAAAAATATTTATAAATATATACTTCAATTAATAGATCAATTGAAAAATTATAAAATTTAATTATCATTTCGTAGTCCATCAAATATCAATTAAAAATATATATAATTTGCAACAATTATAATTTAGTGAACTTTGATGGATCATCAAATGATAATGGAATTAAAAAAAATGAATCACAATCAATCTATATGTTGAAGAATATATCTAAACTTTTTTATTTTTTATTTTTTTTAAAATTTATTTAAAGTGACATTGTTAGAAAATCATAATTGATAAAAATAACCTATCGTCAAGTGAATTCGCATCCTTTGCACTACAGCACGCGGTGCGGTAACTGCCTGAACCTAAAAAATAATAAATGTCTCCTAAATCTATCTAAAACTAACAGTTGAGATTGTGTTTGCATGTATTACTGCACCGTGTAAAGTTCGACTGAAGATACTTTTTCTCGTCAAATGATCCACCCCCATTTTAATTGGCGCATCTTTGCAAGTAATCATTCCTCCATTCATTTACCAAAATTTTCAAATCACCATTTTACTAAAATGGCAAGTTCATTTTTCATAAATGTGGACCTAGGACGAATTGCTGCTTTTACATTATTTTTATAATTTTCATTATTAAAATTAGTGACATTAAATTAAAAATATTTGAATTAAATTAATTTTTATATTAATAGCGTTAAAAATATCTATATATATATGATGAAAGTAAGAAATATATAAATTAATGACGAATCTAGTAATTATTATTACATTATGAAAGTAATAATAATAATATTATTATATCATAACAATCATTAAAAAATAATCATGTTAAATTTTAAATTAATAATTACTAAATATCATGAATTATTTATAATTAAAAATAGTAAAAATATAGTTATAATAATTATACAAATAAATTATTTTTTATAAATTAGATTAAAAAATTCCAATAATTTGAACATATTTAAATTAATTAAAAAATATTTAGAAAATTTTAAAATATGTTATAGAATTAATTTTATGAGTATATTATATAAACGTAAATTAATATAATTTTGAGATAAAATAAAATTGTAATATATATTTTGTAATCTAAAATAGAAAAATATAAGTAAGAGTTAAACAATATCTACAATAACTTTTATTAAATAATTTATCATTAATAAATTGTTAAAAATATAAATTACTAGATATCTTTGAACACAAATTATAATCTTTGAGTAATAAATTATAAAAAATATTCATAGCAAGTTAATATTGATATATTATAAAAAATAATGAGTAATTTTTTTATTAATATTTTATTTAAGATATTAACTATAATTTAGTATTATGGAAAAAATTGTTATGTCTTTGAATATAGTAAAAATCTAATATTATTTTAATAAATCTTTGAATGTCCATCATAACTCTAACGAGTCAGATAATTATATGAGCTAATTAATGATATAACCATATCTGAGAATAATTTTAGTTTTTCTTCTATCATAGGTGCATCATCAAATCAACGTGGTATAATGTATTGTATTATAATGTAAAGCAAGAGATAAATGAAGTCCATAATAATGTAAATAAAATGGAAAGTTCATAGTACAACAATCCATGATAAATAACAACTAAAATCTAAGCCTTGAATAAAGTTCATAACATCTCCATCACAAAAGACCTCGTATACTGGTCAATTTGTGTTGTGGTGTCCTCCGAAAATCTGAGAATTGTTCCCGCAACTAAGAAACTTCAAACTAAATCTAGAAGTCATGTACATTGTCTAATCTCCGGTACCATCATTTTTACTCGCTCGGGACGATGCGTGGATGTATCTTCCAAAGAAAGCATCCACTAAAGGCGTCCACTTATCATCAAAGACACCGGTGAAAAAAAAAATTACTCATTATTTTTTATAAATTATTAATAATAACTTATTTTGAATATTTCATAATTTATTACTCAAAGATTATAGTTCAATGAAATCTATTAATTAATTTTTCTATAATTTATTAATGAAAATTTAATTAATAAAAAATATTATAAATATTTTTTAACATTTATTAAAACATTTTACTCTATCTTCAAAAGTATATATTATGATTTTACTTTATCTTCATAATTATATTAATTTATATATTTTATAATATACTCATAAAATTAATTTTATAAAATATTTAAAATTTTCTAAATATTTGTTAACTTTGTTAATAAAAATATTTTCAATTTATTTCTAAATTATAAAAAAATAATTTAATTGGTATAATTTTTATTTAATTATTAATTTATATTTTTAATTTATTAATTTATATTGTATTGATTATGATGATGATTAATAATAATGATATTCTCACTTTCATAATATGATAATATAGTTAGATTTATAATTACCTTATATACTTCATAATATATTTTTGAGTAATAAATTATGAAACATATTAATAATAAGTTATTATCAATAAATTACAAAAATAATGAGTGATAGAATTACATTATTTTTTATTAATATATACTATTTATTATTTTGGTACTAATTACATTATTTTTTGGTTATTTTGGTGCTAATTTATTTTGGTAATAAAGTGATATCATTGAACTAATTACTAACTAATTATGACTTGTATAAGTGAGGAGAGAGAAAGTTGTAGAATGAGGAGAGAGAAGAATTAAGTCCTCATTAATAGCAGTAGACCTAGGGCTGAGTCCGTCTTTAACAAAAGCGAATTTAGAGGTGAGTCTATTTTTAAGGATTCGTTTGGCAAATCAAGGAATTGGTTTAGAATAATGGTAATTTTGGAAGAGTGATAGAATAATGTCTTTTTGGAAGAGTGGTAGAAGAGTAGTATTCTTGACTATTCGGAAGAGTGAAAATATCGTTTGGCAGTTGTTAATCAGAATAGTTAAAATATGGATAATTATGATACTAATAATGATGATGATAATAAAAATAATAGTAAAATAATAATAATATTAATAATAATAATAAATAATTATAATCCATAATCATAATCATATTAAATAATAATATTCATAGTTATAATCATAGTAATAAAATAAAAAATATAATTATAATTATAATCATAATAATAATAAATAATTTTAATTTTAATAATATAATCATAATATAATAATATAATATAATATAATTAAATAATAATTATAATAATAGTCGTAATCAAAATAATATAATACTAAAAAATTATAATCATAATCATAATAATAATAATAAATAATTATAATCATTATAATATAATAATAATATAATGATAATATAACCATAATCAAAATATAATAATAAATAATCATAATAATATAATCATAATTATAATATAATAATAATAATAATAATAATAATAATAATAATAATAATAATAATAATATCATGATAATAAATAATCATAATTATACTAATATAATAATTAAATAATCATAATAATGAATTATCATTATATATAATAATAATAATAATAATATCATAATAATAAATAATCATAATTATAATAATATAATAATAAAATAATCAAAATAATAAATAATCATAATTATAATAATATAATAATAAAGTAATCATATTTATATTCATAATATAATAATATAATACTAAAATTATATGATTATAATATAGTGATAATAAATAATAGTAAAATATATATATATATATATAATAATCGATTAAAGATGATAAAAAATTAATAATCATATTATTAATATAATAATAAATTATAATATAATATAATATAATAATACTAATAAATCATAACCATAATCATAATCATATTCATAATTATAATATAATAATATAATACAACATAATCAAACAATAATCGTTATTCCGACAAGAGTTAATCTGGAATACCACCTATAACTTGGTATATCGAATTAGCACTCTTCCGCACTCTTCTACTTAGTCTAAAATTTGTTTGACAAATTAATTCGTCGGAATATCAATTATATTCTAACTTTTTGGTATTCCATTGAGTGCCAAACATACCTTTAATTAAGATGGATCTAATGCTGACTGAGTTTGTCTTTAACGCTTTGCTCCAGAGTCGGAGAATGAAGGTGAGAGAGTGGAATGGAACGCGAGAGCGGAAAATGAGTTGCTCCGGAGATTTTTTTTTAACGAGGGTAAGAGAGCGGAAGACTGTGTTAATGAAGATATTTTCTATATGTATTTCTTGCTGATCGAGTCACCTCCGATTTGAGAGTTAGATTTTATAACTCATCCTTAGTTTTCGCTCTTCTTCTTTCCGTTTCATTCCATCTCTACCGATCTATGGAGCACAGCCTAACAAAAGCGAATTGATTTAAAAAACCTTTAAAAAAGGGCGAATATGGATCCATCTTTATCCAAAGCAAACTTGTCATTTCAATAAATTCAGATCATTCTTTGCTCTAATCATGATTTAGAATTTTTCATTATTAATAAAAATTCGGCAAAAAAGTGAACCTACCAATTGAATTTGAAAAAAAAAATAAAACATGTTCTTTTAGGCACAGCTCCCTGACATACAACTTTCCAAATTCAAATCAATTTAAGCAGAGGAGTCTCTAAAAATCTTATGCCCTGCTTGGATGGGAACTAAATCCGCTATTATTTTTGTCCAATAATAAAATTTTACTTTTAAATCAAAAAATATATGAAAAAAATCTGAAAAATAATTTTTTTTATAGATATGTTATTTTACATATAGATTGATAGATCGTCAAATTTCATACAATTTCATTAATGTTTGATAGTCCATCAAAAATTATTAAATTAGAACCGTTACAAACATTAATGAAAATTGTTAAATTTGTTAATCTTTGTTGAACTATCAAATATTAATAAAATTACATGAAATTTGATAGACTATTAATATACAAGTAAAAAAATATATTTATAACTTCTTCTATTTTTTATTTAAAAGTACAATTCTATTATTAGATAAGAACAATTGCAGATTTGGACCGGGTCCATATCAGCTAAGATCTGATTTCGATCTCAGAGTTCTGAGATCGGAATCAGACAGCCGAAATCAGATCCTGAACTCGATCTCAAATCCGAGATCAAATCAGACGGTTAGAGATGAATCTCAGTGGATCGGATTTAGATCTCAGCAGATCCGGAACCGATTTGGACCCGCCTGATGAGGATTTCCCTATAGAATGAATGAGCATTTTCAATTCGGGTACAGAGCATTTATATCGAGTATCTTGGCGTCAAGGAAATAGTAACCAAATCCGGGTACAGAGCATTTATACCATCTCATGTGGTGTCAAAGAAATAGTAATCAAAGCAGGAGTCCCTGCCTTATTTTTCTATGCAATCTTTCAGCCAAACGACATGTAAGCAATTTAGCTTGGTTTTGCCGATGCAGTCTCTTCGGTGATACAGTGGCCCATCTCACCCACCATCTCTGACAATCGATTTGGCTCTTTTTTTTTCTCTTTTCTCGAAAAAGTCATTTGTACTTTATTATATCTTTTCAATATATAGTTTGGCGTCAGCTGTCAATTTAGAATCTCTCCCCCGTGGACCCATCTTGCCCTAACCAGTAATATATGGTATTATGGTTGCGTTAACTAGTAAGTTTCACATCTTCCCCTCCTCTAAATAATATTCTCTGGAGATTATTCTTTGTGAACATGTATGATTTTTTATTATGATTCGTCTGATCTTTAATTAAAGTTCTAATTTAATAATAATAAATATTTTATATATCATAATTTATATTTAAATTTTTTTATAACCGTTATAATTAAAATGAACCGTCCAAATCTCCTTATAAAGATTTTTACACCACCAAAAAATCTCCGCAGAGACTACCATCCCCACACTCCTCTAGTTGTTTTCATACCACTTGATCCTAAGACAAGACCACTCACTATATTATATATATTACTTGTACTTTTTTTAGTTATTTTTCTATTTTTTTATTATAATAATAATATAATAAATAAGACCAACCGAGGCTAGCTCTGCAGATTTTTTAAATAAAAAAATAGAAAAATAATGAGAGGACCTCAATTTTGTGTGTAACTAGTATGAATCGAGTTTGAAATTTGGTCTCAGGTGTCGGGATCGAATTTCAAACTCGATCCCAAATAATTCTTTTTTTTTTTACGTTTGCTTATTTATTTGTATTAAAAACAAAACACGACTCGAGTTTTATAATGTGAAATATAAGCACGATAGTAGATTGTTCTAAAATAGTGTCAAATAAATTAAAATATTATAAAAACATTTAAAATCAAATTATTTTGGTAGTTATAATAATAAAATATAAACACTATATCATATAACCTAAATCACGTTTTGCTGGAACGAGCTCGGCCTCGAGTTGATAGTTTGTTGATACGACACTCTATTTCATCCATAACTATTAGAATGCGTATCTTCTTTCTCCTTACTTTGTTGATTTTTGCTGGATTTGATCTGATCTAATGATCGGACTGTTGTACATTGACCAATCTCGTTTATTGACATAACTACGTCAATGATCAGACCATGTGTTAATGTAATATTGAATGTTATAATATGAATTAACGTACTGAGTGTAATTCAGCCTTCTGAACGAACAAATGGTAAGCAAGTGATCGCATAAAATGTCGGTTAATTGTGATTTCTGGCACCAATAATTATCAATTTTCATCATAGCTAATTCAACCTCATATTTCATTTCACCCTTTTGTCCCTATTATTTGAAATAAAAATTAAAAATTATTGCTTAAATTTTAAAATTAAATAAAAAATATATAAGTATAGAATATTCCTATTTTAATAAATCCATTTATGTTGTAAACATCATAGTTGTTTATACCTCATCTAATGGTATGACATCATAAGTTGAAGTATTCGATTTTACCTTTGTGATACACGTTGATTAGTAATATTGTTGTCTATTCAATATGAATGATAAACCCTACTGTTAGTGTATTTTAATTTTACAGTAAAAATTAATAGTCCAAATAGAAATAAAAACATACAATATTGATGAAAAGAGAGTTGTAAATACGGATCTGGACTGGATCTGTCGAAAGACATACTTTCAGTTCGAAAACTCTTACAACAATAACAATGACGATTTTGAAGAAATGACTGGAGGAAGATGAAGGAGAACTGATGAGTGTATGATAATATATAAATAAATTATCTGGGATCAAGTTTTAAACTGGGTCCATGCTTTTGCTATTTTTTAATACAAATAAATAAGTAAATGTAAAAAAAAAAATATTTAGGACCGAGTTTAAAATTCGATCCCGGCATCTGAGACTGAGTTTTAAACTCGATCCAAATTAGTTGCACAAAAAATTAGAGTTCTCCTACCATTTTCTCTATTTTTTATTTTATTTACCGAAATAAAATCTGCTAGCTCTGAATAACCATGAGTCATGAGACTATGAGAGGGTCTGCATTGTTTCTTTCTACAAGATCACTTTTTTTTTTTATGTTTTTAATTTGTGCCATGAGAAATAATGCATGCTTCCAAATGAGCATTCGAAGCCGATCCAACTTGGGCGCTAACATGTTTGTTTTCCCTGTTTCACCACGTGATGTGAAGAATCCAAGAACCATTAATTCTTCTTACCAATTTGTTTTGTAGTTTGTAAATTTATCACATCCACTGGAGAGAGATAGTAACTTACATATGAATTTATTAAAGGCACCGGCACATTTTAGCTTTGAGTAAATAATTTCTCTAGTACAAATAGTAAAAGAATTTGGTATAGATAACTGAGGAGAAATTATCATCATTTTTATTACATAGCTAAATAAAGAAAAATAAGATAGTAAAAAGTTGGATTATCTACACACTGCAATTCGGTATAGTATGTATAATCAAGAGGACTTGCTTCTATCTCCATTAAAAAATATCAAATTATGTTGGAGTGAAAAAGTTCACATGAGAACAGTCTCACGTGGTTCTCAATGCAGCAATAATTTTTTTTTGTCATTTTGATTTTTTTCCCTTATAAAGAAACGTTTTCAATAATATTTAAATGCACTTAATAAGTTTATCTCAAATTCATATATATTCCTTCAAAATACATAATTATTTTTACACTATTAATGAGTTTAATAAAATATAGATTAGTCTTTTCCAAAAGAATTTATTATTTTTATATAATAATTATATAATTAGCAAAACAAATTTCCCGAATTATATCTGAATCACAAAATTTTAACCCGGCCGAATGTTCCCGAACATCAAATTTGTCACTATGATGGTAACACGCACACATGCATGAAATCCGAAGAAATTAACATGTGTTTGATCACACATGATTACGCATCATAATGCAGAATGCAAAACGCAACGCTCTCTCTCTCTCTATATATATATATAATATGACATCCACACAGGAACGTTAGGTAAAATTTTGATCATGTCTTTTTAATAGATCACACAACACCAATAAATAATAAATGAGATAAAAAAATATTTATTTTTTTATCACTAGTTAGGAGTATAATTTTATGTATCCGATTTGTATAATAAATTTTTATTATAGTCTAACGTAGAATGTGATGTCAATATCATTAGATGTTAGATGAAAATATATTAAAAATGACTAAAGTTAAATATATATTGAAAAATGAAAAATTTGAAATTCAGTGATCAATTGTGAATTTTATATGAAATTTAGTGACCTCAAAGGAAATTTATACATTTTTATACGATTAATTTGGATTAGTGATTAATTATATTATATAATTACAAACTAATTAATCCAAGCTATAACACTATTTCTTGTATTTAATAATTAGTACTTCGACGATCCCAACTTGAACAAAATAAAGAAGAGAAAAGAAAAAGGCTGCTATAGGCTATCCTTTGTGTAAGCTTTTTGTCTAATACTATTATTTTACTAGTTTGAGTGCCTACACTGTCATAATGTCATTAATCCATTCTGACCTTTAGTGGTTAGCCAGAGTATTATTCGGGTGATATTACTAAATAAATAGCTGGGACCAGCTCCAATTGTCCCAGACAAAGTAGGTACGTAGGGTTCAGAACTTCAGAAGTTCAGATACATGCCCAGATACATTGCATGGCATTAACCACTTTCTCCAAGTCAGCAAAAAGGGCATGGAACAATACAATTTTTCCAGAAAAGAGATGGATATGGTGAGATGAATGTACCAAATCAGGTTTAAGGTACATGCATCACCACCGAGTACCTGACAAGCAAAATTTCAAAGCGTGTCATAAGATATTTAAGAGAGAACCTATTTTTCTCGACAGTCAGATATAGATATATTCATATATCTACTTCCATTGAATAAAATATTGTCCTTATTTAAACGGTGAACCGCATAAGTCCGTCTTTTCCCTATATCCTCCGTCTTCTTCCCAAAAATTTCATCAAACTTAAAAAAAAAACCCTCAACTCTGGATCTGTCATGAAGGATCTTGAACGACCCAACAAACGGCCTAGAGATAACCATGGTGCTTCACATGTCGACTTTATAAGCAAAGTTCCTGACGACTGTCTCCAGCATGTATTCTCCTTTCTTCCTACAAAGAAAGATCGCATGGCATGCTGCGTTGTCTCCAAAAGATGGTTTAATCTCCAACTAGAAGTAACAAACTCAAACCTTACAAAAGCCAACCACCAAGTAACCTCTCGCGAGGTGTCTCGGAATCTCATGGGCCCCGCTTTCAGTGACCTGAGCCTCGCTGCGATGCTTATCGGCATCAATATTGATGAGACATTAACATCTCTCTCGATAGTCGGGCAGGGCCCACCATTTCAATCAAAGGGCTGCCAAATTACAGATGTGGGTATTAGCATGCTTACGGGTGTGTGCACGAGATTAAGAGCTATTAGTCTTTGCAATTGCACAAGGATAGGGAACATAGGTATAGCTTGCATCGCGTACAATTGTAACTCATTGGAGAGGATAGAGTTAAAAAACCCTGGGTTGGTCACAGATGATGGCTTGGCATTACTTCTAATGAAATGTACCGCTCTATCCTTCTTGAGTCTCAACACATGCCGCTATATAACCGACAGCACGCTGGAGGCCGTTGCACATTACGCGACCGCTTTAAAATCACTTGAACTGGTGAACCTTCCTCTGGTTGAGGGATGTGGCATAACCTCCATCCTTTTAAATAGGTTGCAACTAGCAACATTCAAGATCGAGTCGATCAATGTATCTGACAAGGTTCTCTTTTCATCTCCTCGGAAGTGGTCCTTGACTGAGTTGAAGAACGTCTCTATTCAAAACCCCGGTCAAGAGCTAACTGATAACGGGCTCAGATGTCTAACAAGATTGGCCCGAATGGAGAACCTATATTTGGAGGGGCTTGAATTTGCAAATTCATTTTATGGTCTAATGCAAATCTTAGCAAATTGTCGCCACACTTTGAAGTCCCTGGAGTTGGTAAGATGTACCACACGCGAATCAAAAATAACTGTGTCTGATTGCAGTCCTGGCAAGCATAATTTTCCGAGGTTGCAAAGTGTGACACTCAGGCAATGCAGAAATATTGATGACGAGTTCTTGCCTGTGCTAGGATATGCATGTACATCCATCAAGGAGGTAAACCTAGTCGGACTAGACTCGATCACAAACCGAGGAATCACAAGCTTTATGCAAAATTTACATGATGCTAGTAAAGTTCGCAAAATTGCGATCATACATTGCGCAAAAATCGGCAATCCCAGTGTATGGGCTATCACAAAAGCATGTGGAAGCAAATTGAAGAGTCTCGTTATAAAAAATTGTAAACTAGTAACTGATCATGGAGTCGGCATGATAGGCACCCGATGCCCGAAGTTGATCAATCTCGACTTCGGCGGTACCCGGATCACGGATGCAGGGGTAGAAAAGATTGTCGATGCACGTTTGTTTTACCTTGAGGAGATTTCTCTGAGAAAATGCTCTGAGATAACTGATGCAAGCTTAGCAGCTATAGCAAATGCTCCTTTTCTTATGAGTCTCGAGCGGGTTGGCTTGTCCGGTTGCACTGGTTTGAGCAAGGGAGGACTCGAATTGTTCGAGTCCATGGCATATGAGTTGATCTAATTAATGGAGCTTTTTAGTACTCGTTGTGAGTTGTTACTTCGTTCTTTTAGTTTGTTTTTAATTAGGTGAAAGCTTACCATGTACAGGTGAGTTCTTGTGTGAATTATTGACGATATTTTGTATGGAACAGGTATAATATTATCTCTATTTATGATTTGGTATCTATCTAAACTAGTATAAGATTACCTCTATATATGCTTTAAAATCCAGTAAGTAAATTTTTTGCATTACACTGTACATTAATTAGAACTTAATTTGTAAAATTTGCAACAATGGTATTTTTTTTTAGAATTTGCATGGTTAACCTCGCGGTCAAGCAACTAAATTATTTTCTTATGGAACATTTAAATTGCTTTCTGAAGGACTGGAATCAAGTCCCTGTGGATACTTTTCTTTATTTCAAGAATTTCGATAAATTAATTAGCCTCCAAATAGCGATTATTGTTTGATTATTGTTTGATTATGTTATATTATTATATTATTATATTATTATATATTATTATATTATAATTATGATTATAGTTATATTATTATGATTATGATTATGATTATTATTATAATTATGACTATGATTATTATTATTATTATTATCATGATTATGATATGATTATTATTTTATTATTATTTAATTATATTGTATTATATTATTATATTATTATGATTATAATTATAATTTATTATTATTATATTATGATTATGATTATATTATTATTATTTTACTATGATTATTAATTTATCATCATTATTGTTAGTATCATAATTATCCATACTTTAATTATTCTGATTAACAACTGTCAAATAATACTTTCGCTCTTTCAAATAATTAAGAATATCACTCTTTTACCACTCTTCAAAATGATATTATTCTATCACTTTTATAAAATTACCACTCTTCTAAGATTGTTCCTTGATTTGTTAAACGAATCCTTATTTACTTAATTTCAAGAAAAATATAACTGATACAAGTATCATAGATCCTAAGGCAAATTATATACAGTTGGCCATAGACAAATTTGAAATGACTCGATAATGCCATAGGTTTATAAATCTAAGCACCTCGAATAACAAACTGGTCTTGAACCAACATTTACATGCGGAAACTGAGAACGATCGATGACAGTTTGTATGCCACGCATAGTCAGAATCTGCTATTATCTAACTCGAGATAACAGGATTCTGTTATTCAGTATTGGACTATCTGATAAAGAAACGAATGAATCTCATCAATCTTAAAGAGAGAGAGAGAGAATAAAAAAGAGAAGAGAGGAAAAGAAATCAATCGGGACTATTCGTTTTCAATTCGATGGTCCAACTCGAAATGATAGGGTCCTCTTATTCCGAGATGGATAATAGTGGATGTGAAATCCACCGCATAAACCCACATTTTATCGCTTGTTTAATTTCTTCATACTTTTTAGACCTTGAAATATTGATTAATTTAGCAGAAGCCTGTTAGACTTTGGTCCTGTGCTTTCTAGCCTATGCAGTGGTCTCAGTCATCTTCTCTTTTCTAGCTATTTCTTTCTGTATATATTGTAGGCCCAAACAAGGCCTGTGTTTTTCTCAGCACATTACACTGCTAAAACAAAATAAAAGTTGGAAACTTGCGGGGCACATAACAAGAACAATCTATGGGCTCCAATCGATTCCATTGCTGGGTTGATATTGCCGGGTGCTTTCTATTGTTCGTAAATCATAATCAACAACTCAATACATGAAAGAGAACAATTTTTTTATTCTTTTAGAAGTACTTTAAACCAATTTACCAAACATGATCAAATGAAAAAAAAAGCAACATTACTGGCATAAGAAATGCTTCAAATTATGACAGTTCAAATTACAAATTTTAAGAGCTAATTACGTCCGTGGTTACATATATGTCTCACAAGCAGCTAGCTTAGATGGAAATACATATGGAACGTGTTACTTATTCAAGAAGTTTGTTTTATTTCATTTACTACAGTTAATCTTAATCCAGTTACTTTAATCGGAGTGGAGATCATCTTTACGAAGAGCCGGCACAATTGCTTGCGCTGCTGCTTTGAGAAATCATCTCCATCAGGTCCATTTCTTTCTTCACCATGACAACCTCATTGTCGTTTGGCACCACCGCCGACCCAATATCAGCATCCTCAAGCACTTCATTATCACATGCCATGTCTATCATAAGCTCATCTATCTTATCAAATACAACATTTCCGACAATATCAAAACTGCTGCTACTGCATTTCTCCAGTAACAACTCATGATCACTTCCATCAAACAACAAGCTATAAACATCTGCAAATGAATCACAGCTTGGAAGCAGATCATCCTCTGCTTTCACCTCCACCTTCTCCTTTTTAGCCACTTTCCACATATCACTATTATCCGGAGGCATTACAGAAACCGGCATTACGGTTATTGGTTCTGGGATTGCTAATAGAGGCGGCATGTTGTTGTTATTCTTTATGATGCTGAGGCTCCTGATGTAGTCTTGAAGGATTGTGTTGTGGGTTGCTCCTCGAGAGTTTTTAGCAGCATGAGTGCGTTGGCGGGCAAATTGGCGGCGCCTGGTGGTGTTCCAGTGGTTCTTGAGCGAGTTCTCGGTCCTTCCAGGAAGACGCTTGGCGATCTCTGCCCATTTGTTGCCGACCTCCTTGTGTGCCTCAATCAATACTTTGTCCTCCTCTTCTGTCCAGCTGTCCTTCTGCAATTGTCTGTGAGTGAATGTGCTGCCGTTTATTTGAAATGACTAAGATCAAAATTTAAAAACTGACAGAAATTGTTCCAAAAACATCAGTTACATTTACAAAAATACATAATCATAATTTTAGTTTAGATTGAAACATCAGTTACATTAATAGAGACAATTTTTCACTTACATGTATGTGGACTGCAATTTGAAATACCTTTAGTTATTAATTCTGGCTTTTGAGAAGCTGATTCTTGAGATAGAGAATTAATAATGTAACACTTGAAAGATGTTTTTTTGGGACGAATATTTTTAAAATTTTAAAATTCAACAGAATTTACTGCATGCTCAAGTAACTGGGTGAGTTTGTCTTGTATTTTCTTTTCATAACTCTTTGCCAGGAGAAGGATCGATAAGAAAGCAGAGAAAAAGGTTGCACCTTGATATTTGGTCTGAGATGATTATGCCACCTTTCTCTGCACTGTTTGCCTACTCTACCAGGAAGCATTTGAGCAATATGAGACCATTTCCTTATACCATGCTTCTCTACCATTTTTATCAACCGTCTATAACAAAAAAAAAGGGAAGAACAAGATCCAAGAACATCAGTTAATTAGCATCAATGCCAGATAATGAATCATACATTTTTTTTCCATAATTAACCAATTAAGGAACAGAACAATATAAGCAAATTAAGTTGGTGTCTATAATTCAAATATCAAACAGCTACCTTAACCAAAAAAACTTTAATTAATAACAGAGTGAAAAACAAATTTTCTTCAACGTCTGATTTAACCTTGTTGAATTGTTGCCAATACAGGGAAATAAATTGGACTAATTAATCAACTACTAAAATCAAGAATGCACAAAGAGGAAGCAGGACACATATAAGAGAAGTTAGTAATTCTTCGAAAAGAAGTAACTAATACCTGTCTTCTTCAAGTGTCCATTGACTTTTCACCCTGTTAGTTTTCTTCTTGTTCTTACTGAGATTCTTGCGCACTACTTTAATAATCATCTTCTTCTCTCCATTTTCTCTGAACCCCAAAAATGGATCCTCCATCACTGTCGATGAAGAAGAAGAGAAGGAGAACATTGGTGTGGCACTAGGCACTGTACCCATTTTGTAAGCTTCATCTTCTATTTTTTGCACCATCGTCATAGGAGTATTGTCGTAGAAAGACCCCTCTTGGTAGAATGAAAACCCTGCTAACTGATAGCAAGTCTCCAATGGAGATGAGCCATATGAGGAATCCCCCGATACAACTCCATTAACCGAACCTTCCTTTATTTGGTGAATACTATCAGGCAAATAATCTAATTGTGGGTTATTATCCATGTAAGGTTTCAAATAGCCAAAATCCATCAGTGATGGTGTGTTTTTGTTCTTTATTTTGTGAGGGTTGGGAGGAAAGATTAGCTGGTGGTTAGTGTTCTAATATAGCTTGGAGCAGATTGTAGCAGTATAAGGTAACAGGATAAAAGAGGCAAAGAGGCTCCTTAATGTGCATTCAACTCGTTATTAAATATTTTCCGTGATTTTTTGATGCATATTTGTTATGCAAGTTTACTTTACACGAACTCCTCAATCGACAAAAGCAAAATATTAAAAAGAATGGGAAAAAAATAATATGTAGTTGTTGGATCTAAACTACATTCATATCTCTATTCTCTACTAATATTTTGAACCGTTTAATAATTTAATTGATATACAATATTGCATGCGACACTAAAAGAGCCACAGGAAATCTGAATTTTTAAACTCATGTCGTAAGTTAATTGCATCATTTAAAGATGAATTAAGAGACCAACTTAAATACTGAAAATCTTGAATTCTCATAAATTAACCCTCTAAACTTAATTTGAAGGCATATGCTACTATTGCTATTGGATAAAACAGATTTAGCATCATAATGTCGTTCAATTTCACAAGTGCCAAACTGAAATTGTTAATGTGAATTTCACAAGATGAATTGCTTTCCACAGAATTCTGTGCTTCATTGCAGTTGGGTTTTTTTAGCCACAGAATTCTGTGCTTCATTGCAATTTGTTTTTTTTTTAACCCAAGCCCGCCAGATTGGATTTAGAGAAATAACGTTTGTTCAGTCGAGAGCTCATTCCTCGAGTGTGCCAATCTCTTTCTTTCATGCTTTTTTCTTTCAAATTTTATGTAATTTTATTATCATTTAGTAGTCCATCAAATATCATTAAATTAAAATCATTACTAATTACATAAAATCTGGTATTTGATGAACTATCAAACGATAATGAAATTACATAAAATTTGAAACACTATTGATTTATAAATAAAAGAATATATCTATAAGTATTTTTAAGATTTTTTTATTAAAATTATCAAAATAACTCATTGGGATCCCTCCTTCCCAAATATGTACCCCCTCCCCCAAACACCCCACACACACAATACTTAATTATAAAATTATATTTTATATGATCATGTATGAATTAAATGTGTCTCCGTTTTGAAAATAATTTTCCTAAAAATTTATCATATTATTATGACACTGTCCCTAATAATATCAAAAACTTATTACAGATTTATCTATCAAATAATGATGAGAATTGCAACGTATATAAAATCTGTCAATATATTTTTTCATAATTATTTTCTTTACTAATACTCTATATTTAAATTAGTATTTATCTATATATACAAGGGTTTAATCACCTAAATGTCCTAGATATAATATTAATCTATAGTAGCTGTATATAATTTTAACGGTTGGACTCCACATAACATATGTTGATATTAATTTATAACAATATATGTTTTCCGAACGCTGCAAAAGACATAATATTAGCTGCAAGAATTTATATATATCCTGTGTTTATATAGAATTAAAATTAGGATAAATTTTTATATTAAATATCAGGATCAAATTTTGTTTTCATGAGAAACATGTTGTCTAAATAAATATAGTACTTCTGATTTATGTATTATTCAGATTTATGTTTTTTCAAACAAATTAATTTGGATATAGAAATAATTTTGATGCAAAGATCTTAGCCGTTTTGAAACCAAGCTAACCATTATTTAATATTCAATTTTGGAGTTACCTAACTTTCAGTGCAAACAGTATTAATACATAAATATCGTAAGCATTAAAATTTTCTAATTAACTTTTCGAAAAACAACCCATTTAGAAAAATCATACTCAATTTCCTGATCATCTTTGATGTACTACAATTTCCTATTTAGAAAATCACAATCTATTAATACTCATAGAATGCTTGATACATAATATTTTAGATAATAGTATAACAACGTTATAGAATACTTCTCCGTTTCAGTTATAACTATGCTTAGTCGTAGAATAAGAAATATTATATCACGTATTGTGTTAAATAAAATATCTACTACAAATAATTAGTATCTAATTGACAAATGAATTCTCTGTTATTGTGTAATAGATATGATAGGAAAATTTTGTACTATAAATCTACAACTACACAATATGGTAACAAACAGTTTGTTAACTGAGCATATATGTTATTAAACTTATATGACTAATCAAATTTCTATATTCAGATTAAAGAAATGATTACAGTATATGTTATTAAATTTCTATATTGAATAAATGAGACCGTTTCTAAGAACAAAAATATTACAGTATATGTTCGTTTCATTTCCCTAAATAAAAGATTTATAGTAATTTTTAACTCTGTACGAATCTAATTGCTATCTGAATTAAGGAATTACACTTCAGATTGTTGGAACTAAATGGTGTGAATTCGGATAGCAGCAAAAAAAATGAAATAAATTAGAACTAAATAAATCATATAATTAGACTTTTATTATCTGCATCATAATATCATTGTTCTGAAGCATATTCCGTCCCAATCTCCAAGAATATTGGAATCGCAACCAAAATATTTTGGGGTTTATTACTCCTTAAAAGCACTTCCGTGGAAGTGGCTGATATATAATAACTCCACAGTATCCAACGAATGATATATCGGAAATTATAATTTGGAATAGAATTGAAGAAGTGTCGAAAGAAATATCAGGGCAATGCAGTGGTATTTTCTCCGTTAAATTTTCTCTCTTGCTATCCAATGCTTGGCTTTAATTTATAGGCGAATGAACAGTCAATAACCCAGGTCAATTAATTTATTGAGCCAACTTAACATGCATGCAGTGAATAAATTGAATAATTACAAAATGGAGTTACAGCATGCTGCAATTAATAATAGTAACGGATCTTGATAAGTAGCAACCGCAAAAACAATTTAGGAGCCATGAATAAAATTAAGGGTTAATTGTCAATATCCCATCAAAAATTAATTTCTAGTGTACCAATTGAAAATTTAAAAATTATCAATATCGCCATAAAAAACATGACAATATCCTATTTAAACTAACTAGCGTAGAACCCGTACAATAATTAGATAATACTGTAAAATAGCAGTAGTTAATTTCTCATAACAATGAACCATGAAAATTAAGTGAAATAATTTATAATGATCATCTCTACAATTGAATAAAAACAATTTACAGTACTCTGTTTACTTAAAATTTTAAACCACTAAAACTACATTAATAGCTGACAATTTAGCAAATTTCATAGAATATCCAATAGAAATTCATATATTTCCACACTATCCAGAATTTATTGACTACAACAGTGTTTCCCTGGCTAAAACGAAATTCCGCATTCTATCAAAGAAATAATTAAATTAAAAAAGTTTCTCAAATATCTCTAGAATCTATACCCAGGAAGACGGTTAGCTTTCCTTTCAGCTCTGCTATGCCACATCAAAAAAAATTAAGAAGATTATAACTGTATCATTTATTAATTATTATTATGTGCATTGATCATCAGTTTCTACCTCTTCAACTCTCCTCAAATTAATAATTATTTTTTTTTTTCTTATGATTAATTGTTGTCTTTCCTATGATTAATTAATTGTTGTCGAGAATTTGGAACGTTGTACCTTCTATTTTAACATTTTGATTGTTTGAAGTTTGTTTTTGCACCACAACACTGTTTACCACAATCCTTCTACTGCAGTCATCTCATCCCATTTTTTTTGTACATCATTTTTTTATTTTTTATTTTCTCTTTGCAGATGACTTATATCAAAATTGCACAATTGCTAAAAGGATGTTATTCGCCCATCTTTGATAGACAAATCAGTCCCGACTGCACATATCTAGCGTATAACGGGCTAGCAAATTAGGGTGGGAACAACTTCAATAGTCTTGAAATTCAATTTGTACATAATAATATATATTCATTCGTACCATACTCATTTGTTTGATTCCCAATACAATTAATCCCTCATAGGCAGATTTTTTTAATTAACTATTTAAATAATTATATTTTTTATAATAATAGTTATTAAATTAAAATTTTAAAAATATGAATGACAGCGTGCCACTGACAGTGACGTCTTTAATTTTTTTAATTTTCAGTTATTAAAAAAAACAGAACCACACCAGTGGAAGTGGCGTGTTCTCCCACTAGCGCCCCATACTTAATTTAGTTTTAAAAGTATGGATTGAATGAGATATATAAAAATGAAAGACACTACTCCCAGTGGCGATTTTGCTCAAACACACGCAATATGAGTGGCACGTTTGCATAGCTCCACTAACAGTGACGCGTTGTCATTAGTATTTTTAAAATTTCAATTTAAACACACTTATTATTAAAATAATTAATTAAAACATTTGCCTCATAGGCTCACAACACCTCACACTCTGCTTCTAATTTCTAGGGAGATAGCATACAGCGAATGAGTGTGCACCGATTGTCCGATTTTTTTTTTTTTACAGTACTCTGCTTGTCGGTACAAAGTTGTCTTTTAATTGTAGCATACTTTAATAAAAATGATTTTTTTGTCTTTTAACAATTTGATATATATATATATACACAGATGTGCTAATGTGTTTTATAAAATACAAAATACTTCGTACTTCATGCTTATATTTTATGTTTTAAAATTCAAATGTTGATCCAAATGTTAAATATGATCTTCATATCATAATCTTTTTGTGACCAAATTTTATATTTTATGGTTTTTTTTGTTATTTATTTAAAGGAATAAAAAATCATTGATATTGAATGGTTCAGATGACGTCAGATCAATGAATTTTGTAGCCCTTCAAAAAATAGTAAAAAAATTCAAAAAATAAAATTTGAATATGATCATACTTAACAAATTTTAAAGATTTGAATGTGAAGATCATATTTAACGATTTATAGAGGATCGTCCATTTGAATTTTAAAACATAAAAAAAATATAAACCGTTCAATTTATTCTTCATATCAAATATATTTTTTTTGAAATTCTTTTGTTATTTTTTTGGGTAAAATTTGGATCATCCAATAGTGATGATTTTCTTCTTACTCAAAAAATAACAATTTTTTTTTAAAAAATATATAATTTAATTTTTTGATATAAAGAATAAATTGAACCGTTTGGAGTTAAATTTTGAGATTTTAATGTATTTCACGCATTCACAACGCGTCTATTTTAGTCAACCTATATATATATATATATATATATATATATATATTCTTAAAGAAAAAATAAATAGATCTATAGCTATAGTCACTATAATCAGTGCACCGGAACCGAAATCATTCCTTGACAGGGATCATCTTTAAAAAAGAGACATAGGTCAACCTTCAGAACTGAGATATCTCTGACTATAGAATAATTTCAGCACCCAATTATAATTCGTAATACGTAAAAATAATTAAATTTTTTAACTTTTCAAGTATGTCACATCATTATTTTTCTCCACCATTAATTTTATTTTAATTTTTTCATCTTCTTAAATTCAAAGGTTCATATAAAATAATTTCTCTCTCCTCATTTAAAATAATGTGTGTAATATACTTAAAATGAAACTTAACTATTAAAATAATCTAACTTTTTATATGATAATTTATAGATTATTATGTATTTAGTTATATTATTTATTATTATAATTATCATTATTACTTAGCATTTAAAAATATTGTGCCTAAATTTTCTTCAATGTGAAATTTTATTAAATATAGTTAAAATCTTATATTGTTAATTATTTATTTAAAGACTATATTATCGGGGCAAAATCAGAGTTACCGCCTTAGTTTAAAAATATTTGTAATACATTGTAGAGTATACATTTGCACTATTGTAAACAGATATAGAGCTTGAAGAATAAAATCATCAAAATTTTATTAAAAGATCAAGAATCACTTTTTAATCGGGATATTTTGATATACTCTAATCCTGATTTGGTTGAAGTATTATTCTACTATATAGTCTAAAATAGATTTTAAAAAGAAAAAAAATGAATAATTTTTTTATTTAAAAAAAAAAGAGAGATATCAGCCATCTCACTATGTTTGAACGAGATTTTGCTCCAAAAACCCTTCAGAAACAGTACTCAACAAAAACCGTAATCTGAATTATTGGAATTCGGTAATGATATTATCTGAACAAGATGTGAACCCAATCCAAAGACAAGGAAAATTTTATAAATTATTTAATTGAGCTCTATGCCTACATCAATCCAGTAAAAGCTCTCTAGCCCAGGCACGCCAAATAAATTGAAGCTACACTTACAAAAGTTTTTCTCTTTCTCTGATCCCCGTCGTCAGGATATCTAGTTTGTATTCTCAGGAGCAGAAACATTTTTAGTACACAATTCAAATACAAATTTTAGGACCAGTAAATGAGTTGAGACGAGCTGAATTGGACAAGTTAATGGTTCACAATATAATAATATAAATTAATTATTTAATGAGTCAACTAAGCTCAGCTAGCCGAGTTAGATCAAATAATGCTCGACTTATTAATTTAATGAGCTTAATGAATTGATAGCTAGCCGAGTTAGATCAAATAATGCTCGACTCATTAATTTAATGAGCTTAATGAATTGATTCGTTAATAGTTTGAATCATTAATGAACTAATTCATTAATTGATCGAATCATTAAAGAGCGAGTAAAATTCAAACCAATTCCAAATAAATCACGAGCGGTCGAGCCATTCCGAACTATTTTTTGGATCCAAAACCTCTATAATCCAAATCTCTGTTATCCCTGATATAATTTCTTTGGCAATAAATTCTACTATAAATCAGAATTAAATGAGACATGTTGTAAGAGAGAATAACAGATCGGAATATTTGGATAACAGTGATTTCATTCGGGTTCCCCCCCCCACCCAAAAAAAATACAAACTCCGTTCTCCACTAAAATAATAGATTGGACAAACAAAATGAACAAATTGTGTTGCTCAACGATTTGTGCTGGAAGCTTTCAGAAACAACAAAAATGTCATTGAGATATTCAAACTTCTTCCAGTCCTTTTAACGGCAATGATTTAAATAAAAACAGGAGGCAAAAATAGAATATGTGATGAAAAAATAATATGCAAAAATGAAAGTGACCTTCAGAAAATTTAAAGGGTACCGAGTTATAGAGAGAATAATATTTGCATAAATCTTCTATGATATGTGTTTTCCTGTATCCAGTATTGACTGCATTTTAGATCAAATTTCTAGGACCAGTCATTTATGCAAAGTTTCTATAAAAACAAGGGGGAATTGGTTTTTTGCCACTGCAAACTTTGAAATTTAGGTTTTTGCCACTGCAAACTTTCAATTGATAAATATGCCATTACAAAATAGATTTATTCTGATATCTGCCATTATGTATATTTAATCATAATTAAATAAATAATTTTTTTCTTAATGGCAAATATACCCCTGTCCCTCTTTTTTTTGACGGAAAAAAATCGGCGAAATCCCTCTTGCGAAACCCTTCTGTGGCGATTCTGGCGAAACCCTTCAGTGGCGAAACCCTTCTGTGATTTACGAAGGTGTGGCGATTCGGCGCTTCAAAGTATATGACACACCAACGCAGACGGAAATCCTTGGCGAAACCCTTGCGGCTTTCATCGCCGCAGATGCTTCTCTGCCCCTCTTTAAAGTATATGACACACCAACGCAGACGGTGACATTGTTTTAGTGGTGGTAGAGGTCAATCGGGCAAATGAAGTATGGCCTTACATGAATCGGGTATTTTTGGATCTTCTCGAGTGATTTTGGGTTTCTTTTTGTTGCGGGATGCTTGTGGAGTTTCGGGGTAAATTTCTGCTTTGTTGAATGTTTTGATTGTTGTCCGAGTCTTCTCTTCGAAAATTGAAATTTTGCTTTTGGGATTTTATTGTCGGTATTTTGTGGTACTCTGCTAGTATTGGTCATGTTTTACTTGGTATTGTTTTTTTTTTCTTTTGGGATGGACAGATGTTTGCCCTGGGATTTTTCTATTTTTCTCTGGTTGAAGCTAAGCTTTGATGATTTTTGTTGGTTTTCTGGTTTTGCTGGTTTATCTTTACCAAGACGGAATTTTCTGATGTGTGGAACACCTCTCTGGCTTTCTTTTGGCATCGCTTGGTATGGGTAAATCTATTTTGTAATGGCATATTTATCAATTGAAAGTTTGCAGTGGCAAAAACCTAAATTTCAAAGTTTGCAGTGGCAAAAAACCAATTCCCCCTAAAAACAATTATATTATAAAAATGCCAATATAAGTACAAAAAACATCATTTGAAATACTATCTGATTCAAATGCCAAAATATTAAAATATACTAATGTCATTTTATTATTTAACAATTGAAGTTGGCTGTTGTATAGAGAAGAAATTGAGAATCAGATGCCATAATATCAAAATATATTAACATTGTTCGTTATTTTACAACTGGAGTTGGCACATGTGCAGAAAAGAACTTGAGATAGTACCTGAAGAAAAAGGATCAATTCAAGACGATATAGTGCATAAATAACAACTTGAGATACAGTCCAATCTGTTATCTGTTAAAACTGGCGTTGATCAATGGAAAAACTCAATTAAATTGTAGAAATTAAATGCCTAACTACAAACATATAGGAAAAAGGACCTAGCAACTTACAAAAGTAATTTGAAAGTTTATGGGTCTTTGTGTGACATTTTCTAAGCTTTTGGAAGGACAGGCGTATGATATTTCGGGGAGAATATAATAGAATTTCTTATATTTCATAAAAGAAGACAGTGAGGTTTATGTTAATTTAATTGATTGTTTTGGATTTAGTTGCATAATTAAGAATTGCATTAATTTACTGAACCAATGCTTCATAGTAAATTAATAATTGTGAATCCAAACCTCATCCAGTTGGAATGGCAATTAGGAGCTTGCGAGTTTCACTACTTGACTGGAATTCTATTTATGCACTTCAAGTCAGAAAAGCTACTGATTCTCTAGTATATGAGGAATATCACATTTCATAAATTAAGGACTGAGCACGACCTACCCGAATATATTGTCATTGAAGGAGATTATAAATGTAACTATATAAGGATGGCTATAGTCTATAGAAAAATTAATTTGAAATGACTCATTAATGCAGAAATTTAAATCTAGCTAAGAACGATGGAAGTTTGTACTTAACTTTTTAGCCCTTGAAATGTTGATTATTTTCGCAGAAGCCTGTTATACTTTGGGCCTGTGCTTTCGAGCCTGTGTAGTGGTATCAATCATCTCTCTTTCTTTTTTTTTTTTGTTGCTATTGCATTCTTCATAGGCCATAACGAGGCCTATCTGGTTTTCTCAGCGTCACCGAACAACTGTGGAACGATTATGAAAGCCCAACAACATCACAGAGTTTATAAAAAAGGAAGGGATCACTTGACAATGGTTAGTTTAACAATATTAAAAATAAATCTTTAAATAAGTATGAAAAAAATTTAAAAATAAAAATCTTATAGATAAGTTATTATACTTATAAATTAATGATAATTAAAATTTTATATAATTTCATTATCGTTTAATAGTCTATCAAAAACCGTTAAATTGAAACTGTTGCAAAGTACATAATATTTTCATGGTCTTTGATAGACTAGCAAAAAATAATGAAATTATATGAAATTTAAATTACCATCAATTTATAAGTAGAAAAATACATCTATAAAGTTTTTCTGTTTTTATTTATTTTTTTCATATTTATTTGAAGATTCATTATCAAAATTATCAAGATAATCCATTATCAAGGGATCCCTTTCCTTATAAAAATGCAGTGAACATTTTATGATACTGATCGGTATCCAACCATCCATACTTGTTGAATTTAGTCTTATCTACTCGTTAACAAACACATATATTTAAAACCCGATCGAACCTAACTCGCGACCCAATAAAGTTTCCTAACCAAATTAACCCGATGTGAGTTTTTGAAAAGTCAAACTAAACATAATATTTTTTGACCGATTCAAATTAACTCGAGATCCAAAAAATAGACAACACTAGATGATTCAAAACTTAACCCAAATTGGCCCAATCTGAACCAAATATTTTTTTTTTGAAAGTATAGAGACCAAATTATTTTTTGTATCAAAAGTTTAAAAATTTTATTTAGTATAGAGACTAATTTAATTTTTTAAAAGAAGTTGAAAGACCAATTTAATATTTTTAAAAGTTTCACATATCAACTTAATACAGTTAAAAGTTTAAAAATTAATTTTATTTTGTAAAAAAATTAGAAACTAAAAATGAATTATCCCTTTTCTATTTGAAAATGACTCAAAAGAGTTATAAGTGGGGGTCATGATTGATATTTGAAAAATCAAAGGGAGAGTGACAATGTTATATTAGCTTATCACTTGGGGACTTTGCTTTTCTTCAAGTATCATGGGTCTCATTTTCAACAGTTATTGTACTATGTCTAAGGAGGCTTTTAATCTTTGAAGTTTGAAAAGAGGAAAAGAAAAAGGAAGAAGAAAGAAGTTCCAACAGAAGAACAAAATTATAGAACAGGAAAAAAAAAAGAACCATCATTCTTTCTTTTCTTTCTTTTTGGTGTGTTATAAGCATCGCATCTCGTGTATTTCAAAAGAAAAAGAAATAGAAAGGCTAAAAAACAGATAGTAATTAAGAGAGTTAAATTATTTTTTGGCTGATTCTTAATGTTAAGATTCTGATTAAACTAAATTTATGGGTGCAGAATTATGGGTTCGGAGTTGGAGAGGTTTAGTGCTAAATTTTGCGGGTCACATGCTGAGACTACTTTTCATTTATTTTTTTAGCTGCCCATATATCAAATCTTTTGGGATGTCTTTAATTTGCATAATACAAACGCATTAGAGGTTGATTTCACCTCTGTTGAAGTTAAGGGTGACAATTATTGATCTGATCTGATAAGTTAATTTGATCCGATCCGACATAATTCAAAAATAAATGAGTCGGATATGGATTTATTTTATTCATCCAAATTGAGTCGGATCGGGTACGGATCAACCCGACCTGATTAATAGTGTTTTTAATATATTTTTTTAATTTAATACTAATTAAACCTTAAATATATACTAATTAAGATTAATATATAAATTAATTAATATTTAGTTACTTAAAATTATATAAAAATAATAATAAATATTTAATTATTTTGAATGGGTCGGATCATATTCTGAAAAAATAATAATAAATAATTATTCCGCTATATTTTAAATCTATTTAAATTTTGAACAGGTTTAATTCGTGGTTCGGAGCATGCCTTCCAGCAGAACATTTATCGTTGTCGCTCATGGTGAAGTTGAAGGTGAGCTTTCGGGGCAAACAAATCAAGTTAATTGACCTAGCTTTTGGCTGAAGTAAAAATCTGGTGGCTACTTTCAGAAACGGATGTAGGCTATACTAAGGGTTAGTTGACCCTCTAGTTTCTGAAAAATAATATTTTTGAGTTAAATTTTTACTAATTTGACTCCTGAATTTATTTTTGACTCTCGTAGATTATTTAATTATTGTTATTGAGAAAATTTTATTTAATATAATAAATAATGAAAAAAATATGCAAAAATTTAAAATATAAAATCTCATATAGGAAAAAATTTTTATCGACTTAATTATCTATTATTTTGAGTTTTTTTAATATATAAAAGGATTATTTTGATAGTTTTTTATTAAATAAGAATTAATGTTAAATTGTTGATTTTTTTATATAGTACCTAATTAGCTAATGAATTCAAATTTTATAAACTATTACAATCTGATTACTGACCTCTAGTCAAAATCCTACGACTACTTTGAATATTGTTATTTGTTTTTGCTTGTTTGTTATCTATATAGAAGGAAGTCTTTTTTGTTTGACTCCTTACATAGCGCATTCTTGGCAATATTGCGGCTATAAAGTTTTGTATTTTGTTTTGTTTGGATATTTTGATTTATTCTAATCCTGATTTGGTTGAAGTATTATTCTACTATATAATCTTACATAGCTTTTGTAAAGAAATAAAAATAAATAATATTATTACTTCTTTAAAAGAGAGAGAGATCAGCCATCTCACTATGTTTGAACCAGATTTTGCTCCAAAACCCCTTAAAAAATTGAACTCAACAAAAACCGTAACCTGAATTATTGGAATTCGGTAATGACATCATCTAGTGTTGTCTGAATCTCGAGTTAATTTGAATCGGGTCAAAAAATATATGTGTTTGTCAACTAGTAATAAAACTAAATTCAACAAGTATGGATGGTTGGATACCGATCCGTATCATAAAAAGTTCACAACATTTTTATAAGGGAAGGGATCCCCTGCCAATGGATTATCTTGATAATTTTGACAATGAATCTTCAAATAAATATGAAAAAAATACATAAAAATAGAAAAAAAAACTTTATAGATATGTTCTTCTTCTTATAAATTGATAGTAATTCAAATTTCATCATCTACTTATAAATTGATGGTAATTCAAATTTCATCATCTTTAAATAAATATTAAAAATAAATAAAAATAGAAAAAAACTTTATAGATATATTCTTGTACTTATAAATTGATGGTAATGACATCATCTAGTATTGTCTATTTTCTGGATCTCGAATTAATTTGAATCGGATCAAAAAAATATTATGTTTAGTTTGACTTTTCAAAAACTAACATCAGGTTAATTTGGTTAGGGAACTTTATTGGGTCACGAGTCAGGTTGGATCGGGTTTCAAATATATGTGTTTGTTATCGAGTAGATAAGACTAAATTCAACAAGTATGGATGGTTGGATACCGATCCGTATCATAAAAAGTTCACAACATTTTTATAAGGGAAGGAATCCCCTGACAATGGATTATCTTGATAATTTTGACAATGAATCTTCAAATAAATATGAAAAAAATAGAAAAAACTTTATAGATATGTTCTTCTACTTATAAATTGATGGTAATTCAAATTTCATTATTGTTTGCTAGTCCAAAAACCCTCTTCAAAAATTGTACTCAACAAAAATCGTAACCTGGATTATTGGAATTCAGTAATGACATTATTCGAACAAAATATGAACTCAACCTGATATGATTTGAGTAAAATTAATATACTCATAAGGAGTACGGAGTCCCTCCGTCCTCATAATTCAAAAATATATTTAAATATTTCTGAATTTCAATTTATATGCCTCAATAAATTCTTTATATCAAATCTTATGAGATATATTTTTTTATTTTTAGAATTTCTTAAGTGTTTATTTTTTATTTTTTAAAATGACTTATTTATATAAAAAATATTAATTATTTTATTATTATTTTAGGTTCATCTTAAAAATACATGAAATAGATACTTATGAAACTTAGGGTTTGTTTAGCACATGATGGAATAACAAAAAATTAGAATAGATTAGCTATTCCGACGAATTAATTTGCCAAACGAATTTTAAACTAAGTAAAAGAGTTCGTAAGAGTGCTAATCCGGTATATCAAGTTATAGGTGTTATATCGATTAGCTCTCGTCGGAATAGCGAATAATATTTGATTATGTTGCGTTATATTATTATATTATGATTAAAATTATTTAAAATTATAATTTATTATTATATTATTATTATGATAATGATTTATAATTATATTAATATTATGATGATTATTTATTTATTATTATTATATTATATTATTATAATAATAATTATATTATTATATTAACATCACTGTTAGTATTATTTTTATATAATTAATTTATTATCATTATATTATCATAATTATAATTTTAGTATTATATTACGATTATAAATATAATTATATTATTATTATATAACTATGATTATGATTATGATTATTTATTATTATTATTATATTATATTATTATGATTATGATTATAATTTTATTATTATTATTATTATTATATTATATTATTATTATGGTTATATTATCATTATTAAATTAATATGATTATGACTATAATTATTATTACTTATTATTATTTTTTATTATTATATTAAATTATATTATTATATTATGATTGTAGCTATGATTATATTATAATTAAATTATTATGATTACATTTTATTATTATTATATTATGATTATGATTATAATTATTTATTATTTATTATTTATTATTATATTATGATTGTAATTATAATTTCTCTTGTTATATTATTATTATTATAGCTATGATTATTATTATCATGATTATGATTATTATTTTATTATTATTTGATTATATTATATTATATTATTATTATATTATTATATTATTAGAATTATGCATATTTATTATTATATTATTATGATTATGATTATAATTATATTTTTATATTATGATTATGTTTATATTTCTATTATATTATTATGATTACAATTATGAATATTATTATTTATTATGATTATGATTATAGATTATGATCATTATTTTATTATTGTTATTATATTATTATTATTATTATTATTATTATTACTATTATTATCATCATCATCATTGTTAGTATCATAATTATTCATATTTTAATTATTCTGATTAACAATTGCCAAACGATATTTTCACTCTTCCGAATTGTCAAGAGTAAGATGTGGCAATCGGGCGGGTTGGGCGGGTTCGGGTTCGGGTCAGGTTGAGTTGGATCAATTTGACTCGGTAAGATTATCGGGTCACTAGTCTAGTCGGGTCGGGTATCAGGTCTTTTAGTGTCGGGTCGTTTCAGCTTTCCGGTCATATCAGGTCGGGTCGGGTCGGTTATCGGGTTATCTAATGTGGGGTCATTTTGGATTTCGGATCATATTAGGTCGGGTCGAGTTGGTTATCAGGTCATCTAGTGTCGGGTTATTTTAGGTTTTGGGTTGTCTCGGTCAGGTCGGGTCGGTTATCGGGTCATCTAGTGTCGGGTCATTTCGGGTATCATGTCAGGTCGGGTTGGTTATCGGGTCATCTAGTGTCGAATTATTTCGGGTTTTGAATCATATCGGATTAGATTGGATTAGATTGGATTAGATTGGATCATATCGGATCAGATTTCCTCGTCTATGTGTCTGATCTAGTCAGGTCAGATTGAATTTCTAAGTGATGCATATTTGAGTCATGCACGTTTCACCTTAATTTCAATTGAATTAAACTCTTTATATTTATCTCCTCAATCCTTAATTCAACGTCATCTATACAATACAAGTTTAATTTGAAAGATATGTTGAATTATTGATAGAAAAATATTAACTTTATTATTTAAATTAAATAAGTTAATATTCATAATAATAATTAAATTATTCAACTTATTTGACATTTGCACGGGTCCCATAGAGGTCACGTTCGAGTCTCCAAGAGCGTGAGCTGAAGCTATAAATAATATTTTCATAATTCATTCAAGGTCTAACCATAATTATGAAAATTTTACTGTCGGCTCTTATCAGGTAGGGTCAGGTCGGGTATCGGGTCATCTAGTGTCGGGTCATTTTGGGTCTCGGGTCGTATTAGGTCGATCGGGTCATCTAGTGTCAGGTCATTTCGGGTTTTGGGTCGTATCGGGTCATTTCGGTTAGGTTTTCGGGTTAGTCGGATATTGGGTCATTTCGAGTTTCGGGTCATATCAGGTCAGGTTGGGTCATGTATCGAGTCATCTAGTGTTGGTCATTTCGAGTTTCGGATCGTATCAGATCGGGTCGTTCAGTGTCGGGTTATTTTGAGTTATGGGTCGTATCGTGTCAGGGCAGGTTAGGCGGTTTTCTCGGGTCGGGTTCTGCCACATCGATTACCACTCTTCTAAAAAAATATTATTTTATCACTCTTCCAAAATTATTCCTTGATTAGACAAACGAACCCTTAAAAAATAATAAATTTTAGTATCCCATAAGATTTTAATGTAAAAAATTTATTGAGAGAGAAAAATTAAATTTTGGAGATTATCAGATATATTTTTGAGTTAAGAGCACAAAGCGATTTGGTGCTCCTAAGAGCACCTTAGCTTTACTCATATGATTTAACCAGGCCAATTGCAAGGGGTGTCAATGGATTGGGTCCAATCATATTATTTTATTATTTTTCTTGATCCAACCCGAACCTAATCCGTTTAAATTTAGATCAAAAAATCTTAACCTATACCCAACCTGACTGGGTCACGGGTCGACCCGATCCGATGTGTGTAAAATAATTCATTATTTTTACATAATTTTAGGTAATTAAATATTTATTATTTATAATTAATCTTAATTAGTATATAATTAGTATATATTTAAGATTTTATTAGTACTAAATCATAAAAATTAATTGAAAAAACATAATTAATCGGGACGGGTCGGGTTGATCCGAACCCGACTCGACCCAATTCGGGTCAAAAAAATTAAACTCATACCTTACCCATTTATATTCGAGTCATGTCGGATCAGGTCGGGTTTGAATAGAGTCGGGTTAATAATTGTCACCCCTATCAACAGCCCAAAGACTTAGGGTTCATTTGGAAAAGTGGTAATTTTAGAAGAGTGATGGAATAGTGTATTTTTGGAAGAGTGGTAGAAGAGTGATATTCTTAACTATTCCGAAAAGTAAAAATATCGTTTGGCGGTTGTTAATTAGAATAGTTAAAATATGGATAGTTATGGTACAAACAATGATGATCTTTTCCTACTAATTTCGTCTGTTAAAATCGTTGATATCTCTGCAAAATACGTAATGCAGAAATCAAATTTCAGACTATGAGCATCATGATTCAGAACTTTAAAAGCGAAAATTCTATTCGTAAGTATATATAAATGTATTTTTGTAATTTTCTTTATGGATCATTTGGATAGAAGATTTTAGTATGATTTATTTGTTGACTGTTTTCTCTATTGTAGAATAAAATAAAAAAGTGTTTGGTTTGACATTTGCTAAAATAATTACGCATTTTGCAGAGATATCAACGATTTTAACAGACGAAATTAGTAGGAAAAGATATATCAGACAAAAATGAGGGTATTTTTAGAATTAAAAAAATACATCCCAAAAATACAGTGATATTTTACTGAACTTAATTAAAAATGAACAAAAAATATATAAGTGTGGCAAAAGAGTAAATAAACTTATTTAGGGTGACATTAGAGGGAGTTAAAATTTTGAAGTGGCATTTTGCTAAATTTAAAATTTTGAGGTGACATGGGACTAATTTTCCCAATAAAGAATTATTATTTTTCTTTGATTCTAATGTTTATTAATTTTATTAATATTAACTATTATTTTTAAATAGAAATATTTACTATTTTATTTAATACTAAAAATATTATTTCATATTATCATTTGAATTATTTAATATTTTATTTAATACTTTTAGTAATTATTTATTTATTATAGTTTACTATCAATTTATTTATTATTATTTTCTATTATTTCACTTAATAGTAATGTTGATTTAATATTACTTCGTACTATTATTAATTATTATTTTATTTAATACTAATTATTATTATTTATTATTTTATTTAATATTAAATTTTACTATTATTCAATATTATTTTATTTAATATCAATGATTATTTTGTAGATATTATTATGTATAAATATTTTTTATTATTAGTTATTATTATTTTTTCAATATTAATGCTACTTGTTTTGTTTGATTATTAATTATTATTTTATTACTAGTGATTATTATTTATTATTAATTTATTTAATATTATTACATAAATGAATAAAATAATAAGATGAAAGAATTTTTTTATTATTTTTGCAATTCTCACGGAGTGCTAATTTGTTAAATCATCAATTTGTTGGTTGGCGCTATTATTGGAGTAAGTGTTGATATTCTAAAAATAGCATGATATTCCAAATAATACTGAGGAAAGCTCCGATTGAGCACACCCCGTGAGTTTTCCCTTCGAAAGAGAATGAGTATAAATCTACTAGTGTTTGAGGTTACCTTCCTACTTGTCGCTACGAAAAAATTTAGCAGGCGCGTAGCGGTGAAGCAAGTGGGCGAGATGATTCCAAACCATTAAAGAAAGACGTGTAGCGGCGAGAAATATAAAATGACTAGATTTAGCCAAAGGAGGGGCTGAGTCAAGCAGATAATAAGAAGAAAGCAAAATGAAGCACTTTATACGAGATTTTGGATAAATGTATCCAAAGAGCTCGCTATGAGCAACTTGTATTCTCTTATCAAGAGCTTTAGCTATTCCATAAACGATGAGTGTTCGCCCTTAGTCTATGCGGATCAGGAATCTTGCGCATCCAAATACACCCATAAAAGTTTTTCTTGTTCTCTAACCTATGTTCGTCGGGACATCTAATTTGTATTCTCAGGAGCAGAGATATTGTTTATTCATATACACAATTCAAATACAAATTTTAAGGTTGTAAATGAACCGGCCTGAGTTAAGTTAGACAAATTAATGATTTACAATATAGCAATATAAATAATAAAAAGTTAATTGTTTAATGAGCCAAACAAACTCAATGAGTCGAGACAGATTAAGCTCGAGATTGATTTGTTAACTTAATGAGTTGGCTCGTTAATTTTGTAAATTATTAACGAGCGAACAAAATTAAGTCAATCCAAAATAAATCACAAGCAATCCAAATATTTGAAGAACTATTTAGAATTCAAATTTTCTATTATCATTGTTATCCTCTCTTTGACAATATATTTCACTACAAATCAGAATCACTTAAAATCTGTTAAGAGAAAAAAAACAGAGATATCAAAGAATTTGAATAACAGTGATTTCATTCGGTTTTTTCGCCCCTAAATACAAATTCTTTTCTCCACCCTCCATTTAAGGGCACCAAATATGCTATTATTCTTGCTGAATAATAGGACCCTATCGTGAGAGTGTCGATCGCGAGCGAGTGTGTGCAATCCTCAATCGCGAGTGTGTCGCGCGTCGCCCGGAGTCGCGAGAGTTACCCGGGGTCGTCGCTGTCCATCGCGTGTGTCGCGCGGACTTCCTGATCGCGTGTGTCGCGAGCGCTTCTGTCGCGCGTGTTCTGTGTAGCGACGAGAGCCGCCGCAAGTTTTGTGTACAAAGTGGTTGCGACCAAGTGAAAATGAAAGAAGAATTAAGCCATAAATTTTGTGATTACATCATAGAGAGAATCACATTCGAGAGATTTGTTGGGACTTACACTAAGACCAATCGAGGCTCGGGTCGTGATAGAGATTGCGGGGGATCAAAATGCCACGCAGACGCATATGGTCGACACATTAGTCGGTCGAGTCCAAGCCCCAATGACATGTCGACCCGCTTGATGAGTCACTTGCAGCCAGCTTACATCCATCACTCCTAGCTAGTGTCACCGCACCTATTGCTTCCTCATCTAGTGATTCTGCCACAATATTTCTTCTCTTCTCACTACCGTAGTTAAGCTGATTGGCACTATTATGAAAGCTCTAGTAGTCGAGCCGAGCGTTGATATGTCCTGGATTGTAGATTCTGGGGCATCCAAGCACATGACTCCTCACCCCACAATGTTCAAAACCTATAAACCTATGTCTGGGAAAGACAAGGTACAAACAGCCGATGGCTCGCTATGTCCAATAGCGGGGGTTGGGGATATAACATGTACTTCAGAACTCCAACTATCATCAATTTTGCATGTTCCTAATTTCACCAATAATCTCCTATCAGTCAGTCAATTGGTAGATGACCTTAATTGTGTGGTTTCATTGTCTCCTACTCATGTTGTATTGCAGGAGCTGAACACAGGAAGGGTAATTGGTATTGGTAAGAGAAGTGAAGGCTTATACCGACTCAAGCAAGGAGGGAAAAGTTTGAATCAAAGAGCTCAAGTGCGTAAACTCCGAGTTGGAGTTGCTTCTTCGCTGCATTGTCGTTTAGGCCATATACCGTTTACTGTACTTGAAAAGTTGTACCCCAAGTTGTACTCGAAGTGTAGCAAGGCTAAACTAGTATGTGATGCTTGTGAGTTCGCTAAGCACACAAGAACAACATATCCCTCCTTTGGTAATATGAGTTCTTCGTGTTTTGATATTGTTCATTCTGATGTGTGGGGGCCTTCGAGGATTAGTTCTTTATCTGGTTCAAGGTGGTTCGTCACTTTTATTGATTGTCACAGCCGGATGACTTGGTTGTACTTGTTGAGGAGTAAGGATGAAGTCTTGGAGTGTTTCAAGGGTTTTCACAAGATGGTGGAAACGCAATTTGAGAAAAAAATAAAGGTGTTACATTCAGACAATGGCACGGAGTACACCAACAGGGCAATGCACTGCTTCTTACGAGATAATGGCATTGTACATTAAACTACATGTGTGAGTACACCCGAACATAATGGTGTTGCGGAAAGGAAAAATAGACACATTCTGGAGGTGACAAGGTGCCTCCTATTTGCCATGAATGTCCCGAAATATCTTTGGGGAGAAGCAGTACAAACTGCTACATATTTAATCAACAGATGCCATTGAGAATCGGGACTTCAAGACACCGCTTGAGATGCTCACGGTGTATTACCTCATTTAAGGTACCTCCCAAGAAGTTTGGATGTGTGTGTTTTATTCATAATATAAGTCCAGGTATTAGTAAACTTGATGTAAAGTCCCATAAATGTGTGTTTGTTGGATATTCAAGTGGGAAAAAGGGGTATAAGTGTTATGACCCCGTGAAGAAAAGAATGTTTGAGAGCTTGGATGTGACATTTAGAGAGACAGAATCATACTTTGTACTCTCAAATGCACAGTCCAATACATCCCCTGTGACATTTCAGGACACTCTTGAGGTAGTTGTCACTCTTTCCTCGGGCCGGATTGACCGAGAGGGAGAGAATGTGGTGGTGGCATTGGAGGAGGGTATAAAAGATACTATAAACTTAAGTGACACTATGGACTTGGTACAAGTTTAAATTCTCGTTTGGATTCAAGCATGGATCAGAACCTCACACCTCCGACCAGACAAATCCATAAAGTTTACACTCGAAAACCTCGTCATGAAAATGCTGAGCAATTGCCTGTCCAAGATCAACACCAATTGCTCGTACACAATCGACGGTTCTCCCACAACACAAACTCCGGGTAACTTAGAGTTACCCTCGTGTACTCTTCTCTCTCGTCTCGATCTTCCTATTCGCGTGCGCAAAGGGGTTCGATCAACCGTGTTGGAACAAGGGAAATGTGCCTCAACATCTCACCCTATCTCCCACTATGTGTCATTTGAGACTTTACCACACCGTGTACAAAGCATTTATGACCTCTTTACATTCTAATTCTCGCTCCATGTGAGTGGAGAGAAGCAATGCAGAACCTGAGGTGGAAAAATGCTATGTTCGAGGAAATGAGAGCATTAGTCAAGAATGACACGTGGGATATGGTCCCGAGACCGTCAGGAAAGAATATTGTGGGATGCAAGTGGGTATACTCAATAAAACATACCCCCGAAGGAAAGGTGGACAGATTCAAGGCAAGGTTGGTGACTAAGGGCGACACACAGACATATGGAGTAGATTATGAAGAAACCTTTGCTCCTGTTGCAAAAATGAATATTGTCCGAACACTTATCTCGTGTGCGGTGAACTCTGGGTGGGACTTGTGTCAGCTAGACGTGAAAAATGGCTTTCTTCATGGGGACCTAAAAGAAGAGGTGTATATGGAGATCCCACCGGGTTTTCAAAATGAACAACTAAAAGGCAAAGTGTGCCGGCTGAAGCGCTCCTCGTATGGGTTGGCAAGCCATCCATGAGCCTGGTTTGATCGGTTCTCCATGGCAATGAAGAAGCTTGGCTATCAAAGAAAGCAACGCCGATCACACTATGTTCATCCAAAGGAAAGGAGAGAAAATTTACATTCTGGTCGTGTATGTGGATGATATAGTGTTGACAGGTAACGATTCTGTGGAGATGAAGAGGCTTAAGGCTAGTCTAGCCAAGGAGTTTGAGATGAAAGATCTAGGTGAATTGCGCTACTTCCTCGGCATTGAGGTTGCTCGGTCAAAAAAAGGAGTAGTTCTATCACAACAGAAGTATGTTCTAGACCTACTAAGTGACACGGGGATGTTGGGGTGTAGACCCGTCAACACACCCATAGATCCCAACCACAAGTTGAGTGGAGGAATTGGCGATCAAGTGAAGAAAGTGGCAATATCAACGCTTGGTAGGCAAGCTAATTTACCTAGCTCATACCGCACTCGACATCTCCTACGCTGTGAGTGTGGTGAGCAGGTATATGCATGATCCTAGAGTATCACACCAGGAGGTTGTGTATCAAATCCTGAGGTATCTCAAGGGTTGTCCTGGAAAATGTGTGCTCTTCAGTAAAAAAGGGCATAGGAGGATCGAAGTCTATACCGATGCCGATTGGGCTAGGTGTCTCGATGATAGAAAGTCCACTTCGGCTATCGTGCGTTTGTGGGAGGTAACTTTCTTGGAGAAGCAAGAAACAAAATGTGGTGGCAAGGTCTACTTCGCCGAGGCCGAGTATAGAGCCATGGCCTATGGTGTGAGTGAAGGGTTGGTCAGGCTACGACGATTGCTTTACTCGAGTTAGGGTTATTTGAAGATAAACCCATCATAAAGAAAACCTTCGAAACTAACGGACCCTCTTATTCCTATCTAATGATCTCGAATTTTTCATAACTCAAAATCTCAAACATTTTCAATACTCAAATTTCAAAGTATCTCAATCTTCAAATCTCCACCATGGAGATGAAATAAGATGGTCCTTTTATTATCAATAATAATAGCATATTCGGACTCATCTAATGAATTAAAGTCGGGACGGGTTGGGCTATCCCGAGCGGGTTAGCCGGATTGGGTCGGGTTTGAGAGGGTGCGGTCGCGATCCGTTCTAGTATCATGGATCGGACGGGTCAATGGGGCATGTCAGGACGGTCAAAATTTCAGAACGAGTCGGGTTGGGTATTTGGACAGTCGGGTTTTTTTTTTTAAAATTCAAAAGTAACTCAAATAAATCCAAATAAATTCTCAAAAATTTTGAAAATAAAAAAATAATTATTGAAAATATTTAAAATATATAACCATTAATACTCTTGATAAAAAATTTTGGTTTTTTACGACTAAAAAAATTAAGTAGAAATTCAAATAAAGTGTTAAAAATTAAAATAAAATGGTATAACTTAAAATAAAATGACAAACTAGTTATATAATTGAAATAAAATATTAACGGGTTGTATAATGGGTTTGGGCAGTAACACAAGTAATTGACCTTTTAATATTAACGGGTTGTATAATGGGTTTGTTCGGGTTTTGGTGGGTTGGGTTTGGACTTTTTTTTTTAAATTTTAACGAGTTGGGGCAGGTCAGTCAAACAGATTGGATGGGTTAGAATGAGATGGGTTTGAGATGAATTTTTTTGAAAATTTTTATCCATAATCCATTGTAGACCCATAGATTATCCGGACATAGGTTAGCACCGATTTGATGTCGAGTCTGTTCAAGATATGAACAAAAATTTTACGGATCGAATTTTATCCGTCCAAATATTTTTATAACACTGGACTAGGCATTTGCTAACAGGTACAGCGGGTACGGGCCGGGCACAACCGCGACGGCGGCGGGTAGCGGGCACGGGTAGACATTTTTTTTTCAAAACCATACTCTACCGTTTCATACCCGTGTCTGTCTCGAGTGCACGAGTACCACAAGTACGGATACGGGGCACGGACAAGGGTACTCGGGTTTTTTTTTGTTGTTTCTATTTTTTTTTTTCTATTTTTATAAAATCTGAATAATATACGAGCGGCGAGTACACGAGTACGGGACGGCGGGTACACGGGTGGCGGTGCGCGGGTAAATGAGTACGGGTATAATGGGGTTTTTCCAAAAAAAAATGATGACCGACCCTTCTCAAATCCGTATCCGTGTTTCCTATTTACCCACCTATACCCGGGCAAAGATACAAATATCCCGAGTAACAAACACAAATTCACAAGTACATATTGTACCGGCCGGGTTTTAGCGAACCTCTACACTGGACCCATCTAAGGACCTAACTTTACTATTTTTTTAGTGTTCTTTTTTCTGTGCCACATTAGTGGATACATGTCGTTGTACTAGTTGTGGTACACAATTTATTTATTCCAAAGTGATAGAAGCACCTAACTTTACTATTTTTTAGTGTGTTTCTTTTTCTGTGTCACATAATCACATTAGTGGATACATGTCGTTGTACTAGTTGTACTACAAAATTTATTTATTCCAAAGTGAGAGAGCAGCATCGCTTTTTTCTACATCAAAAGTTATTCTAGACTTCTAGTTTAGTTCTTGACTAGTTCCCCTTTACTAGGCATCTTCATAAGATATCCAAAAAATTTAACTAAAAAACATATCCGAAGATGAATTAACTAAAACATTTTTGTAGAAAATAAAACGGGATAACAGAGTGAAAGATACTGAACTTAATATTTGTGACAAACTAGTCTTCAAACTTTTAATTACTACAAGCACACATCCTCCAACGAACTATACAATCAGTGGTACTAGTTGAAATTTTATTTATCGTTTATTGCTTTGAAGTATGAAATTACTAAAAATATTTTGATGAGTTTGTTCTTGTTTAAATATTTTAATAAATTTTAATACTTCACAATTCTCCACTTCAATTCGAAATTAAAAAAATTTCTTATTTATAATAAATAGCGATGTATCCTTTCCATGTATAAATGTATATAAAAAATGTTACTTTATCTATTTTATTTTTATGGAAATGATTTACAAAAAGAGGTATAAAAATAAAATAAAAGGCAAGCATCTCCTGTATTATACGTAAATATTATTAGGGTCATGAATTCATTGAAAATACATAACTTGACGATATTGACAATTATTATTCGAATAAATTTGAAACAAATGTCAAAAAATAAAGTATCTATGAACATATTTTTGAACTTAAAGATTGGTTGTATTTCATTTTTTTCTACATTTAAGTGTCAATCGATATTTCTAAGACAATTAAAATTGCATGTTGTAGACAATGGTCTAAATAAATTTGATTGATTTATCAAATAACACTTACATTGCATGAAATTTAAAACACAAGCAATTTACAAGTTCTGTATTGACATTTCTTTTAGAGAAAAATTAGGCTCCTGCCTCTCAAGATTGTCAAGTAGATGTCAATAAATCTCCATCTATTTTTTTTTACAATAAATGTATAAAATAGTCATAAAATAATAAATACTTTAACGACCATACTGTAAGAAAATTAAGATATATTAATTAATTGACAAATAATTATTGTGAATCATCGTTGCTTGTTACATAATTTTAGAAATAGTTATTAAAATTAAAAATTCGAAGATCAATTTGTAACGATCTAAAAAGTTGAAAACCTCTGTAATATCATCCCAATTTAAAGATTTGACTCACGGTCGCTTCATAATTCTGTTCAATCCGATCAACAGTCAAACTTTTCGCGTGTCTATTTCTAATTTGGGGCTGAACACAGTTTTTTTATATAATAATTATAATAATTATATTATTAATAATAAAAGTGATAAAAGTAAAATTTAAAATCTACGAATAATGGCGTACATGATGCCATATCATGACGTCTTTAAGTAAATGTGTCATATCATTTATTAGTGGCGTCTTTGTAAACGTATCACTACTAGTGACGTTTTTTATGGTTGATTGGTAGTAGTAATGTTGATCCAACGGTAATGGATCGTGATCATGATGAGCAAAAACAAACTATTTTATACTAAGATGTCACTGACAGTGACACATTTGTTCTACGCTACTGACAATGATGCGTTGTCATTTATAGATTTTAAAATTTATTTTTATCACTTTTATTATTAATAATATAATTATTATAATTATTATATAAAAAAAACTGCTGAACACAGACAAAATGCTTGACGAGGGGACCAGGGAGTACAGACCCTGTGAACATTTTTTTTATTATACTGAGGTCCACAAATTTCTTCCCCACCTGCGTGTATTGTATACTAACTCCACGTGTTCTATTTGTCACCTGAATATTTGGGACCTCTTCGAGTAGACTTGTCAGTATATATTTAAAACGGTACGGATTTAAAAAGATGAATTTATTTTTTTCCGTCTAAAATTAATTGTATTCCTATTTAACACGGCACTATATTAAATATTTCTCTATTATTTATTTTTTGTGACTTTATAAAATATTAACGGCTAATGAACAAATGAAAAATAATTAACAAATAAATCGATATCTTATGTGATTTAACTCAAATTATATTAAAGTAATAAATATATTATTTTAAATACATCACATAAAATTTTCAAAATATAAAAAAATATAATTACTAGGGTTATAGCTCGGATTTCATTCCGACAAGATAGTTCTCAAATAAATAATTAAATATATTCAATAAAAAAATTGCATTAAGGAAAATTTAAACATAATATTTTAAATGCTAAATATATATAATAATATTTATTATTATTAATCACTATTATTATTATTAAATATGATAATTAATAAAGAACAATACTTATACCCATCTGTTTTAAATGAGGAGAGAGAAAAATAAACTATTGGATTTAGGTAGATGAAGAAATTTAAACAAAATCAATAATGTAAAAGAGTGATCATGTGATATCTTTAAAAAACTTAAAAATTTAATTCTCTTATGTATTAAAAGTTGTTGCTCGTTTAGGACTCAATACAGAAAGTAAGTGACGCCAAGGCCGAAATCAAATTATTTTCAAAAGATACAAATTGGTAAATAAATAAAAATATAGAAAATACGAGGTTAATTAATATGAAAATGTTTACATTGTGGTTCAAATTACACATGGCTCAAATTTTATTATCAAATATCCAAAATTCTGATTAATGATTCTCAGTTAATTCATATTAAAGTATTTAAAATTTTGTATAACATTTCAAAACTACAAATAAATGCTTAGAAAACTCATGAATTTTTTTTTGTATTCCCCAAAATTTTTATATGAAGAATTTAATGAGAATGATAAATCAAAATTTTGAAATTGTTACAATTTAATTTGAACCATGTGTATTTTCGGATTGAAATGCAAATATTTTCATATTAATTAATCTTAAAAAATATTATATAAAACAATCTAGTAAAAATTACAAATTAACTAAAACATTGTAAAATGTTTATATAAATCAATCTTGTCAAATAATAAGTCATTACCAACGAAATAGATGGACAATTGTGACATATGTCAAAAAAAATTATTTTACAAATCAATAAGTAAAATATACTCTATTGCATAAGAAAGTATCCAAATTAGATGAAACTTGGCATTCATCGAATGTTATAAGATTTTTCAATTGTCTTTATTCAGCGACACTTGATTGAACATCCAAACCATTTGTATTAATTCAATGAAAATTTAATACAACCACCAAAAAAATGACATGTTTATAATATTTTCTATTTCTTTTATATAATTTAACAACACTTTGTTAAAATTGTCAAAATAAGATGCTGTGAAAGGATATTAAAATTGCCAAAATAAAATCTCAAGCCCAAATTTATTTCTTTTTATTGTCGACCTCAAAAATATCAATTGTTGAACAAAAAAATTCCATTTATTTGTATTTTTCACTCCCCTCTATCACATTCTTCTTCCTTTTCTCGGATGTCCCCCTCTACAATATTCTACTTCTTTGGTGCCTATTCGTTCCGTTTTGCAGATGGCATCGACGAACGACCAGTAGTGACATCCTTAAATTTAAGTCTCATCACATTGACCGGTAGATATTTATCTCATGGGAAGGAAATAAGGAAGGATGTAAAATTTTAATTGAGGGTCAGTAATCGAATTCAATAGTTTATTGGATTTAAATTTATTAATTAATTAAATATTAAATAAAAATATTAAAATAATATTATTTATATACTATAAATAATAAAAAATAAAAGTTTAAATAATAAATAATCATAATGATAAAAAAAATTACTATTTTTAAAATCTAGAGGTCAGTTGACCTCTAGTATAATTTAAATCTGCCCTGAAAAGAAATCTGAACATGATCTTTATCTTCGGCATCCAAATTCTTGACTTGATTTTTATTTTTTTTAGATTCGCATAGCTTTGTTGAATGATTTTGAACCGTTCGATCCGAAGAATAAAATTCTGCTCACAAACCCGAAGAGCAGAATATTTGCTTCCTTACTATCAAGTCTACGCCTCATACTCATTATACGCACTAAAATACCACAAACAGGACCCTTAAACAGGCCAACACAGATTTGGCCACAGAAGTTGATGTCTGGTTCTCGTCACATAGTACACCCGTGCGGCCGTGTAAAGCAATTGGAATAATATTGGCAGCTTTCCCCTTCTTGTACCCAACCGAGCACGTTATAGTAATTGTGATGTATGATAGTTTCTATTATAGCACATTATAACGTGATAGTTTTTTTTTTGAACACTGCCACGATGACGCGATAATTGCTATTTAGAACCTTAAAATTTATACATATATTTTTCTTTATTTTAACTTAATTATTTACAATGAAATATTTGAATAAACAATGTCTTTTTTCTAAAAGTACATTAGCTACTTTCAGGTTTATTTTGAAATGATTTGGTATAGTGTTAGAAACACCACATTTGTGTGGCATTTCATATGATTATCACCAAGAGGAATCATACATGTCTTATCATATACTTTCAAATTATAATTATACAATTGAAAAACTACTACTACTATTATTATTATTATTATTACGGCTTATCGCATCATCTTACATAATTATTAAGTTAACTAGTTCACAGATATGACGGTGCTTCCCTAAATACGTACATGGCATCATAATTTTTTTTTTTTGAAACATGATTTGTATATTATAGACCCAATAATATTGACTTCACTTCTCTGCACATGATTTAAATTGGATGTACAAGGACTTCAACCGATACACACATCATAACAAACTACGTGCTTATTGTTCTATTAGCCAACATTTTGAATTAAGATAGATATATAGGCATACTAACTAGAGCATCTAATATGCATAAAAACATATCAATAATCAATATACATAACTATAACACATATCTAATTAATACAAAGAGACACCCTAATTACAGTTAGAAAGGAACATGAATGTACACGCATATATCACAATTGCAGGTGATCGATGTGCATTTCTAAATTGTATTTCGAAATATTTGTAACAATTTTGATATTATTATTAATGAACCAGACTCATAAATTTTGTTGTGACAAAATTCCATACAATGAAATTATATGATTGATATAACCGAAAATATTATTGACACAAGTTTTACATACCATTTTATTGTTCCAACTGACGAATATTCAAATCCATTTTCCTTATAAATTCAACTAGATCGACTATATATTTTTTAAATTACAAAAATTCTTATGTAAAGCACATAAAAGAGATAAGTTGGGGACCAATAGCAGAGCAGAAGAAAATATTCCAAAAAGAAAGCCAGAAAGACACACTACAGTTAATTATCACACAAAAAAAAACACACACACACACACAACAGTTCTTATCCCAGTCCGGTGAGAACCATCGGCTTTTGTCTTTCGGCAAAAGTACAATTCGAGTATACTTCATTCTACTTGACCTCCTTAATTAATTTGACATGCTCTTGTAAGACGTTTCTCCTACCCCAAATTGGCCTATTCAGCCATTGTCCTGCTTCCTTCCAACCTCTACTCTCTGTTCTCTGTTCTCTTTCATACACATCGTTTTTTTTGTCTCTCTCTAAACATGCCGTCGTCCAAGCATGGCGATGATACTGTTCTCCAAGTCTCATTCTTTTAGCTAGATAAAAAAAAAGGTACATGACTGCATATTGTGTCCCTTTTGTTCTTTGTTATCTTTGATGTTTGAGGCAATTTATTACGTATATATGCTTTGTTTGCAACATGTCGTAAAAAAATATATCAGTGAGCACTATACTCTTTTTTTCTGAATTTGTTTCACAGTACAGAATGAGTCTAGCTGTTCTGAATTTTCTACAAAAGTTGGCCTTGTCCTTTCTCGTAATGAAATTTCACAACCACCAGAAATGAAATTATACAACTTGATTTTCTTAATATCTTCGTAATTATTTGGTGGTTTTCTCACTTCTTCCTTTTTTTGTTCTACTTTTTAGCAACTCCTTTTCAACGAGTCTTGTTATATGAACGTTCTCTTAAGAAATACAACCTTGTTAGCAACCTGAAGTATGGGTAAAAGGGAGGCAACAGGTGCACCACCAAAAGGGTGGATGGCGATAAGAGTCGGGGCAGAGGGAGAGGAACAAAGGCGGTTTCTTGTACCAGTCATGTACATAAACCATCCACTTTTTCTAGGATTGTTGAAGGAGGCCGAAGAAGAGTATGGATTTGATCACAAGGGCGCAATCTCCATTCCTTGCGATGTCGAACATTTTTGCCATGTTCAGGACATCATAGAACGAGACTGTAGAAGCAGCAGTCCATTTGGCAGCCATCATCACCACGGGCACCATGGACATCATCATGGTCATGGTCATGGCCATGGGCATCACCATTTCCCTATAGTAGGTTGTTTTAGAGCATGATATATGTACATGCTAGCTGCGTTTTAACAAGAAAAAACGGTCTTTGCTGTGAAATAATTGAATTAGCTGTACTTCTGGGATTGGGGTTTTTTTTTAGCTCTGTGCTATTATGAGTTTTGCTTTTTACCCCCCTCTTTTTAATTTGTAGCTGCGTGCTTTCCTTGTTGGGAAAAAAAAGCTTTAAATGCGATTGATTTGGACATTAAAATGTGATGTGTATAATGTATTTAGTATTTCTCTATGGAACCGTTTGAATTTCTTTAATTTCTTCTTTTTCCTTGATCATTTGAGGCATGGACAACTTCTATTGCTTTGGAGATTCCTAGGAATATGTTGATGTTCTATTAACTTAGCGTGTGAAATTGCACATTTTAAGTCTTTTTCTTCTAATGATATTAATGCGCATTTTCACACGATTAATATTGCATAAAATTTATTTAGATAAGCTTCATGTCTTTTTTAGATGTCGACTATATGTTAAGTTTTACAGTTTGAAGCTTTTATGAAATCAATTTGACTTATTTTTTTATGAACCAAACTTGAGTTAAGTTTAATTCGCTCGAATTCAACTCATTTGAAGCACTAGGCAAATCCACTCTCTTGGAAGTTAAACCAACCATAAAACCAATCTCATGCCATTAAGAATTATTGTTCAAAATGGAGAAGGAAAACCATATATTACGAAGGAGCACAAAAGGCAAATTTCCTTGACGGAAAAAAAATACATGCAATGTACTTTCCTATCAGTTCAATTTGCAAGAAAATTGGGCACTATGAGACTACATAACAGAAAGTTGGTCCAACTCCAACATATTCTCTTAAGAAAAATCGACTTGCTTATCCCTTTCTATGAACATGATCAAATTATAACTTTTCAAAATATTCCTACACGAGATAAAGCCAGATTGAGTAGCTTTCCCAATTATTCTATTCTCTTCTTTTCACTTGGACGATGATTGGCACAACAGAACATTTTCTATTAATTCGCGGCACATTTTGTGAGATGCTTTCTTTTACAGAGTTGCATCATGAACACATTTTTAGTTGGAATGGAAGCGTCAAGCATTTATAGTTCCGTTCCTATATGATGTGAAACAGGGTATATTTGCTGGCCGATATGACTATCCACTTCCAGCAGGTAAATTAATTGTTGATGTCATGACTTATAATCACCCATTCAAGATGGCTAGTCAGGCAGTGTTCTACATCTGATGCAATCTCGACAGTCAGATTTCGAGTGGGTTTCAGATAGGGTTATCAATGACATCTTTTGGTTGTTTATCCGATTTGTATCATACCTGATAAGATATGTATGATAAGATTTTATTTTCGTTAGGTCATTAGATATGAGTATGTATAAAAAAAAATTTCATTAATTTATCGGATATAGATATAATAAGAGATTTTCATTATTCATTATTCATTAAGTAAATTATATAAATAAATATATAGTTAAATATAACATCATGTAACAAGTAGGTAGGTCCAACTTCACGCCCCTAATAAAACAAAATTGCTCCTACATTCATCTATTTCCATTAAGAGTCTTTTATGGCTGGTAATATATTATGCCGTGATTTTTTAAGGAATAATTAGTTATATACCACATTAAACCTCTGAATTTTGAAAAATGCCATTACAAATCTGAGTTCAGATATATAATAAACTCAATTAACTTTTAATTTTATCGTTCTATTTGTAATAATTTTCACAGTGCCAAAAATACCATGTTCTGTATTGTTCCTCGACTCTTCTCACCCAAATGGCAAAATAGCAAAATCTCCAAAATCAAAGTGATTTCTTCTTTTGTTCATTGAATCGATGAATCTCAGTGAACTCTTCATCAATCTCAGCTTCGCATTGAGCAAAATCCCACATCCATAATTATGTTATGTGCAACATATCACTTCTCTGATCTTATACTTTCAGATTGAATTTTTTCATTTCTAGTTTATCCCAATTTATTTGAAATTAAAGACTTTGTTGTTATTATTGTTGCAACATATCGCTTCTACAATTTTCTCCTATGAATTTTTTTTTTTCTCTAACCGATTCCGACTTGACTCTAGGAACCAAGAAGTGTATCCATAACTAAGGAGCTTTCTTAAGTCAAATTCCTTTGATACAACTTTAGAATAGAGAAATGGCGGAAGGAGCTGTCATCTCAAATCTGGTTGACATGCTTACTGAGTATAATTTTGGAGACTGAGGGAGCAAGTCGAGCCACTGAATGAAGAACACAAGGCCATCCGTTGTTTTGTGAGGAATTAAAAGAAGTGCGCGTCTAGTCAGAACGAGATGGAGTTCAGGGGTATTTTTGTCATTATAAAAATCATTGTAATTATAACTAAATTTGGAGTGATATTCATCTAAATTCAAACTTTGTAGTGATATTTTTTTAAAATTCAAAATTTTGGAGTGATATATAACTACTTATCCTTTTTTAAATGAGCATGATATAAATCATAATTTTAATAGTAAATATGAATTAATTTTTTGATAATAGATATGACAATGCTACCATATTTATTATTAAGTTTTTGATTAATTAATACTTATTATAAAAATTATGATTTACTAGAGCTGTAATTTGAACTTTGCTCTGACAATATAGTCTTCAAATAAATAATTAACAATATAAAATTTTAAATATATTTAAAAAAATCACATTTAAAAAAATTTATACACAATATTTTTAAATGCTAAGTGATAATTGTTATAATAATAAATAATATAATTAAATAAATAATAATCTATAAATTATTATATAAAAAATTGGATAATTTTAAGAGTTAAGTTTCACCTTAAATATATAACACACATTATTTTAAATGAGGAGAGAGAAACTATTTTATATGAATCTTTAGATTCGAAAAGATGAAAAGATTAAGATAAAATCAATAGTAGAAAAAAATTATAATATGACATGCTTAAAAAACTTAAAAAATTAACTCCCTATGTATTATGAATTTCATACGCATTTAAAAAAAATCTCATTATATTATGTGCTCCTACTATCTATTTGATTCCATGAAAGGCAGGAGCGGATCAACATATGGGCAAGCACAGACCAATGCTTGAGCTTGAATTTCGAAATTAAGTATTAGAGTATGAATTTTTTTGTTCTGACCCATTAAATAAACTAATATATTAGATGCAATACCTAGACTTGATTAAAAAAATTAAGTTTTTAAATATCTAAACGTTAAATAATTGAGCTACTCGTGAATTTAAGCTATAAGTGTGTCTGAACTTATTTAAAAGTTAAATCCGCCACTGAGAAAGGCTACTATTAATGATCATATAGCATGTAAAGAACAGAAGCAATCATGTCCATACCACATCCATATACAAGGATGAGAATGTGAAGTCCGAAACTTAAAAATTTACTTGGTTTCAAAAGTATTTTCAAATTCCTGATTGGTTCCTAATCAAATGCAGCCAAGTGACGTACAACCGCATGGACCAAGACAGTGTGGACTGTGGACACTATACAACCACATCAGGTCAAGTCACATCATTGGAATCAAGTGTATTCATATGGAAACAACAACGATAAAGAGTTTAATTTTAAATAAATTGAGATATATTAGAAATGAAATTCAATCTGAAAAATATAAAGATCATAAGTTTTGAAAGAAAAAAATAATAAAAATAATGATGATAATGAAAATGATGATGATAGTACTAATAATAATATAAATATTTATAATAATAATATTATTATTATAAATATAAATAATAATAACAGTTATAATAACAATAATCACATTAAATCTATACTATACTTTAAAATCTTAAATTCTAATTCTAAAACTCTAGAATTTAAAAACCTAAAGTCTAAAAAATTTAAGAACCTATAAATCTAAAAACTTAAAGTCTACACTCTACGGTTAGAATCTAACTTTTAAATAATGGTGATTCTGATATATAGATCATCGTTTTTTAAGCACTCATATGCAAAGCAAACTCCTTAAATATACTTCATTCCTTCAAATTTTTTTATTATTTCCTCTCATATTAGTCTCGATCAACCTTTATCTCTTTTTATGTTTTCAGAAAACGACTTAAAATACCACTACATACCAGTATTTCATGATACCTTCGTTGGATATGACCAAACCATCGCAAACGATGATGAATCAGTTTCTCTTGAATTGGTGCAACACCAATTTTTTTTGATATATCATCATTTTTGATTCGATCTCTCCTTATATGATCACATATCCAACGCAACATCCACATTTCGACTACACTCATTTTCTATATGTGTTGTCCTTTTATAGCTTAACATTTTGTACCATACATCATCGCAGGTCTAATCGTCGTCCTGTAAAATTTATCTTTTAATTTATTTAGGAGCTTTTTGTCACAAAAAATGTCAGATGTCCGTTGTCATTTCACTCATCCCGCCTCTTATTCTATGGCTTACATCTTTCTCGATCTCTCCACCAATCTGCAACATCGATCTCAAATATCAAAATGTGTCATTCACGGATACTACTTGTCTGTCCAGTCTAACATCTCCACCATCTGAACTGTCGCCACTGAACTGACAACTCACATATTCGATTTTAGTCCTACTAAGTCTAAAATTTTTTGATTCTAAAGTGTTTCCACAATTTTAATTTTTGATCGACTTTGATTCTGCTATCGTCAATTAACACCACATCATCAACAAAGAACATACTCCAAGAGATGTCTTCTTGTATGTCATTCGTGACTTCATTTATAATTAAAGGTGAAAATATATAAACTCAATACTGATACTTCATATAATTCTATCTTAATAGAAAATATATTTGACTTACCATCACATACTCTGACGTTAGTCACAATACTTGTATATATATCTTTAATAAAGATAACATACTTTGTTAAGTTTTTTTTTTTTTTTAAACGTGATATTTTTTATATTATTTTAATGTCCACGTACATATCCTACATTTTTTTTGTCGAAGAATGGAGAGGACTGTACATCATATCAGTCTTACAAAAGCTTAAAACTATCAAGTCTCATACAAAAGCTGAAAACTGCCTAGAAAGAGGCATCGAGTGCCATACAAACAAAATTAAAAGATTTAAAACAGACAATTGTCATACAAAATAGAAATGTAGATATCCTCCATATTTCGAAGAAAAGCATTCCCACTTTTTATATGAACAGAACATGAGAAAAACAACTTCAAAGATTTGGGAGTCTTAACTACTAATGCATGCAGAACATGATTTATATCATGGTAATAAATTGAGCAAGATTAAATTGCAGAGAAGATCACAGTATTCCTTTCTTTTTTTGTGCATTATTATAGGAAAATTAACCAAGAATCTCATATTAAGATATAAGATTCATGTTTTCACTAAATTGGCGGTCTTTATTAATGTTCAATTTGTACAATTAAAAGTTAAACTGAATTTTTAAATTACAAAAATAACCAGTACTTTACTACTAAATGGAAAAAAAGCCAAGATTTAATTAACGAAACCAAAATAGAGACTTCTGAGTTCTGAAGGCAAAAAACTAACATTTCTTGAAAGTTTGCATCCAGCTATCCGTACAAAACCAGCAGAAAACCAGAAATTACATCTAAGCAGGAAAAGTATCGGAACAGGAATCTAACCATCAAACCCGATCGCAATTCCTTCCTCAATTCTACTAGATGAGCTTGAAGGGGAGAGGCCAAGGGGTAGACCTCGGCACCTCCACGCGATCTTTGATGCGCTCGATCTTTTTATCCTTCTTCGGCCTGGCGTTTCCGTACGAACCCTTGAACCGCTTCCCTCTCTTCGTTTTCTTGTCGCCTCTCCCACACGTCACCATCTCCCCCATTGCACCATGAGAAGAAGATGAAGGAGAGGCACTGGAAGAGGAGAAGAGTCGTAACATTGATCGATGCGCTAACCACCGCATCGCCATCGCTGGACAGCTCAGCTCAGTCCCGCCGCCTCTCTCCGGTCACTAGGGTTCTGCAATCTGCCACTCTTTCTCTCGCTCTCTCTCGGGGTCTCTCGCTGATTACTGGAAGTCTGGAAGTGGTGTGTGGGGCCCAAAGGCCAGAGCTTCGTTTTGTTTGGCACTCGAGGATAGATCCGGCCCAAATGGAAAGCCCAATTTGGTCTTGATCTAAGTTGCGGATTAAGTTCAGCTCCACTTGCGATTTTTGTATTTAGGCCCCTTCTGTTTTTTAAACGGGCAAATAAGATAACTTTGAGAAACTTTCGGAGTATTATTAATTTATTATTAACAAGTGGAGGAAAAAAGATATTATAATTCTTGTTCAACGTGTCTAGACGATTTCAAGGTAGAATTAAATTGGGGTATAAGTTCATTCCTTGGTCCTCAAATGAAGTTCGTTCCGGTAATAATATGCTCGCGAAGTGTAAGGTAATTTTGTGCTCAATTCCTAAGACTAGAGATAAATTACTTCCAAACTTCTTCGAATAACCACTCGACTAAAAATGCAATATAAAATAGTCACGTTCTTGATTCCAACGTTAGGTACAGATCTACATGCTACACGGAGGATCCGAAGAACACTGTTTTGGGATACACTTTGACTGAGGTCTGTGAGCGTTAGGTACAGATCCGGTTGTTAGTAGACATCACCACACTTGTTTTATGAGAGTTATTTCAGGCTTCATTAATGGTACAAATCAGGGTTCCCTACTTAGCAGGGAACTACCTTGCTTTTCTACTCCTGATCCATAATTAGATACTCTTTTTTTGCAACAGCTGTTAAGCTCAATTTAGCTAATGCAACAATTATTAGGAAAATTAGATGGTCAAAGATTCCCTAGGTTGGTCCCTTCATTCATTACACCGTGCCAAAAAGAGAACGTTTGACAGAACTTTACTGTCATCATTTTCTCAAATTGCAGTTCTAATCATACGATGGCTACTTTCCATTATTGTTATATCAATTTTCTCCTTCCGAGGAGCAAATTCTTATTTCTAGAAATATCAAAAGAGTTGTCAAAATAATTTCCTACTACAAATTGACAGAGCCACCCACGCTCACCTTTATTTTTTTTTTACAAGTATACTTACAGTGTACAGTATTGTGGTACATTCTGTGGTTTGGTTAATAATCCAAATTTACACTCATTTCTATAAAACACAGTTAAAAATTCAATCAATCAAGCCACAGAGATACAAATTCTCCAGAGCCTCCAAGGATCAATCATTTCAAATTATTCGATCAAAGCTTCCACCTCTTAAACTGAAAGAAAGTCGGCTTACGCGTGGGGGTGTTACAGAAAAGCTCAACTCAACCATCTGCTTCAAGGCCTTCCCTGGTTCTGATAGCCCAATAAGGTCAGCAACCAGTGATGCGCTCTCTCTGACATGTTCCCTGTCAGTGTTAGTCCATAACAGACGTGCTAGTTGCCAGCGTCTCTGCTTTGAGCACAGTACTATGCCCCACTTGCTGTACACATTTTCTCTTTCCTGTGTGTTTAACTTCTTCAGCATTTGACGGTACAGCATCTCTCTTTCTCGCTTTAGTGTCTTCAGACTGCCAATTTTGTATATTATAAGGCAAATTAGCAATGTGTATCTGGAATACATTATGGCAAGTCTGCTAGGTATGTGTGCCATGTCTTGATGATCATAACATACCCAATAAACCTTAACTGGTCAGACTTTCTCAGTGACAAGGTAGTTTTTCCATTTTACACAAAAATGAAGATCGAGAAGAAATTGCAAAAAGAAGCAATTTTTTATCAAGCTAACTGAAAATGTATAATGACTGTTAATTACCTTGACGTGACGATGTTGCTACCACCAATGGAGAAATTGTTCTTCAGAAAAGACAACCTTCTGAGCTCAACTTCCATGTAGATAGCATCAGCAGGATCACCATTAAAAAGGAGGAAAAAGTGGGTGCGGTGCACAAGGGAGACATTGCAAACATGCCACAGCTCAATTATCTCCTGCTGCTTCTTTTCAAACTCCAATGGCCACCGTGATGGTGAACCCACAATAGGACCCAATGCCATTGGGTCAAAACCTGAAGTCGCCTTCGTCACATTGTTCATCACTGACATGTCCTCACTCATGGCGCGTCTTGACTTCTGAAAAAACATTGAATTTTTTTTTTCACCTAGTCTCAAGGAATGCTATCAATAATAATAAAAAAAACTCATCCATAAAATTTGCTCTGGCTCCTAGGTGTTAATGCTAAGTTTAATTATTAACTTCAGAATTTTCCATAAAGCCATCTGCTATGGAAGCTTCGGATTCCAAAAATGGACTAAATGTCACAATGGAAATAATTAATAAAAATTCAATGGTATAATTAAGACACTGCAGATAGCTTTTAGCCACCTAAGGTCACCACCTGAATGAAGTGTCTGCTCATACCTGTGAAGTTTAACCTATGTATAATTTTGAGGATTGTGTAAACTCAACGGGAAGAATACAGCAAGTGTCCATGCAGACCAATGAAATGTCAGCCTAGCACAATCTACTCTTACTGATTACTAACAGATAACATTTTTCTTATATTAAAAGCTCAGAGAGAGAGAGAGAACATCAATTTGTTTTTCCGACTGTCCTTGAGCAACCTGTTTCTCTCCTTCGACTTCGTCAGGCATGAATCTCTCGCAGACATGAGATCTGATGACTGAGAGCCTGTCTTGCAAATTCTCATTATTCTGTGTATATAGGCTCCTCCGGACCTTCTCTGGCCGCACCGCATAGTCCTTGTAGAATGTATCAGGTGGGGTCATTTTATTTTTATTCTGCAAATCTTCAATCAGGTATGCTGACGTCAGCATCAGGCTAGCACGGCAACTTTTGCTTCTTGTCAGGCTTCCAGATGATGATGTCAACAGAGGAGTCACATCAGCACTCAACTTGGCAAATCTGACCATAGCCTGGTCAGTGACATTGTGTTTCTCTTGGTCAAAATTTTGTGGCAACTCATGGTCTTTGGAGACTTTGACATTTGATTCAGGTTCACTAAAGCTCTCTACTTTCTTTATAATGCTCTTCTCCATATCTTGATCTGCATCAGATGGTGACTTACGCTCTACAGAAGGTTGATCAACTCTCTTGGCAAAACTCAAGCTTCTCAGATCTGGCACATTTAACTCGGTGCACGACTCAGATTGCACCACGCGCAGATCTGGTTCAGCAAAATCATCATCTACTCTCTTTGAAAAGCCCATCCTCTTATGGTCCACATCATCATGCAGGACTGAATCGATCGCAGAGATAAACCGTGGCTCCAGTGCAGCAAATATGTCAACCATTTTAGTTGTACTCATGCTCTCGAGTTCTTCATCAGCATTAGCTGGTAGCTCCGAGTCGCCAGGGCTCAAGACCTCATGATGCTCCAATTTGTCGGCATCAGTGAGTGGCAGCAAATTGTCAGTATCCTCCGGTAACAAAATGCTCAACTTATCACTTTGAGTTAGGCTTACTAAATTGTTGATCTCGACACATTGCACCTCTTTACAATGATCTTCATACAAGTCCGAAAGAGGAGAAAAACCTCGGTCAGGGGATTGATGGAAACCTAAATTGTATGTGCCAGAGCTGCTGGGTTGGCGGCTGTGGCGGCCTTCAAGGTCACTGTCTTCTACATTTGGTGTTTCGGAGAGTGTGAAGCCATATCCATGGTTCTGGAGTGGTCCAAATGTGTCTGAATTGGAGAAGACCTCTGATGATGGGCTATGTTCAAGGGTCCCAGATGTGCGACTCAGTTCATCCTAACAAAAGATGGAAAAAAGAGAGTAGATATTTAGCTTCTTTTATGTGGGGGAAAGAGATTGCCCCTTAATATGAAAAATAATTGAAAACAAAGAGACGCTGTGGGAAAAGAATTAACACATACCCATTGTTTTGAAGAGGGCTCATCTCTGGAACTTCGGAGCAAGTCATCAAGCCGAGATTGGGCAAGATCTCTTTCTAGCATGAGATCTCTCAAGGTATTCTCCAGCTAACAAATCAAACCAAATGAAACATTTTTATCAAGTAAAATCAATTTGATTCTGTATTCATGCAATCATGAATGCTCAAAGATCTTAGTGGCCGCTAAAATGTAAGATACCTTTCTAATCTTAGTGTCCTTCTCCTTCAGTACCTCAGCATGTGAAGCACAGTCTCCCAACCCAGAACCAGTGAACCTGAGCTCGGACTCCAACCTATCACCGTAAAGAAAAATGATCACTTGGTAAGACCGTCAAAGCATAAACTTCACTCATTTAAAAATAAGCCTTGTTTAAAACAAACTTTAAGAGTTCCCGCTGGAGATGCTTGATGAGGGCTTTGTCAGACATTACGAGGTTGACACGAGCATTGGTCACAACCTCCTTGGCACAGCTGGCGAAGAGCAGCGTGTTGCGAGTTTGTTCGACGTGGGTGTGTGCAGGACTCATTGTGCATATTATGGCTGTTCTTGCATTTCCTCCCAGTGCTGGCTGGAGTATCCTTGTCAGCTTGGAGTCTCTGTAAGGGACATGCCCATTCTTGCCTCCCTTACTGTATTAAGCAGCAAGTCGTACACTTACTATCCTTTACATGCTAATCTCTTTAGATATAATTTTAATTAATCATAGGCTTTTTACCTGAAGATCTTTTTGATAATGTAGAAGTACTTTTAAACTTATTTTTGTTCTTATGATCTCATAATACCTTGTTTAACTCATAAATTCTTTGGAGACGATAAACATACTATAATTGTATAAATAAACATGCAAGGCATCTTAAGGTACTAAACATTACATTCTTTTACCTTAGCTTGCGAATGACGGTACCCAAAGTAAGCAGGCTACGGTTAATATGGCAACCCTCTTTCAATCTCATACCAGCTGACATTGCCTGAGAGGCACGCTCACTCCCAGCCAAATCAACAAAGTTCTAGAATCCACACAAACAAAAACTGAAATTAATTCAGCTATTATGTAAATGGACATTTTGAAATATGAGCCATAGATTACCACACAAGCAACAAGAGTGCTTGAGCTATCTCTGCCTGTATACACCTTAGTAGAGCTTTCAATTGTCTGTAAAATAAAGTAGTTTAAACGAAATTAGCTCTAAATAATAAAAAGAAAGAGAGTGAATATATAAACTGTGTTAAATTTGTTATTTGAGCAGAGAAGGAACAAACCAATCTGAGTATTTGATGGGATCTGGAGCTCATTTCATTTAAATTGGTTTCTCCAATCTGTCTTTGGGCTGTGAAAAGATCCAGAAATACTTTTAAAAAAAATAAGCCCAATGCATGATAAAGATTGTTATATTCAAAGTAAAAAAAAGTTTAATTAATACCTTCACACACGGAAAGCAACTCTCTCAAATGATCTTGGTCCCGTAATGTTTCTTCTATGAGCTTCTCCACAATAGTCCCTTTCTATTGGTATTTCAAAAATAAAGATGAAAATAAATTTAAGCACTTGTTTCTCTCTAAAAATGTACAATGAAGAAAGTTCATTCCTGGCATTCATTATCAAATAGATTAATCGTACCTCTGGATCATCAAGAAGCCTAAGTGGAGTCGGGTCTGTACTTAACAGATCCCTCACTGCTTCATTGTATATCTCCATAGCAGAGAATTTGAGAGTAAATTCCCTCTCAGCATGCTACACAAGTGAAAAGGTGAAATGTTTACATTTGAGGAGAGAAAAAAAGTAGAAAGGTGTATTTTCCAAAAATAACCCTGATACTTACCTTCTTAATGTACTGATAGATGTCGGAGACACTGTGTTCAGTGATACCAGTCATTGTGTAGGTCTTGCCACTGCTAGTCTGGCCATAAGCAAATATGCTTGCTGAAATATAGAAAATAAATGGAGAAGGTTAGATTGAATATACATGTCAGTACAAAGATAACAAATAGCACTATAGCAGAACATATGATAATTTATTTGATTGTAAGTACATACAATTGATTCCTCTGACCACTGACAATGCAACTTCCTTGGCCCCCTCTTCATAAACATGTCTTGTAGCAACATCCTTCCCAAATACTCTGTCTGTGTAAATTATGGGAAACAAAAACATAATCACTCAGAAAAAAGTGTTCTCTATGAAAACAATTTATTCAGTATCCAAAAAGAAAAAAAAATTCCCCCACCCTGTCTCCAGAAAAAAGAGATGAAGAAAAGAAATGAGAATACAGGTATTTTGTAATGAGTTGCAGCTGAATTGAATTTTTTTTTTTTTTTATTTTGGATAGCTCATATGACTTTAGCTTTGCGAAAAAGGTTAATTACTCCAAAATAAACATAACAAAAAAGAGTCAATAAGATCTTGCATGTTAAAAATAGCAACACAGATACAGTTTTTTTTTTCTTTTTTAAAAAATAAATCCAAATGATAGAGAAAGAGGACTGATTAGACATAAAAATACCAGAGAAGAAAACAACAACAGACAGAAAGTAGTGCACAAAACCAAAATCCGATTTCAATTAAAAAAATGAAAGCACGCGGATTTCATCAAAACATTCACCATTTCCTCATAAATCTTCCCACATTGTCAAATTACACCCCCAAAGTTCAAATAAAACCCCTAATCACCAGCACCACTGCAATGCATCCAAAAAAGCAACTCAAACTTCCAACTTTTTTCAAATTTAAACTCACCGAATTTATAGGAAGTAGGAAATAGCGCACGCTCCCCTTGAGGCGGGTACTTGAACACAATGGTGGTGTTGTTGACGCAGTCCCAGTCGCTAGAATCGCCTTTGTCGATTTCCTTGGTGTTTAGCGGGCGGACCCGTACGGAAACGACGATCCTCTCCTCTTTTCCGGCGACTGCCGCAGAGAGCTCGTCGTCTCCGGCAGCCGCGGCCCCCATCTGACCCTGGCGCCTTGATTCGCCTTGTCTGTTCTTCTCTTCTCTCTCTCTTCTCTTTCTATTTCTCTTTTTCTGAATCCCTCTCAGGCCTGAAAGGAAGAGGTGCTTCTCTCTCTTTACAGGTGGCAACACAGTTGAACTGGTATTTACCAACAGAGAAACAAATTAATGATATCCCCCATAACTAAAATGTTTATATTATGAATTATTATTTTTTGAGGAATATATGTATGAATTATTTAATGAGACTATATATTGTTCACATTTTTTTTTTGTAGAACGATTGTATACGTACATCTTATATGTAATGTTGCTAAGCAAAGGCAAAAATATGGTAGGTACACTGGCGCATTTCGCTGGGCCCGGGCACTCTCTGAGATGCATCCTACTAAGTACTAACTAAATTATTTAAAATTTCATGTCAGTGGAATATTTAGATTTCCTATCAAAACTATAGCTGCACAAAAAAAAGTTTGTGGTTCACGTCTGGCTCAACTCTGACCCAAGCTAATTTAGTTTAATCTAATTTGGTTCGAGCTAATTTTATTTGATAGTTAAATGAATTAAGTTTGAGTTGAGATTGACTCAGTAACTGATCACTTTCGAATAATAATAATTTATATTTTTTTGCTAAATTCTAATTTGATATCTGACTTGATAGTTTTTTTTTGGTTCATCCATTAAATTAGTGTAGCAAAAACTTTATTGAAAATATAGTTTATTGATATATCAATTTTGTACTAAATCATCTATCATTTTTGTAGATTTATCGAATTTATAGTTTATAATATATACTAAATATAAATATCAAACCGAATCAATGTACATGTATTGGCTCGTGAGTTAGTTCGAATAGTAACGAGCTGAGTTTGAGCTAGACTTTTTAGCTCGAAATTTTTCACAAACTCAATTCAAATTTTCATGAGCCTAACTTGAACTAAACTCGACTTGTTGGAATCTCGACTTATTTGCAGCCCTAATCTCAACGGGCGAGACAGGAAGTAACTACTGCACCTAGTATTACCACTAAAGAGTGGGCCCCACAACATCAGTGCTTCGTGGGCCCAAGGTATCAGTGATTAGCCACACTATGTGACGGTTTGTACACGCCACAGAGGATTACGAATTGACATTAGCTGTCTTCGATTTGGCCGGCTTACTTTTGTTTCAATTAAGATTTGAAGAGATCCATAAAAGAGAAAATTGATTAAAACTTAAGATAGAAATATAATTATAATTATAATAACCTAGTAAGAGAGGCGCCGAGGCGATAGGTGACACTGGGACAGGGGAGCAACGGAGCGTTGAGATTAGCGTAAAAGGTATGCAGGAAATTGTGCAATGGGGCCTCCTAGCAAACCTTAGTTTCTTTTGGACCCACTAGTCAGCCTCCATTTTAATTCTCCTTTATGGGAGCAGCCTCAATACCGCCTGGTTTCTCCATTTTGGAAAGATATTTTTTGCTTTTTCTTGAAAAACTTTTTTGAAAAAAAAAACAATGTATTATTTTCAAGACTGAAAATAATTTAAATAACTTTCTTAGCTAACAAATATTCTTTCTCAGGAGAAGTTAAACGATATAATAAAAGAATAGCAAAAGAAATATAGAGCAGTGTAAAAAGTATGCTTAATTGCTTATAGGCCCAAAATGCTATTAAACAATGAAGTGTTTTTTAAAAAATAATTAGAACAGTATCTATCATTTCGACCACATAACTGTTAAACATCATTAACAGTTATAATAGTGATTCTAGATAATAAAACTATATTGATTATTGATCAGCCGCTGCTTGTTTTGGAGTTTAGTCAAGGATCAAGGCGAGGCAAATGGTCCCCTCCCATTTCCTGGACCTATTTTCTTTCCCTCTCCAAATTTATTTTTTGGAAGTACATCACATGGGGTAGGAGAAATGAAGAATAATAGACTGTGAGAAAGTATAGTATTAAAAAAATCATCTATAAATTTCTCATTCTATTTGATTTTTAATTTGAAAAACATTAGGCCATCTTTGCCTCTTGATGCATGATTCTGGGAGCATGTAGTTCTATCAATGAAAATAATTATTATGCTGATTCCTCGAGTAATATACCTTTTTTTATTGAATTAATAAATGACAAAGACGGCAGATTGAAACGTACATTGTTGGATGCTTAGAAACCAAATAATTTAATTGAAATAGAGAGGTATTATGACTTGGATGATATCGACCCAATATAATATTTGAATCAACGAAAGATAATGGAGGACAACTAAATTACAATTTATCTGAAATGATAAAAACAAAACATTATTATTACCTGATAATTGCACTGCCTTCCTGGAATATAGGCGTTTGGAAGAAAGCAGGGATCAAGAAAAGCGCTAAATTTTGTCTAGGAGATCTCTCTAACAATCTCCTTAGGAGATCTTTAATGATCCCCTAATGGAGATTTTGAAGAATTAATAAAAAAATAGAAAATAAAAATATAAAATATAAAATAAAGGGGGCTTAGGTGGCTACAATTCGAGGAAGAGGAGACGATTAATCTTTTCTTTTTCCTCTTAAGAAAAGAAAACAAAAACGTTTCCTTTCCCACGTCTGAGGACCGGCCTCAACGCTCTCTTCTTTCGGCTTTGCTTCTAGAGGTGATGTTTCCAAATTAGCCCCTTGTAGTTTACATATTTTGTGAAATATAAATTAGGAATATTGATTTTCTAAAAATAGGCAAGACTGTTAGCGTGTTGAAATCATAGTTAGTTGTTTTGATATTGAGACAGTTTGTGTTTTATTGCTGATGCATGCATATATAGCTGATCTGGTTCACCCTGCTTCTCTTCTCTCAATAATAGAGCTGGTAATATTTCAATAGGAATTAATGTTCTCCTCTTAATTTATAAAAAACAAAATCACACTGAATAATTATATATGAGTTGGACTATGACATTATATATAACATCAGACGCAGTGGGGAGCCACATGGTGGCAGAGGAGCCGTCATTCCTCTCATCGATTTTTTTTTTCAAAATTAGTACCACCCTTATAATTATATATATATATATATAGTTAGTTAGGCTACGGTGCTACACGTAGCACGGATGGTCCGTGTGCTACGGATTGTTTCTCCGTCTTCAAAGTTTAAATGATCGATCCGACCGGTTATAATGTTTTGCATATGAAAATCTAATTTGGGATCAAAATTTATATTTTTTAGAATTTTTTTACTATTCTTTAAGATGGTTAGAAAATCATTTGATTTAATTATTATGAGCCATTCAAAAGAAGTGATTTTCTAGCCATCTTAAAAAATAGTAAAAAAATTTTAAAAAATATAAAATTTGATCCCCGACTAGATTTTCATATGTAAAATATTTTTACCGGTTGGATCGATCATTTGAACTTTAAAGACGGAAAAATAGTCCGAAGCACACGGACCATTCGTGCTACACGTATCACCGTAACCTAACTCTCTCTCTCTCTCCCTCAAAAAGTACATCAAATCATCTTTAAATTTTAATTTATCATCCTCATTAAATTATTTATATGAAAATCTTGTGGGATGCAAAAAAAATGGAGTGTTTTGAGTTTTTTAAGTTATTATTTTCATTTTTTAAAATGATGTTCAAGTATTGAATATTTTATTATTATTTTTAGAACTGATTTTAAAAAATTAAAAATTATGACTTTAAAAACTCAAAACACTCCAAATTTTTGCATCCCATAAGATTTTCATATAAAGAATTAAGCATGATAAATTAAAATTTGGAGATGATTTGAAATATTTTTTGAGTTAAGCTCATGGTATCTTTACTCACACACACACACACACACACACACACACATATATATATATATATATTGGTTGACTAAAATACAACGAGTTGCACGGATGCACCCGTGCAACGCGTTAAAATCTCAAATTTTAAGTTAAAAATGACTAATCCAAACCGTTCAATTTATTCTTCATATCAAATTTTATATTTTTTAAATTTTTTTGCTATTTTTTTGAAATTTTATATTTTTTGCTATTTTTTTGCTATGGTGCTTTGCAAAGCAAAAAATCCCTATTATTTTGGAGTGAGATTTAATATCCCAAGATCTCAAATGATTAATCTAAGTTGCTCAATAATTCTTCATATAAAAATCTCGTGGGATAATAAATTTCATGATTTTTTGAGCTTTCTAGCTATTTTTTAAATTATTTTTAAAATCAGCCCTGAAATAGACTATTTTCTTATGTTAAACAAGGCTGATTTTAAAAATAATTTAAAAAATAGCTAAAAAACTAAAAAAATCATGAAATTTAATATCCCATATGATTTTGATATTAAAAAAAGTATTGAGCGATTTAGATTGACCATTTGAGATCTCGGGATATAACACATCTCTCTCTATATATATAATTAAAAATATATGCTTATGTTGAAATTTTTTTAAAAATTTTGTCTCCCTCTCAAAAAATTTAATTGTTGCCCACCCCCTCACTCCCTCAGATGAAAAGTCTGACTCTACCCTTGATCGAACACCTCTTATGTTATAGATCATTTTTTTAGTTTTTAAAATATAAATGATAAATTCGAACTGCTCAACATAATTTTCATATGTAAATGTAGTTGTAGACCAAATATTATATGTTTGAATTTTTTTATTATTTTTTATAAATAATTAGAAAATAATGGTTAATAATGATTAAATAAGTGATTTTTTCATCTATCTAAAAAATAATATAAAATTTAATTTATAACTAGATTGACATATAAAAATCATATTGAATAGTTTGGATCGACAGTTTAAATTTTAAAACCTAAAAAAATAATCCATAGCACGGGTTATGATACTATATATGCATAACACCAACTCATTACATATTATGTATTTTCATAGAAAAAACTATTTACTGTCAATATGCACCACATCGGAAATTAATACATGTGTTTGTACTGCATGCTAGTTATGATTTGTATTTCTTTTATGCATGAAATAATGGTTAAAGTCAACAAATCACTTTTTTATACGGATATTACTTTATAATTTATGACTTTAAAGCAATTATAATTATGTTATTTGATAACTTTTTTCTCTATAATCGTCGTTGCTTTTTCTTACTGTCATGAACATGGTCACACACGATATCGTATGTCATGATCTATAGTGATTGGTAAAATAATTGCACATCAAATATTTTTCTCCTCTCGAGTCTCAGCTGAACATCGATTGTATACCCCATTGACACATCACGTGTCGGCAGGCATCAAGGGTAAACAGGAGCGGATTCAACATTTTGATTGGGGAACAATTATCAGATTGTAATAGTTTATTAGATTCAAACCCATTAACTAATCATGTACTAAATACAAATAATAATAATTTAATATATATATACTTAACTAATAAAAAAATATTAAAATAATAACATTTTATATATTAAAATAACAATAAAATAAAACTCAAAGTAATAGATAATCAAATTGATGAAGAAAGTTTTCGTCTACGGAACTTTATATTTTTATATCTTTACATAATTATTTCATTATGCACGATATTAAATAATTTTTTCTCAATAAAAATAATCAGACAATTCGGAGGGGTAAAAAAAATTTCAGGAGGGGCAAATTACCGAAAAACACTATTTTTTAAAATCCAGGAGGGGCACGTGCCCCCCTGGAAGCACTTGGGTCTGCCCCTAAGGGTAAAGGTTTAGACATGAGCAGTTTTACTAAGGGATGGATTCCTTGATAATAGAGTTATCTTAACAATCTTAACAATGGATCTCCAAATAAATATGAAAAAAATCTTAAAACTAAACAAAATTATAGATATGTTCTTCAACTTATAGATTGATGGTGATTAAAATTTCATATAATTTCATTATTATTTGTTAGTCTATCAAAGATCATCAAAATATTATATATTTTTTAACGGTTCCAATTTAACAGTTTTTATGGATTATTAAACGATAATAAAATTACATAAAATTTGAAACATAATTAATCTATAAGTAGAAGAACATTTCTATAAAAAAATATTTTTTTTTATTTTTTCATATTTATTTGAAATTTTATTGTCAAAATTATCAAAATAACCATTGTCAAGTGATCCCTTCCCTTAACTAAACATAATTGAATCCCCCATTGACGCATCACGTGTCGGCAGCATTAAGGGCTAGACACGAACAATTAATTAAACAGAGAGTACATGATTGAGAGCGCCAAAGTGCATATGGTCAGGTTAGCCCAAAAATAAAGTTTGATGTTGTCTGGAATGATCATAGTTTGACAGATATAAAAACTGGAGTAAGGCTACAAATGAGTTGAGTTTGATCGAGTCAGGTTTAGTTTAAATTCGGTTCATAAAAATTTAAGTCGAGTTTATAAAACGTTTCGAGCGTGGCTCATTGACTCAGTTTAATATTTAGATTTAGTACATCTACAAACTACAAAATTAATACATCTATAAAACTAGATGTATGAGATGGTATAAATTTGATAAATCAACAAATTATATTTTTAATGATAATTTTGTTGTATTAATTTGAATAGATGGACCAGCAAAAAACTATCGAGGTAAATATATGAGTCGAGTTATGAGTGAGTAAGAGAAGTCGTTAAGTCATTGATATGATGAGATGATGAGAGATGAATTATTGAATTAGTGTTTGATAAAAAAATATATAAATTATTTCTATTTGAGACAATTTGAGTCAACTCCAACTCAAACTATACTCATTTAACTATCAAATTAAATTAGCTCACGCCAAACTTATTCGAATCAGATAAGTTTAAATCATATTAACTGGAGTACGAATTGAACCCGAACTGTGAACCAGCAGTTGGAGCGAAATACGAAGAGATAATATGGATACAATCATAAAATAGAACAACGATGTGATGGGAAAATCGAAGATACCTCTCTGGAGATGTGAGGGATTTTCTGTGGCTTCTCTTTGACTTCCAAGTTCCAACTTAGATGCTTCAATCCTCATGTAAATATGTTACATGATTTTTAGTTGAGATAATAAATTGAATTGTTGAAGAAAAAGGAATAATCCACTGCATTAAATTTTAAAAATATAAATTTAATTCCAGCTGCATTAAATTCTTGCTTGCAACAGAAACAACAGAGTTAATGATCAATGATATGTCATATGTGATGGGGTGGAGCTACAAATCTCAAGATGCACTGCACTACAGTACACACTTATTGAAGTCTTCAGTTTGGCATTTTTTGCTCGTGCAAAGATATGGTCGGCTGTTGCAAATATCTAAAATAGGAAATTATTTCTGGTGAAACATAATAATATGCAGTTTTTAGTAATAATAATGATTATTAAATTAATATTATTAAAAATAAGAGTGAGAATTATAAAATTTCAAATATACGAATGGCAGCGTGCCACTGTCAGTGACGCGTTTCATTATTTTTATAAAACGCGCCACTGATAGTGGCGCGTTTCATTATTTTTATGAAATGCGCCACTGTCAGTGACGCGTTTGCTTCTTATATATACAAAACACGCAGCGCCTCTCCATCTCACTTGCGCGGGGTTTGGACGAAACGCGCCACTGGCAGTGGCGTCCTGCCATTCGTATATTTAAAATTTTACGGTTCTCACTCTTATTTTTAATAATATTAATTTAATAATCATTATTATTAATAAAAACAGTACAATATGATGCACGGTTCAAAAACTACTTAAAAAAAACAAAATTTAGATTAGCGTGTATCAAATTTAAATAGAATTGAAAAAACATTTATATTGATTTACTGAATAATTTTAAATCTATGGGGTGATCGTCTGATCGAATTATAAATTGGCTCGAATTTGAAATATACTGTATATAAATAACTGAAGACAAAATCAGACGTATGATGAAATTACCTAGGTACTTAATCGGTGCGTAGAATCAATATAAAGAACAAGCCATGGAGGTTGATTGGCTGAATCTTTCAGCTTATTTTTCCAAAGAGGAAAAATGGCTATATTATAGTTAATTAATGGAGTTGATTACAATGGTTGATTGCCATTTTGCAAAACAATTAAGTAGGATGTTTATTTAATTCTTGATAAAAAAAAGACCATTCATTGGCACTTTGAATTGGCTAATCCTTTAAAGATAAATAAGTTAAAGAATTCCATGCCTGCAAGTAGAATATACAGCGTCTGATTTGAAGTCTTCAATTTGTTTGTTTTAAAAAGAAGAAGATTATTTATACTTTATTAAATTAAAATAATTAAACGTCTTGATTTGGTCGCGACTAAAAAAATTAAAATGAGAAGGAAAATTGGACAAAGTATATTGGACTTTTTATTCATCAATACAGGTAAATGCAAATTCTTGATATTTTATTTAAAAGTACGTCGGGATTTTTTTTTTAAATTTAAAAGGAATTGTCTTCCTGTACTAATGTATAGTCCCTCCATCAGAGACTTTTCGATTTTCCATAATTTTACACGAACTTGATAAATTATTTCTTTTGAGATCGACTAACAGTTCTAAAAGTAAATCCCCTCAAAAGATTTTCCTATCTAACTTTTTATTTTTGACAAAAAAATACATCCTCTATAATAAATCTTTCATTTTTAATAAAAAAATATGTCTATCTACGAGTTAGATAAATAAATCAGTATTTTTATAAGTAAGTCAGATATTTATATATTAATATGACTCAAATTTGTCTTCTCGCATCATAAAATGTTGATTTAAAATGCTTAATAAATTATACATATTAAAATCATGTAAAATACCATTTTTCACTATTCTTTTAGATTTTTAAAAAATGACCCTTTATGCAAATGGGTTTTTTTTAAGTAGAAAAATGTTAGAATAATCAGATTCTTATTTGGAAAGCACCAATATATCAAATGCTATATATGTTTCCTATCTAGTGAAATAATTATTTAGATTATTAGAGCATCTTCAATCTTCAATGAGAATTTTTATTGAATTTTTATTTCTACATGTCATTGTTTATTTTTTATTTTAGAATTGGAGAGACAATTTCTAATTTAGAAACTTTAATCATAATTTTTAATTTAGCAACTCAATTTTAATTGTCACGTCAGATTAGCAACTCGCTTAATTTAGCATTGGAGGAGGAGAGCCGGTATAGGGGGTACAATTTTCCTTATAATTATTGTTTGACGTGAGTGATAATTATTCATTTGACACAAAAACCGTCATCACGCGGTTTTAGCGTTGAAGAAGGTTAATTATAATTAATAACTTTCTGATGTGGCTTAACTAAGAATTTAAAAACGATTTCAGCGTTGAAGATGCTTTTATTATTCTCATCATATACTCCATAGCTAGTACATAAAATAAGCACAAACATATTAAGTGTGTAAGTATGTATATATTCTTTTAATAAAGACAAGAGTTTAAGCAATTAAATCTATACTACTATATAAAGCAACTAAGAATTGGAGGGTCCATTTTTTATCATGATATTTTTTATTATACCCATTTTATCCCTCAATTAGACGGATAATATCTATTTTTGGTTGATTGAACGTATATAATCACGTCCATTGATCCCCTCTTTCTCTCCATTTCTTTCTCATCTATACTATTATTTTTATTTATGCATATGATTTATAAATTAGAATACTCAATATCTTTCTATTTATATTATGATATAAAAATTTGTTTTAAGATTTAAGATATGCACTATGATTAGCAATATTGTACATGTTTGATATGAAATTAATGGTGATAATATATGTTAAAATAATTTACTTTTCTTACCATAAACATCATGAATCATTAACTTATATTGTGTAAAAAATCTCATCCAAGATTAAATCTGATTTTTATTATAGATTTTCTCTATAATTTAATGAATTTATAATTTAATATTAGATCAATGTGAATTTTTTTATCTTATATTATTTTTATATTTAAATAAAAGAGTCCGCTACAACGCGCTAGTTTTTTTAAAAGTTCACAAAGGACTCCATCTGATTTCAAACCCGCGACTTGCTACACGGATACATTTGATGTGTCACGATAATTCAGTAATTCGCCACACATTTCACGCTGAATAATTTATGTAGGACAATGACAAATCATAAACCTGGTCTTCCTCTTGTTGCTTAAAAATGCAGTAGTGAGCAACAATTGGCTAATTATGAAACTGAATTAGTGGTTGGAGGCGTTTGTGGGCATGAAAAGCACTGATCTTTGTTGTTATGACGATCATTGCCATGATCATGAGGAAAGGAAAGTTGGTCTTATGTCTTTTTCTGCCAATTTGATTAGCGTGTTCCTTCGCATTAAATTCATTTTACCTCAAACAACGAGGTAGTTACACTGAACATAAAAACGGGGCAAAATTGAGTATATATCCATAAAAATTTAGCTAATAGAAAAATTTTCTATTATTTTTTTAAATTTGAGTATTTATCAATCTCTCATCTATTTTTTTCTCTTTTCCATATACTTTTATGAACGATTAATCTTCTATTTTTCTTTTGACTCGATGTCAAAAATCCAAAACTAAGTCTCTATCCTCTGTCTCCTTTCTCTCCCTCCTTTCATTTATCCTTACCTTCTTTCTATCATAATTGTTTTTTTTTCATAATGTTGTCCAAATATGATAGTCATTCTGGTATCATTTGTCTGTTATCAGAACATTTTCTTTGAAAAATTAATGTGTTACTCAATATTTTTTTAAAATGATTTAGTATTATAACACCTCAAATATAAAAGAGATGGAGGAGCCTCATAGATTAACAGTTTAGTAGTAAAATAAAGGTTTACATAACGAAGAAGTGAATTAGATGAGAGCGTAAATTTGGTCATATAATTTTTTATTAAATTTTAATATTAATTTATTGATGATAATTCATTTTATGGATAAATAATAAGCGATTTTTAATAGATAAATATTCAAAATTTAAAAAACTAATGAAAAAAAAATTTAATTAACAAAATTTTCATGAGTACATATCCAAATTTTACTAAAAACAGTGACAGCAGATCCGAAAGGTTCTGTTGCCTGGGACATATCTCACTTCCTTTTGCTTTTCTTTTGTAACATAAGACCGTCACAAAATTTATACTATTTTTTTTAAAAAAAAAAGTTGAAAAAAACAAGTCAAATCAGAGTATCAGACAGACTCCTAATTGTTTAATCTTTGTCTTACATTCCGTCCAAAGGCGGCAACGCTATAGACAATTTAAATTGATTAAATTTAAGCCTTGCATATATACTCTCGAGAGAGAAATATTCACAAATCGGCAATAGAACGAATTTTTAATTATACAATATTATTAGCTAGTTCTATATTTTGCTCATTTTATTTTGAAAGAAATTTTAATTATCCCCTGCTTCTTGCTCATGGAACTTTACACCAACAAATGGGACCTAATTTTGAATGCTAGGTGTCCTTTCTAGAAGAGAAGCATGTTTCAATCATTATTTGGTTAGGCCAAGATAGAGATTTGAAAATGGGATGGGGCGGGACGGTCCGGATGAAACATCTCCGGGTCACGGATGAGCACGTGTCACGGGTGGGGCGGGACGGATTTGAGCGGTCTAAAATTAGAAAATTCCGATCTGATTCGTGTTGGACCCCGTGGATATGACCCTCACGGGTCGGGACGGGAGCAGGTCATTTTTTTTAATTTTACAAAAAAATAAATAGCTTGATTAGAAACGTTATAATGTTACACGGAAACGTTATAACGTTACGGGTAGCGGGTGAGAGCAGGGCGGGTGAGCGCGGATCATGGGTGAGAGCAGGGCGGGTGAGAACGGAACGAATATGACGGTTCCATTTTCAAAAAAAATATACCCGACCCTTATTAAGACCAAGCCATTAACGAATCCGGGTTTACCCACGGATCTACTTGAAGCGGTCCGGAACGGATGAGGGTTGCGAGTTTGCACGGGACGGTCTACCCGTTCGGATTTCTAATTTCTATAATTGTTTTTCTAGATTTTGAAATTTATACTTGTTTGTAGAACTTTTGTTTAATGAAAACATATTGGTTTGTAAAACTAATAAATGGGCTCAAGGTGGTTCAGGAATTACAACAAATAGAAAGAAATATGATGTTGAAATATGACGAGGTTGAAAATTGAAACGATAGTCCATAGTAAAATATTTAGGACGGGCTTTATTTCCCTAGCCCATAAGAAATTCGTTCACTTATGCACATGCTTGTTTAAAGGGACAACAGGAAACCATATTGAAAATCAACGCAAATGACTGATTCTTAGTTATTTTAATAATTTTAACAATACATTTTTAGAAAAATATGAAAAAAAATAAAAAATAAAATTATACAAAATTATTTAACAATCTTTGATTGACTATCACATAATAATAAAATTATATAAAATTTAAAATACTATCAATTATAGCATTTTTTTCGTTAGTATCTGATTCAAAATTGTTGACCGCATTTTTTATGCATTAGATCTTTCAAAGTTTTGTTCTCGGCTAGCAGCAGAGTATGCTTAGTAATAGAATTAGCGTTGCTTTACTTTTGTACCAAACCTTGTTCTTCTGTTGTTTCTTGAAGCTGACTAGTTTGGGACCAGTTACGAGACCAGCTAGTTTAAAGTAGCCAGGAGGAAGGGGCGTTGTGCCATTGGGAGCCCCTGAGTAGAGGACGAGATGGGGGGAGGAGTAATGGTTGGGAGGTGGAGGAGAGACGGCTCGAGGCACTAGAGGCGGAGGAGCAATACGAGAAGGTGTAATAGTCTTCAGACCCGAAGGGATAGGGGAGGGCAGTGCTGAAACCCAGCTGATACAGTACCAGTAACGGGGCGGATAATACTGGTATTAAGAGCGGATGTAGAGTGTGGAAATTGCTGAGAAGAGCAAGCCATTGGTTGAGAAAAGTGAACCGGATGCTGAGAAATCGAAGGCGTAGCCTCATCTACCTCAAAACTAACTCAAACATAGGAAACCCACCCATTGGAACTGCTGACCTCAAACCATAAAAATGGGTGAATGAGCTCCACTGTAGCCACCTCCCATAGACATGAGCAAATCGGAGATCCGCTCGAATTAATTTGTTGCTTGGTGCAATAGTAAAAAGTAAAAATAGAATAGCTATTTTGATCAATTAATTTGTTAAATGAATTTTAGTAAGTAAAAGAATGATAATTTAGTATATCAAGTTATAGGTGGTATACTAAATTAGCTCTCGTCGGAATAACGATTATTGTTGATTATGTTGTATTATATTATTATATTATGATTATAATTTATTATTATTATTATTATTATTAATTTATTATTATTATTATATATTATATTATTATAATAAATATTCTTATTATTATATTAACATCAACTATTATTTATTATTATATAATTAATTTATTATTATTTATTATTATTATATTATAATAATTATGATTTTAGTATTATATTATTATCTTATGATTATATTAATATTATATTGATTATTTATTATTATTATTATATTATATTATAATAATAATAATAATTATTATTATATTAACATAACTGTAAGTATCATTATTATATGGTAATTTTATTATTATTTATAATTATTATTATATTATAATAATTATGATTTTAGTTTTATATTATTATATTATGATTATAAATATGATTATATTATTATTATATTAATATTATGATGATTATTTATTATTATTATTATTATATTATAATAATAATTATTATTATTATATTAACATCACTTATATGATTAATTTTATTATTATTATCTTATAATAATTATGATTTTAGTATTATATTATTATACTATAATTATAAATACGATTATATTATAATTATATTATTATGATCATAATTATTTTATTATTATTATTATTATTATTATTATATTATAATTATATTATTATGATTATAGTTATTTATTATTATTATATTATTATTATGAATATATATATTTTTATTATATTATTATATTATTATGATTATAACTATAATTATTATTATCATTATCATTATCATCATGTTGGTATCATAATTATTTATATTTTCTAAATTATCATTTTTTCAAAATTATTCCTTAATTTGTCAAACGAACCCTAATGTTAAAATCCAGATCTAGCAAATTCCCAAAAGGTTGGGTGACAGCAACAAAACTCTGATAACCTCTCATATCATATTCTAAATCAAATATCCTGATCCACACTTTGAGACCTTTGATTAGCGAATAAAAAGAAGAAAGATTTGTGGAAACAATGAAGCGGTGTTGTCGGAGTATGATCGAACCAGCGATGGCCATTTCTTGACGTCAGGCATCAGGACCCTGAATTTGGTAACGGAGATTCCACAGATAATGAACCTTCCATAAATTGGAAGAGGGAAAGGCAGAATGAAGGCGCGTAGCGGCTCTTGCTCGAGTTTAAGCCCCGAGAATTTCATAGTTTGCAATTTTTGTGTCAGCAATGAGCATAATAAGTACCTCTTCTGCTAGCTAATGGTGTGCAAATGGATCGGTTTAATTGATTTTAAATTAAATCGTTAAATTTTAGATTATTTGGTTTGGTTTTTCAGTTTAAAAATTTTAGTATTGTTCAAAATTTTAGCTAATGCAATTTTTATTCTTTGGTTCGATTTTGATTTTTCTAAATCGAATAAACTTAATAAACCAATTAGTCCAAAATTTATCAAATAATTTTATTTTACTTGATACAAATAAGGATTATATCAAAAAATAATCTGAATATATTTATTTTTTATAAGTTTTATTTAGTTATTTTTTTATGTTTTAAACTATTTATTTTTTTCTATCAATTTTGATAAGTTTTGATATTTTTATTTTTTTTAAATAATATAATTTCGGTTTAACTAAATAAACCAAAAATATTTGATTTATTCGGTTGATATTTTTAGAAGTTTGATTCGGTTCATAATTTGACAAAACCGAAAAAATTTCAGATGCATATAATTATTTCGGTTTGAACCGAACCGACCGTTTGCACACCTCTACTGCTAGCTTCACGGAGTTGTCATCTGCGAACCATATCTGATACAACTGAGACGACCTGATCGAAGCAATTCGAGAGGAGGCCATGGCAGAGGAGGCCAAGGAGGGGACTTGGTAGGATGCATAAGTGAAATAAGGTTCAGATCTTTAGATGAGGTGATGCTAGGTGGAGATCCCAATCTCTTTTAACCGTAAGAAGATGAGACATGTCTTAGGGAACCACAAAAAAAAGCGACCTTCGTGTTTCGCAAGTCGATGCATGGTGACCTCTCTTAAGTAGGGTTGGATAAATAATTCATGACTCATAAGCTTACTCGAATTATAGTTCGTCATAACTCGAGCTAGGCTAACTCGAGCTAGGCTGGCCCATATATTTTTTTATCCGAGTATGAATTAAAGGCAACTCGCTCGATGACTCATCTAACTCGTGATAACATTTGTGTGTTGTGCACTCTATGGCGATACTTGCAATGCTAATGCTGATGCCCCAAAGCCCCAACATATGTGCGCGTAACATATTCATTCAGCTTAGCCCATCTAAATCCCGAAACTGATCACAAATTCATAACCCTAGCAGTCTCTTCTCTCTCATCAGCCGCCTAAGTCTCTTTACTTAATACTCTCTCTCGAAGTTCTCTCATGATCCGTCGATTCTCCACGATTCCACAACATCTCCACTGAGAGCCTCACCGACTCCATCTCTCGACTCTCTAGCCAGCACATATGCTACATTTTCTTCTCTCTCGACCATCACACAATAGTCAACACAAAAGCCATAAACAGTCAGCACCAGCGATGCACTTGCAGCACTTATCGACTCTCAACTCAGTAGTCAGCATAGACAGTCAGCAGTGCACCTTTCTCCTCCCTCGGACATCGCACAAGCTATGGACTTTCGACTCAGCAGTCAGCACATCGCACAAATTGTTGGCTGACAATACAATTTTTTAACTTTTGAAGTATGTTAGTTGTTGGTTATATTTTATTTTGAACTAATTAGAGTCTCATTACTCTCTGTATGATTTTAGTATTTTGAACTTTGAAGTTTGTTAGCATTAGACACTAGTATGTTGGTTATATTGTATTTGTGATTATTTTAGTATTTTGCAAAAATTTTTATTGCAATGTTTGTAAGTTGAGTTAGATTGTTATTAATCTGTATTTTACTCCTGATTGTAATTTAGTTTTAGCCAGCTATGATACTTCAATTATTCTCAGCAGAATCAGGGATTAATACTTAATACTTAATAGATTACGATTTATGCGGTGTCAGTACTAATATTTGCTAAATGCAAGCTACAATTATGAGTTATGAGCTAGTTTGAATTAGTACTGAGCTGAGATCGAGTTTAGTATATAACTCAGATAAAGATATATAATTTGAGTTAGCTTAACTTGTGTACTTTGTGATTTGAGTTCGAGTTGTCATGAACTCACTCGAATAACAGCCCTACATCTAAGGTACTTGTCACGCAATCATTGGGTGTGGTGAGCACGAAATTGTGTCGCACGGCCTGAATTGATTTGCTGCAGCGTAAGTTCTTCTCCGGTAGGGGAGAACTGGAGAGGAGCCACGATGACACTGGACGGTGGGGTCGAAGAGGTGACAACATTGTAGCTTCGCAGGGCTAGCGGAATCGACGAGGTCGAGTCAACACCATACTGTTGAATTAGAGACGACGCATAGGCCTGTTTCACACTGTGAATCCAAATGGCCGCTGCTAACGATAGATTAGATGAAGGGATTTTTGGAAGACAACATAATCGTATATTAATTGTTAACCCGTTGTTACTCTTAATGGAAAATTAACACATCTCATATATATTAATGCTCTTCATGAAAAAACTAATAAAAATACTAGATCGGAATAAGATTGAACCAATAGTAAAAATGTAAGGTGCATTAATTGTAACCCACTGATATCTGTTTTTTTTTTATGGTTAAATTATATTCTTCTTTTATATTCCATCGAAGGGAAATTTATTTTATAGAGGATCGATACATGGAGGCCGTGTGTTTCAGTTGGAAAATTGTAGAATCAGTGCTACAATTCTAAGCCCAAAAAAACTCATATCAACTGGGCCTTTTCTCTTATTTACACAAGAAAATTAATGAAGTCATTAAGTGTGATACTGTCATTGACTCATTGCCAGATGAAAGATGCTGGGTTTCTGACAAAGTGTATTCGACTGATGGTCAATGTTGCATCTAACAAGTGGCAATATAGAGCCCATTTCTTTAGAGGTAGTGCAGCTGCGTGAGCTTCAGTCTCTAGAGAAGGCCCAGTTGATAGTCTCAGATACAGTTAAATAATCATTATTAACAGCATACATTCTTCACTAAAAATTCGTATTAGCATGCTTGAAGGGATGCATATCGTGGAACTTACTTTTGAGTACTAAGTTTACAACGTTATATATACTGGAAATATTGAATTCAAATTTCATAATATATATATATATATATATATATATATAGAGTAATCATCTATGGTCTTGTGACAAAAAAAAAAAATTTTGTGTTTCAAGCGTCCGTATCTCAAATTTAAAAGTTCAAACGGCCGATCCAAACCGTTGAACATCATCTTCATATTGAAATATCCTTGGAGATCAAATTTTATATTTTTTTGAATTTTGATATTTTTTAGATGGGTACAAAGTTTGTTGATCTAAAGATTTCTGCACCATCCAAAACAAGTGACTTTGTACCCATCTAAAAAATATCAAAAAAATTCAAAAAAATATAAAATTTGATCTCCAAATATTTCAATATGAAGATGATGCTTTGAACGATTTGGATCGGCCGTTTTTAAAATTTAAATTCGAGATAATGGACGCGAAATACAAAAAATTTTGTACTTCGTGACTAACCATAGCATTACTCTATATATATATATAGATGTACAAGCAATATGAATCCATCTAATCAACTAATCCAAAGTATATATTTTTTAACAAAATATTGACAGCACGATGTCTACTTTTTGAACACATGAATTGAACATAAGTTGTGAATACATGCGACAAAAAAGTAGGTAAATAGTTCTCAAACTCGTAAAAACAAATAATGTTGTTTAAAGATTCTAAAAAAATGGAAAAGACAAAAATTCACCAATCCAATAACAAACCAATGAGAAAACAAAGAGTACTTTTGTTCTTGTTGTCAACTAGAATATATGAATAATTATTCGTTTGTTATAATATTTTAAATCATAGATAATATATAATTAATTACTATTTTATATCTGATTCTTTTGTGAATGGGATCCATGTTATTCGAATAATCTTAGACTTTCCAAAACTGAATTTTCCCCTAATTTAATGGATGCACTACAGCAGAACAGTGTATCTGCGACAGCTAAATTGGTCACGGTTACTGTTCAAACAGTCGCAGATGAGATTCAGCGACAGCTATTTGTCGCAGATGACCGTCGCTGATACCTCCTCGCAGATGCTTCATGCTGATGTCATCATGGTCGCTGATGATGTCAGCAGAGTAGCAGATATAGATATCAACCAATTACAAGAAGTACCTGATAGACCTACTAAACCATCAGGTGCAATTAATAGAGTTGAAAAATTGTTGCTTTGATGCGCAACCTGCACCAATAAAATAATAAACAAAATAAATTTTTTTGCCTAACTTCTATTTTAATTAGCTATTTTGCACATCAAAAATGAATAACAATCCATTAAGGAGAAAAGCAAGCCGATCCATCTATGGATATGTAAACAATAGATAAAACTCAGCAAAACAGTGACTTCCACCTTCATTTACAAAAATAATAAATAATAACTAGCATAAAATAGAATCCCATATCTTGCAAATTGAAGTTTAAAGTAGGGATAAAATAAATGAGATACATAAAATGATATAGGTAAAATGAATTAAATGAAAACTACTACAGAAAAAACATATCAGCTGAATTCTGTGTTAAGAAAAGATTTTCTTCAAGCTTTTATAGACTTATCAATCAAATTTAGATACGATCGCTTCATCATTTGTCGTCAAAGCAACACAGGCACACAGCCCAATACAAAATACAATGGGCCATCTGCGAATTTCAATTCTGGTAGCAATTTGGGTCTCAGATGGCCTATTTTGTTGTAGTGATGAGTTGTGAAAGTTGTGTCATAAGTCATAACTCGACTATAGTGAATCGAAGTATTTTAGGTTTTGCATCCAATTTTACAAACTTTTGGTGGGAGATGAGAAAATCATGTGTTCGTCAATAGATCGTATTGCAAATAAAAATTTTGGGTGGGAGATGAGAACTGTCGCAACCTAATTAGAATAAAAAAGAATAAATATTCAGTTCTGTCCCAAGTTATTAATGTTTCGGTATACTTAATTTCTATATTATATTCTAAAAAGCGTATGTAATGAATTTGTCCATTAACGTTATCAGATAATTTATAATGATCGAAATACCCATAGATCAATTTACGACTGAGATTGATTGATTTTATAAGGATGACAATTTAGATTTTAATCAAACTTATTTTTCCTCTTCATTTCATTTACTATTTTTATCATGTATTTATAGAAGATCTAAAAAAAATTATATACAAATAAATTAAATATCAACTATTGTTAAGTTCTATTTAAAAAAATTACACATTATACAATCTTATATAAAAATATTTTATTTTGTACATTGCCTTTTTATCAATAAATTAATTTTATTTAAAATTTAAGAGTCTTTGTAATTAATTTAGATATGAATTATATTTAAGTAAAATATGTAATTTTATATTAAAATTTAATCAAAATATAATTATTTTGTAAAAAATATTGTACATCAAATAAATTAAATATCAACTATTATTAAGTTTTATTATAAAAAAATGAAACTATACATTGTACGGTCATACTAAAAAAATTACTATATCTTATAAAAAATTTATTAAATGATAAATTAATTTTATTTAAAAATTTAAGTCTTAATGATTGTTTTACATATAAATTATATTTAAGTAAAATATCTTATTTATTTATAATAAAATTAGTATTAGATATAAATATTAAAAATTAAAAGGATTTACAGAACGGACGGATTCCATTCTAGTTTTAATAAATAACTGATCATGTAAATTTCTATTAGCAAAATTAATATTGTAAATTTTTACACACTTTTTGTATATCCGGCGCGTGACTGCTTTCCTTTTAATTTAATGGAGTTTTGCTCTACTCGGAGCTGATCTACCCGTAATAATTTTTTTATTATCTCAATTTTTTTCAATAATAATTATATAAAATATAATTTATTTTTTATGAAAATTTAATTCATTAATAACCATGAGGACAGAACTGGACATTGTATCATCACCCTATAAAAAATACTCAATGTTTCTAGAGACCAGACGTGATTTATCAATAAAATCGCCCACAGATTTCACCGAGTGGGGTCCAACCGAGAATATCATCATCCAAAATATAAAGATGGGTTGACAATGACTTATTTTGATAATTTGATAATGATTCCTCTAAATAAATATAAAAAAAATTAAAAATAAAAAAAGTTTGTAGATGTGTTCTTTTATCTTTAGATTGATGGTCATTTAAATTTTATGTAATTTCATTATCGTTTGATAGTCCATCAAAGACCATCAAATTTTCATGTAATTTGCAACAATTTCCAATTTAACGGTCTTTGATGGACTATCAAACGATAATAAAATTTTATGAAATTTGAATGATCATTAATCTAAAGATAAAAGAATACATCTATAAATTTTTTTCATTTTTAATATTTTTTTATATTTATTTAGAAATTTATTATTAAAGTTGTCAAAATAATTCATTGTCAATGGATCCCACTCAAATATAAATGTAAAGGAAAAGAGAAGAAAAAAAAGTTTGCTGGAGGTGGCCACAAAAGTAGAAGCAAATGATTTGGAACCACATGTTATATCTCCAAAGTTTCAAAGAATCAAAATTATGTGGCTGAGGAGGCGAGAGAGCAAAGGGAAGATGCGAACCCCGTACACACAGTTCATGGTTCAGAGTCCAGTAGACCAAAATCCAAATCTAATTCCTGGTCTCGCACGGTCCCCTTGTCCCGCCGTAGCTGCTAATTACTAAATGCCACGTGCACCTTACAATAAATCTTCGTTTAGACCCCACCTTGCTTTTTAAAACAAAGACCAGATAAAACAACTATAGGTCATTTTGAGCTTTTGACCATCATATAAACAATACAAAATTAATACGTGAAAAATAATATGAGTGTAAGTGAGTGAGTTTCATGCCAATTTAACTAGATGATATTATATAGCGATAATCAATCTCGTGTCGTTAGAAATAATATTTTTTTATATTTATAGTTCAAAATCTATAATTTATAAAAGATGATACATCTTGAAATGATGATATTAAAAATCAAAATAGTGTAAGAATATAAAAAATCTAAGGTAGAAATGTATAAATTGATTTGGGGCTTAGTGTTCAAGTGTAATGGCAGCGAAAGACAATTCAGTTCGATTCAATTCTCGTAAGAATATAGCAATCAAAGAAATGAGAGAAAATAAAAGATCAAACAAGAACACAAGATGTAACAGAGTTCGGTTTAAAATGTCTACGTCTTTGGGACTTCCAATCTCTAACAATTGAGGTTGAGCCGAAACACTAAAAATAATTTTACACTTATAGAATTCGGTCATTTACACAAAAATGAGCTACCAAGTCTATCGGTAACAAGAGTGATAACACACTAAAAGATGTGAGTGACAACATACTTAAAATAAGAAGTGAATAACAACACACTTAAGAAAAAGATGAACACTATAGTTCAAGGAATGTGAGCACTACAACTCAAAAACAGATTACAAGAAGATCATGAAAGATCAAGTTGGGAGAATAGAGAGAAGTTAGATTGAGTTTAAATAAAGATTTAGCTAATTGAATGTTTTTATCTCTTGACTTATCTCTTTCACTTTATATTTGGCTAATAAGGTCTCGAAGAATGATTTAGCTAGATAGATCAAATCATTATCAGTGAGAGATGTGATCTTTTTAAAATAGATATTCTGAAATAACTGAAGAAATTATTTTCGACATGAATTGTTATAATGATTTGGGAATCGTTATAACGGCTTAGAAATAATAATCATTTGATCTGATTGAGCTGAAACGTTATAACGATTCACTGAATCGTTATACGTTTCATAAATCGTTGCAACGATTACTGAATCGTTACATAATGATACGCTCGTTTTTTTTTGAGAATTTTTTATCTTAGAATATTTTTGAGTATTGAGATGAACCGTTATAACGATTACTGAACCTTATAACGATTCACTAGCAAAAATATTTTTCTTTGTTGTTTAAGCTCAATTTATCTTAACCAATTCAACCCAATTTGAGTCTAACTAAACCTAAGCCTAATGCAGTCTTGATTAAGCTTTGTATCCCATCATTAGTTTTGGTTCTTGTGCACTAATCCATTTGCATTTTAATCCCTACACAAAACTCAAACAATACAAATTATAAAATTTAAGATTATTTTACAAATCGACAAATCAAAGAAGATATTTTGTGTCGTTAGAAATAATATATATTTTTTAAATTTATAGTTCAAAATCTATAATTTATAAAAGGGTTTAGAATTTTAGGCTTCTTAGAGATTGATGCTTTCTGCTCGTCTAATAAGAGTTGTGGACAGTGTTAATTTATATTATTTCTTATAATTTTCACTCTCTATTATGTAGTCATCGATATATATTTTTAGCATAAAATTTTATTAGAAAATTGTAAAATTTGATTATATATGTCTAAAATATAGACAAAAATTAAAGCATTGGTATGTTTTAACAGCATAATTAAGAGCCTTCAATGTATGATTTGTCCAAATATATTTTATAAATAGTAGCTTAACAAATAGGTAGGAGTGTCAATTATTGATCCGATCCGATTCAAATTTGACTCGAAGATAAATGGGTCGTGTATAAGTTTATTTTTTGACCTAAATCGGGTCGGACCGGGTCAGATCAACCTCGATCCGACCCGATTAATTATATTTTTTGAAGTAATTTTATGATTTAGTATTAATTAAATCTTAAATATATACTAATTATACACTAATTAAGATTAATTATAAATTAATCAATATTTTATTACTTAAAATATATGAAAATAATTAATAAATATTTAACTATTTTACACGGATCGGGTTGGGTCGACCCATGACCCATCAGGTCGGGTATGGGTCAAATTTTTTTGATCCGAATTTAATTGGGTTGAGTTCAGATCGGATTAAAAATAATAATAAAATAATATGACCCGACCCGACCTGACCTGACCCATTGACACCCCTACAAATAGGCTAAAAGAATAACATACAAAAGTATGAGATGATGGTCACTGATTCATTTCATTGGAATATTTAATCATCAATTTTATCTTACTTTACTTATTTCATTTTTTTCTCATATCTGCAATATATTTGCCCTTTCTGCTTCTCATTTTCTAATAGTCTAAAAAAATGATATGTTCATATATTTTAAAATCCCTCAAGAAGTGATCATTAAATTATTTGCACCATATCAAATTTAAGGCCATTCCCCTCTACAAGTTCTCGTTTAATAAAATAATGCAATCATATATATATATATTCGGTAACTAATGATTTTCAATCCTCAAGTGATATTTGGTGACTCTTTTTATAATATGGATTATCAAACTACATGGTAAATTATGTCTTTCAGGATGGGTCTGCTCAAATTAACTAGATTTGTCCAGTTTATCACTTCTAAGTGTATAAAATTTCAGCCAACTCGACAAACCCTTATTCATTTAGAACTGAACTCGATCCAAACATAACCTAAAATGACCCGAGATCTAAAGAAAAACCAACACTAGATGATCAGAAATTCGAACTTGACTAGATCGATGATCTTATGATTTTTTTAATTAAACTAATTTGATCCTTCTTATTGTCATACTAAAGCTAGTAATAAAAAAAAGAGTGATTATTTGATTATCCCAACAATTTGAGACCTCAATGACATAATGATTTTAGATATTAGTTGATGCTTTTTTTAGTTTTGGCATGTTTTGAGTTTTTTCTTTTCTTTTACAGAATGAGGTTGTTATTTTTGCTAACTTTATGTAACTTTTTTTTATGGGGATACAAATTTTCTATGATAGGCATGGATCTTTTCATTTTATCAATAAGGGTAGTATATATTTTGTATAATATATTTGAACCTTAGATATCTTTATTTTTATGAAAATTATATTCTTTCTTTTCTTTATAGGGTAGTGTTATATTGCATGAAGTGAAATAATTTTTTTGTTTATTGAATCATTTTGATTAAGAAAAAGATAAAATTTTAATTCTATTTTATATCACAAAGTTCAATTCGAAATAATTTCTATTCATTTATTTTGTATAGATATCAATTGATCTCTAGAAGGAAATTTATTTTTATCAAGAGGTTAATTTATAGATTAAGAAGTGCAGAATTTGTAAAATATTATTGTTAAATTTTTTTCACAGAAATGATCAATCAAATCTATTAAATTTTTTGAATAATACGCAAATTGGAAATTATGCAAGAATGAAATGATTCGCCGGTTCATGCATTTAATAACCAGAACCTCCATCAACGGTATATTCTTGAGCGGAGCTCTCTGGAAAGCGCTGTGCCTCCGCTGGATACCACGCCTCCCCCGACCCAGTGGGGCCCACAAACTCTTAATACTCAATTCGATCTACATCTTCATCAGCGTAACGGGTCATATCCAGTTTTATCAATGATTTGTTATACAAATACTAACACTTCATATTCGTAGAGAACTTAAAATGGTAACCACCTGTCCAGTCGTCCACAGTCCACAGCACCATCGGCCCCGATCCAACACAAGGAAGCACGGGCATATATTTTTGTTATTTTGTTAATAGGTCGCTTTTAAATTCTTTCTCCAAAAAACGATAAATAATAAAATAAACCCTGTTTCATCTTTTTTTTTCTGTTTCGATTTATATATTTCCTCGGTGCGCCGCCACCGCCACTTGTCACCGCCGCCTCCACTACCTCTTCTCTGTCGGATTATTCTATCAAATTTCTCCTCTGTACCCCGTCTGGACAACAAGGCAGGAAGATTTTTCTATTGAAAAAGGAAGGAGATTTTTTGGAGGTGGAAATGGGAGACGAGCGGGGGGAATGAGAAAGAGAACTCAAGCGGGAAAGAGAAGCGCTTTTAATTGGAAATATGCCGATGATTTGCGATGTCTGCGAGAGCGCTCCAGCTATTCTCTTCTGCGCCGCTGATGAGGCTGCGCTGTGTCGACTGTGTGATGAAAAGGCACCTCTTTTCCCTCTTTGATTTGTAGAATTGTTGATAAATTTGAGGAAGTTGCTAGAAATTGTTGTAGTATATTGCTCCAGAAGTTTTATAAAATTGTGATTGATCTCTAGTGGCGTTGGATTTTTTGTTTGGAATAATTAGCGCCTAAGAGTGGATAATTGAGATGTTTCCTTCTGTTGGTTGGAGATTTTGGATTTGAGGTGTTGTCTCGTGTAAATTCACAGTATGATTTTAGTTGAAATTTGCTAATTTGTCAAACCATGGTTTAGAGATGACGTTGTTGGGAAAAATTAATCATGGACTGTTAGTGCCAATAATCTCTCTGTGTTCTGACAAAAGAACCAAAATAAAATTGAAGGCGAAATGTGCAGCAATTTGACTTGTACCGTGTCCCTATTGGCTAGCAAATGGTAATGAAGATATACTGCACCTGACTGGTAAAATGTCAGTTTCTCGTTCATGTTGATCTTATTTTTTGTTACCAATTCAGTTAATGATATGTGCTGGTCAAATGTAAATGGTAATGCAGGTGCATTTGTGTAACAAACTTGCTAGTAGACATGTCAGGGTAGGCCTTGCTCAACCAAATAAAGTACCCCATTGTGACATTTGCGAAAATGCTCCAGGTTTCTGTTCTTTGATCATTTTTTTTATTCTAGAACTGTCAACAATTTAAAATTTTCTATTCAATATCAAACGCGATAATTGCAAATGATTATTCTGGCTGTATGCTTCTTGTAGCTTTCTTCTATTGTGAGGTAGATGGCACATCACTTTGTCTACAATGTGATATGATTGTGCATGTTGGGGGCAAACGAACTCATAGCAGATATCTTCTTCTAAGACAGAGAATTGAGGCAAGTTAATTCTATATACGCGTATGTTATAACTTTTCCATTGTTTTTATTTCATCTTTTCACTTCTTTTGAAATAAAAAGGCACTATTTAACTAAACTTTACCATTCCTGATACTAGTAGAAGTAGGTCTAGATGCTTTCTGGTATTTTAGTGATTACCCTACCATACTAACCAGAGAATGCAGAAATTATTTTCGGTTGTCCTATTAATTGAATATTACCCAACTGCATTGACCAGAGAAAAGTAGAAATTACTTTTAGTTGTTGTACCAATTGAATATTTTAACTTGCCTTGCTAATAATGAAATGTTGTCTGGCCTTGCTAATATTAATTTTAATATTTAAGAAAAGTTATGTAAGGTATGCCTATTTACATTGGCATAATATTATAATAGCTTTTTTCCCTATTCTCTGAACAGTTTCCTGGGGATAAACCCAGGCAAATAGATGACTCAATAATGCAACCAGTAGTGGAACCAAATGAGAACTGTCAGGACCGGAACCAGAACCAGAAACCTAATGCAAACCAGGTTGCATCCATGATAGAAAGAGAGAACATGATGAATCATAACACGGTTAACACCGCTGCAGCCATTGATGGAGAAGGAAATGAAAATGGGACCAGAAATGGAAATGACAGTGAGCATCCTAATATTGATTCAAAGATGATCGACCTCAACACAAGACCTGCTCGTCCTCCTGGCCAAACATCAAATACCCAGGTTTTGTCATTTTTTGGTATTGAATATTGTTCCATTCTCTTCTTTTGTGATTTTCTAGTAATTGCTGTTCCTATTTACATATTCTTGGATAAAGACTCAAGGGGCAGACCCTATGAGCGGCAGCAACTAGGACTTTGCAGGTGTGGTGCTCACATTCCAGGCAGATGGAAATAGATGAGTCACAACTTTTGAACTAAGATGGTTATACCTCTTTCAGCTGAATGCTTGTAAAATTATGTAATTTTGTTTCCCTTTTTATCCTTCTTTTCTTGTTTTTCCCTTTTCATTGTTTGGGCTGGTTAACTGTATATCCATAATTCATGATATGCTCAAATTTCTTTTCTGGGATGTAATTGTTAACTTTAGAAAACTTCAGTGTACCTGTCATTAGTGTATTTAGCAACTTATCTTGCTTTAGAGTTCAATACCTAAAGACCTCGTACTGAAGACATCAATGTTTATATGGTAGTTTGCTGATTTCTAGAGACTTCAACATTTTTATGGTAGTTTGCTGATTAGTTAATGTTTTGAGTTAATATTGCAAAAGTTTGCTTTTAAATTGTTAAAGAATTAATTCAGAGGCACTGCAGCATACATGGCATGACAGATTGGCTGTGCACCGTGAAATCTATTTTATTTATTAACTGACAAGCATCTGCTTCTTGATTTTTGACTAGAGAAATAACTTTCCCTTCTGGAAGCTGTGGTAAGATATGAATTGGGTTCATTTAGTAAGTTATCATCATCATACAAACTGGTATTTAAGCAGGCAATGGCTCTGTCCATGTCCGTTTCTGTTCTGTCAAGCTTATTCATCACTCACTGATAAAGATTCTGTCTATTGTTTTGTGCACTAATATATGACAGCTACTTTTTGTTGGGTTCCTGTTTCAGTCCCCTACAGGCTACAGATAACACCTTTACAATTATCGAGTTGAAATTATTGGCCACTTCATCGCTGTTTGCCTTTCTAAACCAGGCTAGTGACCTTGGCAACTTGAATTCAAAAAACAAAAAACAAAAAACCTTGATTCAGATGCGTAGGTCAGGTTGAGGGGCCAAAAAGAACATACTAATAAGAATCCTTTTACCAGACAACTAGTTGTACCAGAAAACATGTGCTACAGTATGCCTGATCATTAGGCAGGTCTGCAGAGGGGGCTCATGCTTCCTATGACACGTAGAGCTGCTTATGGGTGTGATGGTGTCCCATGGGGGGCAATAGGTAGTTAGGTACTGACACGACCATGAGGCCTTTTTTTTTTCTTGATGAAAGACCATGAGGTCTCACTAGTGCCCTTTTGCAGCATACTCATGGAATGTTGCTCTCACATTGTTTTGCTGAGTATGGTACCACTGTTCAGGGAAACTGCTTTGTGTACCGTCTTGGCAACAACAACAAAAGTTTTGTGCTTCATTTTTATGAGACCTTGTCTTGGTGGAGTGGTACGGGGAGAGAAATAAAACTGGGTTTGACAGAGACCTAATGAAAAAAAAAACAGAGACCTAACACTTTCTTACTGTGGTCTAACCCGCGTAAATCAGTGTTCTACTTGAATAATTGATATTAATACAACACCTATAGACACTTAGACAGAGAGCTAAAACTAAAAACAAAAGAAAGGAAATATGTTTTAGTTGGAGACGTCAAGAGAATTTAGGGTCGTTGACGCAGATTATCATGATAGTAATTACCAAAAATAAGTTGACCATAAAAAAATTAATGTGTACATTCGAAAGTTAAAACATAATCCGTTTAGATATAAACATGGAAATTAATTAACGGCTCTCAAATAAAATCAATTGATAAATCATAATTCTAGAAAAAAAATAAAACAAAATCTGAATGGGCCCTATTTGAAAGACAGAGCCCAGAGAAAATGGTCAGAATGAATTGTGGCCGACCGAAAAGAGCCTTATTTCTCGTTTCCCTTTTCTCTCCTTTATTTCATCAAAAAGATACAGGCAAAGGACCTTCTCTTGAAATAAACAAAGGATACACTACCACGGTACCACCCCTGTTTGAGAGGTTTACATCCATCGAAGGGGAAGGGGACATGCATGGCTGAAACACTAGTCTGGTCCCAATCGATATTACTTATTTGATATAAGTGTCTCATTTGTTCTCGTTGAAATAAGATCTGGTATCGACATGGATCGTGACAAGCTAAGCTGTTACATGCTTTATGTCAGAATAACAAAGCTTTTGTAGTTTTCTTTCCGTGGGAGCTACACACATGTAGAGGTGGCTGTTGTGCAGTTGTAGTCAATTAAAATGGGCTGGTTCTGGACCATATAATTGTGTAAAGTATAAGTCATGATGTAGAAGAGGATTAATTAATTGTTTTTTCTTAGGTATTGAGGCATGTGACAGTCTCTTCTTTCTTCCATTTGATTTATTTTTATTTATTTTGATCAAATAGCATATGTGTTATGATTCTCTTTTTCTCTTTCCTTTTTAAAAGTTGTTGATATACTTTATTATAATAGAACTCTTTTTACTTAAGAATTCTACTCTGCGTCCCAATGCATGAATTACAGCACAATTAATTGCATTGTGTTTTTTTGAACGCTCATAACCCGTAGGCAATTAATTGTATTGTGTATTATCATAAACACTTTTATGGCCTGTTTGTTTCAGTGCATTTGAAACTGCAAGTAGGTCAACCTACCGTATTTGTATGATACGCGTGTTTGCTTGTCTCCTTTTGTTACCGCAACTCAACTGCAACTTCAAATTAGTATCAAATGCAGCAACTGATTCTACGCTCAATTTTAGTGCAGGAGCAACTGCAGCGCCAACTATGGAAAAAGTTTTTCCTTCTTAAATCCGGCATGAAAAAAGAAGAAGAAGAACGCTTATTGTACGCCTCCAATAAGGAAAGAAAAGAAAAGAAATATAATTTGATATGGGGTGAGTATCATGAAAAAACAATTATTTTGATAATTTTGAAAACCCACCTTCTATAAATTCATAAAAAAAAATTTAAGTGGAAAAAAATCTTTATAAACATATTTTTAAGGTTTTGTATTCAGTGGCAGATCTAGGATTTTGATTAGGGGGGGCAATTATCGGATTGTAATGGCTTATCGGGTTCAAACCCATTAACTAATCAGGTACTAAATAAAAAAAATTAATAATTTAATATATATACTTAACTAATAATTTTTTTATTAAATAATAACATTTTATATATTAAAATAATAATAAAATAAAGCTCAAAGTAATAGATAATCAAGTTGATGAAAAAAGTTTTCAACTAAGGAACTTTATATTTTGATATCTTTGCATAATTATTTCATTATGCACGGTATTAAATATTTTTTTCTCAATAAAAATAACCAGACAATTCGGGGGGGGGGGGGGGGCAAAAAAAATTTCCAGAGGGGGGCAAATTACCGAAAAACACTATTTTTCAAAATCCAAGGGGGCATAAATTTCATATAATCTGAATGTCATTTGGTATTCTAATAAAGATCATAAAAAATATATGATAATTTTAATGGTTTAAATTTAGTGGTCTTTAATGGAATAACAAATACATCAAAATTATATAAAATTTGAAACACGATCAATTCATAAAGGTGAGGATATATTTGTAAATTTTTTATTTTTAAAAATATTTATAAATTTATGTAAAAGGTTGTCACAATAATTATTTGTCATGCGATCCACCCATTCGATATATATATATATATATATATCTTTCTATTGCAGTGTAAACATACGCAAGAAGACAAGATATACTGCAGTCTGCAGGAGATGATTCATTGCAGATCATGTCATCCCATTTTCATATAGTGTTTCTAGAAAAAAAAAATGTAATGCCCATTACTTGTAGAATATCAAATTTAGTCTAAATATATCTACTTCTACAACATTAACATTTTTTCAATAAATTTTTTTGTTTAGACAGCTCTGAGGATAATCATAGTATCTATTATATAGCTAAAGCTTTTTTTGTTGTTGATAATTTCTTTATTTTGATATAAAAATGCATTATTGAATTTTCTATAATAAATAAATTGCATTAGTATAGTACAAATGAATTTTCTAAACAATTTCACCTTCCCAATTAATTTCGACAGAACTTTTAGTACCGATTATTCTTAAAACAAATATAAGTAATTAAAAACAAAAAGCCAACAAAGCTGCTGATTTGACTTGAAGTTAAGTACACCGACAATTAATTGGAGACTACACTTTTCATAATTAAACATTGGAATGCACATATATTTCATATTAATTATAGGGAATATATGATTTCAAAAACCGAATAAAATCAATTACCACCGAGGAAATATCAGATTAAGCAAACACCGACATGGACATATACAATACATATGAATAAGGAAAATATTACTTGATATTGTTATTAATACGGGCTTAATTGTCGATATTGAGTTATTGAAATATACAATACATACTAATAAGGAAAATATTACTGAGATAAGCTTGTTGATATTATTGTCGATACAGACTTAATTTCATACATTATACGAGTTATTATGTATGCTAATAAATTTATTATTAGGGGTGCAAACTTACACAGATGATATCTGACTATATTTGTTTCTTATCTGGAAATTAACATACTGATATATGTATTTTAATATCCAACGAAAAATGGTACGTATACGGTTTTCAATCTTAATTATCCATATTTGGATATTAGATATATAATATATTATTTAATATATATCATAAAAATAATATTATTCTCCGTTGTAATTGGATAAATATTATGAATTTTAATGTTTTAAAAATAATAATAAATTTTTAAATCAATAATAGCATTGAAAAAAAGTATTGTATGTTTCGATAGATTTTATAAATTTTAAGTGAATTTTATATTTGTATTTGACAATATATACACATTATCCATGTTTGTATTCATATTCAAATTAAAACATATACAAATATAATTTTGACCACTATCCGACTATATCTGATCCATTTGTACCACTATTTATTATGTCATTCATTTTATACAATACTATCATTATATTAACGGTATAATAAAATAATTTTATATAGAAATCCTATTATTAAACTCATATACCGTTAGTATAATGATATACAATTATTTTTTATATAGTACTCCTATTATTCAATTCATATACCATTAGTATAATGAAAGCATTTATAATAAAATTATTAATATGTGTAATAATTTATATAATATACATAATTAAATTCTATATATGAGATATCGACAAGCATATATGTGTATTAGCTCCCTGTAAATAATTAAATTAGTTAATGGAACTAGCAAATATAGTATCTTAGATATTACAGGGGAGCACAACACATGCGGCCCAATTCATTCATATAACTTTGTGTGACGAGAAGCATTTTCACTAATTAGGAGCTTTAACATGTTTACCACATGTGAATCTACATAAGCTGTCAAGAACGATATGTGAAGCAAGTCACATCTCTCTTCCGTTCAGCCTTTCTCCGTCACAGTTACACCAAGATCACCGAGTCTTCGACACAGAATATCTTGGTAAATCTAAAGTAAAGCAAACTCTAGATATGCTCTTGTGCCAGTCTCTTGCTCCAATTTTCGTCTCCTCTCGAGTGTTTGGACTACTCAATTTCTTGATTCACCTCAGGAATGATCAAAAAATGTCGAACCGTAGCCGTCACAATTTTAAAGTTTGGAGCATCTAAGAACACCTCTAAAAGCTGCTGGAGACATTCTTTTATAGTGGAGAGTCAATAAAATTAGATCAGTTGCTGCCTGCTGCCTTCTTTATCCTGGTTTCCGGAAACAATCCATACAGCTCGTACGGGTACTGTATACGGCCTGTATGGGTACTGTTCACACTACACAACGATTGGTATTTTGATCATAACTTCTTCGTTCTAACTCCGATTTGAGTGATCTAAGAACCGTTGAAAGATAAGAATGAGCTATACATGATTAGTACAATATCTTAGTCTTTTCATGATGGTATATTATCAGAATTGGATATAATTTACTGTTCATGATTAAAAAATTGGATATAATTTACTGTTCACTATAACTCCGTTCATATTCAAATTCTTCTTAATTATGTTTAATTGCTCCATTTTGCTCCAAAGTGTGAAAATATATGTTTTAGTTTTAATTTTTTAGCTACTTAGTGTGTATTTTCCTTAAATATAAAATATGATCAAAGCAGAATCAAATCCAACAAAAGAGACCTAAAATGCAATGAAATAAAATATGAGTTTAGAAATTTAATCTTGATTTTAGGCACAAATAAGAGTTTAAATATAGATATGAATGCGCTAAATCAATATGTATTTCTCTATATAAATGAAATGGGAGAATCCTTTCCAACTATTTATTTTGATAGTTTTGAAAATCAATTTTGAATAAATTTATAAAAAAAAATTAAAGTATTTTTTTACAAATATATTCATAAACTTATATATTGATTGTGTAAGTTGATGTATTTTGAGTGTTATTTGATATTTCATTAAAGACCATCAAAATTATATGATAATTATAATAGTTTATATTTATTAAAATTTAATCAAATAACAAATGATATTCAAATTGTATGAAACATAAAACATAATTGATATATAAGTTTAAAAATATGTTCATAAAAGTTTTTATTTTTATTTTGATAGGGTTGTGTTCCCGAGGGCTCAATTAACTTAGACTCGAACACTTAACCATAAGATGCTAATTTACTAGACATTATAAGGGCTACTACACCCAACATTCATCTGAATAGTTCTCGAGCTAGACATTCCTGAGCTCGAGAACTACTCAATACCCAACTCGAGTATATCAGTTCTCATAATTATACACAATCATGATCAACATTTATAAATAACCATACATGGTCATGTACAACAGTTATGAGTAACCGACCACAATCATGCACACCTAAGATCATGATCTATATGACCCCTCTCTTATATAAGGCCTTGTTAAGAACTTGAGAGATGATAATTTTCACACATGCACAGAGAATATAGGTCAGAGTAGCTCTCGTGCACACCCTACATACTTCTTATATGCCACTTACACTCCATTTTCAACATACGACCTGAACTCCTAAACTAGAACATATCATCTACCATGGGGCTAACTTGCAAGCAGGACTACAAGGCTTTTTTTATTTAGTTCTTGATTTTTAAAGAAGACATGACTAACAATCTTGAGGAGGAGCGCGTCTTGGTGCAAAACGAAGGATCAACCAACAGTGAAGGACCCAACAACAACGATATTCCCCAAAACATATTCTCTTTCATTGCCCTCGTCGACATGCCTATGCTAATAGTAGCAACTCCTACTGCAACATCGACGTCGATGGTCGATATCAATACCATAACAAATCATATTCCGCAATCTTAGAGACCACATAACCATCAACAATAGGTCAGAACTAGTATTCCCTTACAACCTATTATTAGACCGCCTCATACTCAGTCATTACAGCCCATAACCACCTAATATACATCACTCCATATACCTTCAACTCAAGTGCATACTATCATAACTACACGCCCCAACAGTTGCTATACACAATACTATACGCCATACTATCCCCAATATTCAGAGTATGATATTGATATACGAGTTACACCATTTTCAGTACCACATAACCAACCTTTTTCTCATTATCTACCATCTCCACGTACCCCACAATAATAGATAATTCTTAACCCAAAATAATTATTACTCTAGACTAACTAAGCTCACTCGGTACATGAGTCTAAGCACCAATGCTATGTACCTCAAAACGTTGAACCTCCTTGTCATGACCATCAAATTGATAATTCCTAATATTCTTGAGCTCTAAATATACTCAAACTCAAGTTAGTTCTTCAATCTGTAACCCTCCCCACCACTATAACAATATTGTGCTTCTCATGGATGACCAAATTGAAGAAATTATTTGATAAAAGGTTGAACACTAAATGACAAGGTTTGGAAAACCTTCCTACTCTAAACGGTTTATACCAACCCAAGGACCTTTATCATCAGAGATATATTTATTGACCATGCACGACCCTAAAACCCCCTTCTCTCGAGATCTTTAAAGGGAGTGATGACCAGAAAGATCCTGAATCATTTATTCACTCAATAAACTCATCTTCTATTATCAATCAACAAAACACTACCACAAATCAATTAAATACATGGATTAATCTACCTTTGTCTTTGAAAAATTCATAAAAAAAAGAAAATAGAAAAAATAGAAATGCTAAATGATGAAAAACTAGAACTCAAAGGAAGAACTAGTGTAACTCTCATAAAAAAATAGAGGCGCCCACTGTCATGCCCAACCAACATGAGAGGAGCGCCGCCTAAGGAGTGGATAAGCGGGTGAGAGTGTTACATAAGAGATGATGAGAGAGCGATAGATTGCCTCATGAGAGAGAATGAGTTTTAGAATGTTGAAAGTCTAATTTAATAGGTATTTCTATTTTACCTCAACCCTAGATTTTAATGGATCAGATTAATCCAAGACATATCCAATTATTTGAAATAAGTTCAATGGGTTGCCTGCAGGTTACTAATTATGTCCTAGGTTTGTCATGGCTTGTCTCTAGGCCCGACTTGACTTGGTCTGTTGTAGCGTCAAGCCGACATGATAAGGCTTTGGGCCAGGTGGATATGAGCAGGCCAATGGGCCGATGAGCTAAAATTTCATCCTTAATATTGAAGCATGATCCCTACAGAAATAATTATAGATTTAACAAATTCTTGTCCTTTATTGAGGGGTACATGCGAGGAAAGGAGGACACTGATCTAGGTCGTCGAGATTTGAGATCCCCCTTCCCAAGAGGCAAAAGGAATTATAACTCATCTAAGAAGGGCAATCGTCAAGGCGACTTTCACAATGATTCTCATGATGAGAATCACAAAAAAAGTAGGTACAATAATGATTTTAAGTATATGCCACAGTTTACTTGCTATGCTCAGTTCGATAGAATAAGGTACAACCTTTTAAAAATTGTCAAGAATAAATATGATCTACTGAAACCCATGGACATTAGCATGTTCAAAATTTGAGATAAGAACGGTTACTATCAATTTCATCGGTCTAAGGATAATTCTATAGGAGATTATCTATAATTGCGTGATATTCTCGAAAAGATTACTTGGCAAGGGGCCTTACATAGTACAACAAATTCGAATTTTATAAGAGATTTCCTTCTCGATATAATGGAAAGGACCAGAAGTTCTGTCAGGAGGTTTACCTAAGAAAGGGGCTGAGATTTCTGAAGAACCTTCGGCCAGATATCATGAAGAAAGGTGCTCATATGGAGATGATGGTGGTTGGGATGATCATGATACCCGACAAGAAAGAGAACAAACCCCAATAATTAATTTGATCTTAGGAGACATCACTTCGGACGGTGATATCCATAAAGAAAGGCGTAGTAACGTCAATTCCATAGCAAACCATTCAGTACTTGAAACTAATAAGAAAAGACCTCGCTCTGATGAGGTGATTATTTTTTCTGAGAAGGATGAAACTAGAATAGTCTAGCTCCATGATGATGTCTTAGTTCTGAATTTAAAGATCAATGCACATAGAGTTTGCAAAGTTCTCATCGACACCGGGAGCTCAACAAATATCATATATTGAGATGCATTCATTAAGATGGGATACAATTCATTACATCTCGTACATGTGAATTCTCATTTAGTCAGATTTACAGTCAATGTGCTACAACCCAATGGTTTGATACGCATGCGAGTTAATTTTGGTACTCCACTATGTATTTTCTCTATCATGATGGACTTTTGATTGTTAATGCTCTTTCTGCCTATAATGTCATATCGGGCAGAAAATTCTAAATGACATTGGTGCTATCATCTCCTCTCCATATCTCAAGATGAATTCCCTACCCTCAATAATATTGAAGAAGAAAGGGGTGATCAGCAGTTGGCACGTGACCGCTATGTTATTTCTCTGAAAGGAAAGCGATCAAGTAAACCAAGTTAGTAAAGATCGGTATCTAGATTCAAAAAATCTCAAGACTTTTGAGTCACAACCCAACCTCGAGCCAGTTGATTAGGTGGGACAAATTGAAATCGAGGAAGACATAATTTTGAATGTTGATAAATCTGTACAAGGTGCAACTTGAGAAAAGTTGATAAGTTTTATGTGAGAAAATAATGATATTTCGCTTGGTCTCTATTAGATATGCCCGAAATTTCTCGGGATATATCAGAACATAAGTTGCACATCATACCTAATGTCAAGCCCATCCGACAAAGAAAAGAAACTTGGGTCCTGAGAGAAAGAGTTGTGCAATTGGAAGTTAAGAACTATTGAAAGTAAATTTTATTCGAGAGGTCAAGTGTCCATAATGGCTCTCGAACACAATGTTAGTGAAGAAATCCAGTGGAGATTGGCATATGTGCATTGACTTTACAAATTTCAATAAAGCTTGCACCATTGACCCATTTTCTCTATTCAAGATTGATCAGTTGGTGAACTCGACATTCGGTCATGTAATTCTCAGTTTCATGGATGTATTTCTGAGATACAATCAGATTAAGATCAGTGAAGAAGATGGAGACAAAGTGACATTCATCAGAAACTTGAGACTCTATTGCTATAAGTTGATATCGTTTGGCCTTCATAAATTCATGCACTACGTTTCAGCCCATGGTTAATAAAGTTTTTGAGAAAAATATTGACCGTAATATAGATGTATATGTCGATGACATATCAGTAAAAAGTATGATCAATAAATGTCACTTAACAGATCTCGAAGAGACATTCAAGATCATGAACAAGATGAACACTAAGAAGTAAATTTTAGACTAGTAGGTGAGAAATTCTTAGGATTCATAATGTCAGTCAGGGGGATAAAGACCCACCTTTCAACTCAAAGACAATACTTGACATGACGCCACCTAAGAGTTTGAAGGAACTTCAATCATTAATAGGGAAGCTGACAACTTTAAACCAGTTCATTGCTAAATCTGGCGAGGTGTGTCTTTCTTTTTGTCAAGACAATGCATAAATTAGTACATCTTGAATGGACTGATGAGTGTGCAGAAGCCTTCGAGATGATCAAGTAATATTTAGCAAATCTGTCTTGCCTAACTCGACTTATTATTGGTGACACTTTGTATCTGTACTTGGCAATCATAGATCATGATGTCAGTGTTGTCTTGGTTCAAAAAGAGGACAAACAACAACACCTGGTGTACTTTGTATCACATGTATGATGAGATGTCAAAATTAAGTACCCGTTGATCAAGAAGATGGTTATACCTTGGTCATAGCTACAAGAAAGTTGAGATTTTATTTTTAAGCACACCCCATTTGAGTTCTCATACGAGTCCCACTAAAAAAAACACTCATTGACTTCAATGCTTCGGGAAGACTTTTAGCATGTGCCTTATAACTTTTCAAATTTGAGATCACATTCCACTCAAGAATAGTTGTGAAGTCTCAAATCTTAGCTGACTTTATCACTGAATACTCGAGTCCTCCAGACCAATGGGATGAGAAATGAGAACTATATGTCAATAAAGCATCCTCTTTGACAAGAGCCGCTGCAGGTATTGCACTATGGGGTCCTAAGAGAGAAGTATTGAACTATACACTGTATTTTTTTTTGTTTTTCATCACTAACAATACTATCGAATATGAGGTAATGATTACAGGTCTTAAACTGGCTAAGGAGATTTAAGCTTGAGAAGTCAAGGGTAGACAGATGAATGACGAAACCATGGTACTAGATGACTCTTTTGAAATACAAAAGAGCATTTGGTGGCCCTAACGATTGAGTTTGAAAATGTGCAAATTCAACATGTACCTCAAAGTTGAAATACACAAACTGATGCACTCTCGAAATTAGTCGCTTCAGGATGTCTCGATGAGAAGAAACTGAATATCGTGATGGTGATCCCTCAGCCTAGTATTGATCTCCCTCAATCACTATTCTCATTGCTGACGGATCAGTCCAAGAAGAGTGGTATACTCGTATGCGGTAATTTTTGACAATAGTAGTATTATCTATAGACAAACTCGAAGCAAAGAAGATTAAGAGGTTGAATTTGATGTATTACATTCGAGACAACGAACTATAAAAGAGCGGATATTTATAACTATGGCTAAAGTGTGTTGTGAAGGACGAGACCCAAGTAATGCTAGCTGAAATACATGAAGGTATTTATGGCAGCCATCAAAGAATCAAAACTTTGGTCAAAAGAATTCTCAGGGGCAGGTTCTATTAGCCGACTCTGTAGACAGACACTACAACATTGGTTAGAAAGTGCGAGAAGTGTTAATTCAACAATAAGATCTCTCGTGTACCTCCGTAAGAGACGATCTCAATTTCTGAAACATGACCCTTCGACTTATGGAACATCTATTTACTTGGACCTTTTTCAATCGTATTTCGACAAAAAAAAAATTATTTTTGTGGCGGCTGAATATTTCACCAAATGAGTGGAAGCTAAAGCACCGGCCTCCATTTCCTCGAAGGCAATTCAGAATTTCATTTGAAGATTTTTTTTTTTTTTAAATTTAAGAGCATATTTGATCTAGTGGTCATAAATTGTTTTCTAAAGGTGAGATTTCAAGCCCCCGCAGATTCTTTTATTTGTTAAAAAAAATTAGAGTGTGGGAACTTGTCTATTTACATCATTTTTTATAAATTTATTTAAAATTAGTAGTTCTTAATGAATTCCCTCCAAAAAAAAATAGATGGTGAAATTTTAACGACCCATTTTTACTTGATCCAACTAATTCTCCTTGTAGAAGCTAGCTAGAAAAATGCAAGTACATTGTACAAGTTCCTGAAAAATTAGCAGAATTCGATGTAGAATATTAATTGCAGCAATCACAAATTTGTACTATAGTAGACTTATTAAGCCGTCAAATTTAAGTTTGTAATTTACTTAATGTTCCTCAAATATTTTATTCTGGAACCGACACACCTATAAAAAGAAAACATGAAATTACCGATGTTCCTTTTATATATTATATATTCATCCTTTTGTCAGTCTTTTCAGGAAAACATTATTTTACAAATGTAAAATGTTTAAGAACTAAAAATCTCTCAAACCATCTACTAACCGAACTTTAATGTCGTATAGCATAGCAAAACAAACAAGAGAATGTCATGATTTTCAACACTTGGCACGGAGAAGTTGTCGTTATTGTGTCTCTGGCTAGGTTAATTCTCTCTTAAATTCGTCTGTTCTTGAGCTTAGAGATCTCAAACGGCACGTTGCTGGTCGACAAGAATCCTAATCCTATTATCACGCTTCAAAATTTTAATTAAATCATCCCTAAACCTTCTCCAAGAATTATCCTTTTGGTCATTGCAATCAAGAGGAACAAAATTTAGTAATGAGTTAATTGAAGTTGTTAGTTATATAATTAGGTGGTAAAGATAATACATTTTTATGTAAATTTAATGAAACAATGGTAATCAAGTTGTCGATTATATTTCTTTTTTGAAAAATATTTTGTCAATACTAATATCAATACGAACATCGATACCAATAGACTGGCTCCGGTTCATGATCTCCTCTCTCGTTCCCGCTTGCTCAATCAATCTCTTTCGCCTCCTCTCTCGGTTTCTCTCTTGCCACCCTCTCTCTTCACGTCTCTCTATTGCTCTCAGTCTATTTCACTTTCAGTCTCTCTTACTCTCTGTCTCTCTCACTCTCGGTCTCTCTCGCTCTCGATCTCTCTCCATCGCTCTCTCTCTCTTTTCATTCTTTTTCATTTATTCCGTTAATTATTTTATTATGTAATTTGTTAGTTCTATTATGTAACTTCTTAGTTTTATTATGCATATTAAATGTCTTATTATTCGAGTTATATATATTAATCTAATATGCATATTATGCAAATTATTTGTATTAGTTCAATTCTGCAATATTATATGTATATTATTTGTTGTATTATTCATATTAATTCGTCAATGTTTAAAAATTATATTATCATAATAAAAATAGACCATAATAAACTGCGAGAACAAAAAAATGAATAAACAGAAGACATTAACTTCAAAATTCGCCCAATTATCCCAATCCAAATTGTAAGATCTTATTATAAACAGTATTTTTTTGTATTTATTTTTCCGATCGCCTTTGATTTATTTCAATTACAAAATTTTTCTTCATTAAAAGATGGTGTATTCAAAAAGATCTCCAAATTTCTATGGCTCTATACCTATGTTAGTCCTAACACAGGTACGTAGTTGTTATGAAAGGAATAAATCAATTAACTTGGGTTAGAGAACGACAACGCATACCTTGGGTTTTCACGACCAAGGATTTCATGGAATAAAGCTCGAGGTTACGTGTCCAGCAGTGTTACCTTGGCTGTATTAACTAATTAATCAGGCCAATAAAAGCAGAGCCATGCACACGTGCATGCATCGACCTAAAAATCTTAGTAAAATTAGTCCTCCCACTCATGAAACAGGAAAGCAAAGCGATATAATCATTTTTGTAAAAGAGGAAGCACTTTTCTGGATGATAAAAAATAATCATTGGTTTTGGAAATTCTTGGATAAATCCACTCCTTATTCTACGTGCTGAGAAAGCAAGATGAGTGCAATGTTTCCTTGTGGTGGGGTTTCATCTCCTATGCTTGCATTGACCCCTTCTTTTTTGTCTCCTTGAACTGCTGTTGTTTTCCTTCTAAGGGAGACATCTGTGCTTGTTTTTGTTCAAAGCTTTCAATTTCGTTTTGAGCTCTTCATCCTTTTTATTTATTTTCGGGCCAACAACTTTCGTCTCGGACTATATCTCTAACATCTTTTTCTTGCACATAAAATAGTAAAAGGGAGAGTACACCAATAATGTTTTTGATTTATAGCCCAAATCTCGACTTTTTATCTCAATTCTTTTTTTTACGATGGAGTTCTTCCTTTAAAAATTGACTTATATCTATTTTCAGGGGCATATGGCGTGTCTAAGACGAAGGGATCACTTTTGCTCTTAATCCCCTTTGCAATAACCGCTTAGAAATTCAAAATTAACAAAAGATGCCACAGTCCGCAAATTTGGGTACAAAAGTTAATAGAGCAGCTAGCAAGGTAGAGATTTGATCATTTACGGTCCAATTTTGGAATTGCGTTCGCAATTTTAAAATTATTGTCCGCACTTTTCCAAACTATAATCCACAAAATGAGTTAAAAACTTTTCAGAGAGTTGTTGAAGCGCGTTTTTACTTTGTTACCCGCATTTGGAGGAATTCGGTATGCAATTTAGTATTTCTACTACCTGTTTTGCTTGTTCTTTGTATATCATCATTATTTCATGGCAGTATTTCGATATCAGTATAGAACATATAGAATTTTTTTAAGAAAATAACATAAATAACATAAATGACATAGTTTTTGTGATAAAACTTTAATAAGGGAAATATATAATTGAGGTCTCTCACACTTTATATTAATAGTTAGGTAGTAATTTCATTAAAAAAAGAAAATTCTATAAGTGATTGATTGATTTTATTTCTATCTTGTTGTGTGAACCTTAATAATTAAAGGGAAGGGATCCTTGACAATGAGTTATTTTGATAATTTTGACAATGGATCTTCAAATAAATATAAAAAATCTTAAATAGAAAAATAATGTTATAGATATGTGTTCACCCCTGAAAATTCAGGGAATTTTAAAAAAATAGTTCAGCCCAATAAATTTGAAAATTCAAGAAAAACTTTAAAAGCCCGAAGAGGCTTAATTTAAGTACAAAAACATCAAAAAAAAATGAAGGATTCAAATAAATACTCAAAAAATTAAATTTTAAAAAAAATTAAATGTCAAAGCACTAGAAATTTAAATTAAAAATCTCTTCAAAAACTAAAATCTCAAAACTCTATTTTTATGGTAAAATTAAATTCTCCATAAAATTTAAAAATTTTCATATATTACTTGATATTTTTGGAGTTAGAAAAGTAAAAAAAATTTAAATTATCAATGAATATAATAAAAAATAATTCATCAAGCATTAAAAAAATTAATTGATACTTTATTAAAGGACAAAATGGTAAATAAAAATTATCACAAATTTTATTATGCTTCAAGAATTTTTTTAGCAAATTTTGGTGCAATTTGGACAAAGAAACTCTTGAGAAATAATTAAAAACAAAAGGAAAATAAGAAAAATCAGTAAATAGAGGGCTCCAATTAAAAATCAAAATGGAGAGAGGCCAAATTTGATTTTTCTCCTGGTTGCTACAGCAACGCGTGATTGCTACAATGCGTCTTAAAATCAAAAATAAAGCCTATGATCCCGAACGATGAAAACTCATATATTATATACCGTTGAAAGAGCACGGAGAGAAGAACATAAAGAGATGAAGAACTCATGAAATGGTCAAGCGGTTTGGGAGAAAACTGAAGGAAAAGTTTTTGATCCAAAAATAAAATCGAGCAATTTGAGCCATAATTGATCAAATTGATACTTCAAACACTTTCTCTATGGTCATAAGAGATTGTTTGAGAGCTTAGTTGAATTTTAAAAGCTTCAAATTTATGAGACCACGAACTTGCAAATCGGGTCTAAAATCGAGTTGCTCAAACTCTATACCGGAGCATTTTATTGATTGAATAAACATTATAGATCAATTTCTAGGGTTAATTAGATGTTAATCAAGGTTTGAAATGTAAAAAATGATGAAGAAATGAAGGAGAACGATTATGGAGCTTAAAATCAAATTTGAAGGCAAAAATGAGTCTCGGGTGCATAATTGAGATCTGACAAGGGCTAAAATACAAGAATGAAGTGGCAAGAACGTATTTGAAGCTCTAAAACCTTTAGATGTCACTAGAATCATCTGGTGACTAAGTGATGATTGGAGATGATAAATTTATAAATTTTTAACAAACAAAATAAACTTCACTTGTGCTCTCAGCTGTTAGAATACATTTCAAACACTTAGAATTGGTCCAATACACCACAAAATGTTCAGATAATATAGGAAGATAAATGAAAAGAGTTGATGCATGAATGAGTTAAAGAAAAGTTCAATTGGTCTCATACACTCATCTACCACCTTATAAACCTATTTAAACATCTCTTATCCTTCAAATACAAGACACATAATCTATCCCGAGGTGAATGCTAATCCGAAACGCTGTCAAAACCAATTGAAACTCAGATTGGACACAAAATAAGATTCAATCTTTGAATTGAGATCAAAACTAAACCCAAAAATGTAAGATTCAATTATTTTTTCTTCTACTCAAGCTACAAATTAGGACTAGATAAGTCTCTATCCCATAAATATAGATATCAATAGTATTTTGGAGCTTGTAAATCTAATTTGTGCAATAAAGATGAAGCATTGATGTGTAATATCGATTTTTCTTTTTTTTGAATGTTTTTAAGTTGTAATTTGATCTTCTTCATTTTTTTCTTTTCTTTTATCTTAAATGTATAAACAAATATCATTGAATATTAGATAGAGGCTAAGTGATACATCTAAATCATTTAAGATCAATGACTCTCTTATAAATACAAAATCAGCCCTAAAATGACTAAAAATGTAATAAAAATAAAAAAAAAGATGAGATATGCTCCAAATCTTATAAAACTTTCAGATCTCGTAGAAATAAGTCAAATGAATATATAAAAACCGATTTTATATTTTTTTTTATTTTTTTTCTGTAAAAAAATACAGCCTTTTTAAATTTGAAAATAATAAGTTTTGGTAACAACTAAAATATCAATAAATAAAAGAATAAAAGTAAAATAATAATAATAATAAAAGACTTTATTTTTTATCAAATAAAAAAATTAAATTTCAAAATTAAACCAATCTTAACCTAAAATAAAAATAAAAATAAAAAGAAAATAAAAAAATCACTTTCAACATTCAAGACTAAATAAATTCAAATATCAAATAAAATAAATAAAAAAAAAACACAACAAATAAAAAATAATAAAAATAATAAAAGACTACATCATTTTATCCAGTAAAAATAAATTTTAATTTAAAAATAAATCAAACTCAACCCGAAACAAAAAAAAATTAATCTTGATATTTGTGTTGGTAAGGAGTTTTAACTCAATGTCTCGTATCTCAAAAATCATTTAAGTCTCTATATGGATCATCGAGACTTTGAATATCTAGATTTATGAATTGGCGTAACGCTTCAGATTCATAGTCTAGAAGATCAATAAGACCAAGAAAGGGTCAAATTACGTCTTTCTCATTCACTAGATCTTGATACTGAGCGGGCATAGCGCTTGCGTTCACATCCTGTATCTTGAATATTCACCTTGATCTTGATATTTGAGTTGGTAAGGAGCGTTCACTCAATATCTCATATCTCGAGAACCATTCAGTATCTCTATATGGATCATCGAGATATCTAAATATTTAGGTCAATGAGCCGGTATAGCATTTCATGTTCATGATCTAGAAGATCAGTTAAGACGATCAAAATCTTTTTCGTCTTTCCGATAATCAGTCTTTGATGTTGAGCTAGCATAACGCTTTAAGGTTCACATCTTGCGTATTGATGTTTACATTGTCTGATATGTCATTAATTAAGGCTCATGGTTTGAGTTGCCATTAATCGAGACTCATGGTCTTAACTGTAATTAATTGATATTCATAAGATGTAAACTACCTTATAAAATTCATATCTTCTCTGTCCTTACTCACAGCAACCACTTAAAATTGCTTAACTATTCTGTTTATTTTTTTCTTTTCTTAATTAGAGGTTTCTCGGATTCAAACCCCAGGGTAATTAACAATGAAGACTTGCGACCATTGAAATCTTAAAGACTCCACAATCACTAAAAAACCTTTAAGTGTGTATTCCAAATCCACAAATATTCATCGATGCATGCTTGAGGGTGATTCTGTGTCCTTCTTCCACAACACTCGCTTCTCTTTTTTATGAGCGAGGGGAGCATGAAAAAGGGTTGCACAATATGTTCTTCTACTTATAGATTGATAGTGATTTAAATTTTATATAATTATATTATTGTTTGATAGTCCATCTAAAATCATCAAAATGTTATGTAATTTATAACGATTTCAATTTAACCGTCTTTAATATACTATCAAATAATAGTGAAATTTGAATTACTGTCAATCTATAAATAGAAAATATATATCTAAGTTTTTTTTTTTTTTAAATTTTTTCTTGATGAATCATTTTCAAGATAGCATTGTCAAGTGATCCGTTCCCATACTTGAATTGATATTCTATGCCTTAATGTGCATGCAGTTTCCCGTACATTTTGAGATTAATTCAGAGTTCCTCAATTGTGGAGAAAAATACATGAAGGAAACTACGTGAAAGTAATAACAGTGATAATTAATAATTATGATATTAATAAAATAACACATCATTATTATTATTATTTTATTCTTGTTGTTGTTACGTACTATTGATTAAGTATATAGGTACCCCAATTTTGCTGAAAATTATGTTCTTTTAACCTTTGAAATAGATTCGATGAAAGCACTACAAGTATACAATTATATTGCAAGTAGCAAGAACATGTGAATAGATGCAACACTTAATTCTACTTAATCTATCATTAATTGAGCAAATTAATTTAGTGTCAACGAATCCTAACAATAATATTAAGCCCTCACGTGCCCACTTGCAATTTTATGTCCCTACATCCGACATGAAATTTCAGATTTTCTATGGTTGAAAAATCTAGTTCAACATAAAGGATTATAACAACATCGTAAAGTTTTAAAGTTATTTTTAATTATTAGTTTTAATGAAAAATAGTAATTGAATGTAATTCCAAAAATTAAAGTACTTCAGTTGATCTTAGGATATTGTAGCAGAGCCTCTTCACCCCACTTGGTACGAACATTCTTCAAAAATATTGTATCAAAGCAGTCACCAGCAAAAGAACAGAAAAGGTTGGTGTGTCACTTACAATTTTTATTGGAGGGATGTGTAACACTTACTAATATAATATAGTAAATTTGCTAAATTACACGTTTTCGCAATTGCACTGTAAGTGACATCTGCATCTTCATATCCTTGTAATTTTGAAAGATGGTTTGCTTTGCTGATTCTGAATATTAATTTTCAAGAAAAAATGAAACTGTAGAGATGAAAACATTTTGAAATTGATGTAATCATAAAACTGTTATTGCTTATGTGATTATAAATTTGGTTTTTAATTTGTAATTGGAATGACGAGGTGTTTTGCTGATGTGATACATGAATTTGAATTTTGTAATTGATGAGGCGTTCTTAGTACCTTGTACAATTTGTATCTTTGAATTTCCCAGATGCGAATTTATGTGGTTGGGTGTGCTCTCAACCCTCTAGTGCTTTTATCAAATTTAAGATTGGATTTATTTTTAATTTTATTCTCTTCAAATTCAAGCTTAGTTCTTTTTAATTTCGTTCAAGTAAGATTTTTTCTTATGAAAATAGCTTGGAGCTATTACAATTTATAAGGAATACCAAAAATATTTAAGTTTTAAATACTATTTATTTGGTTAATTGTCATTCTACAATATACTAGTTATACGAGTAGAATGACAACTAGTATAGTACTTTAGTCATTTAGATCGATAAAAAAAATATTAAAACTGTGAGAGGTGAAACAAATTAAACAAAGATGTGCTAGTTCGGATCAAAATTTCAACAATTTAATTAGTTAACAATGTAAATAGTTGTAAGCATGTAATGAAAAAATTATTACTATTAGAAAATGTTAAATTATAATATGAATGGTCCAATAGAAGAAAAAGATTACTTTCTTAATTATCATAGTCATTCAAAACCGAGGAAACAACATTAACTGCACACTACTACTAGTTCTAAACCAAAAACAAAAAAAAAATTATGGAAACAATTAATTTTCTCAAAGTACCCTCAGAACATGAACTGCACAATACTTCTACCATATATCTTAATAAATATTTACACATCAAACAATTTTTTGAAGTAATTAGTTTACCCCAAAAATTAAGCTAGCCACAGCAGATCAGACATGGACCCAGCAAGGAATCAACCATGTTCCCGTTCATGGCAGCAAACCTCACCGACACATGGGCCCACAAGGACTCTCTGCCCCTGTTCAAGCCAGACAAACCCTTAATGTTGCCCGTAGCTGCACCAACCAGCCCAAATGCCCAGGTATAGAAGTGATTCTTTCACAGCAAACCCTCTAGAACCTTTTTATACTCTCCAAACCTAGCTCTCTCACCCAAGACTATATATAAACCTCTCTCTGTATACCACCACCCTCCACATGCAATCTCAAAATACCTTCTTCTTTTGCTTTTAGCTCATAAATCTTCCACTACTCAGAACATAATTGTTTGTTAGCTTGTTTTTGAAGTGCTTTTGATTTGTGCTGAGAATGGCGGGCTATGGTGAAGATATTGACATGACTGAGCTGACCCTCGGGCCACCCGGCAAAGTCGGCTCTTCCTCCTCGAGGTATGATCCAATTCATTATTCCAAAACAGTTTTAGTTAAATTAATTCAAGATTCTTATAGTATCATTCTTGTTAATTATTGGGTTACCTAGTTATTTTGGTTTCATTTCAATTAATTCTGTTAATAATTTGTCTCAAATGTCCTAGTCCTATATATGCCTGCATTGTTTTTTTTTTTTTTTTTTGGGGGGGGGGGGGGTGGGGATCATGTTTGGATATCACTTGTTTTTCACTATTTATTAATTACACATTTTCTTTTTTAATCTGAAAGAAAAATGTAAATAATATTGTGTGTATTACAGGGTAAGGAGGAGAAAGGTTGAAGAAGATGCAATTTATGTGAAAGTGAGCATGGATGGGGCACCTTATTTAAGAAAACTTGATCTAACAGTCTATAGAGGCTACGAGGACCTTATAATGTCACTTAGCGACATGTTCAGATGCTACTCCTTAGGTAAACCAGTTAAGGGGACATAACTAATTTAAGTATAATTTACTGAAATCCATAGAACTTTCCCAACTAAATTAGTAGCTAGGTTGCATTTTACAATAGTCCAATTGGGTTTAATTAAATAAATTACAATGTACTTGAATTCACTTTAATATATTTACTTCAATTATTAATCAAAAAATAAATTTCCTTCTTATCCTTAGGGGGTTGGAGGGCTATGATGAATGTGAGTATGCGGTTGCATATGAAGATGGAGATGGGGATTGGATGCTAGTTGGAGATGTGCCATGGAGGTATGTTATTCTTTAATTTAGTACGAAATGAATTAAATTTTGATCTAAATTCTAGTCCAGAAGTGCTGCCTTCGGTATGCGTGTACCCAGGACAGAGGTATCAGCATGAGAAAATTTACATAAACTGTGATTTTATTAGCCTAATCTCAGTGATTTCAAATCTTTATAACAGAGGTTGAAGTCCCTGTTTTCCCTGTTTTTCTCATTTTCTTTTTTCACTTCTGAAAAATGGTAGCCTCTTTGCATAATCAAGAACCAGCATTTTTTTTCTGAGGAAGTATTAACCAACTTTAAATTGTACTAATTTTGGATATGTAATTGTATTGTAGAATGTTTGTTTCTTCATGCCGAAGGATGAGAATCATGAAGGGCTCTGAAGCAAGGGGTTTAAGCTCCAGCGATTAATCAAATTAAACAAATATGAAAAGAAATTAAGAGAGGGGAATTGGCTGCAATTAAACCGGAAGACACATCATGTCATGTATAACCCAGCAGATACTTTTTGTGTACAGTTTTGAAGGAATGGATCCTTTGTTTTGGCCCATTTTAGATTTTCATCTAGATCGTCCTAGTTTTGATGTATGGAGTTAGCGAGACCTTGTATAAGCACTTAGGATATTTTCTTTTATTTGCGCGTTTCTGTTTTGTTAGTTGAGAAGAATTTCGAAGTATATGTTTCAAGTTGCCAGAGCGACTGCTCATCTCTATAACAGTACATAACTGAAAGAGTTATTGGGTATAAATTATTGGGGAGGGATCTTGACAATCTTATTTTGACAATCTTATTTTGACAATCTTATTAATGGATTTTTAAATAATTTAAAAGTATTTTAAAATAGAAAAAATATACTACATTCTTTTATTTTTATTTATAGATAGATTGTGTTTTAAATTTTATATAATTTTATTATCGTTTGATAGTCCATCAAAAATCATTAATTTGAAACTATTACAAATTACATAAAATTTTAATGATCTTTGATGGACTATCACATGATAATAAAATTATATGAAATTTAAAAGAATATCATTTTATAAATAAGATAACATATCTATAAATTTTTTATCTTTATTTAAAATTTATTATTGAAATTATCAAAATGATCCATTGTCTAAATTAATTAAGCCCAGAATGGTTATAAGTAAATTTATAATTGCTAAGAGGCTCATTGTGTTAAGAGGCCCAAATGTGCGCCTTTTAGACCGGTCCATGTATGCAATATTGTAGCAGTCTACAGGCATTTCGACCCAAAAAAAAAAGTAAAAGAACTTTCTTTTTTGTTTTCTTTCTTGGAGACTTGGAGTGGGTGTAGGCAGAGTGACCTCCAGTATATGCCCAAAAATTTATTTGCATGTAGACCATGGAATTCTCATTTGAGAGCAGAGAGAGTCTAGAGGCACATTGAAAATAATAAGGCGTCAAAAATCACATTAATTGAATGGCACACAAATACGTCTCAAATTACGTGCACATATACAAACACGTGTTGTATTGGAGGATCCATATCTCCACCATAGTTTTTATGACTGGTAGCGTATTCCGACCATTGGAATTTTGTAAACAGCGGTGAAAAATTCAGTCCAGAATGCAGTCACTTTCCCCATCCTCTGATAGACTTGACCCACCTATTTTCATTGATATAGAAAGATGATCTGTGCTATATTTTTGTGCCAAATCAATCCAGACGATTGTAGAAATCTTCATAAACAAAACAAGTTTGTTTTTACAACAACTTGTTCTTGTCACTTCGTCCTTCAGTCTTTCTATTTCAATTTAAACCCTCTGAAATTCATTGTTCAATTTGTGTTCTGCTTTACTCTTTTCTGTTTGTTTTTCTTATTTCATAAAAAAAAACGATTTTAGATTCCAACCTTCGTATAAGTTAACAAAGAATCACAGGGACAGAGCGGATGAAGTTGGATCTGGTTGACAACTCGTTTGCAAGTTTGAACTTTGCTCTGATCTTTGGTTTTTACGTAGATGAATAAATAGAAAAATGAGAGGAGAAGGATAAACCATTAACAGAAGAAGTGTTTCGGAGAATTGCACATAATGGATTTTATGTGTGGGACTGCTAGACATGGCATATACTGTGATAAGCTGTTGCGCAAGAAGCTCACTAGCCCACACTGCTCCTTAGAGGTCATATATGCAGTGTATGAGGATGCAAGGTCTGCCAGCATGCAGTAGCGGAGCTTGAGGGAAAAATAAAAAAGAGTCAATGAAATTTAATTATTTATAAAAAGTAATTAGAGAGGGATAATTATATGTCTCAAATATAATTATACTTAGAAAATTAATACTATCTATATAATTTTAAGATTGATGAGGGGATGATGACCCAATTCCTTATAAGAAAGCTCCGCTACTGCCAGCATGGAAGTCATGTTTGCTGATTGAAATCCTAGTTTATTTCACTGGAATGTGAGAAGCCCATGTACCAATAGCTACTCCCAACTAGGCTCCTACAATGCTGTATCAGATGGCCTGCGTGTTTTTGGGCAAGTGACAGTTTGCAACACTTTACTCACTCATCCGGATGCTGCTACCGCTCTCAATGGCAAGGCAATTGACAAACATGTCATTCTTAAGATCGGCGATCTCGTTCCCTTTTCAAAAACTATTGCAGTTCTTCCCGTAATTCATCCCATCTTACTCCATATAGATCTCAGACATGCCATTCACCAGGTTCCGCTAACAGGCAACGATGTTCCTGCATCAGAACTGTTTGCCAAGACAACTTTGGAGATCACCAATCGGCATGATTCTCATTGCTGGCTTTTATTGTTGAAAATAGTGGCCCTGCAAAACTCCTAATTGATGTCACTTGGTACGAATTGACTGATGAAATATTTCCTTTTTAGGTGGTTGACACTGGTATGCATTAATGCATGGGCTTCACTAGTCTATTTATATTTTTATAGTGCTCTTTTGAGAAAGGCTGACAGGTAAAAGTTGTGACACAAAATTAGCCTAAATTGAGAAGTGGCAGGCTATGTTAATGATATGGTCATGACTGAACTGACCGTTTAGGCCCCAGGCAAAAAACTGGATTCTCTTGACCCTTTCTGATTTAGACGGAGAGGGATTTGAATGCTAGTTGGAGATGCACCGTGGAAATGTGTTATTTGTTCACTTTTGTACCAGACTAAAATTTTCTGTAAATTTCTAGTAGAAGGGTGTACGCCAAGTCCAGATAATGTTTTTAATGGGGCTAAGCGCTCCATAGTCCATATAACCCAAATGTGTGTCTTTAGCCCGGCCCATGCATGCAATGAAAGCAGATTGAAAGTAAAGGAACTCTTTCGACAACACACATTTACAACTTATTAGTATTTTGTCCATGTTGTGTGATAATATCTTTGAGAAATATAAAAATTTATATCTTCATGTGAAAAATAAGAAAATAAAAATAAAAATAATTTAATAATTAATATAAATTTCAATTATGAATACATAATTAATACAAAATAAATATAAATTGAGAGTAAAATTAACATTCAGGGTTTAAGAAAAGTTAAAATTCATAATTGATAGCAATTTAAGAAAAAAAGAAATAAAATAGAGCAATTATACTTTAAATTATGTAGTATTTCATGTAACAAATAAAATTAAAGAAAATTGTAACTTCAACAAAAATGGTCATAGAGATAGTAATATTATTTGATGAATAATTCAATCTGATGAGTGATATTAGTTTTAAAAATTCAATAAAAAAATATGAATCAATACAGGATCAGAACACATACGTGCTTAATAAATAGTAGAGATAAACCTAAATTATTCTTAAATTAAATTTAAACTAGGGTCAGCTTGAGAGTTTTGAAGTTAGACCGAGCTTAATCTAGCTTATAATAATCAATATTATTCTCAACTGAGCAGGCGACTAGGTGCACATTTAAGTCAAATGTCTGGTTTTTTTTTCAGCAAGAAAATATCTTTCTTGTTTGTCCGAAACCCCAGAGCACGCAAAGCAGATCTGAGATTGCCTAAAGCTTCCAATCAATTTCATGCAATCGGAAGAACGTTCAACTTGGCTGTGATGTAAGGACGGACTCAAAATTTGACTATAGGGTGATGGGTCGGCGGAATTTAAAATATTAAATGATTAAAATAAATTATAAGAATTGAATCAATAATTTATATATAAATATGAGTAAATCTACCGTGAGTTTAACTCAAAAAATATAGCAAATGATCTCTAAATTTTGATTTTTCAATCTCATTAAATTCTTCATATTGAAATCTTGTGGGGTACAAAAATTTGGAATGTTTTGAATTTTCTAAGTCGCTCTTTTCAATTTTTGAAAATCAGCTCCAAAAATAATAATAAAATATTCAATGTTTGTAAATTATTTTAAAAAATTGAAAAGAGTGACTTAGAAAACTCGAAACATCTCAAATTTTTGTACCCCATAAAATTTCAATATGAAGAATTTAATGAGATTGAAAAATCAAAATTTGGAGATCATTTGATATATAAATATAACTAGTTTTTATAACATCACTATACATTTAAGTAAGAACATAGATCTTTGATAATGGGTTATCTTGACAATTTTAATAATGAATCTCCAAATAAATATGAAAAAATCTTAAAAAAGAAAAACTTATAAATATGTTCTACCTATAGATTGATGATAATTCAAATTTCATGCAATTTCATTATTATTTGCTAGTTCATCAAAAATCATCAAATTATTATACATTTTACAATGATTATAATTTAACAGCTTTTGATTGACTATCAAATGATAATTTTTCATTATATAAAATTTTAATCACTAACAATCTATAAATAAAAAACATATATTATGAGGTTTTTTTATTTTTTATTTTTTTCGTATTTATTTGAAGTTTTATTGTCAAAATAACCATTGTCAAGTGATTCATTCCCTTTAAGTAAATCATGAGGGTCAGACCTCTGTCCCTTTTCTCTTCCCTTGCGGATATGTATGAAGTGTTGTGTGTGGTTAAATATTTTTAATATTCCGATATAATTGTTGATCATGCATGATGAAAATGCGTCCAAAGATAAACTCTTCTATATATTTTGTGGTGTGTTTAGCATGTTCCAAGCACGTCGGAGGTATTTTTTTTCTTTTCCATTCATGATATTTTATAGTAGTGTCTGTAAATATGACCATTTCGATTGAAAAAAAAATACTTATCACGGTGATCTCTCATGCTTGCATTTTTCTTGCACTTATCGAATTTCAGATATCTGATAAAAACTCAAAAAGTTATAACTCATGTTTCACCTGGACAATATAGTTCTCCAATTAATAATTAGCAATATAAAATTTTAAATATAATTAATAAAATTTCACATTAAAAAAATTAACTACAATGTTTTTAAAAGCTAAATAATAATGATAATAATAATAATAATAATTATTATTATTATTATATAATTATATAATTAAATATATAATAATTTATAAAAGATCATATAAAAAATTGAAACATTATAAGATTTAATACATATATTATTTTAAATGAGGAGAGAGAAATTATTTTATATGAATATTTGGATTCAAAAAGATGAAGGGATTTAAATAAAATCAATGGTGGAAAAAGTAATGATGTGGAATGTTTGAAAAATTTAGAAGTTTCCTCTTTATATATTAAGAATTATCATTTTTACTGAAAATAAAAAAAAAAAACAGAAATTCAATCCAAGTCAATTCATTTTACAGTTATTTCTCACGCTTGCAGATTCTTGTAAATTATCTTACAGAATCATGCGTCTTTGAAAATTTTTAATCATGAAATGAAACATGTCTTAACAGGCCCCAGAATTACTAGTGAAATTTGATAGGTAAGAGAACTAGGGACACAATATGATACTTACATGAGGAGAACAATCCAAAATAAAAAGGCGTCAGAAATCACATTCCTCAGATAAGTTTGGCACACATATAAATGCCATTTTTTTGTTGAGGCCCATAACAAAGTAGCATCTGATGCTTTAGCTCTTACAAGCAAAGTGGCTGCAGATGAAAGGGGTTGGTGTAAGCTTTTGGGGACAAATGTTGTTGTTAATAGATCGATGTCCATTGTCTAATTTTTGCAAAAGCATTGCTTAGGGGATCTAAACCAAGAGAAAGTTTGCAACATCACTCGTTTGTAAAGCGATGATTGTTTTTTTTTTTAATTTACAATAAGCTATATTTATCACCTATTTCTTTTTCCCCCAGATATCTAATAATCATTGCAATATTATACTTACCAATTGTTTTGGTCAATCAAAAAATGAATAGACTAGTGCTCATTATAAAATAGCTAAATATGTTTATGCATTAAGGGATAACCAAACTTTGCATTTTGGAGTGTTTGAAATTTGAATAGCAAGTTCTGGAATTGTTGTAACACCGTTGGTGTAACATTTCATATACAAAATTTGAGGGCCAGACCCTCGACCCATCGTTTTTTCATCAAAAAAAATGTTCTGGAATTGTTAATGGTTGTAAAATCATGTTTGACCAAGTCAAACTGAGTGACATATGTTAATAATCTAAATACACAAATGTGTTTTCATAGTCGAACATGCTTTCTAAAGTGCGTACGTACGTAAAAGATTTTCATGAAAAAAATCAAAAGGTAATTTTAGTACTGATAGTTATCTCACTGGATAATCAATATTCCACTAATTAAGGTGTTTGTTCTTTAAGGTATTCAAGAGTAAAATCATCAAACATTTTAATAATCGTTATTATTATCAAACTTAATTGTATGGATAAAATTTTTAATTTTTCAAAAAGGATATTCATCAATGGGTATATCCAATTCGATGTACAAGATTAACTAATTTGTTATGCAGTCATCTTTTTGAAATTTCTATATATTTTTTATGGGGTATTTTATATTGACGATAAATTATTAAATTAGAAATTAACATTTTTCTTTAATATGTAACTTCATTTTCTAGCGAAATCCAAAAAGAAATTTTGAATATTCAATCATTGTAAAGTAAAACTACAAATAAACTGTGATTTTTATAAAGTCCATATAAAGACTTAGTTTTCTATTATTATCAAATAATTTGGATTCTGGTTTTCTAACTAATCGGTGGCCAAGTATACAATCCGCAGTGTTATTGAGAATAGGCTTTTGATTTAGTAGTTAAAAGAAACATTCTTTGTTTGAAAGGATGTAAATTCAAAATTAAACCTGAAATCTCTTGCATATATTTAAATTTCAAAAACTTGGTGTTATTTGCATTCCGACAAGGCTGCTTATGCTGCATGCTTATTGGTCAAATTACCTTCTCGATCGATCTACAAAAATTAATAAGGCTACAATTTATCTTCTACAAAAAAATATATATATTGTGTTCGGGTTTTAATCATTAAATTCTATGATTTGGATGTCCTGAACATGTCATAAGACCAAACTTAAATTGATATTGAAGAGTCTTTTAATGTTGACTCGCAGGTCAAATTATGATATTTTCTGAGCTTTGATCTAATAACAAATGTTTTATGTATGAGAAATCGCATATTCAAAATCCGAATGAAAGATAATTTTTTATGAAGATTTAAATAGAGTAACTTAGACTCCCATTTTATCTCAAATATTTCCTAATTAGTATGATTATCAAAGCTTCCAAGTAAAAGTTCTGCGCAAATATTAATGTCATTAGATAGTTAAAAGTACCATCAGACTCAAATTTTATCCGATCGTCTTGGGACCTCCGTGCTCCCATTGGCAAAATGTTACACGATTAGATACTTTTTCATCTTTTACAGTGCTTTTATTGCCAGAAGATGAGAAGAATCTACTCTCAGATCACAAGACTCTGACAAGTGCTATAAATGTAATGCCCAAAGTCAAATGAATTTATATTGCCAAAAAAAAAGTCAAGTGAATTTTGTTTTCATGCATCCAATTTCAATGGAATAAATATAAAATACCTTAAATTTTATCCTCCAATATATTGATATGTGTTGGCAATAAATAAATATACTAACCGAAATTTTAATAAAGAGCTGATCGTACAAATTTTTATTAACAATAATATTATAAACTGACTGCACATAAATTTTTACTAGAAAATTAATTATGTAAACTTTTACCAATGATAATATTTCTCTGCCGACGTATGCAATTTTTTACTAGTAAATTAATTATATATTTTTTTATCAATAATAATATTACTTGATCGAATTACCCGCAATAACCTTTAACATCATGTTAAATTTTTTTCAATATAATAATTATATAAAATATAATACATTTTTTACTAAAATCCAACTCATTAATAACTTGAAAGCAAAAAAAAAAAAAGAGAACGGACGTTATATCAGTGCCCATTTCAATAACAGAAAGGGATCTAAATGAGAAACGGATAAATGCGACTACGCAACAGATAAAGTAGGAAGCCTGCAGTCACAATTAAAAAAAAAATAGATAAAACAGAATGTCGTGCTCGTGCAGAGCTCAAAGTTTCAGTAAAAAAGAAAATTATATCGCCTTGTTGGCCTAGAGAATTCAAGTAGCTTGTCTTATTGGCCCCATAGAAAGGATAAAATAATGGGAGCTGATATATAAGTTGCCACTAAAATCTAGAGTTATGGTAAGGTAATTTATGAACTACATTTTACATTATATTTTATTTTTGAATTTAAAATATTAAGAATTTCATATTAAAGTATGATTATAGATCAAAAAAAAAAAATTTATTTTTTTTCAATTTTTTAAGGTAAAAAAATATAAAATTTGATTTTCAAATATATTTTAATATGAAGATTATTTTGAATAGCTTGATTAGTATTTTTGAATTCATAAATAAAAATATATAATGTGAAGTACAAAAAATATTTTATATTCCGTGACTAACTACAACATAATTTCTAAAATCAATATCATTAACTTAAATATTAAGTTCATTTACTTAAATACTTGATGAATTAATTTAAATAATAAGAACACAAATTCACTAACTTAAATATAGGGTGAATTAAAGTTAGGATAAATATCAAGTCCATTAACTTAAATAAATATAAATAACATGAATATCATGTTCATTGACCTGAATATTAAGCTTATTAATTTGACTACAAGGTTGATTAACTTAAATAACACGAAAAGAGATAGCGAGAGATGAAGGAAAGAGAAATTAAGTGGGAGAGAGTAAGAGAGAGAGTGAGAGAGAGGAAGGGACGAAGAGAGATATCAAGATAGTAGTGGAGAGACAAAGATTGAGAGAGAGTGATAGATAGAAATCGAGAAAGAGAGAAAGAAGGTAGGAATCGATATTGCTCGTCAGGAAAAACCTCTCCACGCGGTCTCACGCAAAAGAAAAAAAAGAGCGGCGGAAAAACCCTAGTGTCGCCATTCAGATGGGGAGGTCACGACGTCTGCCTCCCCCGGCACTTCCACCTTTGTCTCTCTTTTCTCTTGCATCCCTTCTTATTCCTTTTTGCGTGAGCGTGACTGAGGAGTGAAGATATAGTGGGAGCGATTAAACCCTAGCCGTCCAACTCATTTTTGCCTTGACCTACTACCTCCGCCATATCTTCTCCCTCTCGCCGCCTTCTATCTCTCCTGATCTTCCTTTCGCTGCTTTGGCTTCTCCTCGTCGCCACGCCTTCTTCATCCACTATCATCTCTTTGTGTCGCCTTCATCTAATGAGATCGAAGAACATTTCTGCTAAGAAGGAAAGGAGAAAATTAATTTTCCTATTTCTCCTATTAGCTACCTTCTTCTTCAAGCATTTCTACTCCTACATCATCTCTATTATTGCTCCCTCATTGTCAAAGAAGGGAAAAAAGATCATCATCAAGTCATTCTATCTGCTCTTGGAAGAGAGTTACTAGTGTTTGGCAGCTGCTGTCAAGACTCAAAATGGAATAAAATGTCTTCTTCTTAACCTTGAAACAACGAATGTTGTTGTGGATTTTTAGATATGAGATGTTGTGAGTTGTTGTGTTTTGATATTCTTGTGGGTTTAGATATTTATTGTCCATCTAAATAAGATTATTTTGATGTTGTTTGTGTGTTTAGGAGTTTTAGATGTTTGATGTTGCTTGTGTTTAGATATTTTATTGTGCATCTAAACAATATTGTTTTTATGTTATTGTGAAAATTTATATTTTATTTAATGAAAATTAAACTTGACATCTATTGTAAAGATTTCAAAAGAGAAAGAGAGAGAGAGAGAGTGAAGAAAAGACAAAGATCGAGAGAGAAGACAATGAAGAGAGATCGTTAGAAAGTATAAGATTATTCAAATTAATTCATTATATACTCATATTAATTACGATCATGATAACAAAATTTGAATTAAAAAAATCTCAATATCAATTTTGATATTAATCTTGATATCACCCAAATATTCCCCTATCTCAAATAAATTATAGACTCGAGATAGTCGTCTCACATTTTAGACCCTAATAAGTAATCAAAACAAGTATCCATTACCATGGGATGTTGGTTATAAAATCGTTTGAAATTTGAAAATTAAGACAATAATATATTTAATCACAACAAAAGTCATGTGAACCTATCTACGATCATTTTTGAAACTGTGAAATTGATCCAATGTTTACTCAATTTATCTTCATGAAAGATTAATAATTTATATTCTCTTGATGAAATTATGCAAATATTACAAAACGGAAATAATATTCTTATTTTTTATGTTTCTTATGTTAGAATATGACCGAATTATTTTGTGTCCCATTGGGGTTGTATATTTATTTATATATTTTTGTAATAGACAATATGAGATTAAGAGAGATAATATAATCATTTTGAGTTTCTAGCAGCTTCTACTGTCTCTTGCTCTCTCCAATAGAAACTTTAGATCCGCCGGGGAGGTCGTGCGGCAGCCTCCCCCGGCCCTCGCTCGCCAACTTTTACCCTAACAATCGCGATCCTACTTGAGCGTGAGATTATCCTGTTTGTAGTGTTGATTGCCCTGTTTAGGGCATTTTCGTGCTAACAAACTGGTATCAGAGCATTAGTTCGTGCTTTCGTTTCTTCAGCTAAGTTTCATCATCATCGTTATCGTCGCTCTTCAGTCTGGTTTGTTTTGTTATGGTGCCTTTGGTTTCCTCAATTGTCCTTTGGCGATTTTATTTTGGTGAGCCACGTAAGGACCATATTCTGAGCAAGACAACAATGTGAATCTCCATGTGAGTTGCGACAATACCATTTCTCTGTGCACTAAGGGGGGCGTGTGAGCCGCGAGTGTACTAGAAGCGCTAGTTTGGATTTTTTTTTCTCCTTTTGATGGACCGCGTGAATGAGCCACATCTCCAATTTCTAAATTAATAATTCACATCCAGTAAAGATTCAAGTTGTGCCTTGTAAGGTGAGCAAGTGACTTCACCAAGATCTTTTGTATGTTGCTCTTTAACACTTACGTTACACCAAACTGAATATTTAGAGTTTAGTTTGGATCATTTTTTTGCTAAATTCCAAAGTCAGTGGATGATTTGGTGTTTGTATAACCGATTAGTGGTAGATTGGAGAGTTTGAATATTTGGTGATCTTGATTTGTGTAGCTCGGGTAATTTGGTTAATTGGAGATTTGTTTAAGTTTTTAGAGATTTGTTAATTGGTATTTATTTATTTGGAGATAGATTTGTTGATGACGAATGTATTGATTTGAGAATTGACTAAAGGGTTGATAGGATAATTTAGGTGAGATTTGTTTTAACTCCAGGGTTTGAAAACTTTGTGTTGTTCTTGGAGATAAGGTGGGACATTGTGATTAGTTCCCGATTGAGCCGATTTATAAATAAGTTCTTTTGTGCAATAATCATCTTTGAGGTCGATGTTGGCATGGTGATGATTATGATACATGATGGATGTTTCGTGTTTGACGGGAGTGAGGCGCCTCTCGGATTTGATGAAGAACTTGATCTGTGTTTGAGTGTTTTTAGATATATCAACATTTGTGTTTGAAAGGCTGATAAGGTCATTTAACAAGCTCATTTGTCATTGGTGATATTACCTCATATTATGCACCAAATCATTTTCTTCCCAATTTGTTATACATTACTTGGTTCGCCTCAAAGTTTCATGCATCGTGTGAATAGAATCTATCGCTTCTTGTTTGAATGATCAGTATTTCTGTTCTTTGATTCAATTTTTTGATCATTTAGTGAGATCTTTGTGATTCCAATGTTTCTGGATTTAATGTAGTATTTTATTGAATTAGCGGTTGGTGAATTAGATATTAGTATTTTATGAAACTTGAGGTATGAGATGACATTATGATTTAGAGCTTGTCTTATTTTTGGATGGACCTTGAAATAATCTTTCATAGCACCATTGGAACTTTATTTATGTGTGTGTCTTGTCAAACCTATATTTATGCTCTCTTGTGATACCAATCATTTATCACCTTAGAGATTGTGTGATTAGTATCAATGTTTGTTGGGTTTGTGTTAAGGTATAAGATTGTGCATTATAAACCGACCATTGAGGAATTAAGGAGAGCTTGACATCATTTACTCTTTTATGGTTTGGGTACTTAGATATTGGTTGTGACATCCATTTTGATTTTGAAGGAGTGACGTTAGGTATGATCAGATGTTTCGACTTGACATAGTTTTTAATTAGTGTGATTGATAGTACCTTTGTTGTCCCGATTTTGGGATGTTGATTCTCCATGGATTTGGAGATTTAGATTGGTACCATCGTTGTCCCGAATTTGGGGATGTATGTGTTTCATGTGATTTGAAATTTTTTCACCTAATGGGTTATATGGATGCGGGCATTACATCTTGAGACTGTCGTTGTCACTCGAGAGGTTGTATAATTTAGATTTTAATCATTTATTCATTGTTAGCCAATCATCGAGATCGAGTATGTGGCAATCATATGTGACTATGAAGGCGTTGAGTCTCGTTCGGATTGTATGAAGGTATTACTCATCTTTCGATATTGTGTTTGTTGTATTTGGTCTAGCAATGTTTGCTTGAAACACGATTTCGGCTAAGATAGAGTTTGATCGGGTTATTTATGATGCTTTATTTTATCCTCATGCTAACTTTTATTGCTAGATTTTGTTAGTTGTATTTTTATGTTTAACATTTTTTTTAGATTAGCTTTTATGCTTAATTTATTTTTGGCACAATTCGGTCTAAGATATAGATTGTTAGAATATGATCCGAATTATTTTGTGGCTCATTAGACTTGTATCTTTATTTATATATATTTTGTAATAGATAATATGAGATTAAGAGAGAGAATATAATCATTTTGAGCTTCTAGTAGCTTCTAATGTCTCTTGCTCTCTCCAACAGAAACCCTAATCCGCCGGGGAGGCCCTGCGGCGGCCAATGGCGTAGCTAGGATTTTGACTTAGTGGGGTCCCTTAAATTTTTTAATGATAATTAATCACAATAAAATTTAATATACTAATATAAATTCACAAATAAATAATTTAATTTAATATAAATTCGAGATAATTTAAATTAATTAAATCAGCTACGAGTGAACAATGCTTGAATTATAAGAATTATAATAACGATTTTATTAACAAACCATACTAAAAGTATAAGCCTTCTCGAGTATATTATGGAGGGGTTTATAATAAGCATGAGACTCATAGATAATTTTTTTTTTAAAAGCTGCATGTCTGTTATGATAATATATAATAGGAGCAAAATAAAAGTTGATTATGAGGGAAAAATTTTGCTAACCTCGAGAGTGTTGATAACAAATAGAACGCTTTGATCACCTAAATTTGGTTTAGCCTGAAAATATAAAATAATAAATTAACTTTCTTGTAACATATGTACCAGGTTCATATTTTTAATTAACTTTCAATGGTTCTTAATCAGTTATTTATATATTTAACATCTAAGACAAAGTCATTAATCAAACTTCAAAATTAATGTATTTGGATGACTATACTTCCTAGATATACTAATTCAAAATCAATGCAAATGACTATATTTCTTACTATTAGACTGTTACTGGTACCAACTACTAAGTAACCAAATGAAAACTCAAGTATAAACACGATGAAGTATAGAGATGAAAAACCAAGTATAGATGGCAAACCGGATGAACTAAGGAAGGAAGACTCGTGAGAAGCGAGTCAGAGAACTGGAGGTTGGAGGTCTAGTCTGTTTGGAGCCTGGAGGAGACGTGAGTACTTTTCACTCGTTTGAGTTGTGAGTCGGACCGGATAAGGCATGAGGCGACTCAGGAAGTATGTGATGAGAGTCAGACGCGGAGCGAGTACGCTGGAGTCCTTGTGATTTATTCAGTGGTGTTTTATATTTTTTTTACTGAGGTCCTCGAGATTTTTTGAAATTTTAATGGGGTCCTGGGACCCCAAAGCTACTAAGTAGCTCCGCCCCTGACGACAGCCTCCCCCGACCCTCGCCTCGCCAACTTTTACCTTAACAATCGCGATCCTACTTAAATGCGAGATTGTCCTCTTTGCGGTGCTGATTGTCCTGTTTAGAGCGTTTTCACGCTAACATCTTATTTAAAAAGAGACACTAATTACAACATATAATATGTTTCCATAATTATAGTGTATAATTGGAAAGCCAGAATTTGGTCCATTATAAACTATAATCTAAAAAAAGTGTCTTTTCATTTGTCTTTAATTACAAGTTTATAATTACATATAATATGTTTCCATTTAAGTTCTTTAGTTACAAAAATATCATAAATTTGGGGTAATTGCGGAAATGTTCTCAATTACTAAGAAAGTGCGTATCAAATTAGTTAAGAAAGATTGGCTCTACAGACTACAGATGAATGTACTAAATACTTACTAATTTTGTAAGCCTCTAAGATAATGATTTACATTTTTTTAAGTTGAGAGAGAGAGAAAATATGTGGTCGGTTCTCAACAAACACCCAACATAGTCGTGACTTGTGAATGGGTACAAACCGGAGAGGCGCAAAGCAAAGGTGTTGTAGCTGCATGTGAGTCGCTGACAAAGTGACAATTGTGCTCGTGCCGGGAGTGAAAACCCAAAGCGCACTTATACCAGTAGCTGCTCCCGTGATTCTCCACCTTTGTCCTATTTAACCTCTTTATCCTCTTCACTGAGCTCCTCCCACCATTCAAGTTGTAAAACATATCATTTTTTTTTGACAAAGTAATGAAGTATCTTAATAATAAGAGTTACGTAAAAGTCTCTTTATATTATGAACTAATTTATTGTTTTTAATTAAAAAATAAAAAATCATAAAGGTTTAATGTTATATATATATATATATATAGAGTAAAGATACCAGTGAGCTTAAGCTCACGGAGGCCTTCCGTGAGCTTAACTCAAAAAACATATCAAATCATTTCGAAATTTTAATTTATCATTCTCATTAAATTCTTTATATGAAATTTTTTATTTTATTATTCCGTGAGCTTAACTAATATATATATATATATATATATATATATTAGTATTTTTCGAGAAATATTTTTAAACTAGATTCATGATCTTTTTTGGAGCAAAGTGATATTTGGTTGAATTTGTGTATTGTCTATTACAGAACGGAAAGAAGATTCTATAATAAGCATATGGCCACATTGTGTTTAAATATTTGAGCTACCTTACAAAAAAAATTATTATTTATTTGTCTGCACTGATATTTTGAGGATATTGTAGATATAAAAAGAATTTGATGTGGCCATAGACAATCATGTGACTATATATATTGGTGATCCAACAAGATATGTGCCTATTCCTATTTATATGGGAGTTATAACGCAACTTTTTGAGTAATGAAAAGAATGTGAGATTAATTATTTAATTATATGTGAGCTGGAAAAATCAATTTAATTCTTTTGCATTATAATTTTTAATTTTATTTTTTCCTACGTTCTCTTTTAATTTTAAATTTTAATCTCCTACAGTTTTTGTACTCTATATTGTACTCCGCTCTAAAAAAATAGCAAGTTCATGACTATATTTTTCATTTTTTTAATATAAAATCAAGCCTAATATTCGTACAGAAAGAATTAATAAATATATCTTATATTAAGCAATTCGTGTACTAAAGTTTTGGAAAATATCATTGTTTATCTGTTATTGCACGAGAATGATAATCGTCTGCACAAGTATCACTCAGCATCAAGTTCCATTACTAGTGTCATCACTGTTGAAAAGCCCCGCTTGTACAATCAGTGTAACTTCTCCTTAATTTTGTCAATTTGCTCTAGGCATCCACTAGTAGACCGACCCTAGGAAAGAATTTATTTCAAGCATGCCTTTTCTTTCTAATGTTGGCATTATATAAGCCTCAGTTCAGCATCCTTACGCTTCTATTTGTTCACAAGCTCTCAGTTACAAACATCAAAATGTGGGCCTACTCTCCACTTCTCCCCTCTCAAATCCTCATATTATCACTCTTAGCCTCCATTTTTCTACCCCTCTCCACCTCAACTCATGACTACCATGACGCATTGACCAAGTCAATCCTATTTTTCGAGGGGCAACGGTCCGGTTGGCTGCCACCTGATCAGTGAGCTACATGGCGAGGCAATTCGGCCATCTCAGATGGGACACAAGCGGGTGTAGACCTTGAGGGAGGGTATTATGATGCAGGAGACAATGTGAAGTTTGGGTTTCCCTTGGCATTCACCACCACAATGCTTTCATGGGGCATCATGGAATTTGGGGAATTGATGCCGCCGGATGAACTTAGAAATGCTGAGGTGGCAGTTCGTTGGGCAACTGATTATCTCCTTAAAACAATTTCACATCCCGGCCTGATTTTTGTGCAAGTGAGCGACATACAATAAGATGTTAATTTGAAAAAAAAAAAATTGATGCATGTTGTAATTTAACTCTCCTTTTCATCCACCACCTATACGTACTAGGTGGGGCAAACTGGTATTTGGGGCCCAGAAAACACATGGAAAATGTTGTTGCGCATATATCGTACAAAATTAAATTAACAGTAGTATTAGCACATGAATTATTGTTTTATTTATAGTTTACCGTTGTCTGGCAAATTCAAGCATCAGAATCAAACTCATTTTGAGAGAGCTCTATCTTTTAAATTTATGAATTATTTCCTTTTCTTGTCAAATTAATCTAGTGAAGGAATTATACATTCAGACATATATGTTCCAGTAAAGGACCGCCAGAAAATAGATTCACACATCCTATTGTAGCTAGTTACGCATTTCTGTCTATCTTGTTCCCATGCACATTAATTATTTTCACCGATGTAGGTACATTGCATATAAATGTGATCTGGATATGGAATAAATAACAAATCCTCTAAATCTATTACAATCAATAGGTTGGGGACCCCATGAACGACCACAACTGCTGGGAGCGGCCAGAGGACATGGACACAGCACGCACAGTGTACAATGTAAGCGCAGACCGGCCGGGGTCAGAGGTGGCTGGTGAGACTGCGGCCGCATTGGCAGCTGCATCAATGGTATTTAGAGAAACCGACCCGGAGTACGCAGACATGCTTATGGCCGGTGCTAGAAGAGCATTTGATTTTGCAGACACATACAAGGGTGCATATAGCGATGACCCCGGTTTGAAAGCCGGGGTCTGTCCTTTCTACTGTGACTTTGATGGCTATCAGGCAAGCCTTGCTTATTACTGCTCGTTTTGTTTCCTCTCTATCTTCCTTCAGCTTCTTCTTCTTAAAATTTGTTCACTTGGTACTGTTACACGTGAAAAGAAAAAAACAAGAGTAAGGAAAACATTTTCTGTGCTCTAGCTTAAATTTCTGACCTTGTGGCCCAGAGGTGGGGCTGGGCTAAACAAAATTTGTCAGATTTCTGATCCATTACATGATTACATCACGACAGTGTGACATGCTATACATGGGCATGAATTAGATTCATCATATCTTATTTGAGGCCTAAAATTGGTCAGAAGATGGACAGCGCCCTTACTGGCCCAAATTTTACCAAAACCAGCCCAGTCGAACGCCATTATATACAACCTGCCCCCATTTAATTTTTATGTTGTTACCATTACCATACATAGGATGAATTGCTGTGGGGAGCGGCATGGCTGCGTAGAGCCTCTGAAGAGGATTCTTATCTGGAGTACATACAAAACAATGGCAAGACTCTCGGCGCAGAAGAGAACATCAATGAATTCGGCTGGGATAATAAGCACGCTGGCCTCAATGTCCTGGTTTCCAAGGTACAATTCAATCCATCGAGAGATGGTTACAGCCTGATTTTGGCATCATACATGATAATCAGTACAATTTTGGTTCAAATTAGGATGAAATAGTCTATTATTTTGGTTTTTTAATCGGTAGATGCTTGGTTGAGAGGTGTAATTAAATCATAATGCCAGGGTAAAATTGGTTGAAATCTCAATACATGTTTCAATTGCTGACTGCTCACTGTTTGCATACTGACAAAGCGAAATACTAGTAATGAACGTAACTGGTAGAGTGTGGAAGTGATGGTGGTACCTCAATGACAAAATGGGATATCAATGTCCTTCAATGAAGAGTGTGTTATCTATGCATGAAAGTTTTTTTTTATAGAAAAGATCTTGCTGTGATTACCATATAGCAAAATTTAAGGGGAAAAAGAGTAACATTCACAAAGTTTTCTCAATTTGTAGGAATTTATGGAAGGTCAGGTACTCTCTTTGGAATCTTACAAGGGTTCAGCAGATAGCTTCATGTGCACACTAGTACCAGAATCTACATCATCTCACATACAATATACACCCGGAGGCTTAATTTACAAACCTGGAGGAAGTAACATGCAGCATGTCACATCTATCTCATTTCTTCTCCTGACATATGCAAAATACCTCTCACAATCATCTATGACTGTCAACTGTGGCAACATCTCCGTTGGTCCCACTACACTAATATCACAAGCCAAAAAACAGGTATTTATTGGATTATATTCATAACCCAGCCTTAATCACTCTTTTCGACTTAAACATTATTTTATTGCCCCACAAAACAGGATTGTTTGAAACTTAAAGCATTGGATGTGTTCTTTGCTTCTGTTCTTTTTCTTTTTTCTTTTGTCTAAATTGATCAGGCAGTGTGTGTCCAGTCTGATACTGTACCAAACTGACATCAACTTATTTGTTGGGATTTTTTTGTCAATTTCTTTCTTGGATATTTGATTACAGTTTGTATAGCTACCTCAACATTAATTGAAAAACTAAAGATATGTTGTTTATAATCTTTTAATCAATACAGGTGGACTATTTGTTAGGAGATAACCCAATGAACATGTCATATATGATTGGGTATGGAACCCGATATCCACAACGAATCCACCACCGAGGTTCATCCCTACCATCTATCTCAATCCATCCACAACCAATTGGGTGCAAAGATGGGTCGGACTATTACAGATCATCTGACCCAAATCCAAACCCGCATATCGGGGCAATTGTTGGTGGACCTGGTGATGATGATGTATATGAGGATGATCGAGCTGATTTTCGCAAATCTGAACCCACTACCTACATTAATGCACCATTGGTAGGGGTCCTGGGTTATTTTGTTGCTAACCCTAATTAACTAACCTTTGGCTTTGGTGAGATTCTACTTATAAATATTTGAAATATAGATAACACAGTTTAAACTACAGAGGATTTTTGGATTGAGTTAAAGGACTTTTGTGTGATCCACTTATATAGAGAATTGTTCTTTTTCCCTTAGAATAAATGATGTTTCATGTCCTGGATAGATTTTGCTTTTCACATCTTATCGCTTAATTGTCTGATTTCTGACACTCGCGTCAAATTCGTCTATGCCTCAATTTTTCAAAACTCATTAGAAGGTCATATAAAAAACATTCAATAATTAAAGATCTATAATTGGTAGTAGATGAAATGTTCACAGAATTCAAGGAAAATCATTTTGAACCCGCCTCTTGTCACAAATTTGAAACAAGTAATTGAAATACGGCAAAAGCTAACCACCAACAAACTAGCTATCTAAGTAATTTTGTGCATATTGCATTGAGAAAGTAGACATGAGATCGTTGAGATGTTTTCCTAAATATCTTAATTCTTAAAGACTTCAACCATTTAATAGCGACAGCATTTGTCATCTTCTACAACACTGAGAACATGAATTGACAATGGCGGCTAATTTGCTAAATATCCGTAAGTTGACTTCCTTCATTTTCATTCCACTTTTGCTACCTTCCAACAGATCTATCATTTGATCAGTGTGGCCAGAGAAAGGGAAATGTACCAGCTCCATGATATCTATTTTAATCACAACAACTCAATTAAACTCCACCGCTTGAATTGACAAGACAAACTACAGTATCTGCCCATTAATCCAACAATCAACTAAATACCTGTCGTTAATTGAAAGCATATGGAGCAACATAGATAAGATTTAATATTAAGATCAGTCCAAAATATGACACCCGGTGTTCTGTTTTTGAAAGACAAACAACATCTAGGTCACTGCGCACAATAGTATATTATAACAAGAAAACAAGTGCATTTGTGTAGAGCGCCTGCTTCTTAACTTTCTAAGCTTTCCTTCTCCCTTATCCCTGGCACCGTCTTAATGTCTCCTCTTATATTCCTCCTACTTCTCATTCCATTATTCTCCCTCTACAAATCTTTCTTCCTAAAAAAAACAAACCTCCCACCATCACCGGTTTCTCTTCCTTTCATCGGTCATCTGCACCTCCTTAACAGCAGCTTACCTCACCGCTCCCTCCATTCACTGTCGCTGCACTATGGCAGAGCCGATTCCTCTCAAATCATACTCTTGAATCTGCCAAGCCCAACTCTTGTTGTATCCACCGCCTCAGCTGCCGAACTCGTGCTCAAGACCCATGATATAGCATTTGCATCCCGCCCTGCCTCCTTCTCAGAAGGTTTAAAATGCTTATCAATCCTAAGAAAAGCCATCGCTAGATGCTTATTTAACTATTATGTGACAGCTGATTCTAACATGATAGTAAAAATGGATTTGGATCTCATTAAGCTTTCAAGGATTAAGTGGCCAGTTGGGTAAGGATGCTGAAACTGTTTACTTCTTTTGATAATGTTCCATTGCAGGTATGCTTGTGAATGGAACCGGCCGAAATGTATCTTTCACTGAGTATGGAGACTATTGGCGCCAATCCAAGAAATTTACTGTCATTCACCTTCTTAGCCAGAAGCGTGTCTTTTCTGCTCCTTTCCAGATGGCACGTACCAAGGAATTGACAGCCATGATGGCTCGTATATCTACAAGCAAAGGTGAGGTGAATCTGAGTGACTGCTTCTATGCATATGCAAATGGTGTAGTCAGCCGTGCAGTTGCAGGAAAGGAAAGCAATGCAGAAAAGTTCAGGTAGTGCCCTTTTTAGAATTTTGTTTTGCCTAGTATCTATATGCAAACTCTCATTTATAAGAACTTTTTTCAATATATGGAGATATATGATAAATGTAATTATATTTCAATAAGTGCCAACTTGTCAGCCAAATTAAAAAGAAATTATAATCATTTCATAATTGACATTTATGGATCTACCAAGAGAGATTGGCTGGCTGCGAAAGTAATTGTGTTTATATATTTCATTATCTTTTTGTTCATTTAAAAAATAGCTTTTTTGAAAAAACAAAATAATAGGGAGTTGATGGGGGACGTTTCGGCGGTACTAGCAAAGAGATCTCTTTCTCGGCTAGCAGCAGAGATGTTTCCAGCAATAGGGAAACTGATTACTAAAGTGTTGGGGATTGATGAGAAGTTTGAGCACTACAATTGGAACTGGAATCAGTTCATGGCTGAAATTCTTGAGGAGCATAAGAAGAAATTGGCAAACAGTGAGGAAGAAGATTTTGTAGATGTTCTGCTAAGGACTAGAAATGATGGTACAGCAGGATTTGATCCAACTGAAAATGACATAATTGCAATTGTTAGGGTTGGTCTATTTTTCCTCTTATTTGTAACATTCATATTTGAATTTCAAGTTTTTTGTAGTTTTATCCAATGCCTAATTTCATTATTTTTTCAGGACATGACTGCAGCTGCAACTGACACGACTTTCATATCACTCGAATGGATCATGTCAGAGCTTATGAAGAATCCAGATGTAATGGCAAAGGCGCAGGCAAAAATAAGACAAATCGCAGGCCAGAAACCTATGGTCACAGAAGATGACTTGAACCAAATCGGGTATGTTCGTGCAGTAATAAAGGAAACCATGAGATTGCACCCCCCTGCTCCTCTATTGGTACCGCGTGAATCAACAACCACCACTGTTATACACGGGTATGAGATCCCAGCAAAAACAAAACTAATCATCAATGCATGGGCAATAGGCAGAGATCCACAGAGTTGGGAGGCACCAGAGGAGTTCAGGCCGGAAAGGTTTATCGGCAGTGAAGTGAACTTCAAGGGAAATCATTTCCAATTCATCCCATTTGGCGCAGGGAGAAGAATGTGTCCCGGGTTGAACTTTGCCATGGTGACGATTGAACTGGCATTAGCAAATCTCTTGTACAGATTTGATTGGAGATTGCCAGGTAAGGAGTTGGATATGGATGAAGGTGTAGGGATTTCTACTCCCAGGAAAACTCCCCTTTACCTTATAGCTACAGAACTTTAACAAAGATTTGTTGTAAAAGAAGGCTTTCTTTACCATAATCCGTGTTTAGGAAGTAAATACTTTGCTCAGTTGACATTATGAAATAATATTCTTGTATAAATCTCCAAATTTATAAATTCTTGACGATCTATAAATGTCAATATTGATATTTATAAATTTTATGTATATATCTCTTTTTGTAAGGTAGGTACCGGACGATCTATTAGTTTGGTACCGACATGCCGACTGGGCAGCCGGATAACAGTCCAGATTATTTTCTGGACTATTTATTAACCCCCCCCCCCCCCCCTCTTATGGATATTTATTGATTTCATACAATTCGTCTGAGTCCGTTGTTAAAGAAGTACTCGATCTGGTTTGGAAATTCTGTCCTAAAATATTGGAGGGAAACTGTTTTGATAGTAACATACATCTTTTAATTAAGTCGACAGTAAATTTATGTACAGCAGAAAGCCAACAAAACAAATATTACCCTACTTTGTCTCGCTAGAATTAATGTTTTTTTTTTCCAAATAAGCAGTTAACTAAAATAAACGAATAATATTTTTTTTTCTGATCCAAGATCACTGGAGTCAGTAACCTCCTTAAGATGTCAATTTTGAAACATCAAGTGATAATAAACGGGAACAGGTTCAACCCATTTTTCTTTTAAAAATATAAAAACTCATTATGATATTGTCATTTTTTTTTTGCTAATGCAGTTCCTAAGAAAAAGCTAAAATTGATCCCTATATTCTTCACAAAAATTACTCACAGCGACCCTCATGTTTCTAAACTTATTACAATTATATAAGTTCTATGGATTTGTACGGTTGACCCCAAAAATATATAGCCTCTTACCCCAAAAAATAACTGTTTGGCTCTTTTAATGGGAGAATATCTGAGCTCTCAGAGTCCAAGCTTAGGAAATGCTATCACCGTCGAATCTCCATCAATCAGATGATCCAACAGCTCTGAACTTAGATTTTCTTCAATTTTTCAGAATGAAACCCCGTGCCCATTATACGCGTTTTTCCAATTTGATTTGCAATCGTTCAAATTTGATCCTACCACCTCGGCGCTGATGTTTGAATAACAAGGACCGGATAGATTCACGAGCCTTCGATCTGGTTGTGCTGGAAACGAGCAACAAATATTAACCTTATGATTCGTTCAATGGTGGTTAAAATTCACGTTTCTATTCTTGATTTAGCCTCTCAATTAAATTATTTTTCTGATTATTTTTCTGGTAAACGAATAAACAATGCATCAGACCGGTCAATTTTTGGTCAGTTTCTACGAAAGGTTGTAGAAGAAAAATACAAAAACAATAACAAAAAAAAGGTACACAACAAAATTAATACCCATTCAGAGTTGAAATAGAAAGGTAAAGAGAAATCGATTTCTGGTATTTCTACAATGTCAAAGCACCAACCCCTTCATCAGCTATAATGTAATGTTAAGAAATTATAAATTGTACTGCTATGTTATAAAACAAAAGAAATAAATCGGTAGTGCGCGCATAGACTATAATCAATCACCAAGCCACGTTCTAATCCTTTTCAATTATTGTCAGTATGTGTCTTACAAAATCTGATGTAGAATTATCACTTGATAATTTAACTTGAATTCATAATCCTCTTGTACATATATGCAATGATTAGCCGGGACAAAAGAAAATGAGCCAAAATGATGAAATTCTTTCTTGCGATCTTATCAGTATTAGAGAACAATATCCTTAAATCCAAAATTAGGATCAACTTGTTTCATAAGCACCCTTTGCATCATGGAGCAACGCGAGTTATGTTAAGAAGCAAGAAAATTGATGAATAAAACATTAAAATTTGAAAATCGCCATTGCCAGTACCGAAGTTCAAACTGACTGTGCCTCGCCCTAAATACTAAAGCTCTGATGAAAATTCCGACTTTGTAGATGCTTAATCATGAACAGAGCAAATTTAAAGGTGTTGACAAATTTCCAAACGATTATCAGATGATCGACATTGACGACCAGAGAAATTAGACGACGCCCATGAAACGCGAGAGAGGAAAGGAAAGAGAGAAAAAAAAAAAGGAGAGGAGAAATCGGGCTCTCTGTCTCGGCCCAACAGCAGAAAAGAAAGAAAGGAGGAAAAGAAAATAAGGCCCAGTTTTCGATTTAGCCGAAATAAAAACTGAACATTTAACTTCGGCCTGGAAATCAATAAAACTTAACCTCGTTAATAATTTCACTAATCATTGCTTAATTGTTTGAAATTTACGAATTTGGTCATTTTAAAAACAATTTTCTTCTCTACTCAAATAAATAAAAAATAATTTTATTTTATGAGCAATTCAATTCAATAGGTTTCAATTCTTTTAGGAAAGATAAATATATAAGTAAAAATGAAATAAAAATATAATTTTGTTTCGCGCAAAAAGTTTTACTTTTTTGTTAAAATTCATTAAATTAGTCCATTTAAATGAAATAAAAATATTATGAGTAAAAGATTGTAAATATTTTCTTCTATAAATGAAAAATCCCCAGTCTCTAGAAATCTTATCAAAATAAATTTCATTACTTTTAGAAATAAGTAGTTAATTATGGATATCTCTTTTCTTTAAAATTCTTCTTCATTGTAAATAAATATGTAGATATTTATTTATAAAATATAAATATGTAAATATTTCTTTAAAAAATCTTTTGTAAACAAAAAAAACTTCTCAAGTAAATAACTTTAAAGTTTGATTAGCTTTAATTTAAATAAAATTTATTAAAAATCTTTTGATTCATAGAAAATAATTCTCTTTCATTAATATTTTCTTCAAATGAAAAAACAAATATACATTAGTTTTCTTTTAAAAATAAACTCTATATTTTTTGAAATAAATTGTTAATATTCTTAAAATTCTCTTCTTATAAATAAAATATAAAATAAAATCCTATTTTTCGATAAATAAAATAAATAAAGTAAATTGCAAATATTTTCTAAAAAAAATAAGAGTTTTTCTATCATTACTCAATGTGACCTATTTATTTATTTTTTGTTTATATTTTAATTCCTCTTTTCTTAGGATTAAAGATTTCTCGGGTTCATAGCCCAAAATAATTAATAGTGGGGATTTTACACTCACTGAAACAATAAAATCTCCACAATCACTAAATTATTTTTGAATGTATTGTCTGAATTGCAATCCACATATATATACATATGAGGTGATACATTATCCTTTTTTCACTCTCTTTACTCCACTCATTTTTTTCTGAGTGAAAAAAGTGTGAAAAAAATCGCACACTTAAACTCTCATCTTTAATAAAAAAAAAACTCTAAACTATTTTCTATTCTTTTATTCTTGTCAAGTAATCCCTTCAGGGCTTCTCTATATTTTTATCTTCTTACTTCATTCAACTTCTGAATAGATAGAAATTTACAATTACTTTTTTTAAGTTTTCCTCTTAAAATAAGGGGGAGACAAGTTTATTCCCATTTTATTTTTGAATATCTTGAAAACCATCTTGAAAGATAGAACATAAATAATAAGGCATCCGGAAAAAAATAATTTTGAGGTCCCTTTCTCTAGGATTGTTAATGGATATGGTATGAATCACGTAGAGATATTTTCATTATTATATTCATTTGAAATTAGTTTTACTTGTACCTTATCCTTATTCATTAAAATTAGACTTATACATATCATACATTTTTCAGGTAATAAAATGGTAATAGATGCTAACAAATGATACTAATATATTAATTAATTTTATCATCATTCGTAAGAAAATTTAAACTCATTTCTTTTATACAAATGCATCTATATTTATTAGTGTAAAATCAAAATATAAATAATAAATAAGTAGTTCTGGCTTTCAAATTTTTGTAATTAAAAAAATAATTCAGAAAACTCAGAATAACTAATCTATATTAAAAATAAAACATAATTATTACATAAATATATTTAAATGATATAAATTATTTTTTAATATTATATTTTATAGACTAATGAGTATGAAATGATATTTATTCATATTCATATTTATTTAATTAATGAAAAATTTATCCATATAAAAAATTATCCGTACCATGTAAAGACGATACTATTAGATAAATAAATTATCAAATATGATACGAAATAAATATATATCTATACTATATTATAAAGAGTGTATATATTGGAGACGTCCATTAATGTTATCAGATAATGTTAAGATCAAAAAATATTTTTTTCAATTTATGATTGAGATTGATTGATTTTATAAAAATAACGGTTCAGATTTCAGTCAAATTTATTTTTTCTCTCCATTCCATTTGTTATTTCTAGCAATGCGTTTATAGGAGGTTTAAAAAAGAAATTGTATACCAAATAAATTAAGCATCAACTATTATTAGATTTTATTTTAAAAAAAAAATTATACATTATACAACCTTACTCGGAAAAGAAAAATTATTATATTTTATGTATTATCTTTTATTAAATAATAAATTAAATTTATTTAAAAATTTAAGATCCTTTGTAATTGATTTATAAAAAGCATATTTATACCGAAATACCCTTATTCAATTTATGATTGAGATTGATTGATTTTATAAAAGCAACGGTTCAGATTTCAGTCAAACATATTGTTCTTCTCCATTCTATTTGTTATTTTTTACCAATGTATTTATAGGAGGTCTACAAAAATTATATATCAAATCAATTAAACATTAATTTTTATTAAATTTTATTGTACAACCTTACTCAGAAAGGAAAATTTATTATATTTTATGCATTATCTTTTATTAAATAATAAATTAATTTTATTTAAAAATTTAAGAGCTTTTATAATTAATTTACATATAAAATAATTAAATATCAATTATTATTAAGTTTTATATAGCAAAAAGAAAACTACACATTATTCAACCTTATCTAGAAAATAAATTATTATATTTTGTACATTATTTTTTATTAAATAATAAATTAAATTTATTTTAAAATTTATGAGTCTTTATAATAATTGACATTAATAATAAAATTAGTGTTAAATATAAATATTTTTAAAATTAAGAAGGTTTACATAACAGCTGTGTTCTATACTAGTATGGATAAATAGATAAAAAAGATATAGGCAAGCAGCCTCTAAATAGTTTTTTTTTGCGGAGAACTCTCTAAAAAAAATCTAAACAACTTATTTTAATCACAATGACTATGAGAACATTTTAACATCAATTTCAATATATAAAGATTTATTATTATTAACTTAGAATCTCTACTCCTTATTAAGCATGTATGTGTTCTGATTCTGCAACGGTCCAGATTTTTTATTAAATTTTTAGAGCTAATATCATTCATCATATTGACTTATTCATCAAATAATGTTACTATCTCTATGACCATTTGTATTGAAGTTAGAATTTTCTCTCAATTTTGTTTGTTACACGAAATACTACATAATTTAGGAGTATAATTGCTTTCTTTTCTTTTCTTTTTTTTTAGATTGCCATCAATTATGAATTTTAATTTTTCTTAAACACTAAATATTATATTTCCTCTCAATTTATGTTTATTTTGTATTAATTATGTATTTATTATTGAAATTTATATGAATTACTAAATTATTTTTATTTTTATTTTCTTATTTTTTATATGAAGATATAAATTTTTATATTTACCGTAGCAACGTAGAGATACCATTAAAATTGATCAGACTATTAACCGTAAATGAACCGCACAGCGACGCGGAATATCGTTCCGTAGCAGCATAGCCCCATCCCTCTCGAACCTTTCTTTCAATAGCGAACCATATTATTTTAACGGAATACAAAGTACCTAACCTAGGGTTTGGATTTGGATCATAAAACTGTTATACCCTAGATTTTTTGTTCATCTCCACGCCCCGTCATGGGACAACCAGAGGGCGAACCAGGCTCTCCGCCACGAACCCTAGCCCCCCAATGCGAGACCATGGAGACGGCAAATGAGATTAATCGAGACACTGACACGCCGCTATCTCCAATTTCGACCAACGAGGCGGTGGTGTCAGAAACGGAGTTGGAGGATAAGGGGGGCGTGACCTTGTCGGAAGAAGGAGGTGTCATTGCGGAGGTGGCTTTAGGCGAAGAGAAACAAGAAATGGATGCCGTGGCTGGAGATGGCAATTCTTCTGTGAAACAAGAGGTAGCCGAGGCGGAGGAGGTCCCCGTTGTCGTGGTTGAGCGTTCGTCAGTGCAATTTTCTCAGCTTGCGGAATCAGAATCTTTGCCTGAAGCTGTAATTGCTGGTACAGAGGAAGTGGTAAAAGAAGAGGATTCTCGAATGAAGTTTTCTATGAATGAGGGGGGGAGTCCTGCAGTCAGAAAAGGTCTGGTTAGTGAAGAGCGTGCAGCTGGGGATGTGGTGGTAGCTGGAAGTGATGACATGATGCTAAAAGAAGAAGATAAAGTAGAACAGGAGGCAGAACAGATGGATGAGACTGAGAGAAAAGAAGAGGATGTTACTCAGACTGATGTGGAGGCCCCACATTTGGACCAAGAGATGGTTCCCTCAGAAACAAACAACAAAGAAGCAGATGAGTTGCAGCCAGAAGATAACAACACAACTCAAGATAAAGAAACTAACATGGATGAGTCGATACATGATGATCCTGGTGGTGATAGAGAAGTGGATGAGGATTTGACACAAGATGGACGCAGTGATAGGGCAATGGATGAGGATTTGCCAGAAAATGTAGATGGTGATAAAGCAATGGATGAGGATTTCCCACAAGATGGAGATGAAGATAAAGGGGTGAATGAGCCCTCTGTTGGTGTCAATGGTGGTGATGGATTGGATGATGATGATGCTGATGCTGATGGTCGGGCAGCTAAACATGAAGAAGATGTGATGAGAACAAATGATGGAGAGGAGGATGAAGATGAGGATGACCCACCACCTTTGGCAGTGAAGAAAGGCAGCAGTGGGAAGAAGAAGCGGGCCCGACCAACAAGGATAAAAAAGGGCGAGGAAGAATTATGTTTTATTTGTTTTGATGGTGGCGAGCTTGTTGTGTGTGATCGCAGGTTAGATTATTATATTGCATCATTTTTTCCTTGTAATTTTCTGTGGCGGGGAGATGACCATTTTTAATTGGTGTCAACCTCTGATTGTAATTTTTTAATAAGGCTGAATCCCACTAGATTTAATTGATTTAGCCAATAGCTCAAAGTTAGTCTGAATCTGATTAATTTCCCTCCAAGTCTTTTTTTGATTGACTAGCAACATCATTTGAGTTGACTTTGGATGGTCAATGTATATCAGTCTATGGCAATGTATGCAGTTGGGGTTTCAAGCTCACAGTCACTATTGGTACAGTTGAATGCTAAATAGAAGAAAAGAGTTTAATATCCATGCATCTTTTAGGTACTTAATAACTGGCTTGGGTGTCTATTTGTTGCCATAAACATTTGAGTAATTTGTCAAGAAGTCAAGCTGGTTAGGTTTCTGAAAGGAATTCCTTGTTTTTGTAATTCTGACGGTATTTTATTTTGTTACAAAATCTGTAGCGTAACAATTCATGCCGAGTTCTTTTGAAAATTTCAAAAGTTCCATATGCCCTCATCAAACTTCTTTCTTTTGTGCTTGCTGTCATTGTCCATCTCTTTCTGTCGGTTAATTCTAACAGGATACACTGGTAAAATGTCAGTTTACATTTGGTCCTATGAAGAAAATTCGTACTAATCATTGTACTTGTCACAAGTGACCAGGAGTTTCTTATTGCTATTAATATAACTCACCAGATGTTTTTTGTGGGTTTGATTTTCTTCCTTCATTCTTTTTGACCTTGTTCTTTCTTATTTCTATTTAGGGGATGTCCCAAGGTGTATCACCCATCTTGTGTCAATAGAGACGAGGCATTCTTCCGTGCAAAGGGCAAATGGAATTGTGGTAAATGCCTTACTTTGCCTCTGGTGCTGAGGCTACTGTGTCATTATTGGATTTAGTTGAATCTTAATTATATAATTAGGATGGCTAGTCAAGGCGATGTTTGTGATTAATCACACTAGGGACACCTTACTGTTCTGTTTCAAGCTCGCATCGGGATGTCAGAAATGTTTGTTTGATTGTCTCTTTATATCCTTTTCTGGCATTGGCCATTTTATAACTGATGATAACAATATGGCAGGATGGCACATATGCAGCGAATGTCAGAAGCCAGCTCGATTGATGTGCTACACGTGCACCTATTCCCTTTGCAAGGGGTGCATGAAAAAAACGGAGTTCTTGAGCATCAAAGGGAACATGGGCTTCTGTCCATCTTGTCTGTCCACTGTAACGATGATTGAGAGATATGAACGAGGAGAGGAAGATGCTCTTCCAGTAGGTTCCTTTCCATTATGTTTTTCTAGTTTCACATTGGCTTGGTTTTTATCGAGAAAGGTCAGAATGAGGAATGGTGTCTCGTTCAGTCTTGTTGGCCTATTCTTTCTTGCTTTCACTAGAACATCTAATTGTATATGGGAAAAAAAACTGGAGCTAGTAAGTTCTAAACTCCAGCTGAACTCATTTGTAACAAGGTTATAGAATGATTAATAACATTGGCTTGGTTCTAAACTCACATTGGCTTGGTTTTTATCGAGAAAGGTCAGAATGAGGAATGGTGTCTCGTTCAGTCTTGTTGGCCTATTCTTTCTTGCTTTCACTAGAACATCTAATTGTATATGGGAAAAAAAACTGGAGCTAGTAAGTTCTAAACTCCAGCTGAACTCATTTGTAACAAGGTTATAGAATGATTAATAACTTTGTTCTTGGAATTTGCTTTGATCTAAGATAGAAAATGAACACTTTGGTCCTCAGTTCCTCATCCATGGGTTTCTTTTAGGAGGTGATTGAAACCATACAAAGTTTTGAAACAAAATTTCCATGAATATTCTTTTTTATTTAACAGGAAAATGTAAATTTTGAAGACAGAAGTAGTTGGGAGTTTCTGTTTAGAGACTATTGGCATGAGACAAAAGAAAAACAGTCGCTGACACTAGAAGTGATACTGAATGCCAAATCTCAACAACAGACCCCACTGACCCCTGCTGCTGAAGAAAAAGAAACCTCTGATGAGCAGGCCAAATCTGACAACTCAGCCCATCGTGCTGAAGCTGAAGAAACCTCGTCCAAGAGAAAATCTAGAAAGAGACTGAAAAAGCCAATGATTACCCCCTCCCCCTCTTCGACAAATAAAAGGTTAAAGAAAATGCGAAAAGACAAAACTGCACTTGTTGAGTGCTCAGAGAAGCGTACTCGCACTAGCAAGAACAAGTCCAGTGGTGGCCACTGGGCCTCAGAAGAATTACTTGACTTTGTTTCGCACATGCGAGATGGTGACAGATCAGTAATTTCTCAATTTGATGTGCAAGCCCTCCTGTTAGAATACATCAAGAGGAAAAACCTTCGGGACCCACGAAGAAAGAGCCAGATCATCTGTGATCGCATGCTGGAGAGTCTATTTGGAAAACCACGTGTTGGCCACTTTGAAATGCTGAAGCTTTTAGAGGCCCACTTTCTCGAAGCTTCCCCTACCGAGATGGATGATAAACAAGGTGGTGGAGTGGTTGACCCAGAGCCTGATCCAGAACCTGAAAACAGTGAAGGATCAGCCTTGGGTACCAGCTCGGAGAAGAAGAGGAAGGGGAGAGGCAAGGGGAATAGAGCCATGCAGGGTAACTTGGATGACTATGCAGCAATAGATCTGCACAATATAGGGCTGATTTATCTGAGGCGTAATTTAATGGACGAGATCATTGATAATGAACCTGAGGAATTTGAGGAAAAGGTAGTGGGGTCCTTTGTCAGGATTAGAATCTCAAACTCAGGTCAGCAGCGTCAAGATATATACCGGCTTGTGCAAGTTGTTGGTATGGATATTTTTCCTTGAAGGAGTTTTGCTTTTAGTCCCTCAGATTTCTTGCAAATTATGCCATTAATTTTACAGTATTTGTCCTCTTATAAAATCCTCAAATTTCTCGCAAATTATGCCCATTAATTTGCAGTATTTGTATGAATTAAAGGCAATATCATCATTAGCAAGGAGATTTGAGTTTTCTAAACTATATCTGGACAGTTCTTTCATACTATTGTTTTTGCAAGCTCACTGGTCCATATTTAATCTACTATCTTGATTCTAGATTAATTTGTTATAATAGAAGAGATGTTTTAAAAGTATTGGTTATTGAATAGTGGAAATCCTTTGACAACTATTTATCTTGACAATCCTGACAACCAATTTTAAATAAATTCATAAAAAAATCTAAATATGAGAAAACTTATACAACTAATCTTAAGCTTATAGATTGATTGTGATTCAAATTTCATACAATTCGAATGTTATTTTGTATTTGGTATTCCATCAAAGCCAAAGGCCAGTAAATCTGTGGAAAACCCTTTTAGCTATGTATCAGAATATGCAATCTCAGGAACCCTTTTAATTTGAATCTCAGGAACTGGTAGAGCAACAGAGAAGTATAAGATGGGTAAAAAGATGACAGATATAACCTTGGAGATCCTGAATTTGGACAAGCAGGAGTTCATTACTATTGATATCATCTCCAATCAGGAATTTACTGAGGTACTCTAGTTGTATTCTCTGAATATTTTGTTCTGATTATTGCAATTGTCAAATTGCTCTGTCACGTAATTTGATTTGGTTTTGTAGGAGGAATGCAAGCGCCTGAGACAGAGCATTAAATACAATTTTATACCACGTCTAACAGTGGTAAGAAAATTAGAATGAACTTAAAACTCATTCAAAAAATTGTTGAAATTGCTACAAGCATTGACTTATCCTCCTTTAATTGCCTTTTACAGGGAGAAGTTCAAGACAAGGCCAGGGTGCTTCAGACCGTAAAAGTGAATGATGTAAGTATTATCTCTACCAATTTGTTTTATTGGCGAACCTAACTACAATGAGAAATATTTGTCTTCCAAGTTGAACTATTATTTTATCTTGTGTTGCATGGGGCTAGATCCGAATCTTCTGCCATAGTTTCTATGTCAGGGAAACTATGGTAGTGGATCTCAGCCATCGGATTTGTTTAAACGGCTGTGATTAGATGTAGGTAGGGGGGGGGGCAATTATTATTAAGTGGGTCCCATAGTCATACACACAGGAAAGTATGGTAGCAAGTTGCCATACTTTCAACTATGGCAGCAGATGTATTTCCGCATGGGGGTCACTGCAATGCTTAATAAAATATTTGAATGATAATGAATTTCTTTTTGTTACACTGAGTTCAGCTTTTATTAACTATGCTTCGAGTATTGTGCAGTGGATTGAGAGTGAGAAAATGAGACTCAGCCATCTTCGGGATCGGGCAAGTGAAACAGGACGCAGAAAAGAATATCCTTTTAAAGACTCAACTCTATTTGTTAATTGACACACATGTCCTCTCTCTTTCTTCATTTTCCTTCATCTTTTTCTTAATTAGCTATTTCGAGCTATATGATTTTTTCTTTATTCTTACCCATTTTATTGAAGTATTAGCCTAAGAATATTTTGCTGCCAAAGCATAGTTTCTGCGATATGTTCACTTTATGTATATCCTACTCTAGGATTACAACACTAAGACTGAAACAACTATTAGCCAGCATAATTTTAGTATTAAGTCTCTTTGAAATTTGAGTTTGCTAGTCCTTGACTTTGGTCATCTTGCACGCTTAGAGAATGTGTTGAGAAGCTGCAGCTTTTGAACACGCCAGAAGAAAGATTGCGTAGGTTGAGAGAAGTGCCTGAAATTCATGCCGACCCCACCATGGATCCCGACTACGAATCTGCCGAGGAAGTTGAACCTGAGGTTGTCAGAAAAGGTAAGACTTCCATTGAAATTTTCTTCAAAGATAGTACCAAGTGCATATTTGTATTTTATTAAACTGATATAACCTGCTCAATCTTGCAGATCAATTTACGAGGCGAGATTCATTTGGCAGAAGAAGTAGTGAAGCTGTCTCACCTCACAAAGGAGGCAGTGGCTTCTCAGATGATAGCTGGAGAGGTGGCTTTTCTGGTGATAGCTGGAAAGGATCAAGCAGAAACCAAAATGAATCATTTCACTCACTACCTTCCCCAACCACTCCCACTGCAAACAGGTCAGCCCATCCTTGGAGCAGTGAAAGGGAAAGGGAAAGGGAAAGGGAAAGAGAAAGAGAAAGGGAAAGGGAGAGGGAAAGGGAGAGGGAGAGGGAGAGGGAGAGGGAAAGGGAGAGGGAAAGGGACAGAGAAAGGGAAAGAGAGCAAGAGAGAGAAAAAGAAAGAAATTTGCGTTTGTCAACCAGTCATACCCAGAGTCAACAAAGTCAGACTAAGGCATCAACAATAGATGAGTCGGAGAAGATGTGGCGCTACCTAGATCCGGCAGGAAAGACACAGGGCCCTTTTTCGATGGTTCAGCTGAGAAAATGGAACTCAAGTGGGTATTTTCCGACTGCCCTCAGGGTGTGGCGGTTGACTGATAAACAAGAGGACTCCATACTTTTGACAGATGCATTGAATGGAAGGTTTCAGAAGGAAGATAGGAAAGCTGCCTCTCCTTATACAACAGATCAGCGCAGATCTGGTGGCGATGAAGATCTACGGAAAAGTGAGAAAGCTCTGAGTGGCAATGAGCTGAAAACTGATTCAATTGTGAATTATGGGGTCACAAATTCAGTCTCAGTTTCGCCTGCATTTGCCAAGGCTGAAAGTGGCCATGCTATTGATAGAAGTGGAAGTTTCTCTGCTGAAGGTACAAACATTTTATAAAGATATTAAAGTACTATATCATAGTCGATGGTCGTACATAATTTTTATTGGTCACTGCAGTCTTGAATCATACTAGCTGGCATAGTAATAATATATAATGCATAGATCTTCTGATTAGTAGAATCTTATTTGTTACTATTGTTTTAGGCACAAGTAGAGTACCAGGTGATGTGAGCCAGGTCTCCCATCCACCGGCTGAGCACACACAGAATCAGGGTAACATTCAACAGAAGTCAGATCTAAGCATCACCATATCATCAGATCCAAACAACACTTCCAACACAATACCAGCATCTGTGGAACCTGCTCATCAGACGAATAACAACTCTGATTGGGCCACAGCTGCTGCTGCTGCTGCCATGGCACAGCAGATGGTTGCCATGGGCACCAATGGAGCAATGGCCTGGAGTCCGCAAATGCCAGTCCAAGGGAGTGCCAACACTAGCTGGGGTGGCATGGTTAGTCCAACCGGCATGAACATGAGCATGAATATGGGGTGGGGTGCGCCTAATTTCAACATGGGGATGGCCATGCCGAATCCAGGAAATGCAAACATGAACTTCGCCTGGGGCCCACAGGCAATGCAGCAGGCTACAACGGCATCTTGGGGTGCTGTCATGCCCGGTAGTGTGAATCCAGTAAATCAGTATCCCACATGGGGGATGCAGACACCAAATGGAAGCAACTGGGGAGTGGGACCAGCACAGGGTCCTAATATGACTCAAAACCAGAATCTTACTGCCGGACTGATGCAAGGGAATGGCATTGGGAATGCTAATGTGGATATAGGTGGCGGTGATAATGGTCATGCTTCATCGAACTGGCAGCAGGGAGGCCCCCGTTCAGGGATTTGTAGGTTTTTTGAGAATGGGCATTGCAAAAAAGGTTCTGGTTGTAACTATTATCACCCACCAGAGGAAAAACGGTAGTCTGAATGGTTGTAATTTTGAAATAATATGTTGGTGGAATAGTTAGTTTTTTGGTTTTGCCAGCTTGTTGTGTACATACATGTGGCACATGCAATGCTAGAATAGTGGTGTTTTGGCTGACTCATTGGCTCTTTGTAGTTGGGTTGACATGCACCGTCTACTTATCTTCTTTTCTTTTCTGTTTTTTTCTAAATATCGCCCCCTTTTTTCTTAGCTGTTGATTGGCTGTATGTCGTAGGTTGAGCTGCTACATTGAATGTTAAATCCTTTCAGTAATTATGTGAAATAAACGCTTAGATATCTGTTTTCCTTTACGTTTTTCATTGATTGTTAGGTTTTTCATTTTGTGTGTTTGTTTTGAACTAAATTTGATCTGAATTAATTCAATAATAAATCTGATTTCAACAGGACGGGTCAGTATACTGACATTTTCCTCCGTTGAGTGAAACAAACTTATTTTGTGAATCCGCACCCCAAAAATTGGAATGAAAGATGACATGACTATAGAAAATTGTATAGAAATTCTTACATTTAGATTATTCTTCAGAAAATGGTAAAATATTTATGACTATTCTATCAAGATGTTTAAAAGATGAAATTAAAATCGGGTTTTAAACTTATCTAGATAGTTTGTGTCAGTTATTTAATTTAAATTTTAGAGAGTTTTCAGAAATAAGCATTATATAAGCGCAACTTGTGTCCAAGAACCAAAAGAGCTAGAGAGAGTGTTTTTCGAACTCTAGCCGCAAACAGAAAGTGTGACCTTCCTCCCAACATCTTTTTTTTTTTTCTTGTATGGTTCCAAAATGAAGGTTCTTAAGTGATTTGAAAGCTTAGCACACAGATAAGTTTTAATATATATATATATATAAAGAGAGATATGCTACGGTTAATCATGAAGTATAAAATACTTTTATATTTCATGTCGTATCTTTTATTTTCAAATTTAAAATATTTACCTGACCGTTCAAAATATTCTCTATATTAAAATATATTTGAATATCAAATTTTATAATTAATTGTTTTAACTATTCTCTCCATTGTTCTCAAGTTTCTATCTAAACAACATTTTACTAATCCAGAATAGTAACAATTAGCACTCTTCTCATAGGGAGTGTTTGTCACTCAATGGAATAGTAAAAAGTTGAAATAAAATAGTTATTCCGATGAATTAATTTGCCAAATGAATTTTAGACTAAGTAGAAGAGTGCGGAATAGTGCTAATCCGGTATACCAACTTATAGATGGAATACCGGATTAGCTCTCGTCGAATAGCGATTATTGTTTGATTATATTATATTATAGTATTATATTATGATTATGATTAAGATTTAGTATTATTATATTATTATATTATTATATTATATTTATGATTATAATTTATTATTATATTAATATTATAATTAGTATTTATTATTATTATTATTATTATCATTATATTATTATTAAATTATTATTATCATTATTGTTATTATATTATCGTTACCATTAGTATTATTATACTATTTATTATTATTATAAATATAATTTTAACATTATATTATTATATTATGAATATAAATATAATTATTTTATTATTATATTATTATGATCAAGATTATTTATTATTATATTATTATATTATGATGATTATGATTATGATTATTAATATTATTATTATTTTATTATGTTATATTATATTATTATATGTTGATTATAGTGATGATTAATTTATTATTATATTATTATAATTATAATTATCTATAATTATTTTTATTATTATGATTATATTTTATTATTATATTATTATGATTATGATTATGGTTATATTATTATGATTATGACTATAATTATTATTTTCATGATTATGATTATGATTATTATATTATAATTATTTTATTAAAATTATGATTACTTATTATTATTATATTATTATAATTATGATTGTAATTATAATTTTTTATTATTATATTACTATATTATGATTATGTTTATATTTTTATTATATTACTATTATAATATTATTATTTATTATGATTTTTTTATTACTTTATTATTATTTTATTATGTTTTATTATATTATTATATGTTGATTATATTTATGATTAATTTATTATAATTATAATTATTTATAATTATTTTTATGATTATGATTATATTTTTATTATTATATTATTATGATTATGATTATTATATTATGATTATATTATTAAAATTATGATTACTTATAATTATTATATTATTATAATTATGATTGTAATTATAATTTTTTATTATTATATTACTATATTATGATTATGTTTATATTTTTATTATATTACTATTATAATATTATTATTTATTATAATTATTTTTTATTACTTTGTTATTATTATCTTACTATTATGATTATTATTTTACTATTATTATTATTATCATCATCATTATTAGTATCATAATTATTCATATTTTAACTATTATGAGTAACAACTGCCAAACGATATTTTCGCTCTTCCGAATAGTCAAGAATACCACTCTTCTACCACTCTTCCAAAAAAAATACTATTCTATTACTCTTCCAAAATTACCACTCTTCCAAAACTATTCCTTAATTTGCCAAACGGACCCATATTTTCCGAGATATCACTAAGCTCACACTATTCTCAACTACTAATCCAAACAATGTTATTCTTACACTAATCCTTTCACCATCCAAACACACCTCAAGGAAAAAAATAATACTTTGTTATTCAGCGGGGAAAAAGTGTTTTATGATTCTTTAAAATTAGTTTTCATTGGTTCAAGTACATATAATAATAGGGCCTATATTTTTACGGAGTAATGCGGATTCATAATTCGAAAAAAATATATAAAAACAATATATATCAACTTCATGAGAGCCCGATCTAATTTTAAAAAAATGGTTAAAAGGAATCTTTACCGTGTTGGACCGGATCTCTTAGAATCTACAATAAAAAAATACTATTTTCTTGGAGAAAAATTGATTCGCGTTGCTACGCTTAGTTATGTTTCTTGGAGTTCGAAAATGCGTGTACTTTCGGAGACATCCATCGATTCCCTCGGTTTCAGAAGAGTGTGCTCTCGGTGCACATCCACCAGAAACATCTCATGAATATGGATGACAAATCATGGGTTGCAAAGGGTACACCTGCTCCATGTTTATTCTAGAAACTATCAACCTTTAGGCCCATCCCCGAAGGACCGAACCAGGAATCCCCCGCAGGCGTTCCCCGCAGGCTGTTGGATGTTCATGGAAAATTTGAGAAAGAAAGAATAGAAATAAATAAATAAACCATCGAAGAGAGCGAGAGAGGGAGGGGAGAAAAATCGAGAGAGATGGAACAACCACCGGAAAGCGGTGGCGAGAGGAATATAGGATCGATCGGTACCGGCGGCGATCGTCCGGTGCCAAAGGGGAAGTCGTGTAAGGGGACTCTCTACTACTCTTCGCTCCGCAAATCTCGCGACAAGAACCCCCTCTGCTGGGGCTTCTCTAAGTCTCTTCCACAAGGTTACAATATCAACTTATTCTAAACTTTCAGTTTGTTTATAGGGATTGAAATTAAGGGTTTGCTCGAGGATTGTAGGCCCTCTTTCATCAAAAGATGTTTTGTTATTGGACCAACATAATCATGTATCCATACCAGTCACATTTTGTGCATATTTCCTTTTTTCAAATGAAATGGGTTGTTGGTAATTGCCTGCTGCCTCAAAAAAAAAATCACTTCTCGATATATATTTGTGGCTACTGGAGAAATGGGAGCGAGTGATTGCTCAAATTGGGTAGTTTAGGGATCAATTTGCAGAAATTTCAAAACTCATTAGTTTGGAAAATAATCTGTGCCTAAACTAAAATTTTTGCTTTCAGTTTCTTTTCAATTTAAGTTTCTAACATGTGTTAGGTTGGTTACACAGTGAATAGCAAACTGGTAAAACAATCAGAAGCTGACGCTAGAATTCAGGGGAACCAACTAAAAGACTTTAAGTACATCTGTGTTGGTTATTCCATGCACTTCAATAACAAAAATAAGACAGAAGAGCAGTCAGAGGATCAAGTAGGCCTTCCCTTTTGTGTTGGAATTGAGGTACCATTTTTTAGGAATTTATTTAGCATTTATGTCTTACAAGTTTCTAAGTTAATATTATTCCGGTGAGACTTCTTTGTTTGATCAGTGGTACATTTTCCTAGCCTTCGCCATTTGCATTTAATTTCAGTTTTTTCTTTTAATTTATCATCAATATTTGTCTTTCAGATTCTAGCAGACAAGAGATCTAATCCTAACTATGCTTCAGCTCATGCTAATAGAGATGGTATCAAATTTGTTTCTTTTATATTATATCTGTGCTTAGTATAGTGATTTGCCGGCGGGTAGCGCGGGTACGGGCCGGGTACACCCGCGGCGGGCGGCGGGTAGGGTGGGCACGGGTACGGCGGGCACGGGTAGACGGTTTTTTTTTTCAAAACCGTACCCTACCCGTCTCATACCCATGCCTGTCGCGGGTACACGGGTACCACGGTACGGGTACGGGGTACTCGGGCACACGGGTCGGCGGGTCGGGAACAGGACGGGTCGACGGGTCAAACGTTATAACGGTTTACTGAACCGTTATAACGATTTATGAAACGTTATAACGTTTCAGCAAACCGTTATAACGATTTATGAAACGACGGGTACAGGCACGGGCACGGGCGGCGGCCAGCGGGTACACGGGCGCGGGTACGCGGGCGGCAGGTAAACGGGTACGGGTACAACGGGTTTTTTCCAAAAAAAAACTGACCGGCCCTTCTCAAACCAGTACCCGTCTACTCGCCTATACCCGGGCACGGGTACGGGTACCGCGGGTACCGGGCACGGGTACACGGGTACGGGTTGTACCCGGCGGGTTTTAGCAAACCTCTAGCTTAGTATAATGCAATTAACTGGGCTCCTTCGATTGACTTTGCTTTTGTTATTTTCTCTATAGCAAATGAACCACAGCCTCAGCCACATAAGAAGCGTTTTAATTCACCCATGGAGTTCCTTGAAAGGTACTGTAATTTGTCTTTATTTTTCTTTTCAAACTTGCCATGCATTTTTTTCATGCACCAGAAGAGAAAATTGTACAGATATCCTAACTTTATGGTATCTTAATTGTTGTCAATCTTCAGAGCTATCATCCCTTATTTACAAATATCCAGCTTTATGGCATCTTTGCCATTCTTTTTATAGTGAAACTTTCGCCAGAAATAGTTTTTCTGATATTTTCAATCAGTTTAGAAAGTTTTGATTATATTCTCTTCAGAAGATCTAAAGATCTAGTCTTTTTTTCCCTTTAAAATAAAAGAAATATATAAGAAAATTCAAAAACTCCAATCGATGGAGGGAAAATGTTCTGTATATCGGAAATTAAGAAAATCTTATGTTTTGCCCCATTATGGAAGCTTCAAGTTGTTTTCTTTATTATTGCATAAGCTGGATATATTTGCAAAAATAACCTTTTTCTTTACTTGGTACTGAAAATAATTCTTTCCTTGTATCTTATGTTTTTTAAATTGAGGCATAATTTTTTTGTCCATATCATTCTTTATTTGGTAATCAGCAGGAAACTTAAGAACTAGATTATTGCTTCTTTGAATTCAGATTTCAGAAGTGTTCTGGACTAGTGGCATCAGGAGTGGCCAACAACATGAGCAAGGTAGGTAGCTACATGAAAGAGAGCATAGATGACATACTGTATCCATATCGTAAACGACCCAAGTAAATAGTTCTGCTCTATTTCGTTTTATTTTGAAATAATATACCAGACTGGAGGCTCCATTTATATGTTTGATTTTTGTAATTTCCTCAGAAAAGTATGTACTTCAAGTCAGTATTATGAATGGCTGAGCTTTTGTGCAGCTTACTAGTAGTTGTGTTCTTCTTTTTTCCCTGTGCTAATCATAAAGATCTAATAATCCCGCCTTAGCTATGATGTACATTGTTAATTCCGCATATGCAGTTGGTAATTGATAGAACTTATTTTGTCCAGTATATTTTTGTGGTTGTCATGTAGGTATATTTTGAATTTCATGTACTTCATGTTGTAATAAAAAATATTTCATCCAGTGCGGCAGTAAGTATGAAATTTATGCTGTATATTCCAAATCTAGGGTTTGTATAGTGAATACAAGCCATGATATTTCATGAAAAAACATGGCATGTCACGTGACCGTGAAATGCTATCACACTACGTGATATCATGATGTGATGTGATGTGATGTGAAATGTGTACATAATTCATGTACTATCATGTTTAGTTAGTTTTTTTTATTTTTGGAAAAATATTTACATTTCTGGGAAATTGTAACAATTATAAGAAAGTGAAAAAAAATGTTAGAAAATTGTTCATGGTAGAAGATCTATTTTGTATTTCTACTTCGATGTAAAAAATATTTGAAGGCAATGTTATATGATTTTATGTGATGTATTGTTATGTGTCTGGATACTGGTTTTAGTTGAAAGGACATAATAAATGACAAGTGCATAATACGAAAGAGATGTATTCTGATGTGTCTGTATTGTGATTATACGAAAGAGCATAATAAATGACAAGTGCACGAGACAAATTACATAGTAAGCACACCGTGTGAAGTCTCGTAACTAATGACAACATATCTTGTTTATAACTCTAATTTTGTAGATTGTGATCTTAACTCGTTTCTGGCTCCGATGTATATCCACTTTATCATTTATCATGTCTTATACATAAAATAAGTGCGAATATGCGTCATAAGTGTAATTTTTGTTGTACTTTGAAGCGACGTTTGTACACGTCAGATGTTATATTTGTTAAGTGTCGATGGACAGAGCTAGAAAATTCGTTTCTAAAATTGGATGATTTTGAATTACATATACGGCTGTCAATGAATATCTATAATTTGAAAATCCGATCTGAATCGCACAAATGGATCCGCATATGGATCCTTAAAACATATTTATTAGTTTATTGGATCCGTATATAAATTCAAGAAAATGATCCATTTAATATAATGGATCCGCATTTGGATCTTATAATTTTCGAATTCGAATCCGCTATGAATTCGATAAATAAATAAAATTATATCATATGTCAATTAATAAAATAGACATATTCAATTTAGTTTAAATTGAAGAGAAATATTTATGGTTCACTTTGTGTTGATTCATAAAGTTAAATAGTAGTTATTGTATTAATTAGATATATTTTATTATATTATTTGATGTTTATTGTATGTTTTGAAAGTTGAAACAAATAATTATGATTATTGCTACGTTTATGATTGGAACAAATAATTTAAGATAACATGACAATTTTTCTCATCATATATTAATTATGTTATTTTTAACATTATTATAATATAAGATCTTAAATATAATCCCAATCCAATCCGAAATCCGTTATAATAGTAAATATTGATTCTCAAAATTTTATTGGATACGGATCTATATATGAATTTTATAAATTTTTAATGAATTAGCATTTGAATCCTTTATAATCTGATTCGAATCGGCTCCATTGACAACCCTAATTACATGTTTTTATTCAGAAAAAGGATTCAAATAGAATTTTTTTTAGCTTCGTTGTCATTAAGGCTGTGGCATTGTGCTACCAAATTCCAGGGGGGAGGAGGAAAAGAGGAGACCGAAATGGAATGGAGGGATGAAGAAATTTATTACATCTCAAAATTAAAGACTACAAGACTGGAAAAAAAATCTCTATTTCCTTCTTACATATTCATTCACCTCCTGAAAATAGAATTTAGGAACAAGATGAAAATTCCTCTCCTTTCCTTTCCTTCCCCTCTGGAGAATACAACCTTCAGTTAAAACGAGGGAAAAGGAAAAAAGGAAAAAAAAAAAAAGAGATTCCGTCCGAGCTTCGGTTAATACTTCCAAGAATTTGCTCAGTAAAACACTTTGTTAGTGTTCCTGTAATCTTTGTTTAAAATAAATTAAATAAAATTGAGAACTGCAAATGAATCGCATCCATCAATTTTTCACAAATTCTCAACGACTGAATTATAAATTTTCATTTTTTTTGTCTCGAAAAGTTGCGGCACGATCCACATTCAATACTCAATAGTCTCTTCCTTTGCGTGCGCAGTTGCGCACTGCCAAATGCTCTTTTCAAGCAACGCACTGCCAAATGTTGAATAGAAAATTTATGTACAAAAGAAAAGATGGAGGCGTCATTAACCCAAATCCCCACCTCTGCTCTGGTCCTTATCCTCTTTCAGTATAGCAATGTGCAGTGGGCAGGTTTGAACGATCCTGACCGCTCGATCTCCATCACGGGTAGATTTACAGGGGACAAGTAGTTTTGAAATTGGAGATAAACGGTTGAGATTGAAGAGAGCTGCGCACTTCACCATGAGTTACTTCACTGCAGATGGGTAGTCCCTTTCCTCTCCACCCCGATCCTAGTCTCCTCCCCTCCACTTCAAAGTCAACTACTAGCCCCCCACAATCTAAAAAGTCAAAATCCTTTTATTTGGCTCAAGAAAAGTTTTTTTTTACCTTTTAAGATAAATAAAAGTGGATGAGCATTACAAGGAACAACAAATAAAATTTGGTCTACTTTATTACGGTAGTACCCAGAATAGTAAAACGAGTAAGACCCATTTTGTCTTTTGAACAATCCTACCATATGGTCCCATTAGCCAACAATAGATGGTACAAATGCCGGTTGGTACTTGCATCCTAAGTACTTAATCATATACACCCGGCACCCCTATTCAATTCGAAGCTCCAGACCTTGTTCTCTTTCTCTCCCTCTCTCTCTCTCAGAGCAATGGTCATGTACCTTCTTCTTCTGGCACACCTGGTACTTATATTCGGGAGTACATATGGATCCAATGTAAGCTTTTTTCCATTTAGTCAGTCCTTACGGATTAATGCTTTGAATGTCTGGTAGTGGCAACACTCTTGATTAATTGGAATAATTTGTTTTCTTAGGTATACATAGTGTATATGGGAGAGAATGAACCAGGAATTGAGCCAGATCTTGTGCAAGAAACACACCATGGAATACTTGCTTCTGTACTTGGGAGGTCTCTCTCTCTCTCTCTCTATATATATATATATATCTTTCTCTCTCTTTTGGAAGATATCTATATCTCTCTCTCATCCCCCCACCAGACGCTCTCTCTCACATCCCTCACCGCACTCACTCACACACATACGCACACGCTCTCTCTGTCTCATATCAAATTTAGCAGTTTACTGTGGACACTTGTAATTGACCATCTAGAAAAACTAGATCCCATTTCAGTCCTATTTTATCCTTTTCTTTTTAATTAAATTGAACTATTTGGGTTTTTTCTTTGTCTAATTGAAGTATTATGCTTGGACAAAGGCTCAATTGAGCCAAAAACATCAAAGTGGGCTGCTGTTTTACTGGTACAAGCTGATAAATTTTGAAATTAATCAACATTACTCTTTTTTTTAGTTCCAAAGAGGCCAGAAGATCAATTATTTATAACTACAAACACAGTTTCTCAGGCTTTGCAGCTGTGCTTTCTCCATCTCAGGCTGCCCATCTGGCTGGTAGAATATTAGCATTGTTGCGTAGTTAATTTTCTTTTTGTAAAATAAATCTGTTCTTAAGTTTGACAGAATGTAACACAGATATTCCTGGAGTTGTAAGAGTGTTACCAAATCGGATCCTTGATTTGCATACCACCAGAAGTTGGGATTTCATGCATTTGAGTCCCACAACTCCAAATGGGCTTCTTTCAATTACCAATTCTGGTCAAAACTCAATAATTGGCATTTTAGATACTGGTAATTGCTTTATATCATTTTCATATTTCAACTTGGTCCAAATTAATTGATTTGAATTTTATGATTTTTTGGCTATTAACTTTGTCTTTGTTGGAATGAAGGTATTTGGCCTGAATCAGAGAGCTTTAGAGATGATGGTATGGGAGAAGTTCCATCTAGATGGAAAGGAAAATGTGTAGAAGGAGAAAATTTCACAATTTCAAATTGCAATAGGTTAGTTTCTTTCTTTGTTATCATTCCACCACGCATACCAGTTGACCATTGTTCATCAAATACTATATAATTTTCTCATCAAGAGAGAGATAATAATTAAGCTAAAAATTCCTGAATAATCAATTAGTTTGTTACTTGTAAATGTTCTGGGCAAGTGTGCCCTAGTTCAACATTTACGGCATATTTTCACAAAAAAAGATATCATAAGATAGTGAGTTAAAAGTTCATGTTAGGTTTGTGCAGGAAAATAATTGGTGCAAAGTGGTACATTAAAGGCTATGAGGCCGAGAATGGCAAATTAAACAAAACTGCCACCATTGAGTTTCTCTCTTCCCGTGATGCAACTGGTCATGGGACCCACACATCATCCACAGCAGCTGGATCTCCGGTTACTCGTGCCAGCTTTCTCAACCTTGCTTCCGGCATCGCTAGAGGTGGTGCCTCCAGGGCCCATCTAGCAGTATATAAGGTAGTAATTAGTTAATGAGATAAGCACAACTAATCTTAAATCGAATTCTACCACTAATTGTACTTCTTACTACACCAAGGTGTGTTGGTCAACTGGTGACTGCAGTTCAGCAGATATTTTAGCAGCCTTCGACGATGCGATCCATGATGGTGTGGATGTAATTTCGGTGTCTTTAGGCCAATCACCACCCCTCCCAGACTATGTGGATGATGCCTTGTCTGTCGGATCATTCCATGCAGCAGCAAAAGGGATTGCAGTGGTTTGCTCAGGAGGAAACTCAGGCCCTTTTCCAGAGACAGTTATAAATGCTGCACCTTGGGTTATAACAGTCGGTGCGAGTACAATTGATAGGACATTTCTCTCACAAGTTGTTCTTGGAAACAACTTTTCTTTAGTGGTTAGTATATATATGAGAAGAAAGAGAGATTTTATAAACCTAAAACTTTGGGAATGAACTTTTTAGTTTTTCAGACTTATTTGATTTAATAAAAATTCAGGGGGAGTCTTTGTTCACTGGAAAATACCGGGATAAAATTTTCAAGATTGTTTATGCCGAAGATATTGCAGCCTCCGATGCATCAGAAGCCGATGCAAGGTAATTATACTTCATTTGTTATCTGGATAACAATTTTCTTGTTTTCTTTTCACAATCATATAAAGATCTTCATAGTTTATATGCAATTTGCTTTCTGATCCTTGAGGACCTGCTTCAATTTATTCTTCTATTTATATTCATATACTGATATTTCCACAGAAGCTGCAATACAGGTTCTCTAAATTCCAGTTTAGCAAGGGGAAATGTGGTGCTTTGTTTTCAAACAAGAACTCAACGGATGGCCTCAGTTGCAACTGATACTGTTGAAAATTCTCATGGTGTTGGTGTAATTTTCGCGCAATCTCTAACAAAAGATATCGCATTTTCATTCGACATACCGTGTGTACAAGTTGACTTTGAGGCTGGAACTTCTATATTATCTTACATCGGTACTACAAAGTATGATCATTGGAATAGTCTAAGAAATGCATTGTTCAAATAATAGTACTGTATAACATTTTATGCTACTTATTCACCTCATTTTCCTATCTTTCAGAAATCCAGTGGTTAAGTTTACATCAATTAAAACAGTTGTTGGTAAATTGATGGCTCCTGATGTTGCATATTTCTCCTCTCGAGGCCCCAGTTCTTTATCTCCATTTGTCTTGAAGGTTAAAATAATTGCAAAACTAAACAGCATAACTATTATCAGCTATTTTCTGTAATATAGTTTCATTGAATTTTCTTTAATTAAAAAAAATTATGGTGGGTTTCTGAAAAGCAATGGAAACTAGCAGATTGCTCTCTGCTTTCTTAAAAAAATTTACTGTGAATAAACATCTGAGATAGTAGTCTATTTTGAAATCCCTTCATACTTATTACTAATATTTGTAAATCAACTGCAGCCTGATGTTGTTGCTCCTGGTGTAAATATCTTGGCATCATGGTCTCCAGCCCAACCATTATCAATGATAACTGGGCCCATCCAGTTCAAAATCGAGTCGGGAACATCAATGGCATGTCCTCATGTATCAGCTATTGTGGCAATTCTTAAATCAGTGCATCCTACTTGGACTCCTGCTGCTCTAAAATCTGCACTGGTAACTACAGGTACAATGCTCAATGCGCTAAAAAATGTTGTATATTATTTTTGTGAATTTGACTTCATGATTTATTGATCTAAATCACAGCTTATACAAAAGATGATTATGGATTTGACATAGTAGCTGAAGGTGCCCCATACAAACAAGCAAACGCATTTGACTATGGTGGGGGCCATGTTGACCCAAACAGAGCTGCAGATCCCGGTCTGGTATTTGATTCAGGTCTACCTGATTACATAGATTTTCTGTGCTTAATGGGATATAACAACTCGGCAGTAAGTTCAATGACACATCATCAAGCTAATTGTCAAAATTTGCATAAAAGCCCCCACAATCTTAACTTGCCATCTATATTGATCCCAAAGCTAAGAGAGCGTATAACAGTTGCAAGAACAGTTAGAAATGTTGGCCCAGCCACATCTATTTACCGATCACGCATAGAAGCACCTCCTGGAGTTGAAGTATTGGTGAAACCAGAGATCTTAACTTTTAATTCGACTGTAACGAAGCTGAAGTTTAAGGTTCTGTTCCGACCTAAGCTGAAATTACAAGGGAGGTATGGTTTTGGTAATTTGATTTGGGAGGATGGAATCCATTTTGTGAAGATTCCTTTGGCTGTTAGAATAGTTGTGGATGATTTCTATGTCGATGCATGAGTATTTTCTTGCTTTTTTTTTTCATTATTTTACTTTGGATTTAGTCGTAGACAAGTCTTTACAACCACTGCGTTTAGTGAAATGGAAGGGCAAAGAAGGGGAAGTTTTTGATTAAAGGTCTAAATGTATAATTACTAGTTGATAATGATATAAATGAGGTTGTTATTCAAGCTCTCAGTCTTATTGTAATATTGTGGTTTATTCAAGACATTTTGCTGTTCTCAAATTTTGAATTGAGATGACTTACTGAAAGTTGCAAATTTTCCAGTACTAACTGATAGTAATTCTGTTTATTTTCAATTGACAAGTTCTCACATCACACCTTAAATGAAACCACAATCAAGCGTTGATTCAGCCACAAAGGCACCAATTATATATAGAAGTAAGAAAACTGAAGATAACTGCAGAGAAAGAGGTAACACCAAAACTGAGAAAAAAAAATAATCCATCCTCATAAAATAAATTTCCAACAATAATCAGCCAGATGACATCCCAATAAATTCCTCCAATAGTCCCATCTTGGAATCTCATTTCACAATCTATCTTTACAAAAAGGAAAATGCAATTGCACGTTTGCATCAAGAATTGCTAGTCTTGGAATCGGCATCAGAATTCAACGAAGCTAAGCTCTTGTTGTACGCCTCAAGCTCCTCGTAATACACATCCCACACGCACCTTACACAGCCGCTCCCGCAACAGTCGCCTGGAAGAGGCTTCTCCGGCGGCTCCAACGCCTTTTTCGACACCCCAGGTTTTATTTCCTCGTTGTCCGATTTCTTGATCTCGATGCTTGCTTCTTTGTTGAGCGATGCCATGGCAGAGGGGGGCGACAGCTGGTGGCTTAGGCGGAGAGACGAGGCGGGGCTGGTGACTTTAATCGGAGCCGATGTACGGATAGCGATGAGACGCATATATCGTATTTTTTTTTTGTTGTGGTTGGGGGGATTTTGCCAGAAAAGTTGACTGGCTCAAAATTTTAGGTTAAATTCCGCTTATTATTATTCGAATTAGTTTATAAATTAGCTCACAGGTCAATTCGGTTTAACATTTAAATTTTATACATTTATAAATTATAAAATAGTACATCTACAACACTGATGTATGAATTGGTACAAAATTAATATATCAATAAATTATATTTTCAATGATATCTTGCTATACTAACTTGTACAAATGAATTAGAAAAAAATTATCGAGTCAGATATACGAGTCGAATCACGAATAAGTAAGAGAAGTCATTAAGTCCTGAGATGGTAAGATGATGAAAGAGAACGAGAAATAGATTATCGGATTAGGATTTGACAAAAAAAATAAAAACTATTATTATTCGAGTCGATTCAAGCCACGAATCGAGTCAATCTTAACTCAAACTTAGTTCATTTAACTATCGAGCCAAATTAGCTCGAGTCAAATTAGCTCGAACCGAATTAAACTCGAGCCAAATTAGCTCGAGTCAAATGAACCAGAAAAACAGAAAAACAACGTTTTGGTTGGCTCTTGTATCCAATAAAGATGCGACACGTCGTAAAATAATATATCAAGAATGGATCTCTTGGGCCTCGGCTCTTTTAACGCATTTTTTGTTCTTTCTTTCGTTGGATCTTTAATTTTCTACAGTCATCATTGTTGCGCCCATTTTTTATTGTGTGCACATGGTATTCAAGACTAGATCCATGAATGAAAGAGTATTATTTAATTTAGGACTAATAATCGCCCATAAACGAATATTTGAGATCTATCTTTCGGATTGTGTTTTATTTTTAGTCTACTCAATTTATTTAGGAATTATAATTAAAAGCTTGGTGGTTGTTGTTAATCCCACATAAACAAATACCGAATTTGCCACCAAAAAAGACAAATTGAATATTCCTATCAAACAAGGTGAAAAGTTTTAAACCGTCCTTGTGAAATGGGCAATTTTAAAACATTTACAATTGCAAAATGTAAGTCAATCAATGACATCAACCTCTTTCATCTTCTAACGTTGGCCTCAGAGAATGGCGTACTGCGTACAAAATGGAAGGACGCCAAAGCACCCAAACATCACTGTGTAGGTCCGCCTTGAGGTGCTTGGACAATTTCTCATGCACTCGACTCGATTCCTTTTAGATACTCCACAAGCACTCGCTGCTCGTAGGACACCTTCCTATCAACAATGATAATGTCTTCAGATTCATTTCTTAGTATATGGCCTGCCATAAAAGACGGTGGCACCATGCTGAGTCTAGACCTGCTTTAGTAATAGAGGGTTATTTTAATATTTGTTTTGTAGACCCCACATGCCATAGAGTCTATGGCAGCACCCTGCCATACCAAACTTTTGCAGCGGATATATATTCCTAGATATAGAAAAAAAATAATTCCTTTCAAAATGCCAGATCTAAAAAATTTACCAATCTAACATGGCTCTTTCGCAACTTCAACCCAATAATTTTATCTTACTTGCAAAAGATAGCAAGTATCCTTATTTTAGCAACAAACAAGAACATTATTTGAGATGGTTCCAAATAACACCAATTGTTGCGCAGCTCCTAACTAGATTTCATTTCAACAGCGTAAGTAATTTGAAGGAGGTTCGCTCACACCATATGAAAGGGGGATTTTTTTTTGGGTGGGTGGGGGGGGGGATTTAGTAATTCCATGCTACACTGATCTACGTTTTTATAACTGGGAGGTAACTAAATTTGTCGGCCTTAGTTGCAGATGCTAATTTCATCATAAGAGACTGTAAAATCATTTCGATTTAGTAAACTTAACTGTTCGAATTAAGATTCTCTCGATTCTTTTTTTAACAGCGGCATATAAATTCAGGTGTGATTTCGCCTTTCCTAATTGTCAGCCCATCAATCAGTAATTTGTTCCAGCTACTCTCAGGAGCTGCATTTACAATAACAAACATTAAGAAAGATCTTGAAGTATCTTTTACACAAGATAACATACGTCAAAGACTAATATTTGGGAGCCCTACCTTCAATTATAGATTCAAGAAGCCTCTCTCTTGGAATAATTTTTTCTCCTGCACAATAACAGAACATTAAAGAGTGTTCAGACACTCAAACAAAATTTCAATTAAGAAAAAGAATAAAATTGTTAGAATAAAAAAAACACCTTTATATAGCTAGCTTTCTGAGAACCTTGGAAGCATACAGTTGCAACACTCTTTGTAGCATTGCTGTTAGCCTAGGTTTGTCTCCATCTTCTTTGCCTAAATTACTCAATTATCAAGTGACTGCGAACATGCATTTTATACAAGTCTTTTTTAAGCTAAGGATGTCAATTTCTTTTGATACATGTGAGAGATACTAACCTTCCGTAACTGTGCATTAACCTTAGAGAGAAAACCTTCATCAAGGTGGCCTTTTTGTTCTTTGGCTGATATTTCCTGTCAGAAGGCAAATTGAGAAAAATAATTATAACCACCAAACTCAAACAATAAATTTACAAAGAAAAATAGTAGTCTTAACCTTTTCCATTAACTTAAGCACCTCAGGATCTTTTGGGGGCCACAAAATCTCTTCATGCTCGACCATAACAGGTTTCAAAATTGCTTTCAAAACATCAGTTGAAGTCTCTATTTTTTCCTAAAAATTGATAAGATGGGCAAATATCACATAAGGGAAACTATAACAACAATAATAATAATATTTGGATTTAGAAAATAAAATTACACTATCATTCTTCTGTCTTGTGAACAAGACGGTCAACAATGCTCATAACACAGGCAGCCAGTTCTTCATAATCTTTCTGTATAATCAGCAATTTTATCTAATCACTAACAGAGTCTGTTTCTTTGCATTTCAAACCAAACCAACTAAATAAATTCTACAATGAAACAAAAATTTAAATTAACAAAAGGAATCATAAAAATTGAAACCGTGCTTTATCGTCTTCTGATTTGCAAGTCTCAGTTTGGGCTGCCAGTCCAATCCAGAACCCTTCATCTAAGACAAGCACATTTTCCACCACCAGTTGGCCGAGCTACATAATGAAAGAGCAGATGTTTTTAATTAAATCCCAGTGGCCAATCAAGTCACAACTAATGCTAAGATCTACATATATCCTCTATCATCATATCTTCAAAATGACGTCAGAAGTTTGAACCTCAATACCATGCCAACCAGAAGAAATAAAATGAAATGAAATAAAACATAAAGAACTAAGCCTCATTGAATGGTCAAACTGTAGATTTCTTCCTCTATCAACTCTCAGTTTCCTCCAATTTACACAATTTAGCCCCAGTTCACTTAACAAGAGAAAACAATTTACGACCCTCGCAAGGATTAGAAACTCTCATTTTGTCAATTAGCCTGTCCACCTCAACAGTTTTTGTAAACGCCTGTTCGGCATCTTTGTTTACTGCACATGATGCAGTTCTCCTGTTAAATTAATTCTGGCATTTCCAACATCTCAATATTCTTAAATTCATGTTTCCACATTCAGGAAAAAAAAAAGGTCGTACCTCCTTTGCCTCTGATTGGAACAGATGAGAGATTGCCAGCAGCTACCGATTTTTTCATGTGAGTGAATCAAACTCTCCCAATTTCAGTTACCAAAACCCTACTCTACAATAGATTCATTCAACCATCGTCATTGAGAAATGACAGAAAAAGATTAATAACAATTCGAATACCAGCGCCGAGAATTACCATCTCAGTACAGTGCAGCCCTGATTTGACGAAGATAAGAGGCCGCCACGTTTATCGTCGCCATTTGGACCACTCTCGTTTTCTCTCTCACTCACTAATCTGTGGCGCCAGCGCCCATAGGCGGGAAATATCGCCAAGAGAATGATGGTTGAAGCTGGTGCACGTGTACCGTTGGGTTGATCGTGGGGCCCTCTTAGACTCCTTAAAATTGAGGCCTAAACGAGGGTTTTGAAGCCCATAAAAGATTGGCCCATTAGGCCTGAAACCGGAGAGAAACTCAGAAACGCCAATTTCCTAACAAACATGCAAAACGAAAGTCGTGTTTCTACGAAAATCCTCTAGTCTCCACTCATTTCCTCGGTACTCAAGTTTCGTCCAATTTAACTTCTAGATTTACAATGTATCAGATACATCTAAAATATTTTCTCTGACTTATATCAGCACTTACATATTAAAAATTAAAAAATATAATATGATTTAACGCTCAATTCTCTTCTCATATGCTTCTCATATGTTCTTTTTGAATATAAAAGATGAGAGTCTAAATTATTTATCTTTAATTGTTCATAAAAAAATATCATATGAAAGATATTATTTTTGTCACTAGATCAAAAACTGATTTTATTTTTCATACGCTTTTGAGAAAGAAATTTTCCTTGAGCACTTCTTGCAAACATTTAAAGCTCAATCATCATCTCTTTTCACCCAAATAATTCTCATGATGTGCTTACTCAATTCAATATTCTGACACCTATGTTGAATGCTTTACATCTCAATCCTATGCAGCATGATCAATCATTTTGGGAACTAAATTCAGACTGCAACTTCACTTGAAAATCCTTCTATCTATTTGTCAAATATCATCCCTCTCCAACTCTGATTGCATATGTTTGGTCATTAAAAATTATGTCTCATATAATTCTTTTCATATGGCTGATGCTCAAAAATAGTATACTAATCATTGATCTTAATAAGAGAGATTGTCAATTAGTTAACAGATATATACTGTGCAAAAAATTGTTCAACATATGTTTAATGATTGTATTTTCTTCAAATCTCTTTGACTGGAGGCACAACGTATGTTCAAAATAAGTAATGATCAATAATAACACAAATATATGCAGCCCTCTGATTAATCTACTCAGCAGGCTCTAAGATACCAATTCATAATTCTTTAGTTCTGCGAGTCTTGACGGTAATAATATTCATCATCAAAGAGCATTGTGCCCGAATATTCTCACAATAATCCAAAAAATATCGTTATTTTTTTGCAGGACTGAGCCTTAATTATCGATTTTTTAAATGTTTTGTTGTAATTTTACCTTTGATTTTTTTATCTCCAAATCTCTTGGATCAATAACTTCTTTCGTAAATATTCAATTTTATTAATATATTTTTTTCAAAAGATATACTAAAAAAAAGAAATTGATATCGCATCGTGTCCGATCCGGTCAAGCGTCATCATATACATGAGTCCATGTCCATCTATGACGCATGAACTTTGACACATTAGTCCGGAAAGGCTGCAATCACATATCTTTTAACTAACCAATCCACCATAAAATTTGTAAAATGATTTGTACTCCTGCCTTGCAAGTTGCAACAAATCAACCCTACTTAGACTGTTAGACATCTTAATGTCGACGCACCATTTCGTTGTGCACGTATATATACGTACGATCACTCTTGAACTTTTAGAAACCCCAACACAAGTTTTTCTTTTTTGTGAAATTAAGGTCATGCTTCTAAAAATATATCATATAATGACTTATTTCCGAATATTGCTCTTGGTTTTCCTCTCTCCTGTCCTTAGGATTGTAAACAGATAAACATACGATTTGATTATTATTTATCCGTATCCAATCTTTTAACTATTATCTATCAATAACCGATATTATCCAAACATATCCATATCTAATATTATCTGATTTTATCCAAATTCATATCTGAAAAATTCTCATTATATATTTTTTTATTAGATATTTTTATTAGAATTTTAGCCTGGACTATTAATTTAATTATTTTCAAATATAATTTATGTTCATATATCATGTTTTATAATAATTCATTGATAATATTTGAACTACTATTATAATGATAATTAATATTTAATTTTATAATAAATGATCCTATCAAAAAATAATATACAATTATTTTTCAATAGTATATAATATTTTTATTCAATATCCGAAATATATCATTAATTCATTATTCATATTTATATTCATCTGATATATAATATATATTTGAATATCCGTCGAATATATAATCCGTATTAGTTTTCAAGACTATCTGTATCTTAAAATTTATAATGTATACGAATATAATAAAATCATTATACATCCGTAATCTTTTTACGCCCCTACCTGCCATCATCCTACACGGGCTAGCTAACACTAACGTAAAAAATTGAAATATGTGTGGCCTGTTTTAAGATATTTGTAACAACACTTTTTTAGAAATTTAATTACGTCAATTAACATTTAATTCAGTGCTACGACGGTGTTACGGTCCCAACTAAATTTGATACTAATAATAAGATTCCTGTTCTTATAGATATGGATCAGTTCTTTTAATAATACTAACAATAAGATTTCTAATGAATATTTAAAAAATAAAATATAAAAATATTCCTAGGCGCGTATTCATGAACACATAGAGTGATTGCATGTGTTTCAAATTCTCTACAATTAAAGTGTTATTTAATTAGTAATTGAAAATCATTCAAAATTTATGCAACTTATGACAGTTCCGATTTAAGAATTTTTCATTGATCATAATTAAACAATGCTTAAATTAAATTTAAAACACCATCAGTCTGTAAATTGATCATATATCCATAAAATTTTGTATTATCTAAATTTTAATGTCGAAATTAATTATCAAAATAAGCATTATCAATTGATCTTCCTTTATTTATATTCTTTTTATATCATGACCAAAGAGAGAATATGAATATCACCCGTATTAACTCTATGGTCAGGAAGGTTGAGAATTGAGAGTTCCTTAACAATACTTTTTGCGTTTTTTTCTACGGGCCTAGCTACAACGAGAAAATGATATACTGTGCTACTGTGTAGACCGTACATACTGGAGTGTCGCAGAAAGGGAAAGGCTTAACTTCACATCCCATTAAAGGCAAGCTCATCATGACCTCCTTTCCCATCAATGGAAAACAAGGCCTTCCCATTTCTATTTTCTTTTTCTTTTTTGAGATAAAGTTTCAAATTGAAGTTGGAAGTTAACTTAGGTCCGTTTGACAAATCAAAGAATAGATTTGGAAGAGTGGTAATTTTAGAAGAGTGATGGAATAATATTTTTTTGGAAGAGTGATAGAAAAGTGGTATTCTTGACTATTCGGAAGACCGAAAATATTGTTAAATTTGTTATTCGAATAGTTAAAATATGAATAATTATGATACTAATAATGATGATGATAATAATAATAATAGTAAAATAATAGTCATAATAGTAAGATAATAATAATAATAAAGTAATAAAAAATAATCATAATAAATAATAATATTATAATATTATATAATAAAAATATAAACATAATCATAATATAGTTATATAATAATAAAAAATTATAATTACAATCATAATTATAATAATATAATAATAAGTAATCATAATTTTAATAATATAATAATTATAATCATAATCATGATAATAATAATTATAGTCATAACCATAATAATATAACCATAATCATAATCATAATAACATAATCATAAAAATATAATCATAATCATAAAAATAATTATAAATAATTATAATTATAATAATATAATAATAAATTAATCATAACTATAATCAACATATAATAATATAATACAACATAATAAAATAATAATAAAGTAATAAAAAATAATCATAATAAATAATAATATTATAATGGTAATATAATAAAAATATAAATATAATCATAATATAATAATATAATAATAAAAAATTATAATTACAATCATAATTATAATAATATAATAATAATAAGTAATCATAATTTTAATAATATAATTATAATATAATAATCATGATACTAATAATTATAGTCATAATCATAATACTATAACCATAATCATAATCATGATAATATAATAATAAAAATATAATCATAATTATAAAAATAATTATAAATTATTAGAATTATAATAATATAATAATAAATTAATCATCACTATAATCAACATATAATAATATAATACAACATACTAAAATAATAATAAATATTAATAATCATAATCATAATCATCATAATATAATAATATAATAATAAATAATCTTGATCATAATAATATAATAATAAAATAATTATATTTATATTCATAATATAATAATATAATATTAAAATTATATTTATAATAATAATAAATAATATAATAATACTAATGGTAACGATAATATAATAACAATAAGGATAATAATAATTTAATAATAATAATATAATAATAATAATATAATAATAAATTATAATCATAAATATAATATAATAATATAATAATACTAAATCTTAATCATAATCATAATATAATAATATAATATAATATAATCAAACAATAATCGCTATTCCGACGAGAGCTAATCCGGTATTCCACCTATAAGTTGGTATACCGGATTAGCACTATTCCGCACTCTTGTACTGAGTCTAAAATTCGTTTAGCAAATTAATTCGTCGGAATAACTATTCTATTTCAACTTTTTGTTATTCCATTGAATGCCAAACACTCCCTTAGTACTTGGAACGGTTCAATGTTTTTTTTTTATCATCTCATTCACCTTTTTTTTTATATATATCCTCTGATGATCAAATGACGTTTTGGTCATACACTCAAAAGTCAAAACACAAATACACCTGCTCATCCCAAAGGACAGAGAATGAGACGTGCGAGCAATTAATATACCACGGAACACAAGGCATGTAATGTAAGAAAACAATCTTAACAGCACTTCGCTTGCTAAACAGTACATTGCATGTACTGGCACATATATACCTCCCATAGCTCTATGTATATACAACTATACAAGCCAAGTGTTATACCAGACATCGTGTATGGTATATATCGAATGAAATCAACTTCCCAATTAGAAGATTACAGCGCCTTGCTCGGTGCTCGTCGAGTAAAGAACTAAAGACAGAAATATATATATTTCGTACTTAATTATATATTTCTAGATTAGGAAATTACAAATAGTATCTTAATTAAGTTAATAAATATCAAAGTAGCAAATGAAGTCATCCAGTAAAGTCTGACAAATAATAAAAAATATGTATTTATACAATTTCGTTGATGGCAGTTGATCAGAATTGAGAAAGTGCATAAAATGTGAGGTACCGGTTATCAATTTCACAAATAGCAAAGGAAGGCAGATAATGACATTAACTATTATTTTATATAGAGAGAGAGGAGAGGCTATAATGCTTTACGAAACACAAAATCTTCAGTGGTTTATGTCCGTATCTTAAATTTAAAAATTCAAACGGTCGATCTAAACAGTTGAACATGATATTCATATTAAACTATTTTTAAAGATCAAAATTTATTTATTTTTTTGAAATTTTTGCTACTTTTTATATTGATACAAAATTGCTAGTTTTGAATCGTGCGGAAATAATTAAATCAACAAACTTTGTATTCATTTAAAAAAAGTAAAAATTATCAAAAAAATATAAAATTTAATCTCTAATAATATTTTAATATGAAGATAATGTTCAACGATTTAGATTAATTATTTAAAATTTCAAATTCAAAATACAAACACGAAACATCTTAGTCCCAATTGTTATTAATATTTTTTTTATTGAAAAGATAAAAGTCAAGTTCTCAAATTTCATAATTATCTATAAAGACCCCATTCAGTTCCAACCCACCTCTCACACCAAGAATGTTATATTTTACCACTTCTTATTAATTAAACTGAACTTGTATCAGATATGATCAGTTTTCTCCGAAGATGCATTTTAACTGCGTGCATGCAATCTCAACCACTATTAATCCTGAGGCTGCTAATAAAGGTTACCCAGTCAGTGCGAACGAATCCTCAAGAAAACAAGTGTCATTCATAAATCCATCTGTATTAACTGAAGATTGTTAATTCAAGCAGCTAGAAGAGGTGAATTATGTGATATTTAAAGCAATACAATTTGGTTAATAAATTTTAAAACAATACAATTATGGATTTATTATTTATCACAGATGAAAACATCAAATTAAAATTTAAATACCATGATTCAGTAACCACTAAAAACTTTCAATTCATAGCTCAGTGACCTTATTAATAATGGAGTCCAATTAAGGACGCATTCTACCATACATATATAGTATCAAGATGATTCACGATTATCATGTTACATGAATAATACTTACACATGGTCCTATCAAGTAATTAATGTGTCTAACTAAAAGAGGCATTCTTCTAGCATCGAAAGGTTTCATGATTAGTATATAGATGAATGACATAGATCGAATTTTGCCTTAGATCCCTTCGTCCACGAAACAAATCTAACTATAGCGTATATTAGGCGCTAATTAAATTCTATAAATAACAATAAAAATTTAAAGATCGCTCATTTTATCGTCCACTTGAAAATTAGATTACCAAAAATAGAGATGAACGAGCATTTTGATGTATAATCAATATAATTACTACGCGCATGAAACCAATATATCTGGGTAGGTCAACTACTCTGGCATGCTTGAAATTAGATTACCGAAAAAAGAGACGCAGAATCGTTTTGATGCATAATCATAATAATCACTACGTGAATGAAACCAATATATCAGGGTTGGCGCGCCGCTCCTCTCGCATAAGACAATTTCTGACATGAGCATGATATCCATGTTCCCTCATTCCCTGTAACGCGTGAACATCCTATATCCAGTAGGAGCGTTAAAGCTAGTACTGCAAAGAGAAGCAGCGAACTACCTGGTAATTTCATGTGTTGTACAGAAAATAACATAGTTATGGCACAACACTGGAACAGCCCTCATACTGTGTCATACATCACATTCACAACCATTGCACAACATAACATGTACTTAGTAATATGAAAAGAAAGGTTTTAAAAAAAAAAAACAACCATACGACTGTCCTCACTTTCTGCCCTTCTATCCATCCATGCATTATGCTTATGTAGTTTTCAAATGGAAGGATAGAAGGAAAGAAAATAGACCTCTCGGAGGTATTGAGGCTGCATGCATCTGACTTGCTACCTTACATTCTGATACCATGGGTGCACTCCTCAGACTTGCTGAACCCGTCAAATGGCGGATCAAAATGCACAGGCAAAAAACTATCCGGAATGTGCAAGTGGAAGATCATGCGATCCGCGTGTTTGATGGACTCCTCCAGGCCCTGTAAAATGAAATTAGACCAACAGAATTAATTAGCTTTCGCAGCATCAGAAAGTTTTCATTTAATTGAATAAATGAACTACAAGTGTTCCTTTCTTTTCCGACCAAAGCGACCCCCTCATGTAAGCTGGTGCACCGATTCAATTACCCTTAAGTCAACATCTAGAGAGTTCATAAAACAATTTCGTTCCAAATTTATCCTATGCGATGTGAGGCATCGCCCCAAATTACATAACAAACCAATACGTAAATAGGCAATTGAAAGCCTGAACAGTTAAACAAAAACGCAACCTCCTACCAGGTGCCAACAAACAGCAATAAGGACTTGTCTTTCTAGCAAGATGGTCTTTAGATAGAATGTCATATAAATAACAAAAACAACCTCACACCTTTAAAATTCGAATCAACAAAACGATTTACCTGAATGCGCGCGAAGTTCACTTCGCACTTCTTATTGGAGCCAGCAGAGATCCACTTGTGGTTATGAAGGTGCTTGTACAGCCGCCAAGCACCGATGGGAGAGGTGAAATTGACAAAGGCGTAACCAAAGTTGCTGTGGGTTCTACAAAAGAAGAAAGATTGGTGACTTAAAGTATGTACTACAAGAAGCAAGAGAACCCAGTCAACAAGTTTTAAGAATAAGATCGTTCTCATTTGTTGCATTAAATAGAACAGATGCACTTTAAACATAAAGCATCCCCGGTTGCAAGTCATATATTGAATGTGTTCTTTTTCGATAAAATCCTCTTCGTATGCATAAAACAAGATGTTGATCCACGAATAAAAACTCCCCAGAAAAGTACTTTCAAACAAAATAGTAAAATCTAAATTCTAAAGGCACACAAAATTTACTTGAAATCAATGGGCAGGTAGAAATAGTCAAACGCAGACAGAACCGCCTCTTCTCCGTCAGATGCGCACGCCTTGTTATTCTCTTCTACGCAATGATCACGAAGAATCGCCAATAATCTTTCCTTACTGAATTAAACAAAAATATGAATCAAAATCATAGACAAAAACAAAAAAACATGTTCACCGAAGAATGAAAAGAGGAAAGCTGCTAAAAATGACAACAAACAGATAAAGATACTTGCCTAAATTTGCTCGGAAGATTTTTTATCATGAGTGTAGTTTTCCCTCCCAACTCAGAATTTGCATCCTCGCTTATCTCGTACAACTGGTGGGGGACCTTAACGGCGGCCCTCCCTCTCTGCTCCGGGTAACGTGGAGCCCGCATGACAGATCGCTCACCCTTTCGTGCCTGCACCCGGCGGCGATTAAGTACAACAGTTGAACAGGTCATTGATGGTGGTGTCTCGACTATTTCACCTTCAGTGGTTGCACCTGTACTCTCATCCAGATCCTGGATGGAGCAAGTAGAGACTGTTGGAGGTGCAGGTGGTGAACATGGCGGCAAAATGAGCTGGTATGTAGTGGAGCTGCAGTAGAGAGGAAAGGACCAATACTGGTAAGGGATGCTTTGTGGTGATGAGTATGCGCATATGGTACTAGTTCCGTGTGGAGTTTGGACCTGGAAGTAGATGGGGTATGAAGAGAAGGTGAGATTAGGGTTAGGGTTTGCGAAGGGGCTGAGTTCGAGAGGACCATAGGGGACGGTTTTGTGTTGTGAGCTGATGAACGCAGGAGCATCTGGATTGAGAGCATTCGCCATGTTGGAGTTGGAGGGAAACAGCGGTGTGGTGGCGGTGGTAGAGTAGAGATCAACGGAGAGAAAAAGGGAAAGAGAGAGGTAAGAGTTCCAGATGAAAAGGGCAATAAAGGACTTGTTTTCTCGATGGTGCGGCCTATATAATAAGGGGATTAGGAAGGGTTTGGGTGTGTGGCTATGTGTAGAGAGGATTTGACATGGACAGAAATAGTAAGACAAGTAACCTAATTGATTTAATTACTCTCGCATTTTTAATTGTCATAATAATGAGTTACGATATTAGTAATAGAGAGCGGAGACACACACCTTAGTCGAGCCCGCTACGGCGCTGCTGCATGGGGAGGTCGATACTTTCTGCATGGATTAACGATAAATTTCAAAATGATAGAAAAATAAAAAAATGTTCGGTTCCTTTAATAAATCACAGAGTGTGTGTCGGTCATCAAATGACAGAAACTTTCTTAATATGAAATTGTTTCCATTTTCATATTTTTTTATATTTTCACTATGACTTCTGCTTCTTTGATAATTGAATTATATTCCGTATGTTTATATATGAGAAACGGTTAATACAAGTATTAGATGAGAATTAATGCTAATGATCTAAACGGAAACTTCCCAAATAAAATATGCTATATTAAGTTATTCTTGTTTATGGACTGCTATTATGAATTATATCATCCACAATCTCTCTTGAAAGTAGTATACACTGAATTATATCTTCAATAACAAAATATTGATGTGGAATAAATACAGATTTTCATTGAAGTTGACAAGACTGGACAGAAAAAAAAGGACTCTGAACTAATAAACTATTTTCTAAAAACATTTGCGTCCTTCCGTTTACTTAACTTGCGCGGTGACCTTAAACAAACTACCACCAGGTAAAAATTAAAAAATATAGCTATAGTTAGATACGGCAATTCGAAACTGAGCCTTCATAGAATAGGTGGCAGAGCTCATGATTAGAATCTGGGTCATTTAATGCTCTTGATTCGGGACGACATCCCTAGGGACCCATCAGTTTCCGAGGACGAATGACTTGTAAATTAATATTATATAAATACTAATATGTGTTAGAGTCCAGTTCTTGTTTTTTTCGGTTGTGTGCAGGCAAGACCGCAAGAGCATTTTATTGTGTTTGTTCCACAGTTCCTCTTCACTACTTATATTTCCCAGAAAGATCTATTATGGCCTATCTGCCGTGCGACGGTGATGGAGAAGAAATGAAGAATAGATAGATATATGTGTGAGGGCCCCATCAAAACATCTCCCGTACAAATTGGTGAGAGAAAGAGATGGGAGTTTATAGAGGTACATGACTACATGGAGAGCGGAGACACCTACAGGCTACATACGGTGCATTGCACTCCGGTCCTTTTGCCCTCTGCTGCGCAACCCAACTGTAACAATCTGTGATTACTCCTTTTGCCCCTGGAACTGAGTCTAGTACATGACCCTGGTCCCTGGAAACCATCATATTAGCAAACAAACGGGACCTAAACAAGACATGATCTCATCTCTAATTATTAGATCCGCATGCTGTCGGTTTAAACTGGATTTGACATTTAATGCAAGCCGTAGTGTCATTTAATGTCAGGTTATATATCAGCCGCCGAAGGATAATTCCTCAAAATTATGTTTTTTGGAATGCCAAATTGCTAGACTTATCAATCAGTTTTTTATATATATAATATTTATAATAATTATATTATTAATAATAAAGGGATGAAATCAAAATTTTAAAAATATGAATGGCAACGCACCATTGGAAGTGACGCGTTTGTGAAAAAAAAAATTTAAGTCCGACGAATCCTAAAGTAGTTTGACGTCATTGAAAAAACGTCACTCCCACTGGCGTCTTTCAGTTTTTTTTTTAAAAAAACACTAAAAAGTAAAAACGTCAAAACTTTACGGTGGCGTCTTTGCAAGTGGCGCACTATCATTCATATTTTTAAAATTTTGATTTCATCACTCTTATTATTAATAATATAATTATTATAAATATTATATATAAAAAACTGCTTATCAATGGATAGGATAGAGAAACCAAAATCTCTTCTTTTATATTTATATCTAATAAATTAATATTTTTTTATACTCAATATAAGTTATCGGATATGGAATGTCAAATCTCTTATTCATATATCTATAGCTAATAAATTAACGAAATTTATTTTTATTCATTCTCTTATCTGATAACTTAATAATAATAAAATCTTAACTATACTTGTCTTATCCGGTATGATATGAGCCGGATAAATATCCAAATGACTTTCAAAATAAATAAAAAATTATAATATAATTAGCAATAAAAATTATAGTATAATTAACAATGGAATAGATTGTGATATAGTTAAAACGGGAATAGATAACGGGTAAAAAATAGCTCTTACCCATATTTTTATCCGAAAAGTTAACATTTTTTTATTACCCATATTCAATATCCCGATAATTTAACGAAAATAAAAGCTTATAAATACTCATCTTATCAAATATGATAAGTCGCATAAACAGCTAAAAAGATGTCATTAACAACCCTACAAATTACAAATTATGTGGTTGCGAATTCATGCAAAAATTTTAGAGGGGACCTTACATCGATCGAGATTCACAGTTGCAGCATCGTGCAGCGCAACACGTGATCCATTCGATCACTTTAAAATTCGAATTAGCACGAATCTCAAAATGATTAAACGGTCCACGTGTTGAGCGACAGTGGAATATAAATTCGACCTTACATATATACTTTAATTAGCTAATATGGTAACTCCCCCTCTCTCAAATGCTATTCATCATAGCAACTGAAACTCTCCAATCAATGTTAAATGAGGCATAGAGAGAACTCATCAAATACCAAGAGCACCTACTGAATTCATGCAATTTACAGATGATGTCATCCTCTTCACAACAATCCATCCGCAAAATTTCAAAATTGTAATGAATATCCTACATCGCTTTGCTTCCCTTTCCGGCCTTTATATCAACCTACAAAAAAGCGGGTCCATTTCTCTCTCCCTACCCCCTCAACATATCCAAACGGTTGTCACATTCTTCGCAGTCAAGCTTTGAGCCTACCCCTATCCCATTCGGGGATCCCACTTAAGCATCATAAACCCACGAGTGATATTTTTCAACCACTCATACACTCAGTGAAAAATATGTTACAAGGATGAAAAGGAAAACCACTAACACAAGCTAGGCGAGGAATACAGTTTTTATTATTAATAAGTATTATTAAATTAATATTGTTAAAAATAAGACTGAAAACCGTAAAATTTCAAATATACGAATGGCAGCGTACATGCGCAAGCCGAATCTCACTTGCGCCATATATAAGAAGGAAACGCTAAAAAAAAAAAAAAAAAAAAAACAAGCTAGCTCCACCGCGAGGAATTCGTATATTTAAAATTTTACGTTTCTCACTCTTATTTTTAATAATATTAATTTAATAAAACATATTATTACTAAAATCTGCGAGGAATACTAGTAAATGCCACCTTAAATACCCTCCCAATTTACTATATACAAGTGTTTCTACTCCCCAAAGGAATCATAGACTGGCTCACATCAATAACACGCCGCTTCATCTGGAGAGGACATGACTCCTTCTCAAGGGAGACACCGTCTAGTACAATGGAGGATCATGTACCTCCCGAAAAATTTTGGAGAGGTAGACATACGCGATCTCATAACTCAAAATATTTCTCTCCTACTTTGCTGGTTATGGCTTTTTGATTATGTGCCTGATTCACTATGGTCTGAGAGAATTTGCCCGCACTTCCAAATAACATCATGGCATGACCTATCTAATGTGATGAACCTACAGAACTCCTTCCTTACAGACCTCCCTCATGCGGGTGTATCAAGCTTGCCTCCTTAGATCCCAAAACACTGTGGAACTACTATGGACTAAAACACAAAACAACCAATTCATATCAAAATCAACCGACGAATTTCTTATGCATCAAGCATAATCCCACAATTCCCTTCTTTCCCGTGAAAACTACCATTACCAAACAGAATGTGCTTCTTCATGTGGCTAATGGTTCGAAATATGCTCCTAACAAACGACAATCTAGTGAAAAGGAACTAGTTATGTGGGACTACGTGTGTAGTGTGCGCAGACAATACATGAATCCACATCTTTTTGTCATGTCCCCCTATGCAATATGCATATCTAGAATGACACTAATAATCACACACAAAGATCATCTTCAATTCTAGGCTTTCTAAGATCATCGAAAAAAATGCGATAATAATATGCAACGGTATGTTGGAACATCTGAAAATAATGAAACCATTGAATCTTTCATGGAAAAAATACAATATCAGACCAACTCACAATCATTACTATCACAAACGTCCAACTCTGGAGCAAGTTACGACAACGAGCATCGCCAAATGGTGAGCTTAATAGATAGGGATGAAGTATGGATGAGATTGTATAATTATATTTAGTGTAAAATTATTAGAATTCTACTAGCATGTAAGGTTTTTCTTTTTTTGATTTTTTCATGTAATATAACATTGTAAATATTTTCTTTTCTTTCAATAAAAATTCCAGATGGGCTATCGCACTCTGCTTCAAAAAAACTAATATGATAACTAATAAGCAAGATTCTATTAATGACATCATAATTAGTAAGGAAAAATATATGTTGATAAATGTAGGTTAACAGATGATCCTACTTGTATCAAACTTTTAAAATATTTATGGCACATAAACAGCTAATTTCATTCAAAAGAGGTGATTAGATCACTAAAAATAAAGAAAAACTTCTTTGAACCAAAAATAAAATAAACAAAATATGAAATTAATTCTAAATTAAGTTTTTTAAATAATCTAAATAATTTTATCTTCAATATATGCAGAGAGACAAATTTTGAAGAAGTACAAATTTTTTTATCAAATAATCAGCTATGATGAATATCATTATAATTATTTTTTACTGAATCATATTAATTATTGTGATCGTCACGATACTTTAAATCTTATATCAATTACTTTGTTCTTAACACAGAAGTGAATTTTGCTTCTATTAGTTGATTCTATATATGTCAGGAATATTTTTCTAGGTCAGATTCAAATTAACACGTAGACATTAAATGAGATTAGAATAAAAGAAAGTATAATTGTATTTTTCATGCATAACGGTTCTATTAAACGATAAAGTTGAACATTTCGTCAGAAACATCTTATAATAATTTTAAACTATACCCTTTATAATAATTCACTCTGTCTAATGCTTGTTTTTTTAATATGATCATTCTGAAAGAAATATGTTTGTGTTTTGAAAAAGTTAATTAATAAATGTCCTTTGCAACTCTTTCATCAATCACTTCAATTCATCTCCGGGAGAAATATTTCTAGATAATTATATTTTAAAATTTATTGATAGAATTAATTAGAAGACTCATTTTAATCTATAAATGGAGGCTTTAAAGTTTTTTTATTGGACACATCAAAATATATGAATGAAAGGGAAAAGCATTTCATTTGTCGATGTTATTAGAGGTCACGTCAGGTTTAAATTTATTATATATTTTCATTTCGTATGATATATCAATTTTTTTAATTTATTAATTTTTATACTTTAATGTATATCCGCATCTCTCCTCTCCGTGTTAAAATTCTGATCCGCCTCAGAGATTACTATAATGTTGATCTCCACGTTATGTACCATCGGATATGGTAACTAGATTTTTCTCAAACAAAGGCCACCTTAATATTTTGTTCAGGATTCACTCACGCTCGGGTCGGGATTTGCATGGGAGGACCGTGTTCAAGAACATAATAATAACACTCGTGAATAATTCGTCAGTTTAATATACAGTGTATTTTTTAGTTCAAAAAAGCATTTTATTTATGAATTATTCAATAAAAAAACATATTATATATTATTTTATATAAAATTTCATAGTTTTTAATATTTTATCAATATAATATATATTTTATTTATATTATGTAAAATAAATTATTTTCGAATTATAATTATATTATATCCGAATGCTAAATTTTTAAGACCCGAATCACAAACTTGTAATCAAGAAAAAGGAAGGGAACGTCGAACGAAAACAAAAGCCAGACAGACGGAATTTGCATAAGAGATGCTTCGATTGAACGGAACTATTTGCTGGTGTCTGGTGTCAGAGCTTAATCAAGTATTCAACTTCCGAGAAAGGATGGACATCGTCACTTGTTCGCATCCCTGCATTACTTTACACGGTGATGTGGACAGCAACTAAATTTCGTCTTTTAATCTGCTGCCCGTCCCCAGGTCCCCTATAAAACTGCCCGCAATAGAAATTGAGTGGTTTGGATTGAATCTTCTGCCCAGTGCATGTAATGCAGTACTGCAGAAGAGTCTCACTCGAAAGGATGAGGCATGAGGGGGTTTGTATCTGCAGTCTGCAGACTGCAGCGATCCAGTTCCAGTCGCCAGATTATGCCTATCTTAACACGAAAGTTAATTTTTTGGATTTTCTGTTGAGACAGACTGTGTATGGGTTGTATGTATGCACGTCATGATTTTGCCAAGCTTCTGCGCTGTTGCGCATGCTGCCAATTTTTATTATTCATGTGCATGAGACTGCAATGTGAATATGTGATATATATAGTTGGGTAGGGTTAGCCGTTAGCGTGTGTAACGCAAAATAAAGAAGGACTTTTACTTTGAAACTCCATATTTCTAAAACCATAATTCTATGAACGATCTTATTTATTATTCTTTAGGATTTTTGAAGGATGATTAAAAAATAATAATAAAATAAGACTAATGTGCAATTCTCCATGTTGTCGAGGGGCTCAAAAGGCAGAATATTTTTTATAGACGCTGATACTACGCTCCATGTTCTGCTCCTCCTATTTCCTCCCCCGTTTCTACAAGATTTTAATATTTTTCTTTCAGTCCTGAAATAATAGAAAACGGGCAAATGAGAGGACAAAAAACGGGTGAAGTTATATTTTTTTCCCTTCGTTTATATGGAGAAGATAATGAAAATTCACAGAGGTCACTGCATTGGAATTAATATTTTTATACGGGAAGAATAAAATTCAAAATTACGAAAATCAGAAACAATTTGGTCAAATTATAAAAGAATAAAGAGTATTCAATTATCTATTAAAAAAAGTTTATTCAAATAGTGACGAATATTTAAAAGCCAGCTAGATGGGCTAGATATTAAAAGGGAACTGAATTTAGGGGTTTTAATGGGTCGGGTCAGGTCGGATTCGGATGGGATTATTATTATTTTTGATTCAATCCTATTACATTTAGGTCAAAAAATCTTGACTCATATCCGATCTGATCCGACCTGTGTAAAATAATTAAATATTTTTATATTATTTTAAGTAATTAAATATTAATTAATTTATAATTAATTTTAATTAGTGTAATATAATAATTAGTATTAAATCATAAAATTATTTAAAATAACATAATTATTTGGGTCGAATCGGGTTGATCCTTACCTGATTCGGATCAAAACAATTAGACACATATCCGATCCATTTATGTTCGGATCATGTTGGGTTGGGTTGAATTAACATGGGTCAGATCAATAATTGACATCCATAGAGCTCATACATATATTATTAGCTCTTCATCGATATTTATTAGCCATATTTAATTAATTGTTATTTATATTAACGACTTCATAGTTCAACTTATTTTATATAAATACTTTGTTATTTAATTTACATGAGTTGTTATTGAGATCAATGCTATATATTTAATTTAATAATAAAAATACCATGCCAATCAAGCTGCATCATAAAATTGTCAACATAAATAATAATATATTTAACTTAAATAATAAAGTCGATAGAGATGATGTATTGCAAACATTTTTTATGAATTGGGATTATACATTCTAATTTAATTAGCGTTTTTTAAATTTGTGTGCTACTTCTTTAATATTCGAACGAAATCTAATTTACATATTTATTTTTAATTTCTTACAAACGGTGCCCTTCTTTTTTTCATCCGTACAACTTGAGAACTCTTCGACAGCCTACTAATTAAATATATAAATTATTAAAATTCTCTAAAACTATTTTAATGATTAGCAACGTCTAGTAATGTGCAAAGAATATTAGTATACATCGTTTAATTATAATATACTTGGTTTTTAAAATAAATAAGAGCAGAGGGATCCAATGTCCATGGTAATTGGTATTAGTGTCCACCGTGTTTATTTTTTTAAATGTATTTAAATTAAAAAAATAAAAACGGTTATTTTTGTTAACAATTGATTTATTATATATAAATGAAGTTAAAATAAAGTTATTTTTGTGTAGACATATGATATATATATACAAAACGTTTAATCAATTAATTTGTTAAATAACTTTTTAAAACAATTATTTATCATTTAATTTTGTTTGTAATGGCCTATCGGCCTTGCCAAAGGATCCTTCTATTAAAATAATTGGAATGATTCCAATGATTTTTTTATACAAGATGAGTAGCTTCTGAATAATTTGCACACTGTACAGATAAAAAGGAGAACAATGATCCTAAGAAATCCAACTATTTTTTTTGCAAACTTAAAAATTAAAACGGTCGTAATTTTTTTTTGAAACAGTGATTATAACACATGACCGCAATTATGAATGTTTGCAAAAATTTCTACAATCCGATCTTTCGTAAGGCATTTTTTTTGTTCGAATCCGACCTTCAGGATTCCGAATATGCAATTATTATTATGGGTCAACTGTTGGCGTCTATTTAATCTCCTATTCACCGTCGTTTTATAAATAACAATTGGTCAGATTTCATTCTTTCTATTTAGATATATTAAACATCCGTCCCTCTCGTAACATATGATATTAGTTGTTTTTTATTGTTCATGTTAGTAGTATATGTATTAATGGAAATTATTGCATGTACATTTTGCTCTTTATTATCCCAACCAATGATATTACTTGTTTTTTAATTGAAAGGTGATATATTAAAATACAAAATAGAAGTTAAATTTTTTCATTAGCACTAGCAATAGTTTTTTCTGTTAGTAAAGATTATAATTAAAAGTAGAACATTTTTATGGAAACTATATACTGTTAAAATTGACATAACATATTAATTAAGTATTTTTATTTAGAATAGATTTTTTATTAAATAAGTCAAGAAAGAAATTTATATATTTATTTTTTAAAAATGCTTAACAAGATTTTCAAATAATCTGTTTAATTTTGCCCGTTGAGTTTTCGTAAATTAAAATAAATTTTATGGAATTTGTTGTACATATTAACAATCCAATACTACACCAAAACATGATATATTAAACCAACATGATATAATGCTCTAGTTAATTTAGAATTGTAAATTTTTGTTCGGCAAAGACGAAGACGACGATAATAAGTATTCCACAAAGAAGTACATATAAATCCGATCTACTACATGTAAAAAACAAATTTAAAGGTAAAAATTAGGTTCTACAATTTACCCAAAATAATAGCAGATTCATGACCCACGTAAAATATTTCGACCAACTTATTTTAATTTTGAATTTCTAACATATTTGCAGTTATGTAGGTAAAAGTATTCTATCACATTTGTTTCGATCAGCGTCTCTCTCTTCTGTTCGAATGATTCTCCGGGTTCTTTGATAATTGATACGTGCCTTTCCATTTTCAAGGATGTGCCACTGTTTTTCCCTCTTCAGACGTGGATCGTTGTTTCTACTATTGTTTGAAAACTACATCTTCAGTCTTCACTAGCTGCGTCGCTGTTTTGAAATTTGTACCAGTCGTTACCAAGGCCTTTTCCATGTACCGGTATCAATGATAATGTTTTGGGTCTTTCTGTAAATGTTGTCGAGCTGACTTCACGAATTTGCGTCATTATAACACATGTGCAGTGGCCCATTTCAACCGAATCTGTAAAAGAAAGGAATGAATCCAAAGCAATAGGCCGTGCCATGACGGGCTTTTGCCTTTTCGAATGTTCTTAAAATTAGTTGAGTTGAAATAGTTCTAGCTTTTTTGGGTTGGGACTTGAAACTGATTGAACAGTGAAACTGACTGTTTTTCCTACTGAGGCCGAAAGTATAAATCAGAACACGAGGAGGAGTCAATTGTGTCAAAACAAAACGCCGTAGTTAAAATGCGCGGAGTCTCTATGAATAAAATTAGTTTTTTTGGTCTATGAATGATTATTTGTCTTCAAACATCCAATTTAATTAAATGTTTTGAATTAGAACTTTCTGTCTATTTGTTCCCAATCATAATTATGTCAAATTTCAACGTTTTAAACTAAATGTTGATTTTAGAAAGGGATTAAAAAAACAAACAGTAAATATTATGTAGCATTTCGGTTATAGCTCAGAGTGATTTTAAAAAATTAACCAACTTGAAAGTGTACAAAGTAAAGAAGCTTTCACACCTTTCGGGTTTTATAAAAACAGAATTAAGGCATATCAAATTTTTGTTGTGAGGATAAATGATTCGGGTATGAATAAATATTTTTTTGACTAGTTTCGAGTCGAGTTACATTCGCAATTTTTTCGGCCTCCAGCATGTTTAACTACTTGAGATCCTTCAATGAAGCAACTGCCAGATAATGTAGCAAAATGCTGCCATTCGATTTCTGTTTCCAGAACTAATTAATATTCAAATAAACTATAGTCAGCGCAACTTTCTCCCACCAAGAAGTTAACCTGATTTGTAGTTGTAGAAAATGGACCTAATAAATCCACACAGAAAGATTAGAAAGGTTTTAGAAAGCTGTACTAAAGTACAATTCTAGACAGCAGTCAGTAGAAATTTGGGCCACAAAAGCCTATCTGATGGCGTTGTCCATTTAAGCCTCGGCCTGTTAAAAGAAACTGATAATAATATTTTAGACATTTATAAAAGGAGGCGGAGAGGTATAAAGGGCTTTTGAACAAAAAAAAATGATTTAAAACCCTATGAAATCATTAATTTTGTATTGAAATTCGTATTTTTAATAAAATTTTAAATTCATATTTTTAATAATTATTACAAATCTCGATACAAATTTAACCGATTTAGAGGATTTTGAACCAACTTTTTGATTTAAAACCCTTTGTACCTCTCCACTTCTTTGTAAAATCACCGGGAATAACTCAACGCATAAAATTTTTATATGACTCACGTGTATACTATAAGCTGGGTCAGGGGACGAGAAGGCCGGTTCTTATTTGCATTATTGATCCATTGCTTTGCTAGAATCAAAATGATCAATGAACTAAAGTTGCCAGCAAAAAGTTGTTACTATATAATCTGGTTGGAATTATTACTGGTAAAATCTCACAACATACTGTATATGTGCATGTTGATTTGATGAGTGATGACTTTGGTGTCAGACAGCCCTTGCTCGACTGTCTTCAGTTGTTTCAATCGATAAATTGTCTATGATCAGATCAATTTATGTGATCTCTGCATTATACGTTTAATAAAAAATAATGATGATGGCACCGCATTCGATTGAGTGATCCAGTGAAGGGGAAAAAATCGCACGGGAAATAGGAGTAATTGGTTAAATTGAATATCCTTCGTTGTTAGGTTAAGCGACGTCCTTTCTTCTCTTTTTATGTTTCCTTTCTTGACAGTACTGATCAGCAATCCTTGTCCAAATTTCCTAATATACATGTAAAATCTGTTTCTGTTTGCTTTATGACCTCTTTGCTCCGTGTTATCACCTGCTGAATTAGAAGCCCGGTTATAGAAGACGGCTTCGGCCGGTGAATTTTCCAAAACATGTGAAAATTACTTGTAATATGTGCTTATATGCATTAAGAAAGGATCACTTGACAATGTTTATTTTGAAAATTTTGAAAATAACATTTAAATAAAATTGAAATGAATTTTAGAAAACATATTTTTTATAATGACAATTTATATATGCAAACTTTGTTAAAAAGCAATAAAATAATTTTTTTATTATCCATTATATTTTGTTATAAAAAATATTGAGCATTCAAATTTAAAATTTCTGAGAAGATAAAATATATTTTTTGAGCTAAGTTCATCAAGCACCTCAGTAACTAACTGATGAGCCTAAATTCATAATAGCTTTGTTCATACAATTTTTATGATTTTTATTGGACAATAAAATAAATTTAATTTGACAGAAACACGAAATTCTATCAATTTTTATGCTAAAAAATACACAAACAAAATTTTCTCCATATTAAGATTTTTACAAAATTATACTAATTTAATTATTAAGATTGTCTATATAATCATTATCAAGTGATTGTTCCCCTTTTTAAAAGAATACATACTCGTTGATTGAAATTATCTACATTACTTGTGATAAAATGATAAAAAAAAATAATTTTCAAACTAAAACAAAGTCTTTTAATAAACTTTCAAACAATCATTTAGTACAAACAAATCGATAATGACTTTGTATATTAAGTAAACAAAAGCCACTACCGCATAAAAGAGTTTTGCTAACAATTTTTAAAGGGATTGAATCATGGTTTTACGAACATTAATAAGCAACCATTAGCAAATGGAGGGCGCCTAGAACGCTTTTTCGCTAAGATTTCCAAACGGTTTTGATTAACAAACTGTTAGCAAATGTCAGCGCCTTGAACGCGAGCTTTCCTAACGGTTTTCATTTAAAAACCGTTAGTAAATGTGTATACTAATGATTTTTATTTTCAAAATAGTTAGAATTTGGATTTTTTGCTAACGGTTATTTATTAAAAATGATTAGTAAATATTTTTTTGTTTTAAAGTGGCCGGCCCATTTGATTCTACTAGCCGTATATAATAAATCCATCAGCACATTAAATTGACATATGTATATATAAATATATGTCCAACACAAAAGAAAATATAACATAAAGTTTTAGAACAAAAATAACAAAAATCGATCAAAAAATCCATCAACAAAAATATATGTCCAGCAATTTCATCAACACAAATATAAAAAAAATCCATTAGCATATCACAATATATTATAATAAATAAATTTAAGAACAAAAATAAATTATAGATTTTATTAATCTCCACCTGGTGCCCTATCTGAGTTTGCCCTGTTCGAGTCTTTCACTCCTACCTGGTTGCGGTAAAAATCTCACAGTCTTTGTGATCCCCTCGCTAATGACTTCTTCACACTATCCTCCATGCCAAAATTGCCCTTCTCAATCCTCCCATATAGATAATCATCCGCTAGCTCCAGAGGGCCATCGATATTTGCCCACTCCACTACTATCACGAAGACCTCTTCCCATATGCCCATGACATGTACTAGTACCGAGGGGACCATTTCATAAATTATGTATCTATCTGGACCGACCGTGGTAGCATCATCGATATATACGGGTTCTTCGAAGTCCTCCAGTATTCTCGTGGCCGTCTCCCTTGACCAGAGTTTCAAAGGAATATTCTTCAAGTGTACCATCACCCTAAAGGTCGTTGGCCTCCTCCGCTTCGGTTCTCCTTCGAACTTGTCCATCATAATGTTTTGTCTAGGGGCCTAGTCATGACTATCATTTACTATATCCCGTGGTAACAGTTTGTTAGGGATGTCGATAAGGAAGTCTTCACCGGTTAGTCTTATCGACGACAGGTCTTTCGTTTGGTCCCCATAATGGCGTGCCAGGTACCGTCAGACTTGGTTAATATCTCTATCCGCTGCGGAGCTCAGGTAGATTATTATGATTGCTCTTCCCCACTCCGCTTCTTCCCCCAACAAATAGATCTATCAAGGTATAACGTAGATCTCGATATTTCTTAGTTGTTATAGAGGTATCGGTCCATTTTGATAAGATTTTAACTGGGATGAGGCAAAAAGGTTGGGCAATTTTGGTAAGACCTTTTAAGTGGGAGGAGGGGAAAAACGATTAGAATTAATGGTGTTTAACGCCTAAAAAATCCATCTTTTCGCTGATGGTGGGATGAGAGGATATATTTTTTTGGACCTTTGCTAATAATTTTTTATAAATAATCGTTAGTAAAACTCAACACAAAAAATTTTCCTAACGTTTTTTTATAAATAATTGTTAGCAAAACCAACGCCAAAACTCTTTGCTAATGGTTTTTCATTACAAACCATTAGAAAAGCTTTTGGACTGTATTTTGCTAACAATTATTAATTGAAAACTGTTAATATAGATCGTCGGCAATTTCTTTTACACTTTCTGATATGTTTTTCTAACATTTTTTTATTCTAAATCGTTATAAAATAGTTGAATTTACTTTCTAAACTGTCTAGCACCTAATATTATTAACGATTTTTAGTGAAAAACTGTTAGTAAATCCCAATTCTGTTGTAGTGAGCTTTCAATTGAGACACATATGGCATACAAAAGTATGGAAAATGAAAAATTATCAAATTTTTTTTTTCTCTTATGAAATATATATAAATATATATAGTTTGTCTAAAATATTTTTGTTTGAATTTCAATCCGAAATGCTAACGAGCCAAATTTTAATTTTTTATGCTTGAAATTTTAATTTAAGTAGCTCAATAAAATATTTATATCATAATCTTGTGGTATATAAATTTTCTTCGTGTTTGAAATTAGTTTGCTATACTTAATGATTTCTAGAAAGTAAGTTTTTTTGACATGTAATTTTTTATTATTTTCTATTATTTCAAAGCTATTTTTTTAAAAATCATTAAGTATAGTAAACTAACTCCAAACACGATGAAAATTAATATTCTACAAGATTATGATATAAATTTTTATTGAGCTACTTAAATTAAAATTTTAAGTATGAAAAATTAAAATTTAACTGTTAGCATTTCGATTAAAATGCTAACGAAGCATGCTAGACAAACTCTCTCTCTCTCTCATATATATATATATATATATATAGGATGGATCTAGTTACAACAACTTTTGGTGACATTAAAGTTACAATAGATATTTTCAAAAAAATTAAAGTTTAAACAATCGATTCAAACCATTCAACATGATTAATATATTAAGATATACACACAAATTAAATTAGATATATTTTTTGAGTTTGGCTACGGTGCTACGCGTAGCACGGATGGCCGTGTGCTACGGATCATTTCTTCATTTTCAAAGTTTAAATGGTCGATCCGACCGGTCAAAATATTTATCATATGAAAATCTAGTTGGAGACCAAATTTTATATTTTTTAGGATTTTTTACTATTTTTTAAGATAGGTAAAAATGACTCATTTTGAATGGCTCATAATAATTAAATGAAGTGATTTTTAGCTATCTTAAAAAATATTAAAAAAATCCTTAAAAAAATATATAATTTGTTCCCCAACTAGATTTTCATATGAAAAATATTTTGACCGTTCGGATTGACCATTTAAGCTTTGAAGATGGAGAAACGATCTGTAGCGCACGAGTCATCCGTGCTACGCGTACCACCATAGCCAAACTCATATTTTTTTAACTATTTATATATGGATTCAAAATTTAGTGGTATGAAAATAGCGAAAGTTTATATTTGTCTTAATAAATAGTAAAAAAAATATGAAAAATATCTAATTTAATCTGCAAGTATATTTTAATATATCCATCATATTAAATGGTTTGGATCTATTGTCTGGACTTTAAAAATATCCATTGTAACTAATGTCACAAGAAAATGGTGTAACTTGATTCCTCCGATATATATATTTACAAAACTCGAGACGAAATATTCTCACTTAAATTATCATTTTAAGTTACATTAATTTGAATTCCTTTTCTCCTCTTCTATTTAATTAGACTATTTTTCTATTGGCACGCTTCTTAATTTTATAATTTTGTTGTTTCTAATTTTTTTTTCCATAATAAAATTAATCTCAACACTTTGTGACATCAAAAGTTCATTTGTGTGTTTTGATATATATATCCTTGGAGATCAAATTTTATATATTTTTTGCTATTTTTAGATGGGTACAAAATCGTTAGATCAACAAACTTTATACCCATTTAAAAAATAGCAAAAATTTTCATAAAAAATATAAAATTTGATTTCCAATGATATTTCAATATGAAGATGATGTTTAACAGTTTGGATCGACCGTTTGAACTTTTAATTTCGAGATACGGACGCAAAACACAAAAGATTTTGTGCTTCGCAAAGCACCATAGCATCAATATATATATCAATTTTATAATATAATATTATAAAGAGCGTATGGACTGAATATATCAAGTAATTTTAAGCGATTAGTTTATTCTTAATGACTGAAATATCATAATTAAACGGTACATATTAATATTTTCAAATATCAACGGTTCATATTTCCTCCAATGCCACTTTAATTCTCTCTCCATTTGATCGGCTACTTTTTACTATACATTAATAGAAGACTTAAATAAGAATTTGACTATCAAATGAAGTAATCATCAACTATTATTAAGTTTTTTTTTAAAAAAAAAGTAAACTACCAATGACACACTTTATATAGAAAATATTGTATTTTATAAATAATCTTTATTAAAAAAATTAATTAATTTTATTTTAAAATTTGATATTTTTAAAATTGATTAAACATAAATTATATTTAAGTAAAATATATTATTTATTTATAATAAAATCATATTACTATATTTACTTTTGAGTTCCGCACAATAGGCACATTTTTTCTTTAATAAAATGATTGTATTTAAAATTTAAAACGGATATCTCAGTGGGCATCTTCACGTACGGTGTATCTGTCAAATTTAAAACGAAAATATTTTTTTGTTTAATAATAATAATAAAAATCGCTCAAGTTGGTAACTTTTTTCAATGAAAACACATAACGAACCTAGTATATTTGATTACATTTTATTAGCGAGACGTAGGCGAACCAAAGGAATCTATAGCCCGCATAATATATATATGCAATGCAAACCTAAATAATATAACTACTACATCTACATGTATCTCACGGTCCCATATCAGTCCAACATTATATACATCATGACAAGGTATCACATGAACATCGCTCTTTTGATTATTTAATATCATGCACATTATTTATAGTGGCGTGTTGAGAACTAAATTGCTTCAACATGTCTGTTCTGTGCTCTTTCTACATACCTCGTATATATGTCTAATAATAAAGCACATAATGTGTATGCTACCAAAGCCCATATTTCCGGCGATTTTCTTACATATTCCGAAATAGCTAGAACGTAGAAAGTAAAAAAAAAATAAATAAGTTTAAGGTAGATCTCAAAACACTTTTTTTTTTTGTATTCATGAAAATTTAGACTCATAATCACTTTGAAATCATTCTAGTTAGCTATCACATACTTAAGCAATCTCATAATTTAATATGAGAGCACATAATACATTATACCAAAGTTCACGTAGTATGTTGAAAAGGCCATTAATTTTAATTTTAATTTTAATAATTATGTGAAGGACTTATTTTGAATACCTAATTTGCTGATCAGGTGCTTGGTATGTGTGGTGATCTCAGACAAGCAAAAGCAATCTCACCATTTATTTAAGATCCTTTAGAAGTGATATAGTTTCATAAATGCCGATCAGTAAAGCATATATTGAGTGTAGTGTGTAGCGCTAATATTGTACGCTATCCGACATACTCAGATGAAAATTTATTTCGCATAGAAAGACCCGACTATAATTTTTGGACTTTAATTGAACTAGACCTGAATTTTATAAACAATTCATAAATAGTTTATTATAATTCTATCCCCTTTTCCACCATTAATATCATAAACATAATGGTGCCCCTCTAATGTTTAAACAATTCATAAATAATTTACGATTGGTTAAATTATTTTGGACATTCTACATGTCCTATGACATTATTATAATTCTTTGCTAGATTTTGAGTTATTTATTTGCTTTACGAAACTTTAGATAACGTTAGAAATTAATAGAAATAAGGAATACAATTTTTGAATTTGATAAAACATATGTCGAATTGGTTCCGACATATATAACACACTATAGCATGATAGTTTTTTTCTTCAGACTCAAAATGTGATGGCATGATAATTGCTATTAAATTATAGGTTGACTAATATAATAATATTTATAATTTGAGCCAAAGCACAAGTAGCTCAAATTTTATCATAATATATTTGAAATTCAAATTATCCTTATTTATAAAATTTTCACATTAAAATATTAAGGGATACAAAAGTTAGGGTAGTTAGAGTTTTCTACGTATTTATTTTGAGTTCTTGAAAATGATAAACAAAAATTAAATTATTTGTTATTATTTCGTAGTTTATTTTCAAAAATTCAAAATAAACACTCAAAAAAGGTTTGAACGCCCCAAATTTGTGTATGTAGTAATATTTTTATATGAAGAATTTAATAATAAGGGTAAATCTAAATTTCGGGCATGTTATAATAAAATTTTAGACGCATGCACTTCGGGCCGAAATACGAACGTTTTCACATTATTATGACATATGATAGTTTAATTCAGTGTCAGCTTTAAATTGAGAACAATATCTTACTTCGAAATGCTGGTTGTTTTATTGTCCAAACAAATAGTTTTTATCTATTTTGATTAGTTATAACATATATTTTTTATAAAACACACATAGAGACTAAAAGTGAAAATATGAACTAATAAACAATGTTTATTTAATTATGTGTCTATATTATTTTCAAATTCTACTAACTTGAAAAAGCATTTAATTTTACTAGTTTGGAAGATGATTGTCAAAATTATAATTATTCATGACACAAGAAGAAAAATGCAAGCTTCATTAAAAAGACGTAGTTCTATAATTGATTTAGCAAAAACAATATTGACATAAAGAACCTGAATTATTGCAACGAGTATCCAAGAAAGTAGAAATCCCGCGGTGGAACCAGAGTATATATCAGTTCAGTCTTAAGTTCTTAATTAACATGTTATTCGCGTGGCGAGGAGAGAGAGCTCCAATCAGTTAGTTAAACATAGGGATTTGGGCTTTCTGACGAGCCAATATATTTCTTTCTTTCTTTATGTCAAGAAAATTAATAAAGTTACACCGCGGTTAGGAGGCCGAGAAGAGAGACAGGAAGTGACAGGAAACGAGTAAAAGCTGAGTCAAGTCCGGTACAGCGCACGGCTCAAGAATATGTACCTACATTTTTCGTTTTTCTCATCGGGGCACATTCCCATGTAGTTTTTACTTCTTTTCTGGATTTCAAAACGAAAAGAAACGATTCTAAATTTCAAAATGCGTTTTGTACGGTAAATGTATGATTGTGTGCGGTAAGGCCAGCAACGACAGTAATCAAAATGCTGATACCAGAGTACCAAACAGCAAGCTATTACTGCATCCGTATGTGATTGCAGTTTCAAACATAGTTTTCAAAAATACGGTCTCAACGAAAAACAAATTTTCAAACCAGGAATATAAAAAAAAAAAGGCCAATAAATACATAAATTTTGTAACAAAATGTAGTACATCGGTGATCTCTCTCTGATGCTTCCAGATTCTGTCGCTTAGTATGATTCTTTTTGTTATTGGACACTTCAATTTGCAATTTTGCACAATAATTGTACGACAATATATTTAGAGCAAAATTTATCGTGTGCTTAAGTTTACGAAAAATCTATGTGAGTTTAACTAAATATATATATATATATATATATATATATATATATATATATATATCAAATCATGTTTAAATTTTAATTTATCATGTTCATTAAATTTTTCATACAAAATTTTTACGGGAAGCAAAAATTTAGAATGTTTCGAGTTTTCTAAGTCATTATTTTTAATTTTTGAAATCAGTTCTAAAAAAATAATAAAATATTTAATATTTGTACATTATTTTAAAAAATAAAAACGATGATTTAAAAAACTCAAAACATCTCAAATTTTTGTATTTCATAAGATTTTCATATGAAGAATTTAATGAGAATGAAAAATAAAAAATTACAGATGATTTGATATATACTTTTTGAGTTAAACTTATGCAGATCTTCCGTGAGTTTAAGTACACGGTAGATTTACTCATATATTTATTATGAAAGAAATGTGTTATTTCTATTTTTAGTAGCGCGAAATGCTAGAAGCCTAGAAAGAAAAAAAAAATAAGAGCGAGAGAATATCACTCTCTTCGGCATTTCAAAAGAGATAAATAGGAGAAGACCTAGCTAGAAAATATAGCAATAGGAAGAGAAGAGAAACTATTATACTCTTTTTTATGAAAACAATATTTTGAATATAATTCAAAATGACACTCTTCTTTTTACTTTCCTAAATATCAATATTGTACTACTATTTTACTGTTATTATTCTAAAAACATTATTCTAACTCTGTAAGTGGATTCATGAAATGAACCCTTAAGTGTCCAATACAAACGATGGGTAGCATCGTCATCATAATGATACATTGATTTTACGGGTTCTGGCCTTTCTATGAAAATTACGGGTTCAAAAGTTCAAGTCTTGTAAAATACATTTCAAATAAATAAATAAATAAATACTATGGTAGTGATGAGAATAATGGTAATTAATATAAATAATTTAATAATAATAGTAATGATTGTAATTTAAGTCTTGAAAACACAATCAATTTATAAATTTAAAAATATATCTATAACTTATTATTATTATTATTATTTTATCATCACTATTAGTTTTATTATATTATGATTATGATTATGATTATGATTATGATTATGGTTTATTATTATTATATTATCATCACTGTTATATAAATTCAAGAATATATTTCTAAAAGATTTTTATTTCTAATATGTTTTCTGTAAAATAATTGTCAATATTAATTGAAATTCATTATTTCACACAACTCGGTCAATTGGAGAAATTAGATAATTTTGATGAGGAGTGATAATCACACTTCCGCATTTTTTTATTTGCACACAGTATTAAGTATAAATATTTATACTAAAAATAGAATTTCTAACTTCTCAATAAATATATATTTTTGAGAAATATTAACACAGAAATCCCGTGTGGCAGTCTACGGCAACAATAAGGCCCTTTTTATTTTTTTATTTTTTGTGGTGGAACTGTGGTAGGCAAAAAGCCTGACAATTTTCATTAATTTCAAAGAAAAGTTACAAGAGGTATTTACATAGCGAAAAAACTCTAATTTTTTTATTAGCAAACATTTGATGTGTGTAGTTTGATTGGTTGTTAGACGTATCATATATTATGGGTACAATAATTCGATGAGCTAAAATTATCATTTGCTTCGACTTCAGATTCTTATTAAATTTGCGTCTAGATATTATTATTTCTCACAACAAAGTATCTGAGATAATATGAAACATTAATTCAGATGTTGGGTAGCGATTGAAACTAAAAATCATTAGAATTAATAAATACTTCTGATTATAAAATTGGCACGACAAATTTAACAACAAAACCAAAACTCTCATGTCAAAAAAAAAATTGAGTTATAGAATTTGGGTTCTTAGATTTCTCTACTTTACATTTTACAGTTTAGGATTTAGAATTTAAAAGTACAATTTATGGTGTAGATTTACTATGACTATTCTTAATTATTATTATTATTATTTCTAATTTGTTATTGATACTATTATTATTATTTTGATTTTCAAAACCTTTGATCTTTATAATTTAGGGTTGGATTTCATTTTTAGTCTATACCAATTGATTTAAAATTAAAGATTTTATTATGGTTGCTGTAAAGGAAACAAAACAACACAAACTAGAACTCTGGGATATTTTGGTCAAGGCAACTTTATATAGCGTGTTGACTGTCAAATTGCCGGAATTTTGGAAGGGAAAAAGACGTTTGGCAAAAATTGAAGGTCAGAAGAGATCAACCCAAATTTTTTGAAGGCAAGGCGGTTGTACACGAAAATCAAAGTCGATGATTGTGTTGCGATCCTTAAATGCCGGTCACAAATTAGTAGAAGAGAACAAAATACAATCATACAACTGTTAGAGTTAGTTCTTTTGTATACGTACGTTGCATTATGGCATCGGTGACAACTAGTGGTTTGCTTATACCCGTCGGGTATAATTCGTACCGCTTATTCGTGTCCGTTACCCGGAGTAATTATTTTTTTTCTTGGGTATAGGCGGGTACACGGGTACGAACATGAGATGAGCCGGTCGTTGTTTTTCCAAAAAAACTCATCGTATCCGTACCCGTTGGGTACAACCCGGTACAACCCGTGTACCGGCCGCCCGTACCCGCCTACCCGCCCAATTGATTTAATAAATTTTTTATTTATATTTTACTATTTTAAATTAATTGATTTAAAATGTTTTTTTATTTATATTTTAAACATTCATTTTAAATTTTTAAACATTCATTTTAAATTTTTGATCTATTTTTTGATTTAATCTATTGTTTTAAAATAATTCAAAAAATGAACGTTTAGAAATATATTATTCTTTTAAAATGAACGTTTAGATTTGTGCTTAGCCGAAATGATATTATTCAGATTTTACGACATTGCAAAATAAAAAATATATTTGTAAAACAAAAACAAAAAAAAAAAAATCCCGTACCCATCTACCCGTGCCTGTGCCCGAGTATCCGTACTCGTGCCCTTACCCGTGCCCGTGGTACCCATGTACCCACGACGGACACGGATGTAAAAAAATCCGTCTACCCGTGGGGCCGTGCCCGCCGTACCCATCTACCCGCCGTATCCGTGCCCGCCCTACCCGCCGCCCGCCGCGGATGTACCCGGCCGGTACCTGCGGTACCCGCCGGCAAAAGTCTAGTGACAACCATGGAAATAAAGTCATACTTCGGAAATTTTGCACTTTTAATATACAAGGCTGTTTCGTACATATCACTAATACGAAAAATAATAAATCTAATGCACACTTTTCGATTTTTAAATGAGTTAAAATTAATAAGGGCATATATATAATAATACTCGTTGAAATACGAAATGACAAATTTTGAAAAATTGAATAGGTAATTAATTTATGGGACTAAACATACATTTGTTGTTTTTTCTATTTTTCCTTGTTTTCCCGGCTTAATTGATTGAGAAAACAATTTTCAATATTAGTAATCCAAATAGTTATTATTAGATATTAATTAAACCCCCTCATTTTTATACTATAATTTTAAGTAGAATACGAATATGCGATGACACTACGTCAATGACGGATCTTAATAGAAACCGGGACCTTTGAAAATTACTATATCTATTAAAATTTTATGATATTTTATAATATAATATAATATAAAATAATAATTATTTAATTTTAACCCCAAAATTTGATATACAAAAAAATTTAACCCGTAAATTTAAATTTAAATTCCGCCACTGCACTATGCCAAGATTGCACCCGGAAGTAACTTAACATTTTGTTTTTTTTTCATACATTATCCCTTGAGAAGAGGGAAATCAGCATTTATGATTTTGTCAATAACATGAATCACATCCGTTGTCATATTTTTTCCATGATAGTAAGTTATCATAATTTAAATGAATGTGTGATAAATAAGATCCACATTAAATATCTTTATTATTTAAAATCTAGACCGTTTAAATTAATTTAATAAATCATATTAAATATGATAAGTTCCTGCCGTAGCTTTTTACGGCAGCAAACGCTGATCCGTCAATAACACAGCCCATCCATAAAATAATCAAACATAGATTTACAGTACATACGCAGATTTCCACTAGAACATGGTGCCTTTTAATTAGTCACATTGAAATCGCTACACAACTTTGTACTCTCTATTTTGCAACAAAATGAATACTCCCAGTCTCCCACGATCTCCAGAGGAGAACTGAAGAAGTGATAAGGTAAGTAGGTAACCTTCCATTTATCAATTTTCATGTATAGACTGGAGAGATCGGTGTGCTAGATTAAAAGAATAAGCACAGGAAAAAGGTGAAAATGACAATACTCGTCCTATTCAATACGCGTACGATTTATAGTGTAATTACTGTTCTCGGTTCGTGAAGAGTCTAGTCATGCCTTCCGGGTCTTAATCGGATCGGATTTAATTCGAAAGACGTCGGACTCGGATAGGATTCCGACAAGGCAAATTATTGGCGCCATCACTTCTTAATAATTTTCCTATCACTCTTTTCTCTACACGATTTTAGTGCGCCAAAACTAAGAATCTAAGATACGGCTAAATTGTTTTTTTCACTTTTTATATTTTACTTTGTGGTTTGAACTGTGATTACTTATTTACATCAATTGAAAATGATAAATTTGTAAACTAAAACATTTCATGTTTTCCTCGTTGTTATCTCTTTCATGGGAGCTTCATAACAGAAAATTAATATAAAAAAGACTTCATCACACAAAGAAACATTGAAAAAAGAACTATATCTAACAATTGACTGATCGACTAAGAAGTGTATTTCGTACAATTGCTCAATGATTTCAAATTCAATTCTAAAAGCGATTTGAAGGTAGCTTTATTTTTCTAACAAAGAAACATTGAAAAAAGAACTATATCTAACAATTGACTGATCGACTAAGAAGTGTAGTTCGGTAATGATTTTTATCTATAAATCATTATTAAAGTTGAAGGTAGCTTTATTTTTCTTCGAGATATAAGAAATACAGCTGCACATTGACGGGCCCACTGAGATAGCTCTTAACGATTTTTACATAAAAATCGTTATGGATGAGGTAGCTTTATTTTTTTGAGATACAATAAATATAATTGCACATTGGTGTGACCGATTGAGATAGCTCTGTAATGATTTTTATATAAAAATAGTTATTAAATATGAAAGTGAGATTTTCTTTCTCAGATATAATAAATGTGGCTGCACATTGGTGGGACTCATTTGGTAGTTATGTAGCAAGTTTTATATAAAAATCATTACTGAAGGTCGAATTTTTTTTTGAGACGATAAAGTCAGTAGCACATTTGATAATTAAGTCATCAACACTCTGACATAGGTGGAGCTCCCTCAATGACCTTCGTAATGCGTTTTTCAACAAAATGTTAATGATGACAAAACTTCAGTAAGTGATTGTGATATGGTAGGACCTCTCAATGACCTTATTAATTATTTTTTCATCAAAATCATTACTAACTCTCTTTGTATTTTTTATATTTCGTTTGACACATCTCAAATAACTTTTGGGAATTAAAAACTATTACGGAATCTTCCTTTTATTACTTTGCAACTCATGAACCCATATTTCATAAATTTTGAAATCGTTAGGGTCCGTTTGAAAATTAAGGAATAGTTTTGGAATAGTGGTAGAATAGTGTTATTTAAAAAAATATTTTTGATTATTTGAAAGAGTAAAAATATTGTTTAATAGTTAATAATTAGAATAGTGAAAATATCAATAATTTTGATACTAACAATGATGATGATAATAATAATGCTGATGATGATAAAAAATCATAATAATAACAAAATAATAATCATAATCAACATAACAAGAATGATAATATAATAATAGTAGTAATAATAATAATAATAATAATAATAATAATAATAATAATAATATAATACTAATAGTAATGATAATATAATAATAATAACATTAATAATAATAATAATAATAATATAACATAATTATTTAATAATTATTATTCTATAATAGCTAAACTGATATTTCACCTATAGTTTGGAATACCGATTTAACACTCTTACGCACTCTTCTCCTTAATATAAAATTCATTCGCAGTTCATTTGTCGAAATAATAATGTTATTCTTATTTTTATGCTAGTCCAAGTAGTGCCAAACGAACCCTAAACAATAAGGATTACAAAAGATCAGTTTTATGGTAGTGACATTTTTCCTAAATATTTCATTACTATTAAATATCATTATTTTATCACTTCTGACGATTTAACATTTATTCTACTTTAATTTAACTTTGCATGCCAACGGATAAGATGGTTATTCTTATTTCATCATTAAAACATAATAAAAAAATCAGATCAACCCAAAATTTTACTGCATCTTAAATACACCGCACTAAAGAATTTAAATGCAAAAAAATAGTAATTGATTTTCAATCAAGGAAAGTTAAGTTTAAAAGTTTTTTTTTTATTTTGATAAAGATAAAAGTGAGTTTGTCTATAAACGATTCTTATTCAGATTTCAAAACTGCTCCTACGCAATGATTATTTTCATTGCCGCTAGATTAAGAATTGATTCTCTCTGCTTTTTAATTATGATATAAATATTTTCATTTGGTCAGTTTAGTTTTTTGCTCTTCAATATTTGATAGAGGCAGACGACTCTTATATGATAATTTGTTATTTTTCTTTATAAATATGTATTTCATTTTCCAGGGGTATAATATTATCTAACAAAATAATAAAAATGTTTACATGTCCCAGATTAATCATATTATTTATAATTTTATTTACGTCTTCAGTGTTTTTAAACAAATATTTTTTTTGTTTGAACATTATAAATGCAAATTACTTTCTTTACATTAATAATTCCTCTGCTAGGTTATCATTAGAGCCAAGTGGTAGAATCGCGCGACGGTTGAAGAATATTTCATCTGATGGTTATTATTGACCCGATTTTTTTTTAACTTAATGAGCTACTAATTAGAATGTGGAGTCCAACATAGATGGCCAGTGACATCACTGCTATTATTAAGATCACGATTTCAAACTACAGTGAATCCTGAGAGGAAAAATTAACACCTTAAAAAAAAAATTAAATGTTAGTCCTAACATCTAATATAAAGAGGGTCTACAACAAAAAAAAATTAGCTACTAATTATATACTTCAGCAACTGTAGGTTTTTAATTCAACTTATTACTTAACAAATTAATCTTTGTTTGAACCTTGAACGATTAATATAATTTCACCCACTAGCTAATCTAGTGGACGCAAATTTCGTTCATATACAAAGTTTGTGTTTATTACACGATGCATTCAGTCGGCTGATGCATGGTCGATACAATATATGCACATAGGAAGGTATCTCTCGACAATAACTATTTTATCAATTTTGACAACGGGCTTCAAATAAATTGAAAAAGAAAATCTAAATAATTGTAAATTATAAATATATTTTTCTATATTATAGATTGATAGTTTTTAGATTTCGTATAACTTAAAACATAATTTAATAGTTCTTCAAAACCCACCAACATATATAATATTTTTGCAACAATTGTAATTTAATGAATATTTGATGGATTTTCAAGTAATATTTAGATTGCATGAAATTTAAAACATTGACCGTTCAACTACATATCTCAATTGTTTTTTATTTTTAATATTTTTTTTTTCAAAATTTATTTGAAATCTCAATTTCAAAATTATCAAAACTGTTATAGTGACCCCCTCATGTCTCAATGCACACCCATCTATTTGTACTAAAGCAAATGAATCCATTACATCAATAAACGTTCGTCCACCATACCAATTTAAATTTGAAAACAATACTGTTTGGTCATAGAATTGCATTCTTACATCGTAAATTTCCAAAAATCCATATGAAAAAAATATGATACCATTTGTTCAATCATACAATGCTGCTCGATGCAGCGCTATACATACGAGTATACTGTATACGACGACCATAAGACCACACAATATGTTCAATGTGCTCAGGTATAATTCAGGACATAAATTCTGTGTCTGGCGGGTCGAGCAAGATATTACATACCTCCCAACTCCCAAGTACCAGAACCCGATCCGATTGTGCCTCATAGGATTTGTTCTCTTGTTAGAAGACTGAACGTGGGAGGAACAGAGACATTAATTCATTAAAGTCGGGAGCGTCACGAAAAAGCACCGGTTTTTGCGGTCAGGATCTTATCTCCCCTCTCCGCCACGTGGCCAACTCTCGTCCATTCGTATCCACTTCTACGGTCGCGATTGACCTGTCACCGCACATACAAAAGCCAAAGCACAGCGACAGCACCAGAAGCAGAAAGCCAGTGACAAAAGTTTAGGTTCCATTCCCTTACTCATTCTTGCCCCCTGCTCTCTCCCCCCTCCTCTTGATTGGCATGGTACTCTTTTGTTGGAGAGAGAAACAAGGAACGGAGAGAGAAAGCGTTGCATTAAATGGGAATTGAGTTGCTACTTGCTAGCCGGCTCTTGGCGGCGCAGCAGTGCCTCTCTGTCTCCTCTTCATAAATAGCCTCTTCAGAAAAAAGCCACTGTTTTCGCTCCCTCTTTTTACAGTTTACACTCCGTATACAGGATATATACAGAGAGAAAAAAAGAGGTAACTAAGTAGGAGCCTTTTTATATATCTAGAGTTTCTAGACTTGCTAGGCAAGAGAGAGAGAGAGAGAGAGTCAGAGAGCGAGACTCTGCGAGAGGGACGAAAAATAAGTGGTTTTGAAAGAGAGCAAATTGAAGTACTTGATCAAGACAGCTGCACAATTCAGAGCTCCTCTTCGTACCGCCATTAATCTTTCGGCCACACCTCCCTCCCTTAATTACCAACCACCACTGTTATTATTTCTTGTTATTTACCACTTACCATTCCTTCCTAAATTCCTTTCTTCGCTTAATAAATTTTCGACCTTCCTACCGACGTTCCCCGCAGATCTGACCCACAGAGGAAGAAATTCATCTTCAAAAGAAGCCAAAAAGAAGAGATAGAAAGAAAGATAGAGACTGCCTACGGGTTTTCACTCAAAAAAACAAAAAAAGATAGAGACTAAGAGAGAGAGAGAGAGAGAATTAGTAGGCAATAGGCAGCAGAGGCCGATCTTGGCCTGGCTATGGATCTGGTGGTAATAATAACATGGACGGATTCCCTCTAGGAAGAGGTGGCGGTTTCCAGCTATGGCAGCAGGAGCAGCAGCAGTTTCAGAACCAGCCGCCAGAAGGGAGCCCTCAAACCCAGCACCAATTTAACTACCTCTCTTTCTCTCATGACGCTGCCTCACTTGCCGCTGCAGCCACCGGATCCCGAGCGATGAGAGCTAGCTCCAGCGGCAGTGGCACCATAAGCTGTCAGGATTGCGGCAACCAGGCCAAGAAAGATTGCATCCACATGAGGTGCAGGACCTGTTGTAAGAGCAAGGGGTATCACTGCCCCACACATGTCAGGAGCACGTGGATCCCCGCTGCCAAACGCCGCGAGCGCCAACAGCAGCTAGCGGCGGCGCATGAGGCGCCGGAGAGGAGCGGCGGGGGTGGGAGTGGGACCGGAGTTGGAGACGCGTCGAGGCGGCCGAGGGATACAAGAATGGTAGCTGCTGCCACAACATCAGGTGCAATTTTTTGTTGGATTTTGCTTTTGCTTGTTTCGTGTTAGGATTGAAGATATTCGGGTACTCAATTTAAAATGCGTTTCATTGAGCCACTCAAATTTATATTTCTGGTCTAATCTTTCTTTATTTCCTTCTCAATTTCCATGCAACTAAAGATGCGCTCTTTCGGCTCCATCCTCTCTCTCTTTCCCACACACACTCACACACAGTCTACTCTTGTCTCTGGGTACTATTATCTGCTCCCTTCTACTGCGAGTCTGCGACCAAGTTAAGAGTGAATAATTGTAGTTGCACAAAATTTTAACACAATATATACCGAATAAAGTTTCTTCTTGCTTTTGTAACTATAACTGTTTTAGGAAGGCTAATTTCAACCTCGAGGTTTCTTTGATTTTTGTAATTAGATCCAAAAACAATCTTGATTTCCTAAGAGTGCAAGATTTGTTCGCTTCTTGATCTGTAAAAGTTTTCAATCAGAAGATGAAATATATAAACAAAATTGTAGCTTTATCCAACTAGATTTGTCATACAGGTTCATTAACTATGACTAACTACTATTTTTTTTCGCTGGAGCAGGTGCTGTCACCACAAGGTTCCCGCCTGAGGTTAGCTCGGAAGCAATATTTCGGTGCGTGCAGTTCGGTACAGTAGACCAGCAAGAACCTGAATTTGCATACCAAACTGCAGTCCGAATCGGTGGTCACGTGTTCAAGGGCATTCTTCATGATCATGGCCCCGACCCCTCAGCTGCAACTGACTACCAACTACGCAATGTCAGCGAGGGAACTTCCCCGAACACCTCAGCTGCAGCTGCCACATCGCCAACTGACGGTATTGCTCCAGGTACAGGAGGTGTAATGGGTTCTTCAGCTGTGGTAATGGATCCATATCCTACACCCTTAGTTTTCATGTCCGGCGCTCAGTTCTATCCCAACCACCATAACCCCAGACAGTAGTGAGTTAGAATAAAATTAACACTCTTTTTTTTCCTTTTGGTATTCTTATCTCGGTTCTTCATTTTATTATGTCTTAAAAATTTTAGCAACTTGCCACTGACAATGACTAAATTCTCTGACAGTTAGAAGAACTAGTTATAATGTAGTTTCGTCTTCTCCTCCAGGTGTTAACGTGCCTCGGATCTCTTTCTTAAATCAGTCGTTATTTTATTGATGGTTTTTATTCTTTTCATTTCTGTGTTGGTTATGTGCGTCCTGTTTGTCTTTTTTTTTTTCTGATTATGTTAGCCTGTTAGAGCACCATTTCACCATTCCATTGCGTTGGTTTGGTTCTTGACTTCTTCAAAGACATGCAAGCTGTTCATGTCTATGGCATCTTTCATGTTTTCTTTTCATAATTTGAGGTGATGAGATGTGCGACTGTCACTGCTGGTAGTTTACTCGATTGATTGTGAGTTCACATCCAATTTTAGAGTTATCTGAATTTGAACAGTAAACTGTCTGAATCTAAATACTGTCCGTAATATTGTTCTTCTAATCGTAATACTATTTATGTGAGAGGAGTTAATCACCGTAAAATTTACAGTATCACAGAGGATACTCACCCAATGATTATTGCCTTGTTGGTAAGGAATTTTGAGAGGGTCAGTCAATGCACCAATTTCGCCTTTAGCCATGTAAGCGCTCTCTCTCTCCCCTCTCTCTCTCTCCGTCCTATTTTAAGCTAGGGCAATTGCTTGCATCTCTATAATTGGAAATTATGCTCTTCGCGAACTGCTTTTCTTGGGGCATGTAATGACTAGGGCTGCAAGAAATATTCGAAGTTCGTAGTTCATTCGTGTTCGATTCGAAAAAAGTTCGAAAAAAGTTCGTTCGATTCTAGTTCGAAATTATTTTCAAATCAAACTGATTCGATTCGAAATTATATCAAATCAAACTCAAACCATGGTGAGTTCGTTCGAAATGTGTTCGCGAACTATTTTTGTTTGAATTTGTATTAATTATTTGATTGTTTGAGACTTTGAGTAGTATAAATTTATATAAAATTTATTAATTTTCGTTGAATGAACTTTTAGTTTTGTATGAATTTATATTAAATTGACATTTTTTATATTTGATTCTGTTATTTTGATATGAATTGTGGAATTTATTCACCTAATAATTCTATTTCAAACTATTTACGAATCAAATCAAACAGTTCGAATACTTAACGAATCAAATTTCAAACAATGGTTTGAGTTCGAAACTGCCTATCTATTTCAAATCAAACTAGTTCGAAATAGATTTCAAATCAAACTCAAACACAAGTCAGTTCGTTCGTGTTCGATTCGTTTGCAGCCCTAGTAATGACTCGTTTACTTCAGTTTGCAACAAGCATTTTTATGCTTTAACGACAAAACTTACCTCAGTTTACCTTGTATTATTAGACTATATTCGCACTACAAGAGAAATAAATGTTTCCTGATTCCTAAACAACAGAGTTAAATGCGAGTGATGAAATTCAGAAAAAGAAAGGAGAGAATGTGCCAGTCTTATCAGCATCAAATCTATCTCTGTATATCATTTCGTAACTATTCTTTGTCGAACTTTATTCCATCTAATAATTAGGTGATTAAGTTATTTGAGCGTCGAAAGAACTTTTATATATTCCAAGTTCGATGGTAATTTCCTCTAGGTATGTGTGAGAATAAGATTTCATTTGTCAGGAAGAAGATGACTGAGAATCGACAGAGCTTTCGGTTGAAAAACATAACCAAGAAATATATGACGATTAGTACTTCAAGGGTGGTTCTTTTGTTCTCATCTCCTGGCAATGATATATCTTGGTGTTATATATTAGTAATAAATAGTTGCTGAACTTGTCTCCTTGCTTTTTAGTGGTTCATGTGCTAGTTAATAGTAAATAATTAGAGATTTACAACCAATACATAATAAAACAAAATAATAAATTGATTCTTAACATGGTAATGAGATTGTGTTGAATATTTTATCTTTATGCGTTTCTTTGATGAATTGATAATGCATTAACTTCAAAGACTAATGCTACTTGTACATGTAAATGTGCAAAATTAGTGTTTTATTTGCAAAATGTTGAAGATTTTTTTCACTAATATATTTTTATCTTGTAGATCTTATTGGTATTCATCTTAATTGGTTTGGTCATTGATTAATATGGTGATAAGTATATGTGTTGGTTATTATATCCGGGGTTATAGAACTTTGTTCAATCCGTGCTTGGGTTAATTTTAATTTGTGGAATCTCTCTCATATGATGCTTAGAAATTGGGATGATTTTTTTGGATAATGTACGAAGTTATATTGGATTTGAACACCTTGTGGTATTCTATAAATAGGATGTTTCAATTCGGTAATGAAATTTGTATGTTTAGATTCTAACCAAAAGTGTCTCAACACTCTCACGAATCACGAGTCACGACCAAGATAGGCTAAATATTCCGTGTGTGTTTGGATGGTGAAAGTTGGGTTAGTAGTTGAGGATAGTGTTAGGTTAGTGATATTTCGGTAAATGTGAGAAGAGTGTTAATTTTTACTATTTTGGGTAAGGAAAATGTTGTTTGGATAGAAACGTGAGAACAATGAAGAGAATAGTTAAAATAATTAATTATTTTTTAGTGTTTCATTTAATAGTAATACATATTTAATACTACTTCATACTAATATAAAAGAAAAAAATAATTTTTTATTATTTTTACTACCCTTATGGACGTTAATCCGCTAAACCAACGTTTTTTATGGGTTAGTGGATTAGCACTGTTCCGTTGCTATTTTTGCTTTCAATTTTGTGTTTGGATTAGTGTTTTGCAACGGTCCGGGCCGGTCCGGTCCATAACGGGGCGGTCCACGGTCCACCCGGGACGGTCCTAGGCGGTACAAAATCGGAAAAATCGAACCCTTCCCACCGTTGACCCCTGGGGGTCGGAACCCTACGGGTCGGCACGGTCCGGTCTGGTCAATTTTTTTTACAAATTTAAAAAATTATGAAATTTAGAAAATAAATTTATGATATTTTATAAATAATAATTTTCATTGAATTAAATTTATACTTTTAATTATTTAAAAATTGGATAATATTCAAAAAATTAGAAAAATATCAAAAATTATAAAAAAATAGTTTGGATCACGGTCCCGTGCGGTCAATGGGACGGTCCGGTCCGGTCCATGGGTCTGCATGGGACGTGTCTACACGGTCCGGTTTTGGGTGAAGGGAGGACCGTCCACCGTTGGACCGGATCATGGTAGGGCACGGGATGGGTAAAGGTTTGGCCACGGTCTTGTCCGGTCCACGGTCACGGGTCTGTCCGGGTCGGATTGGACCGGACGGTCCATTTCAAAACTCTAGTTTGAATAATTGCTAACCCGAAAACAATACTATTATTCTCAAAACAGTGCTACACATCCAAACACATCCGAGATTTATTCGTATATTCAAAATTGCGAGTTATATAAATTTGTAGGAAAAAGAGATTGCGAGTTATATAAATTTATTGTTGTATTAGTATTAGTATTACCTTGTGTTGTTGGGTTGGAGGGGTAGGGGTTGTACTAATATTATAATATTTTTTTGTTACTACTGTTTCCTAACTAAATTAGTCGTGGTTTGTGATCCAAAAGATGACATCTACAGGATGTTTATTTATTCGTTATGTAACATCTACATCGAAGGTATATTTCCTCTTTTACAAAAATAGAAAAATGAATTGTGCGCCTTCGCTATTTTATGTATATTGTAACATGTTAACGGCTGAAATAAATATTTTCCTTTGAATTTCATATTATTGGTCGCTTCATTATGAAAACTAGTTATTTTAGGTTTGGACTGAATTAATACATTGCCGTGCAAGTTTCAATAAAACACAAATTATAGCTCCAGTATAATTCATTATAAAATCCAGCTGAATTTAAAGGAAATAAGTAAAAATAATTGAAAATTTGTTTTAGAATGGAATCTGCTGATCAGAGGACTCAGCAATATTATGCTCAGTTTACTATATATATAAATCGACCAGATTATTGGACTACGGAAATCATAAAAACATTCAATCAAACGGATACTTTTTTAACATGACATGCATTATAATTAATCTCGTCCATCATTTGTTTGATCAAGTAAGGATCTTATTTCCCTCACTTTTTGATTATGAGAATAGCAAAATAGTTGCTGTTTTCGGAATAACAATAGTAGTTGTGTACCAAACACAAATCTGTTGTTCTGAAACAGTGAGAATAACTATTTTTCTGCTATTCCGTAAGGGAGATGAAATAGCTGCCGTTCTTCTCAACTCTCTATTACTATTTCATATAAACAATCTAAACAATATTTCTACCATTCGAAATAATATCATTTTTTTACTATCCCCACGCTAACTGAAAAAATAACTATTTTTTCACTATCCTCGTTTATAATTCTCAATTCATCTATTCTTATACTATTCTTTACACGATCAAAACATAAGAATTAAACCTCATAGATACCATTTGTCTTTTTTTTGCTAAAATTAGCAGCTAGTAATTTCAGAACAGTATCGGAGAAGAGTAGAGTGCCAAATGCTCTCTAATTTAAGTTATTCGTTGTTAATATATATACTCGTTCACTGAAAGACTGCTGTTGTTTTCTAGCCTTCTGCTGGCCCGGAAACTGCACAAATATTCAACTCATGTTCATTTGGTTTGTATAAAAAGGAGTGATAAATTGTGTTGACATTAAACATATACAGGTACAATTCTTTCCCTTTGATATGATAATAATTTTATCATGTTTTAATTTTGGTTGTAAATAGTTTTGACGTATAGATTGCTGTAGTTTGAAGATGAAATATATCTTAGATTTAGTGGACCACTGATGGATATAGGTAGCATTAGCAAGATCTGGCTATTAGATTCTTGGTGGAACAAAGAGTGCAACAAAAAAATCAACAAGTGGGGAAAGTGTGAAATTAAAAGAAAAAAGTGCAACCCGGCCCCTAACAAACCTATCAAGCTAATACACTAGCAAGCGTGCATGCACCCAATGCTACTACAGTAGGGGTGTTGCCTAAGAGCTAGTAGTCTTTAAATTTTTGAATGAAACATATTCTGCACACACAACGAAACTTAAGCTGATTCAATGGTGCACGCTCAATCGGGAGCAGAGTGGGTACGTGTACATCGGATTAATATTGATTTGATGGATGATTTTAACCATTGAATTTTCACATCTTATATTTTACATAATTATTAAAATAAATGGTTAAAATATAAGTATAAATCTCAATGTTATTGAATGATAGATATATCTATCAAACTTATTTTTAGTCCGATGAGTATCGGAAGTACTCCGCCCACCTACAAATCAGCTGTTTTCCCCCTCCCCTCTCTATTGACAGCTTACGAGTAAAATACATACAAAATATGATGCTACTCATTATATATAATTATTATACCAATAAAAATATGAGATTCATTGCCAATGAATTAACTTGAGTAATTGACGATTATTAAAACTAATTCTTTTTTTTTGAAATTCAGTATTTAAAATGTGTATTATTATTATACGATGTATGGGGACAATGATAGAGCAAACACACTCTTAAACAGGACAATCACACTTTTAATTAGAATAATTTCGACTCTAAGTAGGATTCAGAAATCTGTGTCCGAAACTGTGATACTAATTTGTTAAGTATGATTTAATATGATTGATATGAAGATAGAGAGAATAAATACACTAAGTAAACTCTTAATAATTCTCTTTAATAATATCTCTCTTACTTGCTTGCTTACAACATATTACAACTCTTTATATAAAACTAAAACATCAGAAGAAAACTCTAGAATAGAAAAACAGAAAATTAAGCAGCCTAGTTAAATCTAATCTTTGTTCAATGAAATAGCCATAATCTCTTCTAGAAAATTTCAAATGACTTGAAACCTGGACCAATAAAAACTAGACTTAAAGAGTTTAATTTCATAGTTCATTCACCGAAAACTAAGTTCAGATGACTTTCCAAATTCACTTATTAATCATTTATTAATTCATCACATCCAAGTTTAAATTTATGATTTGTATTAACCGTAGCCTTAACTCAAATTATAAGTATAATTATATCTATATTTCTACTATGTTATTATCTTTTTGGCATGAGATTTACAGGGCAAAATATGTTTGTTTAGAAACCGAGTCGTGACAGAGGGATGAAAGAACCTATGTGGAAGCGGGAAAACATACATGCATACAACTCATTTTAATTGTAAGTTTCAAAATGTTATTTTTGATTGGCATGGATTTCGATTGATATTTTGTTTTAAATTTTTAGTTCCTATAGAAAAATTAATTAGCAAAGCTTTGGCATTGGATTGGAACTTAGTGGGATATGAGAAAGACAATTTGTTGAACGCAAGTTGGCTGAAATTTTACCTTATTATTGTTATGTATTTATTTAAAAGGCCGGATTTTATTTAACATGACTGAAATAATTTTTTCAGGGTCAATGTGGAGGTAAAATCACCGACTGATTAGATTCCCACGGATAGCGATATTCAAAACTCGTGTTCGCATTCTAGAACCGATTAAGTTGATATTAAATTATCTAGAAAATTTTGCGAGAGCAAAATATTATTTACAGATCTTCTTAATTGAGGTCACGAGAGATTTGCACGAATAATAGAAATACCAACGTTTAGACATGAGGATTAACTTTTAAAGAAATACGTACTCGTTATTATTAATATGTGCATATTCAGATTTTTAAAACTCTTATTAGTCGTACTTTTATTTGAGATAAATAAAAATTATCATATATACAAGTTTAACCATTTTATCATTTTCTTAGTGCGAGGTTCTGGTCTTACGACCCGTGTCAGAATATAAGGTCGAGCGGAATGACGCAAATTTGAAAAGAAATAAATGCAATTTAGGTTTTTATTTTATTTTCACAATGTTTAAAACTTTTTGTAAACGCGTTTAGTGAATTTTCTCACGTTTGAGTAGTGGGATCCATAGGGACAGCGAAGTCATGCATATATAAACGTGCAACGCCAGCTCCATTTTCCTAGACCTACCCCTCACCGACCTATGTCAGGTACTTACTATTGTTTTGTTTATTTTATTCATATCCTCGGGATTCTTGGATGTTACCCTAGCATGATCTATATGAAATCAGATTATAAAATCCATGCTCTGATACCACCGAAGGATGTCACACCCCATAAATAATAAAATGGATTTGGGGTGCTTAATCCCGACACGTACGCACGACGAGACGTGCGTACGAAAGACTAAATAAATAAAATAAATAAATCTCAGAATAAACAAAACAATAATAAATATAAATACATGACCATACAGTCCAGAATGGACAAGGAGTATACAACGCCTGCATTGGCGAGGCTAGCTCCATCGGAATGGCAGCAATCTCTCAAATAAAATCCCAAAAGAAAGAAATAAAACTCAAAACCCGATGGATCCTATCAAACTACTCGGCTCACATACAAATGCAGCGAAGCATCTCTATCATCGCGCAGGACTGTCCCCTAGCACTCGCTCCAAGGAAATTCCGAACCTGAAATACCTGGATCCCACAACCGCCGTGGAAACATGAGTAATTTAAAATTACTCAATACGGATTTAGATCCAGCCTTAAGATTTGATCTTCTTTCCTAAACTGGACCCAAATGTCGATACTGGTGTTCAAAAGGTAATATTATATTCATGTGAAAGTAAAATAATATTTTATGCACATTTTGAGAAAACAACTACATGAATGACATGAAATGACAAACAAACCCGAAATAAAAAGTCTGTGAAAATAATAATATAATATAAGGTATGAAGTACGAAAATTCAAACAACCGAAATAAATACCCGGATTGTAAATTTACCAGACTCATCCCGAGCGGGCACTACCAGGGCCCCACTTACTAACTCGGGCCTTGCCTAAGCGGGCACTACCAGGGCCCAACTTACTAACTTAGGACTTTATGTTTGCGCAGCGACAACGCCGCACAAACGACAATTCGGGCTCCCGAGGTGATAACGCCCTAGGAGAGTGAACGGCTATAAAGCACGTACTCTGGTCTGCTGAATCTGGTAATTTACCTTACAAAATAGAAGCAACTGGATATAGTATGTCTTAAGTTGCCATATCGTAAAAAGGAGATAACTACTCGTGAATTAACAAATCGGAAACAAATGGGAGCCTACACTGTACCAACCAAGGGTCAGAGGACCGCATCCCGTAAAATGTATCAAAATGGAATATAGACAAATGAGAGCCTACACTATACCCACTAAGATCAGCAGACCGCATCCTGACTTTCTCTGTACCAACTAAGGGCCAAAGGAGAAAGCTCTTCGGACAATACTAGGATCCTAAATAAGCCGGATAATATAATAATATAATATCACAAAGTAGATTCCAGTCTCAAATATGGCCGTCCACACTAAACACTGAAGTACATGGTATCCTAATCGCTCAAATTTGGGTTTAAAATTTAATCATATCAAGAATAATAAAAATATAATATTGATCAAAAGAAAAACACTATGACACTGCCGAACCCGCCAAATGACGGTATCGGTGGATAATCCGACAGTCAAAGATGCGCAGTACATATCCAGACCGGTGGGTCCTACGAGCCTATGGGTCACCGTACGTAACCACAACAGTCTGGTTATGCAAGACAACTCAGACTGAGAATTATCCGGTCCGCCTCTCGCCACTCTAATGCATTTAATGCATGATTAACTACATGACTTAATTAATGATTAGTAATAGTAATAATATTTTCCTAATAAATATAATCTACAACTTGGATTATTTAATTCTATCTGATCCTATCTCGGGACTATTTCCCGAATCCTACTCATATCCTGTCTACATGCAATATGACATGATATGACATGCGAATGCAGGTATGTCTCGAATATGCTGGTCAATTTACCAGATGCATATGACAGGTCAATTTTGGTCTCTAACCAATGTTTGGTCAAAAATACCACAGGTCAGATTTATTTTAAAAACATTTTATTTTCGGTTTGGGTTCCTAATTCTGAAGAAAGAAAATTAAATCCCAGAAAACTGTACCTGAGAATAATTCGATCAGGTCGGTAGCGTCAAATTGCTTAGTCTCCGGTGACGCTCACGATCTCGTCAGCCGTCTCATCCTGAGTGTACTCGTTGGTCGGCTCGTCAAGATAAGAATCGAGAACCTATAAAGTCAAAATAAATTAAATTGGCGAGTATCCTATTCATGTTGGGTCTGGTTAGGTCAAGGGGTACCGGACCCGGAGACGAGAGTATTATTAATTGAAATTTATAATCATATTATATTTATTTTATGTAATGTAATTAATTTAATTTAATTTAGATTCATTAAGTTAACTTAACGTTATCGCTCAATTATTTTAATTAGAAAATTAATTAATTAAAAATAGAGAAATTTATTAATATATAATATTATATAATTAATATTGTTCTTATTAAAAAAAGAGAAATTGATTAATATATATATTTATTAATATTATTCCATTATTAACTAAAGAAATTAATTAATAGGTATTTATATATATTGATTAATGTTATTCAATTATTAAAATTAAGAAATTTATTAATATATATTTTATATTATAAATTATTATTATACTTTATTTATTATTTAATAAATAAATAACCCTTAATTATTTATATCATATTCTTTAATTATATCCCATTTTATATTTTAATATTATTTTCATTAATTAGTAAATATATTATATAAAACTAGAATAAAAAATAAAAATCAAAATGAAAGAAAAGAAATTCAATTGAACTTAAATTTAATTAAATATTTTTATTTATTTAAATGTGTTGGTGTTTTAATGTGTTTGGGATCATAGGCTGCCTCCGAAACCACTGTATCTGTTCGGATTTTCATTATTGAGGCAGATCATTTAATTATCTATCATTTTTCTCTTTAAGTATTAATTAATTATCGGTTGCGCATGTTTTTAGTTTACGGCACTTGTCAATTAATTAATTATACTTTTAGCCCGCTTATACCTTTCGTCCCACTTAGTTAAGTTCAATTTATTTTCTGCATTTATGATTATCCGTCCAGGTGATATTTTGCGCATATAACCCTTAAAAGAGTTATTACCACAATTAATTCATTTAGGCTCTTATATTTATTTGATTTTGCACTTCAGACCTTGATAAGGGAGCAC